>JACSVZ010000015.1:54557534-56957534 GCA_014706295.1 Lycocorax pyrrhopterus obiensis | reverse complement strand
TTGCCTTAAATAACATGGCAATTCCAGTTTATGGGTTGTAATGAATAATGCCAAGTTGAATATTGTATGTACAGTTCTTTCACTTACCTGGTTTTGAACTTGCTATGCTTTTGAGTTTGTTCTATGCAAGGTAAGGGATTCAGTTCTCTTTGTGGGAGGATGGCTTTATTATATAGACAAATAACTGTATTTCCCGTGGTTGATATTTGAAATGCGTTATGGGCTAGAAAGAAGTATGTAAAATGAATGGTCTCCAAAATTAATTTTTCCTTACTCCAACAGAAGAGTGTCTTCAAGGATCAAATGGAGCTGATGTTACAGAACCACGTGTTTCCCTTGTTCATGTCTAACCTGGGGTACCTCAGAGCTCGAGTAAGTTCACTTGTTACATCAATTCCAGTATTTGCCGTGGTTCCTTCCTTTGCAGTTTGATTTCATTCTGAATGTTGATGAAGGAAATTAAGTAAATACATAGTAAAATTTAAAATAACACTCTTGTGCAGTATTTTTTCATCATTTTTATTTAAAAAACGATTTTTCAGTTAAATGATTTGATGGAGGGTCTGTGTTGTATTAATGTTCACCTCTTCAATCAAACTTGAGAATTTGAGCGGTGATTGTGGCCATTTTTCATAGCAGAGATCAATAACTACAGTAGTTGGATGGCTGTGAAGAATAGGCAGGATTTCCACAAGTAGGTAATGTCAGTTTAAATGTTGCTTGAAGAAAATCCCCAAGTGCCAATATCAGTCATAGACAAACAGTTTTCGTTATTTTTTTCTGATTTTATTTCCCCCAGAAGGACCAAAGCTATGAATGCCGGTTATGTGCATACTGAATTTATTGGAGTTTGGAAAAGGAGAATAAAGAACTGCTTGAGTGCAAAACCTGTGTTACATTTAATGTATGAATACACCATAATTAAGTGGGGGGGAAAAAAAGCAATGCATTCAAACAGGGAGATAGTTAGCATTGGTTTTGAATCAGCTAAAAATGCTTAAAATTGCCATAGTCCCTAACTTGCTTCTCTTTTTGCCTTGCAGTCCTGTTGGGTACTTCATTCATTCAGTGCTTTGAAATTTCACAATGAGCTGAACCTGAGGAATGCAGTAGAGCTGGCAAAGAAGAGCCTGATTGATGATAAGGAAATGCCTGTCAAAGTAGAAGCAGCCATAGCTCTTCAGACCTTAATAAGCAACCAAGAGCAAGGTATGTGGCAGTGATTCATCAGCTGTGTACACTGATCTATTGATCTTTTGTAGAGACGAGAAGGTTGGTGCAGATTTATCTATTAAACATTTCTGCTATTTAAAGACACAGATTTTGGAATATTTCATCATGTTTAGACAGCTTCACTTGCTCATTAGTTACTGTATACATCCCAGAATTCTGACTTTAAGTTTTTATGGCACAAAAGAAGTTAGAATCAGCATGTTTGTTTTAATAAAGTAAATACCACCTGTCTTTGGGGTTTTTTTAGTGAAGTTAAGTAGTGTGTATGTTTAAGAATGAATACTGCTTATATATGAGAGCAAATATTTCCTCAAAACTGGATTTTAGCTGTAGATGGCATTGCAATATTACACGATTTATTTACTTTGTCTACTAGTTATGGACTGTTAAATTGCCTTGGGTATGTTTTTTGGCTTTTTTATTTCTTTAGTGAATTCGAATTAAAAAAAAATATTTTGTTCAAGAGTAATCAGCTACCTGGCAGTTTGGAGATGCTGTATATTTGTGTTTATGGATAGTTGATTTCATCTAGTTTCTATTGTTCTGTTAGCCAAGGAGTATGTGAAACCTTATGTAAGGCCAGTGATGCAGGAGCTCCTGCACATTGTCAGAGAGACAGAAAACGATGATCTTACGAATGTAATCCAGAAGATGATCTATGAGTACAGCCAGGAAGTCGCTACTATCGCCGTGGACATGACTCAGCACCTGGTAAGAGCAGCAGTGAAATAACAGTGCAGTCAGAAGTACATGCCTAGTTTGGTAAACATTAATGAACTCTCTTTGAAGTGCACACTGTTTAAAGTAATCTTTATAAGGATCCACCTGTAGTATTTACAGTATTTATGGTTTTTTTCTCTATGAAGCATCTTTAAAACCTGTAGATTTTTCAAAGATACTGACTTGTGTCACTGGTTTTAATGAGCCAAGCTCTAACTATTTAGCATTTCAAATGACTTAACATAGTCAGACTTCTAAAAAAAAAAGAGGAGGTTTTAATTTGCAATGTTCCCCTTTCAAAAGTAGCAAGCATATTTTTCAGTGCTGACAGCTCTTACAGATAAGGCATTGCTGCTGCTGCATTAACTGCCTTGGTTTTGAATGACAAATTAGAAACATGGGTTTGCTCTTGAGTGTCAAGTTGGTTGGTTTTGTTCACAGGCTGAAATATTTGGTAAAGTACTTCAGAGTGAGGAATATGAGGAAGTAGAGGACAAAACCGTTATGGCCATGGGCATCTTGCACACAATTGACACAATCCTGACAGTTGTGGAAGATCACAAGGAGGTGAGATTTTCCTTCATGCTTTTCTCCTTTCATTCATGACAGCAAGCACTTCTGTGTATGTTGCATCACTTGGCATGAATGTGCATTTGCTACAGCAGGATGGTACCAAGCCATCTCAGATCTGAATCTAAAGCCCAGTTTACTTTTGTAATTTATTAATCGTTTAACTTTCGCAACTTCAAGGGAATTTATGTCCAAAGGGTAAAATTCTTAGCCCTTACTTGGTAAACGCTTCATTGGAATGTGCTGGTTTTGGCTGAGGTAGAGTTAATTTTCCTCACAGTGGCTAGTTGTATTACAGCGTGGTAAAGTAGAATTTAAGAAGAAATATTTTGCATAAGGCTAGTTTTTTACAATGATGACCCATATCTGTAGTTTACCCAGCAATTTCTTGGATAGAATTCCTAAGAATTGGTCTCCCAGTTGTGGTGCAATGTATGTCTACATATCACATATTCCAAGTAAAGAGGTTCTTTCTGCATCAGGGAGACTTTATTTCATAATTTTGTAATTGTTAATTATTTCATAAAATTGTTAATTTATTTCATAAATTTGTAATTGTAATTGCAGCATTTAAAAATGATAAAAGCCTTTTTGATTTGAAGAACTTCTCAGACTGAATTAGTCAAATACATTTATTTGATTCCTGTAGTTCTAATTTTTTTAATAAGCTGCTTTATGTTTTTATTTCAGATCACTCAACAGCTCGAGAGCATTTGTTTACAGATCATTGGCCTTGTTTTACAGAAACACGTTATAGGTATGTTTTAGAGATAATTTTTAGAAAAAAAAAAGAATAATTTTTGGTGTAAATAAATTATCACTATCTTCCAGAACAGAATTTTCTTTTTGTGTGTGTGTTTCTTTAAAGAAAAAAGTCACTACTTTACCACAGTAATTTGTTTCTCCTGATCTACTCTTGTACATTGGTCAGATTGGCTATTGTGTTTTGGAGGTCAAAAGCAGAAGATTGTGTTCTGATTATAATTCTAGCTAATTGTGTTAAAGGACAATGTCTACAATTATATTAGTCTCTTATGGACATGGTCTGCAATTAAATTACTGCTTTATCGGTGTGCTGCACTGAAAGTTACAGTTTTGTGATACGGCCTTTCAGAAAAAACAAAGGCAGAGAAAATAATATATATTTTCAGTAAATTGAGTAGAAGCATTGTTTTTAATGTGCTGCTGATGTATCTTTTTGGTGTGTATTTATAGTGGAAAACTATGCATATTGTAACTGTAGCCAACATAAGGCCTGTCTGAAAGAGTCTTCTACAATTTGTTTTATTTTCTATGTATGATTTAGTTTCTAATTGTTGTCTTCTAGTTGTTGTATGACTCAGGACTCGGTTTCAGATTTCAAGGTATTTGCAAGTTAAATGTATTTTATGAAGCACCCTGCTTCAAATTGTTTGTCTTTTGCAGAGTTTTATGAAGAAATTCTGTCCTTGGCCTTCAGCTTAACATGCCAGATGATTTCACCTCAGATGTGGCAGCTTTTAGGTGTTCTGTACGAGGTTTTCCAGCAGGATTGCTTTGAATACTTTGCAGGTATGATCACTTCTGTTCTATTGATAT
Source organism: Lycocorax pyrrhopterus obiensis (assembly GCA_014706295.1). Classification (NCBI taxonomy): domain Eukaryota; kingdom Metazoa; phylum Chordata; class Aves; order Passeriformes; family Paradisaeidae; genus Lycocorax; species Lycocorax pyrrhopterus. The sequence continues at coordinate 56,953,433 of JACSVZ010000015.1, read as the reverse complement.
TTTCACTGTTTGAGAATTCATCTCTAAAACCCATCCTAATAAGGGTCGCTTCCATTTAGTGTCTTGGTTTCAAATGATCATGTATTTGAGTCATGCCCTGAGCGTCTGTTTAGTGTGGGAGTGTAACAGGAGATATTTAAATAGGAGAAGCATGTTCAAATCTGTCAGTGTGAGTAGGGGTCCTGAACTCAAAGAAAGCTGAATATTCAAAGTTAATATGAAACTACAAACTGATTAATTAAAATGTGCTCTTATTCTAGTTCCTCTTCCTAGAATGCACCCTGTATAGTGCATTTTATGAACAATTCTTCCAGAAAAGACTTCTGCAGAGTTTGAATTTCCAACCATATTCAAGAATCTAAGCTAATGAGTTCCCCTTTAGGACTACATCCTCTCTGGTTAGCACTTTTTGTAACTGTTTTCTCTTTTGCTCTCCCTGTTCTGCAGATATGATGCCTCTCTTGCATAATTATGTGACCATTGACACTGATACTTTACTGTCTAACCCAAAGCATTTAGAAATCATTTACTCTATGTGTAAAAAGGTAAGGCTTCTGATTCTTACTGTTGTGCTTATCACTGGTACATAACAATTAGAGGAGCTGAGTGACCTGAACATGCCAGGTGGTGGCCAGGCATTTCAGAACTAAGTGAATTCTGATCTTGACTCAGTTCTGAGCACACGCAGCACCTTCACACTTTTTAAGTGACATGCTTTAAAAAAATTACATGCAAAAATCTGTGTGGGAGAAAGTTGGTGTTCATCTTGACTCTCTTCTATGGAGAGCTATTTTGGTAGGTAGGGAATTAATGAAGCCTGATTTCCTTGGGTTGTGTATCTTGCAGTTGGACTCTGGTTGTCAGCTAAGGTGCGAACTCATTTGAAGTTCTTTCTACATTTATCTTGTTTCTCTTTTATGCTGAGTCTCTCATGTATAATAAAGTATGAGACCATGCTGCAGTCCTCCTCTGATTTGGGGCATTAGAGAGTGTTAGGCATCTAGCTACCTGCTTATTTTTAAGAAACTTAAAATATTTGAATGTGAAAATTTTGCTTCTTTGTGAGGTTTGATTGACAGTGGCCACAGGGTTGAAATGTACTGAGATGAAGCACTCAGTTTCATATGTATGTGCCTACACACAGAATGATTGCAAGCATCTTGTTCTTAATCAGAAACTAGCCTGGATGTAGCATTCACTTCGCCAGGCTATTAATCTGCCAGTGACTATTAAAATTGAAGTGAAAAAATGGAAACACGATGTGGAAAACATCAGTGATTCTTATAAGTGACATTTCTTTCTAAAAAAGGGAAAGTGAGGACATACAAAGAATGTAACATACTTTAAGACCTACAGCAATTTCTTCTACTTTTTAAAATTCACTGTTAGCCACTTATCATTTTTTATGTCCTGTAGAGGACATAATATAATTAAGACACATTTATGTGTCTTAATTCCTCAGAAAATTTAGCATGAATACACGTGTATATGCTGTGTAGAGATTTTTGGATGTATGCAGGTACAGGAGCATTTGCTTTCAGTGTTGTCAGTGACTACTGATAAATGTCATTCTGGTTGTTAGGTACTGACAGGAGATGCAGGAGAAGATGCAGAGTGCCATGCAGCCAAACTCCTAGAAGTTATTGTTCTTCAGTGCAAAGGACGGGGTATTGACCAGGTGATACATATTGAACAGGTTTTCTCTTTTATTGCTTTCTAATGATCCATGACTCCTGAGAGAAACAGCTGCAATTAGAGAATTTGAGGGAAATATGAAGGAGGGGAGAAAGACAGAAAGGAGTAAATGAGCTCAGGAGAGTTTGTAAGGTTGGAGTTTATTGGTTTTGAGACAAGGTATTAATGGACACGACCACAAAATGGATATAGACTGCATTATAAGGATATAGTATGTTGTGCAGGATTGTCCTTTTTTGCTTTCTCTTAATAGAATTTCCCTTTTGATGCAAAACACAGAGTTAAAACTGTTGTCGCTGAGAGGTTAACTGTACATATCCAACTGCTGTGTTTTCTCCAAGCTATAGGAACTTGTATGTTTTAACTACTCAGTACATTTGGAAATGCAGATTTTTTAGCATGACTGGATTGTGATTGCAGGGAGAAACATAATCACAATTTTCCAGAGTTTCTTAGAACACCTTTTTAGAAAGTGGTCTTTTTCCTATAAAGGACCAAATTCTGGACTCACGTAATGAGCCTAAATTACCTTGACATATCATGTTTGATGTTGCCACAGTGCAGTCCCTGGATTTCAGTGATAAATTTCCAGGTAATTTCACTGAAACCAATATAACTTTACTAATGTAAATCTGAAGTAATTGAAGATAAAAATGTTCCCTGAAAGATTTTATTTTTAACGGAAATCTGGAAGAGTTTAAAGTGAATTCAGTGCATTTGCATTGAAAATAAGTATGTGGTGGAAGGCTTAATTGAGCTGTACAACTCTATGAATTAAAATGGTTGCACACTGAATGAAAACTCATAAGCCAAAACTTCCATAATGCTTCCCAAATTTTTGTAAAATATAAATCTCCACATTGAAATATATGTGTTTAGAAGATGTTTATATCATTGTTTAGAAATTTGTGCATACTTGCTTTTATCAGAGTAAACTCATTTTAAACTTTTGTAAGAAATTTAACATCACTTTACATATATTAGGAAAAACTTCTTATGTTACAGATTTAGATAATTCAATTTCTAATGCCTGTTGGTTTTGAAATTGTTTGGTATCTTTCTTTAAAGATGAAAATGTCTAAGTTTCTTTCTAAAGCTTTTATGCATGCTAGAACAAGTTTCACCAAACGGCCCCAAATATTCTGTGCTCAGAATAACGTTGCAATTTTTAGCTCAGAGAAGAGCTGTTTTGGGGAAGATTTATAAGTGTGTGATCGGAGGCTAGAAAGTGAATAGAATGTGTTCCTAGGTTCTATACCTGAACTTCAGATAACGCAGGAAGTAATTCTGATAAAAGTTTTATAAAATTTTGTGTAATCTGGCAATGTGTCTAATGACTATTTTCTCTTTTTTTTCCCCCCTTCCCTTTTTTCCTCATTATATGCCCAGTGTATTCCCCTCTTTGTGGAGGCTGTTCTGGAGCGCTTGACTCGAGGAGTTAAAACAAGCGAGCTTCGTACCATGTGTCTTCAAGTTGCCATAGCTGCACTCTACTACAATCCTGACCTACTTTTGCACACCTTGGAGAACATCAGATTTCCACACAATCCTGAGCCCATCACTGCACAGTTCATAAACCAGTGGATGAATGACACAGACTGTTTTTTTGGGCAAGTATTGAGGGTTTTTTTTTTTACAATATTCAGCATTGACGAGCAGGTGTTCAACAACATGTTAACTTTATCTGAAATATTGTATACATACTTTCTGTTCTGTATTTCATGAGTTATTTTTAACTGCTCCATTTAGTTTAAAAAAGCATTACTCTTCCCAGTGAATCCCACACTCTGATTTTAAATGGATCTTCGCAATGAACTTGCATATTTATCATTGTGCCATTGACTGCTTAGCACACTCCTGAACTTAAACATCATTGTGACCTCCCTTGAATGTGTGTGTGCTGCACTGGTGCGCATTCGGGCAGGAGCTGAACATTTGTGAAGTTAATGAAGGGGAACAGAGCCTGTCATCACCTAGCAAAGCATGCACTTGATGCTGAGCAGAGGTGAAGGCCAGTGCTTGCCTCTCAGCTGAGATGTGGTGTCTAACTGTGAGATTCAAATCTACTTAAAGGCAAAGCAGACAGTCAGATGTAGTTAACAGCCACCTCTCACCGTCCTGCTTGAGTTTTGTTCTGTTACTGGAGGCTTATGTGCCTGCAGGTGTACAGACAGGCTTAGACGGTGTCTTCCTGAAGTTGCTTCTTCCACACCTTGTGGTTATATTATTGTTAATTACTAAATTATTTTTGTATCTACCAACTTTAGGAAAGAGCAAGACATTTTAGTATTTCCACGTACCAATTTTCTTTTATGGCTGAAGCAAAGTTCTTGAGCTTCATCTCTTTGTGCTTTCATTTTTTTCTCCTACATATCACATGCTGAATGCATACAGAGATGGTAGGAAAGAAGATATTCCCTGCAGGTGGTAAACTGAAAGAGATTTATAGCCTGAAACAGTTTATCCTGGAGCATTCAGTGAGAAACTAGTCAGATTCAGAGAGGAAAAATGTTGAGGGTCTGACTAGGCTCCAATCTCAAATAGTACTGTGAGCTACAGCTTAATTTTCAGTTCTTCTGTGTTGCTTTTCAGAAAGCATCAGCTAACGAAACTACTGTTCAAATAAACTCGTATTTGGATCTGAGACAAAGGTTGACAAAGGCTGTGAAAATGAAAATTAAACACGTGGTCGTCATGCCTGTCATTCTGCCCAGACTGCGCTTGAATGGCAGCAGAAGATTAAAAATCTCTCTTTGATCTGCTGCTACCAGCAGTGAAATAATTATCTGTAATATTGCTTAAATCTAAAAGTCACTCTTCCCTCTGTGCTGTCTCTTCACTTTGTGGCTTCCAGGTGTAGGGTAGGGCTTTTGCTGTAGTAGTGCTGGTGAGGCACTGTGATGTGCTGTAAGGGACTTCCTCCCTTTCCCTCAGGAAATCACCGCTTCTAGAAGACCTTTTGTTTTCTTAAGAGTATTAAAGGAGCCTCATATTCAGAGGCCTAACTGAACAGGAAAAGACAGAAATGCAAAAAAAAATCTGGCATTCTTGAAACCCTTTCTTGGGTCCACGCCTGCCAAGTTCATGTCTTCATCAGAGAGCAGTGGGCACCCTTATTTGTACAGTCCTTTTTCTCATCAGCTGCCATTTGCTGCTTTGGTTTACACTTAGATTAACTTCCATTAAGAGGCAGTTTTAGTCCCAAATTCAAATCATTTGGTTAACTCACAGATCCTAGAGAAATTGGACAAGATCAAAGTAGATCCACCTCCAGATGTGAAGGACCAGGTGAAGCTTGCTGTCATTTCTTGGTCATCCGTGCAGGAAATCTGGGACTTGGTGGTAACAGTGGCTGTTCAAGATGCTTTGTCCACATAAATCTCACACTCTTACGTGTGGACACCCCATCCCTGGAAGTGTTCAAGGCCAGGCTGGATGGAGTTTTGAGCAACGTGGTCTAGTGGAAGGTGTCCCTGTCCATGGCAGAGGGGTTGGAACTAGATGACCTTTAGGGTCCCTTCCAACCCAAACCATTCTATGATTCTATGTCTTTCTTCTGTTCCTGTGAAGTCTTAGTCCCCATAGATCCTGGGGGATCTATGCCAGCAGTAGGGTTATGCATGGCTGCGCATGCTCAGGCTGGAGCCAATGGTGTTTGCCAAAAGAATGCAGTATTTCTGGAGCAGCATGTGTGAACACATGAGATGGAATCCATGGGAAAAACGGATGGGAAAAGCAGTTGTGGTAAGATAAGTAGCTGTTCTTCCATGTTATTAAAACCATGGAAACTATTGAAGAAGTGTTACAAAGTTGGTATATTGAAAATTAGCCAGGCAAGGAGAACTCAGAACTCCTTGTAAGACTGTGCATAAATTCAGTATGTCATGGTGGATATCACATGTCTGTGGTTTTGTGTGCCCATATGCTACAGGATATTGTATTTATTTCTAAATTTTTGCTACAGTAACTTCACACTTGAAAGCCTTTTGCAGAAACATTTGTTCCTTACCTCTTTCTACCTTTTTCCTGACAGCTGAGGTTTGGGTGAAACTTCTGCATGACTTATGCTTATTCTCATACTAAAAATTCTTCTATGGTAACTAGGGTGAAAGGAAAATCTAACTTTCTTCAAAGAACCCCTCAGTAAGTGATTTTGGGTTTTTTGAAGCTGAATAGGGTTATATATTTGATAGCAGTTTAAATAGTTAAAAATCCTAGGTTTGTCAGAGTTGTATATAAAAATCTCAGTCATATGTTGGTTCCAACTTTGCAACTAGAAGGAAATGGCTAATTATTTGCAGTTTGTCCAGGAACTGGATTGATGTAATAGAAAGAAACTTGATTCTCACATAAAGGAGCACAGCAAACCAGTAAAAGGAACAGCTTAGCAATTTTTCTCTGAAATACTTTCAGCTTGGTTTAAAAATACAAAAGATTTTAAAATCCTTTGTGCTGTATTAGAAGAAAGTGTGTTAGCAAGAAGAGGTCCTGCAGGTTCTGAAGACCACACACAGCTTGTTAAAAATAGACTTGGCTTGGAGTTGTGCATTGCAGTGCTGTGTGTTGTGTGTTTAACACTCCAGGCTTGATAAACCATTGAGGAATAAGCAGAGTCCCTGATTGTTAGGGAGGGCTATTGTGTGCTTCTGAGCAAATAAGTACAGATCTCAAAGCACAAATTACTAAGGAGAATCATATCCAGGCTCCCTCGAGCAGATGGAAGGATGCTGAAATAATGGGCCTTTTGATAGCAACGGAATGGTCCTGAAGCCATTCTTCGCTATCATGAAAATATATAAAACTCTATTTGGCATGTTCAGTCCTGTGGGTCCTTAATACAACTGGGGCATAGTAGAATACTGAACTTCAGGCAAGGCAGATGCTTTTCCTGCTGTTTGTCTCTGCTGGCAGGTGAAAGAAAAGGCTCCTTCTGGCTCAGGTTCACTAAAGATGGCTCAATGCCTCAATTTCTGCTGTCCTGCAGGGCCTTCTAATAACATGCGTATTCTGAAGACATGTTCATTCTTGCAACTTCTCTGTTTAGCAGCTTTAAAGTGGAGCATGACAAGTATGCTGTGGGTTTTGGTCATTTGGGCTGCTTCCCAATGATGACTCCCTTTCAAACAGCAGGGCTTCGTTCTTGTGCTTTGATTTGCTGTCCCAAAAAGATAATTTAATATGAAGCTGAGCCGTTTATTACTAAGATTTTTTTACCTTTTACTGTTGCATTTTGCAATTGGCATTGTGCAATGGCAGCTTTTTCAAATGTATGATAAAAAATAGTGCAAAGAGTCATTAGCTACTCTGTGCAGGTGGCTGAAATTCCTTCTTTGTACATTTGGGTCTTGAAGAAATTTCATGGCTTCCCAGTGTCAAGATGCAGGATTGAAATCTTGTGCATAGAATACAGAGCTTTGGTCAAACTTGGATGACAGTGCTGGCAAAAAGAGGAGGTAGAGAAAGTTTTTTCCTTTTGTACTTGCACTAAGGACAACTCTCCAAATAACAGCTATGCTTCATTTATGGGTAGCATTATCTTTAGCCTGGCTTTTGGTCTGCAAAGTGTCAGCATGAGAGCAAATGGTTTGTTTTCAACATGCAGTAGTTAAGTCATTTCACCTAAGAGAAGTAAGGGATTTGTGGGTTGTTGTTTTTTTTTTCATGAAAGCAGACTCAGTTCCTCTATCTCAGTCTCCCTGGCTAGTTTGTGTGCCCTGTTTTGTGTCTCGTTCCACATGTAAAGAAAGGATTATGGTTACAGGACACTCTTTGCCTGCTTGCACTTTGGTGCGTTTTTCAACACATGTAACTAAGCAACCAAACCCAGTGTGACAAAGTGTGTCATTTGATATGCTGGTTGACTTTGTTTTTCTTGGAAGGTCTGCTGTGATCATAGTGTTCTGCATGGTCATATATAATTTATTTTTGTTGTCAACTACTCTTTGAGAATGAATCACTTCAGTAAATCCTAACAGGACTAACAACGTGGGAGGTGTCATAAAATCCCTCTAGATTTCTAACCTTGTTTAAACACAAGTAAAGTTTACAAAGCTGCAATACAGGATCCCTTGTGTTACTTAAAGGATATAATAGTTCAGGAGCATGTTATATAGGAGCCTTGGTAATGAAATGCTAAGCACTTAAAAATTATATTTCTGTAGTGGTTTTTGAAATGGTGGACTGAGCTGATTGTCCCACTGTTAGCTTTATTGCAGTGTGTGGTGCCCATCTTACTTCATGTCTCTCAACTTGTATTCTCTTCATTCCAAAGTAACACTGATTCGGTAATGGAAGTATACCAAGAGTTTAGAGGATGGCCACTTTCTGCCAGCTCTGGAGGGTTGCTTGGTTTCTCTAGGTCTTGCTGGCACTACTTGTCCTGCAGAAGGCTTGCACAGAAGCTGTCAGCATAAAAATGGAATAGTTCAAGCAAAAAAAGCTCCTCTCAAGCCCATAATGGCAGAATACTGTATTGTTAGCTCCAAGTTGAATACTTCTGATGTTTCCAGTAAAGGAGAACCAAAAGAGTATCTGCAGAGGCAGTTAGAGATTTTTTCTATCTTGTTTGCAGAAACTTCTCTTTCTGGAGGTGAAAATCAATTCTTGTGTTTAAGAGCATAGGTTCTTACCCAGTTTCCTGACTATGGTCACATAAAAATCTTTCTGCTACTAATTTAATGAATTTCTTTCCCTTCAATTATCTGCACTTTGTTTTACTGGAGGTCTACTCATTTGCAAGTTCCCAGTTTGAGTATACTGCCAGTTATTCTTGATAAGGTGGAATTATTTCCCTGCTTTCTCTGGAGTTAGCAATGTGTCTCAAGTTAACATTAGAAATTGTATATTGAAATATGTATAAGACAGTCATTCTGATGGACTTCTAATAATTGAACTTCAGCTGTCCCTGGGGCATTCCATAAATGCACCCTGCAATTCAATGCATTCCTGCTTATCATTGCTCTTCACTAATAGTTTTTCCAATTTCCATCCCTGAAACAGTACTGCTATCAAAGCCAAGGCAAATTAATTTTCCATCCTATTTAATAATGATAATGTATGTCAAATAATTTATTAAAGACAAGATATTCTACATAATTATTAAACAGTATTTATTTAGCATTACTAATTTTGCATTTGGTAATCAGAAAAAGTTGCTTCAGGAATTTGACCAGTGCTTGAAAGATGTTTAATTGTTATTGGATGAGTACTTTCCAGTGGGAAACTTGCATTCAGAAGAAAATAGTTTGTGTAGGATCTTTGAGCATAGACTTTGAACATAGCATCTGAGACACTGTCTTCTGCCATGTCAAGCACCAGGATTTTAATGTTCTCTATATATCCTTGCAGTGAAAATCTGTTTTTTGTCTAACAATTGTGTCTTGTTTCAGACTCCATGACAGAAAGATGTGTATAATAGGACTGAGCATCCTAATGGAATTACAGAACCGACCACCTGCAGTGGATGCTGTGGCTGCCCAGATTGTTCCTTCAATCCTCCTCCTCTTCTTGGGCTTAAAACAAGTTTGCGCCTCACGAGAGCTCACAGAACATGAGGATCGTGCTAAAGATGAAAAACACTTTGCAGAAGATAATGGTAAAATCTCCCCTTTTCACATTGTGGATTTTGTCTGGATTTAATTTAAAGGGGGTAAGAAATTGCAGTTCGTTTTTAAGACTCATTAGTCTGCTGAAAATAACTCGGCTTACTGGGTGCTTGAAATACCATCTTAGGAGTTGATTTTTCCTCCCAAAGTGTAATCAAAATGTTTCAAGGTGTAACAGCTAACATTTTGTGAAAGGGTAGTATTGGTTTAAGAGTAACTTGCAGGTCCACTCTTCTGGTCCACAAGAGTAACTTGCTGGTCCACTCTTCTTCTCACATAGGCAGCAGGAGTTTGCCAGGACTCCACTAGGTAGATTCTTACTTCCTAGAAAGAAGCTGTTCCTACTACCCAGCTGTTTGAAAGATCTTTTTCATTGAATTTTGAAGGAGATCCTGGCAGGTCTTCTATTGGTTTCGTGCCGTTTTTATTTTCTTTGTTTTCGTGAGTCCGTTTTACTCAGAGTTTGACTTAGGAAGCAGGAGTCGATGCTATTTCTTCTGTCTCAGATTGTTTTTATTTTCTTATCAGTAACACAGCTGCACAGGATGAGCTTCTTAGTTAGCAAAGTGAAAAAATGGCTACTGAGTGCTACTTCCAAGGTCTTTTATACTCTAATCTACCCAATTATAAGTTGCTAAGTAGTATGTTTTTACTTAAAATCCAATTAATATCTATACATGGTCCGCACTGCGGATTTCTTGAACCAATTCCAGAAAACACAGGTTGGTGAAAAAGAAAGAAGGAATAAGTACAAACCCACACCCAAAATCCTCCATCTTGTTACATATACGTATTACTGTATTCCATAAACCTAAATTCTGTATCTCTACATATTTCACCCAGTGATATAACTTTTAATTACACAGCAACAATCTCAGTACTATCACACAGTCTGGGCAGTTTTTCCCAAGGCCTAAGATCAAATGGAGTGTGCTTTTGAGGATCATTGCTTGTCAGAGTAGAAAGAATGAAATTCTCAGAATTCAGGGTTTCAGCAGTCTTCTTTGTCCAAATGGAAAGTTGTTTGCAAAGTGTGGTTTGAGACAGCTGAGGCACACAGGCCTCTAACCTCTGTGTCTGCCAGAAGAGAAAAAACATCAAAGAATGCCTTGCAGAGGGCATCATGGGGAGGGAATTATGCACAGCATTGCAGGCAAATCTGTTTGACAAGGAGTTGGAGATAGATGTTGTTTTGAGGTGTGAAAATTAATTGGATGTAAGCAGATTATCTAATCCACTTGAATTTCACATGATTGTGCTGTAATGGAATCACAGAATTCTTCTCAATACATAGGAATACAGTATGGAAACAGCACAGAAATTTTCAAATCTCTGTCCTGTGATTCAGTCCCTGCTTGCTGCATCTATAGTCATCTTTATTCTTTCTTAACTGTTAACATAAGGAGAGCTGCAGGTTTGGAACTGAAGGGGTTTTTTTTTTAATCTTGATTATAAGTCAGAAATACTTAAGTAAGAAAGAGCAGTATGTAGAATTGCACGTTGTAGTTGCATTTAATTCAGGGGGTCATAGTTTCATAAGCAGAATGGAAGGTAACACCAACTTAACGTGTTGGTTTAAGTTGTTCAAATAAGAGAACACTGAAGAATAGAAGGCAGACAGTTGGTGTACAGATGGATTTCTCATGGTTTTATGTACATTTGTGAATTCCACGCAAGTCTCTGTTTGTAATTTAAAAAGCAGAGTGATGCACCACTTCATGGAAGACATTTCCTCAAAATTTTTGGACCCTATAATTGCACAATGACTGCATAAATGAAAGAAGGAAAAGATGTCAGTTTCACATTCCTCAGGTCTGCGTAGAAACAAAAGTTTAACTGATCTTGAATGTAGGAAATGTTTTAAAAGCTTCATTTTTCCAAGGTTTCAAAGATTTTGGGGAAAGGGTGTCCCCTTTCCAGCCAAAACCTAAATTTACTCATTGTTTTTAATTTATAAGTCATTGTTTTCTTGTAGTTTTTAAACTTTGTTTTGTGAAACATATCAATGCTTTTGCAGAAGAGATACCGAGCGATGAGGATGAGACAAACGAAGTGAGCCAGGCGATGCAAGAGAACCACGGTGGAGGAGGAGGTGGCAGTGCTGGAGGTGGAGAGGAAGAGGATGAAGATGATGATGATGATGATGACTGGGATGAAGATGCATTGGAAGAGACTGCTCTTGAAGGGTTCAGCACACCTCTTGACCTTGAAAATGGTGTTGATGAATACCAGTTTTTTACACAAGCACTTCTAAGTATGTGTTTGCTGGTTGGCAGAATGATATAACATAGTGAAATTGGAGATGTTTGTGGTCATCACTGGGAAAAACCCTTTTCTTTGTTACGAGTAATAGTTTAGATTACTGAAACTGGTAAATGTGATCTTGCTTTCTAATGTTAGTCCTAAGATTTTTTGGCTTACATGTGCTGCAAAAAACAAATGGTAGCAAATACAGCCAGAGATTAATTCTCTTCATGTTCTCCCTCAGAATTTTTCAATCACAGCCTAAATAAGTGGGGCTTGGTCACTAGAGGAGCTCCTATATAGAGAAATATTTGTCACCTTCTAGACGTTAATGCAGAAATTATTTTCTGCCTTTCCTGTTTGACTAATCCTGTTGCTTTTAGTTTTCATATGAGTTTTAAATGAGAAGATTCAATTCACATTGTCTATGAATAATGGCCACATGGTTCACTTTCTGTTTCAGAAAGCAGAGGATGCAATTAAGTTCCCCAAAATGGATTGCCTCTGTTAACAGACGGGGAATTCTGTGCGAAGAAAACTGACAGGAATACTGATCATGTTTTGCAGTGCAGATTCTGTTTTAAAAAACCAACCAGAATATCCTTATGTTTCATTTTGTTATTGTGAAATGAACTTGCATGTAAGCTGATGATCGCTTTTCCTCCATTGCCGCTCTGACAGCGGTGCAGAGCCGGGATGCAGCCTGGTACCATTCCCTGACCGCGCCATTGAGTGAGGATCAGAAGAAACAGCTGCAGGAGATTTACACATTAGCAGAGCACCGGAGAACTGCTGCAGGTGAGTCACTTCCCTGGGCCCGTTTCAGCTGTGGCAGAGATGTTGGAACTGCTTCTAATCTGTAACAACAACCGCTGTGCTAATTGACGTTTTCTAGGAAGCGTGAGCAGGATATCATGATTACATTATTCCTTGCCTGGAAGTGTGTGTTATTCAGAGTAAGTTTACTGTTGTTTCTAATTAATTGCCTTCTCATTGACTTGTGCTGCTGTTTGAACAGGGTATGAACTAGTTTTACACAATCTGACATTTGAAATGAAGAACAAATTAAGGCAGTATCTACCTGTCGGCCAGGTATTTGATGAAGATTACTATCAATTATTATGTGTTTAACAGTTTTGTAACTTTTTAACCACTTACATTGCCTTCGCAGTCAGTGTGAGATTTTAGGTGTATAGAAAACTTGCATCATGGAAAATAAATTCAGATTTAATCAAAAAGAATGCAGAACGGTGTAGCATAGACTGATTCTGTAAAGGATTAATTTTTCAACTCTGTTGCAGAGGTGTGCACATTTATGCCTTTAGAGAAAATCTGAGTGTAATTTATTCCTGTCATTGCATTTAGGGAATGAAATTTTGACTCAGGTGGGGGTTTTTTCTGTAAATTTGCATTCTTAGCTGAGCTGTGTTGTCTCTGACAAAGGTGTTCTCTAGAGGCTATTTTTCATATCCTTTTTCTTTGAATTCTAGAGACTAAGACAGTAGAACAACAAAGTGGCTACACATTTGACAACAAAGGACTGATCACAGCATTTAACTTTGCTGGAAGTACTCCCGGTGGCAACTGAAGGATCAGCTGCAAAGGTCAATGGGAAGGGTCTCATCATTACATTTTCTGAAATCATCATGACTTCTGAGTGATAGGGGAGGGTAATTTAATGCTGCTGAAGGTTTTCTGGAAAATAGCAGTGTGCTTCCCCCACCAGAATGTTCTTTCTAACCAGCTACTGTAATGTACAAATTCTTGTGGTGTTTTTATAATTTGATGGACTGAAAGGAAACGTTCGTCCTCAAGGAACCTGAATGACCGGGAGGGGCCAGACTGCATCTAATTGAGTTGCACTTCTCAGGTTTTTGCTGTGCAGAATTGATAGATTCATATGGATAACAGTGCCTTCTGTTGTACATGGATTGCCTGAACAAATGGATTTTGGAGTGCATTATAATTTTTTAAGTGTAAGGACATTTCTTGATACACTGTAAGCCTTGGTTCCATGTTTTCCAATCACCTGCTTTTTACTGCTCGGTTTAATTGTTTGTTGGTTGCATACGAATTGCTGGATTCAAAATATTATCACACCTTCCCTATTTGGTGCAGACCAAATCTGTAGAGGGAGGTGTCTGTTGGAGTTGCAAAGCATACGCTGGTTATGTCAAAGGGTCTTAACAAAATGGCAGATTTTCCCTTGATGCAGTAGTCTTAAATTATTTCTCTTAGTCACGAATTCAACTCACTTGAATTACAATGGCTTGCCTGGCAGGTGGCTACCCTAAATCTACATCAATAGTAGCTCCTGCCTGGACAAGTGGTGTGACCCTCTCACGTAGATGTTCTACATGACAACTTATTTCTACTATTATTGATGAATATTGGATTACACATGGGATAATCTCTTCTGGTTTTATTCATTCATTACCATTCCAGTGGTAGTACTGAATAATTTGGTACAAAATACTTGCAATATTTTATTTATTTTGACAGAAGAACAGCTTCAAACTTACTTCTTACTGTTACACTCTATGATTGTATTTCTGGTCTGCATTGCAGTTGGTTATTCTTGCTCCACACTGAAATTTCTTTATCTGACAGATTTTTTTTTCCCAAATTTTGAAGACTTGTTCCACCAGTGGAGATTTAGACTAGATATAAGGAAAAATTTCCTCATGAGAGTGGTGGTCACACATTGGGACAGGTTGCCCAGAGAAATGGGAAGAATCAACATCGCTGGAAATGTTTAAACAACACATGGACATGGCACTTAGGGACAGGATTTAGAAGTGAACACTGGGTTAACAGTTGTACTCGGTGATCTTAGAGGTCTTTTCCAACCTAAAGGGTTCTATAGAACAAGGTGTTTGTGGGTAAGTTCATTTAGAGAGGAAGTGATAGCAGTACTAATTTGAATAGGTGCCCCTCCTTTAGGTCTATTGGGATGGCAGTGGTGTAGCAAAAAGCAGTAGGGGTACCTTAGAATGTGAACTTTGGATTGGAGTTAAAATGTTTAGACCAGATTTTGTCTCTGTGTGTTAATTTCTTTATGATTTAAAAATATTTACCAAGCAATTTTAAACACATACTGATAATCTATTTCTTTACAGCAGTGTCCCAGATAAAAAGTCAAAGCCTTTTCCATACGCCATCAAATTTTCCACAACTACAGTAAATTACAGACTGCTGGCCCTGTGCAGTGCTGAACCTTTTGTTTGTCATTCTGGCTGAGTCTGATAAATCTGAAGCACTCTGTGCCTTGGCTTGTGGAAAAAGCCAGAGGATCTCTGCCTGTTCCTTTAGGAATTTTTCTAGCCTGGCAGCTGTGGGGCAGAAGGTTCCGTACGCTTTCCTGTTTCCTGCACCTTTGTGTCAGACTCTAAGGCTGTTCTGTGCTGCTGCTTCCTTTTTCTTTTTTTTTGCCCTCCTCTCCCCAGCAGCTGCAGAGTAAAGTCAGCCTGGTTCATGAAGGTTTTTCACTGATGCTATTTAGTTAATAGCAGCAGTGAAAATGTGTCGCTTTTAGGCCTGTTGTACATGCAGAAAACTGTGAGAATTCTAGGGTCTGTATTTCCAAAAGGGAACAATCTGCTGACCTGCATTGGACAGACTCTTTAAGGTAAAGCAGCAAGAGGGCCAGGGTATCCTTTATTTTGAATGTCAGGTTATGAAAATTACATGTCACTTTTGCTAATTTAGGCCTTGGGGTGTATTGACTGAGACACTAAGTAGGAAAGCATTACATCCAGTTTTTTGGGGAGTTTATCAGAAACCACAGAAGTTTTGAAATCATTCACAAATTTAAGAAATGGTTTTTGGAAGTTAAGGGCATTGATGACTTCTCTACTACCTGCCTATTGAAGTTAGGTATTAGGCAGGTAAACTGTTTAAGTCCTTTATTATTTTATTAAAAGAAACAAGATTGTCAAGTTGGGTTTCTTTTAAAGCCCATTTGCCTTCTCTACACTGGCCTGCAGAGTAGAAGATGGATTTATTTTTCTTCTGCTAATGAGGTTGTTTGCACAGTCACAGGCTAATATTTAGGAGTTGATGTGTTCGAGGTAAAATCTGCTTTTGCATAGCATCATCTTGGTGTCACTCAGCTGAACTATGGCTGCTCCCTAGTTCTGCTTCTAGTATACTTTTCAAATCAACTGCCTAGAAAATTTCATCCAGATGTTTCGTATGAGATTTTAATCAGCAGTGTGGAGTCGGGAATCTTTGTTGTCTATTTTGCAGTGGGGTCAGAGATGTCTGAGGGAATGGCATGTAAAAAGGTTAAATGCCTTTCCCTTCCCAGAAGATTCATGAGCAAATGTTTCTACTGGCAAAAGCTAATGTTAATTGTTTTATTCCTTTTTTTTTGAAAGGGGTTTTCATCCAAAATGATTTATTGGGCTCTGGCCTCCACTTTAACATATGGTTCTCTTTTAACATGATAAATACCCATTTGTACATGATCATAAATAGGTAATCGATTTTAGGTGTTTCTTTCTGAGCTGTGTCCAGCTTTGTACTACATTAAAGGGAGAGTAACACAAATGTGCATTTACTGTCTCACTTTGAAGCCGAGGTAATCATGGAATATCAGATACCAGCACTGCCAACCAAGCATGATGTATTTGCCATTGGAAGGACAGAGAATCATGAATGTATTGCAAAATAAAACAAAGGCTGATAACTGGTGACCTATGTTGCCCTGTGCCCATATTCCCAAAGTGTAAAGATGATCCATATAGGGACCACAGTGGCTTTACATAGGAAATTAATGTTATGGGGGTTATAATCATAGCAAATGTGAACTTACATAAGCTGCTTTTACAGATAAAATTAACTGATCCTGGGTATTGAACTGCATATGCTGTTTTGTCACTTGTGAAAGGAAAATAAGAATCACCACATGTTTTGGCTGCCTCTTTTTGCTCTCTCTATTTTAGCATTGAAGTACATGGCTTGCTTTCATTACAAAGCAGAATCTTTAATCACAGTGGCCAGCTCCAGGAAGAGTGCAGAATATCAAGCTGAGGAAAAGGTTAAAAAACCCCAAACCTCAACAATCCCCCAAAACCTACATGTGCACAATTGGACTGAAATAAATGTGCTTTGGGAGTATAAGTCAAAATATGTAAAGAACGCTACACAAAATGATATTGTGAGATTCTTTGCTTTAGGGAAAAAGGCTGCCTGTGGGGTGTCAGGGAGCCTTGAAATGCTCTGCTTTAGGATATGCCCTTTGCCTGTGAAGTCCTGGCAGTTTGTGACTCTAGATTCCATTATATATTGTAGAGGAGAGATGGTAGGACAGTAGAGGATTTTTTTTCTTATTACAAAGCCAGAGTCTGTCTTGAGACTTTAGTGAGCCAAAGGAATTGTAGACAACATGAATCATTAACTGTCCTGCTTCCAGAATACTTTTCTGTCTTTTTATTCCTTCCATTTTTTCTTTTGTCAGCCACAGTGTTATTGGATATTTCAGGGAGTTTTCAAAATACCCAAAGAGGTAAACCTTAAACAATTTTTATAAAATCTCTTTTTCTTGAAGCAATGCAATTTATCAGTTGCATTTCTCTGTGTAGAACAGTCTCTCATTAAATATACACAGATGATACAGAACTTCAGAAGCCCCTCACTTGTGCCTATGGTTTGATGAGCCTCTCTGTGATTTACTCCTTAATATGGGCACTTTGAAATCCCCACACCTTGTACTGAAATTTGCCCAAAGGATAGGCAAAAATGCACTATGTAATGAAGTACTCAGTCCTCATTTTGAGATATGCCCCAGTCAGTCTTTTGCTAATATTTGGCAGTCTGGTGGTCAGTTCCTCAAGGATCTCTGTCTCTGATTGAGGACATTCTTCAAGTCCAAGAGACTGTCCTCACAGGTGGACAGAGAATCAATTTTCCCTCACTGCAGAAAAGCATACAGCAGGCGTGAACTTCTTGATCTTAGGAGTGAAAATGTCATTCTTTTCTCTGGGATATCAGATTTTACCCCAGGTGGGTGTGATACAGTAGAGATGCATGTTCCCATTGTGTTTAAGGAAGCCAGACACTATTCCAGATACCAGAGAGTCTCAGCATAAAACCATATCGTAAAGAGGATGTATGAACAGGCCGAGCTGCTTGGTGCTTTGGACACCTCTTCCACTGCTACTACTTTTGTAAAACCAATCAGGGAAAACCAATGTAAAATGAAAGAAAATTAAAGCAGTGCTTGGGCAATGGAGAGGCAGAAACTTTCCTGGCCTGTGAATCTAATTCCTATACTCACTGCAAATACACTCAGATATTCTTCAAATACAATATGCATCATCTGTATGGATGTCAGTACCCTGACTCTGACAGCTGTTAATGAGTGGTGAAGACTTAATGTGATTTTTCCCTGGCAGAAATCAGATGCATCCCTTTAAAAAGTCTGGAAGCTGCTTGTCCTGGCTGATGTGCAATCACCAACATGAGATGCTCAGTGAGATTAGAATCTTTCTTAAAGATTATCAGCATACCTCCTAAGTGGTACCGAAAGTGCTCTTTGTCTAGGGAGCTGGCAGATGAACTACTCTTGGACTAGAAGAGTTTTGGGGAACACCAGAGAGAATCTGCAGGCATATGTAGTTGTGATGAATTGGGAAAGGATCCATCTAAATTGAGGTGATGCATTTGATATGATCTGAGATCTGCAGCATTCCCAGTGTTGCCTAGATCTTCTAGAGAAGCGTCCAAGAACTTTGTCCCATGCCTTCCTTTGGGAAGAGAATGTGCTTGGGCAGCCCCAAATTTGGTGCGATGCTTTGAACTTGAGATCAGAAAACGATTTTGAGTACAAGTTGTTCATAACAGAAAAATGAGGTGGAAGTGGTATATTAATGCTAGAATTCTCTTTGTAGGCTGTATAGAGATTCACAATGATTCACAATTTAAGTGTTTGGCTCTGTTCATGGTAATAGGAGGTGAACTTTCAGATGCATGCATTTCTCCAATGTGAATACAACAGTGTCGGCTGCAGGATTCACCTGAGAGAGTGTCGGTCGGGCTGCCTGCTGCACCATCTGGATTATGTTACATGAAATGAAATGCAAAAACTGTAAAACTACTTGATAGTTAGAGCTGTTGAGCAACAAAAATTTTTTTGAAATGAGATTTTAGGTATGTTGAGATTCTCAGGTATGTTTTAATTTTTATGTTTCGTGCCCTTATACAAAATGCAAAATTACTGCATAACTTAGAGGCCTGTTCATTTTTCACAGAACTGTTTACCATTGAAGGTGTTGATCCAAGAATTGTTCCTAATTTTGGGGTATTTTCAACATGTTTGTTAGTGCAGTTGCACATACCCATGTTTCACCACTTTTCATGCACAGAGATCTTGGAAATGAACTTAACAAAAGGAAGAATAGTGCTTTGAAAAGAGAAGACTATGCATAAGCAGGTTATTTTTAGAAACCAGAAGAACTGTGGCCTCTAAAGAAAATACAGAACAATAAATACGTGTACAGAAGTGCATGAGGTAAAGAAATTAATGTAAGACAATATAAGCAAGACACGTTTTTTGATCACAGCTGTAATGTTTATTTTTTATTGCCAAACAATGTGTGACACTTGCTTTTGATCGCATGTGCTGTTGGAATAACGCCTAACATAAATCACATGAAATGTGTTGGGGGCTCAAAAAGAGACCAAAGAGACCATGCACATTTCTTTTGATATTAAAAGCAAAGAGATGAGCCCATGACTGCTGTGACGGGAGGGAGCCTGCTATGTGCTACATTAGCAGATTGAATTGCAGGATCATCACCTTTGTAAAAAGCCTGAAACACTAAACTGTGGGTTGGCTTTGAGGGCAAGAATTGACAAATGCAAAGCATGCATTGATGACAAGAAGAACCTCTTCCTAGCTTAAAGAATTCTGTACAGTGTTCTCTTAAGCTGTGCTGAATTTGCTTTAAAAACAGTAATAAATCTTATTGCATAGGTCGAATGTTACATCTGTTGTGCATTTATATGGGAAGAATAATATTTCTTAAAAAAATGTAACATGCCACCTACCAAGGAGCCAAATCTCATTTAATAGTTGCTTTTCATAGAGCCATAAAACTTTTTTGCAAAAACACCGAAGAATTAATTTATACAAATCTGTGTGTTATCCAGAGTTAATATGTGCATTTGTGTAGCAGTGTGTTTGTTAATCTCTGACTCATGAAGGCAACTGTTCACTTGCACACATTGGCTGTGAAAGAACATAACTGATGTTTGAGGCAGAACACCCAAACACAATTCTCAACATATCAAACTAGTGACGATAGTCGTCTGCGCCAAAGCTTGGGCCAGTCTTCTGTGCATGGAATTCGTAAAGAAGATACTTTTACCAGACCTCCACAGGACAAGAAAGGAATCCAGCTGGAACTGCAAGCCTGGTGTTTGTATCAGTGGAGTATTTCTCTGATGGTGAGTTGCTGAAGTAGCCTGTTTGCTAAATTGCATTGATTGATAATGCTTGCCCTTTACTGTATGGGCCACTTCTTCGTATCCTCCACAGTCCGTCTCTCCAAAAGCAGTGGTTAGTGGTCCACATTTTTTAACTAGGGAGGCTGAATTAGTGTAGTTTGCCCAAAGCCATAGCAATGTGTTGCAGCTGGCATGAGAAATTAAAATTCTGGCTCTGTATAAGTGTCTGGGAGTTTTGCTATTGGCTCTAATGGAGCTAGGATTTTACCATGCAATTTGCTAGGTCCTGGTGTTTGGATCACTGCTAATACCTTCCACAGAAGCTCTTCCAGAACATACTTAATTTATGAAATTTATCAACAACAGCGAGTTCCACTCTTGAACTGCAATTTTAATCTGTCTAGCAGTGATGTTGTTTAATTGTATTTTGTGTGGGTTGCTTGGTATGACAAGCTCTTCTGGAGAAAAAATGGTTCTCAGCAAGATGATGAATGACATCCCAATTGCTAATTCCCCTTGAGGCTTTGGAGTGAACCTGATGGATTGGAAGCAGAACTCCAGATGACTGGCGGTATCACCTGTGCCGTGTGTGAGGGTACAGGTTGGGAAGCCCCTCTGTGGTATTAACAAACATCCTGGATTGGTTGTGAAAGTTGTAGGTTGTGATTGCCACTTGTAACAGGCTCTAAAGCATGTATTTGTTACCGAAGTACATATTTGGCTCCTATGCTGCCTCCTGCCCTCTGACAGTGTTGATCTTTTTTTAACTAGAATCACATTCTTAACCTGAATTCTAACTCCCAGTCTCTTAAAATGGTATTTTGTTTCATTTGGTCCCCAGCAAGGGTGAAAT
The DNA here is from genome assembly GCA_014706295.1 of Lycocorax pyrrhopterus obiensis. Lineage (NCBI taxonomy): Eukaryota > Metazoa > Chordata > Aves > Passeriformes > Paradisaeidae > Lycocorax > Lycocorax pyrrhopterus. The sequence continues at coordinate 56,932,586 of JACSVZ010000015.1, read as the reverse complement.
AGGATCAGTGTTGGCTTTCTCTTGTTGCCAGGTATGTTAAATGAATAATTTAATTACCCGTTTGATTAAATTACTGGGACTTTAACCAATGTCATGCAGTTTCCTGCTGAATTTTTTTTTCTGGCAGAGCTCAAGCTACACAGTATTGTGTGCACATCAGGAAAACTCTACATAGTCATATAAATGGGATTCTGAGCAAAATACAGAGTGTGGAAAGGTCATATCAGTGTATGAATAATGGATTTTTTCCTTTTTTTATTACATATATTGGGCTTCTATCTCTCAGCACCTTGTAGAGAAGAATGTGCAACTACAATAAATAAGGGTGCCTCAAGCAGTTTCTATTAAATACAAATACTCCATACTGTCTTTTTTACACAACATACCTTGCCTTGCACCTGCCTGCCCTGAGAGGTTGTTGTGCAAAGTGTGGGAGTGGGGCCAGATGTGTGCACCTCTGTGTGGGGATTTGAGCACAGCCATGGGGCTGGCACTCGGCCCTCAGCAGCAGTTGTTGCTGTGCTCTGTGAGAGCTGTGTCCTCACAGGGAGAGCACACCCTGTGTCTCGTGCTCCTCCTGCCATAAGGATCTTCCTGGAGGACGCAGGGGGTTAAACAAAACTGCAACGAGAGTCACTGGAGAACACTGCAGTGCATCTTGACTGTGCACTGAACTGAACCGGTTATCACCGTCCTTTGCTATGTATAGACCACTCAGAAATGTGTCGGCATGAGGTGAGATTAAACAGAGACATGGAGTCTAGTTCCTCAGTGTGACAAGGATCATAATTCTGCCAAACAAGTATCAACTCAGTTAGGGTGAACAGCGTGATTAGCTCAATTTCTATTACTGTTTTGAAGAAAAACTGACAGGATCTGTTTGCACCATTGTGATGGAAGGAAAACAAAAAGCCAGCCTGGCCAAGAGAAGAATCCATGCACAAGAAATACCCTAAACATTGATTTCACTGGAACAGCAAGCATGGAAATCCCTGGAAAGAAGAGTGACTACTCCAGACGTTCAGTTACAGAATATTTACCCCAATGCATTGTTAGTCAAAAGGTTTACTGATTACATGAAGGTGGGAGTAAGGTACAGAGGTTGCAAATACTTTCCCGTTGTGCTCCTCTGAGCTATAAGTACTTCGGAACCCAGAACTGTCTGAGCCACCAAGCTGGAGGCTCTAAAGGAACTTTCCTGGCTGCCAAAGGTTGTCCTGTCAATGAGAGAGAATTCTGCACAGTCTCAGGCTGCCTCAGTTATTGTGGTAACTTTTTCTTAAGTCTTGTGAAGGTTCATTTGATTTTTTGTTTAATGGGATTTTCTATTGGTGATTGATATTCTTCTAATAAAATACACAAACCACTGCCACTGTGTGGCTGCAGTAGCAGCTGTTTGTGGTTGCAGATCATGCCTGTCTGCCTGTCACAGAAGGAGTGTTTGTGTTCGTCTCTGTCTGCTCTGATTAGGCTTTGTTACCCTCTCACTTTGCTGTCTGTTCTGTAGCTTCACAATGCTGTGATCTTCCAGGGCATCAGGATATTGTCTTAGATCTTCAGCTTCTGCTTTTTGTAAAAACAGAAATCTTCTCACTTAATTGTGATTCTGGATTCCTCTGTCTTCCTCTCACACATGCATCTCTTGGGTGTTTGGGGCTGTGATCTGCTGAATTAGGAAGAACTCTGGAGTGGTGCTAGATTTTTCTGTCGATAGATACTCCCACAAAGCATGGATCATGAGATTCTCTTACTGTTCTGTTTCTTTAGATACAGTTTTGTGTAAAATGTTTTCAAATAGATTTTGAGCAATTTTTTTTCAGCATATCAGGGCCAAATTACTGAATCAAGACCCAAATCCTTATATGATGAAATTCTGTAGCTGTACTGCAGATTGAGGAAGATACAGAAAACATGAGGCAAACACATCCAGGATTAACTATGACAAGGAGACTATTGCTTTGTTTATATAAACTGTAAATACTTAGTTTATCTCTTCATATTTTTTCTCTGTTCCAGTTTTGGGCGGGGGAGGATTTAATTTGCTTGTACTTTTTATTTGGGTATGGAGCTGTAGTTGACTTTTAACTCTGGATTTTACTTTATCAAAGTATTGCTGCAGGAAAAATATAGCACCAGCTACTTAATGTCAAAGGATGTGTGCTAGTTTATTTTGTTGCCATTTTTGTGGCTTTCATCCAAGGTCACTTGTGTTATGGGACACCTGAGTCCAAGATTTACTCTGCTGCAGGAGATTGCCTTACAGTACACTAACAGTTCATAATCTAAAGAATTTTTGAAGCTATATTAAAGAATGGGGAAACAGTTCATTCTTCTCTGAATAGTTTCTGTTTCACAACGTAACTTTGTACAATAACATTTTCTTACTTTTTTAAAAATATCCCCCTTTGGTTGAAGAAAAAATAGAGGGCAAATATCAGCAACTGTGGACCTTTGAAGATATACAGATGAGCACTAGGATATGGACTGCTAATGGAAATAATAAGGGAAAAAATAAGCACACTTACCTGGTTTTAGGCACCTAATTTAGATGAGGAGGCTTATCTTTTTAGGTTTTTGTAGGAGGGTCAGGGATAGCCAGAGTTGTGCTCCTAAAGCATCAGATGCTCGAAGTCATCCTCTGGCAAAGCCTGCTTCCTTCTCATAAAGCAAGCTCAGGGAAATGAACCATCCGTGTTGGGTGGGGAGCTCTGCTAATGTAAGTGCACCCCTGGTGGGTTTATTTTCAGGGGAAAGAGAAACACTCAGAAGGATTATAACCTACAGTAATTAGAGAAGAAAAGTCTCCACTTCTTGTTTGCTGATGGTGTGCAAGTGGATGGTCAGTTTTGCTTATGTTTGTGCATAAGAGAGATTCTGAAACATGGCTAATTTGATGCATATGCTTTGTCTTGCCGTGGTAAATTATAACCTTTCCTTGCCCAGGAGCTGAGCTGTAGCTCTTCTTCTGATTTAACGTGTGTTATGTTGCCTTAATTGCACCATTTATCACACCTTTTTGGTGCTTTTTTATTTTGCTTTTTACCGTGGATTCTCTAACCTGAGTAAATGATACTATGGCATTCAGGAAACTTGGGGGGCATTCAAGTCAGCACTTCATCAGTGCTCTGGAAGATAACGTGCGAACACCAAAGTTGTAGGACCTTGAAAAAAGGCCATTGGCAGGAAGAGCTTGGAAATCTGCGCAACAGAAGCACCTAAAGGTATGTAAGGTTCTGATTTGGAGTTACTGAAGTTGTTGAGCCCCTGCACAGGTGGTGTCCAGATCTGTCTTTTAGAATTAGGAGAAAGCCCTAAAGAAAGGAAACATAGCCCTTGAAGGAGTATGTTACAGAGCTGGGTTTTCTGTCAATTTCTATTACTATCCCTCCTTGAAGACTTAGAACCAGAACTTAGTTCAGGTTGGAAGGGAGCTTAGGAGGTTCCTAGTCAACCTGCTGCCCAAACCATGGTCAGCTCGGAGATCAGAGAAGATGGCTCAGAATTTTATCCAGCTAGTCTTTTCTGCTCTTTCTGTAGGATAGGCAGGGGGAATTCGAGGGTAGCAGAATAGCTTGGTTGGCCTGTGTGGGCAGAGATCATTAGGAGGGCAGGTGCTTGACTTGTTCAAAATGTGATAATGGCAATAATCTTGAATGAAGTGGCTCTGCTTCAAGCAGAGGATAATTAGCCTTTGCATTTGAAAGGAAATGAGCAGGAAAAGCAATAAGCACTAGGCATGAGTCCCACTGCCATGCAGTTTCTAACTGGAAACTACAGCTTGCTTCAAGGAGTGTTGGCTTCAATTGCAAGGGTATGTCACTTCCTCAGAGCAGGCCAAAAGCTGAAGCATGAACTATAGAGCTATGGGGGAAGGGAAAGTGTGAAAGGAGAACCCACATGAGAAACCAGCGGCTGTTTGGACTGCAAAGTGTCAGCAAGTGTCTGGTACGTTCTGCTTGCTGAGAGAAGCGGGTGAGAGAAAAGAAGTATCTCTCTGACAGAAGATCTAAGCATGGGAGAACCAGATGAATGGAGGGACCTCTGGAGGTTTCAAGGAGATGGGTTGTGACCCCCATGTTCTTTTCCAAGAAGACAAACCATATTGGTGAAGGAGAAATGCTAGACAGGGAAATACTGGCTTTTGAGGGCAGTGAAAGGCACCTGCAGGCATTTACTTTGTGTTACTGTCAAGGAAAGTATAGGCACATTCCTGCCCCTGAAACTGCTCAAAACGTTGCATAGAGATGCACAGGCAGCACAACTGTGTCTTCCAGTCTCTAGTTTTGCTATCAGACTTGACTTCTTTGCACTGATCCCTTCATGAGAGGTGCAGATATATACTGAATATAGATATATAAGTGGTATGTTTCTTTGTACAATGAATTGTCTCTTTATGCATGTACTGAAAAGCCAGATAGGAGAGACCAGGTTGTGGGAGGGCCTAGATAACAATGTGGCGTTGAGGAAGAGGGGATACACAGGTATAGGCAAGTTTAGGGAGAAGTTGGAAAGCTATTAATACAGCTACAGAGCCCGTGCCTTCTCCAGTTTAGAACACATCTGTAACTCCTAGATCCTTGCTGTCACTTGTGGGTGAAACGCTTTCCCTCAGGTACCAAACGGAGATCTCCACCACAAAGCTGAAGCTTGCCACGTGCGGGTCCAGCCAAGGGACACGCGTGGGTGCAGCGTGGAAAGCCTGCCCTGGGCTGTGGCGGTGTGTCAGCCATCCTGCCGGCTGTGCGGCAGGGAGGGAGGGAGGAGAGGGAAGAGGAGAGGGAAGGTGAGTGCCGGACACGCGTGGGCAGGGAGGGAGGGAGGAGGGGGAAGAGGAGAGGGAAGGTGAGTGCCGGACACGCGTGGGCAGGGCGGGAGGGAGGAGGGGGAAGAGGAGAGGGAAGGTGAGTGCCGGACACGCGTGGGCAGGGAGGGAGGGAGGAGAGGGAAGAGGAGAGGGAAGGTGAGTGCCGGACACGCGTGGGCAGGGCGGGAGGGAGGAGAGGGAAGGTGAGTGCCGGACACGCGTGGGCAGGGAGGGAGGGAGGAGAGGGAGGGTGAGTGCCGGACACGCGTGGGCAGGGCGGGAGCGGCCGCGCCGCTGTCCGCGGTGCTGAGGACGCCGTGCCGGGGCTGCCTCGGTTGGCTTCCTGCCTCGTCTTAAAAAGATGGGCTGCTCTGTAATTTTCCTGCCTTTAACATCTCTGTGTCATTTCGCAAATGGTGTGGCCCACTGGAACCCAGGGATTTTCACCGTGGCAGGTAACTCTGAATATCTCCACCTAGAGCCACGCTTCCTATTTCCTCACAGAAAGCTGCTATTACGGAAATAACTGTCTGCTAAGCTGAGCACAGTGGGGAGTTCTCAGGAAGACGATTCTTCTGAAAATGCCTGTGAAATTCTGCTGAAAATGGCTACACCGAAGCAAGGAGAATCTCCTCTTGCACCATCCCAGCACAACAACGACAGAGCTGCAAAACCTGAATCCTTAAAATCCTGACTGAACTGATGTAGCTGAGCTTCTGTATGTTCTTCATTACAATACTTGATTGCCTAGAACTGCTTACAGTACCTAAAAATATCTGATATATTCAAACTATCAGCAACACATCCAGCATATAGTACTGAGTGCCACCCACTGGCTTGAAATATTTTTTTCACCATATGCCTGACTTGCTACAGGAGCCAGAAAGCAGGAGAGAGACAGTCAGGAGTGACATTGGAAGGAAGAGTCTCCCTTATTACTTAGCTAACATGTTGAATTGGTTTATGGTTCAAAGTTTTGTAGTACTAAAAGCTCTTTGTGAGGTGTGATTATTTAAATTGGTGCAATCTCTCTGATGGTGTTGAAGCGCTGCTTTGAGTCCAGCAGTTCCTAGGAAAGCTGATAGCAAAAGACAGTTCTATAGGTTTTATTACATACTTGTGTCATGGTGTTTTGCTCCGTGTTGGGCTCAGCTATACCATTCTATAGGTGACTAGCATTTAGAGATTTAACCTCTTTAGAATAAGATAGATTTATTTTTCACTTGAATGTGTTCTTGGACTTCTTCTGACAGAGTAGGTATGGCAGTCAGGCTCACAATCTCAACACCCTCCACCACCTCAATTCTCTAGGTCAGCTGAGCATCCAAGGAAGGAGTATGTGAAAGGAGATCCTAGATCTCTAAACACGTGCTTTCTGATGCTGTAACTTCTGTCCATCATCCCTTTTGGAAGCTTTCTGAAAAACCTTTTTTAGAAAGGACACTTTTTCTGTCTGTTCCTACGTTTGTCTTCCATTGGGTCCTGTTTCAATTTAATTCAGGAAATGACAGAATGCCTTTATTCAGAATGGCAAAGCCTTGGCTGTAAGAGTCACAATGTTGATTTGCAGCCTTTGATATATAGTAGCTTTATTTCTATATGTGTTGTTCCTTGCACTTGCATGAAGGAGGTGATGTTTTATCTACAACAATCTTACTTTCAACATAAGGGCTTGTCCTCAGGAGCATTGTTAGCATGGGGCATTTTTGTGTTATATATTAGATTTCATGTGATTCTAGAAATCTCTGCTTCATTTTCCCACATGTTCAAGTAATGGCTGTACAAAGGGGGCTACCCATCTTGCTTGTGTCAAGCAAGAACTCATTTCAGCAATCGACGTGCCATCACCCAGTCTTTGCCTGCAGGACTCTGTTCTGCATAGGGAGAGTCGACCGTAGAGGAAAAGCTATGAGAGTGGAGAACAACCATTTATAAACCTGTGACAAAATGTAAAACGTGTTTCCCATTAGAAGCTGTGCCCGAGGATGCCTAATGTATAATTTTTCATCCCGTGATCTTCAAGAATGATGTACACATGATTTTATTTTTTTAAAATAGTGATCATGTTAGGAAGATCAGGTCAGACAGATCTCAGATAGCCATCAAGATGATTTTCATTCTATATGTCACCAATTTGTCATTCCCAAAAGGCTAAATTTTTTACTAGGTTTGATTGCATGAGGTGATAGGCACAGGTTTAGTTTCCCTCTTCTTTGCAGTATTCAAAGCCTTGTTGATGGTGGTTGCACGAAGATAACTGATACCTTCAGACACCAAAATGTTTAAATGAAATAAGATATGATTGTCTGGCAAGCATATTCTGTCAAGTGGAAGAGAGCTTTATTAAAGCAGAGCAATGTCTGTTGTGTCTCTGTTATGAAATACTAGTTCTCTGACCTGATTATTCATATGGAGATTTTAGAGAGAGACGTGGAGCTCCTTCCGTTGCTCTGTGAATGGTCTCAACATATCACTCCTTTTCCAGAGCTATTCACCACCTAATTTCACTGGTCTCTGGTGTGACTAGACCTCAGGGAAACATCTTATGTGCTTTTTCTTCCCTGCAAAGCAGGAAATTGCCAATTTTGCGTTATCAAAGGAATGAGAGTTTGATGGAGAGCTCTCTCTGTGCTTCACTGTGGTACAAAGTTATGCAGTAAATTTGCCAATTGCTTCTGATTCCCAACAGAATTCCCACCCTAAGGCTGTGTGGCAAATGTTCTGGTTTTGGAGAATACATCTAGGTAATGTCTCTGTGATCTTTAGAGGCAACAGATTAGCTCTGACAGTGTGTTCATCCTAATGCACAAGGGCAAGACCTACCTAGTGTAGTTGGCCCTGCTTGGAGCAGGACATTGGCCTAGGTGACCTGCAGAGTTTCCTTTCAGTCTTAAATTATTCCATGATTCCAATAAAGCTGCCTGAGCATGTAGCCAGAATCAAAGGTGCTTTGTACAAGCAATGCTGGAGCCATTGCTGCTGCAGCTGCCCTTGGGCAGAAGTTTATCTCCAAGTGCTGCCTTCATTTCTGGTGAGGGGCATGGAGGCACTCAAGAGATACAGTTTTGGGGGCTGCGGTGTGGTGTGCAGGGATTGTGCAGTCTGAACACGCCAGCACATTGCAGTCCTGACATGCCTCTGCCTTCCTGCATCCCATGCTTAGTTCACTGCTTGCTCCCATGGATGTGGCTGGATGGCTGCTTTTCTGCAGCACTCACACTGAAGAAGAATCCATGCAGCCAGACAGAGCCCCGCTGGGCACCCCTGGTGTTTTGTGAAAGGCTCAGGAATCTCCAGGTATGAAAAGCTAAGGCCTCCTGTCACCCCACCTGGTGATCCATTGCTCTTCACTATGAGTGGGTTTTCCCCTGCGCTCCTCACGGGGTTGCTGGTTGCACAAGCCAGCACCAATTAATTCGGGGGGCAGTCCTGCATCTTCACTGGGACGCAGGTTTCACATGCCCTTTTCCACTGCTTTCAAACAAGATAAATCACACAAGACTTTAACCTTTATTTTCTACACATTGTCTTTTTCAGTGCTGTATGCCACGAAACATCCCTATATACAGGCAGGAACTGAAAGAACTGGAGTTGCTCTGAGTTATATGAAAACCAAGTTTGAGCCCAAATAGTGGCATTTATAGAGGCAGGTGGCTTGTGGAATAGTATGCTCAACTGCAAGCCACGATACTAAATGTCAGTCTGAGAATGCCATAAATCCTATCTAAAATGTGCTCAGGTTGTTTTACATTTCAACATGTTAGCCCAAAACTCCTCAGACAAGAAAAGAATAAGCAGCGTGGGTGGCATAATTGTTACTTTTTTAGATCCCAAACATATGCTTTTAGCAATTAGGACCTCATAAATTTTCCCTCAATGCTTGTCAGTGTTGCTTAAGTTTCCATCTAGGGGCTTTGAACTCTGCTGGCCCTTCTCCAGAGCTATCATCTTGCCTGCACTGATGTCTGCAGTTTTGGGGGTCTAGTGAAAATGCTCCTGAGGAAAAGAACCACAGCCTTTATTGCTGAAAGAAAGAACTTGACAGGTAGGACTGAGACTTGTTCCCATTTTAAATGGGCCTTCCTTTACTCATCACCCTCTCCTTTCTACTCCCACCCCTGCCTCAAGCTGTGGCTGTCCTACAGTTTGGTCCTTTTAGTTTTAGCCTTTGGCAGCTTGTGCTGCTCCTGCACTCATTTCCTCTACAAGTTTCCAACCAGGTTGGGATTTGGAAATCCTGCTCACCCCCCCAGGAGGATCTGTGTGAGCAGTGTCACCAGATTTCAAGGCTGTTTGCTCCAGTGGCCCATTCTGACCTGCAGATAAGCCTCTGTGAAGCCTGCTGGAGACAGGCTGTGCAGGGCTTGTAGGAGCTCTTCTCAGGGAAAGGGTTTTGAATTTGTTTTGATTTCATATGAATTATTTGTTTGTTTTACCACATTTTTAAAATTGGGGGGGAGGGGAGGGAGTATTTTTTTTAACCTCCCAGGTATTGCCCAGTATTCAAAGCCTTTTGACTGGTGCCTCCTGTATGCTGGGCTCTGATGGGTTCTCAGCAGTGCCTCTAGAGGTATCTCCTGCTCACTTGGGGTGTGTCTGATGACAGAGGAGAGGGGGCAGAAGCGGGACATGGGGTTGTTTGCAGAACCCTAAACACATTTCTTCTGAAATCTTTTTTCCTCCTTCTGCTGAAATCAGATTTCACCTTGATAAGTCTAACACTGTAGCAGACCCACCACAGGGATTTATGTCATCTTTATAGAGGAAGAAAAATTGCAGGAAGAATGATGTAGTGCTGCAGCATTTCAGTGTGTAAATTTAAGGTACTCAATTTACACCATTATAACTCTTCAAAATGATCTAAGAAAAACACCTCTGAAGCTCAAACTTTGCTTACTTCTCAAATGCTAAGATTAACCTTTTGTGAAATCTTCATGTTAAACCTAGCTGCAATTTGGCAGAAGTTTAGGGAGGAGAGAAAAAAATGGTCTGGAAAGATGATCATGATTTAAGAAGCTGTTCTCAAACAAAGCAGCCTCATTCTTTTATTTCTATTTATCTAGCCTGTCTTCCAGAGAGCATTTTTTGGCTATCAAAACACATTTATTTAGATCTCTCTTTTGTGTGACCAAGACATTGTCAGCCAGTTCCTAACTTTTAGCTGCTTGATTCTGCGACCTTAATATTTTTTTAACATTGGTTTGTGTATAAATTCATACACTTAGTTTTAGGAAAAAATTGAAAAAAACACGGCTTTCTCAGCATATGGAACCATATGTACCCTCACAGGGGCCAGCAAAATGGCTGAGCTATTCAGACTATCTAGCAGAGACCTCCACTTGAGTTAAGAGTGTGCAGCCAGAGCACTGAAAAGTTGTTTTCTTTGGCAGGGTGGTCTGCAGCCCACATCTGTCAGTGGCTGTAGTGAGGGGTCAGCAGCTCATCTGCAAGAGATGTGTTAAACATCAAATTAAATGTGAGTTAAAGGTGGAATATCCAGTTTGAAGAACAGAGGGTGTGCTGTGGGTTTACTGTGAACCACTGGGCTGCACGATTTGGGAACTGCTGGTCTTTGTGGCCAACTGATAGAAGAAGGTGGGTCACCTTCCCTGCTAGGGATTTCTTCAGATCAGGTCTCCAGAGCTCTTCTGGAGAACCTGAGCTTTGGTTCCAGTTGCTGTGAAAGAGTGGATCCACAGACATCCCTCAGGTCTCAGCTCCTGCCACACTCTCTTTTGTGTGGAGGTGGTCACCTCCCTCTACCCTCACTATCTAGGTGCTGTCACCAAGAGAGAGGTGCCACCTGTGCATGCTGCTGGTTTGTCTTACGCCACAGCGATCCCCAGCAGCAGAGAATTGCTGAAATTCCTGCTTGGTCCTTGATCCTGCTTTAGATTGGTGGTGGGCTGTTAGACCTTTTAACTTGAGAGGCCTGATCCAGCCTAAATTTTACTGTTTCTTTGTTGTCTAAAGATTGCTCATGTACCAAATACATAATTCTGCAGTATTTTCTGTATTTCCTTAGAGATGAGCATCTGAAATTAATGTAGCTCTGCCTAAGCAAAGACAATAGGAGGGATTTTTTGGCAATGCTCACCAGGGCATTGCTGGTAGTTGTTCATAAAAAAACCAGAACAACAAACCCCAAGACAAACAAAAAAAAAAAAAAACCCCAAGCAAACAAAAAACCACAAAACCACACAACTTTAACTTAGGGCAGTTTTCTCACTCCCTTCTTCTGTCCTTCTCCAAAGTCTGCTGGTTGTCCATATTGCCCAGCTGCCAGCTCTGGCCTTCTGAACTCAGCAGCCTCTGCTCACTGCTGCCTGCAGAGCAAACACGATGTGCTTATGTCCCAGAACACTTCCAGCATTGATCACTCCTTGTAAATGATGCTGTAAACACCCACTGGGGGTTTGCTGTGTGATGATGCCTTGTGTGAGCACAGAGGTCTTCTCTCCACACATGGGCAACTGAGGGCCTGGGGCACAGGAAGAGCTGAGTGTGAACTGCTGGGTTTGGGCACGTCTCCTTTGGATTGTGGACAGATTTCCAAGGCAGCAGCACTCCCAGTATCCACTCCTGGGATACAGTACACTGCTTCCTTTCAGTATTTGAAAGCCTTGCTTCAAAGCTTCAGAACTTCTAAATAAGGCAGGCAGAGCCTTTCTTAATATTAGTGAAACACTGTGGTTTTCCTTAAATTCATCCTCCAAATGGCTGGGCTAATTTTGCTGGAACTCTCTGAAAAATATTTAGCCTGAGGCAAGCATATTAGAGGGGAAATTTCTGCCTGAACACCAAATGTTTGACAGTTGCAAGCAACTGAAATCAGGGTCTTGTGACAGGGAGTAGGAGGCAAATTTAACTATTTCATCTGTGCCAGGTGTCTGCCTGCACTAACATTTCTGGTTGGATGCCTAAGTAATATGTGCAAGTCCATAATATATCCTTTCTCTTTAGGGAACAGCTCTATTCTGGTAAAACTCATTTAAGTCTATGGAATTACAAGACCATAAACCTCGTATAACATTGGGAAATCAGGCTCTATGGATGTGCTCTGTGTGTGGTATCAATCTATTTGCAATATATATATCAATAAGGTTTGTGGTTAAATGAGAAAAACAAGCTGCTTGTATATCATCTAGGAATGAGCCCTATGTTATGCTTAATATTTTCCAGAGACAAATGTGGTGACAGTCTTATCAGAAACACTGGCTGCAATGAAGCTGTTGGTCCAAACATCCTCATCATCCTTTATCCTAAAGCCAAAGCAAAAATGAGATGTCCCAGTGGGTGTGGGCCATGGTAACATTACTTTTTATCATTATTATTATTATTATATTCAGATGTTAGTTGTGTTTACAATTACAGTGCTGGCAGATGGACTCTATTAGAACTGCCAAATCTGATCATCTAGCCCCAAATCTGATCATATTACTGAGAACACAGTCTGGGATTTTACAGGGGCCGGAGACAAATTGGCTCTTTCTTCCTCGCCAGCTCATCTTGCCATTTCTGTTTCAGAGTGAGGCACAACATCTATTTTATTGAGCCTCTGCCACTTGCTCTGGATCCTTCTGGGTGGCTGTCTGGCAGAGACCAAGAAAAGTCAGTGGCTTTGCACTCTGGAGGGAACAACACATGGGTGTCCTTACAGATTTGGCAGGTAAGTAAGCTCAGGTTCACTGTGCATGGAACATGGAAGATGAACAAGGGCTTGCTTTCCCATTTTGGCATTCCCTTTTTTTTTTTTTTTTCCTTTTGTAACAAAAGAAGATGTAGAGTTGAGGAGAGGAAATTCCTTACAAGCCAGTGTATGTCATTTCTCTCTGGTCAGGCTGATTATTTTTCTGTCCCAGGAACAACAAGCCAACAGCACTTGCATGTGTACTTTTGGTCCAAAGAATAAAGTGGGCCCAGCAGCTAAACTGGGACAAAAAAAAATCCTTCAGGCAGGTCTAGCTGCCAGCACTTCAGCGAGTTTCCACTACACAGACTCTGTTCCCTGGGTTTGATGGCTCACTGAGTGAAAATGAAGAAATGAGAAGGTTAGCTTGCTCTCTGGAGAGAAAGATGCTCTTTGGAAAGCAAGGTAGATGCTCTGATTATATGCAAACAAGGAAGAGCCAAGGAAGCAGCAACCCCAAGGAAATTGCCATGTGCTAAAGGATTATTCTGATGAAACACTGTAGGGTAAATAGTGGAGCAAAATCACTTGATCCTGACTCCAACAGAAGGCCTGTTTTCTACTCTAGGAATGACTCCCTGCAGCCGAATAGTAAAGACTCTCAAAGGTAGCGGAAACCTTCCACTCCTGCTTATTGAATCTCAGGACAGGAGCTCATGGGGCTTTGTGACAGCAGCCATTCTGTCCCACAAAATAGGGAGCCTCCTCATTTACCTGACACGGTACTGCAAGGGCATTGGAGTCAGTCGGTCCAGCCCTAATTTAGGGAAGGGGATTTCCCATATCCCAGCTGACTGCAAAAAACTTGGTCACTGAAGTGGTCTGTGGCAGCAACCTTCTGCTTTAGGCTGGAAAGGGCTGTTACAAGTGGAGGTCCTCTAAAGGAAAAAGTTTGTTTTGATGAAGATGGAATTTATGGTCAAGATTTTTTTCCCTTGGAGAAAACTGCTTGCAGGCACCCTGGGGTTTCAAGGAAATTGAAATTGCTTTTTTATTAGCAAAATTATTCATTGCATCCTACCCTGTGTTGTACAGTGCTTCTGGCATGATGAGCCTTGGAGAGGGGCTGTGGCTGCAGACTCAGCAGGGAACACTCTCAGGAGCAGGCAGCCAAAAGCAGCTTCTCCTCACAGCAGAGAGATGCCATGGGAGACAGGAATCTGCTGGATCCTGAAATTGGTGGGAGACAGATGTCAGGAATCTGTTTCTTGCAGAGATGAGATCTACCTTGGGAAGGTGCAAAGGTCTTCTGACACATAGTTTGCAGGGTATCCCAGATTCCTAAGGACCACAGTGGGTTGTCCCTGCTGTTTGTAGAGGCAAGGTACACAGTGGAGCTCAGGCAGTGCTGCCAGTTCTCTCAAAGCAGCAAGACCCTGGATCCAAAGTGTCTACTCTATTTTGACCTCAGGAAAAACTGTGATCTTGCTTTAAAGTGGTGGGATTTTCCTGATCTATTCAGCTCAGCAGCCATGAGAACATGAAGACCAGGCAGGGGGAGAGAGGAGGGTCATCCAGAGCTGCTGCCCCTCAAGCAGCTCAATAAAGCTGCTCAATAAAGCTGTCAACCTGCTCCTTCAGATGGCTGAGTCCTCACAGTTGCTCTTCCTGCCTTCCAGGGCTCAACACTGGAAGCTGCACCATGTTTCCCTTAGAGCTGGTAAGTTTCCTCTAATTTTCTTTGGATTTTTCTGAGTATGTGCTTGACTCTTTCTAATGGATTTAATTATTGATTTTCATTGATTTCCTGCATGGTGTTCCAACATAATGTGAGAGACAATCCAAATGGGCTGAGTCAAAACCACTGCTGTGTGTGCAAGGGGAAGGTGTAGATAGTGCTATCAGCACAGCTCATGGAGAGGAGCCACTTTCTCCTTTGCCCTAAGCAATGGGTATTTAGGTTTTGTGTGACTAAGAATGCAGCATTATCTTCTCTTTAATTCTTCCTTGTTGCTACTTAGCTGTTGTCTTTTTATTTGAATGAATAAGCACCTCCGAAGAGGAAATATAGCTGTTTGGTGTTTTCCTTTTTTTTTTTTTTTCCTGTGGACAAATGCAGGGAAGCTCTAGCTCTGCTTAGATGTTATTTTAAGCAGCTCGGTTTTGCTGCCTGACCTGTGTGACTGAGTTAAGGTCACAGGAAAGTGCATCTTTTTTCCCAGATTGCATGATGTGCTTCAAGCTTCAGGCTATGCTAATAATTTTGATTTCTGGGACAGAAGGTAGAGATAAAAAGGCACCTTAATTCTACTAGTCCTTCCTAAAGCTTCTCAGAGGAATTCTGTAAGCTTCTTCTGTAAACTGCATCATCCTTTAGTTTCATCTTGAAAAGTGAGGGCATCAACTGCCCCGTGAAGGACAGCAGCACAGGCTGTTTTCATCAGAAGGATGAGTATAACAGAGCTGTCAGTCCTGCTCTGTTCTGAGTTTATACAGTACCATTAAGCTGACTATCATCTCTTCCATGATGTTGCTTCCAGTTATTTTGTATATCGGGAGTAGTATATGCTGGAGGGCAAGGCTGCTGTCATTCAGGGGGGCATGAACAAGATGGAGAAATTGGATGTCAGAGGCATGAAATTTAAGAAGGCAAAGTCCTGCAGCTGGGAAATAATAACCCAGCACAAGCTGGGGAATGGTTGGCTAGCAATCAGCTTAAACTAAAAGGACTTGGAGGTCTTGATGGACATGAAGCTGAACACGAGTGAAAAATGTGCTGTTTCAACAAGGAGAGCCAACCACACCAGACATGAGGTGCAATAATACCAGCACAGCTGGCAGGTCAGGGCAGGGATTGTTCTCTATCCAGCACTTGTGAGACCACACCTGCTGTAATGCATCTGGTTCTGGCTCTTAGAAAGTATTGATAAAAGCATTGATAAACTGGAGTTTAAACTGGAGATAAACTGGACTAACTCAATGTTAGTGAGTGGTCACTAACGTGGTCAGTAGGCAGGAGTTCCAATGTTCAAGGAAGGCTGAGGGAGATGGGTTTGTTCAGCTTTAAGAAGAGAAGACTCGGCTGGGACCTTATGGTTACCTTGAACTACATAATGGGGGTTGCAGGGCTGCTGAGGGGTGCCCAGAGAGAAATGACAAAAGGCACCAGGCACAACTTATACCAGGGGAAATTCCTACTGTGCCTGAGGAAAAAGTTTTTCACCTGAAGAGAGATGCAGAGCTGAAGAGGTACCCAGAGAGGCTGAAGGCCCTAATCACCAAAACTTGACTCTGCAAGACCATGAGAAAATGTTGAAAGTCGTCCTACTTTGAATGGAATGGCTGGACTAACTGTTCTCCCTATCATTCTATGTTGCTCTTCTGTTTAGTGCCCCTGTATTATATCTTCTCCTAGTTTATGAGATTTCTCTATCAGACTGTTTAGATATTCAAGTTACAGCTGTTCATGGTCTCTTACAAAGGAAATACGTGTTGCCTACAACTCTTGCAACATAGATGCAGACCTAAGCCTGTGAACAGCTGGGTATGTCTTGGTGCTGTGCATTGTGTGTCTCACCCTGCCCTCACTAAATGCAAGTGCCGTGTTCAGTGGCTTCAGAGAGACTCTATCGCTCTTAATATTTGTACTTAATTGATGTCATTAGTGCTTTCTTACAGATTAAATAGTTAAATCTTTACAGAAATGAGTGATTTCAGACTTGACCTCTTGCTTTATATTGAATGACTGCTTCTTAAATACACATTTCATAGGAGGTGTGTTAATTTTGCCTTGTAATTATAATTACCATTTGATTCCCAAAGTGGATTTTGGGAAAAAAATACCATTGTTACAGTTCCAGTTCCCTCACTAATGGTTCCCACTCCTTCACTTGTCTCCCAGTCCCAGGAATAGTAGACGGGACTGTGGTACAGGTCTACTGAGAAGATCAGAAGTAGCTGGAAAGGAGTGGGGCTGTGGAATTTCTCCGGCCGGTTCCCTGTGAGACCCCCGTGCCCCACAATGTGCCCCTGCCCTCCTGAAGAACCCTCTCACCCCCTCACCCACCCCAAACATCAGATTATTCACTGGCCCTGGTACAAGTGAAAGGGCAAAGCCCTGTGGTGAGGGCCGGTGTAGACGGCTGGAGGAGAGGTGGGAACACCTTCAGACTACCATGAAAGGAGAAGGAATCTTTCCCACCTGGGCATCAGCAGGCAGGTTACTGTTTCACAGCTCTCCTCGGTATCAGACAATCTGTCATTTGCAAAGGCAATTAAAAAGTGCACCACAAGAGCCTGCTCAGCTGAGCAGAGGGAGGAGAGCGCAGGCTCTGTGAGATGAATGTGACCAGGAGCTGTCGGAGGTGCTGGCATCAGTCCCCGAATGATGTCAGTGGGAGAGCTGCACGGAGGTGCCTGGAGAACATCAGGCTGCTTATCTCGTTTGCAGCCCATCCTTGCTGAGCTACGGGAAAGGTCACACTCCTCACTGCTGCATTAGGCTTCCTTCAGACCCTGCCCAGCTGCTGTGAGTGGATATGGAAGGAAAAAAAAGAAATGAAACCCGAAGCCAGCCTTGGAAAGAAGGGGAATGCAGCCACAGCGTGTTAATGCACTGAGAATGCAATGTTTGCCAAATACATCCTGCTCCTTTTCCCCTAGCAGATAAACCACAGGGAAAACAAGCCTTTGCTGTTGCTGTCAGCTGGTGAGGTTATTCCTTTGGTTCCCACTGAGAAGTCTGGGGCTGGAGTTCCTGGAGTCCCTTCTTGCTTGTATCACCTTGTGTTGCCAGGGGTGTTACAGTGGCCGTAAGCTTCCCTCAGTTGCATTTTCCCTTAAAAACAGCAAGGCTAGTCACAAGGAGACGAAAGAGAGAGGGACAAAGATGTCAGCTTGGTCACTTCTGCTTCCTTGGTAATGGTGTGAGAATTTTTAGGAGGAAGTCAAGCAACTTGGGGTTTTTGAGGGCAAAGTTTCATGAGGTCCTTCACACTGATTATGTGCTCTGCTACCCTTTTGCAGGGGAAGGACACTCTGTTTTCACACTAACAGCACTATACTACCTCACTCCATTTCTTGGTGTATCTCGAACATGCCTCTTCTAATAAATGGGGAAAAAACAAGAAATTAATTTTCCCTCTTCTCAGAATCTAGATGATACTTTGACCAGTGCCTCCTTCAACAAAGCCATTCTTATGTAATAGCAAATACTGAGATTTTATTTCTCTGATTTTATTTATCTGATATGATACATTTTTACTTCACAGTAATGTGGCACAGCAGTTGAATTTTCAGTGCCAGTGTAAATATTCCTGCCTCATATTACCAATGATTATATGATACTCTGACACATCCCTAAAGCTTACCTGCCCTCTCGAGAACTTTGGTGTTCCCTCATAAAGCCTGAGGAAGATCTCAACCTAATGGAAATGCATTCGAGGCAAAAGTGTTTTGGACATGTATTTGTTTCTTTGGGCTGCATTAGAGCACCAAGGGTAGAGTAAAGCTGGGAGAAGGATAGAGCCTCCACATCCTCAAGTCTCTGAAATGTTTGCAACCAAATTGCAGTACTGATCTGTATATTTTAACTGGGTCACTGAGTGAGAGCCATTTGAATGCTTCATGCTCTGCATCTTCCAAGTAATTGCAGTTTAAGGATTCATTTTAATGTTAATTTTCCCACTTACATGTTTGAAGCTGAGCTTGGAGTTATGCAAAAAAAGAGGCATATCTCGATCTGTTTTGAATCTGAAACTAACCAAATGTCAGTATAAAACCAACCCCATATTGTAACTTTACAAATTAAAACTTTTTACATTGTTCTTTTGAGGTGGTGAATGACAAAATTTTCACTTTAAAAAATTACTCTGTCTTAAAGAAACAAATTGATAAATTCTTTTAAGACCCATAGAACAAGATGGTCCCTCACACATCCGTGTCTAAAACTCTGGTTGTTTCAAAGCAACGACTGAATGTTTAGACTCCTTCATCTGACCCACATCCCATTCAGCTCCTCAGTTCTTTTTTTTTTTTCTTTGTAATTTTTTTTTTGCATCTTTTTCCAAAACATGGCTCCTAAGATCAGTCCTGTCACCTCCAGACATTAGGACTGACAGGACATTAAGGAAAATGAAAACCAAGAGAAGCTTTGTGATGATTGAGTGAGATTTAAACCTGAGGGCTGGGGCTCCTGGCTCCTTCTCCAGACTGCACCCCAAAGCCAAAAGTAGCATGAGTATCTGGCTCAGGGCATCTTCCCCGTGTTCTGGCCGTGTAAAAGGGGAATTACAGCTATGAGGAACTTCAGCAAACTGAACCTCTTGACTTCTTTCTCATAGCAGCCAGCACAAGTGTTTCAGCGGCTCTGTCTCCCCTCCCTCTGCAGCCCCGAGGGCAATGCAGTTCCAGATTGCACTTCCTCGTAGAGAGTCTGGCAAAGTTCTTTCTCTTGGACAGGCGTGGTGGTTACTCTGTTGGCTTCG
This sequence comes from Lycocorax pyrrhopterus obiensis, assembly GCA_014706295.1. Taxonomy (NCBI): domain Eukaryota; kingdom Metazoa; phylum Chordata; class Aves; order Passeriformes; family Paradisaeidae; genus Lycocorax; species Lycocorax pyrrhopterus. The sequence continues at coordinate 56,913,667 of JACSVZ010000015.1, read as the reverse complement.
CAGTAATGCTGATCGTGTGTTAAAGTCCTTGAGGGAGAACAGACACTTCCCCAAAAGAAGAGGAGCAAATTCCATCGACAAAGGGGTTTTGTTATGCAAATAAGTGCTTTTGCCAGCTGACCACTGGGAAGAGGCAGACTCAGATGCACTTGGCATGCTGGTGGAAGTGGCTCTTGAGGCAGTGGGACAGCCTTAGTGAGCAGAACTGTCCGGAGTGAGTTGAAGTGGTCACTGATGGCAAAAAGCGGCTGGAGGCACAAGTGGGATTGTTGGGATGGACAGAATGAGGAGAGGCTTTGAAGATAAGGAAAAAGCAGCTGGATTAGATTAGGGGGTTCAAAGCAAATGGCATTCTTTGAATGACCAGGCAAGAAAAGCAGCTTCAGAAGCAAGACAAAATGATTGCTGGACTGTAAAGAAGGCCAGTAAGTGAATGATTCAGATTTTATTGCAGAAGTATGCAGCAAAAGAATGTAATTATAGTCATGATTTATTAAAATGAGCTGGGAAGCGTCCCAGTTTAAAGAAGCTTTTTATAGAGGAGGCAGCCCACATATTGCCTATCCAACTAACAAGAGAGATTTGTGGACATAGGATGTGGGAACTGGCACCCACAGGGTGAATGGAAGTGTGTCTGTAAATCACATTTTGACAAGCGAGGGAGAAGGCCTGGCTCATCACAACCACTCTGCTGTCTCTGTCTCTTTTTCTTCCAATCCAGAACTGAAGTGTTTGTCCCTTCAAACAGCTGTCCTGCCTTTGCTTCTTTTGATGCTGTGAAGTTCATCAATATTCATCAGAATTGGAGAGAGAGACTAATTTTCAGCAGAAGCAGCTGAATGACACACTGGCAACACCAACACTGGCAACAAGGCCAGATCCTTTGCCTTTTGGCATCTCCCGCCCTGGACACCTACCCTGCCACCACAGTGTGGATGGCACTGGAGCAGGTCTGCCAAGGATACAGATGTGATGCCCACACTAATCCTACCAACTCCCAGTGAGAGCACAGGAAAAGCTAAGCAAGCTTGCAAGGTGATGGGCAGAAGTTTTAAAAGATGTGCTGTTGTGTCTAGCTTGTCGGCAAAGGAAAGCCTTCACAATTCTTCAGAGAACTTGAATTATCTTTTTTATTTTTTAAATAAATTATTATTGTTATTTGGCTTTTAAGTAGAAATTAATTTTTTAAACCTGTGAACTTCTTCTCCAATGTTCTGGTCTGAGCAGACCAATTCACATTTATCTTGCTCTATGAAGTGGCTTCCTAGCTGTTAAAGAAGATAAAGCATCTGTACTTGTTTTAGGACTTGCTAATGTTGTTTACATGTTATGTGCACAGCTCTGTACTGGGATGAGAGTGTAAAAAGAGCTCAGAGCCTGTTTCAAAAGCATCACTGTCACTTAGGGCAAAGGCAGTTGTTACAGATCTGCAGAGATTTGTCACCCTGGGAAGAGAAGCCGTGGGAAGTGTTGGGCAGAGACACCTTGCACGGCTTGCAAGACAACTCTGTCTCAGCAGAGAGAAGCTCTGAAGCTGTGGTTGCACCACTCAGTGCCTTCATTAAGCAGCCGTGGTGAGGTGGGATGGTGAGTTCAGGGGCAGCAGGAGCTGCATTTAGCAATGTCAACCCAAGCCCACAAGACTCTTGCTCCTCGTGATGGTTTTGCTTGCAGTAGTTCCCTTCAGATTTGGGTCCTGGGACTCTGCCTAGACTCTTCTGGTATCTATGGGTGCTGCAGGTGGATGTCTACTTATTATTCCCTGGGCAGTGACACATAGCTTGGCTTTTGCCAGGTCTGGCTGATCCATGCTGGTTGTGGCAGATCAGAAGTGATTCCAGACTTATCACGTCTGTTCCTTCATCAGTTTGCCACTGCTCCCTGCCGAGGAGAGTAAAATTTCACAGCTTAGCTGAGAACAAGGTGAACTCTTCTTACTATTTCTTTACTATAAGTAACTTTTTTTTCAGGAGTTCCTCTATACCAACCAAATAAAGACATTTCTTCTATACAATCAGTGGCAGTCCAAAAATTCTGATTTGCTCTTGGAGTTTCCAGTGAAATTGTTGTGCCCTCAGGCTGCAGTTCAGTGAGCTCAGGTAAATGCTGTGGGTACCCCAGAGTCTGAAGTTTTACATTAGCTACATACTTACCTTACAGGACTGGACCTATTCATGGAACAATAATATTCTTCTCCACTTGAAAATCTTTATCAGATGGAGATTTCCATAATTCTGCATCCATAAAAACAGAGAAAGACAGAAATGAACCCCCAAATGGTTAAGTCCTTTCTGCAACTCTCTGATATTTAGGAATCTCATTCTGTGAAGGACATGCAAAGCTTCTGCTTTTTTTTTTTTTTTTTGGTCAGATCCATTTGCCACCAATCCAGATTTGCTATGGGTTTGGGATGTAAATGTGAAACTGACCCAGCCTCACTGAGATTTGCCTGGTTTCATGTCTGAGTTGGACTTGCCTTTGGCAGACGGGCACTTGCAGCTGATCCAAACCCATTCAGAAGCTCAGCAGATGCTTCTCTGAGCCTCTTCTATTTTTTAAAATGGAAACGAAGCATAAAACCAGGTGCTTTCTGTGCTGTCTTGAATTACGGATTTTATTCTTCTTGTTAAAACACATCTGACACATCTTCTAGTTTATCATTTTCAAACGTGACAGAGTGTAAAACACCAAGTCCTACCTGACAAACGGTGCTGGGACTCCAGGAACTGCTCTTTTTTTCTAAGGCTCTGGTCCAGTTCTCTTGAATTCAATAGCAATTGAATTCAATTGAGGGAGACTGAATTCAATCAGCAGGGAGTGAGGGCTCTTGTGTGCTGCAACACTGCAAATAAAACCGAAATTAGTCATGGACTTTGCAGAGACCCTGCATTATGGAGGAGTTTGGATAAGAAGGTCTTAACAGTCACTTTTAACCTAATTCTTGAGGAAAAAGGAACCCACATTTTTGAGATTAACCATCAGAGGATGTTTTTACAAAAAGTTTTCTGAGGAGGCAAACCCCTCCTTTAATTATCTGGTCTGAAAATATCAGCAGGGTTTGTTTTGTTTTGTTTTGTAAAAAAAAAAAAAAAATGCTGCTTGAAAATGGTAAAACCATTGCTACCATGCCTGCAGGTTTGCAAAAAATAAGGGAAAATGGGCTGCCATATCCCAGATATTCCACAGGATGCTTGGACATAATAATGTAATGATAGGTTTTGCATTTATCAGGAATGATCACCTTAATACTGAGCTAAAATGCTAAGTGGAGAAAGAACTCTTATTGTCGTGACTGACCTGAATCTGGCAGGATTCTTTGTTGTCTGTGGCTTATATTGTTGAAATTGTTTTCCAGCTTCTAGAACTATGGATTCTCTGCAAGCTGAGCTCAGACAAGGAAGGTCAATAGCAGGAAAAGAAAAACCTGCTGCAAACCCATGTGAAGGCAAAAGGTTGGAACCTCTGGCTTGCAGTGACTTGCAGGAAAGCCACCATCATTCTGTTTGCAGTGATTAAAGGTGAGCATCTTAGCCCTGTGTGGGTTTTCTTGCCTTTGAAATGCACTTAGTTAATTACTACATCTTAATTTATTTTCTACCGTGGAATAAACCTTGCTGTGGGCAGCAGAGCATAGGAAGCACAAGATGGTGCTTTTCAGTGGCAAAGCTTCAACTCTGGCATCATTTTTTGCAATGTTAAACCACAGAATTCACAAAGGAGGTGCCATAATAGCAAAATACTGTTAAAAATGATGGTGTATTTTATAGGAGCTTCAAGCACCTCTCATAATATTTCCAGATAATCTCAGTTTGCCAATTTGTCCAGTCATTATTCTCCATCTGTGATACCCAGTGATAACCAAATAGATTTTAAATCCATTTTTATCAACATTAGTGAGTTCATCACTAACGTGTTGAAAAAACCAAATGCAAGCATTAAAAGCAGTGTGAAGACAATATATTGTTTATCTAGCATGTGCTCAAACCTGCACAACTGCAAATTAAAATATTAAGGTCTTCACTTTAGAAACACAGAGGAGTGATCTGCTTTTGGACACCACTATCCACACATAGTTTGGAATTTTCTTTCTAGGGTTAGTGATCATGGGCATGTTTTGTCTGGCTTGAGACAATTTCACATAATCAGGTGCACAAATGAAAAGTCAGAGGTTGCAATTAGGCATTCACTCATACCAAATAGACTACCTCAAACCAGTATGAGCACGTGGCCTTAGACCCACAAATGGCAGGCACTTTGCTGTCCCTGGAGACGAACACAGTAAAAGTTTAAACCTTTTTTCCATGGCCTGAATGCAGACAGACACCTACACACATCCTCTCCCCACAGCCTCAGCAGGAGCCACTTCATCAGTGCAGCAGAAGTTCCTTTAAGGAACAGGCGAGAAAGATTGGTGGGAATGAAGGAGACCTCTGTGCTGTGCCTTAAAACTTTTGAGTACTGTGTTTGGACGATAGTGATGTTAAGTAGCACTTTTCACATCGCACAGTAGCACTGGGGACCTAAAAGTGACCCAGGCCTTCCACTGGCACATGTGTTGGATCAGGTTGTGTGCTCACAGCATCCTCTTCCCGAGCTGCACTATTACAGCTGGACACTAGAGAGCTCCTTGTACCAAAAACAGCTCAGCAGGCCGAGGGGAGGCTCCCTGAGAGGCGCCTTCCAAGCAGTCCCCCCTTTCTAGGGGAATTTTACTTGAGTATTATTCTTGTGTTAAAAATTAATATTCTCAAGGGAAAGCTGTCTTTGCCAGAGCGATGGCTGCAGCTGTAACTCCACACCTCCTACCCCCACCAAGACAGAGATTTTGCAGTTGCAACTTGGAAACTAATTATACAGATAGCAAAAAGTAAATCAAATGCTGCCAGCTTGGAAATTATAATTAAGTTTTCCTTGCAATAAAAAATACACTCAATATGTGATTTATTATGACTATTGCTGTATTAATGATAGTAATAGTCTGTCATGCACCTATGCAGAGTACATGTTTTCGTTTAAATTGCCAGATTACAGTCCCAGATGCAGGCTGAATTCTAACTAGCTCTCTGCAGTCAGTCTGCTGATAACCTTAAGCCTTCCAACACACAAGCTATTGCTAAACACTCCTCTATTAGCAAGCAATAAAACAGGATGAAGTCTGGGTCTGATTTTTTTTCATTAGCTGTGTTCGACCTGTCCCCCACAGTTGCCTTTACCCTATCAATCTTTTATCCAAAACCAAAACAAAATCCCCTATGCTGTCACTGTAAGGGCAGATGCATTCCTGCTTTGCAGACCCTGACACAAGCACAGGCTGCTGCAAGATGCTACAGAGAAGTCACAGTCCTATTCTATTCCCATAGGGATTTTGCTCTGGGGTTGATTGGCAGTTCATCTTGTCCTGAGGACAGCAGCAGGAGGGCACAGGATTTTAGTGGGAATGGCTCAGGATTTTGCCTCCCAAGCAAGTCCTGTCTCAGTCCCATCTCAAAATGCTGGAACGCAAAGACTGAAAAAGTCTGTTATGAAAACTTCCGAAGGGCTGGGGAAAGCCTTGTTCCAGCCTCTGCTGTGCACTGTAGTTGTGCTTGGCCAGGGCAGAGAAACAGCTGGCACTCCTGGGACCTGTAACAACAGTCCTGTTGAGAGGTCGGTGTCTGTGCTGCTGGTGGCACAGCTGGGAGACCAGGCTGGCACAGCTGGCAGGGTGGTGCCCGAAGTTGGAGGCTTGCTGTTGCAGTTGCTTAGTGACACTTGCAGCTAGATGGACCAATTCATTATGAATTATAATGTTCCAGATCCGATTAGATTACTTGTAGGCAGCCTGACAGGGCAAAAATAGTTATTGCTGTCTGTGCCTGGATGTTGAGGAGGATATTCTGCAGGAATGAGCCAGATCTGATTGGGTTTATGTAGAAAGCCAAGGAACCAGTATTGAGTTCTGAGGAAGGTTCTCTTCCAGGACAACTTGACCGTGTTAGTGAGCTGAATTGTGTTGTGAACATCTTGTCACTTGGTTTCCAAAACCAGCATGTGACAATGGTTGCTGAAAGACAAACTCTACTGTTTGTTTCTTTCTTCTTTTCAACCCACGGTCCTCTGAAAATGTATAGATGACTGGAAAGAAAGAGGATTTTCAGTGTAGGGCAGCTCCAAAGAAGGTCAGTGTGGGAGTTGAGAGGCTGCCTTTTGATTCCTCTCTTAGGAACTGCGCTGTGTGAGCCTTGGCCGTGTCGTTCCACAGCCCCGTACCCTGGCTCCCATACAGGCACAGCAAGTCCCCAGCACGGCACCCATCAGCTGTCTTCTTAAATGACCTTGAGCTACCTGGAGGATTCTCTCCTACTGTTGTGAACAGACAGCTCACAGTGATAGAAAATGTAACAAAATCCAGCAGCAACTTGCTGAACTGGAGCTAACAAAATGAAAGGGAGTGGTGAAGTCAGAGCTTGCAGTCTCTTTCAAAATCCCATTCCTCAGAAAATTGTGTTTTATTGTTTCCATCCCTGGGAGCTCACATTACACCCCAGCTAAACCTAGCAGGGCCCTGTCATTCATCAGTCAGTTTTATGGCATGACAGGAGTCTGGAAAATTAGAAGCCAGTTAAACAAATTAAAAAATTTAATGGAATCCTCTGTCTGCATCTTGCAAAAGAAAAAAGGAAATGCCTTGGGATATCTTTTTCTCCTAGGGAGGATCATATTGGCTTCCAAAAGGCAACAACATCAAGGTGGCCACTGGAGAGAGAGAGAAAATCTTGCAAAATTTTATGAAGGAAATGAAAATGTGATTCCTGTCAAGTCACCCCTCATAAGTCCGTCTTTTCTCATCAACATCTCATACCATTTGATATTCAGAAAAAGTGAAAACACTAGCGGTGGCTGTGAACTACTTTTCCCCTCTAATTTTATTTTGCTTCAACTGTCCAGAGAGCAAATCTTTTGGGAGGTATCCAAGACCTCAACATCTAAGGAACCCTTTCTAGAATCTAAATATAATATCTCTGCCAATTTACCTGACACATGTGGTTATTTCAGTGACAAAGAACTCTGGGATCTTCTAATCCTTCTCAAAAAAAAAAAAAAAAATCCTCCAGTATCGCTTTATTTATCTCCCCAAAATATTTTGGTATGTGGTCTTTGGGAAAATGGCTCATTTAAAATCATTGCTGTAAACTGTTATTGAATGGATGGTGATCCACAGGCTATTCCTTTCATCAAGATGTCACCCACTGTCAGGTCTGACTAATAAGAGTTTATAGACCAGTGGTGAGTATAAGCAGTCTCAGTGACACGAATTCAAACTCAGCAGCTCATCTCACTGCAGCTTAGCATGGATTAATTTCCCATGGCAGACGCCAGCCTCATGCCAAAAAAAGACTAGCCCCCATCTTTATGATTTTTCTCTTCTTCACAATTGTCAGTCTATGTAAGTACAGAGATAACAAGAAACAGGCCCAAATTACAAAGCGTGGATCTCTGCAGCACTTCTTTGAAGTTGGGCTGTGCCTGAGTTTTCCTTTGGGCTTCTCTCCAGTCCTTTCCCTTATGAAAGTATTCATCTTCGTGTGTTTTTACCCCTTTTACCAATAGGTCTGTTTAAGCAGCAGAGATACAAATGAAATTGGCTCTCAGGTAATTAATTTCTTTCTCTCTGTCTTTTCCCAAGGAAGGACTAAGAGTACAGAGGTGTACTGTGGTTTGGTAGAATGCTGTGTTTGCTATTATTATCTTTTTTGTTTATACTGGAGAGCGTTGGCCTTTTTTCCCTGAGAAGGTGCTATTGATGAGGGTCACAAAAATCCTTAGGTCTTGCAGAGAATCGCTCATTATTCTTGAAGCAGCTTCCAGGGAAGCTCTGTCTCAGTGTACGTGACCTCTAATCTGCAAAAGAAAAGGTTGCCTTGTGCCCGAGGAACAGAGCTGTGGCTTGAACTTGGCAGTAGTAAAGATGTGCTGGGCCATGGAGCATCTCTGGAAGCCTCTGGACAGCGCACAGGAAAAACTAAGAAGAACCTAGGACGTGTCAGGGAGGTCAGATGAACCTGAGACAGGCCCCTGAATTTGATGCGATGTCCCATGGATGGAAGAAAGGGGCAGGTGCAATGTGCTAGGAGTGGTCTACTAGAGGTGACAGAAAACCCTGCAGAGAGGTGTTGCCAAGCAGGTTCAGTAGCACTGAGTTTGCTAGATTTGCTCCCAAACTGTGACTTGTTTTGGTTTCTATGCCTTCCAGGCCCCAAATGCTGTCCGGAAAGCTTCCAGACTCCTATTGATGGATCCTAGGAGTGTTTCAGCTGAACTGCAAATGGCTTTGGGCTGAAGTCATGGGAAATTTTGTAAGCTCTAAACCGGCAAAGCTCAGTACCTTGTTTTTTAAAATGTTTAGCAATAGAAATGCAAAGATTAGAAGTTCTACTGGCTGAGAAGAAAGCTGGAGTGGAATCAGGCAGGAGAAATTATCTGAAATACATGAAGAGAGTGTGAGCAGGCATAAGAAAGCAAGCAAGACTCATCTCCTTGGAGAGACTCTCAAAGGAGGGAGTTCTGCAGTCCCCATCAGCAGGAGGAGCTGGAAACCCTGAGCTCATAAGTGCACACTTGTCTTAGGGGAAGCTGGGGAAAGTCACACGTATGTCTCCCCAGAGCATGTCAGGAGAGCCAAGAGTTTGCTTTCACTTTGATAAAAGATGTGTAAGTGTTGTTAGAGCACATGGCTCATAATTATTTTCATTGCCGTATTTGTAGCCCCAGAACTCTGCAGTAACAATGTAACAAATCTCAATGTGAGCTAATGGAAGAGGGAAAGGTGATTTTAGCCAAAACAAAAGAGGATTTGCACATGCTCTCACACCCTCATGTGTTCTTCATCTTGTTCCATCCATGGATTATGATTTATTTTTCTCTCCTTGTCTGGGTGTTTGATGGCTCTAAGCCTGTTCTTCTCTGCCTCTCATCACTTCTTTAGGGCTTTGGTCTATAGTCTGTCCTCTGTTTCACTCCGTTTGCAGTTTAGGGGGGTTCCTGATAAGCTGCGCATAGATGTGCTGGCATCTTGATGCCCCAGGTGTCATCTGCACCTGCCATTCTCACAGCACTTCTACTGCTCCTTCTGGTGCTTCCAAATCTAGATAATCACTTCCATTCAGAATGGGCTTAATGTTTTTATTAAAAATTCCTCCAGTATTACAACGTATTTTACCTGTCTGCAGCAGACTCACAGGAGTGCAGATGACTGCTGAAGAGCAGGGAGCACTGGGGAGTGATCCTTTTATCCTACCACCAATTTGAGGGTCACTTACATGCATGGTCTGTGGAAACAATGGAGAGGGAAAAGGGAACACAGAAAAGCTACTCCAATCATTCCCAGCTGCCTCCTTCTCCATTCTGCTTCCTCCTGATGCTGCCCCTCTCAATCAGGCTTTCAAATTGCTTCCTCTGAGAAGCTGTACAGGGTTTTACTGCTTTGATTTTTAACTGATCTATTGGCTGGCTGTTAATTTCTCAAATGCCTTGGGAAAACAGCAGGGACAGAACCAGTCAAAAGCTCACTGGTGGGATAGCTCCCCAGCCAGCACAGCTGGTTTAGGTTGTTGTGACTGTGCTTGAGGACTTTGCTTTAACACAACCGGAGTTCCTCAGTATCCCTCAATGTGAGAGAACCAGTGAGCAGAAGCAGAGCCCAGAGTGAATGACTGATGCATTGTTTTATCTGGAGTGTTTGTTCAACATAAACACTACATAGTTAAGCTTATTTGAAGTTAAGTTTATTTTATTGTAAAATAAAACTCTAGCTGCTTGCAAAAATAAAATCCAAAGAAGTAACCTGAAAAAAGATGTCATATTCCTTTTGCAGTAGTTTTTATGGAAACTTTCACCCTCCTCAAATTACAGTGACTCCATGTGGCTTATTCTACAATATAGATTTTAATATTTGTGCTAAAATTTATTCCAGCTGTTGCTAATAATAGAGATATGAATAATATTATTACAGAGAGTCTTGACTGGACTTGCTGCAGATTTATTAATTTGTAATTTTTCCATCCTGAACCCAAATATTAAAAAATGGATGAAAAGAAAGAAAGGTAATTGCAACCACTGCCTTCTACTTCACCACGATGAAATTGAGCTTGCCCGGTAATCAGAGAATAAATGGAGAGATTTCCTGATTTTATCCAACAGTCTGATTCTATCAGACCTTCTGCAGTGAATGCAATTCAATCGAATGTAGGGATGCCAGAAGATCTTTTGTATAAATCAGTTACTTTTAGGAGAGAACTGCTGCTGCATTCCGGCTCAGAGGTTGACAGAAAACAAAACCAACTGAATCTGAATAGGGAACAGACCAGGGGTCTTTAGCCTCTGTTTTTAATTTGACCTTTCAAGAGACAAGTGCACTGGGGAACCTACAGCCAACTCCGAAGCCCGAGTATAGGGTCAAACTAACTGTTCCAGTACAGTCCAAGTTGAAAATGCCTCCTTTATCACACCAAAATCAGATTAATTTTCCAAATCCAGTGTCTCCTTACAGGAGCAACATGAATCCCAACCACTAAATATTGATCAGAGTTTCTTACCCTGCATTTGACCTCGGCAGCTCAGCATACAACTTTACAGCCACATGACAATACACACGTGTCCTTGCACAGCCTCGTGGGAAGCATATGGTGTCTGAGCTACTAATGTCCATTTCTCAGGAAAGCTATGCTCTTAAAGCAACTTCTCTCTAGCTGGATTTCCTTTAAACAGCCTCACACACGCTCCACTTGTACTCAGAAACAATGTTCCAGGAAGAATGAAAATGTCATCCAGGGCTATGCAATGTAAGTGAAAAAATGTTGGGTCATTTAAGAATCCCTCATTTGCTTATCCAGAAGTGGGCCTATCTTGGGTTGGGTTTTCCTTTTATAATTTTTGTGGTTCTGAGCCATTAACTGATTTCCATGAAGTGCATGAAGATATTCAGCTTAAACTGTCTTGTAGTTAATCGGCAATAAATAGATGACTGTTACAAGTGATAACTCTTATGACTCAAGCCCTATTGCCGGCACTTTTCCCTTGCTCTGCTGCAATAAAAAAGATCTGTCAGGCAAGGGCAAGGCTGAGGACTTTCTTTGGCTTTGGGAAACTTCTGCAATGCTTCCAGCAGAGGAAAAGTGCAGATCCATGCTCAGTAAGGAAAGAAAAATGCTTTTGCTCCTCCACTTCCCATTTCATCATGGGGTTCTGAACACCCAAATCATGCACACAAAATTGGAAAGTAGTGATCTCTTCAGCTGATGAGTGAACCTGCTGGAGTGGGCAATCTCATCTGCCTATGCCACAGTCTGCCTCCTCTCAGTAGATGAAGAATCCAATTATTCTCATTATTGGGGCTTGTCCCATCTGTGTATTATCCCTGACCTTTAAACTGAGATTACATAACCCAAGACACTCTGCCATTTGCTGGTAGAGTGTCAAACCATGGATGTTCCATCCACTGCGGGGGTTCAAAGACTCTGTCCAATCCTGCCCATAGACTAAGGCTTAACTCAGGTCTCTTCAAAGGCAGAAAATGCATTTGTTGTATGAGCTGAAAAAGAGATTCCCTCTAATCCAGTAACAACTATGGCAAGCTTTTTCTGAGCTTGAAATCTCTCATTTTACACAAGCATATGAAACAGGTGACAAATGGATGTGAAAATGGGTCACAGAGGATTCTGTGTTCCTTGCCATCTGTGTCTGGGGTGGGAAATGAGCGTCCATGACGATCCACCAAGCAGTGCTTACCATGTGATACCTTCTTGCTGATATCACTTTGTAAATAACTGATGGGTTTGAATTTTCAGGACTAATATTTAGCACAGTCTATGACTGCCATGGTGAGGAGGCTTATTAGGGGGTTGTGGGCTGAAATTGAAATACTATATCCTCTTTGAAAAGGAGAGGTCATCCTGAGGATATTGGATTTCTTTGTCTCCTAAGGATCACAGAACCAAGGTACTAAGTTTTCCTCTCCTGCTTGTCCTGGCTCTTGGCCACAGCTGAAAGTGAACGCAAAAACATAGGAACTTTCACTGGGCTTTAGGAAGAATTCACCAAAGAGAAACTTTCTATCACCTGCATAGACCTAGAAGCAATTTGGCAACAAGGAAAAAGGATGTAATTAGGATTTTTCCAGCTAATCTCAGTACAGCCTTTCACCATTGCAGTGCTCCCAATAACTCCAAAGTGCAAATCCTACTTGACTAAACAGAACTATGCCTGCACTGAACTCCTTGGAGGGGTTCAGGCCCACATGGATTGCTCTCTGTCTCTCCAAAGCTCTTCCAGCACAGGCAGCACACCGGATTTAAGATGCCAAACTTGGTTCATTTTTAACCATACGAACACAATCTGTATCCACTGAAGATTCTATGCATGGCAGATACAGAGTTTCATCCTGGGGCAACTGGAATGAATTGCAGTAACTGACTACAAGCAGAAATCAATTGGACCAGTTACCAAATGACTTAGTTTAAATGTAAAATTATTTGCTCAGACAGCAAGAAACTATTTACATGTGCTACTTTTGAAATTTACCTCTAGCTATGACCATATGGTAATTTAACTTTTAAATTGTATTTACTACATTCTTACACTTTAATCAGTGAATGCAAAGCTAAACTCTTCAGAACTCTGCATTTAAGGTTGAAACTCAAAACATTTGCAGTTTCTCTCTGCCTTTGAGCAGTTGCAATTGTCAGATAATAACAGATCAATCAGTGCTCAATGCTTTGAAGTGTATCTGCTCAAATGTGTCTCCTGCCTTGTACAGGCTGCCGTATGTTTTACTCCAAGTGGAGGCTAAACTTTCCTGCTTTAGAAGTAACGAGCTCTGCTCAATTAGCAGAGCAAGGATTTTTTGAGCATCACACATAATTAGTTTCAAGGTCTCTAGTTTTAACAGCCATTTGTTAATCTTTTTTATATAGCTGGCACAAAACTTGTGATTCAAATACAACGAAGCAGGCAAATAGCTGGAGTACTTCAACTACACACAGTTCCAGAACTCAGCTTGGCTTTTCTGAGAAGCAATTTGGCTTCACATTTCAGAAGCGATGACGTGGTTACTTTAGGTAGAGTAAGAACCAAGGCTTGCAGAAGGAGGAAATACTTCTTATTAGGTAACATATTTTTGGAAGTGGCAAAACAACTTTGGAGCAAATCATCCCATCGCTGTATTCTCTTCTTTCTCTCTCTCTCTTTCCTCTTCCTGTGTATCTATGCCTGCATATATATGTACAGATCTGACATCCAGAATACAGCAGTGTTCAGTATTTGTTCTTCTGCTCTCTGAATTCTTTTTGCTGTTAGTGTTTTTATACATGGACAGGACTTCTAGCAACAGACAACATCTAGAATTCAATCTGTGATGGTGACTGCTGCATGACAGGGTAGTGTTTCCCTTTGTGGAGAAAGTAGAAGACGATGTGTTTGTATTTCAGCAGGTCTTGGTGTGAAGAACAGGAGGTCTACCTCAATGGCTGGCTAGAGCATTTCTTTGTCTCTTTCAGATGTTTGTTTCAGGGAAGAAAGGAAAGAACTGGTCTGTCTTGGAGAAGTGAGAATAGATTTTCTTGTCATATAAGGACTTGGCAAATCAGTGTTAACTACACATTATGCACAACATTTCAATAAGCACATAAGAAAACACTTTAAAAATAAATAGGGTTTTTCTCCATTGCAAAGTCTAGGTCTCTGTGCCAGATGGGCAGTGTAGGTGCCCTCCTAAAGAGTGTGAAGGGAAGGAGTCTTGAGTGGGTCAAGACTGCCATCTCTCTCTTTTTGGTGTTAATCGAGCATGGTGGGTTATGGAAGAGGGCAGGATATTGTAGATCTGTATGAGAGGCAATGCTATTTATTCCATAGAGTGTGCCTGTTGTACTATGTGACATTAGATGGCTGTGTATGATACTGTGTCAGTATATATATCAGAAGATATTGACAGGAAATTCCTCAATGGGAAAACTATTTCATATCACCTCTTCACCATTTACTGGTTTAGAACTCTGCATTTTTTGTGAGCTTTTTGTAAAGAACTAGTTAAGCTCAAGGAGTGGACGGCAGGGCTTGTGACACAGCAGGGACATGTACCACAGTCCTGGATAATAAATGGAGAGACCTGTCCCAGGACCCGTGCCAAGCTACCTGATGGCAGCCCTGGGCCCTATTTTGTGGCAGGAGCAGGCTGCCAGTGGGCTGCCCCCAACCTGTGATGATGGAGAACAACAGAAGGCTGCAAGACATTGATGAGAAATGTTGTGTGGACTCTGATCCCTGGAGGTGAAGGACCAGAGGTATGGGAGTCTTGTTGGGAGGGACAGCCTGCTGAGGCCCAGCTGGGCTAGGGGATTGCAGATTTTGTTCAGTTGAGTAACTTAGAATTTCAAATATTACCTGCAGTCTACTGTAAGGCAGTTTTAACCTTTAAATCTTACACATTGTTTTTGCTTCCATCAACATTACCGTCCATTCCTCTCTACCACCACCCCCCCAAACACTATTTTAATTTATGTCAACCAAAAGCCCTGATTCCACCTCTTAGGCACGTGTGCAATAATGAGGTTGTTTCCAGAGCTGCTGGGTCCTTGTGGGCTCTAGTACTTCAGTGCCTCTGGATACCAGGCTGTTTCTCTTCCTGTGCCCATGCATCAACTTTGGAGTCTAGCTTTGCATGCCTAGGCTTTGAAACGTTGGTGAAAATGAAGACCAACACACTATCACGAGTGGTGTCCCACTGCTGATGAAAGCTCCGTGCAGCCAGCTGTCTAAATGTCATCAGCTGCTTAAAGAGAAAGTTTGAATTAATGGCTCTGATTCTGGTGGAGTTTCCTTCTGCCCCAGATATAAACACACTGTCCTAGTCAGAGTTAACTGTTATTTTTAGCTATAACAAAAGTGCATCTGAAAAGCCTGTTCTGTTGCACTTGGAAAATACCAGATCACTAGAAGTGCCAAATATGCTGCGGGAAAAAGCATTCCTGGAGCGGGCTTGCCCTGGACAGCCTGCATGAACTTTCCAAGGCTTCCGCTCCCCTCTTTTTCCCACACGCAAGCAGGCACGCTCACACGCACACACAGGGAGCAGCTTGGAACTGCACAGGCTGCTGGTGAGCTCTGCTCAGCTTATCTTTTCTCAAGAACAAATCCAAAGTATGTCCAGTGTGTTCATTCACCTATTGAATCAAAGCCTCTTTGCCAAGCAGTGTTATTGTTTTGTTTGGTTATAAGCAGAAGGTTTTCTTTAAAGGGTAAAACTCCATAAATGGAGTCCTTGCTTTTCTGGTTTTTGAAAAATCTGAGACTACATAGTTTTCATACATGGGTGAATAGATGATCTAACCATAGCCTTTCCTGAAGTTATTGAGGCTTGTCACTAGCACAAGAAAAGTCATCTGTGGGAGGGTATGGACACACTGCAGCTCTCAAATGATTTTGGAAGAGGCACAGGCAATGGACCAGAGCAGAGAAAACAAGTTCTGTGGCACCAAAACACCTTTTCCTCCAGCAGGACACAGTGGGGGGCTGTTTGGCACAGCCGACGCTGCAGCGTGGAGGACGTGGGCCAGCACTGATGCCGTGGAGCAGAGTGGATGCGGTGCAGCAGCACCGATACCGGATCAGCATGCACGCTGTGGATGCTGTGGAGCAGCGTGGGTGCCGTGGAGCCAGCTGGGATGCTGCCGCTGCTCAGGTGAGCATGGTCCACAGGGGAGCCGCGGAAGGGGCTGCCCGCGGGGGTCGGATGAGGCGCTGGCGGCAGGACAGCCCCGCACCCGTCTCTCGGGAGAGCAGGGACAGAGGCGACCCGACCGCCGCAGCGGGACTGCGCTCCCCGCCCCGCGGCGCTCCCGGCCCGCGGGCGGCACGGCCTCGCGTGGCTGCTGCCGTGCCGGGGCGCGTCCCCCTCCCCGGTGTGCGGCGGGGCCACCGCGGGCAGAGCCCACCCCGCCGACGGGCTGAGGAGGTGGCGGCGGTGTGACAGCGCGGCAACGAGCATGCGTGCGGGAAGGGGCGCGGGGGGGGAGGAGGAGGAGGAGGAAGAGGAGGAGGAGGGATGGCGCGGGGAGGCGGCCGCTGTTTATTTGCAGCCGGGCGGGCTGCGCCTTGGCAGAGCGCGAGTGGCCGGCGGCGGTCCCGCTGCCCGCCCCGCACCATGCGGGCGCCGCTGCCTCCCCGCGCCGCGGCGGCGGCGGAGCCGGGGCAGCCAGCGCGGCGCCCCGCGCCATGGTGACGGGCTCGGCGCGGGGCTCCCGCAGCCGGGACCGAGCCGCGCCGGCCCCCTGCCCGTCGGCGGGCGGGCGGCGCGGCAGGGCGGCGGCGGCGGCGGTGCTGGCGGGGCTGTGCGCCCTGTGCTACGGCAACTCTCTGCGGGGCGAGTTCGTGCACGACGACGTCTGGGCCATCGTGAACAACCCCGACGTGCGGGCGGCCGCCCCGGTGTCCGCCGCCTTCGCCAACGACTTCTGGGGCAAGCGCATGGCCGAGAATACCAGCCACAAGTCCTACCGGCCCCTCTGCGTCCTCACCTTCAAGTGAGTGTCCGGCGCCGCGGCGGGGCGGGCGGGCGGCTTCTCCTCCGCACGGACCCTCTCCCGGCTCTGTCCCCGGGCGGAGGGGGGCGGCCGGCCCCGGGCGGGGGTCAGGGGGAGCCCCGCGGCCCCGGTCCCGCACCCTCGGCTTCGTGATTCAGCATTTCTGCCCGGAGCTGTGCGGGACAGATGCGCCCGGGGCGCGAACGGGGGCTCAGCCGTCGGCGCGGTCCCGCTGCCCGGCCCGAGGGAAGTTTGCGAGAGAAGAGGAGGGATGAGGCGGCGCTCCGGGGGAGACCGCCGCTCTCCCGGCAAGTGCCCCGCTTTCCCGGCCGTTCGGGAGCAGGTGGCGCCTCTTCCCTGGGCTGCCGGGGAGATAAAAGGGAAAACGGAGCGTTTCGGGAAGCGCTTTCGACTGGGGAAGGTGCTCACATGAATTCCCCGTGAGTTCCTCCTTTGCTTTATCTCGAGTACCTTTTCTCCGCGGTTGAGTGATCGTGCCAGAAACTTCCCGCGTTGCGTTTTGAAGCAGACCCATAGTCATCCCCACCTTTGTTCTTAGCGCTAAGTGGAGGGGTCAGCCCCGCGGGTACCGCGGCGTTCCGTGCATCTCTCCTGGCAGCTGCCAGCCTCCCGTGTCAGTCACGGAGTTGCAGCCTCCCTGCTTCAGATGTTCTTTCCCTGTGTACCGGGCAGAGTTGTTGAGGAGGAGTTTCGGTTTTACAGGAATAAAGAGAAGTTGAGCAGTAACAAAGTGACAGCTACCTTCGGTAACCCTAGAAAGAAAACCGTCGCCGGCGTCTCTCCCCGAGGAGAAGAATTTGTGGCAAATCAGCTCAGTTACAGTCCGTACAGTTTGTCATTCTTTCCATTAGCTTGTTCTCTTTTTAATTTATTCTGATGGAACATTAACGATGGTGAATATTTAGCACGTTTTAGCGTTTAGGAATGATACATGTGTTTGCAGAGAGCGGTGCTGAAGAGCTGGTGCTGTGGCTGAGTGATGTCTAGCGCTCGGTGATCGGTAGATGCTCATTACAAACCGGCAGGCGTTGGTAATAAAGGGTATGGACACTGGCAAGTCTGCCAGGGGGATGTGTTACCGGTTCCTGGCTCACTCTGCTGATTGAGTAACTCATTAGCACACAGGATGTATAAATAGAATTTCACGAATACGTGGAAATTGAGTGTTTCTGTGAAGCAAGAGCAGTTTTGGGAAATGGAACATCCCTTTGGCACTCCCACAGAGCACTTGCTGCTCTTTGGTTGTAAAGGTGGATTTGGAGCCAAAAGCCATCAGTATTGGCTGTCTAGGGAAGCAGGGCTGGATGGGTACAGGCTGGCATGCTCCTGATAAAGGAAAACTGAATAGATGCTTGTAAACTGGATCTTTTAGAACAGGTTTTGTACCTTCTCCTCCAAGAGAGTCTCAGCACATTTCTGTAAAGAACGATGGGGGAGTAGGTAGTCCCAGGCGGAGCTGGTGCACACAGAGTGCCTTCTCCATCGTGTGTCCAGGCAAACTCTTGTAGTTGGGGGATCCGTGTAATTAATCCGTTCCTCCAGCAATACATCTGGGGGTAAGTGGAGAGGGGAGTGAACCTGTGTGTATCACCACTGATCTCATTGCATGCAATATTAGCGCTGGAGTGCTGGACTTGGCCTCCTAGATCAGGTTGCAGGATTGAGATTGTGATGCTAATGAGCAAAAGAAACTTAAACTTTAATAAGAAAATGGAAACTAAATGTTCTAGTTCCCATTTGTATGTATTTGAACTGGTTTTGCCTTTGCTATTTAAAGGGGCATGTGTGTCAAAAAAGGATGAAGTGCTGTCTCTGCCTAGTCCTTTTTGAAAGGGAAGTGAGACTAATTTTGTGAGCAAGATTTCATCCTCTATGCTTATAATAACCATACAGCCAAGACATTGGGTCAAAGGCAGAGTCATTTGTTCACCACTTGGCATCGCATTTGGAATAGCGAAGGAACCGTTTATCTTCCCTGGCTGCAGAGGGAGATTATTTCTACCGCGTCCCAATTATCCTTCCAGCCTTCCAGTTTCCACGTTCTTCCCATTTCATTTCTACTAGTAGGGTGTCAGAGGAAGATGTTAAGAACTGGGTGGAGTGAATCCTCCAAACCCAGTGCTTCCAAAGAAGCCTCGGGCAGCTTTTGCCAGGCGGCACCGAACCCGCGGCTGAGCCATGCTCTGCCTGCCTGAGCCGTCCACCCCTGCCTTGCCCAGCAGGAGGTTGCTGGTTGCTCTCTGCCTTCCTGCAGAAGGAAAAAAGGATTTACCCTGGTTCTTGTAAAAAGCTCAGCAGCAGCTGATATCTAACAGAATGGAAATGAATGTTGCTAATACTTTTGTTAGAATTTACTCCACCCACTCAGGATACTCGAGAAAATTGTGTGGTGTGTGCAGGAAGGAGGAAAGAGAGGACCAAAGTATTCTGGTATCTTTATTGTTTTTAGATTTGCTCGTTTGGTTTAATTTATCTTGTTGTTGTGCTAATTTGGTCAAATCCAAGGCATTTTAATGTCAGCATGAATCTTTATATCAGCGTAGTGGCTCTGCTTCTCTTGCATGAAACTTTCATCTGTAAAGGCTTGTTTTGCATCTTGCTGTACTAAGATTAAAGAATCTGGGAGATCTCCAAACTGCATGTACAGCACAGATATGAAGGGTGGGCTGAAATTTATATCTACAGATTCATCAATCTACAGAAACTTTGTCTCAGTCCCTTTTCTGCCTTTTGTGCCTGTGAAAGTAAGAGGCAGGACTCAAGATGCCCTGTGGACTTCTCATTGGGCTGAACATATCCTACATATAAGCTACATATTCCTGAAATAATCTCAATTAAAAAAATTTATCACCCATCTGTCAGAAAAATCTGAAGCAGACATTGCTGAAATTGTGTAACAGTAGTTCAGTGTCCCTGATGAATTGGAAATCATAAGTGACAGTCCTCATTCCACTAGACTAATGCTCTGGAGCCAAACAGTGAAAAGAGCTCAAGTATTTGACATTATTCACACTGGATCTGACAGTATGAATGATCAGAGGAAAAGAAGAGTGGCCCATGTTACTGGAACCATTAAGCAAAACTTAAAATATTCACAGAATTGCTGCACTGTTTTGTGTGGGTTAACATCAGAAGGGGAAAAAAGCCTTCGTATGGACTGTTGAATTAAATAATGTTTGCTTTGTGTCTTTGAGCTTCTCTTACCTTTTCTCTTGACTTGTATAAAATAAAGGAATGTTGAATGAGTTGGTTCAGAAGCATTCCTATTACACATGGGTAACTGTTAGGTGCCAGGTCTAGCACAACTCCTCATATGCGCAGGAATTGAGATGGTAGGCAGTGGTTTTGCTCAGTCCTTCAGAAGAACTTACTTCATGCTCTCTTCTCCAGCTGCTGTCAGAGGTGTTTACCTGCAGGTAATTTCTTCTCTAAGAAGTGATTCAATACACTTCTTTCTAAAGAAAGCAACTTTTTGGACTCAGAAGATACTATTTTTTGATGTCTTCCTTATAAAATGTTAAGATGAAAGGTAGAAAAAAAAAGAACTGCCAGTTCTGTAATTCACTCAGGATTTTATATTTAAACTGGGTACTTTCTGTCTTACACCTTGCCTCCACTAACAGAAGTTCACTGAATCATTTATTCCCTCAGTAGCACTTAAGTTACTCCTTGTTTCCAGTGGTTTTGCAGAAATGTTTCTCAGCTGCCGAAGCAGAAGGTGCAATCCTCAGTGCTGTCTCCCTCCCTCTTTCTCTTTCTGTCTGCCAAATCCCCATTTAGATTCTCCAACCCAGAAACAAACAGGTGATGAAGATATGGTGTACTCAGCAGCACAGCGAAGGTGCACAGTGGTGTAAAATGGTGAGAATGAAGCCTTTCAAATCCCCTCCATGCCAAGATTTAAAGACTTTTAATCAGACATGAGCCTCCTGGTTTGCAGGTGGCTGAGAAGTGAAGGCCCTGTGTGCTCAGCCTCCTTGGTGGTGCCGAGGCAGATGCTGGTGAGGGAGGTGCCTCAAGTAATAGCTCACCAGGGACAAAAGGAAAAGGCGGTGACAAGTCTATGACATGTGGCCATGACAAAGACTTGGGAGGGTGGCATGGCAGGGAAGCACAGCAGGTACCTGATCTTCCTCGAAGGAGGTGGGAGTGGCTGTTCCGTGGGAATGTGCTTGTCTCCGTGGGGAGAGTGTCAGAGTGTCCACTCCAGCTGCTGCTGGTGGCCTAGGAGGAGAGGAGCTGAAGGGGGAGTAAGCTGCAAAAGGGAATGCAGCTCTCCCACCAGGAAAGACGTAGACACGCAATTTGTGCAGAGAGCCATCCTACTAGTACTCTAGCTGGACAAAAAACATGGGGAAAAAAATTAAAAAGTCTGGGCTGTGCTCAGGTGCTGACTGCAGAATGGATAACCTTCCCGGTCTGCCCATCAAGGCTGCTAGCCAGTGATGGCTTGGGCATGTACCTGCCTGGGAAGTAAATGGGGCCCTTCAGCAGTGGCTCAGTATTCTGGGTTGGCACTGAGAGCCTCATGTGAGCCTACCAGTGGCTTTGGATCAAAGCCTTAAGTGAATGTGAGCTTGGGTTAGATGTAAATACACAGCCAAAGAGAGAACTGATTCTATAACTCACTGTCAGCCTTCTGATCTGTCTAGTTGTTTACAGCTGATCCTTCTGTTTTTTCAGCTGTATCAGTGGCGTAAGTTTCAAGGATAGGGAGCTTAAGAAAACCAAAACAACCTGGGGAAGGAAAAAAGACCTTACATTTCTTTGTTATTGATTTAATGCTGTATTACAGCTTGACATTGCAGGGTAATATAGTGGAGCTATAATGTGTCAGGTTAAATACACAGTGCACAAGTATTTTCTTCACTCTGTACATCACGATGTTTAAGATTGTCTCAGTATTTCTCTTGTACAGCTTGGTCTACTATTTCTACCCATGCTGTGGCAGTCACTCTCCACACTGCTACTGTGATACCTGCCATGAAATTGATGCAGTACTGGTGTAGCCACACTGGACGAGGTGGACTTTGTGAAGAAAAGCAGATGCTTTTGGAAGACTGGTTGTGTTATAGCTGGAGTATACAGACACGTCTCTAAGCCCGTAAGCTTTTCTTCTGACTCAGAGCAGAATGCCTTGCTGCCATTTTAGGTTTCTTCCCAAGCTTGGTGCCTCAAAGCTTGGGTTTTTTTCCCCAGTTCCAGGTGCACAAGCAGTCTCCCTCACAAATGTAATTTTTGTAGCAGGTGTCTGATGTTTATGGACATAAGTTTGGGCTGTTTCTCTAGGGTTGCTTGCAGTCCCTGGAAGGAGGATGGTACTCTTGTGGAGGGTCAGGGGAAGCTCTCTGCCCAGGGATGGAGGGTACAGATCTGGCTGGGGGTCCATGCTGTCGTGCTGCGTGCAGCCAAGCCCAGAGGTGATGATTTGCCTGGTAGGAGAGGTGTGTACAAAGCATGTAGGATTCTGCCTTCACAATTTCTCAGTCCTGAATAAAATTTGCCTGTCTCTTGAATTAAAAGCCTTTTATGAGGGAAAGAGTTCTCTAATTCTCCTGAACGACTTGGCTGAGGTGAATGCAGTCATGCTTATCTTCGCTGCTTGCTTCAGTGGTGTCTTGTCTCTATTTAAAACCTACCAGTTCCTGGGGATTTTCTCTCATCGGGCATTCTGTTCCTCTTGCACCAATGTCACCCTTAATTTTCTTTGGCCATCTTTTACCTAAAAGGCTCAGCTTTTGACCAGCCTTCTTACCCACAGGAGCATCCTTGTCAATACTCTTTAGAGTCCATGAAAATAAAGTGCTCTGGCTGCTGCTGGTTAGCTAAAGGCATTTCTCTGCGTTTCCTCACTCTGTTTCTGACTGCTTTCCTGGACTTTCTCTTTATTGTCTCACAGACTTGAAGAAAGAAAGGGAAAAGAAAAAAAGGCTGTTCTCTTTTCACTCACTATACTTTTTTTTTTCTTTTTTTCTTTGCTTCTCTATAAGTTAGAATGGCATTTCCTTCATGGTCTTCAGCTTATTTCAAACTTACTTCAAATTTGGTGAAGAACTGTTACATTCAGTTTGAAATACTGTCTTTAGGACTAATAACTTTATACTAGATGTTGGTTACTATTGCTTTCTCTTCTTGATGAGTGACTGTCCTAGCTTGGTTTTTGATCACATCTCATCCCTTTCTTTCTCCACACTCTGATGTATGGCTGCTGAAGAGTTTCATGAGATGTTTGTCTCCTCAGCTCTTGCTGAGGTGCTACTTAAGAATAATTTTTAAGACAAACTGCATTTTGTTCACTGTCTAGATAAAATGACACCTGGTTTGTCAGTTTGTTGCTTGCCATCATCTGGATTTTCTTCTTCTCTAGTTTTCCAAGGCTGCTTGTGGAGGCAAACCTAAAGCAGTGTGAGTGGTGCTGTCATTATTCGTAACACAGGAATGGTCATCAAGCCACACTTTCTGGGGTTTCACTAGAAAATTCTGCCATGGCACATTTGCCACTTTCAAAGTGCTGCTTCTTCCCAGTCTAATTGTGACTTCTGTTTTCTTCTCCTATCCCTGCTGGAAAGCAATAGCCTGCTTTGAATGCCTGCACTTAACTCGTGCTCTTGTAAGTGATGACTTCTGTTCTTTGAGGGAATTGCTGTCGCTTGGGAATTGATATGGCCTCTGTCTTCTCACCCATTGCCATTACAGCAAATCAAGGACCAAACCATTTAAACCTTATTGTCCATTTAATTCTTAGGCATTGTACTGTACTATGGAAAGATTATCAGCACAAATCAGCACAAAGTGCTCTTGCACTTTGTGGTGGAAACTGGCCATTGCACGAACACTACTGCAAAGGGGCTTGTTTTCTGTTTACTGCTGCAGGTTTTTCATTAATCTTTGAGCTGTTTCCACATACAGCTTTAACCATTATTGCCACTGATACAGCTGCACCTCTTTTGGAGTGCAAATGCTCATTTTCCTGGCACACAGTACATGCATCTGTGGACTTTATAAGGAGATTCCACCACGCGCTGAAAGCGGGTATTACTTTGCATAAAGTTTGCCATATTTAACACACAATTTGAACAGGAAAAGATCATCACAGGAAACTTAATCCATCCTTATATATTAGATTACTTTATATAAATCTGCATGTGAGCCTTCCTTTATAAAAACTGGGGGGGTTTTATGAGGTGTGGGATGCTCTGAGACTTTCCATTAAGTGTTATATGCTATAACAAATTACCATTATTATCCTATGCATTTCTATTTCATAACATGTTGTGTTTCATTGTTAGTCTTTTGAAAATAATAAAACAGATTAAACTAAACAAGAGCTGCCCAGGGATAATAACAAAGTCTATAAAAAGAGAAACTCTCCATTTATGGTTTACAATATTATTAAATCATAAGAGGTGAAAAAGGTTGAATGAGTCTTCATGTGTACAAGTAGATGAAAAGCACTATATTAGAGCCTGGGGGGGTGCTGGTGATTATACATTGTAACGGGATATGTATGGGATTTGTCTGTGAGCCTGTGCTCTTGCAGCATAGACCTCTCTGGTTCTGAGTCTGTGAGGATGAAGTCACTGAGTTCCGCTCCATTTCCAGGCCCTCTTTGTGGGGAATTGCTTACCCAGAATGGATGTGTCCCTGTCTGATAACTTCTCTAGAGGGCAAGTGGTTACCTGAGAGTGCTGACAGAGGTTACTTTTAAGAGACAGAGTGATTTGCTTTCTTCTTGAGAGGTGTTGTACAGGCTCTACTCAGTGAACCTTCAACAGCTGGTGCCTGTGGAAGTCTCTCTTTCAGAGAATGAAGCTGTGTAATTCCTTTTCCTTGAGTGGGTGGTGGAAGAATGGTAGAAAAACTACTGCAGGTGGCAAAGCAAGCTATACCATTCCACTGTTCCTGGAAAACATCCGTTAGCCTTAACAAAATCAAGGGATTTCTTATTTTGGTGTACCTGCTGCGTGGGCATGTAGTTTGGGCAGTGCTCTGCCTTGGATGCTGAGCCACACATGCTGCAACACCTGGGCACAAAAACAGTGTTGAGTCTTGGCTTGAATGTGTGTTTCAGTGCAGCCTCTCTGCCCTGATGGGACGTGTGATCAATGCTGAGATTTCTGCAGTCAGTTTTTATTTTGGTGGTGGCTGGAGTGATGCTGGTCAGCTCTATTAGAAGATACCTGTCAATGTCACCTAGTACTGAGAGACTTCTCTTTGGTGTACATGCTCTTCTCCTCCTTTCCCCTGGGTCTTCTGAGGGTCTTTGCATTTGAGCTGGCATTTGCCATTTTGCCTGAGGTTTAGCAGAATCTTTGCTTCCAGGGACTCTTCCAGCAGAGATGTTAAAGCAATAAAAACTCTTCTCCAAGTATTTCATGGGTGGCTCCTCTGAGGAAAGACCTCCATGTCTGAGATGGCTGTATCTCCTCTTTCAAGGGTCTCTATTCCTAGGAGTGTCGTCACTTGCTGTGTTCAGCCCCAAATCTTTAGGATGCAGTTTGCAAACACATCTCTGTTTTGAGGAGCAGCCTGGCCAGCCCAAAGCATCTCCTCTCCTCACTGTGTGCTCTACCAAGGCCGTAAGACGTATCTGACAAGTTGTGCTGTAGCTCAGACAGAGGTTATGACCTTCATGCTGAAATGACTAAGGTTTTCCAGCCCACACGATACAGTTTCCCCCTTTGTGGGGCAGTAAAAGTATGGAAATACGAGGACACCACCACCCTCACCTCCCTCCAGTGGAGTACAGTTTTTGCTTGCCAAAACTTCTGTTTATGAACATTATGTTGGAGAAAGACCACTTCTTCCTGAATTTTGAGATTCATATTTCTGTTTGACTTCCTTTGTTTGCTGAATGGTCTGCTGTGTATAATTGCTGCATGCTGCTGCCAGTAAACAAGACTGACTCTCTCTGTTAGGGTATTAAAGATTAAGAGGGAAGAAGTAATTTTTTATTTACCCATCCCCTTCTGCTCCCTTGCCCAGAAGTTCCTCCACAGTTCCTCTGTGGTGGAGCAAATTCGGCGTTCCATAGTAGGCTGCCTTTTTTCCTCCATGGGTGTGTGAGCTGGGAGCTGTGCAAAGTTCTTGTGCCTTGGATTAGAGCTGTTTGAAGACCCAGATTTGCTCACCCGTTTGACATACAATAAATTTAACCACTGTTAATGTTTCAACATCATTCTGCTGGGATTGTTTCAGGACAAAAGAATGTTTCCTTCATTGCCATGTGGCCTAATTTCGTATGACAAAGAGCTTTAGCCGCAAAAAGCACTGGTGTGAATATAGCACCTGCACACACTCACGTTTAGTGTTCATGGACCACCAAAGATGGGATTTAAAACATACTTGCAGTCTGATTTTGCTGTTTAATGGAAGAGTTACCTGAATAATGTGGTATTATGTTGGTGTTTTGTTCTGCTGTTTTTTATTTATTTAAAGAACACACAGGGGAACAGCCAAGCTGCGAGGCTGATGCTTTTACAGAGCTGTTTTTAATAATTTACATCAGGTAACTCACAGCTTACAAGCCTCATTGACTTGATGTTCACCCTAAGAAGGGGTGTGAAGAGCACACCTTTGGGATAGGGGACCTGATGGGGGCACGAAGATCCCTTGCCTACAAAGTTCTGCCTCTCCTGCCAGCAGACCTGTTTTGCAGGATGGGAAGTGATCGGATGTGATCCATGGAAACTAATAATAGGTTTTTCAAGAATATTGTCAGATGTCAGATGTTTGGTGATTGGTTCTCACAACTTGGCCAACTAAATGAGAATCTCTCTCATTTTGGTGCATGAGTTCATATCACCTGATATCCTGAGCACTTCTCCGCGCCTGCCTGCATCTGCTTTCTCCAGAAATCAGGTTGCCAGATCACACTTGGGCATTTGAGGGGGAGCAGTGGACTGTGCTCCAGCTGATTTGCAGCCAGAAATGATTCATTTGTTTAAAGAATGTGTCCTGCAGAGAGTCCCTGTCATTGTGCACATCTGCAGGTGTCTTGGAGTGAGCTGTGGCTCCTTTAGGGCAGGGTGGCCCTGTGCTGCCCCTTGCTCCCCTCAGCATGCTGAAAACAAGATTCAGGCCTGGGGGTTCCCACTGCTGCAGCGTATTTGCAGCTGAAACTCTGGCTGGATGTCTGTTACTGCCATTTGTTGTGGTTTGTCATTCAGTGCTGGTAGAAATAAGGGAAAGTGATGGATGTTGCTGCCCTGAAGTGGCTTGCAGGAGAAATGGGATAAAAAAAAGAAAAACCTCCAACTCTTCATGTATTCTTGAATCACACAGACTGATGTCTTGTCAAAATGTAACTGCATCAACCCATACTTCAAAGGGAAAGGTCAAGTCATGCCAAAATCTCACATTTTGCAAACTCTCTGGGTTTCGTCTGTTGCCTCCACAAACACTCCAGTGGGAGCACAGCAGGAATGCACAAGTAAAACTGTTGGTCTGGTAAAGTTAGACTGGGCTGGAAAATTCAACCCAGGACAGCTAGCACTTCCTTGCTTATGAATAAGAAATATAGGGAGTTATTTATTAAAAAGGAAAAAAGCTGTCTGGCTCTCACAGACCTCTTCACACCTCCTCTGTCTCACAAAAAATACCTAAGGTTTTTTTTTATAGTAGCAACAGCTCAGTGGCCTTGCTGTCTCATCGTGCTTGTCATGGGAGACCTGGAGTCTCTTAGTAACAACAGGAAGGATTATTGACCCTATAGCATATTTACAACTGCATGTAAAATATTTAGATTGAGTCTTCTTTTCACTGGTTACGTTGTCGTTTGTTTAAAAAAAGTACCCTTCAACATTAGTTAAAGGACATTTTTCCAGATTCCTTGTTCATATATGGAGTCTTCCCTAGACAGACACCATGTGTACGTGTGTATATTTGTGTGAGTGTATATATATATATATATATATATATATAAATATATATATATGTTTGCCCAAATGTGCAGATGTTGTTAATACGAAAGAGAATTATCTTCAACTGCATGTAAGGCAAAGCTTGTCAGCAGCTGTTAAGCAAGCTGGCTGTAAAAAACAGTGACCAGAAAAATGTGTTAATACATGCTGTCAAACAAATGTCATAACAGCTTGTTACATTTTATTTTTTTTAATGATCGACACAAATAATGAACCTTAATTGTCTCACTGAGTCTAGGGTGATGTTAGCTAACTTATCTTTGCCATCAATGTCCTTATAAAAATGATGCAAACTATTAGACAAGCTTCTTTATGCCAGTAAGGCATTTAAATACAGGCTTAACCTTCAGTGTGTGGCACTATTTTGAAAGTTAAATGAGAATAAACGCCCCTGTTATGCCAAGCAGATGCTCCACCGCTTTACCAAGTCCTTGTCTTGGCTGTTCCTGGGCAAAAGCATCTATGCTAGAGCAGAAAATAACTACCCATATTGTAAAGCTGCCACGTGGCCAGCAGAACCACAGAAGGTGCCAACAGGGAAATAGGACAAGTGCCATGGTGTTGGCCAGGGTGATTTGCTGCTAAGGAAGCACAGGCATGGTCTCACTGCAGTAAACTGTGCTGGGAGGGCACAGGACTCTCCCATCTCTGTCAAAAAGGTTGCCAAACACAACCACATAACATAAAAGTTGGGGAAATGGTTTCTCTTTAATCAGATAAACCAGAAGTTTAAAGTGATTTTCAGTAATTAGTTTAATAGCACTAACATTAGATGACTGCAAACAGGGCAAAAGGCATAATTTAGAGTCTTTGAAAGATGTCTTGCTATTAACAAGACCTCTCAAATATAGCAATGGTTTTGTTTTGTTTCCTTACAGGTTAAACATATTGCTGGCTGGCATGAACCCCTTCTATTTCCACGCAGTGAATGTAATTTTACACTGTCTGGTGACTCTTGTGCTGATGTACACTTGTGACAAAGCTGTGTTCAAGGACTGCCGACTTGCTTTTGTCACGGCGCTGTTCTTTGCTGTGCATCCCATTCACACCGAGGCTGTAAGTATGTGCCACCCAAA
Source organism: Lycocorax pyrrhopterus obiensis (assembly GCA_014706295.1). Classification (NCBI taxonomy): domain Eukaryota; kingdom Metazoa; phylum Chordata; class Aves; order Passeriformes; family Paradisaeidae; genus Lycocorax; species Lycocorax pyrrhopterus. The sequence goes on along the minus strand of JACSVZ010000015.1, from coordinate 56,885,095 downwards.
GCTAAAAATAAACTCATTCTTCAAAATTTTAATATTTTTTTTTAAGGAAACCTCTGAGTCATACAGAATGTGGTACTTGTGATTTTTTGCTGTGGGGGAGCAAAGGTGAGAATGTACTCTAAAATAATTTGCAGGAGTCATTAAGAAAAAAATGTATTCATACTTGCAGTCTTTGTTCTCTGGCACTGAATTCCAAATGATGGTCCTAATCAGCCATGCTGGGAATAAATGGACAGTCGTGAGTCTTCTGAATCCAAAGACCTCAGTGAGGCTGTGCTCTCCTGCTGGAGTACTGTTGCATGCCTTCAGTCATGTCCTATAGCCATCAATTTTAGGGAGAAAAAGTGAAGGGAGCATTAGTGTGTATTCTGGAGGAGCTCTCTCAGACAGAGGTGATGTGACCCATGGATTAATTGATATTTATTTCAATTAAAAGCTCAGAGAATCATCTTCAGGAAAACAGTTGTTAACGAACACCAGCATAAGTTTACAGAACAACAGCTCATGTTGGGCATCTTTCTGTTCATTATAAGGAAACATTTAAAGACATAGTCATTCCAGAGCTGCAGTCTGTTAGCACGAGGAGACACTTCTGTAGCTAAAAGGAGTCATGCTGTCTTTGAGAAGGAGAGGCAGTGTCCAGTTCTCCACCCTGTAAAAAAGAAGTGCACTCCTTAGCTGAGATACCACTGAAATCACACTGCTCTCATTCCAAGCCTTTGTAAATGAGGGAGGGAAGCAGCTGCTGTGGCTGAGAACTTTTGAGGAGAGATTACCTTAATAACAAAAAGCCACAAGCTTTGGAGTCGCTCTCTGTGCTGTGTTGTGTGAACTAATCAGCTAGGCTCCCTTTGCTAATACAGCTTTATATTTTAAGGGAGGTTTTAGAAGAGGCACTCTTGGAATTTATTTTTGTCTGGTTTAGAACTTTAAAAGGTTAAAATAAATGCCAGAGCTCTGAATATAACTTAATTATGTAATCTCAAAAGGGGTGAAATTTCAAAGGGCCTTTTATTTGCTTTATGGGTGATTTTTAGATCTGTATGAAATAGGATATTGAAATAACTGTAAAAAAGAGTGTTTATCCATTCTTCTTCAGTATTCCCTTTTTTATAATAAGATTTTGTTAATTAATATGTAGAAAAAACTCTCGCAAACTCAGATTGTGCAGGAGGAATAAATTCTATAACACTATCCCTTTTTGGTGATAAAGTTCATTCAAATATTACTTATTATATAAGTCTTTCTCTTTAACAAATTTCAGTACTGGGAGTTAGATACATTTCTCATCTAAGCCTTATTATACAAAATTAAAACAGATCCTCAAAATTGGCATTTTCTATGTAACTGTGTTAATATTTTATTGAGTAAAGAATGACTTTACTGTTGGCTTACTCGTTTGTTTTGCCAAGTAAGAAATGCAGCAGACAAAACTGAGCATATCCTACACTATCCAAGTAACATTTTGCTGTGCTGAGGGAGGATAACACTGAAAGATCAAAAGCTTAAAATAGTAGCAGTGAGCATGGATTGTGGAGGCAGTCACTGGGTGTTTTAACATTTTTAGATGTGTTTTTACACCTGTGTGTCTCTTTTCCTTTCAGGTAACAGGTATAGTAGGCAGAGCAGATGTCCTTGCCTGTCTACTCTTTCTGTTGGCTTTTCTCTCCTATAATAGGTATGTGATAACAGCGTGAGATCCTCTATAGAGGAGGGGAGCAAAGGCAAACCTGTCAGTGTTTGATGGTTGTTGGCAGAGGTCCTTCCCACAGCTCTGCTGCGTGCAAGTGTCCCGGCCCCTGCTTGCAGCCATGGTGATGCTTATGAGAACAAAAAACCATAAAACCAGAAGTCAATGTTGACAATCCCTCTTCCATTGACATTGCAGCTGACCACACACCAGAGGAGGGCTTGTAAAACTTATAAAGAAGTGTTTTCAATGGAAGGCAAATTGTCTGTATGTAGAGTGAAGAACAGACAGACACATGCCTACCTTTCAAATGCATGCTGTGACTGTGGGACTCTGGAGCACCTGGTCTGGGAGAGTTAAGGAGTGTGTCTAGACCATTAGTCATCCTTTTCAGATGAAAACTTGGCACTGCTTGCTGCTCTGTGTTCTAAAACTGTAACTGAACAAGTATAGGTACAGAATTAGCTTACTTGGATGGGGTTTCTGCACCTTTTGCATTATTTGCAGTTAGAAATAACATTGTTTGCAGTCAGAAATAGCACCATGTCATCACAGCCATGGGGAAAAACTGCTTATATCCCACTGGGGCTGTCTGCTACAAACTCACAGTGCTGTTTTCTTCAGAAGGTTTCAAAGGTGTGAAACTGGTAGTGACCCTGTAGGAATCTGCCTGTTTGATTTCGGTGCTTTCCTACCTTCTCCCCTGTGACAGAGGCTTGCTGCCCAGTCTGTTAATGATTAGGACACATCTCTGACTGAGGGGAGTGTGGGTGGGATGAAGGAATTTTTGCTTGCGTAGTGCTTTTTGTCCCATAAGGAGAATTAAGCATGTGTGTTCCACATGACAGAAAGCAGGTGTTTTTTCTGCCCTCTCTGTACTTACTCTGCCTTCCTCTGACTGTTTCAAGTCTACTTTATTTTTCTGCTTGTCTTTTATTCCCCCTCTCATGCACCAAGAATTTGAGCAGCTCCCCATATTTGTGTCTTTCCTTCCTGTCCTGTGTCTAAGCCTTTCCTCATTTTTAGATTGTTCATGTCTTAACACGTTCGTGTCAGCCTTCTTAAGGCATTAAGGAAAAGTGTCTCAGTGTTTGTGTGACTGTAGTAAACATGAAAATAACAGAGAAGTTAAGATATTTTATGTCAATTCTGTTTTCCAGGAGTGTGGATCAGCTTTATGTTGGGGAACATTTCCCTCCCACTGCCTCCCCATTCTTTTTGCTGCTTAGTTTATTCCTTGGGACGTGTGCAATGCTGGTGAAAGAAACTGGAGTCACCGTGTTTGGTGTGTGCTTGGTTTATGACTTCTTTTCCCTCTCCTACAATGGACTCAAGTTGTAAGTAACTTGTTATGCCCACGGTGCTTTTCAAGTGTTTTCACCCGTGAGTCTAAAATATGTATGATTATGATATACAGCACTGGGGGAGCTGGACTTGCCCTGCTGAATTAGATGGTACACGTTTGACAAATTTGGAGGGCACCACGATTTCATTCTGTGGGTTTGGGTTTGTTTTTGTGTTTTGTTTTATTTTTAAAATTTTTTTGTTACTCTCTTGCTGCCTGATAACTTTTGTTGGGTAAATAGACCAGATGTGAAGAACTGATCCCTAAAATGCTGAATTCACCCTGGCAAGACTAACATTTATTTTTAGTGTGGGAGTTCTCACTGAAGCATCAACATCTTAAAATTTCCCTGGCTTAACTCCTTCCGTTCAGAGTGTCTGCTTGATTATTCAGTTCCAATGCCATGGGTTTAGAAATATTGTATGATGTTTAGTAGTGAAACCAGGTTTGATATTTTTTCTGTCCTTTCAGAATGGAAAAAGAGGGAAAATACCCATCCAGTTCTGGGTGGAATAATTAGCAGGTCCCAGGAGTCGCTGGAGAAAAATTAAATACTTTGAAGTTTGTATCCCTCACCCACTTAGTGTCACAAATAACTGCCATTTTCCATCTCCTTTCAAAGTCAGAAGTCTTGTTTTATTAGAAGCTGTTTTTTATCAATTTCTCTCCCAAAACATCCCCGGTGCAGATCTGTGAGTGAATATAAGAGCTCACTGCTACTGGGAATGGGAGGTCTCACTCCTCATGTCGTTTCTTGTGTTTCCACTGGTGCTGCCCCACCAGCTCTGGAACCTGTCACACCCTGCATGAGCTCGTGTGTATCTGGGTTATAAAAAGGACACTGAATTTGTGTTTCTGCAGTGAGTTAAATGAACAGAGCTGGCACAAGGCAAGAGCAGCAACTGCAGGGAGGAGAAGGGGGACTCCCAGGAGCATCCTGGCTTGCCTCCCTTTGCGGCCCTTTCTCTAGGCCCTAATGGGGATATACCATGCCCTCTGGCAGCAACAGCAACCAGCGGCAGGTACAATGGATCGGCAGGGGATTCCTCCTCTTTTCACTGGATAAGTAGTTCGTAGTGGTGTGACTGGTGGGCAAGTAGCCAGGGAGATTTCTGGGGACTGACAGCCAGCTTGCTTGTTAACACTTGCATTTACAGCCTGACAGGCGTGTTTCAGGAGCTGCCTGGCTAAAGGGAACACAACTGTTAATTAACTGGAGGAAAATCTGTGCCTTCCTCCTCCCTTCTTTCCTCAGTCTACCCCTTCCCACAGGCCCACATTCCAGGAACTTCTTCAAGCTGTATTTTTGTTTTAGTGGTGGCCAGTTGCCCAGATGTGGCACTATTTAGCTTGTAAGAATGAAGCTCTCTAGCCCAGATGTGCTGTATTTTTGTATCTTCTCTGGTTGCTCGTATTGTGCATTTATCTCTCTGTTTGTGATGCTCAAGGTTTAATGAGTGCATTTGACTTTAAGGGGCAGCAGAAAACAAACAGTCTGCTATGTGTTGCTGAAAACTTATCTGCTCCTTCTTCCAACCTGTACAGATTTGTTTTCTGTTTAAAAGTGGTGGGACATCATTTGTTGTTCGGAGTAAAAAATTAGGAATGACACCACAGTGCTTCCCATCTTAACAGAGGTCCAGAGAACAGCTCGATACAGGAGTGCTCATCTTCTGTTGCTGTCAAGTCTCTTCCTCTAGATCTAGTTAGGAACTAATAAATACTGTCCTCTCAGCACACAAAGACTTAGTTTTGGATTAAAGAAATGTTGTCTGTTGTAGTTTGATGCCATGTTGTGCCGATTTAGTAATGTTCAACCTTTTGATAAGTAAAGGTGCAACAAACTAAAAACCCTTAAATCCTTTTCTTTCCCCTTTCCCTCCTCTTCCTCCCTTTTCTCAGGAGAAACGGGGGCGTTCCCCAGCGGCCTGCCCGGCCGCCCGTGGCCTCTGCGTGTGGCTCGCCGCAGGTGCCCGTGTCCGGCCGGGAGAACGGGAAGCAGCGCTTTGCTCACCGGGGCGCCTGGAGCTCCTGCCACCCGGCATCGCCCGCGGAGCGGCCGAGCGGGGGCCTGGCCGTGCCCAGCAGAGCCATGTGGGCCATTCGGAGGTACTGCTGCCCACTCCTGCTCCATTCCAGTGTATTTTGCAGCTGCCTTAAAACGTCGACTCGCTCACTTTGTTTTAGCCATTTTTATCCTGAAATTGCTGTAATTTTTCTCGTGCTGCTGGAGAGGGAAGACAGGAGAAGGTGGAAGGAGGGTTAAGGGAAAAAGGAGGAAAATATCTGAGGACTTGCCAGTGTTTTTGTTCTTTGATACTTGTGTTTGTCTCTGTTTTCCCTAATGGATAGTATCACAGAATTGTTTAGAAAAGACCTCTAAGATTATCAAGTCCAACCATTACTCCAGCACTGCTAAGCCCACCACTAAACCATGTCCCTAAGTGTCACATCTACATGTCTTTTAAATACCTTCAGTGATGGTGACTCCACTGCTTCCCTGGGCAGTCTGTTGTTGACAACCCTTTCTGTGAAGAAAATGTTCCTAATACCCAATTTTAAACTTCCCTGGCACGACTTGAGGCCATTTCCCCTTATCCTGTTTCTTGTTACTTGGGAGAATAGACTGATGCCCACAACAGGGGGCAGGAGGTTATCAATATAAAAAAGCATCTCCTGTCTTGCTTCATCATCTTGTTCCTTGTTTCTTTTACTCCTGTTTCTTCCTTTATTCCTGCTGCTCCTTTCTCCCCTCCTTTGCTTTGTGCTTTTTTCTAGACACCCTCCCTCTGCCCCCGCTTTTGGGAACATCCCTTTCTTACACAAGGGGAAAGCCTATAGTTTTCCAGCCTCTTCAGGAGAGGCTGCAGAAGTTGTGTTGGAGAGCCCGTGCACGTGGGATGGCTTCAGAGTGAGCTCCTCCACGCTGCCAATTGGCATTTGCTTTTTGGCAGCTGCCTCTTCAAGTGTTGTGAAGGATTTCTGCACATGGCAAATCAAGCCCTGCATGTACATAGCTGCTTTCTGTTTGAAAAGGGGCTCTCTGGTGGTGTAAGCTGCTCAGCTGCTCTCTTCTCAAGTGACTGACTGTGTATGACACACTTGCAACAACTTGCTGTGTGAGGGTTAGCCGTGGGATGCCCGAAGTGGAGCTGGCTTGGTCCCAGTGGCTGAGAGGGAAGCGTGCCTGTGAGAGCTGTGCTGTTGACATATTGTATGATATGAAGTAGGAAAAACTTGAGACAATTTCTCTACTAAAACATATTCTGTATTAAAAAAAAAAAAAAAAAAGGAAATCTTTGCTATAGAAGAAAAGAGAAGGAAAAAATGAAGTTGCTGTCAAATCTGTAAGATTAATTACGCAATTTTTCCTTGTAATTCACATTGGCTGGTGTAGATCTTCTTACATGGCAAAAGGGAGGAGGGAAAAAGCTTTAAATATTTCAGAAGCTCCAAAATTGGTGGACAGATTTGGCACAGCGAAGTAGCTTCAGGTATCTTATTTAGTGCACCAGATTACTTACTGTAAGGTTTCAATTAGAATAAAGTAGTAGTGCACTGATCTATACTTTTAAGTACTTGTAATGTGATCAAGTAGGTTTCTATTTAATAATAATTTATTACACATCTTCTTACTAGAGCTAACTGAAAAATGCAGGAAGATGTAATGGAGGAATTAAGGGAATTGGTCTAATTAGCAGTAACTGGAGCTAGTTATGTAAATTCTTGGTGCAGAGATATTTTTGTTCTTTATTGTCACTTGCTCTTATCTTCAGCTATCCACTGAATATGTGGGTTGCAGTCCCAGTTGCCTTCAGGAGTAAGGAATGAGTTAGTCTGGAGGAAATTGTAGGTTTTATCACCACAATTTATTGCAATTTTGGGGAATGCTGGCATATGCTGCTGAAATGAGGTAACTAGAATCTCTGTGGGTTGGATCCATCTCCCTGAGTTTTAAAACCTGGAAGAGGCTTGTGAGTGTGTGTGCCTTTGTATATGATAAAAATGGGCAAGGACAGACAGGAACTTTCATGTCAGGCTTGTACTTCTGTTTGGGGTAAGTGTCCTGTTGAAAATCAGTATCAATGGCAATCGTCACTCATTCTCTTTTTCACGATTCGTTGAAGCCACTGAAAACTGGAATCTATTCTTTTACCTTTTTTTCTTTTTTTAATTGGTTTTGGTTATGCCGTGTCCTATGTGCCTCCCACTCTGCGTTGCTAAATGTGGTCCAGCCCATGAACACCTCCATACCACCTAATCTCTCTGATGGTTTTGAGCTGTATAAATGAGCTGGGGACTGCAGTCTAAGCTTCTTGAAAAACAAGACTCCACAATAGCTTGCATACTTTTGAAACTGAAATCTCTGTTTCTCTTTGGTGTCCTAGAAGCTCATTTTTGTTGTGTCTGCTGGTGGTGAGACTCTTCCCTTGGAGTGGACAATAGACTGGAATTAACACTGCTATTTTCCATGTATATGAACTGTTGCTTGAGGGTTTTTTGTGGGTTATCTTTATTTATGTATTTTATTTTAATTTTTTTTTTGCCATGTTACAGAAGAAGCAGGTGTACCTGGAGCTGTGCCCAACAGCATCACTTTAAATCTGTGTTGTATGTGTAAAAGAGAGTGTGGGAACTCGCTACTCATTAGCATTGTGGGATCCAGGCCCAAAACCCCATTGATCCAAAATTCAATGAACTCCTAAAGGCTATAGCAGGGATAAATGTGATCTGATGACTTAACTGATCTGGTGGCACTGTCGTTTCCTCTTACAGTAGCAAGGGAAAGAAGATGGAAATGCTCTGCAGAATGCGGTGCATTCCAGGGATGTCTGTGCTGGCCCTAAGTTTGATAAACTATGAGGAAAACTATGTGGAGGTCATAACACATCTTGCCTGAGTCCCTGTGCAGTGTGAGTGGTCAGGGTTTGAGCTGAAACAGATGCTGTCCTTCAGCATGAAGGAAGAGCAGAGGGAGAGGTGGGGGGAAAGCGCTGGTGCACACAATGTGTGGCTACGTAGCAATTGCTTGGCTTTTCCTCGCTGGCTGCTTCTATTTCCAATCTTTGTGTAGCAATGATTTTTAATTTTTTTTTTTCTTTTTTAACTAATATGATAGTATGGCTCATTTCTGCTTAAACAGTAAGTTACTGTTCAAAACGCAGAAGTCTCAGCTGAATTTCCCCTGGCCACACAGTGCAGAGTCACGTCCTAGATTAGTAAGTGATACAGACAGAATAGTGTGACCAGTTTCCCAGATGTGGGCTTTCATGTGTGCAAACTTCACCTTTTCTTGTATTTGTTAGAGGGTGTTTGATAGGAAGGTGTGGGTATGAAGCTGCCTGGGTTATAAAAGTGTGAGGAAGACACTTTCTGTTAGATGTGGTGCAACTTTCTTAAATTTTGGTAAGTTGTTCTTAGTTGCACTTACACACCCTGGAGGTCAGTGGTGGTTGCGTTCATATGCAAAGCACAGCAGGAAAAAGCAATATGTGCCTCTGAGAAAGCAGGAAGGTAACCATTATTTATGTTGTATGTGTGCCCCTGACCAAAATAAGGCAGAAGAAAACCCTGGATACTTGACTCTGACCTGAAAGTTCCTTGCTGAGCAACAGCAAAATAGCAAGGAAGTGCTAAAGGGCTTTGCGAAACACCACAGCAAAAGCTGGTGGAGAAATTCTAGGACAGTTTGAGATTCAGTCTATGGTGAAAAAGGTCTGGGAGCCTAGCAGTCAAAATGCTTTTCTTCTCTAGGAAAGCAAAATGAGTAATCTGGAGCATTAAGCAATAGAGCCAGCCTAGGCTTTTCCTTTCCTCTCTCACTGGTGATGTCCTCAGGGTTGGGAGATTTTGCAAATAAAGGCTTGAGCTCCTAGTCCGTGATACTCGGAGCAAAGGCTGGTGTTGGATTGCCTCTGTGTGAAAGCAGAGAAAAGGAAGTGCTGCATTGTCACTGGCTATAGGCTGATTTCCTTTTTTCCCTAATTGATAATTAAAATTGAATCGAGAATAGGACAATGCAAGTTCGCTCCAGAAGGCAGGTAGGGCCCTGAGTCCCAAGGCCTAGGGAGGCACAGTGTGTGCTGAAAGATGGCAGATTAGGTAAGTGTCACTGCTATCCTGGGATCCGTGGGATGCTGCTTCTGGGGTGTTGCAAGTTTTTTTAATTCTAGCAGGTTTGCTAAGGCTCTGCCATTCTTGCTATTTAGTAAGCTTAAGTTATGAATGAAGTTTGGCTGCCTCTGGGGAGGTGTATTGCAGAGGTGGATTTGGCCTATGGTTTTTTCTTCTCTGAAATCAGTTCTTAAGATGTTTTTTCCATTGTGAGTCTGAGCAATAGCTCTCTCTACTGCTGTGTCTGTACAGTCTGTGTAGGAAATGTTGAGTGAATCTTTCTCAAGTCTATGAATTCCCCTGCAGTCAGTGATGATATTTATTGTCATGCACAGATGGTACCTGAGGCCACCAGAAGGCTCTGCTGGAGTCTAGAAACATTGGAGATGTGGGTGCCCCTATGCTCACAGCCTTGAATTCAGCCAAGGATTTACACGCTCTGGCTTGCAACTGTCTTCCAGAGAACCCTTGTGTAATCTTAGGAAAATAATTACATCTCTCTCTTCCCATGGCATGTGCTGGAAGATGAGGCACAGTAATGCATGCTGCTTTTCCCCCTCCATTTGTGTGATGTGCTGGTTGTTTTAAGATTTCTGTTCCTCCCTAAAAAAGAAACAAAGCCAAGGATTCTCTCTTAGGAATGCTTGTGCCATTATGCACCTTAATTTTTGAAATCTTCGAGTGCTGTTTCAGTACAAGTAACTGAACTCATTGCTTGGAGGCTGAAGTTTAGTTAAGAACAGCACTGCTTTGGTACGGTGATGACTAAGGTTGCATGCATGCAGAAAAAGATTTGTTTAGACCTCATTGTGCTGCAAAATTATGCACGCACTAGGTAGGAAAGACCTGATTTAATTTTGGCCTCGTTGTGTGTTTATATTGTGGCAGTCTTTAATTACACTATCACATAGCTTTTTCTTTTTTGCACAATCCCTGCTTGATTCATTGCCCAGAATGGATGGTGCTCACTTAATGAGTAGCTATTCAATATTTTGTTTCTTCCTGGTCCAGAGCATTGCCCTGTGCCCTATTTACTTCATATTATTCAAGTCCTGCTCTGAGACAGATTTACAACTTCTCAATAATTCCTCTGTGTACAGACTACCAAGTGCTGGTATTTCCTTGCAGTTTGTTACTTTAGTCTGTAACCTTTTAAGGTACTTTTGGCATAGTTTCTGGATGTGTAACTTCCTGGCTATTCAGAACAAGTAAAGTGAACAGCCAGAAATTTTGTAGTGGGGAACCACATGGATGTTAAGAGTTGGATTCACCTTTGTATTTACTTCATGGACATCTGCTGGTTGGGCAAGCAGACTAGCTGGTGGCAGCAGTAGACTGTGCCCTATAGGAGTCAGGATTGAGAGATGAGGGACCTTTTCCTTTAGATGTTTTCAGACAGAGGAGACACAATGATATGCCATTCCCTTCCAGACTCTGAGAGGAGTGAACCCGGTCCAGCATGTGCAGTTTCTTCTGGCAGCCCTTTCCTTCCTCTGTCCCCAGTTTGTTGTCCTGCCTCATCTACTGCAGCCTGTCCTCATCTCTTGTTTGCTTTTCCTTACTCATTTAATTGCTTCCAGTCTTTGCTCCTCAGGCTTTGCCTTATGGATCTTGCTGCTTTCCTCAAGAGCTACTGTGTCAGTCTCACTCCCACGGTCCCTCCTGTACTCCTGTCCCCTAAGTCCTTGCCCAGCCAGTTCAAGGGCCCTGATCTGTGTCCTTGTATTGCCTATTGCATATCATCCATGTGCTCCCCACTCCTCCCATCTCTCCGGTTCAATCTTCTGCCGTGGGAGCTTTGCCCAGCATGGGAGCAAGGTCCCTCTGGATTCTTTCAGCCATCAGCACTCACTGTCTTTGCTTATCTCCTTCCCTCTGCATGGGTTTCTGCTCCATGGGCTGCAAACCCCAGTTTCTTTTTGACCTCGTTTCTCCAGCTTTGGGGGTTCAGCTCTCCTCTGCCCTATAGCTAAATTGTGAGTTTTCCCTGTGCTTGCTGCCTGGGTTTGAGGAGGAGGGAGAGTGGAGAGCCAGGCAGAAGCCAGGAGCCTGCTCTGCTCTGGTGCTTGGGGTGGCGTAGAGCCACAGCTGATCTCACTCTTGGCTTCCTTGTGGCTGGAAAAGTAGGCACTTGTGCATGCACTTGTTTGAATAGAAGAGAGTTGGTTTTAAATTTGACACCCTTTGTTGGATCTGTGTTTCAGCCACTGTTTCGGATAGCACTTTTCTTACAGTACAGAAAAACACCCCTCTCCCTCTTTTTAAATACTTCCTAGGAGGAAATGGAAAGTAAATAATTTCTCCTGAGTATTTATATGTGACAGTACCAAAAGGCCCTGTTTATTTCAGTAAGCAGCAAATAAACTGAAGTAGTTTGCCTTCATGTACATTGAATGTCAGAAAAAAGGTACAAGACTGAGTCTGATGTTATTTTTCTTAGCTGATGATGACTTAACATGTTCTAGCTTTTTTTTTTCCTTCTTTTTAGAGAAGATTATTTAAACTTTAAAGATGTTTTAGACTTTCATTTAGTTCATTAAAATCCATTTTTGTGGAAACTGTGCCTGGGACAAAGAACGGTGCTGTGCAGAACAGAATCAGGAGGAAAAGTTAATGACTGGTTTTGGTGGTTTTGGGTTTCTTTTTTCCCCGTCTTCTGAAAGATGCTGATCGCTTATTCATTCGTGTGCAGAGGGAGAGGGGTTTTTTCTCTCATTAATGGGAGTTGCGTTTAAGCCCTGCAGTTGCAGTCACTTCATTGTACGTCAGCCTCTTCTGTTCCCTGTGTTGCTAATTGGAAATCCCCAATTTGTAGGTGCAGCCTGTGTGTCCCAGAGCTGACTCACAGGAGCCTCTGTTCATTCCCTTTACTTCACAGGACTGCCTTTCTATTCACAGTTCATGGCAGTCTCATTAAAGCAGTGTTTGAAACAGCAGCGTGCCCGTGTTCATTGGCTTTCTCTGAAAGCCCTGTAAACCAGTGTCAAAAAATTAACAGCGGCTGAGAAACAAAAACAAACCCTAATGGCTTGCCAGGTCATTTTCCTTGCAGTAGATCTGGGTTAGTTTGGCACAGAACAGTATTTCAGTCACCCAGGAAATAAAAAAAACCAACCCAACCACAACACCTGAAGATGGATGATACCCAGATTATTGCAGGTATTTCCCTGGACAGCAAATATAATTGAACAATTTCTCTCTTACGCTTTGGCTTCCAGGCACATTTTTGGACATCTATTGGAGACTTTTAGGCTGATCTCAGGAGTGAAGGGATCGGCTGTAACCACCTACCTCATTAATGACTGATGCTTTTCAAGCTGGTCCACGTCTCCTCTATGAACCTGGTGATCACAGCCTGTATGAAGGGAAGGACAGCAGACTCTCAGGACTAAGTTACTTGGCTTTAAGTGTTCACAGGCTGATACAAGCAATCATTTGCTTGAAACCACGAGGACACCAGTCTCATCAAGGGCGACTTTAGGTGGATGGTTTCGGTTGTGTGATAAGTGTTACTTTGATTTTTTTTTTAATATGAAGTAGCTCTTGAGACTTAATATTTGATTTAAAAAGTCTAAAAAAAACCTGCTAGCATGTGTAATGTTTCTCCCATCCTCCCTGTATGCTTTCCAAGATGAACAGATTCTTCCCTGACTAGAAACTTAATCTTCAAGTTAATCTAAAGTAGAGTATTAAATCCTCTTTCACATTTCTAATGCAGTTATCCCAATATTCTTTTCCAACGAGTGCATTAGAAACCTTAATCTTCTACTTGGCTTGGAAATGCTGGAACACACTTTTCTCTCTTGATCTTTGAAATGCAGATTTTTTGTTTCTATTCTTTTTAGCAATTTCCAGAATGTGAATATCCAGGAAACTGCAGTGCAGAAGGGACTCTTGTAAATGCATTCCACATTCCCAAACATCCATGCTAAAATTCAGATATTGGCCAAAGTAAGCCGTGAAAAGTCAGCTTTGTGCTTGGGCTGTTGGAATGTTGCTGTCGAGTGTTTGCTTTCCAGGTCCGACAGGTCTCGCAGCATCTGGCGACACCCTGCTTTGCCTTATGAATTCTCATTGCCTGCCACAGCTGATCATGGAGTGGTTTAAATGATAATCTTCCACTGGAATATGCTGTGGTGGTTATTTTGATTTTTTTTTTTTAACCTCCTTTCTAAAAGTTAGGTTTGGTTGTCTTAAGAAAGTATCATTCTTTTGCCATGTGGATAATGCAGTTGTTCCCTCTGTTTAAAGCTTTGCAGCTTTAAACAGAGGCAGCATGTTTCCTGTAGATCCTCTGCTCAGGCTGGGGGCTGAGGTCTGCTCAAATCTCTCCTTTTGTGACCTGTGAAATCCCTTGGCTTTGCAAATCAGCTCTAGAGTAAGGAAGTATTAAACATAAAATCATTACTTTGAAACTAACTGTGGTTACACATTGGTTGTGCTAATATAAAAAGTATGGAATAAAGTACAGTTCCATTTAATCTGTGAAAGATGCCAACAAACCCTCTGGGTGTTCTTCCAAAGAGGAAAATTAGCAGGAAAAGCTTAGGAAGGAAGTTTTCCACTGATTGTTCAAAAGAAAATTCAGGGAAAGAGTAATTATCAGTTAGAGGTGGAAGGGAGATGGAACATTACCTTTATATCCTTCCCGTAGAACACAGCTTTATCCCCTCATACACCACTCTTACCCAAACAGTTCCTACAAGACAATGTTAGGAATTTCTGTAGAGCCAAGCTGGTGTAAAATGATGGCCTTGGGTGCTCTTGGAATATTTTGGCATTAGCTGATTTAATTGCATTTACCGTAATCTCTGCCTAATCTCATGACAGCATCTTGTATCACTGCACCTGTGAGTTATCTGTGAATGTTTGAAGCAGAGATGTTTCTTTTGTTTTCTGGTAGTAAACTCAATTAATTTGTTGGTTTTGTTCTCCCTCTCCTCCCCTGTTCTCTCTCATAGTTATATCATGCATTCATTTCAGCAGATGAATTGCTTAGAATACAAATGTTTTTGGTAGAAGCATCAGGAATTTTCATTTTAGTAAGCTGTCACCCGGTCTGTGGTCTAAATGGCTGCTAATGCTGGCCTTTCTGATCAGTCTGTTATGATCAGCATTCCTTGGCTGATCTTGGCTGGCATGCTGTGGATTCACTGTCATGACCCTGCCTATGGTCCTGAATGGTATCTCCATCATGAAATTACTCAGTATGGAAAATGAAATTCCTTCATTCATTGCCCATACAAGCTTTTGGAGATGATGGATAGCTTTCCACGCAGAAGGCATTTGTTCATGCATTTGGTCTAGTGCTATGCATTAATATAAATAGAAGAATTTTTGCATTGCATTTCTTCAAGGAAAAACAAAGAAAGAATTCCTTTTACTTTAAGTTAGGATTTGTCTGTTGAACACCTATCAGTATATTTAACATAATAGAAGAACATTGTGGGAACACCATATCAAACCAGCAATCCATCTAGGTCTATGTTCTGACTGTGGTCATTACTAGATGCTTACAGAGAAGAGAAGAATGGGAATGGGGCCAGCACAGGGTTATCTTTCCTTACTGTGGCTGCTGAATGTGTGCCAGGCATTGATTTAGAGTCCATGGATCTGGATGCTGTATCTAGAGCACTGTGTTTAAGACTCTCCGTGGACCTGTCCTCTGTGGAGTTGCCTAATTTCCTTTTTAGAACCCTTCTCCCCTCTGACTTTGAGGGCCTCTTGTTGCAGTGAGTTCTGTAATTTTAATTACACACCATATAAAGGAATCTTCTTGTTTGCTTGAAACCTGATCATTTCATTAGGAGCCCTTTGACTTTGTGTGATAAGAAGTAGAAAGTAATTTTGCTGGTTCCCTTCCCCAGGCCCTTCATAATTTTATAGTATCTCTGTGTACTCCCTTCCCAGGGTGGAGAGCCCTGTTCTCTCTCCTCTCTCCTCATGCAGACACCATTCCATGTGTCTGATGAGCCTTATTATCCTTTCCTGTACCTCTTTGATCTCTATTAGATCCTTTGGGAAATGGGCAGAGGAAGGGAAGGTCTCAGAATAACATGCAGGACTCCAGATGCTGGGACTTGGATTTTTATTTGTTGTACTATTACTTCTGTTTTTCACAAGCTGCTTTTTTTTTTTTTTTTGGTGCTGATTTATGGCATCACTTTTTTCTTTATTGTTTATTCTTTTGTTTTGACTGGAGTCTGTTTAGGTAATATGTACAGTAAAAATCTGAATGGAAGAATCTGAGTATATTTTATTACCGTGTTTTCTGTTGTGTGTACTGGCTTTGGCTGCATCTGCCTGGCCTGTTCCCCAGTACATGGGAAAGGCTGGAGCAAGATGCTGAACTAAGCTAAGGTGGGCCTGGCTGGTTTTGGGGCCAGAGACGACACCATCGAAGTGTGCAGCCGCTGTATCTGGGTCTCAGTTACCTAGATGTGGGTTTACAGTATATCCTTCCCTTCTTAACTGCTGTTTGGGGATCAGTAATATCTCAAAGAAACCTTGGCTTGGCAAAGCTTGTGGGCTGAGTAGAGGGGCAGAATCCCCTCGTGTCTGTGCTCAGGGGGAAGCGTTACCTCTCTAAACCTAAGGGCAGAGAGTTTGAGCATTTGTCCGAATTCACAAACATAAAATCTGACATAAAGCAGAGACTTAATCTAGGATTTCCCAGATCTTAAGCAGATGTACCTCAAAAAAGTCTTCCTCCCAGTAAATGGACAATTTCTTTCTTAAAATTTGCTGAAAGGATGGAGCCCCTCTATTCTCCTCTGCTTTCCTGGAAGCTGAAAGCTTCAGCATTTGTTGCTTTTGAGTACGAAGATCTAGACAGTGCAAGCCGTGATAGCTGCCGTCCCAGGGCTTTCATGTCACTATTTGTTGCATTATTTACTTTGATCTGATTTGGCCTCTTGACTCCATCAAAAGCGCCTTTCAATGTGAATTAATTAAGAGAACTGCATTTTCTTCTTTCAATTGCTTTTAAAAGAGAAATGCTCCCAGGTGGCATTAAGGAAGGAGAGAAGTGGTTTTTTTCTCTGCACAAGCCGTGCTTTTGTCATGGGCTAAAGGCTTTCTCTGCCTTCCCTTACACTTTGGGAATCTGCTGTTTTTATGGACTGAAGGTGCTTTTTCCTGGGAGTTTGGAAATGCCAGAACCGAATGAGACCCCTCAGTGGCATACCAGCTCAAATGAGCAGCTTTCTCATAACGAAGATGACTTTAATATTGCAGCAGAACACTCAGTTAATTATGAGGTGTGAATAAGGAATATGTTTCACAGTGCCTTGGCAATTTTCCTGAGTTCACTGATCCGTAAACAAGATTATTCCCTAATAGTCCTTCATCTCTACCATTATTGCACAAGGATATTCAACTTTAAATTAAATTAAAAATTATCATCGTTAAAGTTAGTTGAGCCATGGCTAATCTTTTGAGAATGTTTCCAGGATTAACTATTTTAGATTTGCTCAGTTATTCGAGGAAGAGAGAATTTTTTGTCGTTCTTCCTGTGCCATTTTTATAAAGACCACACTGCAGCAACCCTCTGCTGGGAAATGTGAATTAGACCAGTTTTTATTTCTTTCTTTTCAAAGTCCTTGACACTTCAGGCAGCTGATGTTTTAGGGGGGAAGTGCTTCTTCAAGGTACATGGTAGTTTTTTTACATTTCTTTCAGCTTTTGCTAACCCAAGAGCAAGGGACTAAATTTGATTCCTGACTGCTAGCTGTCCAGCCCAGCTCTGTCTGTGGCCCTCAGCCAGTGTGTATGGGAAGGAAATGACACAGGCTATTGGTGCAGAACTGTCACACAGTTTGTGATCTCTCTGGGTTGTGCAGAGCTGCAACTCCTTGAAGTAATTTTTACCATTACTTGAGCGTCACTGTAGATTTTTAAGGTCAAGAGGGACCATTTATGATCATCTAATCTGAACTAGAGCATGGTGCAAGAGACAGAGCTCCATGTAAGAATTACTGCATGAAGCCTGCATTTCTCTGCAAGCTGTGTCACACATCTGTCAGCAGCCCTGAATTTAAAGACTTGATGTGATGGAGTATTTGAAATAATCCTTAGGTGGATGGTTGCAGCAGTATGCTATTCTCGCTGTTAAAAATGTGCCTATTTCTAGTCTGATCTATCTAATTTCAGCTGCCAAGCACTGCATCTCATTATGTCTTTTTCCAGTAGATTAAACAGGGCTCTCCTTGCTGAAAGTTTTGCAGTCTGTGATTGTTGTTTTATCGTTCTTCCAGACAGACTAAAGGCTGGGCTTCCTCTGGGTACATCTACTCAGCAGCTGCTGTTGTGATGTAGTTTATGTGTTTGGATTGGAACAAGTCTCAGATTAGATAGTTGGGTCCTGTTAATAATATGTCTGCACTGGCATGGAGATCAGAGTGGGTGAAGCAAGCTTTCTAAGCATTTGCCAGTCTTTCTTTGTTTTGTTGTTGTTTTTTAAAAATATTTTCCTTTGGGTGTCATACTGAACTGTTTGAAAGCAGTAAAATACAGTTACGTTTTGCAGCGCAAAATTGCCATACTGTGAAAGTCAGTGCTTTGCCGAGTAAAACCAAATTGATTAGAGTAAAATTAGCGTATCTTTGATAATAAGTCCCTATGGAGCAAGAACAAGCTCTTCCCACGTGCTTGTTGTGTTTTTAGCACAACAGTGTTTCAATCTTAATTGGAAAATTAGTCATATGAGGAGGTGCACTTGATCTTGCATCTGCACGCGCAGATGACATTTGGATGGTGTGCTGCTCCTGATCTTAGGAGCGCTGCCACGCATCAGCAAACGCAAGCGCTCAAAGTCTGGAGTTGACATTTTGTCTGGAGGGGCTGTGAGCGAACACGTGGTCTTTGAAATGCTGCGCTGAGCCCCTGCTCACGCTGGTAAAGTTGGAGAAAAGGGAGTGGAGAAAATTTGGAATGATCGTCCCTTTTAACACAAGATTGTCCCTCACAATAGAGTTCCTAGCAGGTTTTACACTGAGTTTTAGAAACCAGAAAATATATAGATTGGTATCTTTATTTCACACCCAATATGTTTGATGATCAGGAAGCATAATTTCAGAGGGGAAAAATGCCTTCTGCTGAATTGCTGGCAGCCTTACCTAGAGTGTGTAGGAAGCTGTCAGGAAAGCAGGGATGTCAGGTGTTGACCTATGTGGATGATGCTTCATTTGTGAGATTCAGTTAGATTAAAGTGCAAAGTAGTATGATTAATTTGGTTTCAGGTTCAGTGTTTAAGAATGCATTAGACAGAACAGCTACATTATGCCTTTATACTGAGACTGTGACCCAGCTGTCAGGCTACTCTGTGCTTACCATTATCTTTTACGTGACTTTTCATATTCTCATATTTGATTTTTTTAAGCATCTGTCATTACCTCTCCAGAAACCCCTTACAAATTAGAGGTGCATCTTGCATAACTGAAGAGCAATTATTGTTCCATTACCAAGTAATGAAGTGCACACTTGTATGAAAAGAATGATGACTCAAGATTTGATAAAGTTCAGTATGGTTCTTAAGATAATTTCTGGAAGTGTTTTCTGCCTTCAAAGCTTATATTTTAATAGGGGGCAGATTTTATATGCAGTATCTTACTTAAAAAAGTATTAAGGAAGAAAAAACATATGTGAGAGCCTGAAAAAGGGAGCTGTTTCCATATCAAAGTCAAGGCACAGGTTTTGACAAAAGATATCTCCCTGCCATGGGAGGACACCAGAGTTTGTGATTACTGATGTTGATTTAGTGTGGTGATTCAGTGTGTTCTTGTCCCCCTGGTAATTCTGTCAGGACACGAAGGAAGCTTCAGGGAAGGCAGGAGTCCTGGGAATTCGGTATGGCGTGGTCATCCCCCATGTTATGTTTGAAGAAGACTTTAGTTTTTGTAGAATCATTAAGGTTGAAAAGGACCCTCAAGATCATGGAGTCCAACCATTATTAATCCAGCACCACTGTGTTCACCACTAAACTATAGCCCCAAAGTATCTTTTGAACACTTCCAGGGTTGGTGATTCTACCACTTTCCTGGGCAGCCTGTTCCAGTGCCTGACCACACTTGCAGTGAAGAAATTTTTCCTAATATTCCATCTAAACCTTCCCTGGCACAACTTGAGGGCATTTCCTGTTGTCTTATCACTTGTTACCTGGGAGGAGACACTGACCCCCAGGTCAGTACAACCTCCTCTCAGCACTCTAGGGGTTGTTGTGACCCAAGAGCAGGACCCAGCACCTGAACTTGTTGAATCTCACACAGCTGGCCGCATCCCATTGATCCAGCCTGTCCAGATCCCTCTGTAGAGCCTTCCTGCCCTCGCAGATCAACACTCCCTCCCTCCTAGGTTGATTTTGTCTGTAAACTGATAGAGGAAGCACTCAATGCCATTGTTCAGATTGTTGATAAAGGTATTAAACAGAGCTGGCCCCAGCACTGAGCCCTGGGAACACCACCACTGAGTGGTCCCCAGCTGGATATAACTCCATTCACCACCACTCTCTGGGCCTGGCCATCTGCCAGATTTTTACCTCATGAACAGTGCACCTGTCCAAACCACGGGCTGCCAGTTTCTCCAGAGAAATGCTCTGGGGAGACAGTGTCAAAGGATTTAGCAAAGCCTTTTCAACTGGATAACGTTGCAGGGCTCTTGAGCGAGTCCAGATGGTGCTCCCAGGGCCTGCTTTTGAGATGTGGGATTCCCTGCGCAATCACCCGCAGGGTAATGCTCTCTGCCAGTTAGGAATTGTCTTCTCTTGGGCGCCCCAAACACTGAGGTACTTAAGCAGGAAATTATTTTGAACGTACAGGTCCTTACGCTTAATGCTTTTTTGAGTAGAGCTTAGTGTGACGATCACCATGTGCTAATCCCTCTAGCAGAGTCCCCCAGTAAGTGGGACACATAATCATGATGATTACTGGGTCATTGCAGCAGAACAGCTGGTGTCGATTGCTGTAGTTCTGTTCGTGTTCAGCACAGATGAGGTTTCCACATCTCCAGTATCCTCATGATAAGGCTGCAAGCTTAGGGAATGGGATGGTTAGCAGTGCAGATCTCACCAGCTCGCTAAACTTGCCTCTTGAGATTCTTCTCACCTTCTTAAACTAGGCTTGGTGAATTTTAGATCATTGATTTTAAAGGCCTTTTCCAATCTGTTAATACTAATTTTCTTGGTCTGCTTCTCTGATGGGACTTGCTGTGGCTTTAGCAAGAAGGGAGATATACTCTCTGACAGTAAAAGAAAAAAAGCCCCAAACCTAAGGAAACCAATACAATCCAGAAGATAAACTGCAAATGGTCACTTCTGTCAAATGAACATCAGGTGGTAAGGGACTATTTGGCTTATCAGACATAGAACCTCTTATCATGCACAGCCAGTTATGTAATTCCTTTCACAGACTAGCTCACTGCTGCATGTGTCCAGCTGGATTGTCTCCAAGGCTCCCCTTGGAAGGCTATTTGTCTGACAAGCTTGCCTGGAAAGCTTTCTTTTCCTTGCCTAAAGGCCTCGATAGCCAATTTTTGCCCACTTAATCCTTGTGTTTGTGCATCTCTTTTATCCTCCTTCCCTTTCCTGCCTGTGTGTTAATGTGTGGGCACAGAGAACCAGAGAGACTGTCGACTGAGGTACAAAACTGGAGTTAAAGTCTGAGAATCGAACGCAACTTTTTATTTCATGAGCGTTTCTCAGGAGGGGACACAGAGGATTGCCATTTCTTGTTACTAAATAATGTACTAACCTTCTTACTGGCTTTGCCTAGGCAGGTTTTGTGCAGTGACAATGGCTGAGACTCTCCACAGAACCTGCCTTTGCTTTTGCCAAAGAGAAGCGTGTGTTTGGAGTGCTTGTTTTCATTTTTACTTATGTCCTTTGGTCAAGTGCCATCAGCAGTTTCAGAAACTTAAGCTTTTCATTCTGACTTGAAACCATTTTGAGAAAGCACAGAACAAAATACATCAGCAAGTGCAAATGTAAGGGATAAAAAATATACCACCAGGATCCCCACCAGATACATTTAAGGTCATTTTATAGGTGAGTGAATCAGTAGAGAGCCTCCTGCTTCATCTTGGTAACTGGCATGCAGGAAAAATGAAGTTGAACTATTTTGTACAGTGGCTTTTGCTTATGCCTTGTTCTACACTAGTGCAAAACATGTCTAAGTGAGATGAGAACTGAAACTTAAAACTGGACGAAAAATATAAATATCAACACTTTCCCCACATGTTGGTGAAGAAACTTGCTGCTTCTTGTTTTCTTCTGGACTCCCAGAGGCTTTAGTTCTCATTCTGTCAGGCCTTTTGGAGACCCCAGCTCCCTTTCCATGAGTGTGTTGGATAGGCTTCTTTTGCCATGCCGATGGGATGCTGCTTGTTTGTTATGTCAGAGTCCGAGTGACTGTGAAAATGATTTAGCCTGTAAGCAGAGAGAACATAAATCATAGTTTAGGAAAAGGTTGATTGTTTTTCCTTTCCTGGTAGTGTACTTCTGCTTCCCAGAGGGTTGTCTTCCCAGAGAGACATCTGGCTTTTTTTCTGTCTTTGCCATGGATTTCTTTCTGTGATATCCCACAGAAAGATTGCCTTTTACTGGACAGGAGTGATTTGCTCCTTTTTGGCTGGACAGTCTGAAAGGGATGCTAAATCTCCAGGGGAAGGGTGTGCCCTTCTTCCATCTCTGTCCCCCTTGGAAGATGTGTAGACAACAATCATCCTCATGCTTGGCCCAGCTCCAGGGCTGACTGACTTCTCTTCAGCCATGAGGTGAAGCTGGGCTCTTTCCTTGGCTGCAGCTGGTCTCCATGGACATGTACAGCAGGTGCTGTGGGATGGGCTGTAGTTCAGGTTGCTGCAGGGTGAGGGAAGTCCTCTGTGGGCTGGGTAGTTCTGTCCCTCAGCTGCTGAGCATCAGCTTCAGGCGAGTGGCTCTCCAGCTCTGACTAAGAAGCACCCATCACTAGGCAATGGTACCAACTCCTTTTTAGCTAAAGGAAAAAAAAGCCAGAGAGGAAAATAACTTGGAGCTGCATATATTAGTGGTCTGAAGTGTTTCTGGATCAGAGGAGACAAAATAAACTTTCTGCATGAGCTTGGATGTGTGGTGCTCGGCTCCCTCGCCATGCTCTGACAGCAGTGTGATACGAAGGCATTTGACACCTTTCAGTATTGGCATCAGGAAGAGACTCAGCCGTCTTAACACCTCCTAGCAGTTGGGTAAGTAATTTCCTGAGAGCAGAGGAAGGAATGTTGTCCTCCCCTCTCCCTGGCAGGCTTTGGGAGGTGAATTCCTTTGTTTTGGAAACAAATTTGATCTGAAAACATTCTTTTCTGTAACAAAAATAGACTCTGTGGTACAGTCTGTCGACCTGATGTGAAGACTGAACGTTCCTGTTGCAAGGAGGAGCCTTTGGTGTCAGGCAGTAGATGACTTCATGCATGGATGCCACACTATCTGCTCTGAGTAGCAGCCATGGTGTCAGTTATGTGCTGAGGTCCAAAGAGCTGAAAATGTACAAGTGTGAGGGGTTACAGATTTCTTCTTTACTCTTCTGGTAAAGTTCTGGTTCAGTAAAATCTATTATATGGAGCTATTTATGTTAAGAAACAGCCCAAGCAGCTCTGCTCCCCAGTTTCACCTGCTTTGTTCCTCCTTCCTGCCTACATGCTCTGTTTGCTCTGGGTGGCTCAAGTGGATAGAACCTTTGCTTAGGATGTGTGCCAGCCTCCTGGATAGAGAATCACAATGTTCCCTGACCTGCTGCCTTCGGGAAGGCATCGGTTTTCTGCTGAACTCACAGCTCTTCAGGTTGTCTTTTTTTGTCTGCAGGAGTACTGAGCAGTCACCAGTCACCAAGAACCTGCTTTGGGGTTATTTTTTAAGGGAAATAACAATTACAAAACCAGCAAATTATGTCTGATATAAACAAGCCCCTTTATTTTCCTTTCTAGCCCTGCCATGGTGGTAAGGATGTATTATTATGGGCTTTCCTAACCTTAGTTCACTTTGGTGGAATGGTGTTGATGTATTATGAAGTAATGAGTGTGTAAAATTCAGTAGAAATCAAATTGTCCCTTTAGCTCTACTTTTTTTTTTTGTCCACTTATTTGTAAGGCAAATGGATGTATATTTATGGATTAGGTACTATCTTCTCAAAAGACACTAAGAAATTAATACACACAGACCATGTTGCAAATTGCATTTAAATAGCTATTGCCTTATTTTGCCACACTTGAGTGGGAAGTCATGCTGCAGAGAGGAACAATGGCTGCGTGATAAATCTCAAAAGAAGTACAGATGAGGCATCCTTGTAATGAGAGACGATAATTAGCAACTGCTTTGTTTGGGATGGTGCTGAGGGTGTATTTGGATGCAGCAATTGTGTAGGTGTGGTGAGAAAGCAGAGGAGGGCCAGGAGTAAGGAGACCGACTCTTGAATCACCATTTTCAATCTCAACCAACTTAATATTGCGTAAAAGGAGCACAGTCTAGCAAAACCACTGCCAAGAGATAAAATGCTGGGTTTTACTCTTCCTCCTGCACCTCTCTGCCCTCCCAGCATCCCCTCTGCTGTTCTCTGCAAATGGTTGGTATGTTGTCAAATCTTTTTGTCCTTTTTTTTTGGTGGTGAAGTTTTCCTTGCTGTGAAATAAAAGATCCTGCCTTGCTCCCTTCTTCTTGCTGTGTGAGTTTTAATTAATGTTTTTGCAAAGCATGTTAAGATCCTTGAATAGCAGTGTGGTTTTGGCAGTGGTTCAGTCTCCTGGAGAAAAGCATATGCCTTAGAGTTTAGAAAAAAAAAATCTAACAGGTTTTTAGGTTTAGAAATAGACAGGTAAAAAATCCAAACTTGGTGGGTTAAAAAAACCTGCCTTTCTTTAACTCATGTAACCTGAAACTTTAGTCTCATAAAAGCATTTTTTTTTTTTTTTTTTTTTTTAGTAAATGGAGTCCTGTGTCTTTCTTCCTGAAGGTGGGAGTCATCCCTGTTGAAATCTAGGAACAATGTTCATATTGCACTAGTTTATTTCCGAAACAGTATTTCCTTACACAGCCTTCCCGTTCTCTATTCTCCTGATAGAAATTAAACGGAAACTTTGAAATGTGTCAGCTGTTCTCTTAAAAGATGGAGCACATCTTTTTTTTTTTTTAAGCAGTTAAAGGAATGGAAACCACAAAACCTTCTGGATCGCTTTCAGTCCGCAGTAGGGTAAAGATCCTGAGTATGTCCTATATAAACTATGCCAGCTCAGTCTGACTGGGAAAGCCCTTTTTCCCAGTCTCCATTATGAATGCTTTGAAGCAGGTCTGTGTTTCAGGTTGTTACCACAGTGCTGAGATGTAAATCAGCAGCAGGACAAAGCTGATGAAGAGGTCACCCACTTCTCAGTGTTGACCCAAGCGTGAGAAAGGTGTTTGCAGTGCTTGGGGATTTTTTTGGCGTGATTGTCTTGCTTACAAAATAACACTTATGGAAACCCATGTTAGGAATTTTAGGAGTCACATCTGTGGTTCCTCTAAGATGGTTGGCTTCCTTATGGGAACAGTTCTGCATCTTCCACATGCTTGCTTTTAGAAGTGTCCATGAATCAGCTTGAGGACATCTGGGAGGCTGGATAACTGGTGCTTCTGGAAATTGCAGGGAAGCCATTTGGGATTCATAGCTGCTTGTTACAAAGTGTTTACTTGCTGGTTAAGGTGTTGTGCCACGTGCACACACACACACTAGTTCTTTCTGTTGAGAGCACAAGGAATTTTGTGTCCTATGTCTTCCCATTTAATTTCCAGTGGTGGTTAATGTTGCCATTTTTTTTGTGCTAGGCACTGCTGTGGATTGTTTGATTTAATCCACTCTGCTGTTCTGGAGGTGAAATCCTTGAAACTTCTGAGGGGAAGTGTGACCATGGTCTTATACATTCCTGGACACCCCGTGGATAGGTAGTGTGGCAGACTGTAGGGTGGACAGCTTGCCTACATACACAGAGACAGAGGTGACAGTTACCAAAATACGTGTGTCTGAGGAGAAGCCCAGCAGTGCAGCTCATGCTGAACTCAGCAGTGATTGAGGTGTGGACACTCTGGTGGGATTCAGCAGCTGTGGGGCAGCCAGGTGCTCCCCCTCAGACCTGAGGTGTGTGGTCCCAAAGAGCCTGCCCAAGTTCAGCATCTTGGGAACTGTTTGGTCCCTGGGGTTTGGCTGAAGCAGATGGCTGAGGTGTGACTGCATTGACAGACAAGCTGTAAGCCATAAAGCAAGTATCTCCGCCCTGTTTTTCCAGAGCTGCCTCTGCCAAAGTGCTGTAAGACTGGCTGGCACTTGGGATTCTGGATAAGCTCTCCTCTGGCCTTCTCATTATTGATTTTAAGCATGTGTTACCATATCAACATTATTTGTAGTCATCTTATTTTTTTCCCTGTCGAAAGGCAGCCTGTCTGTGTGCTGGTATTGTGAGATGACAGAAGCTTTTCCTTTTATGAATCTGTCTCTTTGACTGACCCACAGAGCAGCAAAGGGAAAGCTAGCCCTGTGCTTTTTGAGGCTCAGCAACACGTTTTTCCATCAAAGCTGGCATCAGTTGCTGTGAACTCAAAGGCAGGTTTGCCAAAAAGGTGAAAATATCTTGCACTCTTGTGCACAAGAAATACCAGATCCAAAAGGTGTTTTTCTTCAGTAGTCGCTCTAATTATTTTTGTCAAGCCTGAGCTGCATCTGGACAGTGTGGGGTTTGAGGGAACTGAGTCCACAGGAGATGAGCTCTCTGTTGCTGAGGGAGAGAAAGAGGGTCCCCAGAAGATGGCTCAGAGCAGAGGACGGCTCTGCATCCTCCCCATTCACTGCTGATCTAAAAGGGTGCATGGGGTACTGGTTTCCCTTGACAAAAGGGATATACTTTTATACTTTCTGAATACCACCTCTGCTGCCACTGTTCCTGCAGGGGTTTCTAACAGCTTTCACCAGGATTTTAGTGTGTGCCTTGGGGTGCTTTGTTTTGTGAGTTTGATCTGTCAGATTCTCACTGAGCACTGTCCGAGGCAGAGCAGAGAGGGCAGGAGAGGGAGCATCCCCTCCTGGGGGGGGGTGATGATCCTGGGCAGTGATGTGCTCACATGAGCATTGTAAATCCTGAGTGCTGGGTTGGTCAGCATCAGGAATGCTGGCAGGACACTGATGGATGGCACCCGGTGGGATTGTCTCATTCTTCATCAAGTGCTGGCTCTCTACCAAGAGTTGTTCTAAAAAATAATCATAAAGAAGGGGAAAGAAGTTATGGTTCCTGCTGTGAAGTCAGCAAGAGCCAGCTGTTGACAGAAGTGAGAGTGGAATGGGGTCTGTAGGGTTTTGACTTCCTTTTCCGTAACTTGCTGGATGCTGATATTATTTTTATCAGATCTGGCCTTGCAGAGTCAGGAAGACAGATCAGCAAGAGAGAAAGAGAAATTGAAATAAATGAGGTATCTGGCACATTTGATTTTTCAAGTGAGCTTGTGTGCAACTGGGAGATGGTTGGCTGAGGCAAGGGGTGTGATACGGTACAACACAGTCCCTCTTCTGCAGGTGTTACTGGAGGGACAGCCACAGGATCCTGATCAGATGTTTGCATCAGGTCCAACCCCACAGTTGGCCATCAGCCTCACTCTGTGCCCAGGGACAGGCGCAGGGCACGGAGGGCAAGGAACCAAAGCAGAGGGTGGCCCGCTGACCCTGGAGGAAGGAGGGAACACGAGCAAGCTCCTGCTGACTCCCAGCAGGGTGAAAATTAATTTATTAGATTCATCCCAATGAAAAAAACCCCCAAACACTTAGACATCCTAGAAGGCTTTGCTTAAATGACACTGTTTTTTATTAGCCCTAACCATCTGCAAACCCCTCTCCCCCACTCAAAATGCAAAATGGAAAGGAAAAGAAAGCATTTTTCAGTGAACAACATGTTTTGTTTCTATTTTGGACACTGTCTAAATAAGAAATGTAGAAAAAGAGCTAGATTCAGTAACAGTCACACTCCTCCCAGGGGTGGAATAGAAAAAGGAAGCTATTTAGATGTTCTTTCTTGTTCCCACCAGCCTGGGTTGCTGAAGGCTGGTCAATGCAACTCCATGTAGTTTTCTTGTGGAGCTTACCAAAGTGCAGTTTGGGGCTGGCAAAGCTATTTGCAAATCTGCCTTGAAATAACCGAAAAGTTTCAACTGAAACAAACACTTCTTTCCTCTCCAGGCATTTTAGAAATGTTACTGCTTCCCTGCAAAACTATCAGTGTGGCACAGATAATAGCTAAGCTTGTGTAATAAAACAAGAAAACAGAAGGAGGCAAAGAATCAGCTCCTGTTCTCTTTGGGAATTTCTGAGAATTGCAGGCAGTTCACTGAGCAGCAAAAGCCACCTTTTGAGCTGGGGCAGAGTGGGGTCAGTTCAGCACTTTCCTGGGGAAATAGGAATTTATACCTGAGTGTTTGCCTGCTGTGGTCAGTGGAGCTCAGTGTTGCTCTCTGGTCCCTCTTTATTTTGCTCATTTGTGTAAGGTATTCCTTAATCCATGTTTGCAAATGGATGCAGTAACTTCCTTTCTCCCTCTGTATTCCTCCTTCCTCCCCATTCCCGTCTCTACATTAAATGCTTGAGAATAAATTGGTAACTCTGCTTCATGGGGTACCTACAGCACTCATGGCTGACCTTTAGAAGTTTTCCTTTTTTCCCCTTTCAATATGTTTGTAAGGAAGCCCAATCATTTAAACCAGCTGGAAGATCCCTGAACTGCTACAGTTCCATAATGTTCTATAATCATTTCCCTCCCAGCTTATAAAACTGGCTCTCTCTAGTTTACTGCCAGGCCCTTTCATTGCAGAGTGAAATAATAAAGGTCTCTGAGGACTGTGTGCTTCTCAGCTCTCTGAGAGATCGATGGGATCAATTTGCCTCTGTGTGTTTCGATGTCTCTGTCCTAATTCTGGAAACAGCTGCTCTGGTGTGCTGTCAGGTGGCTGTTTGCAAAGGGAGGGACTCCTGGATCTGCTCAGGGCTCTAAAACAAGCTTGTTAGAGTTAGAAACCTCTCAATAACCGAAAAAAGGGAGCAGGGGTTTATTGTTCTGTAATAGGTGCTGGAGAGTTGGGCAGAGTTGTTCTTTGTCCCTGAGGTGAGCAGCCCATGGGGTAATGCAGCACGTATGGTTTGGGCAAGAGTTTAAACTCATGCAGATGATTTATAGTGATTTTTGTAATGTGAGTTTTATTAAGTTGCCCGAAGCACAACATGTTCATCAAGGCTTTGCCTTGTTTCACTCCATCCATCTTGTAAAATCCGTTTCTTTCTGGCCCTTGTGAAAAGTGCCCTTTTGTGTCTTCTCCATCACAGCCCTGAGCTATCAATTCGAGGAAACGAAACCGAAGCAGACAAAACAGCCCTGCTCAAGTAAAGTGCACTTGGGTGAGCTGGTGCTTTCTGGAGGAAGCTTTGACAGGCAGCAGCCACTTAGGTAAACTCCACTCTACTCCACTGCTTCTCTGTTCCTCAGAAAACACTGCAGCAACCTCCTGCCCTGAGACGTATTTTGGAAAAGGGCCCTTTTGCCTGACTATAAATAATACATGTACCTGTAACCTGAAAGTTTTTTCAATGGCTTACAAACAACAGTCTGTATTGACACTTCTCATTTTTTAATTATGTTTTAAAAATCTTACATTTGTTTTTACTCCCCAGTTCAGCTTCCCATGATTTGTTTTTGTTTGGCTTGTAGGTATATTGGATGCTTTACTTGTTTAATTGCATTTTAACCACAGGAGTGTATGTGATTGGCACTTGGAGTAAGTCTTTATTTCTCTAGGAATGTTTGTGGAATAGCAATTCTGATGGCTGCTTTACGGATGTTACATTTAATCAATAACTCAAATGCAGAAATAACAGCAGCTCTCTGTCTTTCTTGGTTGGCAATATCACCCATGCTGGCTGGTACTTTTCTCTTAGTTTTTCAACAAGGGCTATTTTTTGTGTTTAATGATAGGCTCAAACATATGCAGTGCAAATACTAAAGGAGAACAAGAAAAAGACTCTCTTAGTTTAATGCAAATACCTGATTCCTGTAAGTAAACCAGGCAAGAGTCTCTGGATTGGTTGTGTTGCAGCATTGGAGGGTAACAAGCCTGGAACAAACTTCCCCACATGTTTTCCCTCTAGCCAGGCGGGTGATGTGCTTCTGGCATGGGGTGCCTGGGGCAGAGGCTCTCCGTCAGGTGGGAAGGTGTGGTTACTCACTGTCAGCTCCAGCCCCATGCTGTAAAAGGTTGGGGGTGTGTTACAGGCTGTGGCAAAATCCCCAAGGCAGAAGCTGCTTGTATTTTTGGCTGAGTGCAATATTCCATAGACTTTCGTGAGAAAGTGTATAGGATCTTTCATGCTTGCCAGGCTTTTAAATTTCAGAATTTAAGCCCACTTCTGTGGAGATGGAGACTACAGAATCGTGTTGTTTTCTTGCTACTGCTTATTTTTTGGAAGTTGCCAATGCAGTTCAAAGTGAATATATCTTAGTGACTTAAAGAAGACTGGAACATTTGTGGTTTTATTTTTCTGGCAATAGATGAGACTGAATTGTGGTCAAAATAGGATAAAATGTGATTATTTTTTATAATTCTGCCAAGTTTCAGAATTATTTTTTATTGATGTGCTTTTTGGCTTTTACCATTTATTATCTGTTTAGATGAGATATAAAGAATAGCTTTGCAGAGGAAATCCATTTAAAGTAAGCCACTAATCTTTACCGGCTATTGCAGATTTTAATTTTTATTTTTCACAGATGAACCCTATCATAACTGAACCACAAATGTATGTGATGAAAGAACCAGTCCATTTTTAATTTGAAGAATTTAAGGATTTGTAGATGTTCGTATGAAAAAGCAACAGAGATAAAAGTTGTTGGAAGTATAGTGTTTGGTATTTCATGCCAACAGTAATAGCACAGGCACAATTTACTTACAGGGCTGCTG
Source organism: Lycocorax pyrrhopterus obiensis (assembly GCA_014706295.1). Taxonomy (NCBI): domain Eukaryota; kingdom Metazoa; phylum Chordata; class Aves; order Passeriformes; family Paradisaeidae; genus Lycocorax; species Lycocorax pyrrhopterus. The sequence goes on along the minus strand of JACSVZ010000015.1, from coordinate 56,854,972 downwards.
ACAAAAGAAGTAATTGGCTGCCAATTTTTGAATTGTTTTCTTTCAGATTCTCTGTGTTGCAGTATAACTTTGGCATTGAGTTGCATTTGATTGCAAACATCAAAAAGTTTCTCTGAAGGGATATCAGCTCTGAAGAATGTTATTTTGATTCTTCACTATATTGCTAACAGACTCATGTCATTCATATTTAAAAAGAACAAGCTATTTTTGAGGATGTTAAAAATAACAGACTTTTTCCTAAGAGAAAAGAGTGAGGAAGGTTTGAGTTTTTTACCATTTATTTTGTATTTAGAGATGGCTTTGGCATATTTACAGATTGCTTTATTTAATCTGGCAGAAGCAAAGGGACGGGGTAGATAAAATGTCAGATTAAGAATTTTCCGGAAAGGAAATACCTTCTTCCTGAGGTATTTAGTACTGACCTGCAGTAAGCTGTGTTTTAAGTAGCTGAAGGATGGGAAAAGCTTTTGGAAAAGGGACCAATCTCCCCATGCACATTCTGTTTTACTGTCCTGAAGGTCCACAGGCCCCCTCCTCCATCAAAGCAGAGTGATGGCTGCTCCTCTTTTCATCCTCTTATCTCAAAGTCAAGGATTCAAATTGTGGATGCCTGGTTCTCCCTCTCCCCCCCACCCCCCCGCTCCCCCCAATTAAGTGCAAAATGTGGATTTAAATTGAATTTTACAAGTCGTTTTGGATTACAAGTAAGTTATGTAAGAAAAAAAATTCCAAACAAGTAGGCTTTGAAATAAAACAATGCTCTTCAGGCTGCATTTCCCAGTGATTCAGGGGATCTCCCTGCATTTCTTTGCAAATTGTGCCCATATTTCCTTCTGAAACCAGACTTCCGCTTACCACTTCTACTTGATTTACCAGAAATGCTCACAACTAAACCATTATGTGCCTCTCCAAGCATTTCCAAAAGGTTTTTTTGGGGATGACCCAACCCCAAATGATGACTTAGGAAATATAATTCAGTTGAACAAATATATTTAAGAAAAAAACCCAACAACCCACAACTGAGCATTTGCTCTGATTGAGAGCAGCTTTGCCTGTAAAAGTTTTCTTTTTCCCCCTCCTTCCTCAAGTCAAACTCTGTACCAGTAAAGTGTTCTAAATTCCTTAAAAAGTTGTTTCAGGTTTGGGACTGGGACCAGCTGACTCTTACCTACCCCTATGCTTCTCATCAGTGCCCATCCCATTTTTAGGGATGATGCATGGAGTATAAAGGAGGATCACCAAAACCAGTGACAGTCTCACAGACATTGATTTCTGTGCCCTTTCTCTGCATTTTTTTTTTTGTTCGTTGGTTGTTTTTCTTTTAAAGTTCACTTATTGGCATCCTTGTCAAAGAGAACAGCAAAAAGTTAGATCCTTAATTCCCTGATTGCATGTATGAAATGTTAAAGCCACCATGGTTCCTTCTGTAAATTAATAGAGTAGCTGGACCAGTGTGTGTTTAGTGACATGAAACCCTTTACAGAGAGCATCAAAGCAAGGCAGCAGGCTTCCACATTTTTTATGGCTTGTTTGTAAATTTTTACTGGGACACTTGATTCCCAGGGACACCTCAATAATTTACACTCAGGATAACAGAGCCTTGTGCATGAGAGGAGGATAACCTCCTCCTTTCTTCACATAAAAGCTGTCAAGTAAGGTAGGTTTTTTGTGATTAGGAAGTGCTTTAGATACAGTGCAGACCTCGTGCTCCCTGCCTGTGCAAGCAGCCCCCTTGCCAAGCCTGGCCATGCAGAGTGAGTGTGCTCCACGGATGTGGTGCTGTACCTTGGGGATGGCTGTATTCCAGTGCTGCCACATCTTCCCTGTGCAGCCACAAAGGCAGCAGTCAGTTTGTAGGAGTCCTATGTGGTTTTGGGTTCATCTGCTCCTGCTAGACTGGTTCACAGAAAGCACAGCTGCTTTTGCAAGTGGAGCTGCTCTGGGGAAAGCAGGGGTTTTCCTGCTTCCTGTGCTGCAGTCCAGCTCCTGAGCGCTCACTGGGGACACCAGTGAATGGAGCTCCAGTGGCAGCAGATTTTTTGGATACTGCCACTGGATCTCTGACAGCAGCAGAGGTCTGAATATTGCCATGTATCTTTTCTTGGCTCATCTTTTTTCCCTCCCTTTCCTCTTAGTGCCTGCCTTCCTTTCCTCTCCCTTTATCCCCTCTCTTCCTTGTAACACATACTCACATAGCCTTTCCTTCAGACACATGTTTTCAGCCCTCTGCAGTCCAAGCAAATGGTCTCCAGGCTGGATACAGGCATTGCAGGAGAGAGAGTCTCCTATCTCAATGGCTCTGCAGGAGCAATGCAAGGAGAGTCTGATGCTGTTCCTTCTAGAAGGTGTTTGGCAGGGCTGGAAGCCCTGGGGAGTTGCTACAGATCTCTAGTAAGCATTGCAAATAGAGATCTTTTCCCAGTGGCTTGTCACGTGCCCAGAAACAGTCAGTTGTCACTGAAATCAAAACCAGCAGCATCTCTGCAGTCCCTCTACTAAACAACAAATCCCTGCTCCAAACTATGGATCCACGGAGTTTTCCCAATGAAGTGGTTTCAGAACTTCATCAACATGGGCAAATCTCTCTAATTGCTTTTTCAGGAAAAGCCAAACTGTTTTACCTGACACTTTCGAGGAAGAAAACAGTTTCAGCTTAACATAAACTCCTGGAAGAGAAAATTTTCAGCCCGAATGAATAAAGCTTGTCAAAAGCACAAGCAGCTGTAAACAGGGATTTGTAGCTGAATGTGGGGAGCAGCCAAAGCTGCTCTCAGTGCTGCTTATAGTGCAGTTACTTGAAATTACCTCCATGGGAGCCTTTCACTGGGCTAGGACAGGGAAAAATGAGCCTATGCCTCAGGTGTGTGTGATGCAGAGGAAATAAAATGGCTGAAATCGATGGAAGCTTTAAACTGCAGGCGTGGTGCTTTGGTTTCCTGAGATCTGGTGGATCTGGTGGCCATACTTTGATGAGGTCTTATTTTTCCTGTTAGCCCTCCTCCACTTTGCCTCCTCCTTGCATCAGTGGAATGTCTGGTATGAAGAGAAACCCTTTTTCATGTTCTCGGTCACATCTTTGCTCTGTTAAGTGCATTTTGCTACTTTCCTTTTCTCTCTTTCTATTCCTGATCCCTTACTGTGCCTCTCTCTCCTCCTCTCCCTCTTCCTCCCAGTTTTCTTCCTCTGCTTTCATCCCACACAGAATGAAGTATGTACTGCCTAAGAGAATAAGGAAAAGCCCTGAGTGGGATCACCTTCTCTGCTGTATATGCCCTGCCCTTGCTTTCCCCCCAAAATCCAGTAAACAGCAAGAATTCCAAATATGGTCACAACTGAAAACGTACACAAAGAATACATGACATTATCAGTGAAAATGAGTTAAAGCAGTTGTGACTTTCATAAAACCTCTCCATGGCTCCCAAAAGAGTCTGTAAAACTGTTCCTGCTTGTGTGTGTTTATGCATCTAGGTCTGCGTGGGGAGTGGTAGCTGGAATTTAAGGCTTTCCAGGGAGATAAAGGAGCAAGGATGCCACACACATGCTGTGGGGAAGGTCAGGTCTACTCATAAAGAAGGAAGCAGGAGGGCTTTTCTTCTCCCTTGCAAAACCTGCAGCTATGACTGGTATTTTATTTCCCTGAATAGACAAGTACTTTAAGCAAGTTAAATATCCAGATGTGTCTAGATATATTGATTTTTAAAAAAAATTCAGTTCTTTTTACTCCATGATGGATTTTCATTCTTGTTTTCTCCCTGGGATACCACATGCACACACTTTCCCTTCAATGGCTGTCCTCAAGGAGGACTATAGGCTGAGCTAGGTGGAAAAGATACTTCTCCAGTGTAAGATGCAGCTGCCTGGACAGATGATAAGGAAGTCCTCTTTAAGTAGGAAAGGTAAGGTGGTCTCTACAGACAGAATATAGCTCCTGAAAAACTTGCCTGTTCTCAGCAGGGGAGTCTGTCAAGCTGGTTTGGAATTAGTTTGTGCATCTATCAATGACCTAAAGCTTTGACATGCACTTAAAATAGCCCCTTCTAAGTTTAAAAATGTTCTTGATTAGAGGTGTCTTACTGTTACCAATAATTAAGAATAAGAGGACAGCCTTGCTTTTATATTCATCCTTCCACTATCTTCCTGTAGTGTTAGGGGTTTGAAAGTGCCAGTTCAAAACTTTGGTGGTTGCTGGGAGCTGGACCTGTTTCCTAAGAAGAATATAAATGAGAGCAGTGATCCTCTCAGAGTGAAGGGACCTGGCCAAAGCAATCTCTTGATAACACCAACACTTATTCTACTGCATACTTATCTTGGTCTTTGAGACATTCCTGGTGGAGAGTCCATCATAGATCTTAGTTGTTTATTCGCTTCCCTTGAGAAAGCCTTCAAAGAGAGCACAGAGCAAGCTCACGTTTAATGCCAAAGCTGAGTCAGCTGCAGTGTGGGGTAAACCTGTTTCCAATAGTGGTCTGCAATAGCTCACAGAGCTGTGGCAGTGAACAGCAGCCGAGGAGCTGCCCCACACTGTTCTGTAAGCTCGAGGTGCCTCCAGTGGCACAGGCAAATTAAAAAAGCTGCCTGCTTCTTAGAGAAGTTTGTTTTGATTAACCCCGAGTCCATCTGGTACCAGCGAAGTGTATGTTCCTGTAAACTGCACCATACTGAATTTTACTGGGCCACCTACCCTGCTGTCTTCAATTATAAAAGCTCGGAGTGCCCTGATGATGTAACTGATTCCAGGATGAGCCGTGCTTTTCAGGAAGCCGGGACTGCCAAATATCTGTCTTGGCCTCTGCTCGAACTGCGTGAGAGAAGTCCCTGCATTATTAAGCTTTTCTTGAGTTTATTGTTTGTTGTGATTCTGGTTGCTTTGGGAAGTATTCCTGAAAGGCTTTTAAAAGATAGCAAGCAGGCAATTACATGCTGGGTTGCTTTGTAGGAAAGCTGGCATGAAGCAGAAGTGGAACCTCTGCCCAGATGGGCTCTTTTTGCACTTGTTTAGTGAACCTGATGATCTGGATTTTCTCCTCTAATTTTATAATTTTCTTAGGAAAATCTGGAAGATCCACACCTTGAAATTCACATACTCTGGTGGTAGCATATTGCTGTGTGGTGCTACCATCAACACACTTTCCCTAACTACATCCCACGCCCGCTCTCATGTGGGAGTGAATGTGTATGCGTGTTTTGGCATGTTTTTGGCACCATAATTGTGCTGGTTGGGGTGGAGCAGGTGATGGGGAGTGGTTCCCATGAACAGAGAGATGTTTGGCAGCCTGGAGAGGTTGGCAAATGCGGGGAAATCTGACCTGTAAATGACTTTTTACAAGACAGCTGTTAAAAAGGGGTATAAAACAGTTTAACTGTTAAAATAGTAATTTCTTTGCTTCTCCTAGCTAAAGACAAAATTAAGAGCTTTGGCTGATCTTAAGGTTGTCTGAGCAAAGTTCAGTGTAACCTTAGATGCGTTTGCAAGCTGAGATTTTACATGGAAAAAGCTGCTGCAATTTTACATGCTGTCTGTCACTGACATTTAGCAAACTTCCTCATCCAGGTCCCATGTGAAGTTCATTTGGTTTTAATACACAAACTGTGTGATGTTCTTTCACCTGCACCAGATGGGAGATGTTTTACTAGTTACCTTCCCTGGCACAAGTAGTAGCCCAGTCAGGGGCTCTGGAAAACCACGTGGTTCTTGTAAATCTCTGAGGCACTGAGTGTGACCTGTCCGTTTATGCCACTCCCGCAGGTCGATCTGATGGGTGGAGAGCAGGATTGCTGAGCAGTGAACCACATTATCTTTTGTGGTTTCCAGACAGACTTCAGGACAGCGGCTTTCTCAAAATGGAAAAGTTTCACTTTTTAATTGAACTATTCATTGCCTGACCATGGGTGGAGAGCAAACACACAGCCTGGAGGTGATGGCCACCTCACAAGTTTCAGGTCACTGATGCGATGAAGGATGAAGTTGGCAGACTTCTTGACACTGATAAAAGTGCTCCTCTGTCTGTAACTGAAGCCTTGGAGAAAGAGCTGAACTGTTCTAGTTGATCTTTTCCCAGAATAATTCCACCTAAAGCAAATATTTGTAATGGAAAGTTCCTGCCTAAAGTGTTGCAGAGAGTTAAAAGTAAAAGCAAGTGAAAACAGGTTCTTGAAAAGAGTCAGTGTGATGAATAGAGGGCTCTCCTCTCCTCTCTCCACACATAAAAATGTAAACAAAGTGCAACCAAACACTTCCTGCTGCAAATCACGAGGGGATTGAGTTTCATAAAGGGCTCCAGTAGGGGACAAAAGCCTGGGGTTTTGTCCAAATGCTGTTAAAGTCAGTGAGAGCCTTTCCCTTTGGTACCGGTGGGCTTTGGAGCTGGGCCATGGTGAGCACTTGAAGGCCAACCTGACCTTTCATGGGGAGACAAAGCTGAAGGCTTAGTTTCATCTCTCTTGTACTTGCTGGAGCCTGATTAAAATCAGTGGGAACTCAAGAAACTTTGCACTTGGAGGCGTTCAGCCCTTGAAGACTAGTCTGACATTTAAGTCAGGTTTGGTGCTTAAATGTCAACATTTGACAATAAGTAGACACCAAAGACTGAAAGTCATCTGGCTTGCTTTGCACTGTGTGGTTCAGTTCCCTAGTTTTAGGCATGGCACTGAAGGAAAGTTTTCTGAAGAGCAGTTCCTTTGTACAGAGCATCCAGATGTACTTCTTTCATCGTGGTAAATGCTGCCTCTGTTTCTTGCTGGCTTTGCCCTGGTGCTTTTTTCTGCAGTGTAATCTTTTCTTCATCTCGCCATGGTGACCAGGCTTGCAGACTTCCTACTATAGAAAATTTGAACAAAACCCCAGATATTAAAGACTCTTGGCTGCTTCAGTCTTGTTTTTTCAAAGACTTGAAGGGTGGAAGCAATCAGGTGACAGACTGTCTTAAGGAATTTGGAGAGGAAATGTGTTTTATATGCTCGATGTTCACAGGAGAAACATACGAGGATTTCATGCTTGGAAAGGTAACTTGCTTGAAGGTGTTGCAATACAAACTGCAGTTTTTGTAAATCATTTAAATAGAGTATCCTGATACTGACTGTATGTTATACAGAAGAGCCTGCAAATGTTTTCCTTCTGAATTTATTTTGTTTACTTGATATTTATAGCTTCTTAAATAAGTTGTCTTTTTTTCAATAGTTTTACCTCCTATATGCTTGAAATATTCCTGTTGTCTCTTCTGTATTTCTTTTTGTCATTGCTTTATTACAATGATGGAGCATCTGTAAGGTTCAATAGAAATGGAATTATCATGAAATTAATATAGTGGATATGGCACTGTTTGTTATATTAAGAAAGTTCCTTAGACTTTGGCAAGTCTTTCTACTCTATATTAAAATAAATGCATAGTTTTGGCTCCCTATGCAGTTTAATTTTACTCATTGAGAAACAGGAAGGGTTTTATGAACATTCCTACAACAGTAAGCCACCTGTGTGTTTGTGTCTGTGCAATTAATTATCATAGCACTTTGTCAGCAGACTTGTGGTGAAACTTAAGCGTGCAGAATATGCTCCAAAAAAATGCTTAGAATCAGTTCTGATAGATAGTTGTTATTCTCTCTGGAGACTGAGCAGAGAGCTGGGAACAAGGAGTTTTTGCATTTTGATCACGGTCTAAAATTGAATTGCTCTGTTTGGGTGACCTTTTAAAAATGTGTCTCCGTGTAGTCTTCTGGGAGTCTGAAGACAGCAATCTCACTGAGACACATGTGGGATTTTTCTGAGGATTGAGGAGTTAATTGAAGATTAAATAAAAAAAAACCAAAAAACCAACAAACTAACAAACACGCCAAAACCATATTTTGATGGCAAAACTGCCATGTATTATAGTGTGCATTACTTGAACTAGTCTCAATATTTTACTTATGTGGAAAGATCTTTGAAGAGTAGAAGTGATGTCATTATTACTGCATTTAGGGTGGTTAAATCAATGTACACATTTTTCTCCATTTGAAAAATGAGTTAGTGTTCCAAAGTACTTCAACAAACATTTGTTTCCTTATATTTCAGCTACCTGACTGCAAATAACAACCAGAATTTCTTGTATACTGCAAGGCCTTTTTTGAAGAGAGCTGCTTTGGTGATAAGCTATGTAAGTATGAATGGGCTTGACCATATATTTCTGTGTATTTGATGAGAATGAAGAATGCATAGTGGTATCCCAAAAGACTCTGAAAGCTCAGATGGGAGATCTTAATACAAAGTTAGGCTTGGAAATTAGTCTAGAAAACTTCAACTGGGCCGAAACAAGAATATTACTGTGTTTTCAGTTCGAACCTTTTGATTTATAGTGGTTGCCCTTGCAGTCATGTAATCATCTGCAGGTATTTCCTGCCCTAAATACAGGGGACTGGGTGGCACTGGGCTGCCTTGTCAGTGACATGCTGTTAATGCCAATGCAGGGCTCAGTAAGAGTCGTAAGAAAAACTGCTGCTTGATGTGCTCCAAGCAGGACTCAACACGTTGCAGAGGAGAAAAGAAGCACTTCCATGGGAATGTTCTGGGTGTGCTGCTCCAGGAGCCAGGTCCCCTTGCTTGTCCTTTGACAAGTGGTTACCAGAAAGGTGAAGGAGTGGCAGCTTGCAGAAATTCTTCCAGGAATTAGGATTGCACAGCATGAGAAGCACCGATGGAGCTTGTCCTTACACCTATGCCAGCATGGATAAATGCTGGCATAGAACTTCTAATAAGAACTTTTAAAACATCAGCCATGATTTTTCCCTCTGCATTTAGGTAGCAGTCAGGAGCAAAATTCTGCAGTCTACACTGCAGCAGCGTGATGAATTTGTCCTTCAGAATGCTGCCTTTGTGGTGGGTACTGAGATGTGCCAGTTGCTGTCAGTAATGCAGGCATGGAAGAGGGACACACAATGTCACAGTGTGCTGTCTGTGCTGGGAGCTGGCAGCTTTGTCACCCTGTGTAAGGTGGCAAACTTGAATTGTGCCTAAGCCGCTGAGCTGACTTGCTTTGCACAGCACAGAGAGCTATCACAACAAAACATTTGCTGGAGGCCTTAGTTCTTCTTAGTAGTGCATTGCTAACTGAGTTTTCTTCTTTGAAGGTGATCCTCGTGTTGTATTTCCGCCTCTGGATAATGGGAGGTTCCATGCCGATGTTTTCAGAGCAGGACAATCCAGCCTCATTCTCACCGTATTTACTGACGAGGTACGATGACAGCAGTCAAACAAAAGTTTTCAGAAGTGTGGTCGTGATGTTACATTTTCGTACACTAAAATGGTTTGCAGATGACAATGAAAAAAACTTGTTTTGTTGCCTTAACTTAATTACTTCTCCGTATTGTTCTGTCTAGAATAGAAAGCAACCAGAATTATTTGAACCCCAAAGCACGTTGCGGGTCCTGTAGAGTTGTATTGCAGATGCTTTCTTACTGAAAAACGTGTGCTTATTTTTATGCAAAGCCCAAAGAATATAGTTGAGTTGCCTGAGCACAGGACTGGAAAGCCCAGTAACTGAGGCGTAATTCTAAATCTTAAAACTGGCTGCTCCTGAGATGTGGGGTGGAAGCGGAGTTCTGGCTTCAGCTGAAGTTTGTATGAAAAGGGGGTGACCATGCGTCTTGGTGTAACATCAGTGAGTGAGCAGTGAAGGTGGAGGGGCCATGTGCACGGGTGTTTGCTCTGTTTAGCTACCGAAAGACAGTTTGGAGCCTTCTGGAGGAATTTCCTGATGTCTCAAATGAAAATGGGAGGAGTCTTCCCGTGTGTCATGTTCTGGCCTTGCTGGCTCTTCATTCCAGCAGTGGAATTGCAGCTGAGACACAGGTTAAGATCAAGCAATCCTTACCCAACATCTGCTGCAGAATTGGACTGGATCTCATTTGGGGAACCTTTATGATAACGTGGCAACAGCTCCTATTACCATCAAGGCTAAAAGTGCTTCCAGGAAGCACATTGTCTTGTTTGGAAAGCTCTGACGTGTTTGTTTCTGGTGGAGTTATTAATACCAGACTCGGTGCAGCACTGCATGAAGGATTTGCTCCTGTCCCTTTTTGATATGTTTATGCTGAGATGGGGGTCACCAAGTCACAAATGATCCTGGCCTAATTTCAGTTACCTCTTCTGTGCTGCTCATGTTCTTCTGTGTGTTTGTCTCTTTGCCTCTTCTAATGACAGGGGAGGGTTTTCTAAACCCAAAAGCTAAGTCATTCTCGGAGTATGAAACAGTGACTATTTTTACCACTGGCACTGTGGATTTTATTAGCAGCCTTAGGAAAAATAAGCCAGAGTGCTGCTGGCTGAGGTCCTCCCTTGGCCCCAGCAGCAGCTCCGGCTTCACCTGCAGTCCAGCAACACCAAACCTAATTAAGGAAATCCATTGCAGTAAAAAGCAGTATTACTGTTCTGAAGGGATTCTGAAGCCCTTTATTTATCCCAGTTCTTCCACTTCTGCTGAGCTTGATCTTAATCCTCATTTTAGTCAATTTACCCAGAAGCCTTTCTCTTCCATTCAGGAAACCCATCTCTTCAGCAAGTCTCAGTGTCAGTCCTGCAGGTACAAAGACCCAGTGACTGTCTCTGAACTGACAGCCCATGATGCATCCTCTGAGCACAGCCCTTATCCTGGCAACAAACCTTTCCAAAACTTCCTCCCCTTTCAGACTCAAAACTATAACTCTAACCTGAGACTTTATCTTGCCGTGGTCAGAACTGAAGCTATTGCTGCTGAACTGGCATCGTGCCAGTCATCCCAAGTGCAGGACTGGGATGTCAGCTGGAGCTAGCAAGGTTGAAGTGGCAGGAAGGTGATTCTGCTCTTATGAGACCTCTCCTGGCACACTGCATCCAGCTCTGGGGTCCTTGCCACAGGAAATACATGGACCTGTTGGAGTGAGTCCAGAGGAGGGCTGCAGGAGTGTTTGTGTTTATGGTCCAGCCTCAGAGAAGCTCCTAAGCAGTGTGTGTTCCTCAACTGTGGACAGCTACAGTGCAGCAGCATGTGAAGAGCTGGTGTGGGAAGTTTTTAACAAGGTTTTGAAGGCAGTAATTAGGATACAGCACTGAAGCCAAGATGTTAATTGCAATGTGGGTTGAGTTGGGAAGAAGGCAGTGGAAGAGCGAAGTTTGCTGTCAAGACCAGAAACTAAAAGAATGATCAGTTTTGCATGGTGCTCTTGAAGTGATTGCTAACACCGTCACTGTGGTTGAAGCGAGGGTTAGCATCAGGCAGTGGGCAAGTTTTGTAACTCTGAAGATCATTTAGGTCACAAATGGGAGTTTCTGTTTTCAAAGAGTTGTCTTTATTTGAGCTGGAAATGTGATTTTTGTGCATGTCTCGCCAGGGTAAATGTTATGGTTTTCAACAAAGTTGAAAATTATTGTAAGACTTGGCCAGCTCTGTGGGGCTAGAAAGAAGGCTGATAACAGTGGAATAAAAAAGAACAGTAGTTTGGAGATGTGTGGCAGTCTTTGTGAAATTCATGAAGTTAGATGTGGAGCTGGGGTCTCGGCTGACACAGGATGAACCCAACGGAGCATTGTAACTTTTGCAGGGTTTATTAGGGCCAACATTAGGGGTAGGTGTAAGTTAGGGAGTTGAAAAAGTAGTGACTCATGAGGTCAGAATTTGTGATCCCTTAGAGCTGACACAGCGCAAATTACAAGACTGGGGGTGTGAGAGGTCTGTGCATCCATGATTGTGTGGAGAAGGGGGGCACGTAGAACTTGGGGTGTATCAAATGATTCTAAGAGGAGACAGGTTCCAAGCAAGCCAAGGAAGTGGCTTGCAACAGGTAGTTGAGCTGGAGAGCTTCTTCCTGCAGCATACCCGGAGTGTGCTGAACATTTATGCAGGCTCCAAGAGAGATTTGCCAAGTTGAAATAAGAAATCCAGGCTACTAAATATGCAGAAAGCACATCCAACTCAGAAACTCCAACTCATCCAACTCCCCAGCTAGGAACTGGGGAAAAATTATCATCTTACATGCTTTACTTGGCACTGACTTTTGGTCATTGCTGGATAGACCTTTGATGTGGCTCAGTTTGGCCTTAGAAAATGCCTATGTGTTCTGTGTAACCTGTCTCCAATCTTGGACAACACAAATGTATAAATTAAAGTAGACAGATAATGATTTATTTAACAATTGAAAGGCTAAATATGCTGAAATAATGACGGTTTTTAAGTCTTTAAAAACAGTCATCTGTTCAGCATGCTCACTAAATTACTGTTGTTAAAATTAGAAGCGATATTCCCAAATACCTCAAAGCTTAGTGACATAAATGAAAGCCACATTTCCTTGGCCTTCATTGTGTTGTTTGGCAAAGGTGGTCTGAGAAGATGAGATGTGTCCATCATTCTCTTTCCCAGTGGAGGCAGAAATGAAAGTGTTTGGAATCCTGCTATTCCTAAGCCCTGCCATGAAAGCCTGTCCATCAGGCTGTTGTGCACTGCAGGAACAATGTACTGTCTCCAGTGGCCTTACCTTAAAGAACACAGACTTTGATCTCAAAATCTGCTATGGGTAAGCAATATTTGAGATAGAAACCCCAATCCCAAACCTCTGTTCAAACATTCTTGCTTGTATTAGACAGAATTTGCGGGAGAATGCAATTAGAAAGGTTTTGAGGGCTACCCAGCTTTACGTAAGCAGTGTACCAAAAGTGCAGCTCCAGAGTTAGGAGGGTGTTGAGTGAAGGGCTGACATGCTCCAGACGTTTTGCACCATGTTTCTTTCTTCTGCCATTATTGAGGGGAAAGAATGAGGAGGCCTCTAGATAAACAGATTGTATTACCAACACTGTGGCAAGACAAGGGAAAAATCCATTGTGCAGCATGTCTCAAACTGTGTGAAACAGATTAAATCTTACCTGTAATTTCTAACTAGAAGTCTGGTTTTTAAAAAACTATGTCTTTGGGAGTTGAGTTATATTAATTTCTGCTAGCATTTGCCTTGTGATCTCTGGTGGCTGATCACTCTGGGCATGAAGCAGGTTATTTGTGGTGCTTCCTTAAATAGTTAATGCATTTCTACTTGGACTGCTTTGAGATAACATTGTCCTGTGGTTGAACTGTTCTCTCTGTAAGCTGGCTTTCTGTATTCCTTTGCTATTTCAATCAGGTAAATGAGAATTCAGTGCTGCAGAAAGCTGAAGAAGTGCTTATACATAAAAACTGGCCCATAATCCTTTTCACAGAGATTTATGACTGTTTTCTGAGCAATGCATTTAATCATCCCAGTTATAACTTCAAAGGGACAGAACTACTGAGAGGCAAACCAGGGACCTGTGCTGGGAAAATGGGTCCCTATGCCAGCCGGTTCTGCCAAGGAAATAGAAGTCAAGTGTAGCAACTACTTTGGTATGGAGTTTTTCATGGATCTTAGGCTAGAAACTAGCATTAAACTAGACCCCTGTGACATATCAGCTCTTAATCAGCCAGGCTTGCACATGTTCCCTGAGTGGTGAGTTCTGCCTGGTTTGTCAGTGCTTTCTATCGTGTGCCCAGAGGTGCTTAGTTTTGGCCCTAGGTGTAATCCCTGCAGGGGATCCCGTTCAGGGATCACTTCCAACACTTCTAACAAAAGGGAGAACAACAACGTTGGTAAAAATTGCTCTCATGCCTACTCCGGGGCCAGACAGTCCATACATTAAGTGTGAAGAGTAGTCTTTATTTCAAGGGGTGTTGGGAGTTGGGGGAAGGCCTGGCTGGAAGATGGTGCTCCAAAGCAAAGGCCACCCTGCAGGGAAGGCGGCACTCCCAGAGCCACGTGAAAGATTTCAGCATCTCTCTCATTCAGGTGTTCTTGGTGTGGTGAATAGACCCTGGTAGTGCTGCTCTGGGATTTGATAGGCATTTTAATGGGTCGTGGTGCTTGCTGCAAGTGCTGGTTACACAACGAGCCTTCCCTGCCAGAGCCTGCGTATGGAGTAGAGGGGCTGCAGCCAAAACAGTCGCCATTGACTACTACAGGCCATGCATTTTGCTTTCCAAAATACTTCCACACAGAAGGGGTAGACCATGGCCAGTCTCTGAGGCAAAGCAGCGTGCCCAGAACATCCCTTTGGCTCCCACCAGCATGGGGTGGGTGATGCTCTGGGATACAACAGGCCATTTCCAGAAACGTGTGGCCTGGTTTTTAATTTCTCGAGGATCTCAGTGGCTGTCCACAGAACCCTCCACCTGCTGCTGCCTCAGTGAGCCTCTTTATGAAGCAGTTGCCCACTGCTGGGGAATTTGGGCTGCATGACTCTGGAATTTGTGCTGCTGTTGGTGAGGAGCTGAGGATCAGGTGTGATCACAAGGCATGTCCTAGCCCACAGCACATGGAGGTTTGCAGTGCGAGATCAATCCCAGGCTTTCCAGCACTGAGATTCTGACAGCAGGCTTGCGTTTCGCTGGAAATTCACAGGCTCTTTGAAAGTCTTTAGCCTTCAAGAATTTGGTATTTTTCAGATTCTTAGCCACAGAGTTGAAACAACTGAGAGAGAGCCATTCACCAGATTAAAGCTCTTCAGGCTGTGTAGCTATAGAGGACAGCACAGTCTGCTTTTCCCCCTGTGTCCCTGCTGCACACAGGCTCACCTTCCAGAGGAGTTACCTTGCTATTCATCACGCTGCAGCTCTCTGTTTATCCCCATTTTTGTCTTTCCTACTCCTGTCCTCTACTGATTGGCAGCTCTTTTCCCTAAATGCAGAAGATTTGATGAAAGGGAATACACAGGTACTTTTCCAGTCACAAGTATTTTCTGTCTAACTTATACTCGCATTTGGATGTTAAATGGAATTTGTCTGCTGCTTGTTTGTGTAGTTTACTCCACTATCCCTAAGTGAGCTGGATAGACAGAGTGGGAATTTTTTTCTTCTAAGGCTCTGAAAAGAAAATGTTTGGGCTGACAATATATAGAGCAGGAAAATAAACTCGTGTGGGAAGGTCTGACTGGGCTGGGAGTCCCCAGGGGAAGTGCAAATATATACAATTTGAAGACAATATCCTAGATACCACCACCTGGTTATAATTGCAGCCACATGTGTCCTAGGAGGACATTATTGTGAAGTGACTCGTCAAACACACTTGGGTTTAGCGCTTTGTAAGAGGATGAAGGGAGCCTTGAGCCGAAATCAGTTCAGCTGTTAATACAACTGGGAAGCTCTTTTCTCTCATAAAAAAGCTCTTCTTACCCTTTTAGTGAACTGAAACCTCCCTGAGTGCCTAGCAGTGTGGAGGTTGAGTCAGAAGAGCATAACCAGGGTCTGTGACTTCTGAAGGGGCAAAAACTGTATTCCTGCTTCTGTTTCAGACCCCTACCTGCTTCATACCTCCCCTTCTTTTTTCCCCAAGTACTAGTTAAGAGCACTTATCACCTGTCTTCTAGATAGGTCCATTTTTTCCCAGCCAGGGGAATGGTTTGCCTTTGCTTTGCTAAAATCCCCAGTCCTGGGAGATGTTTCACTTGGAGGTGGGTACCCTGCTCGCTCTTTGTGGGTAGGATTGTCTGTCTGGCTTGTCCCAGAACTGGGTGGCTGGTAGGTTGCAGCATAATATGCACTTAGAAAAAATAGGATCACTGGCCCCCACTTTTCCATTCAGCTTTGGTGGGGCATGGTCAGAGATTTGTGATCACCCTTGTAGCACACTTTTAAAAAGAAATCTATAATCTCAGTCCCTGGGTGCTGTGGGGAGAAAGCTTAAACTGCTCCAAAATCAGAAAAGAAAGGAAATGCCTCATAAATTTCTGTAAATGTTGTCTTTTTTTTACCTAGTCTCACATTCCTTTTGCTCTCTGATTGCCTGGGTTTGGCAGAGCTGAGATGAGGGTTTTTCCAAGCTTGCTGGTCTCTGTTACAGCAAAGGTAACAGTCAATTCCTCAAGTATTTTCCTGTCGTATTGTTTATGGCTTTGAGTAGTACCCTTTGCATTCATTTTTGCAGCAGAAACAATCGGTTCAGATAGTTGTTTTCTGCAACAAGTTCTGGTCATTCTGTATTTATCTCAAAGCATGCAACAGAACATTGAAACTAAAAAAATTTGAAACTAAACAAACTGGATTGCCATGGCAACACTGGCTACCAACAGGAGGAACTGTGTTTTTCTGAGCATGCCAGAGATGATGAGAAGTGAAAAGAACACTTGATACCTGCTGAAACTTGGATTTGCATGTTCAATTTGCAACTAAAAAATTTACTGCAATGCAAATGCTGTTACCTGGCCTGGGGGAAAACTGTTTGTCAGTTAAGAGGCGGAATCTTCCGGTCACCTCACCAGTAATACTCTGATTTTCATGGGATTAACTTGAAGGGTGGGAGATGCTGCAGGCAGAGATTTTTCTCCCTTGGAATTCCAGCAGACTCCAGAAGCCATATAGAGAAGTTCATTAATTTAAAATGTCATTCACTCAGTCAACTAATTAAAAGAAAATACTCTTGTTGCCATTTGCAGGTAGGCTGCTGAAATGTAATTAGCTGCTGGAGTGATTTCGGAATCTTCAAGTCTTTTCAAAATTTGCAAATTAGTTCCTTGAGGTGTCAGCTTTGGTAAGAGGTTTCTTGCAAACTTTCTCCTGTGTTTAGCTTTCTCCTTAGGCTTGTGATGCAAGAGCCACATAGCTGTGAAGGAATATCATACGCTTTCGAGAGCCAGAAATAAAAAGCAGCACTGGATTGTCAGTAACTATTATTAGCATCCCGTTATTTTTCTGTTCCTAGTACCTAGAATAGCGATAGTTTATAGTGCTTTGTTTTATACAGCCATCCATCATGTTCAAGGACAGGTTACCAATGCTGAAAGCATATCCAAACTTTTGCTTGACTCAGAGCCCACTCAAGGCTTTCTTGCAGCTTACGAGTGCCTCCAAAGGACAGGCAGTGCCTTCATGGATCTTGGTACCGTGCCTGCTAATGGGACGTGCACGTTCAGTGAGGGTGCTTGGGAGATCACCCAGGAGATGTGGCCAAGGGTTCTCCAGTAGGGTGTCTGCTGAGGCCAACCAATTAACTGTACACAGGTGGTAATGACTGTCACAGGCTGTAAAATATTTCACTGCTGTTGGAAGAGGGTATTTAAAGACTAATTACTGCCATAGTGGAATGGAGCGATTGTCCATCTCCTTTGGGACCCGCCTCTGGCAGTGAGTTGTGCACGTGGCTCCCAAGGAAGACTGAAGCCTCACAAGCACTTGGAAATAGACGCTTGTTTACAAACCTGTCCTGATCAACAAGTGTCCTGGAGTTGTCTTCCCATCTTCAACAGCAGCTTGTCCTACCTTTCTAACAGAAATGCAGTAACTCACACTGATCTGGCTACTCCGAATATCTCTACTTAAGTTGTTAAGCTGACTCAATTTGTTATGACAGCAGACTGTGTTTATTTATTCTGTGCTGTGTAGGGATATATCAGCTCCTGCCTTATCAGTGAAGATGCAGAAAAGCAACTAGTCTGTCCTTAGCTGCAATGCTGCAGTTTGCCAAGACCCCAAATGTCATCTTGTTCCTTCCTACTCAGCAGCCTAGTCTGAGTAAGCAGGGGAGGGTTTTCTGGTGTGCGTTGTGGTTTGCATACAAACTTTCATGAATATGGTCATGCTTATTGAAAATATTAATATGCCAGGGCATAAAAGGCCACTCCCTCCCAAAACTGGGCTCTCCTAAAGCATCAAGGGCAAAACCAACTCAGTGCTTCTGGAAATCCTGTCTGATATACACACTTGTAGTAACAATACCATATGCCGTGACATTATTCAGATTCATCTAAATGGACATGCTTTTGTTTTGACAATAAAGCTAGAAATGGATCTCAGTTTGGCTTTGAAGTAAGTAGCTGTAAATAAATGCTGGCAGCCTTTTCTGAGCTGATGTATTGAGGCTGATGGAGAAGTCTGTTTTATTGTGGCTGAGCAGAGGTAGGTCAGGCCACTCATAATGTCACAAGCGAGTGCCTTAGTGTGATTAAGTCTCACCAGATTTTGTGTTGCTATGTTACTCTGTAATGTGGGCCAGAAGAGATTGGGTTGGTGACTAGAAAACACATTTGTTTCTTTAGAAAGAGAGAACAATCAAAATTAAGAATTGTTTGAGCAAAATTAGGTTATGTTTTTGAGGGATGCTCTCTTAAATAGGAACTGGCTTTTTAATCACTGTCTCTGTTAAGAGAAGATGGATTTTTCTCTCTTTCCCTTTTGTTTAGTGCCTCAGGGTGGGGAAGGTGAGGAAAATGGGGGGGATGGAAGAGAAGTGTACCAAATGGCTGAAAACCTTAAAAATGTGGGAATATTCCACTTTCCAGAATTGAGAACTTAGAAAGATTTGTGGGAAAATGAGAATGAGCCTCTGTGACTGTTTACATTGAAACATTCCAGCTCAGTAAGCCTCCTTGCTTTTGGGTCACTGTGCTGCTGGAGATGTTTGTTTTTTGGATGAGAACAGAAACTGATATCCTAACTTTGTAGTTACTTAAATATGTTATCACAGAAATTAGGGCCCAACACCCATCTGGGAACTTCCTGCCTGGAGTCACACTTAGCTTTGGTGTCCTACCATTCTGCCACAAATATAATATTGTAAGGGGCTGCATTTTGACCACAAAGGGGCATGTTTCTAAGTGGCGAGACACTCCTCTGTCTAAATGGCTTGACATTTCTGCCATCCTTTGTTACCATTTTAATAAACCTGCCAAGGTACCATGGCAACTGGGTGTGATAACAGCTGCCAAAGCAGGCTCAGATGAAAGAAATCCTATGCAGGATAGAATGTAATTTTTTCTTTTTTTTGAGTATTTGCCATTTTCAGTGCTGTGTACAATGTGAATTTTTCCATTTGCAAGCCAAGGAAGGGTTTCTCTGTTTGCAGCCTGTCACAATTTTACTTGGTTGACTTCACGATTGCTGGAATAATCTGCAGTCTCTTGCACTGAAAAGTGTTTCAACTTTAGATGCACTTTTTGGCAAATACATGCCAAGAAGCAAAAGCCTGGGGCAGAGAGGGATATTGGTTTGATTTGATTTTTTTCTTGTTTTCTTTAAGCCAGTTGCACACATGCTGTTCTTTTTCAGTCCTTTGAAAGCCCTGCATACTTCCCAGAGGGCAGCAGGCTCCCCATTTCCATTCCCCATTAATTTCCTCTCTATTGAGGATAACAATTATTGAAGATTACAACAATTTAAAAGGCTCCCTACTTCCCCATCACTTCTGTGGCACATCTCATGCAATCTGGCCCCAGCCCTAATAAGCTGCGATGTGATCAGCTAAGAATCACCCTGTCCCTCCTTTCTTCTGTTTTTTCTCCTTGCGCTTTGGTTTGCAAAGAGAAGAGAGAGAAGGGTCTTACTTTAATTGCTCCATGTTGTGCAGATAGAAGAAATCCTAAATTGTAAGTTAAACCCAGCTAGAGGGATATTTTGTATTGCAGCAGTGATGCGGTGAACTGTGAAAAAGTTCAATATATATGTATGTACCAGCTTAGTTATTCATTTATTGTTTAAGCCAGCAGAAAGTCACTTCAAAAATCTAACATTCAAATGGGGGTTGAAGTTCCGTTAGTTTTCCAAAGGCTGGTGCATAGAAACCATGTAAGTATTACTGATCTTATGTTATTTCTTCAAATGACCTGTTAAAGTGCCCCTCACCTAGAGTAGCATCTCTTTATTGACAGAGGTGTGGTGCTACCTGTATGTGCAGTGTTGTTGATCAGCTTTTTTTGTTTCCTCCTCCTGTGTAGTATGTGGTAAATGCCAAAGGAAAATGTTTCCTGTGCTGGCAGTCATTCCATGTATTACATTACCTGTTTTCATTTGCAGGTTTTTAACTTATTCCTACCTTCTGGCCTTCAACGCGTGGCTCCTGCTGGCACCCATCACCCTGTGCTACGACTGGCAGGTCGGCAGCATCCCTTTGGTCGAGTCCATCTGGGATGTGAGGAACTTAGCCACGGTGTTCCTGGTGCTGGTGATGACATTACTCAGCCTACACTGCATTGCTGCATTCAAGGTAACACCAAGAGCCATGCAATACAACATAAAAAGAAAATAAAATCTTTTGTTTCCTAATCTTCAGCTGAAATGGTTGGTAAGCGCATGTTTTCCTCTGGAACGCATTGGAGTGAGGTGAAAAACCATACCAGTAATAACTAATGCAGGCAAGCTCAACTGATGAAAATGTCTCTCTAGTTGAATGTCTCAGTCTCTAATTGGTCTGATTTGAGGGCAGAACTTGGCCCAGACTCCTGCATTCAATTACTGTTAATGATCCAAGCCCCACTGAAGTTGTTAAGCATCTCTGCCTCTCCCGTAGTCATTAGGCTGTTTGTCACTTACTTCAAACAGGACTGGGATCTGTCATCTGCAGAGCTCTTTGAAACTAAAATCTATTCCTCTATTTGCACTTTTGCTATGCTTCTAAAACCTAAACATTGGATACATCTTGATGAGAAGGTTTTTTTTGTCAGCGGAGTAATGGAATGTGGGAAATCGGAAATGATCTGGAAATTGTTCTTCAGCGTAAATAATATAGTTGGTAAGCCATACTTCCCAATTCAGCATTTCAGAGGTACCATTAATCACGTTGCAGAAATCAAAGTGAGGTTGTACAAGCCTTGTAGCAAGTCAGATGTGCACTTCCATGGGAGGGTTTTTTTTTTGTGGATCATAGGGAGTTACAAGCTGTTCCTCTTTCAGTTGTGTTGTGGAAGCTTCTTTAAGAGAGGTGTTGGTAGTCACTTTGGAAATAGTACAAAAGTTTCTCTTCCTTAAATGTATGTATCGCTGAAAAGCATAGTTGAGGAGTGTCAGGTTTTTAATACCTGTGTTATGCTAAAATGTGCAGGTCATGTACATTTTCAGTCTACCCTGGCAGTCTTCTCTGTGCTCCTGATAAGAGACAGAAAATGAACCAAACAGTTTGAGACTGCAGAGTCATTAATTTAGATAATACACTGACAGATGCTGTATGGGAAATATGGGAAAACACCCTATTAGGTATTCACCAGTTCTACCTGCAGGTTGTACATCATCTCATATTCCTCCTGCTTTCATTACTCACTGCTAAAGATATTCAGAAGTGTTTGTATTAGACCTAATCCTGTTCTCAGGAAAGTTAATGATAAAATTCTCATTAGCCCAGTACTGAAGACTTCTGAAAAATGTTATTCCGTGTTCTTTGAAGTTTTGTTTGCTTTTTATTTCTTCTCCTGCTGTCAGAATTTGAACTATGTGTAGGATTAATACTGTTAGTTTGCTTGCAAAAGATTTTACTTTATATTTTTATTACTTCTTTTTCATAAAAAACAAAACAATTTAGTCTGGATTTACGAATACCACTGTTTGGTTTGAAACTGCAAGTTGTAGTTTTTTTGTGAGAAGTTCAGTTTTGCTCTTGACCACTATTAATGTTAAACAACATGAATTTTACTCTTTGGGCATTTACTTACTAGAAGCTTTGAAATTCATCTTAAAGATTCTTTTGTGTTTATCCTTGAAACACCCCAAAGACTGAATAAATTGCATCCGAAGTGACCTGCTTTTGTATCTAATCCAGTAAAACTAGAACCATCTTGACCAAGTGCTCTCATGAGCACTTGCAGCCTCCAGCAAACCCACTGTGAACATGGAACTGGTGACGGTTCCTGGGGATCAACTTGGACATGCTTCTCTCAGCCCTAGGTATAGAATCACAGAAGGGTTTGGTTGGAAGGGACCTTAAAGGTCATGTAGTTCCAACCTCCTTGCCATGGGCAGGGACACCTTTCACTAGACCAGGTTGCTCAGAACCCCATCCAGCCTGGCCTTGAACACTTTGAGGGATGGAGCATATGTATGTATGTAATTCGAGGTATAATTGGAAATACTTTGCTTTTCGGGAAATTCTACATTTCTGAAGGTATTTTCTATTTTATTTTTATCAACTCCCACAATCTCCAAATTGTGGTACTGCCATTCAGTGGTATGAAGATGATCATGTTGGGCCGAGCAGTATGAATTATCGAGGAAAGCAAACAGGAAGCAGCACTTTTCCTGGAAATAAATTATGCCATTTGACTTCAAACAGTCCCTTTTATAACAGAGAGAGGGAAGTTCAGGGCACATGAACTGCAGGCACAATTAATTGCATTAGGTCCTAAGAAAGCATATTTCTAAATGCAACAGCAGTGGCCTTTTATAGGCCATTGCTCCCCCCAAGAAGGACCATCCTTCAGTCAAGTCCCAGATAAGCTGTTTCTCAGTGTTTTACAGCTTAGAGGCAGCACGAGATGTATCAGTTGATTTCTCACATTTCATAAAGTGTAAGATGTTCTGCTTTCTTTTTGAAGCAAACACACAGAACAGTCTTAGCAGCCATTTTTCTCTCCTTTTTCGTTGCAAGGTCTAACCTGGAAGAGACAGCTTGCAATTTACTAGGGGATGATTGTAGAGTGAACAAGCATGCAGTCTCTGTGCCCTTCTCTTTAGAGTGTAGGTGTGCAGGGGTAAGAGAGAACAAAACCTCATATTCCTTCTCAGTGGCACCATTGCTTTCCTTTCTGCAGCACGGAGAATGGAAATGCTAGAAATTGTTTTGGCAGCAGTGAAGACGTTGGTCCAGTGAACATTGAACTGATTTTCAGTGGCAAGAGGTGATGTGTGTGCATCCACAGCACAAACTCACAGGAGACTCACAGAATATTTTGTGTGGACTGTAATTAGAGAATGCATGGATTGGATTTCTGCCTTTGTTGTCGTTGAATTTTAAACAGGGCTAATTTGTTGACGTTTGTGATTAGGGTAATAACTCTGTTGGGCATGTATGTGTGGTGCTGATAAAGGACATCTAAGGCACAAAGCTTTCTTGTTTCATTTTGTGAACGTTGTTATACCTCAGAAAGAGAAGAAACACTGGAAAATTTCTACCCATGGGTGCTTTCCTTGGAACATGTCCGTTACTAGATGGGGATTTAATGCTGAAAACTGCAGAAACAGAGAAAGCAGCTCTCCAGTTTGTTTGGAGAGAGAAGCCTCCCTTCTCATCCTGCTCGGGCACCTTCACTGTTGTCCTCCTCTTTACTTAATGGGGAGGTCATTTGAAAAATTGCTTTGTTAATTCCCTGTGTATAACTTCCATTCGCGGGGTCATTTCTCCTGCATGGTGCGAATCCCTGTTGCTTATCAGCTGGAGAGCTCCCTGTGAACAGCTTCCCAAGTAAGACTTGTTTCTCTGCACAGTGCTGAGGTGCACAGTTATGCTTGTGTCTTGCTGTAGCCATCCCTATCTATCACATGTCACAATTAATGCCTGTTTTCAGGAGGTCTGACAGGAGTAAAGAAAAGGCAAGCTCCTTGTTGCATCTTCCACTCAGGAGGAAAAGGACCTTGCTGCTGTCTCTGGGCAAGATTTTTCCATAGTAACTAATGTGGCAAAGTTGCAGTCCTTTAAGCAGCTCTCTGAAACATTTTGGGACTTGATTTTTCACCATTCAGATGCCCAGCATGCTCTTCAAATTGGCTTCTCTGGAGCTGTTTTAGCCAAGGCACCAGGAGTCACTGGCATGTCTCAGAATCCTCAGGTTCTGCTCAACTCTGCAGTGAACGTCCTCCCACAGGCTTCAAGCAGTGTGCTGAGGATGTGACAAAGGCTGAGGGTGCTGTTGAAAATGCCTGCATCCCAGAGGAATTTTAATAGTTGGGAAAAGAGGATGACATTTATTTATTGTTCATTTTCAAAGACAGCCTTGGCTGCGAGGAATGGATGTGGTGTGACTTCCTGGTGGATTACAAAGGTACCAGGAAATGGATGAGGCATTCTCTCACTGGGAATTCTCATTCTTCATCAAGCATGCCAGTCACAAGGTCAGAAAAATAATCTGGTGCTTCAGATGGCCACTGGGGTAATCAAGGGCCCATGGCACTGCCCTTCTTTGCTGGAAGATACAGGGAGCACCTGGCGAACTGGAGGGAGGACAATTCTTGGCATTATCATCAGGACGACTGTTATTTCTTTGACATGTCATAATAATTCAATGAGCATGAAAGGAAGACCCTTCAGATGTTTGAAGCGCCACTCTGCATGGCATTTTTAGGTCGCTGCTTAATTAAAATGCAGTGTGATTAAAATGCAGCTTGTCCTGTAGTTGTAGCTGTGAATGTATGTGTACAGAGCACATGATGGGTAGGATTCCACTATCTCTATGGTACCTGATGTATGGAGGGCTGATAGAGGGAAAACTCCTGTGTGTGGTGGGCTGATTCAGCTGGGTGATCTGGGAAACTAAATTGAAACAGTGGCTTTTGCAGCTGGCCAGTCTGGGGGAGAGTATTGCGCCTCATACTGATGGCCCTCACGCGTTCGTACTCGTGACCAGCACTGTGGGCTTACCTAATGGTGGTTCACAGCTACACTGGTCCTA
Organism: Lycocorax pyrrhopterus obiensis; assembly: GCA_014706295.1. Lineage (NCBI taxonomy): Eukaryota > Metazoa > Chordata > Aves > Passeriformes > Paradisaeidae > Lycocorax > Lycocorax pyrrhopterus. The sequence goes on along the minus strand of JACSVZ010000015.1, from coordinate 56,830,611 downwards.
CTTGTTCAGCAGGGGCACATCATGATGTGTCCCAGTTTGCTCATGTCCGAGGAGGGAATGCTACGAACGTTTCCCATCAATTAAAAAAATACATCTAGTGTGCTCTAGGGTATAACTTTCTTAAAGAACGTGCTTGGCTGTTCTGTGTGATGTGGCTACATATGGTACAGGACTTGTGATGGCTTTCAGGTTATATTCACTGCATGTGACTGACATATGTATTATTCTGATCTTTCATATGCTGCAGTTGGTGGGTTTTTTATTTCAGATCTAATTTTAAAGGTGATGCTGCCTCTTTAAATTTCTCTGCATGGTGCTTCTTAGCCAAGGCAAGGCATTTTATACCATATTGTGATGACTTTAATTCGTGCTGTAATTGGCATCATATTGCCATTTATCTGGTGGATTATATGTATGGATATCATCTGAGCATATTCTTCAGCAACTTTCAGACTGAATTTCTTAGCTGACAACGTTCAATACCATCCAGGAGAGGAATGCATTTGCATCTTCTCTTTGTGTGCATGTTTCTGTTGTTTTTGCTAGCACTCACTGTGTGTATTCTGTCATGCTATTTACTTTACCCTGCACTCCTGAGACCTTTGCCTCGTTTCCCAGGTTTGGCATTTCATTAATAAATCACAGCTTATGGACCTTTCTGGGGAACAATTGCCTTTTATAATATTCTACAGTAGTACCAGCATAGTTAGAAAGCATGCCTAGCAAAATTTATATGCCACAACACTTCCAGAACAATACCTGTGCTTCAAAGGCACAGCAAGGTGAATAAGGCTATTTATTGATGGAGTCTATCTGACGAGCTGGAAACCACAGTCATTTCCATAAAAGGTCCATTTAAAATAAATCCTGCTTTCATTTTCCTGAGGGCCACTTGAATTCCTTCCACATAGAGAGGAGGTCAGGACTGATGTTCTTAATCCTTAGCAGCGAGTTTTTTCTGTGCTGCTTCTGTTGTTAATATTTGCTGCAGGGAGAGAGTAATAGGCCAGAAAGACTCTGTTTAGTGAGATCTGGAGGAAGGGGGGAGCCCCTTGCAGGCACCCCGAGCTCGCCGGCCGCATTTCTGCTCTGTCGAGTGCTGCATCCGGATCAGCTGCGTGCGGGTCCCTGGTGGGGCTGGAAGGAACAGGGAAGCCTTCCCAGGGAGCTTGCTGTGCCAGCTGACAGACTCAAGCTAAAGGGAAAAGCTGCCTTAGTCTGTATGTGACTGCTGTTCTGGATTAAAAAAGCAAACACAAGAACTGTCAAAATACCTTTTGCATCAGATTTTCTTTTGCTCGGTAGAATTTGCTCTGTTTAAAATAACAGGTCTGGAGCGTGGTACTCTGAGTAAATATAACCACAGCTGAAGTAGTTCTGATTTGGCTCACCATGAATATATTCAGCGTCTCACCAAATGGGCTCTTACTGCCTGCAGCGTGGTGTAGGTAATTATTGTGGGGGTAGGTAGTTCTGCCGTTTTCAGCATATTAACACTGAATTACTCTTTTTATTCTGCCATTTTCTTCTTCTGATTTGAGTTAGTATTTCAAAGCTTACTCAGAGCTGAAAGGTTTTGAAATGCCACAGTGGTAGGGGTGAGCAGGAGAGTGTAGGTGAAATGAGGAGCAAGAAATTTACAGCTGGGGGAGGTAATGATTGTTCATCATGGCTTCTTGGCCTTAGTTAAACATTGGGGTGCCAAGCTATTGTGGGGGTTTTGTTTTTTGTTAGGCTCTTCTTGTTCTGTGTTACCTTCTCAAGAGCAAACTCACCATGAACTGAGTTGCTTTTCCAAAGATCATGCTTTCATGTACTGCAAATGTGTGCATTGAATTTTACCTGTTTTGTTTTGTTTTCCCCACCTAGTCAAGCAGCCTGAGGTCACAGAATGAAAGGGAAGAGGGAAAAGCAACCACAAGGTCAAAAGGATTATTCTAATTCTTGGAGCAATTTGTTGATTTTCCTATTTCCTTTTGGAATGCTCCATTTCTCTTTCAAAGATTTGTGTGCTTCTTCATCCTGCTCAAATTGGCTTGTCAAGTGGAATTAAAGGTTGCAGAGATTAAGGATTGGGAAAATGAGCTTATATCTTAAGGGAATTTTAGAAACTTGGGTGAGAAAGACCATAAACACTCAACTGAATGGATGGGTAGCTGACTTCTACAGGGAAAAAGAAAGTAGTAGATATCAAAATTTTACTGTAAGATACTAGGATATATTTCTGTGCCTTGTTATGGGAATGGGAAAGGACTACTTTCTGCTTTTATTCCATGATTGAAAGCCTGATTTCCAGAGCTGTTGAGCATCCACAGTTCTCATGCACGTAAAGCTTTTAGGCATTTTCAGCATTTCTGAAAAACGTGCTGTTTTACCTGGTGGTACAGACCAGGACTTCATTCCCTCTGGAAACGGAGAGGGAATTATCTTTTTAGGGTGGTCTGAGATGTGAGCCAAGGATTTCTCTTCAGATAACCCTGGGTTAGGAAGCCAGTGCTCCTTTCAAGGGTTTTGATTTCAGATTCTGACTGGTGTATGTTTGCCTGTGCACCAGTTCCTGAATAGATGCTGCTGCTGGTGAACTGGAAAGTCATTTCTGTTGTTGCCAAATACTTGAAATAGTATCAGTGTGTCAGGTAGTAAATAAGCAGTCAGCAGTGATTATCAAAATAGCATTAGAAATCCATGGCTATTTCTATCAAAACTAGATGATCACCAAGAAAAACTTAGTTATTTTAGGAAATGAGCGAGTTACTAAACCTGGCATTCAAGTAGCTGGTGCTCCTGAAGATGCTGATTTTTAATTTTTTTTTTTAATGAGATGAAAAAAATAAAACTCCTAATGAAGTGTAGTGATTACAGAATTCGTGGCTCTTTTTCTAGGAGCAGGCTGATTAAGACAGGTGTCTGAGCCGGTTTTGAAGTTGGGAAGTTACCTTTTGCTTACCAAATGCTTGAGTTTTTCAGACCATCTGTTAGCACCCGACTTTTGGCATCATTTACTTGGAAGCAGTGGCACAGGCAGCAGAGTGAAATAACCACAGCTCCGCAGTGCCCTCCTGTTTGGTCACAGTAGATAAAGATGTGTGTGTCCCATCCAGATTTCTGCTGGTGACCTAAAGGAGACCATGCTGGTGGTACAGGGAACATGATACAGCTCTGCCATGGCCCATCTGTGCATGCACCAGTGAGGTGGGACTTGGGAACACCCAGTGCTTGCTTCCGTGAGCTTTACAACCACAGAGATTTCTTTTTTTCTTTGAAGGAATCAGTCCCTAGGGTTAATTCCTGATTATCTTAATGCTTTCTTTTTATCACCTTATGCATGAATGGAGAGTGGATTTGACATGCTTCTACACCATCCCTTTTATCTTGATTGCTGCATATGTGGAAAGTGCAAGAGTGGGTGTTTGCAGATGCTGACCTCTTGCCAGGTGAGATGCTGCCAGTGCTTTGATGCAGGCTGCTCAGGAGTCACATTGCTGAGCTACTTGTGGCTTCATGAGAGAGTGGTACAGCAGGAATAGATGAAGTAGGATTGTGTGCAGTCTTCACTAAGGGTTTGTACAAATGGATGTTAGGAATTTGCTGAAGAAGTGTCATCCTCTGTCTGTGGTCTGCAGAGAGTCATGCAGCTTCTTGGAGTCTCTTTGTCTCTTTTGATGGATAATGCGCGTAAATCCTAGGCCTGCAAGTGCTTGAAAATGTGTAATAGAAATCATTGCTTTTATACAGCCATGCACTTCCAGCTTTCCTGGATGCAGCTTTTCTGCACATGCAGTCAGGTGCTCCAAGCATAGCATCTCACTGGCTGCAATGGGCCATCCAGAGCTCACTGCCAGAGGGATTGATGCCTTTGGTAGGAAGGAGGTCTTTACTCCATGGAGCTGTTGGATCTAAATGGTGGAGAGGTGACACTTGCCTCATTCTCAAAATAAATTGTTAGAGGAAGGAATTAAACCCATTTGATTGCCACCTTCCCATCAAACAGGCAAGCACGTATAAACACCATTGAAAACATTCAGAGGTAGAACAGAATGGAATTTGCTTGGATTTGTTTGCCCAGCTGCTGTCTTCCCTGAGGTGCAGCTTAGTCCAGCCAGGAGGAATGCTGTCCTCATAGCTCTGCTTTCCAGCGCCTCGGCCCTTGGAGGTGCCAGGCAATGTGAGCATCAGTCCTGTCAGCACAGTGTGGGCTTAATGGATCTGGCACCTCAGGCCATGCTTTCTCAAGGGGAAAAATAAGGAATTTGCGGTGGGTTTGTGCAAGTCCATAGTTATGACAGATATGCTGAAGTAATCTGTGCACCTCCTGCACTCACACTGTGATGGCTCTGCCTTGTAGAAGACTTGTGCTTTGGTGGTAGTCAGCAAATACTTATTTATGGCTCAGGAATATGGCTTATATGTAATATGGAAAGACCTCTTTCAGTTGTAAATTCTAGAGTTTCTTCCTTTTTCCCCAAATTGCCAAGGAAGCATTTTTTGAGATTTATTGCTGTATTGATCATGTTTGACCTTGGAGTGATTCTTTGATACTTTGTTTGAGACAGTGGGACACTTTTTTTTGCATTGCCCCTGGGAGAAATAGTTTTCTTTGGTTCTTTGATAAGTCTATGAAAAGTAAGTTAAAAAGTTGTTTTATTAAATCAGTTTTTGGTTTGGTTTGTTGTTTTATTGATGGTATTTTTTTTGTTACAACATAATGAAGGCCTTATTGTAATGAGTTTGATATAAATTTGAAAAGTCCTCCCTCCCACCAAGCTATTTACTATAATAAATGCTATTTTGATTTGAAATCAGCTTGTCTTTGACAAGAGAAATCGTTCTAAGGTTAATTCAAACATGTTTGTTGTTTCTCCCCCAGCAGAGTCTTCTCAGAAAGACAAGCTTTGTATTTCCAAAAGAAAGCACTGCCTTTAAGAGGAAAGGAATTGTCTCTCTGTAAAAAGAATGCCGTGATCTATAATTTCTAGTCCTAGCTATTTTATTTTAAGGAGAAAGGAAGACAAACAAAATTGCCTATTACTCTCTAAAAGCTTTTACTACTGCTCTGGGCACCTGGAAGATGCTGATTCTGACACCTTTAGCTCAGCTATCTGAAGTGGGATCATATGACCAAAGTGGCTAAACCAAATAAATGGCCCTAATATTTCTTTTATTTCTTTGCCTGGAAAATGTAACAGGCTACATGTAGGTTGGGTTTGTTTTATTTAGAAAAACACGTGGAGGGAATTTCCTATGGCTTGTGTTGAATGGGAGATCCAGCTGCCCACTGTTCCTGCAGCCCTACAACTGGCTCACAGGCACGACCACGTGTAGCACAAAACCAGCTGAAGCCTGGCCTTTAGGGACCACCTCTTTCCAAAAGCCTCTGCCTTAATGGAATGCTTTAAAAAGGGCACTGCTGGGTATTTTTTGTTTCAGAAATAAGGAGCACCGTGGAGGGTTCTGCTGCTCCGTGAGGCTGGTTTGTGCCTGCTGGACTCCTGTCTCTGAGCCCTGCCCAAGGGACTGAGCTGGCAGCCCTCAATGGCGTTAGCGTGGAGTTGTGACTTGTTCTGGGGAGAAAAAGGGCATGCAGAACCATTTGATCCTTCAGCTGAGCTAATTCCCACATTTTCCTCTTTCCCATTCGATGTACGAGTTTTATTTGTCTTTCTCTAGCATTCAGTTTCCTTTGCTTATCTGCAGTGCTGCAGCCTTGAATAACACCGTGTCCTTCCTGGAGATGTTTAACTAGAGGTTGTTTTCCCAATTATTGATTTAATGATCGACAACTGGAGAAATATTTGATAGCTGGTTTGTTTGAGAGCAAGTGTGTATCTTGGGGACAGAGAACATTTCATGCGCCCACAGTGCACTGCCTTTGGGCCAGCATACCTTCTTGTGCCTCCGGGTCTTTAGTGCCAAACCCCTGGGGTAGAGTGGTGGCAGAAGATGGGCACCATAATTAGGTCAGACAAGGTGGGAAAGGAGAGTCAAATGGCAGGAGAAAAATGGAGTATATTTCCAGAGCTGGGTGGGGAGGGAAGTTGAAGTTGAGCTAGAACTGGTAATTTTAATTCAGAGTTGAGAAGAAATTTTTAATCCTTTTTTTTTCCTATTCAATTTTCTGTTGTAATTACCAGGCACCTCTGCTCATCATCTTTATGGATTGATGTCTCCTTCAGCTCTGAGAATAATGTACTTTAGATGCTGTTGTGACTGTATGTAGGCACTAGTAACTGTGAATCCAAGATACTGAGAAAGTGGATAATAGAAGCACCATAGATAACTGTGGTGCTATTTAAAACACATATTGATAAAGAAATCTGGAGACGTTAATTCTACTCCTCTCTCTGCCTCATGATTCCGCTTTGAGCCAGGAGGAATCAGTGCACTTTTTTGTGACCCTGTGGTTCAGCTCCTCTAAAGCGACATCAGAGCCTCCGGACTTGTACCCTTGCTTTTGGTACCCATAGAAAATGCTTGTTGTCCTTCCCATAGAATAAGATGAATTTAGTAGGAGGACTTCTGAATTTCAGTCACTGTCTAGACCAGAGGTAACTGCTGTTGCATTCTGCAGCTGTGCAAAAGCAAGATAGTTTGTACTGCTTGGCCCCACATCCTAGATTGGGCTCCATTTCTCTACTCAAAAATCTTGTTCAATGTTTCTAAATGTAGCTCCCTCCGGCAAAGAGAAGTCAATTTGCTCTCCAAAACTGAGAAATTGCCCGCAACAATTAGAAAGTGTTTCAACCATGAAGTGATTCTGGTTGCGTCTGTTTCTAAGCGTGACAAAGCTTCTCGCGCTGTCTGCAGCCAGTGAGGAGCAGTATCCGGGGCAGGAAAGCGCAGATGTCTGTCTGGGTGATTGAACAGGCCTAAAGCTGCATTTCTATCCTGGTGTCATTCTTTGAGAAGCAAGAGCTGATTTACCCTCTTGGGGTGGAGCTAAACCTGAAACTCAGCTTGCTCAGGAGAGTTGGGCCTGTCCATGGCAGGATGAGTGGCCACTGCTGGTCATGGCATCCCCAGACGCCTGTGTTGGCCCCACGGATCACAGTTGGTTTGAGTTGCATGCGGTAATTCCATTTCTCCTCAAAGAGCGAGCTGACATTAAAGTGAGCACAAGTGAAGGGCATTAACTGAGCTCAAGTGAAAAACATTAATTTTAGCATACAGCACGTCTCAAATTTCTGACTTTGTATGAGTATGGAGACCTTGTGTGCAAAAGTAGCATTTCAAGTGTAGATATTTTCCTTGAAAGGGATAAAATGACTGCATTAATGTGTCACTTGGGGCTAGTTTTCTTTACACAAAATGTGACTGATTGAACAGCTTTTGCTCTGTTATAAGCATTTAGGATTGAACCCAGCAGTCTGTGTGTATGTGATATGCGTTTGTGTATTTACATACAGTCACACTGTCGTAGACATGCTAATGTATACATTCACACTATACTTACATATTACCAATATGAGTTATATCTTAGGTGATAGCTGTGCCACGCATATGGTAGAGCTGACCTTGGAAAAGATACCAAAGGTAATAATAGACACAGTGCGTAGTTTTTGTGCACTTTCTGGGCATATTAGATGCACCAGCAATGCATAAATATCAAAGATTAGTGTCTTGCAAAAATTTCTTTTAAATGCAAAAACATGCCAGATGTTAATCTAAGTTGCTTTTTTTAAGACCCTCAAAAGAAAGGGGAAAGTTAGAGGTGAATTAAGTTGGATTTTTTTAGTTGATACTTGTTTAATTTTGTATTATTGCAGAAACTGGAACACAAAGAAGTTTTGGTTGGCTTGTTGTTCCTGGTTTTCCCATTCATCCCAGCCAGCAACCTCTTCTTCAGGGTGGGATTTGTGGTGGCAGAGCGAGTCCTTTACATGCCGAGGTAACTATTGCAATTGAATTTTTTTGCTAATGAGACCACCATCTCATTTTCTGAAAGCAGGCATGATTGCTTCTTCCCTTTTAAGTACTTCGAACATTATATTCCTAGTCAGTGTGTTCTCTGCCTGGGAGTTTTGGTGTTATAGCATGAGAGATTTTATAGTCAGCTGAGAGCAGATTGCTTGGCAGGAGCAAAGCTATTCAAAATCCTTGCTTTTTTTTTTTTTAAACACAGATTTTTTGGTGTGCTTGACACAGCTCAATACAGAGGTGAGGTGTTGCTTCTTGAGGATTGTCCTCCAAGACTCTTTCTTGGTAGCATTACCAAATTAAATTCCTCAATTATTTTATCTCAAGAACAGCAGCTGGAAAGTTAGCCTGTCATGGTTTTATTGGGTTCTTGTTCAGCTTTCCCACTCTGTTAGGTGGTCAGTGAATACAAAGGAGACTTTTGCTGTCTCGAAAGGCTCCTGGATTCAGTTGTGGGATATGTGCATGGGCTCCTGCCTATAAATTACTGATTGCACGCATATCTAAGAGTGGAGATTTGCAGTTGTTGAACAGGAGGAGGAAAATCCAGTCACTTTTCCATCCCTCAGCCAATGCCCTGAAATTCCCCTCAGCTTCCAGCCTCTAACAATTGTCACTTCAGCAGTCTGGGTGCTTCCGATTGCATTTACGCACAGACAACTTTGAGGTGTTACTTGTGACGTCTCCACAGCATCCAGAGCAGAGGCTGCAGTGGCAGTCAGAGGCCATTCATCCAAGATGCACCAGACCATTGCCCATTTCAGGGAAACACAGGCTGGTTGAGGCTGGAAAGGACCTTGGGAGGTCATCTGGTCCAAATTCCCTGCGCAAGCAGAGCCAGTTGCCTGGGGCTAGGTACAAACAGCTTTTGAATATGTCCAAAGAGGGAGATTCCACAACATCTCTGGGAAACTTATGCCAGTGCAGTTTGTTCCGTGCATGAGCATAAGTGGATGCTGCAAGTCAAAAATCTCAATTCTACCCTTGGGTGCAGAGGGCCAGCCTCGGTTATACCTAATAGGAACTGCTGAGCTGATGACAAAGCAGAAGTCCTCAGTTTCACCCTGGGTTACTTTGTGACAACTGAAACAGAAGTTTTATTCCACAAAACATTTAGATTGTATTCTTCAGAAATTGTGCATCCAAGCATCCTAAGAAAAATGCTTACAGATAGTATTTTGAAAAGCTGTATATATTCTGATTGGCATTGGTGTAAGCACTGTCACAAAAAGGCTGCTCGTTGGTGTAAACCTCAGGCTGTGGAGGAGCTATTGCATGTGTTACAAGGCTCTTATGCAGTTAGGCTGTATCCCTGTGCCTCTGTATACTGACAAGCTTTTTAGATCAAATTCTGCTGGCTTTATTCACATCACTAGCCCTGCCTTTGTTTGATGAGGGTATACCTGAAAGTATAGCAAGTGAAAGTTGTCTCTCAGAGTTATTTTGCAAATGATACCCTCAACTAATGGATCCTGCATCATTTCAAATTAGCTTGGAAATCAGATTGCTTTAAATTCATGTAACAGAAAATGAGGAAACACATGAAAGAGCAAAACTATTAAGGAAACAGTCAGCTGAACACAGGGCTGTGTTGGGTGGTTGCATTTCTGAATCTCAAAAGAACAACTGCAGAAAATACTTCAGCTGTCAGCAGTTCCTCGTCCTCCTCCAGATGAGACTGCTGATATAATGAGAGGAGGGGCAATGAAGAAGAAAAAAGGGTATGTTTGCACAGAGAAAATTAATCAGCATTAACATGTGTGCATATAGTTTGTATAATGCTTTTCCTCTCCCTGAGGGCTTTGCAAATATATGACCTACAAAGTAGGTAATTGATAGTTGCTACTTTTTTTTCTTTCAGTTAGAAAGACTGAGGCAGAAGGATTAAATGATCACTCTGGAGTAAGTCTGTGTCAGAGTCCCTGGATCTCATACTTTGCTCAATCACTCCTGTCGTGCTTTGTGACATTTGGTTTTTGCTCTTAGCCCAGGCTGGCAGGTAGCTGGCATGAAAAGGGAAGGCAAACCCTGGCAGTGCATGGGAAAGGTGGACACTCCTGCTGAATCATCTGGAGAGAGCTGAGCGTCTCTTGCATCCTCCAGGTCCAAAATTGCAGGGGTGGTGAGGGGGACTTTGGCAAACATTCATGACTATGGCAGCACAAAAATAATATGATTTTGTTTTGTTTTGTTCTTTCCCTTGGGAGGGAAAAGGCAGTTTAGTAACGATGGCTTTAGGAAGTGCTCGTGTTCTTTATTTAGAACAGCCTTTAGCAGTTTTCTCATGTTACATCTTGAAAAGGGGTTTTCCTGTCCTTCGCTGTTCCATCTCTAAAACGCAGTTAGCAAGTCAGAGGTTGCCATGCAGTTTTATTTAGACAAAAGTCCTCAAAGAGATGGAGAGGATTCAGTGATCTATGTTTTTGTGCTTATGCTGGAAGGCACTTTTCTATCTCTGTTTCAAGCAATAGCCTTTTATTGGTATTTGTGGATGTGACACTTGCATATTTATGGATGGGACAGTGGTGTATGTGTGTCACAGCCTGAAGTCCTAATTCAGCATTGCTCAGTAGGTACCTGGGGAAAATGTCAAGCATTTTCTTTTCAATAAAAGTTAAGTAAGGACCCAAGGATTTATGTAAAAGATATTAAAAATAGAAAGAAGAAAGAAATAAGCCTTTTGCTCAATGTCTAATTATATGGCTGGGCCTTGCCTTCTGGGGATTGATGGGTATTTGGAACAATTCCTCTTCTGTCTGCAGCCCTGCCTCGGGGGAGAAGCATACAAACTATGTCAAAATGGTGGAATATTTTCTTTAATTGTGTTCAGCTAAACAGAAATATTTGGAGAAAATATTTCTTGTATTTATTTTTCATTTGAAGGTTACAAGCACTTACTTGTTTAAATTAGGAATTTTTAATAATATGTTACTTTAGCTTGAAAAATTTCATTGGAAAACAATTTATTGTCTTTTAACTTTTAATTTTTTTGTTAGTTTGGGTTTTTTTGGGAGTTTTTTTGCTGTTTTTCTCCTGTCCATAAGAGGGGAAGACTTGTTTTCAGGAGGGCAAAGGGTATGAAATACTTACCTATGGAGTGCTGGACAGGATACAACTCTCTAGGCCAGTTTTCCTAAGTGGCATCACTTAAATAGCTGAATCAGTGAAAGGCTTAAATTACAGTTTTTTCCCCTCTTCAAAATGTTGATGCTAACGCTGCTCAGAACCCCACAGACAGTGTAATTGTTCGAAAATGCAGAGTGGCTGAGTGCAGGCAGTTGTTCCGAGTTGTGAGCAGTTTGTGTGTGCTTACACAGGAGCAGCAGCTCTTTCTCTGTGTAGCCCTTCACCATGCAGAAACAGGAGCAGCAGTGCCAGCTCTTGGGCTGCCCAGGAGCTGCCTGCCCTACTGACATTCCAGCAGAGCTGGGGCTGCCCTCACCTCGTCGGATCAGGCCTTTCCTACCAGAGCAGTTTCTGTGTTTTCCTCATCTTTCACTGCTACCCTGGTAGCCCTGGCTCCTGGCTGAGCTGCTGTGTTGTAGCTGGACAGCTTAAGCTGTTTTCACAGCCTCATATGAACCTACAAATCAACCAAAACATCGCTCCGTGGGTTCTTTCCAATTTGCTGGAAGCAATAGGCAATCCAGTGGTACCTGCCCCATTTTTATGGCAGCTCATTCGTGGTGGAGATTGCAGAGAGTGGGTTGCGGAGTGCACAGTTACTCTTTCCCAGCACAGGCAATTACAGGTTGCTGTCGGGATTTTTTTGCCAGCTCCTCACTATATCAAGAGTTGATATTGCAACCCTAATTGACAATGCTAGGAGATGAGATCACTGCCATATACAGGATGGCATTTGCTTCACCATCTCTCTTAAAATCTGCAAGAAAGCCAGCATCCAGAAAAAAAGCATACATGTATGTTTCAAGAAATTACCACATCATGGTAAAGTTTTCCTCATGCAAGGCAGGGGCCATATGGATATTTGCCTTTGCATAGAGCATGTTTTTAATTCTTTGTGCTAATGCATTTGTTCCAGCTAGTGTAATCCCAAACATTATTAACTTTTGTAATTGGAGGGGGAAGAAAAGAACCTGGTAGGTGGTGGAATCATCTGTAACTTTTATGAACCTGATAATTTCTGAGCAGAAGGGCTCATTGCTTACAAGGCAGCCACTTGAGGACGGGACTTATTGGTGCTTCTCTTTTCTGGGAGCGTGTTATGTACTTCATGTTACCTTCATTTTCCTAAAGAGCAGTTGTGCAATGGGGTTTCAATTTCCTGTGCCACTCCTGTCTTCATTGTTACTTGAAGCTACAAGTTCACCGGGAGCTGAATTTCTGTTTGCCTTTCAGAATTCTTTCAGTATTAGATCAGATCCTGTAAAGGATCATCTGATTTACAGAAGAAGCTTCTCTTTTCATTTGGTGTCAAGCACTGACCCAGCGAAGTCAGCAGTGAAAGTCCCGTTGGCTCCGTGGAGCCAGTTTATCTTCTCCCTGATCTCAATTCAACAACACAATTAAGCATTTTGCCAGTTTTCAAGTTAAGTCCACAAGTCATTTGGGATTTGTATATGGAATCCAAATTACACCTGTTCCATTTACTCGAAACAGACATGATTTCATTGCCTACTCTGTTGCTGCCGTTCTTGCGGGGGCCATGGGGCTGCCAAAGTTCAAATGAACTGAACTGGATTATATTCCCTGTAATTCAGGTGCAGACCTGAGGGCACTGGGAGGGAAATGGGAGAGCCTTATGTGATGGCAGTAGGCCAGACCCCAGCCCCAGCTGAGTCTCTCTGTTCTGTGAGGGATGCCTGTCCTTGCTGCAGGGTGTCAGTTTGAGCAGCAGTCTGCAAAAATGGCTCATGGCTGGAGGTGAGGTGGTTGGAACTTCAGCTGAGGCAAGTGACCCCAGTTCTGCTTCCCCACCTGTGAAATAGGGATAATAACTCCACTCTGCCCTTCAGAAGGGGGCAGAGAGAGTTCTCATTAATGAATGAGAAATAACTCCTTGTAGGAAGGCTAAATGCCGTGAGCAGCTACCTTAAAGATGCATATCCAAACTTAAGCTCCTACCTTTGGAGGCTTGCCCTGTCCCTGTTAAACACTCCAAGGAGAAATCGAAGCAGCCATCTTCTGTTAATGCAGGCAAAAAATGCTGAGATGCCAGTGCCATATATTTTGACAAAAGGCAGTAAAGATGTAGGAATAAAAACTGAAATGATTCTGCAAAGCTGAAGAAAATGAGCTCATGGTGTTTTGGTCTAGACTACTGTATTGTGTTATTTTAACTAAATTTAAAACATGCTTTTGAGAAATGTGTTGTGTTTTGGGCACGTACAGGAAAAAGATAAATTTTTGTGGAGTTATGGGCATTAATGTCTATACTGGAAAGATTTCTGGTTTTGTTGTGATAGATTAACCTAAAGGAAAACCTTCAAATGCATTTATTCTGCTCTTGAAAATGATAGAGATAGGTAAAGATATTGGTTTGAAAAATAATAAATTAAGTTAATGTCATCTTGTGGAAGTAATCTACTTGGTCATGTTGATTAAAAGCGGAATTCTTATTTACAAGGTAATACATTGGCCTTAAGAAGATGCCTTGTGAAATTTAATAGATAATATTCTTACACGGGGTTTTTGGAGACTTGTGGTGGAACTGAATGGGAAATTATTTCATTGCATAGAATTCCAGATGTTATGACAGTATTTAAATTAAAACTGTAGCACACAGGCCCATCCCCACTGAAGTATATAGGATCTAGGGAAATTTCTGTGGAATCCCAAGGGAATTATATCGGGTTTTTCATTTATAAAATGTTTTCTTTCCATAATTCATACAGTAATCAAAAACTTGAAAGGTTTCTGTGTTACCTGTAAATATAGGAGTCTGTTGGGTGTGAAATCTTGGACTCAAAGACTCTAATGAAGAGGGTTTGTTTATCATGTGACTTTTTGGAAGGAAGGGAAATGTGTCCGAATGTTGAATAGCCATTCAAGGGTTAGTGAAATCATTCATTTCTAGTGTGTATTTTCTCTCTAGTAAGGAAAAGTTCCTGCATTTTCTTTAATTACATCACGTTCTGCCTAGAGGATCACATTGCTAGTGGAGGTAAATCATTTTGATTACTTAGCTGGTCATGTCTAAGTATCTTTAATACAGGCCTATACAGCTTTTAATTTAGAGCCAGTGACAAAGTCTTAGCACTAACTCAGAAGGTACCTTTCCAAGTTAGATATATTCTTCCAGTGTTTATAGTTCACTATGTCTTTGTTTTATGACCTGCAGACTTTATTCTAGGAAAAGCCTGCTTAATTCCAGTGAAAATTTGACATTTTTTGCAGCAGACTCAGTGGCAGGTTAAGTATGGTGCCAGTTCTTGGTTGTCACACTGATGCTTCTGAGCTGTCAGGATTGGTTTTTTCCAGTGGGATTTCTTTTGTATGTTAAATATTGTATCTTGATGGTCTTCCTGAAGTCTTTTAAAACCTCTAGTAATCAAGAAAAAGCATATCAATTCCATATCATCCTTACTAAGAGGCAGGGAGTTTAAACAACACTTTTGCCAGTGCCCCCAAAACTCAATACCAGTGAATGCTGCTGGCTGACTCTGTGGGACAGAGGCATCCCACATCCTCCTTGCCTTTGGACATTTATTCCCAAACATGACTGTTACAACAGGTTTTTCCCTTGTGGTACCATCTGGTTGAGAAAGTTTTGGTACAACATCTTTCTGTGAAAAATACCGTGTTTTAGTTAACCCAAAACTTTTTGCCAAGGTGTGCTGACTGTAGTGGAACTTTAGACAAAAAGGTTAGAAACAAAAGACTTCTCCAAGCCAAGATGAAGTTTACAGTCAAAAGGAGATGGACAACAGAAAGGACAGTTGGGACGAGCAGCCAGAACTGCCCCTTTAGAAGGGGACTCTCATCTGAGAGTTGGGACATTAAGGTTTATCTGCCCCACAGTAGCATCTTTTCAGGATAATTAGTGCTGATTTATACCCTGCTGGAGCACTCAGTGGTGGCAGTTTGATCTAGATCTGATCTAGGCCCATGCTTACACTTTTGTTAAATTATCCAGCCTGTAACTTGCTGAGTTTAGGCTATCCTTGTACCAGCTGCGAGGCAAAGTCTCAATCCAGCAGTAAACTTGGCAGTGCAAGGTAAACATCTCAAAATTTCTGGAAAACCTGGGCTGGTGCAGTGTGGTTATTCCAGGTCAGCCCAGGGGCTTTCACGGCTGGGGAATTTTGGGGACTCAAAACTCTACATGTGCACCCACTGCACCCCCAGCTCTGAGCCTGACCTGGCACAGTGGTTTCAATCAAGGTGATCCAGTTTGCAGGAAGTGCCCCAGCTTCTGAGTTTCTGGCTCTTTTGGGCAGCTCAGGAAAGGGGTTTTTTTTGGTCAAAGGTTGGGCTTGATGATCTTGAAGGTCTTTTCCAACCTTAATGTTTCTATGATTTTATGACCCAAGTGCAACCTAGCATGCACATACAAATACACTCTATTTCCAGATGGAGACATTCTTTTTCAAAGGCCAGATTTCATTCTGGCCCAAACAGCTCCAGCCTTGAAAAACTTGACATTTTTCAAAAAACAGCATCTTTGCTACTCTGCCAGCACAGCTCATCACTGGAGCTGCATGCCTGAGAGTGCTTTTTGGGGCAGAAAGAACCACCCTGGCTATGCTTATTTTTGCCAGCACTCCTCTCCACATCTACTGCTGTAGTGAGGCAGGAGCAGCCCACAGGGCATGCCGAGCATGCTTTTTGCAATCAATTACTCTCCATTAGAGAAGTGTGAGCAGAGCCGATGAGTTTAACAGGGATGAACTGCCTTTTCCCCTGCAGCAAGAGCCCTGCCTGCAAGCTGCATTTCAGCTGCTTTGGCTTTTCCTCTAAGTGCCTTTCCTCTGCTCAGGCTGCAGAGCTGGAGTAGCTAGGACTAGGAGCATGTAAAGTGTGTCGTGCCAGGTAATATATGTGTGGTGCTGAGGCTAAGAAGCTTGTGGGGAGCTATAAAACCGAGGGAATCCAAATGTTTGTGTTCAGCATTTGGACTGGCAGCAGTCTTTCTGAAGGGTTGTGCTCGCTGCTCTCTGAAGGGCAGCAGCAGAGCATGCATTTAGTCATGAACACAAGGGTTAAACTTGCTTCAGAGCAGCTTGAAAGTGAGGGTTGATTTTTATGGAGGGAAAGGGAGTCATCTTAAATAAGTGCTGGAAATCAAGAAGGAGTTTTGCAGCCCAGAAGGAGCCTCCTGGGTGAAATGTCGAAGCCAAGTGCATTTTCTGGTCTCAGTATACTTTTGATATAATCCCTTTTGTTGCATTAGCAGCCCCTGAATACGGCTGTGTTTCTTCCATGTTTCCACAGGCTGCTTACAGGCAACTCTTTCCTAAACTGATATGTATGCATGTATGCATCTGGGTTCTTATCTAGGCTGAGCTATGAAATCTGGAGTAACTGCTTTGATGAAATCAGTGGATTTACTCCAAGTTTATATTAGTGTAGTTGAGATTAAATCAGTTTTTAGAAAACCCCAAACAACTACTTCACAAGATTTGACATCCACAAAATTACCATTAAAAAGCATGAGGAAAGCATCTTTTTTGCATAGTTTCTCCCACCCTTTTAAAACTCCTTTTTACAGCCCTACCTGGGTGAGTTAGAAGAGGCTGGGACTGCAACTGCTGGTGTCCAGGCTTGGTTCTCTCAGAACTTCAGCTCTCAGAGTGCTCTGACCGCTCTCTGTGCAAAGTCATAACTTGGAAAATGCAGTAAAATGCATGACTAGAACATGCCTTGCTCTTCAGGAGCTTTCCACAGCAGTAGGTCTCCAGGCAATTTCTGGAGGAGGTAAGATGGTTTCTGATGCAGGCAGATTGCTGTAGCAGAGCATCCTGTTAAACCTGGGCTGCGGCACATGTGGTTTTGATTAGATGCCATCACCACAAGAGCTAAATGCAGTGAAACCATTCCTGACTTTTACTAAAAAGTGAAAAACCTGATCCATGAAGAGCTGTGTGCAAGCATCGTCCGTAACAGCCTCGCCTTGGGAAAGGAGCCGTAATGGCCAAAGGAAAGGTTGAATTTGCAATCTAATTACCCAAGATGTGTTTGCAAATATTAAGTGTATGCTGTTTTGGCTCTAGCTTTAATAGGGCAATACATATAGAGCACCATGGGAAATAAGGTCTATATGCCACCACATTCCCATCTGCTTGTGCCTCCTATCACTTTGCTTCCTTACAGGTGGAACAGTACTAAGAAACCACAGAAATTATAGACAAAAATCTGTCATTACCCAGCTCCCTGTGTGCAATCTGCCAGAATCACATGGCAGGAGCACAGAGGGTTTCCCTGCCGGGCTGCCTGGCCCTCAGTCCTCGCTGCAATTCAGGGCCTGCCTAAGGTACCACTTTAGTACTGCAGGAGTCTGAAACCCTGAGGAATCATAAAACTGTTGGCCTGTTGGTCCATTTGCCCAGCTTTTCTGCTGCATCATGGAATTTCTGAAGTTACAGGTTCTCTTGTAATGCATGCTCATTGTGAGCCCACATGAAATCTACTACCATGTTAACTTGGTGGGCTGTTTCTCAGGACCCCGGGGACCAAGCTGGCATGGACTTTTCACTGGTGTAGCAGGCTGTTGCTTATCCTACAGAAGCCAAAACAAACAAACAAACAAACCCCAAAAAAACAATTTAGCAGTTTTACAATAATCTTGTTGAAAATGGACTTAGAAAAGTGGGTTGGGGATTTTGCTTGTTTCCCATTGTTTTGGTTTTGCTACAAAGTATTTCAGAAAGGTGCTTCTGGAGAAATGGTTGCCTCCCTAGGAAGTGCTAGAGTTCACTAAAAAACCAAATAACCCCCAAAACCCACAATGCTGCAGCCTCAATACATGTGCAGATAGCTATGGAGATGTCTGGAATGTAGTACTTAAGGGTAAGGTTTTCAAGTGGCAAACAAGTCTTTGATGAAAGGTCCTTTTGAGACGTTTTCTTTTTTTTTTTTTTTCTGTGTGTGTGAGTAAAACCTGATTTCCTGGCAAGCCAGTGGTAAGGTTTGATATGGATCAAGCACCCCATCACTCTGAGAAGAAAAGCAAATCTATTTGAAATGTTCTCTGTGTTTGTAGGTGGTGGCAGGGTCACAGCAGAATTAACCACATAGGAAGCATTAGATGGCAAGTTACCTTCATCATCTGAGTGCAGCCTCACCTCTATGGGCTCTTTCCACCGGGGTACCACTGCTTGGGCTGCTGCTGACTTGATAAAACTCAGAGCTGCTTCAAAGGGCTCCTGTGAAGCCTGCTGAGGTCGGGATCGAGGGAAATGGGATGAACTTGCATCTGGGGGTTGAACTGTGGCAGGATGGGGGGGATCTCCAGGTCCAGTGGCTGTCAGGGCACGTTGCTGCTGCGGCAGCTCCATCTTTGCAAGCTCGGTGCTTCACTGGTTTGAAACGTTATGGTCTCTGTGATGAAGTAAATTTCTGTACTGGGACTGTTGGGCCTAGTGTGAAACAAGTGAAGTAAGGTATGACAGATTATGTGGTTTTGGAACTAGGAAACGATAGTAACATAATTATGGTTTTTTGAGGATGCTTTAATACATTGGTGCGGACATTCTGTTTTGTTTAGAGCAGATCATGGGATCTGGAGGAGGGGTCTGGATTTGCCCTGAT
The DNA here is from genome assembly GCA_014706295.1 of Lycocorax pyrrhopterus obiensis. NCBI lineage: Eukaryota > Metazoa > Chordata > Aves > Passeriformes > Paradisaeidae > Lycocorax > Lycocorax pyrrhopterus. The sequence goes on along the minus strand of JACSVZ010000015.1, from coordinate 56,811,987 downwards.
TTCACCGTAGTTATTTGGCCTTAAGGCAGGAATGTAAAGAGAGATGCAAAAATTACTGAGGATAATAGCTTTGGGGATGTTGCAAGGAATTATTTTGCAAACTATTTGTGGCATGGAATCACAAACACACGTGCTTTTCTGGCAGTAAACAACATGTGAGTGCTTTCTGTGCTTCTGGAACTCCTTGGCCTACAAAAGACCTGCAGCCAGGAATGTAATATCTGCCCTTAGCCAAGGGATGGGCTTGAAATGACCATGTAATAAAAATAGCCATGCAAAAAGATAGGGCTCCACGTGACACTGCACTGAAAGGTCCTAATGCGAGTTTGTCATCCCCACCCTTTCCTCAATGATCTGTGGCAGGAAATAGTGTGAATTTGTAAGCCAAGCTCACCAGATTCTGAAAATAAAAGTATTCACCTACTTCATGCTGTCTCATCCTTTCCCTTCTTTTCCTTTCTTTTGGGTTCCCATGCACTTTGCAGTGCAGGTACATCGACTGTACACTAGTTAGACTCTAATTGTGGCACAACTACAACTCAGTCCTAATACTGTCAAAGTTTTCTCTATCTTACTAAATTGTAAATCATGCTTCAATCATGCTTTATTTAACCTTACGCTTGGCAGCTTTGCAGTTTGGGATGCCAGTACCTCATGAGCTAGGCAATGCCTGTCCAGCAACTGTTTGGGAACCCACTCCTATCTGAATTTGGACTTGCTGCTAAATCCTATAGTCTTGTTACCTTGCTGAGTGTGGACCCTGCTTTTGGGTTATTTCCCAGTTTATCTCTTGGGCAGTCCTGTGTGCTATTGAGAAAGGTATCTTGGTTTCCATTGCATACTCCCCGTGTTGCGGGTAGAGTCCTGGACTGCGGCTTCCCTGCTGTGTTTACAGTCCCCTGTTAGCAGAAAAAGTCACTTTATAGCCATGTTTCAGGTTCCTGTAAGAGGAAAACTGCAGCAGACCTCCCTTACAAAGCGCTTTAGGAGCCCCCAGGTGGGAAGTGCCCTGTGGAGCTGGGCACTGCTGTGTAGCTGCACGGTGCCATTGCCCGTGTGGCTGGGATGGGAGCTGCCACCTGGGCTGAGCTCCTGCTTCTCTGTAGCACCCAGCATCTCTCTGAAACGGTGGTGGTGGTGCACTGCAGGTGTTGGAGAGCAACCCCTGGAAGCAGCACCTTTCCCAGTGGCTGTGAAGGTGTAATGCTCTGCCCACTGTGCCTCAGACTGAGTACTGCTGCTGAGGCAGAAATTCCCAACAGCTGGGGCAGGATTTGACAGAAATACCAAGACACTGACGTTTGCATTTTTTGTTTTCTGGACCCATTCCTGATTCTGTAGAAAGGGTCTGTTCTTGGATATGTGAAGGTGTAGGGAAATTACTTTGAAAATGGCCTTGTGCTAAAGCAATTAAATAATATTTACGTCAGATAATTAATTCCTAGGGAAGGATAAAATTGAGGAAAGGCAAAATAACTGGGTGAAAATCGTCTGCAGGCTTTTGAGGCATTTCTTATTGGAAAGGGAGGGATTATTATTGAGATTAGCTTTTCAGAGGTTTTAAAGTAGGGTTCAATAACTGTAAAGGATGGATTGTTGCACCAGCATCTCTGTAGTTCTAAATGTCTGCTTGCAGTTAATGTAGGTGCAACAAATATATATGTGCGAAAGAGTTAATGGAAAAAAACAGTGCAAGTACAACAAGAAATGTGTTACAGCAAAGTGCAAGCATAATTGAGTGATTTAAATATATAGGTAGCCACTTCTGAAAAATGGGAGAACTCAAAAACAACCATGAAGGAGTTCTGAATGATCACCAGATCTGATGTTGTCTCTGGATTTGCCCCATATGTCTGTACTTCTCTCAGTGTTCTGTAAGGCACCTGTGCTGAGGCAACAGTGGTGCTGATCAGTACATACAACAGAGGCAGGTTTTTTCCTCAGTGAAAGGAAGAATTCTTGTCCCTCTCCACCCTTAGGAAGCTTAAGCAATAGCAATGTGTCCAGCTCTCTAAGAGGGCAGAGAAACCATGCCAAGAAGCACACACAGAGCTCCTCGAATGTGAAACATTTTCCTTTGCCTGATTTCCACATTGACTTCCACCACTTGTGTTTGCCTGCAAGGTCACCTCTGACACTGGAATTTTGTTCTTAGTTTTTCGTAACTAAGTTTTAATAACTTAGTTTTTCATAACAGCATTGTCACTGGGAAGTTGCTTGAACCTCTTCATACAGACCAGGAAAGCCTGTAAATCTCTGGCCAGAGTGTGGGCAGGTGCAATGATCTCTCTACCTCCATCCTGCCTGCTTTTAAGTGTGGGATTCAGCTGGGGTTCAAGGTGTGCCAGTGTTAGGGAAGGGCTGTGCTTCTGTCTGTTTGTTGATCATCCCCAAGTGTTATTCGAGAGCCTTCTGCTCCCTTTTTTCATAAGGGAGAGCTGCCTGGACTAGGATAGGTTTTAAGTCTAACACTAAATCAGGTGCTAAGTAACGTGAAGAGTTCTAGATAAGCTAATGAAATTTGTTGAGCAATAGAAATTTTAATTCCTTGTAAAAACTTACAAGTAGAATTAGCAACTATTAAGTACAGCAGCTGAAAGCACTGAATTTCCAGCTCAGAGGGACATCATTGGAGGAATTAACATAACCCCTTGTATTAAGGTAAATAATTACTGAATTGATTTAAATTTATTCAGGAGTAAGACTTCAGTCCAAATTTGGCTTGTGAAAATGCCACAGTAATTATTAATGGAGAGCCATAGAAGGGCTGGAGATGACCGTGTGTCAGTTCATGGAAGGGCAGCAAGGAGGATCTGCCAGCGCATCTCAGCTGTTCTGGGCTGGGCACTAGAAGGGACAGGCTGGCCCTGATGTGGAAGTGCAAGTCCCAGACAGGCACTCCTGCCTTTTGGTGGTCTCTGTCACCTGCTCCTGCAGCAGCGTTGGCTACAGCACTCACTCTCCTGCCTCAGCTTCACAATTTGTAAACCAGAATTAATAGCAGCCACCACTGGGATTGTTTAGAGACCTCCCCCTGTTAAAATGCCTTTCATTTCCACACTGCTCCAGTAGTGCTCAGTATTACTGTTATTACATGGTGCTTTCTTAGCTTGCTGTTCAGAAAAGCAGCTGCCTTCTGTGGCTGGTGTAAGCTACCATTATGCTGGGTGGTATTATGTATGCGACTGTACTTTTGGCATCTGGGTCTATCATTTAGATTAATTTGGAAATTGTGTAGTGACTTGAGGAAAGCTGCTGTTGAATTGAAGTTTGTTAGCCCAGAAGATATCATTAGTCCAAAACCCCCAGTAATTGTGTAATAAATGCAATACTGGATGGTCTTGCATATAAACCAGACACTTGAAATATAACTTTTGGTACATTTTCCCTTTCCTTTTTTTTTTCCCCAGCATGGGGTACTGCATCCTTTTTGTCCACGGTCTAAAAAAGCTGTCTACGTGGCTAAATAAATGGAGAATTACTGTTCTGACCCTCTTTGCTTTGCTGCTGCTGCTCTTCTCTTGGAAGACCGTGAAACAGAATGAAATCTGGCTGTCACGAGAATCCCTTTTCAGGTAGGAGTGACCACAAGAGAATACTTGCATTTTTGTGTTGTTTAAAATAAGTTTGTTACATGGAATAGTTTTCTTTAGAAAAAGTTGTGCTATTGATGCATTGATCTAATTAACATTTTTATTATCATAAAATAACACTTTTCTGTTGTCTGATACTTGCACCAAAACTGGTGTCAGCACTTTATATGTACAAACTTTGGTTCTGACAATCACATTTTTAAGACATGCTCTTTTTAAATAACTTCGATTCTGTAGATCTAACGATAGTGAAATGCTTTTGTTTCTAAAGACATAGCAAAAGTTTTTTGCAACACTCCAGAATGTCATAGTAACGCTACTGAATATATTGAAATTTCTTTAGCAATGTTCTAATGACAAAAATAAAATGCCACGAAGTGCCAAACTTAATGTACCATATTTCATTTTATTTGATTACTCTTTGCCAAACAGCTCTCTTAACAACCTCATTTATGTATTTTCTTGCATTGAAACAGTCTGTTTCATTTTGTGTTTTGCTAGAAAATGTATTGCATTTGCCTCCAGCTGCTTTCAGCAGTTGTCTAATTGTGAAGTAATTGCAGAAACACAGGTGATCTGCACACAAGTTGATCTTTATTTCCTAACTTATTGGCCAGAGCAACGTTTAATTTATGCAGCACTGAAAGTATGAAATTGTTTTTTATGTGTACCCTTTGGTCTTTAGGAAACACTACTGAAGTGGTTGGAGCTCTCTTAGTGGGGCTGTTTTTTAAAAAATCTGGAATTGGGGTTTCTTCCCTCTGCATGATTCACGGAATATTCTGAGTTGGAAGGGACCCACAAGGATCATCACGTCCAGCTCTTAAGTGAATGGCCCATACAGAGAAGGGGATCAAACCCACAGCCTTGGCACTATTAAAACCGTGCTCTGACCAGCTGAGCCAATCTCAGTTCCCTCCCCATCTCCCTCAAACACTGTTTGCTGTTCAAACAACTGCAGCCACGGTGACTGGCCTGGACTCACACAGCAGTCCACTTCCTCCAGTCCAAACCTGGCCACTTGGAGAAAAGCAGGAGGATTTCCAAGTTGGACAACTCTCTTACTGAAGGGGAGGTGGGAATAGGACAATTCCATTTGCAGAGTTGCAGGCATTCATACGGTGTTGTGTTGTGCACAGCTGTGGTCACCCATGTTTAAAAACCATGAAGTCAAACTGTAGCAGATGACAGAAGGACATTTCCTTCTACTAAGGAGCATTCTTGGGACAATATGGAGTGCTATGGGGTCTCTTGCAGAAGAGAGGGATAAGGTTATGTCTGCTTAGTGGGATACAAATGGAGTTCTGTCCTTCCAGCCTCCTTTCAAAGCAGGGTGACTATTTACTGCCAGCTCCAGTTCCAAGGCCGTGCCGCTGCTGCAGTGCAGCTCTGAGCTGGGGCTAACACACCTTTACCTCAGCGGAGGGACTTGGGGTAGCTCAGGGCAGTACTCAGGGCTCAGTGCCTTGGGTTCAGCTGTTCCCCTCTTCAGCTCAGGAGTTTTGGGGACGGTACCCGGAGAGAGGTCTGCCCCAGGCTTTTGAGGGAATGGCAGAACTCTGTGTTCCTGCTGGGTCACCTTATATTGTGTCCTGCCCCTGAGAGCAATCAGCAGCAGCTGCCGAAAAAAGCACTGTAAGAACAGGGCCAGCAACAATAATGCTTCACTCCAGTTCTTTCCCAGCTTGCAGTAATCTGCAGTTTAAAGACTTCCTGAGTCAGGAGTTACTTGCTATTTTTGCTTTTAACAGCCACTGATGGACTTTTCTTCCATAATGTCTCTGACTGCTTTTTCAAATCTATTTATAGTTTTGGCTTCTACAGCATCCTGTGCGCTGGGCTCCATCGTTAAATTACAGAGCGTGCACACTAAGATTTCCCTCCGTGTGCTCTGAGCCTTCTGCCTGATTATCTGGTTTGGTGTCCCCTAGTTCTGGTGTGCTGAATGAGTAGTGAGTAACCATCAGCTTGTCACTTAGAGTAAAGGCACTTCCATGCCTTGAACCCCCACACCTTCACCTAAGGCTGTCTCTTTTTCATGCTGAAGTCAGCTGGTTTTTTACTCCCCTCAGATGGAAGCTGTTCTGCATTTCTGATTCCTCTAGTCAGTCTTCTTTGGATACTTTCATACTCTAATCCATCCTTTTGAGAAAGAGGCCAGAATCACCTTTCAAGAGGTATGTGCAGCACAGTAACATAGGACTGCTTTCTGGTTTTGGTTCTCTTCTCCTACTAATTCCTAATCTTCTGCTTGCCTTTTATGACCTCTCCTTAGCAGTGAGTGATAATTTCGCAGCACTCCCAATGCAAATTACAAGACACCTACTGTGATTGGAAAAAACTATTTTTTAGACATCAATCTGTGTGCAGATTTATGCAGATTTAGGGAGTGTGTGTGCACACACTGTTGCTTGTGTCTGTACCAACACTGCGTTTGTTGTGCCATCTTCTTGCCCAGCCTTCAATACTGTGAGATCCTTCTGCAACAAAGTGTAGTTAGCTTTAATTCCTGCAGTGTGATTCACATTGGTGTCATCAGCAAATGTGTCCCCCCCGTTTGCTCCCCTTTCAAGATCCTTTGTGAACACCTGAAGTAGCTCAGGTGCCACTGTGTGTCTCCTGGGAGCCCTGCTTGCACTCTTCTCCAGCTGTAAAAACTGTTCACATATTCATGCTCTTTCCTTGCTGTCTTTCAACTGAGTATTGATTCATGAGAGGATCTTCCCCTCTTACTCCATGACACCTGAAGAAATTGGAAGTCTTCGGTGAGGGATTTTATCAAAAAAACCCCTTTGAACATTTAAGTGCTCACTCATTAAGTGCCTGGGCTATGTTTGGATATTTATAAAGGCTTTCCATAGTTTCAATAACATGTATTTTAACATGTATAGACCTGTTGAGTCTATAAAAAACCAACAGAGCTTCCCAAATAAATTCTTTCTGCAATATACAAGGCAAGTTCTTTGTTGGACTGTAGTTATCTAGAAGTGTGCTAGAATTAGGCTTTATTACGGTTTTCCCCGAATTACCTGAAATGAAAATCAGACTTTCTGGTCTGTTTCCCCCTCAAGATCCCTTCCCTGGAGCCAAATGAAGTCATGTTCATCAACTTCCATTCCCCTAGTGCCAGTCTCATTTAAATTACAGGCTACCTACCGCAGCTAATAGCTGCATGTTTGGTTTCCTTTGGATGTATTCTACCAAGCCCAATGGATTCATAACTGTTCTGGGTGCTGATTTGTTTTAAAGCCTCTGTTACTGCCACTTCAGTCAGAGACAGTGCTTTGGTCTTGCCCCTGTGAGGAAAAGCTCCCGTGTGGCAACTCCTTCAGTTTCCTTGTAGTGAGCACTGGTGCTCACTACATTTAGCTTTTCTGCTGTGGTCTTTTCTTCTTCAAGCACTACTTTTAGACCTCCATCATGTATTTGCCTTAGGGGATCTTTGGCAGGTTTCCTCTGTCTGATGTATTCCATTATTAGCTTTGATAGCTTTAGCAAGTTTTTCTTTAAATCTCTTTTGGTCTGCCTAATTATGGTTTATGTTTAACTGGCTTACGTTTATGCTCTTTTCTTTTTTCCTTCTGTAGCCGTTCCTTTTTAGAGTGGTTTTCATTTCTCATCGCTGTCTTCAGTGTGCTGTTTACCCTTATTGGCCTTTTTGTTGTCCTTTTAAGATCTTCTTTGATAGGTGTTACACATCTCTCACAAGTCTGTAATGTGGTAGGACCCTTCTTGTTGATGGGAAGAAAATGCCAAAGAAGAATAGTATAGCAAGAAGATAATGTCATCCCAGGAGTGAGAGATCTCCTCTTTGGGGTAGGAGGATGCTGATGAGGAGAGGAGGGAGAAGTGGATGGAGGTATGTGAAACAACAATAAATTTTAGTGGACAGAACAGGAGGAGGATACAGAGCAGATCTATAGATGTGGGAAAGGAGACATAAATCAACCTGCTCGGTAGTCTCTGTGTGTGTTGAATTTTTTTTAAAAAGTATGTGCTGGGAGAATCTTTACTCACAATCCTAGTTCTTCATTCCTCTTTCTCCAGTTGCTGCTTTAATTAATTACTGCTTCTTCCCTCCTCTTAGTTTTTTTTTCCTTTCACCTCTACTTTTTGTTCCATCATTTGCTTGGATGTGTTTCTGCAGGGTTGATCTTTCTTGATTCCCTTGGCTGAGGCTTAGTCTGTTAAATACGCTTTTTCTGGGCTGGTTCAGGAGATGTTTGTATACTCAGTGTGTTCCTAGTTTTGTGCTTGTACCCCATTCTGTTCCTTTCTCAAGACTTACCCTATTTTGACGTTGTGTGGCAGCCCTGTTGCCATCTCTGGGTCACTGTTGCCACTCAGTCTTCAGCCCAGGGTCCAAGTTTTCTGGATGCAGAAATCCTGCCAGGTCCTGGCTGAAAGCAGCAGTGTGGGGGAGGATGCTGCTGTCTAAGGAAATGAGGCATCTCCACATAGATGCACAAGCGTGTGTGCAAGGACTAAATGAGAAGCAAATAAACCACAAGTATAAGACATGGCCAGATATGTAGAGAGATATTTGAGGCATATTATTCATAGCCATCTCTAGAAGCCCCAAGCAGTTTGTCTTACTGTGTTGGCAGGTGATCAGGGAGGACTTACTTGTTAATTATTTAAGGAACTGCTCTCTGGAGTGAATGCACAGGCCAGAAGGTCAGATTTGAACTGCGGTCAGTGTTAATGTCTGAAGCCAGGGAGAGGGAGGGGAGAGCTGTGGGCTGACCTCTGCATCCGCTGTACTGACCTTTCCAAGGCTTGTCAAGCTGCCACGTTTCCTGTTGCTCCTGGAAAGCATCCGCACGTGCTGCCCATGTTTGTGACAGTGCCTGGAAACACAGTAGTAACCAGCAAAGAAACTGTACAAAAATGATGCTTTCTTAGTCAGCAGCTCTCCTTCCCAAGCCAGGTCTGCTGACTTCAGGAATTTGCAAAAACTGCTCCAGCCCCAAATGTGTGGCATGTACTGCTGTGTTATTTTGTTAATTCTGAAAGCTGGCTCAGCTGAGGAGAGCAAGTCCCATTGCATTTCAGGCATGGTCTGTGGGACAGTTTAATATGGCCAAACACAGATATCTGTGAAATCAGTACGAGGGTAGGAGGCCAAGGGAGGTGGTTGTTTGTGTCATCCAGAGAATAATTTGCTGTAGAGAACCTTTGTTGATGATAATGATTCCCAAAGCAGAGGAGACACCATCAGTTTCCCAGGGTTCCTGCTGAGGCAGGAGTGGTCTCATATTCTTCTAAACGGAGCACTTTTCATACGGCTATCACAGAAAATCAATGAAGCCTCAGCCCTGCACCCAGTCACCTTGTACAGCAGAACATGCGCTTGGGAAAACAAGAGAGGGGATCGCAGGGCATTTTTCCCAACTGAAGTGGAATTTGGATGATGCTGGTATTTGAGGTTGGAAAATACCAGTGGTATTTTATTTCTCTGATTTATGGCAAATAGGCTTTTTGTTTTTCCACGGGGAGAAGGTGTTCCATAAAAAGGTTTGCCTATTGTTTGTTTTCCATTTACGTTGCTTACTGCTGTCGTAGAAGTCAGAAGGGAAGGAAATCCTCTGGAGAAGTGACGTCCAATGTCAGTGGGCTCGTTTCTGGCTGGAGCCAGATCGGTGCCATAGGTTTTCAGAAGGGCACATGTCTGCCGGGCTGGGGAATAGGGAAATGGGAGAGTTTGGAAAAGCACATTGGAAAGTTATATTGAAATTGTGGGAGACTGGGAGCTTGTGGGAAGCAGAAATGGAAAAACATTGTGTTCTGCTTTGTTATTTATACTCCACCCTTTCCTTCTTGGCTTTCACTGTGGACATCATTGTTTCCTCTGTCAATGAGCAAACAGCATTCTCGACTGGCCAAGGATCAGTTAGCCAGGAGTGTTTGCCTAAACTCTCCCAAAAATTCTCCTCTGCAGCCAGTGCTGTGTTTGCTGCTGCTTCCCCCAGCGCAGAGGCTCCAAGCAGCCTCAGTCATTGCTATGTGCATTTACAAAATGAAACATCCCCCTCCCCGCCCGTGTGAGGAGAATAAATAGGTCAGTGTGAGCAGTGTGATGCAAAAGAGAGCATCTTAAGAACCCAGACCCATTTCTGCCTTTCCTGTGTCACCCCCTCCACCAGCAGAAGCACACAGATGCAAGAAGCTTTATTAGTGATGTTTCAATAAATGGGACCAGCAGAATTGGTGATAAATTCTACTTAAAGGAAAACAGTCCAGAATTAAAATATTTAAACATATGCATCTTGCTGTTAAAACTGTATCTCGTTAGAACTGAAGTGCTCGTGCATATGTAATGTGCTCCTCACTGTTAGCTCAGTCTGCTCTGTGTCGGCAGAGGCTGTAGCAGAGAAACTCCTTGCACGTAGCTCTGAGAGAGCAGCAGTTTTGAGTGCCATGTCTCTGCCTGTAACGCTGATGCTGATGTAATGAAACCCTCTCTGTATAAGAATTAATATTCCAGTAATGCCCAGAGGTTGTAAGTGTGTAGTTAATAGCTCCCAAGGCCAATGGAAATTAACACAGCCATGGCAGTCACACATTACTTGCTGCTGGTGCAGTATATCTTTGTGAAAACTAATATAGAAAATCATTCTCTTAAGAATAGCATCAATTAACTGATTTAATTCAGCGATTAGTCACAAAATGTCTTATTCCTGTAGTGCTCCCAGTAAGTAATTTGGAAATACCTGATGATTAGGAAGCCAAATGCAAGGTGTACTTTTAATTTTAGTAGGCAAACCGTGGCTCTGTTGAGCTGAACTCTGCAAGGCAGTTGTGGGCAAAGCTTTGGAAGCTCTCACAAGTTAGTGTTAGCGATGCTGGATGCCACTGGCTGCAGATAACCAAAAGGATACCACATTTGCCACCCCAATTCCTCAGTGCTGTTTTGCAATTAAATCCCCCTCAAAGGATTTCTGCAGCTCTGGGTGCATTCTTCCCATGCAAGAGGGTGTGCGCCCCACTTCAGGGGCTGTGTGTGAGCCTGTCTCGTTATGATTAACTTCCATGCTCACTGAAGTTAAACAGGAGAGACAGACAAGGCAAAGCAACAAGACTTGGGAATTCTCTAATCTTTGGTTTTCCTACCTGAGGTAGCGGGGTTAGAGATGCTGGGAGTAGAAAAGAGAGCAGCTGGCAGGAATCTGCTTGTGAGCAAGAAACAGGACTTTGTCTGCTTTTACATGAACAGATTCATCCATCCTTATTTCCCGTTACCTCAGAGAGCCCCTATTTATGTGCTGGAAAGAATTCCCCCATTAAACAGAGTACTGACTTCTCTGCATTCTCACAGGGGAAATGTTTCCATGGTGTACGTGCTCCTGTGATTTCTTTCTCTCTTTAACCTTGAAACGGCATTTCCTCTGGCTGTGCAAGGTGTACCTTGCTTTCTGTGCTCTCAATTAAGCAAATAAGCATATGCTTGCTTTTGTCTTTGCGCCCTCATTATTAATTCCAAATGTTGAGTTCAGTCTACACATAGCAGGGGAGATGAAGGGGAGTGATGGGGTGACTGTGCAGCCAGATATCCTCAGTCATGTATTATAATGCCAGAGCGTTATTTTGCCACCTAAGGGTGAGAGTCCCATTAGCCCTCACCTCCTGGCCGTATTCTGCTCAGCCTTAAGCAGTGCACATGTGCTGGTACTTGGAGTATGCCATGCATCCCATCTAGTGGCTGATGCACATGGAAAAGATACCCTCTTTCTGGTATCTATCTGCAGTGCCAGGTTTAAATCAAGATTTTCATAAGGTGCTTCATGACACTCAAGTTTAAGCAGGGACCCTGTTTTTAGAAAGTACTACATGCTTTCCCTCTAAGTATTAGCTATTTTGGTTTTGGTCTTTCCGTTTAGTAATTCAGATTTTAAAATACAACGGCATCTGGCCACAGGGAGTGTTGCAGTGTTGGTGCTGGAAGTGCCTGCGGTGACAGCGACCAGGATGAGTCGAATTGCTGCCACACATTTATGTCTGCCCGGGGCACTTGGCGCGTGGGACAAGCTCGGGGTTACAACGTGAGTTGTGTTGGCACAAATGCACAGGAGGTGATGAGGTGCTCGGATTATGAGCAAGCTTTTCAGGAGAAGGGAGTGCAAGAAGAAGGTGGACCTAGGGGAAGGTGGGGTAACCTGGCTGCTAATTGTGTCCTGCTTCTGTTCCTCTTTACAGCTCAGGAGTGAAGACCCTGCCCCACAATGCCAAGGTGCACTACAACTATGCCAATTTTCTGAAAGACCAGGGCCGTAACATTGAAGCAATCTACCACTACAAAACTGCTCTCAAGTAAGTCCCTTGGGGACCTGGTGGGGCTCCTGCTGTCAACCCATCTCCTTCCTGACAGGCATGGGGCAAGTTGGCTGCTCCTCGTCCCTGGCTCCTGGGAGCAGCTTGGCTTTCAGAGCCTGGGAAACTTCCCTGGCTCGGTTTGTGTGTCATGAAACGAGGTAGCCTGGCTTCCCTCCAGCTCCACGTGTATGTGTGTGTGCACTTCAGTATATGAGATAGAAATGTTACCATAGCTACACGTTGAGCGATGAGGTGTCATTTACGCAGCTGAATGTATGCTGGTAAGCAGGAGGTAGTTGTCCTAAATGCATTTTCAGGTTCCTGGGCCATTTATCTTAGTAAATTGTTAATGGTGCATGCCTGGAAAATGTCAGTGCAGTAGCCATCTGAAGTGCAGTAACAATAATGGTACTTACTGCTTGTATTGAGGCTTCTGTCCACAGAGCTTTGCATGAATGCTAAATTAATTGATCCTGAAAATGCTCCTTTGCAGTAGCAGGGCAAATATCATTGCTGAGGTTCTGTACGGGGGGAAACTGAAGCAGGAGGATGAATTGCCTTGCCTGTAGATGAATGGTAAATCAGGGCCCAGGGCTGGGCTGTGATATGGGACAAGTCCTGTGGTGTCTGTGAAAGACCCTTCCTTCACACACAGATGGGGTCAGTCCCTGTGAGCAGCTTCCCTCCACTTGCTGCTCCTGCCAGTGCTGTTCACACAGCTCAGCTGCTCCCCAGGCAGTGCTCAGTGCACCAAACAGGTCACCCCAGTTCCCCAAACCTCTCCCCTCTGGTCCTTGGGACTTGGAAGAAAGGACAAGCCCCTCTGGGAAATGAGTGCAAGGAACTGGGCTGGGGGGATGGCGTGGTGGCAAGGGAAAGCAAGCACGGAATGCGCAGATAGTGTTTTCAGGAATAGAAGCGTGTTTGGGAAGGACAGACAAGGTGAAGAGTGGCTCTGATGGACAGCAAGGGCAGAGCTCAGCTCCATAGGGCATGTCAGGAGGTGCAAGAAATGTTCTTTCCCGACATGTGTTGTGACAGAAAACTCCAGAAATTACATGTATATTTTGTCTTTTGGGCAGCTGAAGGGTTATGATAAAAGCTCTCCAAGGGCTCCTAACCCACCCAGGTTGACCTGTGAGGACAGGAGTTCATTGTCACTGAGGAGGGATTGAACCTGGGTGAAGGTGATTTTTAGCTTTTTTGAGCAACATCCTGTTCTGTTTTACCATGCTGGGCATTTAGGAAGTCATTTAGAAAAACCTCCTATTTTGTTAATGTTTCCAGCAATGGAAAATCTAGCACAACCACCAGTAAACTGTACTGAAGGTTAATTACATTGGCTGTTGAAAATGTCCTCCCTTATTTTTAGACTGATTTGTTTAACGCCAGCTTCCAGTCATTGAATTTGTTTACACCTTTCAATGCCACACTGAAGATCCCATTACCAAAAGTCCATTTTCCATAGAGTGGTCAACTCCTGCCTTAGCCTGCTGCTTGGTAGGTGCTGGTTTTTTCAGCATAACAAGGTTTTGCAGTCCTCCAGTTGTTCCTGTATCTAGTCTCTGAAATTTCTCCAATTTACCAGAAAAGCCCGTTGCAAGTTGAAAAGAAGAGGGACTAACAAAAATTATCCAAGCCCTGTGGTGGAGTGCACAGAGTAATGTAACTGCTCCTACCAGCATTACCTCTGCTTGTGTAAATGGGATTTGCAGACAAAGGATCTTCTCTAACTCAGCAGCACGCATTTATTGTAATTATAATGCTGTTTTCTGCTCTGTAGTATTTCAATTATGAAAGAGTCTGTTTTAAGAACTGATTGCAAACATTTTCTCAGCTGTATTACACAGCACTGTTTATACTGGTGGTGTTGTTTATAGAGCATCTGAAGCCGTGTTGGGGCTTGGAGCCCCACAGAACCAACTGTGCTCTTCTCTAGGTGCTTAGTGTCTCATGGCACTGGTACTAGTGCTCCACTTGCTTCAGTAATTTCAGGATTAACTGGCAGTTTGGAAAAGTGAAACTCACCTTGCACATTCTCTTTCTGGCCCGAAGGTGCAGGCCAGGAGTTGGAAGTCTCCATCACTGGGAAGCTGCATTGCTTGTTCTCATCCCATTGTATTCTCTCACTTACACTTCTTCCTACCTCTGTTACAAGGAAATTATTTGGGGTCTGTGTAATAAGCAATAGAACAGTGTAAGTAAAGAGTGTAGTGTGTTCTCCTGTTGAGGAGTACATTCTGTAATGTCTGTGTTTTCCCCTCAGACAGGCAGACCCCTTCTGCAATGCCAGGGGCTGTGTGTGGGCCCTGCAGCCTCTGCTGGGTGCCTACATTTGATGGCTGTGTTGAAGCAGTGGAGAAGCTGCTGGGTGTGGGACAGGCAGCCTCAGGTGGATACAGTGGCAGACCCTACACTGGTATCACAGAAAACAGCTGTCATGTCCAAGCTGTTTATCCATCCTTACAGACACCAGCTCCTCACAGACTGCTCTGATTGTAGACCAATCTCCACAATTAGAGAGAAGGAAGTAGTAGCTGTAATATCCTGAGCAGATTTTGATGGTTCGGGATATTTTTGGCCACTGGCTTGACCGGAAAGATGAATTACCACTCTGTAAATTTCCATACCAGGGAGTAGGCAGACCAGCAGCTGAGGTATTCACACAACAAGCTTTCATGATTTCCCACAGGTACCCCTCACTGAGTGCCTAGTCTCCCAGCAAGTGTGGGTGGATCCATCCTCCCCAGGTTACAGAAAACCCGAGCTACTCAGGAGGCTTCGCAATCCAATGGCAGCACAGCCAAGAGTACAGAAGATAAAAATATTATTTCTGCCTAGTGCTCAGTGAGCAGATCAATAGGGAATTAATAAGGAAATGGAGTCGATAAGGACACGGCTTGCTGCCTGGGAGCTCCTGGGAGATAGGAAAGGGAGAGCTGCAGTGCCTCAGTGGGTGATGGCTCATCCACTATTCCAGCTTTGTGCCAAATGACAGTGCAGGTCTGCTTGATCTCCGGTGAATGAGTTTAATTGTTTAGTAAACAAAAGAGATCTTGTCAGTCTGCACACGGCTGCTTGAATGCGAGCAATTGCCATTCCACCAACTCCACCAACGTAAGGATGCGCTTCCATGCACTCCTGCTCTGCCAGAAGTGCTGGTTGCCATGGGTCTGCTCCGCAAAGCAGCACGTTGCTCTTGTGAAGTTGTAGCTGTGGGAAAAGATGTTGAAGTGCACTCAAGTCACCTAGTGAAATACTAGCAGTTGATACAAAATCCTGGGAAAGTTGATGCCCAATGCTTTAACTGCTCCCTTTCCTGCTTTCAGACACAGGTGGGATTTTCTGCTGGCAAATGTTGGTGCACCTTTGTTAGCTTCAGGGCAGAAAAGTGGTGGAGGAGCATAATGAGTTTTCTCTGACAGTGAAGCTGCAGGGGAGGTTTCCAAGGCAAACTTGGCAATCAGTCCCAACAACCACCTGTTGGTGCCATTGCAGGTGGCCCATCAGAAAACTCATTCCTCACCCCAGCCCAGAGGCCAGTGACACAACACCCTGACCTAGCCAGGTTCAGGTAATCAATGCAATCTAATTATGCTCTCCAAGGGTCGAGGAAGTGAAAACTGAAATGAAATGCAGAAATGGAGAACGACATTGGAATTGGAGATGGGGAGAATGAAAAGAACAAAAGTTCTGTGTATGTAGGAAAAGCTCTTCCTATATGTAGTTCATAAAAGGGGAATGGAAATGGAGCCCTTCAGAGATGCCAGATGAGTTACCCGTAAAACAGGCCCGAGAAACAGCTGGCATTCAGCAATTGTAGAGTGGGTTATAAACCTTTCATCTTACCTGCAGTAAAACAAGAAAAGCACACTGCTGGATTAGACTGCTTCACTGGTTTGCCTGACATATGGTAGTGACCCCAGGAGATCCTTGGGGTTTTTTCTTGCAGAAAGTAAAGGCCAGAAATACTCCATCTGAGATGTGAATTGACCACGGCTATTCTGAAAGATGGCCTTAACATTCTTGCTGCTGCTTCTGCTGCAGGTTTGTGGCTGTTGTTAGGAATTCTGGAGAACCTCTGCTCCTGGAGATCAAACAGTGCTGATCTTATCTGAAATGTATCTCACCACTTGTCTCCCATTTGTGAGTGAGAATATGAGGTCGTGCAACCTCACTCAAATATGAAGAGCAACTCTGATGTGCTAATGAAGATGTTTTTGCTGTTGTTGATAGTTACCAGGCTTTCGTCCTGCTTCTCCCCAGCCCTGTGTGCTTGATGTTACTGTTGGGACTGTTTTATTGCTCCTCAGGAATGCACATGGGCTGACGTGCAGAGAGAGAAAAACAGCAGAGCCTTAAAACCCATTCGGTGAACATTTGTTATCAATTAAATCAATCTCCTTTTAACAATGGAAGGAAGAAAAATAATTCACCTTCCCTCCTGCAATTGCAGTCATTCAACATTTTAATTCCCAAAGCAGTTCTGTCTTACCATCCCTCTCTGTGTTGGTTGCCAGGGCAGTGCTTCCCATGGAGGGCAGATCGATGTGAGCATCAGTGGGTGAGGCTGAAGGAGGTTGCTGAGCTCCTTGCTGGAGTTGGGTGGATAAACACTCTAATAATAGTTCTGTGCTATCCAAGCTACATTTCTGTGTCTGGAAAAAGGTCATCATCTAAAAATTCATGTTTGCCTTCTGGATGTTAAAACAAACCTGACAGCAGAGAGTCCTGCAGGAGGCGTCCACCTCGTGTAGTGTGATACTTTGAATTTATGTACATAAATGCACTGGTGTGTGTACCTGACAGTGCGCACACTTCTGCAGCGTTACCTCCGTGTGTGTACACGTCCATCAGCAGGTTCCCAGCCACAAGCTCCCCTTAGACTTTCCCTGCCAAATGCTGCTGACCAAACAGAGTGGGAAGGGGACCAGCCTGCCATGCAGAAACCTTCATTCCCCCTTGTGGCATCTTCTGGAGGAGGGAGCCTCTGGACAGCCGGTAGGAACTCTTGGGCTGCCTTTCTTTGCGGTTCAGGGAGCTGTTCTGCTGTTCAGCCTTCAGAGAGAGGAGAGAGTGGGCCAGGAGGCAGAGAAACCGGTATGAAAACACTTGGTGCTGCAACTTGTGTGGTCTAGCTCTTGCAGAGCTTGCAAGTAATACATCTTAGGGCATTGCTTACACTATGGAAACTGGGAATGCTGGTTTGTGGCATCAGTGAGGGTCATGAAATCCTGGTTATGTATCCTTAGTACTCAAACACGGGCTAGATGGAGAAGGGAAAACAGTGTAAGTAGCTTGTCCGTATCCCTCATTTGAGGGAACAAAATTGGTTCATAGCATCACTAAAATGGATAGAAAAGAAAAAAAGCAAGGCTGTTCTTTCAACTCACTACACTTTAGAAATAAAGCCCTAATGCTGTAAGGGAGACTCAGGTTTCTTCCTAAGCTTTCCCACACACCTTCCTGCTGGGTTTTTATATATCTTAAATCAACGGTATCTGGGGTTGTTTAAATTCAGTTAAATTGCACTCTCCATGCAGTAAAAAAAATTGTGTTCTTATAGCCCTTTATGTGTGTGTGTCAGTGTATTTGCCTTGAAAATGCCTCTCAGCGTGGACTGCAGGTGGCCTTGGATACCATCTGTGATTTATTTCTGGGAAGAATTAAAATACCAGCACCATTTGTTAGCCTGTTTTTACAGTGAGTAAAAAATGTGCAGTGCTGCTCTGCTGTGGCTGCCGTGGCTGCATTTGGTCCCGAAACTGTGAGTGCCCTTCTGACATTCTGATATTACTTAGGTTAGGCCCTTGGAGCAAGCCTGAACCATCTCTGCAGAGATTTCATGTAATACTCTGTGTTAGTGGATGTTACAGGCTGGAGGTGGATCATGTCCAAGCAGTTGGGAGTAACTTTGTGTGGTGTTCTGATGCGAGCTTTGACAGTAGGCTTAAGGAGTATTGCGTAGGTATGTGGTGGCTGTCCTGAAGCTGGACGGAATTGTTGAGTATTTTAATGGTGATTGTTGGCTGAAAGGACTGCCTGATAATTCAAATCAGAGACTTCATGGCCTTTACAACACGTTGCATGGGACGGTGGCCAAATTACTTCAGCCGGTGTGATTTATTTTTGAACCTGTTCTCTATAAAGTGCTAATCCCTGCCTGTTTTGAGGGCTGCTCCCCCTCTGCTCAGTTTTTCTGCTTTTTAGTGATAAAATAACAATCAGTCAAGGCACAGGCTTTTATTTAGTTGAAAACTGAACTGGTATAAGTGCAACCATGAGCCCTGATGCAGAGACAGTATGTGTGCATTTAGAGCTGTAGAAGCTGGGTGTGCCTGCTGGGATGCACAGATGAATGTGTCAGCTCTGGACACTGGTGGTTACAGGTGGGGTCCCTTCCTACACCGTGTCTGTTTCGGGTGTAGGTCCTTCTATGCTGCCCTTCAGGGACTTGCTGGCTTTTCAAATACATCTTCTTAGGGAAAAGCTCCCATCAGCTCTGAGGATGACAACTCCATAGCCTTCCTCAGATACTGCATCAAAGCTCTGCCTACTTATGTATTGGGGACTGATAAAAAAATCTGGGGAATGGGAAATGCTTTCCTGATGAAAAGCTATTTTCTTATTGAGACAATTTTGATTTTTATGTGGGTTATGCAGAGAGAAACTTACGGCTGTATTTTGCACGTGTTCAAGTCTACCTTTCACTTTTGGCTAATGATAACTTCAAACGCAAGGGTTAGGTACTCATTCCCATAGCCACTGCTTTTTTCTTAGCCTGCTGTCCTTGTTTTTATGAAAACTGTACAGTATGGGGCTGTACAGCTTCCCCTGGCACCTGGGATCCTCGGGAGATGACAGGCGTGATTTCACTCCCATCTGCTTCAGTGAGAGTATGTTGTTATTTTATGCCCTCATGTCACGTTTGATTGAAAAGCTCACCTGATGGTCTCTTGTTTGCTGTGGGGTCCCTCAAGATTCTGTGGGCTCTGTGGAGGTGCCTGCATTGTTCACACTGTCTGTAAGTCAGGCATGTTGTGAATTATTAGTCTTTTGTTGGGCTTTGGGAGTGTTGAGGTTTCTGGGATTTTCAAGACTTATGTGGATCCTGCATAAATTCTTTATGTGAGAGAATAAGCAGACAGCCCCTTTTGATAACCTCATGTTGCCTTGACGCTTCAGGGAACACGCAAGTTTAGCAGGAAAGATTTTATTTATTTATATTTAGCTGTGATATTGTTTGACTTAAACTTTGTTTGACTCAGCTCTAAGTCTCAGGCTTCTACCCCTGCCCAAGTTTGAAAATGTAATGAGAATTTATAAATTGTAATATTGTTTGGTGCGCTACAGGTCGGTTATTTGAATGGCATGCTTTTGAATGTTGCTGTTGGGAGTTGGGGGTATTTTTCCTTAATGGATATCAAGCTCAAAGAATTCATGCAGTTTTTGTCAATTTACAGATTAAACCAATTGAGAGTCTCTATTTTTTTCTTGGTTTTTTTTGCATTTCTGTCCTGGAGAGGTTTCCCTCAACATCAGAGTGCTCTGCCCTTCAGCCTTGGAGGCCCACCCTGCTGAGAGGGTTTGCTGGTGGCAGGGCACCTGTGGGCTGCTGTTCCTGCCCGCTGGGCTGATGGGCAGGGGGAGAAGCTGTAAAGCCAGGACCTTACTTCCTTCCACTGATCCCTGGCTGTGATTCAGCACTTGCTGTTTATACCCAGTCGGCCTCTGGAGATCCCAGGTTAGATCAAGATCCTGCTGTAGACGCTGCTGATCAGGCATGACCCCACGCTGACTTCATGAGCAGGACCTCCCTCAGGAGCTGAGCTGGCCCGTGTAACAGCAGTGAGGATCCTCATGGGACCCACAGCGCTGCTCAGGGATGCTCTTTGAGCCCCCAGCACCAGACTGGGATGGGATGGCTCCCTGTCTTATTCCTGGCGTTGTGTCAGGACCCTCTCGCAGCTGAGTGCATGGAAGAGGGCGTGATGTAATACCCAGCTCCCGGCTGTGCTGTGTACAGCCAGGAGTCTCGCTGCTTTGTCACACTTTCACTGAAGAAGATTATGCCTGAGGCTTTCAAAGGAACCTAAAAGCATTAGATCTCTCACTCGCCTGACTTTCAACAGGATTTCTAGGTGCTTTTTTAAATACAAAAATCCCAGCCTGCCACAACCTTCTGCCAAGCTGAAGGGTGTTACCTTTGAGGAAATATTGATGCAACTACTAGAACCCTTCAAGACAAAACCAGCTGCTGCTTGATATTGCAGGATCACCTCTCCTTCTGTGAAAGAAATTCAAATGTTGCAAATTGAAAACCTTTTTCAGGAAGACACAGGATCTGCCTCCATGACCTACACATGTCCACATCGTGTAGAGCAGCTCTTGGAACAAGGTGCCATGCTGTCATGAGGCCATGACCTGAGCTGTTGCCAGTGCAGGATTGTTCCCCAAAGGATGACTGGTCTCAGAATTACATCAAATCACACTTTTATTCAGCCTGACATAGAGCTTTATTGAGAACTTACATAAATACATGAAAATGAGTGTGATGTAATATTAAAATTGGAAAATTGGCTTGAAATGGTATACTGGAGTAAATACAAAATGGGCAGTATTAAAACTTGGCACAGATGGAAACATTATTCATATAACATTCTTACTTTAGTTGGCAAAACAATGCCAATAATTACAGTATATATTGGAATGGGGCAAAATGTGCCTTAAAAGCAAGTTGCCATGCTGCCAGCAAATAATTTGGCCTGGGTAATTAAGGCCTGAGTCCATGTGCCTAATGTGGCTGCAGGGAGTCCCATGGATGCTGAGCTTTGTGGTAGGGTCAGACAGGCACCAGGAGAGCCAAGAGTGGCTGTCAGGGACGTGTCCTGTTGTATGGAGGAGGAGTGGTGAGAGGTTTGACACAGGGCTCTTCAGGCTCTCCTCTCCCCTTGCCACAGAGAGGTGACACAGCCTGTTTTGTCAGGGCAGCACAGGGGGGTGGTTTATCACAGCTGCCTCAAAGGTGGCGGGGTCCCTGTGAGTGCTGAGTTTAAATGCGTTATTTAATCAAAAGCTGCGTTAACAAAAAACAGGCACACTAGATCTCTCCAACTGAATAATTAGTTTTTTTATTGTTTTTCATTTATTATTTTAATTTATAGAAGAAATTAATATGCTTGGAGCCCCTTTGAATATTATGGAAGATGATGCAGGCAGATTTTTCTTTCTGCTGCTGCCATGGCATGGCTGTTGGGTTAATGATGACCAGGGTTGCTTACAGGTTTTATGAGGGTTTTAAGAACTCACGTTGTAAGTCACTGGGAATGTGCTTTCAACAGGCTTTTTGTCAGCCCTTGCAGAGTGGTGAAGGGCTGGTCACTGGGCTGGAGCATCAGGAAGAGTCACCCTCATGTGACATCTCAGGACTGTCCCAGCTCTGAGAAGTGTCTCTGGGCTGCTTTCAGTAACCTCTTCTATCATGCAGTGGCTGTGGGGGACTGCCCAGACCCCTGAAAGATGACATTACAGCATTTTCCATGCTGTCCATGGTAGTTTTCCAGGCTAATTGCATGTTAGTCTGGCCCCATCCCCTGCTGCTTGCTACCCACACAGCAATGCTTGAGCAAAACCCACATGATGCTCTTAAGAGTAAGTGGGTAGTTGTCACACTAGTGCCTTCCTCCCCCTGAATACCCCTGGCACCAGACCAGGGGCTGTTTAAAGGCAGGACTGTGAGCAGAGCTTGCCAGTTGTTTAAGTGGTCTCTGTCGATCTGAATTAAAAGAATTAAAATTCTTGGTGGATCATAGGTTGCAGTCATGACAACAAATTTCCTCCCTTTCTCTTCTTTCTGTAATTGTCTTGTAATTCAGATATGGAGCCAAACAAAGCCCTTCAAATATTTTTTTAAAAAACCCTGATGTTTCAGATAATAGTGGCATTAAATGAAAAAGCAGAATAAATGGTCATCAGCGTTTTGATGACCGTGTATGTTTTATACCTGGTGTGGTCTTGGGAAACTGGAAATCTCTTGACTCTGCAAGTCAATAGGGCTTTTGTTCAGCGGTATTAGAGGGAATTTTGCTAGCCTAAAAGAAGTGGGGATAATTACTAACAGGAGTTCTTGTGCAGTCTATACCTGTAATAGTTAAAGGGAAGGCTGCTGAAATTTATTCTGACAATTGCAGATACAGCATTGGAGGAACCACTTGAATTATTCATTCTGCAACAAGGAAACATCCCACTTGTCTTCTCTTTAGAAATGAAATCTCAGTCTGCTTTAAAACATACTTTTATGGGTTGCTTTCCCGTAATTTTGCTATTCCAAGACTTCTATTATAATTATCCTTGAAGGTAGATTTTAAAGAAAATTATTCTGATTTCTAAAGGAAAAGATAAACTGATTTTTATATGAACTGCTACTTGTAGAATAGGTTTAATGAAATTCAGCTTTCTTTCATAAATAATGCAGCACTTGCATTTGATTAGGTGAAGCCTAGAGGAATTTCTGCCTAATCAGATGCATAGCAGGAAGGGTATTGCCTGCAGACTGTTGCCATTATCAGTGGTGGTGGCAAGGAGAATACAGCTCTTTATATGTCCACGTAGAAAGCTTTGTTTCTTAAGAGAAGTTGCAAAACAAGCTAGATATGTTCTAACAATTGATCTCCTGCATCTCAGTGTCCTCAGAGTGATGGTTTATAAAACAAAGTCTGGATTCTGAGTATTGTCATTATCGTGGCATGAAGAGACTCCAGGTTAATTGGAGGCCTCCTTGTCCTGGTAATGTGTTTCTAACCCTTCTAAGAAATAAATACATTCTTCATATGAATGAAGACCAGGGAAGAGACAATGTTTGCATTAGAGAGCTTGTGATCAAAATAACCTAATGCTTAATATCAATTCAATATTGAGACCAATTCCAGAAGTCTTGATAAACAGCACAAACCTCCTGATAACTTCAAAATGGGAAAAGTACATGTGTCTCCCTCCATTACAACAAATCACCTGCAGCAAAAGCAAGTTCTTGAGTAAATGTTGGTTCAGTTGGTAACTCGTGGTCAAGTTTTATGCTCCTGCATAAATCCTGCCACAAGACTTTGTTGTGCTCTGTTTTTATTCCCAGGGAGCTCTTATTAACAGCAGTGGGTGTGCCTGAACAGAGGGTAGTTTAAATAGGGCTGCTAGTCCTTTATTCAACATCCATATTAATGAATAAAAAAATGATCTGGTCCACATTCTGTAGCCTGGAGGTCAACTGGCATAAGTTGACACGGAAGTATTCAGTAAATGTATCTCTGAGAGACAGTGGCCAAGTCCAAGTTGGCTTTTGGGACCAAACTCTGATCTGGGCTCAGGCCTGGACCACTCCTGGGAACTATTTGAGGGTGGTGTGAAAGCAGCATAAACTGAAAGAGGGCAAGTTTGGATGGGATATTAGGAAGAAATTCTTTATTGTGAGAATGTTGAGGCACTGGAACACATTGTTCATAGAAGCTGTGCATGCCCCATTCCTGGAAGTGTCCAAGGCCAGGTTGGATGGGGCTTTGAATAACCTGGTCTATTGGAAGGTGTCCCTGCCCATAGTGGATGGGCATTGGAACAGATGGTCTTTAAGGTCCCTTACATCCCAAAACATTCTGTCATTCGATTCTGTAACGGCATGGATGGTCTTGGGCTCAGACTCTGGCTCTGGTTACTTTACCAGAGGTGATTCTGTCTTAGGCTTGCTTGTTCTGCTGAACTCAGTTGAGTGGCAGCTTGCTGTACCACCATAATAAAGCAACATTCCAAATAAAATATTTGGAGAGAAATAAAAGAGCTGAACCCTAGCGGCAAAGCCCAACGCCATTGCCTTATCTCGCTGCGGTCAGAATTTCTCTTAACTTTTGTTCAGATATTTAAAATTGCAGATGTTGTAAGTTCTTCAGGCCAGATGCTAAGCGGGTTTAAGCAGACAATTTGTGCTTGCTGAGGTTCTGGGTTTTCACTTACATTTCTTGGAAAGGGCAACGAGATGTAATGAATAAATGTAAAACACAAGAAAAAGAGCCCAGGATACAAGGGAGACTTGCTGTGATTTGCTGTCGAGAGGTTTTAGCACTGAGCTCGGAAGTGTATTTATGGAGCTGCTGGTCAGAACTGTGCACTTTAAAGGTGAAATCAGTTCCCTTTTTTAATCTTGAGTTTTCATTCCACTCCAAATTGGTGCAAGCAAATCTCCCAGGCCTAAAATGCCATAGGAGCACTAAAGGCCAAGAACAGAATTAATTTCTGAAAGTTTGAGAGAAAAACCATCAGGTTTAGGGCTGTAAAATGTTAATCTGTTTCTGACTTTCCCAAGAATTGTCTGAAATCCTTTTGCCCACTCATAACTCAAGTGACTTCGTGTCAAATATTAGAGCTGTTTTATGTGTGAGTACTGACAGAAGTAGTGCACACTTTTGTCATAGCCTTCTGGTAAAAAAGGCTAAAAAATGTAACTCCTAGAGCTTTTCCTTGGTTCAAAACAATGTCAAAATCCCATGGAGGAAATGGGAAACAAGACTGAGCCCTTGGTCATTTGCCCTAAGATGTTCTTTGCTCAAGAGTCTGGTCAAGGTATCACACAGAGCAGCATTCCAAGTGCTGAAGAGCAAGCAAGCTTGGCCCTTTTCTTTCCTCCCCTCCTGTTGCTCTGGAACACATTTCTCCCAGCCTGGAGAGACTTAGACTAGATGACAGACGGATTTGAGGGCCGAGGTCAAGACTCCACACTACACCCTCATCATCATCTTGTCTTTTGCTGGTGCTTCTCCGAGCGCAGGAAGCGTCTCACATCCCAAAATGCATCAGGCTCACTGGGGAGCTTCAGCGATGGAAAGTGGTGCTATTTCTATGTCAACTGCAGTTCTCACCACAAATTTCCTACTCTTTGCTACTCTGTGACAAGTTCAGGTAGGGGTCTCTTCACAAGTCGCTTGAGCAGCGAATGCAGGTGGCGAGGGTGAGTGTGGACACTGGGCAGTGCACCTGAGGGCTTGCAGCAGAAGTGGTGACCTCTGAGACATGGGATGCTCATCTGTGTGGGAAGGATGTTGGCCCTCTGTAGTCTTTATTTACTATGAATGGTGGTCACTACATTTATCTTTCATTATTATAACAGGCCACTTTTTAAAAAACAGACATGGCTGCATCCCTGAACAATTTCTCCTTAAATATGTGGCTTTGCAGTCCTTGTTTGCTAGGTGGAAAAAGGACTTGGGGCTTTTCTCTTGCTTAGTGGTAGGGAACATCCTGCTTTTGTTAGTGGTGCATGCCCATTTCTCCCAGAGTTCCCTTGAATGTTTCCAGCTTCACCCCCAAATAAGACCTTGCCAAAATCATTTATGGGCTGTGGAGTGAAAATGTTACTGATACAAATGTTGCAGCAGTGTATAAAATGCTAAATTATTCATGATACTTAAGCACAGAAAATCCCAGGGCTGAACTGACATAGTGAAAAACTCCAGGCAAAGAAAAAGAAAAACCCACCATGGAAAATCTTGGATTAAAAAGAGTTGCAAACTTTGGTCAGGCTATACTATAGAGTCTTAATCCCTTCTTCCTTTAAATGCCTCTTCTCAAGCTGTACCCTGTGCTTTCATAGCCAACTACTTTTAATGTCATTATCCACATCACTTTCCCATGATCAGGGACCTAAGGCAAAGAACTGTCAGACGACTTGTCCTCAGAGCATCAGACCTTCTCACACAGCTGGTCTCCAGGGACCTCTGTGGGTGTCTGTCAGAAATTTATTTCCTTATCATAATCACCCTCAGTTTTTGCCTACTTACCACACAAAGGGTCCTGGATACTTGAATCTTGTCCTGGATCACTTCCACCTCTGAAGTTTTCTGGTGAAGGACCTACAAACTAAAATATTAATGTAGGAGCACAACTCTGAGAATTTAAACTGCTGAATGGACCACGACCTGCAGCTTAATTCATGGAGAATTTTAACAGAGATGCATTGGGCCGAATATGTAATCTGGTAACTGAAACAGGCAGATGTAAAGATCAACAGGTCAGATAAAAGGAGAACTGTACTGAACCAAATGCAACAAGAAGCTTAGAGAATTCATACTGTTAAGCAGTCTGGTTCCAGATTCTTTTATCATTTTGCTTGGTCCTGAAAGCACTGTTCAACAGCTGATTTCAGGTTTCCTTTTGCACTTTATTATCACTTTTATTGTGAAAAAAAATCATTTAAAAAACCCAACAAATATTTTTAAACGGTGTTGTGTTGGATTCTGTATATATCAAAACATATTTCCATTGGAAATATTTTTTGACAAGGCAGTTCTTGCTTATTGCAAAAGCATTGTGAATGAAAACATTCAGGCTGCTTTAGTCACTATGCCTTTTGCTTGAAGGGTAAGATAGGTTTTCAGAGCTGTTCCATGTTCCATTTTGCCCTGGAGATATATAGGAACCATAGGAGAGGATCTGATTTGCAATCTGTTTGGGAGTTGAAAAGGGGTCCTCAGGATTGCATCTGACTTGCAGCAAATGAAGGTAAAACAGGGGTTTTTAGCTGACATTCATCCTTTTATTGAGTGCCAAACAGCATTGGTGGCAGAGTCAGTGACTTTGGCTTTATTTGTTAATTAATGAGCATCTGTAACTTGGTATTTCATTTTTCCCAGGCTGTACCCTCGTCACGCAAGTGCTCTCAACAACTTGGGGACGTTGACCAAAGACGTGGTGGAGGCAAAGGACTACTACAGACGGGCCCTTCAGCTCAACCCTCAGCACAACCGAGCTCTCTTCAACCTCGGCAACCTGCTCAAGTAAGTTGAATGCAGGGGGGCACCAAGAAAATTCACATTGCCTCTGCACACATCACCAAAGTAGTTTTTTTCTGCCAGCTGGTGAAGAAATGGTGTTATTTCTTAGCGCCATCCAGAAGTGCTGGCACAAAGGTGAGGCTTAGTTTGGATATCCTTGTGCTGCCACATCACTCCAGGTGCTGTTTGCAAGTGTGTTTCAGCTGTAGGAAATTTATTTGTTCCAAAACAGGCATCAGGAATGAGTTGCCTAAACCCAGCTAGTCACCTGAGATCCCCGTCTTGGTGGAGATGTGTAAACCTTTCCAGGGGAGGAAGCTGTGTTGTTCAAAGGCAGGCATCAGATGCCAAGCTAATCAAAAAACTCTGCAAGTTCCCACTTCTCCTCATTAGCTGTATGGAAAGTTGTTGTGTAGTTTAGGCGTAAGCACCTTATGCTGAGATGCTCAGAGCAGCAGAGGATTCATTCCCTTGCAGAGCAGGTAGGTCTGGATTTGAGGGGAAGGCTGGTTCACGTCCCTGTATGGTTAAAAACAAGTTGATGAGCTCATTATTTCACTCGTTGTTATTTAGTGTCAGCCTTTAGCAAGGAGAATAGCAGACAATCATAATCATGCAAATTAATTTGACTAACCACATCTAAAGACTAAACTTAGATCTGTACAAGAAGCCAGTATGATAAGATCTGCAAAGGGTTCAATTAAAAAAATAAAATATCTCCATTTAGCACCAGCAGAAAGGTCCTTCTTTTTGTGAGGATATTGTGGTATTTGCTGACAGAACTGCATAAACTTCAGCAGTGAAAGTACATTTTTGCTGATATGAACTGCCCTTATTTTGCTGATAATGGGTCTTGGTAAATCTTTTAGAGCAGACTGGGCTTTGTGCTGGTTATACCATTACAGGCTTAGTGTGGGACTGGTTTTAAAGTGGCACTGTGTCATTAAAACTTGATCTTTCTGGTCCTGAAATGTGACTTTGAGTGTGGATTTGTGTAAAGGATATTAAGTGGGCTGCCAAAGTTCTACGTGGTCTGTTCAGTAGCAGAGAAATTATCAGAATAATACTACAAGTAAACCTGGTGGTTTGAGGTTAGAATATGGGAAATGAGTAATCTTAAATAGAAAATAGGTAAGTGCTTTACTGGATATATTCACAAGGAAGGAAAATGGTAGTTTTATCACAAGCGAAATGAAAGATCTTTGTATTATTCATCAAATTTGGTTGATTGAAATTAATTTTAAGTGGCAATGGTGTTTAAAAATACATATTGTCTTTTAAATCCATAATGTGTGCCTTAGTTATTATTCTCTGCTATGTTTTGTGTTTTCTTTTTTTAATATAAAATATTAATACAAAAGGATCTAAGTCAGAAGGAGCACCAGGACATCCCACGTCAATTACGCTTAAATCTGGCCTGTCAGTGGGCTCTTATGACCCAGCAGATGGATAAAAACTGGATTTGTTGCACTGGAAAAGCACAAAAGAGACATGTGGGGAAAATTTCTTAGAACTGCTGTTTGTTTTCTGTGCAATATGTCATGTTTTTCACAATGTGATACTTAAGATATTGTGTGTCCTGTTGGATCGTAAGTGCTCTGCATCCTTCTGTGGTGCCACATTTTTCAGTATGTTAAATGTGTGTGATGCTTGTGCTAAACTTGTCAAAAGAAAGCACTCAGGATCCACCTGCCCTTTTCCCACATCCATTTGCTCCCATTCTCTAAACTTCCTTTGGGCTTCAAAGACAATGTAGCGCATCTGGACACAGCAATAGTGTTATCCAAATGTACTGGAAGCTGGGTGCCCTCATCTCCCTGTTCAGCTTCAAAAAACCTGCCAAAAAACAGGTGGAGTTCACAGTGGAGGAATTAGCACATACGCAGAGCAGATGCTGCGTGGGCAGATCCTCTGTGAATGTCTCCCCTAAAATGGTATCCCAAACCCTTTGGCCAGCACCTTTCCTGGATGATCCAGCAGCTTAGCAAAGTATAAATAATGTCTTTATTTATATTTTCTACCCGTGTCTCCAAATTATCCTTTCATATAGATACATAAATGTATATGTATATGGCAGCCAGTATTCTGCAGACACTAAATGCTAGTATAATATGGGTCATAAACGAAATAAAATGGAAATCTGCACAACATTACAGGCAGATACTACTTTCTATGTTATGAGACATTATGAAGAGTGTTTTGATTTTTAAACATATGTCAGAGAGAAGATAAATGGTCAAGCAATAAAAACGTTTTCTGTCCTCTTCACAAAGGCTTCAGAGCATGGTGCAGATCAGAAAGAGACAGATCTGCAACACTTCAGGCATGTCCAGTAACAGCACTGCTTGTACTGGGACATGTAATGAAATTGTCTGGCATGGGGAATTCCCAGTTGAATTCTGCTGAGTTCCTTGTACCCATCCCTGCTCATAGTGTGCAAATCTCATGGTGGATGTTAGATTTCACCTCCTCTGGAGTACTGAGAAGAGGGAAGTCCAGGATTTTGGAAGGATGGAGTTGTCATTCCCATGTGGGAATCTGCCTTTCGTTATTCCATGCAAATAAGCTATTTAAGTGTCCATTGCATGTGATTTAAACTTGAGTAAAAAACTGTTTTGAGGACACAGGCTGGAATTTTTAAGTTGTTTTCTGTGGAAGTCATAGATGAAAAATGATGTTTCCATTTTCTGTTTGCACATAAAGAAGACAGCTGTGTGCCAGAAGATGAATGTTCTCAGGAAGTATTGCAGGGTAATGGCTGCATAAGCCTCTGGTTTTGTTTACATATCCTGAAATAAAGTTGTATGTCATCATTTTTGTGCCTAATGTAAATATTGGAGAGTAGATAATTAAACAATGCCAACAGATTTCTTACTTAAAATAGACCCAAAAGATGGCCTACCTGAAAGTGAGAAATCTCTCTGCTTTCATGGTCTGTGATCAGTGACACAGAGCAGCCTGATGCTGCTTTCTTGTGTTTTGAGTATTTGTCTCCTCTGTATAAATTCAGGTTCGCTGAGATACAGATAAATATCATTCAGAATACCTCACAAATTTATAGCCTGTGGGTTGTTCTGTAAAGAGACAAGAAATAAAATATCATGAATGTTTGAAATAAATATCAATCTCAGCTTTCTGTTCCAGGAAGAATGGATAAGAACTTCTTATTTGTGGTACCGTATTAATCCATACCTAAAGCATTGCAATATTCAGTACACTGTTCCTTATGAAGAAAAACCTCAGAACTCTCATGTGCTTTGAGGGTGTTATGGCTTAATTTTCAAGGGGAAAGTGAAATGCCTAGAAACAGTCTCCACTGAATCTTGAGTTCACTCAAAGGACGGGTTCTCTTCTAGATATAGAGTAACATGCAACGTGTCCCGAGTGGTTGTTGTTGTTGTTGTGATTCAGTCCCAGTTTAGCAAACCCATCTATTCAGAAGAGGAAGGACTGTCTGCCCTCTCTGCTCCAGGCTTCTGGATGTATGTGAGCGTGCTGACACAGGCTTGTGGAACTGCCTGGAGATGCTGAAGAACATCAGATAGAGATTACATGTATGGAGATTTAAGACCTTTTAGTTGGTGAAACATTCCTTCCTTTCGTTCAGAAGCAAACTGAGTGGTGATGTTTAGTGACACTGCATCTGGCTTTCTGAATGGTCTCTGCAGGATACTCTGTGTCTCATGAACTGCTGTAGGTACCCCTCAGTATCCCATACACATTGGACACAGTGGTTAGAAACCCCCCCAAACTCTGGCAGTCTGATTTTTGCAGCAGATTGAAAAGATAACTTAGGTTACTATTATAACTTAGGGTCTCTGGAGATCGTCTGGAGATCAAGCCAGCTGCTCAGAGCAAGTCTGATTGGATCAGATTGCTCAGGGCTGTGTCCAGCTGAATCTTGGACGCCTCCAAGGACAGAGGTGCCACAATCTCTCCGTGTGACCTGTTCCAGTGTTTGACCACCCTTGTGGTGAAAGATGTTTTTCCTTATATCTCATCAGGATGTCCCATGTTCCTACTCTGGCATCTGTTGCCTCTTGTCCTGTCACTGTGCACCTCTGAGAAGAGTTTGACTCTGGCTTCTCTGTATCCTTGTAAAAATTTTTTCAGAACAGTTGTGTAGCCTTTGATGAGTTCTGTGTTTCTGGCTTTAATACAGTCTAAATAACTTCACAACATAAAATCTGAAAGTCACAAAGTCCTTTAGAGCACTAATTCCTAGGTTGCTCTCTGTTGCATGTGGAATTGGCTACAGTGCAAAGAGCCCTGTGCATCACCAGACTTTGGCAGGGTGGTTTAACCTGGTGCTTCTCCAACTGCGGGGCACTTGCAAAAATATGTAAGAGATGCTCTTAATGGAAAGAGCTGTTCCTTGCTTTCAGCTTGAGCATGCTGATTGTAGAGGCAAGGCTGTGAGCTCAGGTGGGAGAG
Organism: Lycocorax pyrrhopterus obiensis; assembly: GCA_014706295.1. Taxonomy (NCBI): domain Eukaryota; kingdom Metazoa; phylum Chordata; class Aves; order Passeriformes; family Paradisaeidae; genus Lycocorax; species Lycocorax pyrrhopterus. Next base: position 56,780,837 of record JACSVZ010000015.1, on the reverse strand, counting down.
GGAGTCAAGAGAGGCCATTATAAAACAGAGTAATTTGGGTAAAAATTGGAGTAAGTGGTCACAGATTGCTCGTGTCAGTTGAATTTGTTCTTCTCTCTGTCACAGTGAAGATACACATTACCTAACTATTCCTGCTCCAGATCCCCAGTTTATGGTAAATTAGTGTATTGGACTGTTCTTTCAATGCTTTGTGCTCTCCCAAATTGTAGGAGAGTTATGTCAGAGATGGCCTTGATCCTGCAAAGTGTTGGCCTTGAGCCAGGAAAGCACTTCAACCAGTAATTAATTTTCAACGTGCATACATAAAAGTTAAGGACACATTTAAGTGCTTGGCCAGAGCACTTGGTATCTTGCAGGCCTTAAGCCCTCTGAGAAACTACTGGATTTGCTTTTTTTAATGTAATTCAGTCTGTCACATAAAAAGATGCCATAATCTTTCCCTCTTTACCCCCACTTTCAGGAGACAAACATTGTTCTTGGATCAAATGGAGAAAAAAAGAGGCCATTTTGGAATAAAAGAGTGATTAAGAGGGCTGCCCCATGTTCAGAGTGAATGCTTGTGGTTAATGGGAACTTTTACTGCTGCTGAGTGGATCACTTAATCCTTTTATTTCTGTAGCGGGCATTTCCTACATTTTTTGCCAAACATCAATACCTTCATAAAGCAGTCATCTGGTTTTGATTTATAAAAATGTGTCATGAAACCCCAGCCAAGGGATCCCAAAGTTTTATAAATTGACAAGCTAGCTAGACTTTAATTAGTGTAGGAGAAAAGTGGTTCTTTATTTGTTTTTGCTTCATTCGTGTAATTTATATGGAACACCAGTGGAAGAAGAAAAAGACCAGCACAACTGGTTTTACTTAGCTTAATGCACAGGCAAAATATTCTTCCAGTTACACAACTAGAAAGGAAAAAAAAATCTGCAAAGCCACATATATTATCAGCTGAAATTTGCACCTTATAAACAAGATCTGGTTACTTGACCAATGCCACTCAGATGAAATCTAAGGCCAAAGCAGCAAGGTGTTCCCGTATTTTCTGTTTCCCCAGAGCCCTCTGTTTCTTTTTCTAAGCCCCGCTATTCGTATTCTTTGTACACCCAGCACAAGGAAAATGTTGTTTCAGCCCAGCTAAACATCCTTAGATGTTTGTTCAGGAAACCTTCTCATTTTTCAAAGGAGAGAAATACAGAGCGATACTGGAGAAATTGTAGCTCAAATAAATAAACATCCTAAGATTTTTGTTAGGCAAACCTTTTCCATTTTCCATAGCAATAAATGCAGAGCAATGCTGGGGAAAAAACCTAGCTCATCAGCATAGCCACCTCTCAGCTATCTCTGTTTATAATCCTTAGGATCTGAAGAACAGAACTCCTCCAGCCTAATGATCAACTTGCTAAGGAATTATTTAGAGAACCCAGGCAGTTTTAACTTGGAGATATTTTAATTTCAAAATAATGGAGTTGCAAGTAGATCTGTAAGAGCCCTTGTCTAGGAACATGCAGAGACTCCTCAAGGTTTTAGTAAAGGAAATGAAGTGTTACAGTGTCTCCAGCCTGCTGAGGTGAGAGCGAATGCCCTGTTCCCAGATCACAGTGCCTCCGTCCTCTCGGCACCCTCCCTTCAGACACCCAACTGCACTGATTCATTAAAGCCTCTGTCCTCCCAGCTGCTGGAGACAGCGATGGGCTGAGGAGATGCTGGGTACTCTGTTGTGGAGAGGAGGCGTGAATGAATCATTTAGTCTTTGTTGAAAAGGTCAAGCCGGGGACTTCCACGTCTCTTTAAAGCAGTTAATCAGTGGGATAAGCTAAACATGTACTTACAGGAATATTTCTTTCTGTTTTTTTTTTCCTCCTCCCTGCAGGTCCCAAGGGAAGAAGGAGGAGGCTGTAATCTTGCTGCGGGACTCCATTAAGTACGGCCCAGAGTTTGCAGATGCTTACTCAAGCCTGGCCTCGCTGCTGGCTGAACAGGTAACGAGGATGGCTCGGGTCCTCTGCCTTCGTGTGCATGCACTGCTGCCACAGCCACAGCACCTCCTGCACCTCCCACCCTTGCCTCGCTCACACGTGGTGGCAGGCGTGGGTCCACGCTGTCTGCACAGAGCTCTCAGGCTGCTCTACAGATGGCTTTTTCAGGATGGGAGGCAACTCATTCACAGTGAGTAATTACACCCACATGGTGTGGCTCTGAATTAAATCACTGCTGAAGTTGTGAGTAAATCCCCTCTCCGCGGCTCCCTGCATCTGTGGAGAAGTCTTAATCCATTGCACCTTGAATGTTGTGACAGCAGGAGAGGCGAGTGCTTCCCCTCACACACACACGCCTACACAGATAACCTTGAGATTGCATAATAAATCATCCCAAAGCTAGGAATTGTCAGAACCCAGGTGGCCTCTGCAGCCCAGATTCTGCCTCTTGCACACACACAGGGATACAGCCCCTGATTACTGTGGTAGATGACCACGAGCAGGGAGTGGGAAGGCTCCCTGGCTTTATGTTGCTCTTAATGAGTGGCTGTTCAATATTTTATTTAACCTCATTGTTCATGTGCCTCCAGGCCTTATTTACTGTGCGTGGCCCAGGCTGTGCTCTGGAGGCAGGATTACTCATTTCCTCTCAGGCCTGTTCCCCACGCTCATTACTCAGGCTCTCCCTACTCTCTGTAGTTAGATAATTTATTTCTACAGCATCCCTGTGAGGTGAAATATCGTCCCCACAGAGGAAAAGAGAACTTGAGGCACAAAATCCTTGAGTTCAGAAGGAGCCGTGAGGCGTGAGTGCCCATGCTGAGACCACCAAGCCCTCCTTCCCTCCACACCTGCAGCAGCAGATGAGGGATGCTGTGCTTTGTGCCGTGGTCCCACTCTGGAGCTGTGGGGGTGGATGATAAGGTCCCTGTAACTGCACAGCTCCAGCACACCTCTTCAAACCTTTTGAAAACTGATTTTTTTTCTCCTTCAGTTTTCAGATCTAATTGTTCCATAGCATGGGGTGCTGAAGCTTTCTTAAAAGGTTGCTGAATATAAATACAGACAAAGCAAAATTCTATCTTTTGCTGTTCTCCATTATTCTGGTTAGTGAAATCTTCTCTCTGTAAAGGAGAGGGATAAATTTCAGCAAAACTATAGGCAGAGGTCTTGTTTAATCTTCTTTAATGATGTAGGCACTCTGCAAAACTCACCTATGATGTATGTGAATTACTGAAAGATGTTCTATTTTATTTTCCCTTTTAAGAGTATTTCAGATATTATCAATATTATCTGCAGGGATCTTGGAATACAGTGTGTGAATTTAAAGACGAGCCTTGTTGAATGGGAACTCTGCTTTGAATAAGCCCATCAGTGAAGAGTCTCCTGCAAGTACAGGAAATGACTTCTCTGCAGTAATACCTGGTTTTAATATTAATTGAAATTATTAATTAGAACAATCGATTGCAAGGTCAGCAGAGCAATAAAACCATTATAGAGTCCCGAGACCTTCTGCCCAAAGCAAATGCCATTAGTAAGCCCAGCAATAATTCATCTCTCTTACATATGGATTGTTCATCCTCTTGTGACTTGAGTAAGTAGTAGGGAAAAAAGATAGTTAGTACAATTTTCTCAGAAAACAGCGATTTCTCTGCAGACTTTTAACACTTTCTCATGTTTAGCCAGAGCAGATGACTACTTGATTGTGCACCTCCTGCCTCACACACCCATCCTAGTGACCACAATAGGGTCTGTCCTGCAATACCTGCTGCTGCCCGTGGCTGGGAGCTGCAGAATTACACCCTCCAGGGGTACAGGCAGAAGGTTTGGCATCTTCAGCCCAAAGGATGATGACAGGAGCCCATTTTCTCAGTTTTGGGTTTTCCTCTTTGTCTGAGCATTAGTGTTGAAAACGGCTAAAAGTTACAAAAAGTGGTTTTTTGTCTTCTTGTGGCCCAGAGCCTGTGTCACAGCTGTAGGGGTATCTGTGAGGCCAGGCAGTTACAGGATGGCATCACTTTGGAGCTTTGGGGAAGGGACCATCGGGTCCCTCTCACTGGGATGTGACAGAAAGGGGCTGAAGTGCCACGTTAAAATAACTTGCAGGAGGTGACCGTGCCCGTGACAACTTCTGCTTCTCCAGCTTTGCTCTAAGGCTGAAAGGGAAACGTGGACACAGTGAAATAGTGCCAGGATTGCCTTGGTCAGTCCTGCATGGCATGTTCCCCCCATATTAAAGGGGATGAATCTGAAATAGGCCTTATGGTTCCTTCCCTTCTACGCCTGTGAAAAGTGCTGCTAAGAGGAATGTCTCGGGTGCCAGGGAATTAACCTGTAACTTGATGTAATTGCCCTTTCTCTCCTTGATAGCTGATTCTGAAGCCAGAGCTGACATGGAAAACACCACTGCTGCATTGTGTAGAACAGTTTGGCTTGTTTGTGCCTTTTATAAATGCTTGCCCTTCTGAGTGCTCTTTCTGCTTGCAGTTGTAACTCAGTTGCAATGTATTGCAGTTTTCCTTGATTTCCATGATCACTGGTAACAGAAATCAAACATTTTTGCTTCCTGTTTTCACAACATTCTAACACCGGTTCCTCGCAGTTTCCCTTCTTCCCAGCTTCAGTTTCATCCATCATTTTGTGCTACTTGGTGGCGCTTTTCAGGCCCTAGTTTCAGCTGGTTTTGTATGTGTGTTTCTTAGAAAACAAAACTGTTTAACCCACTTAGCTGCAGAGGAGAGCCTACTCAGGCATAACCAAACTGAAAAACTGAGCCTTATGAAAAACAGACTTAAAACCCTGGAGTTCAACTGAAAGATTCTCATATGCATAATTTTTTTTTAATATCGTAAAAATCTCATACATTTTTTAAGCCAGTCTTCTGAGTTTTGTGAGGTCGATGAATGTTTCATGAAGATCTGGGAGTGGCATTATTAAGTGTTAATGAGAAGCAAGCCTTGATGAACTTAGAGCTCTATTTCTGCTAAGAAGAAGAGAGGCTGTGAGGAGGGAAAGCTCTGGCAGGAATAGAAGGTTCCACCCTTGCCACTTTCTGACTGTGCTTAATGCAAACACTTTGTTAGATTGGGCAATGAGCCTGAGGCATGCAGGGTCAGGACGTTAGGTGCCAAAAAAGCAATGCAACCACGATAAAAGTGCTAAAAGTGCTCAATATTGGTAAATGTTTTGAACACTCTAATCCAGTATGGAACACTCTAATCCAGTTTAACACAGCCCTTCCTTGCTTTAAAAATCGGGTTTATGATCAGTAAATAAAATAAGCTGACATACGTGCATACAAAGCTGCATTCATTGGCTGAAAATTAAAAGCAGAGGAAAAGAAAATAATACATAAATCTTGGAAAATATGTATGAAAAATTGCTTTTCGTTTTAGTCAGTTCTGATGATCACTACACTTTTCCTGACTCTGCAGGATAATGTTGTCAAATTCACATCAATTTATCCAAAATTTCCAAAGTTAAGCACTTTTTAAAAACATGTTTCTGTGCTTTATTGCACACTTATCTTTTTTGCTGGCTGACCTTTATCATGTAAATGTGAAGGGACTTAACTGTGGCAAACTGTGTGATTCTGCGATCAAGTCATACTCATTCAGTGCAATTCATTCCAGCTCTCCCGTTCTGAAATAGGAAGCGAGAAAAGAGTCCTCACATTAAGCAGCTGTGGAGCAAAAGCTGCTGTCAGGTACAGATTTTAAATCCAGGGCAAGCCCAGGGGGCTCTGCCATTTGCAGGCCTTGAGGAGAGTCCACAGCTGGGAGTGGACCAACCTCTTATTTCAGTGTGGATTCATTCCCGAGCATGGATCTGCCCTGGGGGCTCCAGGCCCTCCTCAGTGCAGAGCCTGTTGGCTGATTTTGCTTGGGAGCATCGTTGGGAGGCTGTGGAGTTTGTCGCTGTAGGGCTGTGCTGCTCAGTGGAAGGGGAAGAATTGAGAAAAGCATCTTTGGTGCTGGAGGCTTGCCTAACACCCCTCTGCACTGTGCCTGTCTCTTCTGTTCACAGCCTCCTTCCACAAACACACCTGACAGCCAAGCTCTGAGAGTAGGGGGGAAGGAAGGAACCCGTGCTGGTGAGCATGCAGGCAGTGGGCACACACGGTCTGACTGGAGGGACGTGGAAACCTTTTTAAGTTGCTCTTTGATCCAAAAGAGAAATGTGATCGTTGTTTCAGGACTGGGCTGCCTGTAGCTCAGGCTAGACAGAACCCAGCCAGTTGGATGCTTTCTGTGGGCAGGGTGTTCCCAAAGAAAAGATCTATATTTTCTAGAAATGCTCAGCACCAACAAACCTCCTTGAAATCTCTGCAAAATGAGGGCTCAGTGCAGCTGGGGAATCAGCATGGTGGTGTGTCCCATCAATCCCAGTGAACTACACCTCACACATTGACAAGGCCTGGTTTTAATCCAATCTGCCAGATTATCCCCACTCTTTCACCACCCTCCATCTTTCTCCAGCTTCCTTTATCCCCCTGCACTCGCTCCCTAGCCATCACACAGAGCAAGCTTTCATTCCTTGTATTTTCCTCACTGCTTAGGGAATGAACAGCACAGCTCCAGAGGGGAAAAGTTAGCCAGCGAGATGCTCATTAAACAAATAAATTAGAATATATCAGCTCCCAGAAGACAGATATTTCTCAACAGAACCCACACAATCCCTGTTGCTGTGTTTTTCTTGGCTGGGCGTGTGCCCAGCTGGGGTCTCACTGGCATTGCACAGGCACCACCTTTTCCAGGCATTTCACAGGTGGCTACCTTTGGAAGGGCATGGGGGAAAGCTGTCTGAATTGTTCTGGGATACCAGCTGGCAGCTATATCACATCCATGCCCTGGGGTAAAATTTTGGCCTCCTGGAAGGTGGGGTGGGTGCGGGTGCCCTGAGCTCCCTGTGCAGCAAGGGAGTTGTCACAGAATGCAGATGTGCAGCAAATGGTGCTGACAACCTTTGTGCCATTGCTGAGAAATCTCCTTCTCTTTTAAGGAACGGCTTAAGGAAGCTGAGGAGGTCTATAAGGCTGGCATAGAGAATTGTCCAGAGAGCTCCGATCTGCATAACAACTACGGCGTTTTCTTGGTTGATACCGGTAAGTGGAAGGGAGCAAGGGATTTTTCCCTCTCTGCCTTCTTTGCTTTGATTTATTTTATTCAGCAGTACACATCTAAAAGGGTGTCAAAAGCTTCCAAGGCAATAGATGTGCCTCCACGGTAGCTTGGAAATAAATATCCCCGTGCTGCTGAGGGGGCACAGCGCACTGGAATTCGTAATCAGTGCAGGCACTGTGCAGCAGGAGCCTTCAGCCCCGCTGTTCCCTTCAGTGTTTCTCACCATCTTCACACAGGCAGTTGCCCTCTTCAGTGTGAGCTGGACAGCACCCTGACAGTACTGCCTTTTTTCCAGCAAGGCATGGCCACATCAAACCAAATCACAGGCACACAAATGGATCATTATGGTCTCTGGAGCACGTGCAGCCCTACTTTGTGACAAAGCAGCTCTTTGACTGTAAGGGTTGAGTGCCACCACTATAGAAAGGAACATGGCTTTTAAACCACAATCATCTGTGAAAACAAAACCTTATACACTGTGGGGTGAATTGATTTTTCAGGAGCTCTGTAATGGCATCTTTTATTTTCTGGGCTCCTGGTTACCATCCAACTTCCTTGGCACTTTCTGGCATTCACGTAACAACAGAAACGTCACTTTAATTGCCACCTTTTATTGACAGCTTTATAAGCAAGGCTAAGTTTGACAAATGACTAGTGGAAACTGACTGTTGTCTCACTGTGGTCCCTCCAGATCAGGGCCAAGAGTCAGTGATGAAATAGCGTAGGCTTAAAGTGTGTGGTTGCCACCTATTCTTTCCCTGTCACATGTGCCCAGCTCCAGTGGTGCTTGGGAAGAAGGGACGATGGTGTCTGTCAGTCTGCAACTGGCTGTTCTGCCTCTGAGCTGACACTTGGCCATCACTCTCCTGTAGTACCAGTGTGAAACAAATACAAAACCAACATCAGTATTCATAATCAAAAGAGGCATCATGGCATTAGCAAAAGAGGCTGAGGTTCTGAATTTGGGCCCTGGCAAAATTCAAGCTTGCAAATAATAAAAATTCCTGCATAATTTCCCTCTGATGTTGTGCTCATCTTTGCTTGCCAACCCAGATAAACTGTCCTATTCCTGCCAAAATTTGTGGTTCAAATGTAGTGCAGAGCACTTTCTGGTTTTTGCACTTGTGTACCCTGCCAAAGTAAAAACTATCATTTCCTGGTTTACTCCTACGCTTCCCTACACACAAACAACTGGAAAAAAACCCACTGACTTTTGATACTTGGGGCATGATGTGTCAATGACCCTCCTAGAGACACAACAAGGCATGAAGGAAGTGGCTGGTGGTGAGCCTGTCACAGGCTGTGCTCTTCGCCGGCGGCACAGGGAGATGCTGTGAAGCACCACGCCAATTAACTTGCAGGGTTTTGTGCAACAAGCCTCCAGCAAGTGTCGGCTCTGGGGAGCCACAACTCTAGCCAGCTCTGCAGTGGTCACAGACACTCTGTGTCACCCTTAACGATGCACATTACCCCTGTGTGTTGAGCAGGGGAAGCGCTGGCTGGCTGAGGGACTGAGGTGCGTGCCCAGCTGCTTCCCAGGATGTTTTGTAGATATAATTTTCAAAAACATCTGCCTGCTCAGTGGTGGGGAAAGATCGAGGCTGCTGCTGCATGTTTTGAAAAAGTTGTACCTTGAACAACACGTCCTCAGCCTCGGGTGAATCTTGAACACTTCTAAATCTCTCCACAGATGTTCCTCCTCTCTCCTGTAAAGGACATGCTGAGTTGTGTCCGTGTAACTTTTAAGTTGCATAGATGGTCTCAGAAAAACTGAACTAGATCTGAAAATCTATGAAAATAAAATTCCCACAGCAGCATGTTCAGTGCCCCAACATGCACTGGCTGTTTTTGAGATCTGTTTTCCAGCTCGAAATGGAATTAAATACATTGTGAAGTGAATTGGTTTAAAAAATGCCAACGCTGAAAAGCTTTGTTGGTGGACAAAGCTCTTTGAGTATTGGTTTTCATCAGGAGATTATCTGGTCTGGAGTTTGCAAACCAATTAAACGAGCCCCGGGATTAAAAATGCAATATTTGCACTGCTGAAATGCTGGAACTTTATACTTTTACCATTATTTAGCTGAATAAAAATATGATATTAAAAGCAGAACTTCAGGCATTGGGGTGGTGGTCTTGCACCTCTCTTGTTGCTTGTATTTTGTTGTGGTGCTCGGTGATGTCATGGGGCTGCAGGACCTTGCACATTTTCACACAGCGAAGCAGTGCCACCCAATGGCTCCTGTGCAGCACAGAGATGGTGCCTACATGCTCCCAAGTAGGCACCTGGACTCCTCTGCTCTGGGATTTATTGCCCTGAGTGGGAATTAGCTGGTCCTTGGCAGCTACTCCCAGTCCTGTTGAGCAATACAAAGAGACTGAGCTGGGGCTCAGAGCAACACAGCAGAGGTGGAGAGAGTAGTCTCTGTTTGGAGAGAGCTGAAACTGTTTGCAGTTCTGGTGGTGTTGTGGGGAATACGGGGTGGCCTGTTCTCCATTCTTCATTGTCCATTTCTCCACTGGGCCAGGGTGAAAGGATGCTCCACCAGGAGATGGCACATGTGCCCCAGCCCCTTCTCTGAGGTGGGCTCTGTCCTTAGCACAGGGGTTGTGTCCCCCCTGCTGCATGATCAGAGGGTGCTTTCAGTCAGGAGTCATCTTCTTGTGACTGTATCCTCAACTTGCAAAAACCCACCCCTAGAAAATCTTTTTCTCGGGATCGTCCAAATATTGGGGCCTAAATCTCAGTTTGGACAGCAGTTTCTCTTACGCTTCGATTCAAAAGGCTGAGTCAGGGTTTCTTTCTCAAAGTGTTTCCCACGCATAGAGCAGATGATGAAAGAAAACCAGAACATTACAGTGTGCTGAGTTTGGGACAGGGTTTTTCTGATGCACCAGTTTAATGGCTGTCCTCCTTTCCAGGGTCTCCCGAGCGAGCCATGTCCCACTACAGGCAGGCCATCCTCCTGAGCCCCGCTCACCATGTGGCCATGGTGAACCTGGGCAGGCTTCACCGCTCCCTGGGGCAGAACAAAGAGGCTGAAGTGTGGTACAAGAGGTGAGGATTTGGGATGGGAGACAGAGGGTTTCCTCCTGCCCGTGTATGGCTTGTCTCTGCTAAAGAGCTTCTGATACACGGATCTGTCAGTGCATGCGTGGGGTTTCCTGCCTTCATTCTCCATCTGTTTGAAACTAGATTTGGCTGGTTTTGGGGAGTGCTGGGACAGGCAGCATGGGCTCAGGCAGTGTTGATTTCCCTGGACTATTTCCAAGCTCCCAGGATGGACGCCGCTGCTTTTGGCTGGGGGATGCTCTGATGATAAAGTCAGAGGTTTCTTGGTGGCAAGGGCAGGTTGTATTACCACAGCTCCTACCCTGCCTGAAGCTGCCCTGTGGTTGCTGCACCAGTAACAGCCATAACTGCTGCACAGCTCGGCACCAAACCCTTGGCACCTTTAGCAACTCTGGCCCTTCCCAGCAATGTGCCAGCAGGCAGGCTCTGACTCCTGGTACACAGCAGGATGGACTGGGTGGGGGTATTTTTGCCTTCTTTTTGGCATATAGATTTTTGCTCACACTCCCCAGGTTTCATCACTGTCAACCATCCCCATGCCTGCTGCAGGTTTGTGGGCACTTTGGAGGTGTCTCTTTCCCCTTCTCAGGTCAGGTGGCCAGAGGGATTACTGCTGTGGGCACACTCGTGCCTCCCCAGGACTTGAAATTTGTGCTTCCCAGGTTGGGATGGTGCAGAGCTGTGGTTCTCCATCCCAGCACAAGCCCACCCTCGCTCTTCCACTTTGCTCCTCACACCACCTTGAAGCATCCCTTTTTCCCAAACTCCAGGGCACTGAAGGTATCCCGGAAGGCCGAGATCCTGTCCCCGCTGGGGGCTCTGTATTACAACACGGGGCGATACGAAGAAGCGCTGCAGGTTTACAGGGAAGCGGCAGCGCTGCAGCCTTCGAACAAGGACATCCGACTGGCACTGGTGAGCGTGGGGCCAGGGCAGGGCCACGACATGGGAGCAGCAGCCACTGGGTGCAGCCCAGTGTATGACAGAGGGCTGAGCTTTCCAAAATCATAACACTTTATAACGTGGCTCTGTTACAGGCTCAGGTTTTGGCGATGATGGGGCGGACGAAGGAAGCTGAAAAGATGACAAACCATATCCTTAACGAGGATGCAGAGTGTCTGGAGTGCTACCGCCTTCTGTCAGCCATCTACAGCAAGCAGGAGCTCTATGCCAAGGTACCGTGGCATGGGATACGCTTGTCCCAGGGGCTCACACACAGAGCTCAGGTTGAATTTTACACTCCATCTCTCCGGGGACATGTCACGTGCCTCAGCGCACATCCAGTAGATTATTTCTTCACTAAAACCTTCCGTTTATCTACATACTAAGACTGAAGCGAAGCAGTGTGGTTTTCTTATCACTTACGCCTCTTGCTGCTGTCAGCCCCACTGCCCATCAGCCCCAGGCATTTAAAACTCTCATTTCCCTATGTGTTAATGATGTGGAGCGAACAAGGGAAGGAGGAAGATGACTCTTATGCTGGGAGTCCATAGTGGTGAGGAAAGAATGAGAAGTGGAAGGCACACAATGTCCTCTTGCTTTTTCACAGGCACTTGAAGCTATAGAAAAAGCGCTTCAGCTAAAACCAAAGGATCCAAAAGTCATATCAGAGCTCTTTTTCACTAAAGGAAACCAGCTACGAGAACAGAATCTCCTTGACAAAGCTTTTGAGGTATGATTGCTCTAAGACCTACTGGTGGTTCTATAGGCTGAAGGATAGAGTTTGCTCATTGTGTGTGAAACTCCCTGGTGCATACACCCTGGCTGTTGGCCTTAGGAGCTCAGAGTCCATCACTGGTACATGGAAAGCTATGAGGCAGCTAACTTTACCAGACTTAATTGCAACTTTTTTCCTCATTCCTGTATGGAAATACCGCTTCTTGCTCTGAGAGGTTAAGTACAGAATTGTGGTGGGATTGACCCTTGCTCCATCCAGCCCCAGCCCCTCTTGCTGTCAGTGACCAGCTCCAGGTGGCTCAGCTGGAAGCTTGGGGACTTGTGAGAGCTCACCATGTTGTTATATCTCGACTCAAAAGCCAATAACTGAGAGATTGGCTTGTCCTGTGGAGCAAGATGCTTGATAGCTCAGAAATTTTGTTAGCATTAATAACAGTACAGAAGCAACCTGGTCTAGTGGAAGGTGTCACTGCCTGTAGGAGGGGAGCTGGAACTAGATAATCTTTAAAGTCCCTCCCAACCCAAACTATTCCATTATTCTCTGATTCAGAAAATATCATTTTGACTGTTCTGAATATTCTCAATGTCCCTAGAGATGTTTAATCCTGATTTGAAAATTCTTTCCTGTTGACAATTTTAAAAAATGCTGTTTGACAGACTCCTGAAGGTCCTTATTGCTTCTTCTCACGCACTCAGTGTCAGTGGGGAGGGAAGGCACTGCCCTCAGGTCTTTGTGAAACCTCCACACAAGTGGCTGTACCAGAGTCTGCCACCAGCTCCAAATTAAAGCCTTGCAGATAAAGAACAACCACATGGCTCGTAGTTGGCAGGCACTGTGTTTGGCACTGCCTAAGGAAATGACCCTGATGTGCAAGAGACCCCAGTGGTGCAGGGGGCAGGGACAGGGTGGCAGGTGTGGCTCCTCTCACAGTACAGGAAAAACAGACACTGTCAGGGAAAACCTGTGAGATGAACTGAGCCATGAAGCAGTACATTATATGCCTCTGCTGCAGAGAAACTGAAAATCACTTTGTGCATTGTATGTAAGAGGAATTTGAATTACATTCTGAATGGCTTCAGGAGAGGAAACTTCGTTTCTCTTTCCCCTCCAGCACTGGTTTTGTTTGAAGAGTCAGACTCTTAACCTAGAAATGTGTCATGTTTCTGTAGAGCTATAAACGGGCGGTGGAGCTCAACCCAGACCAAGCACAGGCCTGGATGAATATGGGAGGCATCGAGCACATCAAGGTATGACAGTTTTGGTTTTCTTAAGCAGCCAGGTGGAGAGCCTACTACTCAGGACAAAAAGCTAAATTGGTTTCAGACTGCCAAGAGCTGCATGTTTGTGAACAGCAAGTGCTCTTGACATATTTTATCCAAAAAGGAGGGAAGTCTCTCCACCCCAGCTAGAATTCCTAACCAGGTTGCTTGGTAAAGCAAATCTCATATTTTAAGAGTGCAGGCTGCAAGGAACAACCTGCTCCTCTCTAAAGCTTTCCTGCTTCAGTTGTTGACCTACCTTAGAAAAATGTCACCGTGAGTCGACTTTTTAAGGTTCTTCTCTACCTAATTAATTAAATAAAGATGTCTAATGCAGAATACTGGCATGAAATTATGGAAATAGACAGCCTACCCTGTGGTTGCTTATTCTTTTGAATACTTTAGCATATCATTATGATTTGGGTCTTAAGGAGTCACATTGTGTGATGTCCTTAAGCTATCCTGTTGCCGAATAATTAACTCTTCTGGTGCAACATAACAGAAAAATGTAAATCAATTTCTTGCCATGTGAGTTTCATCAAATTTAGGCTAACAGCACTTGGTGATCTATTTCATAAAGAAGTATTACTTTTGTAACCCAACAATGTCAAGTTTTTTAAACTCTGTTTCCCCTGTATTACGCTTCTCACCTTACCCTCAGAATGAACTTTCTGTGTGGAATGTGAATGAGACCTACCACTCATTCTCTTTGTAGGGGAGCTACATCACTGCCCGTGACTACTACGAGAAAGCCTTACAACTGGTTCCAAACAGCAAGCTGCTGAAGGAGAATCTGGCCAAACTGGATCGCTTGGAGAAACGGTTTCAAGAAGTCCAGGAGAAAGACCAAACATAGCAATCAGTCACCAGTGGAAAGACACTTGTGCCCCTTGGAGAAGAGTGTGGTGGAAGCCTGTTGCTCAAACTGATGCTGAAAGAACTTTGATAGGACTCAGAATTATGGAAGGCAAACTTTGAGTGCGTGCTTAGGTTCGACCAAAGTAACAGGAGACGCTCGGCTCCTGTGGGACATGCTGGAGCACGAATGAAAACCTTCCTTTAATCCAGATTTATGTCTAGGCTGAACCTATTTCAGTCACACCGGGAGTGTGGGTGGGACATGTACCTTCAATATCTTGGCTGTCACCGGGGAAACCATGGAGACAAAGCACTCATCCATTGCAGCAGGGGTGAAGTAGCACCTCCTGTTACTCCACACAGGCTCACCTCATCCATGTAGAGCACCACTGATGGGCTTCATTGCAAGTGCTGCAGACAGGAAAGATGGTCACAATGGTCACATAAAAAAGGTTCCAGGGGGTTGATGCTGAGGAAATGGTGGCCACTTTTACAGCTCTAAATGTGACTTGAAAATTATTCTAAAGAAAGGGGAAACTATTTAAATATCACCCTGGAAGGATGATTCTACAAGTAGGACAGATGATCCTTTGAGGGAAAACCTAGCCTGAATGTTTTACTCATTAGACAGCAATTTTGTAGTAATTTAGGTTCATGATGTCACTTTTGTCAAATATCAAATGGCTTTACCCTTTGCCCTCTCCCTCCAGGCCAAATAATTATTACTCTGAAAAAACTGAAGCATCCAAAGGCAATGGGAAGCTCTAGGATTACTTGTCCTCCAGCTCAGTCCCCAGTATGGAAAACAAACAACCTATCTAATCAATATAGGAGGTAAAGTAAAGCCACAGAGAGATTAGGGAACATTTCCTAGCCTGGAAAGGTACGAAGGAGACTCTTTTATGGATGTGCAAGGACAAAGCCCATTTATCATGGTGATAACACTGACAAAATACTTGGTCAAAGTGTTCTCACCACTCCCCTAAGAGATACAGAAAATGACCTATAGCTGATCAGTCATAAAGCTATATTTTCAAATACTGAGGTGGGAAAACAAATTCTCTTCAGAACTGGGGCTTTTATTTTTGAGCTTTATTTATTTAACTTATAATAATCAAATAATTAATATATTTTCTCTGTTTTATATGAATTGGGCAGTATCCTTCACAGCTGGCCACGTGGCTGGGCGTTGTGACTCATATTGTCTGAAGTAAGAAAAAGGGAGTACCAATGAGGCGTGCTGGAATAATTCCCTCTAGTGATTCTAAGGCGAGTGGCTGCAGAGCACATTGGGCCACACTGGCCCTGCAATAGCAGCACTTCTGCTGCTTCCACTGGGGTTTGCACCAGTTCACAGGGAGCGTTAGTGGGATCTTGCTTCGTGCCTTTGGGTTTGGACATCAGGGTAGGTCATCAGTTTCTTCCTCCTGCAGCAGTAACCTGCTGGAAAAGTTCTTTTGTTTGAGCTTGAGTGTGGCCAGACCCTGCAGAAGAGCAGCCCAGGGTTTGGCATTATCAGTAAAGGACAGTTTAGATTAGGTGTGCAATGCCTTAAAACACATCCGTCAGGAAAAGCCTATGTGGCAGGCACCCCTGTGCTGCTCGGATTTAGCCGGCCATGGCACCTCAGCACGCTCCAGATTCTCGCAGTGGGATGGATCAGCCATGTTCTGGTGGTTTGCTGGTTTCATTTGAAAAGCCTGGTGTCTTGCTGCTGGTCAAATTACTGAGGAATCACTGATGAGACTCCAACTGTGTTTGGAGTCCAGGTGCAGTTGTTGCCCTGCCAGGGCTAATGCCAGAGCCATGGCTGTGCACCCACTGAGACCAGGCTGGACTGGTCCCCACTGGCCAAGGACACCAGCCAGTGCCTACAGCTGGGCAGAGGTGGGAGGGAGAGACTGCTGGGGAGGGAAGAGGTGGCACCACAGGTGTTTGGGCTCTCTCCCTCCAAACCAGCTTCCCGGGGGAGCACTGGGATCACAATAAGCAAGTTGTTTTGCTGGTGAATTTTCTGCCCCCAGCCCAAGCAGCCTACTTTACTTTACGGGGCTGGGGGCAAGTTTGAGCTCCCAGGGCTGGGTCAGCAACCCTCTCTTGTCTTTTCACACGACTGTTGTGGCTGTGGACTGGCTGAACTGACATTTCTGCAGGTCCCCAGTGCAGGTGCTCAGCTGGATGCCATGCACAGAATAGCTTTGCAGAGCCCTGGGCTGCCAGGACGGCCAGGAGGAGGTGGGATCATGCCAGCACAGTCCCATGGCATGGGGAAACCAAAGCTGAAATGGCCTCTGACAGCATTCAGTTCCCTGTCATGCACTGCAGGGTTGTAGATGGTTCCTTACTGGGATATTCAGAGGTACCTGGGCCA
This sequence comes from Lycocorax pyrrhopterus obiensis, assembly GCA_014706295.1. Taxonomy (NCBI): domain Eukaryota; kingdom Metazoa; phylum Chordata; class Aves; order Passeriformes; family Paradisaeidae; genus Lycocorax; species Lycocorax pyrrhopterus. The sequence continues at coordinate 56,764,505 of JACSVZ010000015.1, read as the reverse complement.
GAAAGCTCTCTGCCTGTCCCCAGGGTGAGCCTGCCTTCAGGGCAGCTTCTCCAGAGCCCCATGTGCCCAGGCTGGCTGTGGTGCAGTGAATTTGGGGGCTGGCAGAGCAGAGTTTGGTGCAGCCCTGACAGTGGTACTGTGCAAAGCCCCCCAGGGAGGAGGCATCTGCAGAGTGCTCTAACAGCCAGCTGAAGCTTGGGGGGTAGTGTGGGGAGAGATATGCCTCCTTTAAAAATGTGTATCGACTACAAACTGCCTCATAAAGATATATTAAATAAATACTATATATTCTACAGGCCTCACTGCAGTGTGTGGCTTAAAATTGTGGCCAATGGAACCTATTTTTTCAAATACAGAAGTTGTATTTTTTATAGCAATGCTTCATGAGGGGGAAGACTTAGTTTTATGTTTTTAACTTCAGCTTAAGTCTTAGTTTGTCTTTCCTGAGAGACCTGGTAGAAATTATTGTCTCCTCCTTGTCCTAAAACCTGATCAAAGCCATTTTGACCTCCTAAAATTGGTGTATGCGTAGAAGTATAATACAGCTTTGGATGCCCCCCTCCCAGATCCTGGAGAAGGACTGATTACCGTTTGTGCAACATTGTCTCACTTGCGGAAAATGGAGGAAGATGAGACCATGCTCCCAGTAAGGGAGGTGGTTTGGTTGGAAGGCAAGGCATATCCACTTGCCTGAATTGGGCAGGTAACGTACCCAGGGATTTTAATGCCAGTTGAACCAGTTTACATTTCTGGGCCGAAAGGCCAACTCTCCACATTTTGGAGCTGGGTTTATGGTAGTTTTGGAGAGAGGAGAGTTCAATAGTGAACCCCACATTCCTGAACCAGCACTTTATACCCCATCTGTGCAGGATGACAGTCTGCAAACTGGCAGCAGATTTGGAGAATGGCTCAGACCATGGGCTACCAAAGCAGTTAAACCCTTGTGAAGTTCTGAGCTGACTCCCTGTTCTGTTGGCACCCATGCTGAAAACCTGTGTTTGTTCAGGGCATAAATCGTGTCAAAGGTTTACTGCCGGCAAAATAGAACGGAGTGTGATGTGAAATGGGTTACCTCCACCAAAATGGAATGCTATTGTGAAAGATAAATCAAGCAACTTACCTTGTGATAACTTTATATTATCTTAATTAATCATAGGAAATGTTCCCTTCCTCTAGCATTGCACAGCTTCTAAAATAATGAGTTATAAATACATTGTTTTCTGCCATCTCCAGTGCTCAGCATGGTTAGCAGAGATTGCAAATTAATAAATGGCTGAAGATCTGCCTGGTGGGGGAGAGTTCATGCTCTCTGCAAGTTGCATTGGCTAAACCTCAGTGCTCACTAATATTAAAGCAGAGAATTAATGGAAAGCTGGTTAGACAGGACTCTCATGTAATCACTGTGCATTTTAATCCTAAATGAGAAACATAATAATTGTATTGCTTTCTCCTTTCCCCATGAATAATATCTGCAGCTGATGGATTTTATATTATTGCTTATTTAAATTCCAGCATTCTTTGCTTCCATCCCTTTTCTACCCCCCAGGATAAATGATGCAGTGGGGGGCATTTTCTTTCTCTCATGGACTCCTTGGACTAGATTTTCCTACAAATGTGCAGGCAATTTGTTTTGGCCAAACAGTAAATGAATGCAGCAGTGCAAATGGCCTTCATTCCAGAGATCTTGAGGAGGACAGGGGGCTGTCCACGCATGCATGTGGGTAGAAAGAAATATAAGTAAAAAAAATTCAAAATAAAGAGCCTAACTTGCAGGGGAGGCTGGACGCCCCTAAAATGATCTAAAAACTATGAAAGCTTCTCCACAGTTACAGAAACCAGGCCAGATATGGTGTACAATATTCGGTGAAAGAAGATAATTGTCAGTCTAATTTATTAATTAAGCAATTTAGAATATCCTTGTACGGTCTTTTGCCCCACCTGTCCTCCAGCTCAGTGAAACAGCTGGTGTATGCTTAAGTCTCTTCAATCTTTATGTGATTAAGTTGACCAAGTGCTCAATTTCTATCTTTCATATATGCAATTATGCACAATATTTCGAAAAAATTAGCCCTTAGAGGGCTTTTTCCCCAACCTTCAGTCTCTTGCAGCAATTTCAAAACGCACCATTTTGCTTTCATGTACATTTAAACCCAGCAGCAAAAGAAAAAAAAAAAAAGAAAAGAAAAAGAAAAAAAACAGCGCTTGGCATTCACTGGTGTTTTAATGTGGCAAAGTTGCTTCAGGTAACCTCGATAACTTTGTGCAAAAGTTCATTGCCATGTTTGTACTGACTTGCTGAAAATTTTTTCTTCTAGAAAATACCCCCAGTGGTATCCTCAGTAAAATTTATGGTTTCTACAGCTGTATTACAGTAGAAATCTCTGCCTGAAGTGGATGTCACGCTGCGTGTTCCTCTCATGCAGGAGTTGTTTGCATTGCCTGTTGTTCATATGGTTCTTATTTCTGTATCTAATTTTTTTTAATTAGTTGTGCATATCTTTTTAGAAAATAAAAAAAACCAAACAAAAACAAAACCACAAGGAAACAGCCCGTGGATTAGAAATATTTTAAAAATAAATTTGCTCTTAGCAGCAGCTGGATGTATGTCAGTGATGCAGGAATTTGCAAAGTCTTTGCTTTTTTCTCTGTGGGATTTATGGCTAGATTTCACATAAAGGAGTTATGCTCGAAGTCTTTGCAGAAGAAAATGTATGTAAATGTCTATTTTATATAAAAAGTAAGAAAAGTAAGTGCTGTGCCTGGTTTTGTTCTCTTCCTTTAGGACCAGCCATGAACAAGTTCTTCCTGGAGGTGGAAGGGTCTCTTACTCCACTCGACTTACATTTTATTTTACTTCCCCTGAAGTCCAGGTTATTGGTCATGTAGGAGCAACTATGCAGCATATGTGTTTGAGTCTGGGCATATAAAAATATTGGAGCAGGCATTTTTTGGAGCCTGAGCATGAGAAAAGATGTGGGCTGGTGCTCACACAGTCTTGATGACTGGACATGTTAAACTGACATAAGCTCTTCATGTCAGGCTTTATGCCTCTGTCAGGAATGCATCCAACAAGTCTACAGAGTGCAAAGAGAAAAAAATAGAGATTGAAAAGAAACTAATTTTGTTGTAAATCCCTTCTTCCTGGCACACATTCCTAGACACTCCTGCATGCTTCTAGGGTTTGAGTTCACTCAGGGGATAGTGATGGTGATAAACACCTCTGTTGAAAATGGACCTGAAAGAGAATCAAAAGCCCTAAACACATGCCATGGTGTTTCCTGCCATCCTGGTGTGTGCAAAATGCTCTGTAGCATGAAGGGGAATTGCACGCTCTGAAGTCAGGCTGTACACCCTGAAGTTCTCCCAGATGCCAACAATAAAGCTTCCACCCAGTGCCCACCTAGGTCCTCTGCAAGGCCTGAGGCACCTCAGGTCTGCTGGCAATGATGAGGGGGGACAGTAGATCCTGCTGCTGACCATGAAAACAGGCAGCAAACTACAAACAGGAGAGCCCAGGAACTCCCGGTGAGACATGACTGGAGAGCCTCCAAACCCACCTGTGTTGCAGCCCTGCAGCCTCAGCTGCTGAAACTGATTGGGGCTGATTAAAGGGGCTGGTTAGGTGGGAGGTAAGTTGTTCCTCCTGTGAGATGCAGAGCATAGTCTGGGCTCCAGCAGTGGTTACTTTTCGTGAGCTGTGGCAGGAGCAGGACTTCTCTCTGCTTGTGACCCTTCTTCATCTGTGTGGTGAGTCCTGTGTATGGTCTGTGGGGAGATGTGTCTCAGTGTGGGGGCTACAGCAGTGAGCATCGCTGTCATCTGCTCTTTTGAGGTACCAAACAAGTGAAAGTAGCCAGTCAGTTACCACAGATTGTGCCAGGGCTTGGTGTGTTTGCCCTCGTGAGTGATTTTTGGCTGCCCTTGCTGGAGCTGTGCTGGGACTGGAAGCCTTTCATACTCTCTTTGTGTGGGTGCTGCTCACCACAGCCCTCCTTGGCTGCTGTGGCAAGCGACCCATTCCCTGTGTAAGCTGCCCAGTGGTCCCTTGGCTGTTCACAAAAGACAAACAGCTTGGTCCTGCTGAGTTTGGTAACTGTTCTCCCTGGGGCACCAGGTCAAACCCTTCTTGTACATCCCTCTGCAGTGGCTAATGTATTCATAACTCCCTGTCTGGCCTGTTTGTACACCCACGTGGAAATTTATGTCCTAGGGATGCTTTTAGGCAAGAGAGGGAAATAAGCACTAGACAGGTTGTGAAGTGGTTCAAGCCAGGCAGGAGAATGATGATGTTCAGAGTAACTTGCTCCTGGTAATGAACAAGGAGCTTGAAACATGTGTCCTGCTGAGGCAAGAGATGGGATAACCAGCTAACTGCCATTCCTCCCGCCCTGCTCCAGTATGATGCTGGTCCTGCTGCTGCTGCTGATGTCATTTCTCTCACCACCTAAGGGAATGGTGTTTTCTCCATCATTTGCCACCTTGATAAAGTCTGTTTATTTTCTGCTTCACTAGTGGACTTGCTGCTATAGCAATAATCACCACAGTCTCTTGCTGGAAAAGCCAGTCAGCACCAAGGGATAGGGAGAGTTTGGTCTAGGTCAGTGGCTTAGAAAATTGTGCCTGGGCTTTGCAGTGGTCAAGTGCTTTGAGGCCACAGAGAGAAGTTGGTCTGAACAGGGCAGCTGAGCCCCTCTACAGCCTGGAGTGCTGCAGGGGTTGTGCAAGGTTCCCCACAACCTTGTGGGGTGAGTCCCACTGGTTACTGCTGAGGTCATGGAGTGTTTAGTGGTCTGGGTAGAGGAGGATGATGTGGGCTCCTTGGTGCACTGGCACTCTGATAAGGTGGTGTGAGAAACTGGTGAGCATTGTATTGCCTGTTAACCTTAATCAAATAGCATCACCTTCAAGCCTACACAGAGGGTGTCAGCTCCAAAGTTAAGGAGGGCTGGAGTGGTGTAATTTTGGATTCAGTCTCAGTCTTGTGGTGACTCAAGTGAATTATTCCAGGCTCTCACCAGAGCAAACACAGTGTGAGTACCTCCTAAATCATGAGCATTGTATTGCTTATGTTTGCATGGCTGGGAGCTGAGATCTTATCCCAGCCTTGGCTTGGGAGAGGCAGGGGACCCCTCCTATTGGCATGAGAAACACGTCGGACAGGAGTGATTAACAGAGCGATTTTTAGCTGGTGCAGACACAGGCCAGCTGAAAGGAATGGAGGAAGAGCTGCTGTCCTCTTCTCAGCAAAGGAGCTAGAGGCCTGATACAACCCCTGTCCCACAGCCCCCCAGCCTGGAGAAGCAAACCTCCAGCTGGTAGGAGAAGTTGCAGTTCTTTTTTTTTTTTTTTTTTTCTTTTTGTCCCAGGTATTGGAGATAATTTCTTTCTGTGTGATCCTGGCTGTGATGGTTGAGCTCTGGGCTGGCCCAGGAGAGCAGCGTGGGGTCTGCCAGGCGTGTCACTGTGTGCATCACTCCCTGCTGGGTGAGGACTGGAGGCGTTTTCCCTAGAAAACGTAAATTGGGGATCGCCACGGATACATCTCGAACTGCACAGTTCAGTGAAGCATCTAAGCCTTAATCAGACCCAGCTGTCCCTAAGCCAAACTGTCCCCATGCTCACTGTCCATATTCCTAAGGCATGGCTGGTGCCAAAAGCCACGTAAGAAAGCTGTGTTTCCTTGGGGTGTGTTTCAGACCAAAGCCAAGACTGAGGGCTGGGCCAGCTCAGTTCAGAGACAACATCTTTCATGATGACTTTACTGGCACAGGTTAAGTACCCCAGGGCACTTAAGGCATGGAAGCTTTTAAAAATAAACTTTGAGTAGTCTGGTGAGGTCATTATAACCTGTTGCACTTCTTAACTTAATTTTGTAAGTCCCAGTTGCATTTCATTAAGAATAATTAGGCTACTGGATGAAATCTAAATTTGTTTTTTTTATGGCTGTGCACACACATCATGAAAGTACCTCACAGGAGACCTCAGCTTTGCACACATCAGCTTCTTATAAAGAATTGCAATTTCTCAGTGTTTTCATTTATCTCCATATAATTGCCTTCAGCTTGGAGCTCAGACTGGAGTCAGGAAAGCTGTGGCACCTGGGATTTGTCTCATTAATTCCCTACCTGCCAGAAGAGCCCGAGGTAATGCATTTGAGTATGTGGGGTCTTGTCTCACTGAAAAACATTCTTTTTTCATGTCTTCTATGTAGCCTGAAGTGTGAAGCTTGTCCCACTGACCTGGAGAGCCCAGAGGAGGCTCTGCAGCTGAGATTAATTGTTGGCAGACAGTTGGAGCCTGGAGGGCAGCCCTAGCAAGTTTGTGTTGCAGTTTGCTGCCCTCCTCTCTGGGAAAGGGGAGCAGAGGCAGACGACATCACTTTTTCATCCTCGAATCACTGAATACTGGTCACTCAGGAGAGGAAAGTCCTTTTTGCACAGCTGTCTGGTCCAGGGTGTGGAAATCTCCATGCTACCGTGGTTCTTTTAAGTGTCTCAGACACTGATTATAAATGGTTTTGTCTTTAAAACACCCTGCTCACTTAAGCAGGCATCCAGAGAAGCATTTCTGAGGCAGGAGACGAAGCACTGCTGATTCCTGGCAACTGTCCCATCCCTCTTAGTAGTCACGTTGGCTTCTGTACTTTAAATGCAAGACCAGCTTCACAGGCCTTGCTAAAGACTTCTTAATGGGCAGGGGCAATGATATAAGGGGCCTCTTTGCCAGCCCTTTTATAATCCATTATATTGTAATTGCAGACCAGTCATCTTCACATCTGTTTCTTGCTCAACTTGAGCATCCTTTTTGAGGACTAATGCTGAATAATGAGAAAGTTGCTATGGTATAAAAATTTCAATGTGCAAGATTAACCTTCGCAATGAGGCACCTCCTTGTTTCTTCATTCCATACAAAACTAGTCAGTGCTTTTACTCTCCACGGTTATGCTGTCAGTGCTGTTCCTGTTTTCCCATTACTGCAGCATTTGCATTGCTGGGCAATGCTGGTGTCAGACCTTGCTGGGAAGCATGGGAACTTTCCATTTCCAGTAAATAGCCTCCTGGGATTAAGGCTGAGCTGTGCCATTACTGGGTCTGTTACTTATGGCTGGAAGTGATTAGAAAATGAAAGTAAGGTTTTCCCTGAGTAGGAAAAAAAAAAATATTAATTTACTCAAAAGCACTGAAGCAAAGGCTCATGCTGAACCCTTGATACCTTGATTCAAAATGCTTGAGGCCATGCTTCAGGGGCAGGCAGCCACAGTAAAGCGTGTGCCTGCCAGGCTGCCTGGACTTGCCATCTCCAGAGGCTGCATGGGTGAAATGGCGCGGTGGTAATTCAATAATTAAACAATAATTCAGCAGCCGGACTTTTTTTGTCCCACCCTGCAGTAGAGCAGTTGCTGCATCCCTAGAGGAGGGTAAACACCTTCACTAAAGATCTGGTTTGCTGAAGATGGGGTCTACTGCCCATCTGTTCACTGGGTAACTGCCCTGATAGTGGGTCTATCTACTAAATTGCTAAAAGAAATGCTGAATGGAAACTCTGCTGGGGCTGATTGCACTGAGTTTAACTGTGACATTATATTGCTTATAAAATATGCAGAAAAACCGTAATGGGCATACGCTTGTCTAGTGTTAATTTAAACTCCATGTAGCTGCCTAAAATAATCATAAAGCTCTTGGATGTAGACCTCTGCTTATCTCCTTAAATGCACCGATAACAAAATTAGGAGGATTTACGGGGCCAAAAATATCTGGCAATCAATCCCCATTGCTTTTAAGGCTTCTCACATGTCTTTTAGGATCCCAGACTGCAAGTAACCAAAGCTGAGCTTGATGTTTCAAGGTCCAAAATGGCATGGAGGCTCTGTGAGTCCCAAGGTGAAGGATAAACTATCCTTTTCCCTCTACTCAGCTGGCAGCAATGAAATTTGCTGGCACCTCTCCTGGCAACTCTGTGCTTCCCAGGTATGAAGAGTGGCTTGATGGATAGCAGATGAAACAAGAAATGTATTTATCCATTTGAAAGAACATCCAGCTTCTGCAGCTGGAGGTCAGGGAATTGTCTGCATTGCTGTTAATGTGAAACCAGCCTGGCTGAAAGTCTTGTTACTGAAAGCCAGCCCCAGATCCCAGGGCAGGACCACACTGCGGGGTTGCAGACTCAGTGTCCCCTCAGTTATGCCTTTAGTTCTTATTGAAGTAGCACAATTGGGTTAATTCTTGTCCTAGATTTTGGTTAATTGTCCCAGAAGTTTATCCCTCAGCGTCTGTGCTCTGGCTCTGCCTGTGCTTGCTTTGTGAGATTCCTGCGTGTCCTTGTGTTCCCCTCATATGAGGGTGCTGTTTCCTCCTTAGGTAGCTGCTGGAAAGCCCCTGGCTTCCTGTGGCCATAGCCCTGGGCTATTAGCTAGCCATGGGCTGCAAGGGTGCTGCCCACCAAGAAGCAAACTGGATTAACTCCTGCTTCCAGTGCTTCTGTAGGCAAAGGCAGAGCCTACAGAGGCAACTTCAGGGTGTCAGCGTTGGATGTGGCACAAGTCTCTAACTTCCTAATCTTTTCAAAGGCACCCCCTGTCTCATATAGAGAGATGGGATGGGTTACAGCCAACTGGCCATGACTGCCTGTGGCCATCAGATGGCAGATGAGCCAACATGAAGTAACAACCTGTCACTGTCACGTCCCAAAACACTGGCTGAAGTGGTGATGGCCTAACGGTTTGCCCATAATGGGAGGAGCAAGGGAAGTAAGACCAGAGAAATGTTCACTTCAGGGCTCAGACATCCTGGTAGGCAGCGTGAGGAAGGCTGCCTGAGGGCTCCCTGTGTGCCTGTACTCTGTGGCTAAACAGAACTGTCTCTAGGCATGGACTAGGCTTGACAGCATCTGTGGAAGCTACAGGGATCCCTGCTTTGCTCCTCTGAAGGCTGGGCACTGCCAGTGTGCCATCAAAGCTTCCAAAGAGAACTGTGATCCATTTTTCTCCTGATTGAGGAAAAGCAAACCAATATGACTCTGGATCAAACTGAGCTGAATCTTGAGTTCTGCATGATCTACACAACTCCTTTGATCTGATCAGTGCAGGTCTTTGGGGAGAAACACGTGAAGAGTTTCTTACAAGCACCAAGCCATTCCAAGGAGAGTGATAGAGGCAGTCCAGTGTCCTTGTCTCCACTAGGTTCTTCCACCTCTTTTGTCCTCTTCCCAAGTCTCCTCCTGCTTACGTTAACATTCGATTTGTCTGATCTCTGCTTCTCAATTTGGCACGTACACATTCTCAATTCGGCATGTATATATTAAACTACATGTGACTAACTTCAGTTTGTGTTCTCATTTTAAAAAAGCCCACATGTGACTGTGATGTTTTGGGAAGGGAATTATTGGATCAGTACGACTTGAAGGAAGTTTGTGCCTGTAAATCAGACACGTCCCTGGAAGCACGTTGTTCATGCATTCATTTGTGCACCCTTTCCTCTGCAGGGGATGGGGTTCAGCCCATCTGCCTTCCCCACAGGGATGGAAACTTCTATGCTGGCACACTGTATGTGGCCAGTGGCTGGGGCAAGGTGTCTGAGGGTGAGCCAAATGGCAGGGTGTTCTGGTCACAGCTACAGGAACAGAGTAATGGATACAAAAGGAGACTTTCACAAATAGAAATGCAAGAGAAGGTGACTCCTGCCAGATGGAATATTCAAGCATCCCTTTGCTCATCAGGTCTCCTCTGCTTGTCAGAGGACCAGCCCCTGTAGGGATGTGCAGATCAGCGTTTTGCTGCAGCACGGGACCTTGGAGCACGTTAGGGAAGGTTGTGCTTTGCTGCTGTGCATATTCATGTGTGCATATCGGCTCCTGTCACGAGCAGAGCCATCCTTACAGGGTGGGGGCACTGCTCCTGTCCTGCAGGAGGTGGAGCTGCCCCTCATCCCCAGCCAGATCTGAGTGGCAAGGACCTGCCCCCGGTGCGGGGCTCCGTGCTGTGCGTGGTGTGCAAGGTGACAGCTCGCCTGCCCTGGCTCCTCTGGGCAGCAGGCTTGTCCTGTCCACCTGCAAATCTCCTTCTCTCCTGGAGAGAGAGGGAAGCAACAGCACCGAGAGTGCTGTCAGCACTTTGCTGAGCAAGGGCTTTACAAGGAGCCTCGGGATAACGCAGGCAGGAGCAGTCTTTCACAGGTGGGAGTATGGATGTGAGCAGGAGACTGACGTGTGGTTGGCTCTTCCCCAGACCTGCCCTGGGCACTTCCAAAAGCAGCACCTCCATCTCTGCAGGTGCCACCACCTTTGCTGGAACCAGGGAGGACCTTCAGTGGTCAGACCCCAGGCAGTGGGCAAGGGACCCTGGCACGGGCAATGCCACCAGGAGGCTGGAAAGAAGGCAGTTCCCACCTCCTGCTTGATGTCCCCTTGCAGACACTCAAGCCTTTTGATACCTTTGCTCAGACAGTCCCACAGGGCAATGGGCTGCAGTAGAGGAATCTGTTCAGTGCCAAACTCTTCTCTGGTGGTCCTAACAACATGAACTGGGCCAGACTTGCCCTGCCCTAGGGCAGGCTGCTGGTCAGGATGTCACTTGTCTCCTTGTCACTTGTACTTGCATGAATGGTTTTTTTTTTCAACCAAGCAGTAGATCGGGAAGCTCCCTGCTCTCTGTCATACCTTGAATGAATATTTTCAAATCAGTGCTGCAGCTGATGTTAGCAAAATGGCTTTCATTTTTACATTCTTCATGGAAAAAAGGGGTTTGTGTATGGGAAAGGGCAGGCTGCCAAACTACAAGTCAGATCAGGGGAATGTAACAACAGGACTTAGATTTGTGGGATTTAGGTTAAATGGCAACAGCTGAATGAGCAGGGATGGTGCCAGGTTCCCGTGACAGGGAGAAGCAAGCAAGGTTGTGTTGGCTTCTGCGGAAAAGCTGGCATGTCATGGAACAGCATCAAAGGTTGGGGCTGCTGGAGCAGGAATAAATGTCGCCTTTCCTGCCCAGTGGAATTTGGACAGGGTGACTCTGGAGGCCCCTTTGTGTGTCAGAGGACTGGTGGCACCTGAACACTGGTGTGGTGTCGTGGGGGTCAGTTGTGCCAGGGGATGGGATGCTCTCGTGAGAAGCACCGTGGCCCAGAGCTCACCAGGCATCTTCTCACAGCTGGCTGCATTTGTGACTTCCTTGCCTAGCACAGGGCCCAGGGCAGATATGAGTACTGGGAGGTTTTTTCCACTGTTTAGCACTATAGAGATCCAAATTGCCCTGCAATTGCTGCCTCCCTCCTCTCCACCCACAGCAGTTCTGTTTAATTTCCAGACCCTGAATCAGCAGCAAGGTACAGTATCTTTTCATCTGGGATGGCAAAACCAAAGGTTTAAACATGTAAGTCCCCCTTCAGAAAACCATGTTGTAATAGCAAATCTGACCCTTGCATCCCCTGAAGGAGAAGCAGAAGTCCCCTCAAGTTGCCCTTTTTCTGGCTGAATGCAGCCCTTCCAGTTTGGTGAGGTGCCCCTTGAGTGCTGCATATTAGCCCTGCTCTATTAAAAGTCTGCTTTGAATGCTTGCCAGCTAGAAATCTGAACTGCTGTTGTGCTCCTGAAGCAGCGTGCAGGATTGATCAGGGGTTATCTCCTCATCAAATACAACTTTGAACATGAAAGGTAAGAGGGGCGTGATATTAAGTGCTGCAGCTCTCGTGGCTTATTGGAAGTGCCTTTTATAGCTGGGCACAGGTTTAGCGACTCCCCACTGGCCACTTGTATTTTTCTGTACAGATAATTACAGGGCTGATACAAGTTATTAAAGAGATGGTGTTATTTCTGTCACAGCCATCAAAGCTGAGGTGTTGGTATTAACTAATACCCAACCTATTATGGCTTTCCTCGGGATCCTTAATGATTATGCTTTCAAAGGGGCACTATCTGCAGCTGGGAAGGTGCCTCTCAATTGAGAGCAATAACTGCAAGGAGCAGAAGCCATGTGCTCCAAAGTGGGTGTTACCCTTTGCAAAGCAGAGCTATGAGGATGTGCACACACCAAATGCCCATAGGAGAAAAAGGGAAGCCTGACGAAAAAGTGGTGCTTCATTAGAAATGAAGCTTGGAGTAGCCATGTCAGCTCTTAGGAGGCTGAATGAATGTGAGCTCACTGTGGGACAGCTGGTGGGACAACTCCGGAAAGTTTTAGGATTTTTAAGTAGGACTTTGTGAAGGAAATTGCATATTCTCCTCCGAGGTGTCTTTCAGCTGCGTGTTAAGCCGTTTGTGTTTGAAATAGCTGCAGTATCTTAGCCTGTGCCTTGGCCAGTTGTGCCTGTACTGCAATACCCCACATAACCTTTTTCTCTCCCTGGCTGCTGTGCCAAGCCCTCTCCCTGCACCAGCAGAGTGAGGTTCCCAAGGCATCCTGCTCTTTGGAGAAGGTGGTCTCATTCTGTACCCCCTGGCTTGGGAGTATAATGTCCCTCAGAGCAGGTGACTGTAGTTTGGCTGTAGTAGCCATACAATGAATTTTCCTCATGGCACCCCCAAAGTGTTTCCCAGGGCTCGGAAGCCCCAGCCACTGCCGGACCAGGCAGCACTCTCAGCAGTGCCTGGGCGACAGTGGCTGTGTGCTCCCTGCACTGCAGGTCCCCAGCTCTGCTTGCTGGGCAGGATAATGCTGCGTGGGAGGGCAGTAAGACACAAAGTCTATTTGTAACACAGATTCTGTACAAGCCACGCTGCGGCTGGAGATCTGTTGTACCCTTTATCCTTCGGTCTGGACATATCAGTGTCAGCTCACACAACGAAGCTTTCAGCTCCCACAGGAGGCAAGGGAATGAGGTGGACAGGGCTGGAGGTATGTCAGTCACACAGCACAAAGCTATTGCTGTAAGGAAGCATAAAGGCTCCGCTAGTGCTGAGCAAATTCATGGCAGTCCTCTGCTACTGGCAGCTCCCTCCCCAGCTGCCTGATGCCAAGAGGGAAGATGATAAAATTTACCAGGTAGAGCCAGTGGCATCAGTTATCAGCTTCTGGGGCATGACATTCCCAACCCATGGTGGGACTGACAAGGGCAAGGCTCAGCCATGCAGAAATATGCCTTTACTACTGCTTGCTTCTAGCCTGTGCACCTGGAACAGAACAGTGCCAGAGGACAAAATCACCTTGAGACTCTTCACTAAATTAGATGTAAAGTACCAGCTTGGATGTGACCCTAAATATGTGTCCCTCCATTTGAATGGAAAAGAGCTAATTAGTAAGTCTGGGTGCCTCGGAGGTGTGAGGGTTTCTGGGTATAGTTTCATGTAATTCATTGTCACAAAAAACAGCAAATCTGTCTGGCCCTTGAAAGCATTTTGTGTTTTTCAGTAGGAATCTGAAGAGCTAGAGAAAACACCCAAACTGAGCAGGGCAGGGACTGAGGGTCATGTTCATATTTGTGCCAGCATTTAGTGCAGTGTGATGGGTGTCTCAAAAATGTCTTTCAGCTGTGCATAATTATGTGCCCCATCTGCCTTGTTTCCAGTATATGTTTTACTCCTACAGACCCTGGGTAGCAGAAGAAACTGAGTGCTGAGCCTTGCTTAGCTGGGGTCTGTCCAGATCAGCTTCTCATGTGTTAGCATAGCCATGTGCTGGAGACACAGCTCAAAGGCTGGCTCTGGGTTCAAAACTGATCATATGGCACAACCAGCACACAGGTTACTGGGTAACTGCAGATGAGACAAAGAAATTAGCCTGTTGTCCCTCTGAAGTGGTTAAAAATGTTTCCTGGGCATATTGACTGCCTCTGCTCTTTAACTCAGTAATGGTGATGTGTTGGTTATAATGTTGACCCTTAGTCATGCAATTCATCCTCTGGGAATATTTGGTTGTTCATGTGGTTGGACTTTTGGATGAAGTCCCATCTCCTCAATTTCTTTGTACCGCCTCTAAATATTTTACAGGTAATAAAAGTCAAGTAGACTTTCCTCTTGATCTGAGACAAGACCTTCCCTATGGGATCTAGCCTGGTGAACCACTGGGAGATCTGCCTGGATAAATGTGTGTTCAGCCCACCCTTACACTAAGTCCTTGTCCCCCTCAGGTAAATCTTGCAGGGATGTCTTCCCAGCCCCTCTGCTGGCAGAGTCAGACCAGACCACAGTTTGCTTCCGATGGAAGCAATGCTGGCTGTGGCTGTAGCTCACCTTCATGGCCATCCATAAGGACTCTAAAGCAAGTGACCCTGTTGATGCTGTAGAAACTCTCTTCCTCTCCTTCCTGACCGCCTTAAAATAACAACTCTCGTTAGTGTGCCTGGCTTCCTCAAAAATCAAGTTGTTGATTTGTGTTTATTGGAAGCACCATGTGTTAAATTGTGTCCCTTGCTGTCTGAGTGTTGCAGGCCCAGGCTGTGGCAGTGCCGCAGTGTAAGTGGCAGAGGGGAAGATTGATCCTGCTAATTAGCCTGGCTTGTATCCCAGGGACACGAAGTGCCACTGGCTCATTGAAGGTCCAGCCGAGTATGTCATAAAGGTAATAAAATGAGAAACTGCACTTAAACCTTTGCACTAAGAACTGTTCAGGGGAGCAATTCAATAAAATCCTACCAGAAACATCTGTGACGCACAAGACTGTAAACTGTAGAGTTTCCAGGTCACCGGTTCTTTGCAGGGCGTATTTTGTCAATTAGACATCGCCTTTGAACTCCTGTATGGGGGGGCTGTGACTGTTGTAAGTGCTTGAAACCTGTAGCCACCAGTCTCATCTCAGGATAGCTTTTTCTTGAAGTCCAGCACAGGTTTGAGGGTAAAGGGAAGGTGGAGAGCATGTTGCAAACAACAGAATCAGGCTTTTTCTCAAGGCAGTGTCAACCCCCCGACAAACTCCTCCTTATTCCATACCAAAGCGTCTGCTTCTCACTGTGCATGGGCTGTAGGCTGTCTGATACTAGTTCCCACTCCCAGTACCACCATCTCTTAATTCTTATTGCCTGTTGCACCAGGCAATACAGCCTGTGTTCAGCAAGCAACCCACCAAGCTCAGGGTGAGCCCTGTTGCCATTTACATTGTTCAAAGCAGGAGCATCTTTCCTCCCCTGCTGGGAGAAAACAGGGGTGGAAAACAGTGTGTCTTGGTTTCATCTAGGATTTGTCTAGAGTTAATTTTCTTCCCAGTACAGTTCTGTGTTTTGGATTTAGGATGAGAATAGCATTGATAAAGTACTGTTGTTTTAGTTGTTTCTAAGTAGTGCTTACCCTGAATCAAGGACTTTTCAGTGTCTCATGCTCTGTCACTGAGGAGAGGCACCAGAAACTGGGAGGGAGAGTGGCCAGGGCAGCTGACCTGAACTGGCCAAAGGGATATTCCATACTATGGAATATCGAGCCCAGTGTATAAACTGGGGGGAGCTGGCTGGGAGCTGCTGATCACTGCTGGGGGACAGGATGAGCATTGGTCAGTGGTGGTGAGCAATTGCATTGTGCATCACTTGTCTGTCTGGGGGTTTATTTCTCTCGCTCTCTTTTTCCTTTCTCTAATTTCATTACAATTATTATTATTATAAATTTTTATTTCAACTGTTCTTATCTCAGACTCACAGGTTTTTCCTTTATTTTTCCCCTATTTCCTCTCCCATCCCAACAGAGGTGGGGAGAGATGGTGGTGTGTGAGTGGCTGTGTGGTGCTTAATTGCCTACTTTGGTTAAACCATGACACAGTGTTAAACCAAGGGATGCTTGAGGATATGGAGACCTTTTCTCTGGTTTGCTGCTGCTCTGTTGCTGTGAGAACCTGCAGTCTGGAGTAAAACCAAAATCAATGAATGAAAAATCACACACTTTCCATGCTTGAAGGAAAAGCTTTTGGAAGGGCACTCCATAAGGGGCATTGACCTTTCAGAAGTACAAGGCATTGAGTGCTGCAGTAAAGATGACAACTAAAATGCCTTAAGACAAAGCTTAGGCCACCTTCATCCCCTGCAGACCTGTCTGTATTCCTGCACAGGAAGGAGCAATCAGACCAAGATTGCCAACAGACTGTTTCAATGAAAAATGTGACACACTTACCAAGGGAAGTTTTGCCCAAATTCTTCCAAAATCTAGCTTTTCCCCAGCCCACATTTAAGAAGTTTAAGTGTTTCAGTCTTGACAATTCCCTCTTTCTTGTCCACTTTGCAGCTGCAATTTGAAGATTTTGCTGTGGAACTTAGCCTGGGCTGCATTTATGATGCAGTTACTGTTTGTTGTGAGGAAGAAGAAAACCAGCTGTGTGAGCACTAATTGTTTCAGACTTCAATTAGAAATCCTGTGGAAACAGGCATGCTTTAGCACCCAAATATGCTGTCTGGTAACATGGTACTCTGTACCCCTGGAAGGGTTTCTGCAGCAGCCTTGAGGTTTTGTCCTTTTGTCTTGCCCGTCATGATGGCCAAGTGTGTCATTGGCACAGGAGATCCCACATCCTGACCCAAGGTCTTGCTTTCCCATAAATAGCCTGCTGCTGTTGCAGGGCTGGATATGGGAGCATGGCTCACGTTGTGCTGCAGAGCCAGTGGAGTGCACAAGTGTGTGCTGCTGCATCTGGCCTCGGCTCTGCATCGCTCTCTCCCAGGAGACCGCGAGACAACCTTGCTCTAAGTGTCACTGAAAAAGACAAATGTTCAAAGAAAGGCAGAGTGAAAGGATGGTTGTTGGTGGGAGTTTAATCCTATTGAAATGGATTCTTAATAAATTGAACTAATTCTGTTGGAAATTCATTAATGAATAACTGCTGACCTTTCTTTCCCACACTTTCAGAAGGAAATATTTTTTAATTCCTCCCTTTAAACCTGCTTCAGTTTTATCAATATAAAAATCTTCAGTGAAAGAAATGTTCTTCACTTTTTTTTTTAATTTCTGTATTTCCAGATGTTCTTCCTCCTTGGATGAAAAGAAAGCATGTTGTAATAGCCTGTCTTTTTTCCAGAAACAGCTTCCAGGCACCACGCTCACTTTTGCAGAGCTTGATATTTATTCTTGAAGTGAAAAGCAATCTTGTGCTCAGAAGTGAAGATAATTGGACTGAATTCTGGTTACCTCTTTACAGACCTCTATGTCAACCAAAAGCCAGAGTAGCGTGATCAGGGGCTGGTGCTTTCCCTTTTACCAAATAAACTGGGTAAGAGGCTTGAACTGTCTTGGGTTTGCCATTGACAAGTGATCTTTGCAAAGGGTTCTATTTTTTCCCTCCTTCTATGTTTCATTTGGTCTGTGTGAATCTGTTGTGTGGTGGTAATTTAGTCGCATGTGTTTACCAAATGCTGCATGACTATTAGCACTACAGTTCCAAAAACAAATCTGGTTTCCATTGCAAAGGACTATTTAAGTTGGGGGAACAAGGCTGACAATTTTGGATCTGGAATTTTTCATGGGAGAGCTTTCAGCATCCTGGAGCATTTCCCTTGATGCTTTCCAGCACAGCTTTGCCATCAGAAATTCAGATTCCTACAGGAAAGCTCCTCTGGAATAAAGTGCAAGCTTCCTATGCAGCTGCAATTATGGGGCTTTCAGATGTTGTGCAAACTGAATGCTCTCAATAGGAAGAAAAGTCTAGCAGCTGCTCTCTAGGTCCTTACCCTGGACAAGTAGACTCTTCTAGAGAGACTTTGCTTGCGATGGTGACAAATTCAATTCTCGAGTGTGGTTTGTTGGTTTGGAGTTCTGTTCTGCGCAATGAGCGGCATTCACACTGTGTGTTGAAGATTGCTTGTAATTCCTCTATAAGAAAATTAGGATTGCTTTTATGTACACGTAGCATAACTGTAGTAGATGAATTCTGGCAGCTCTTGCTTTCTAATCAGAAAGTCGCCAAGTCTCTATGGTTTGGGGTTTTTTTAGAAATCTGTATTAGCTAAAGCCACAGGTGCTTACAGGATGATATTTCTCATCTCAAAAATACAGTTTCTTGTTCATTCCTGCAGGTAATCTCTGTGGATTCTCAGCTCCCAAACCAGTGCTGAATTCAGGGAATACCATGCTGGTACATTTTCAAAGTGATGGGGAGAATGGCTTCAGAGGGTTTAGAGCCTGGCTTGCTCTTGTTCATTTGTTAGTAGAGAGGTGCTTGCTGTGTCTAATGATTTCCACATCATCTGCAGCTATTCTTCGATACCTGACCTTATTTTTCAGGCTAATCCTGCTGCATTCTGTCAAGGTAACTTTAAAACAGAATAGTTACTTGTAGCAGAGCTCCCCTTGCTGAATAAGGGAGGTGAATCAAGTGTTTTTTTTTCTTATTCTCACGGAGAAATGAGGTGACTAACATCTGCTACCTGAAACAAGCAGTCTTGTTAATTCCATCAGTCTGATATTTCCCTTGAAAACCTCACTACAGAGGAGAGCCTTGAACCTGGGGACCAGTGTGCTATTGTTGCTTTCTACTTTCGTGAGTGTGTGCGCGCTGCTGCTTGAGGAGACGAGCAACTTTTGCCTTCCAGAATGGGGACTTTGTTTGAGAGGACAAGCCAGAGTTATGACCCAAGTCAGAGCTAACTCTTATCTCCTTCCTCTTACAGAGGAGGCAGGAAGAGAAGGTTCAGGATTAACTGCACCGATGTTGCGTCTGAAGGATGTCCCCTTAGGTAAAGAAATTAAATTTGGCTCAGTTGATTTGGTCTGAGGCTCTTTCCTTTAACATATAAGAGGATTATGCACTGAGGCAGATGCCTTCTGGCCTCAAGTCCCCTTTCATGCACTTGTGTGGATGAAAAGTCACACACAGGTGCTCCATCACTCATTATCCATACTTGTGGGACATCCTCTCCATTCCGGTTGCCTGCACGTCCTATGGAGAGCAGGGACACAGGGTAGAGTATGGGAGAGATCCTCTTTCAGTACCTGAGCCTCACTTGCTGCCTGAAGGAGCTCTTTCTTAGGATTCAAGTTTTCATGTACTGCTTTTTCCTACCCCCGCTACTTCCAGACAGAGCGGACAAATTTTCTCTCTCCTGCATCTTTGGCCTTGCTGCATCCATGGTGTGAGGTTATCCAGGAAAACAAAAAATTTGCCTGTGAAAGTATGGAGAGTTTTCTGGCTCTCTTGCAGACACTTGTGTTTTTTCCCCAGTTTCTCCTCAGTGGCTGTTCAAACACATTAGTGAGGCTGAGGAGGCTGTCCTCACTGCTGCCCTGAAGCTAGTTGGAGATTGCCAGTGTGACAGGGCTGTCATCAACCTGCCCACTGTGTGTGGCTGTGAGTGTGACCAGCATGTTCCCAGGCCCCCTCAGCTGCTCTCCCCACACTGTGCACTCCCCTGCTCCTCCAGGCTGGGGGCACGGCTATAAATTATATTCACACCATTTTGTCCTCTGCAAAACCTTTCTTCTGCCCTTCCTCCATGAGCACTGATTTTCGAGAGGGGAACAGTTTGGTGTTCCTTGTAGGAGATCCATTAAAGTTAATTGGACTATCTGCTATCAGAGCCAGAACTGATGCAACACAGTTGTCACAGTGAGAAGCTCTTGCTCAGCAGTCCTGGGAATAAGTGACTAATTAGAGAAGAGCCAGAAGGGATGTGTGACTGCTGAATTAGGAAGCTCTATGGCTGGCTCCAATATGTTTGCTTTCATCATACAGATCCAATAAACCTTTGCACTGGACAGCAGGAGACCATTGTAGAGCTCTAAAAGAGTCAACAGAACAGGTAAAACCAAAGCAATGCCATTAAAAATGCTGACTTTGGTGTATTTGACCCTGTA
Source organism: Lycocorax pyrrhopterus obiensis (assembly GCA_014706295.1). NCBI lineage: Eukaryota > Metazoa > Chordata > Aves > Passeriformes > Paradisaeidae > Lycocorax > Lycocorax pyrrhopterus. Next base: position 56,744,816 of record JACSVZ010000015.1, on the reverse strand, counting down.
ATATTTCTCAAAACAGATCTATATGTACAGATAAAAGTGTTGGCAGCAAGGCAAAATGACTGATAAGTAGCACAGGTTGAAGAATGAGAAATGAAATCTAGTAACTGGTTTCATTCAGCCAACTTGCAGTGTAAGGAAGTATGTTTTATACCTGGTTCTTGCTACTGGCAGTAAAAAGTCTTAAAATCTAATAGAGATGACTATGTATCCTCAACATCTTACTCCCTTAGTGCCAAGCAATATATCTGCCTATAAAACCTTGCTGACTCTTTCTTCCTAATGGGGCAGAGGAAGAAATACATGTGGGAAAGAAGCTCAAGTGGCTCACACTAGGCTTCTGCAAAACCTTAGTGGCTTGTATTTGCACAGTGAAGCCTTCACTTTAGTCTCAGGAGGTCCATGTAATCTGTCCCAGTAATCTTAACTGAGTGGAGAGGTAGGGAATTTGTTTTTTGAAGTCCTTGCACCTTTTTTTAATTTCTTTTCATGGCCTCTTTTGAGGTTGGTCATAATTTGTGGGATTGTTTTCCCCTCTTCCTTTACAAGTATCCTTTCAGGCTGCACTTAAAAGGCAAGTTGTTCCTCTCTGCCCTAGTCACAGATGAGACAGGTGAAGACTACTATGGTGCATCCCCAATTTGGCATGCTGAGCTATGACTTCAACATTTCCCTGATGCTGCTGAAGTTACATTTCTCTCAGAAGTATTTTCTTCTTCTGCCCAGACCTAACCTCAAATTTATTTCCCAACCAGATGGGAGCCGAGCTAGGCAGTTGCAGCAGACATGAGCACCTGTACTTGAGAATGAAGTCTGTGAGATAAATGAATACTTCAGTTACCCTGGAGGGATCACTGCCAGGGTGCTTTGTGCTGGCTTTGTTTCTGTGGGAGGCCAGGACTCTTGTCAGGTGAAGTAAAAGTAGAGGCGAGCGCTCTTGGAAGTGTCTGCGTATGGATGGATGTCTATGGATCGCTAAGGGAAAGGGACTGGAAAGGACTTGCACTTCCCAAGGCCCATCTAGGATCCCAGTGAAACACTTCCCACTGTAGATTGCTTGGAACTCTTTTTCACAGCACTCTTTTGTCAAGATAAACTATGACTTACTGTTTTTATAAAATTCTTGTATTCAGAGCACTGTTGAAGAACTGACTAATCTCCCCAAAATCACAAGGGAAGCGGGTAAGAACAGCTGAGTAAATAAAAGGCAAAGCAATTCTGACTGAGGCATTGTCAAGCTAAAATGCAAGTTCTGCTCAATACTGCAATCTAATGGTGGACTAATAAATTATGTGTAATACTAAAGAGCACACTTTAATCATATTTTGTCTGCAGCCTGTGCTCAGTCTTCACTTACTGATAACCCATTGTTTAAATCAGTCTCTTCATTGCAGGCTGCTGCTGAGCCGCACCAGAAGCTCTGTTCCCAGTTCCTGCAGGAGGGCTTTTCTGGGCAAATCTGATTCCAGCAGTTCTCTTCTTACCTGCAGCAGTGCAGAGGCCAAATGAGATCACTGTGAGTCCTCTCTCTTCATTGCTAGGATGGTTCTGGTGGCCCTTTGGTTTGCAACATGGGAAATGGACCGTTTACACTTTACATCATTGTCAGGTGGAGTGTTGGCTATGACAGCCCAAAGAAATCAGGCATCTATTCAAGGGTGAGGATTTTCCTGGACTGGATGGGACTGCTAAAGAAACATGAGTTGTCTTTGTCTGAGATGAGTCCTGAATATAATTCTTGTGTATAAAATATCCTAAGTTCATTGGGGTTTTTTATGGTAGACTTTTTAAGGCAACTTAAGACAAAGGAAAAAAAATTCCAGGTGATTTTCTCCAGCAAGTGTCCACTTCCTCCTTTTCCTCATAGCTTCCCCCTAAACAAAGCTTACTGGAAATTAGAATGGGAGTTTCAGAAGCATAGGACTTGTGTTCTACACTTCTGACTCTCAAATTGAATATAATCTTTGGACAGATACTTTTCTCAGTAAAAAGCAGCTGCTTGTGAAAATGCCTACCAGCCCCATGCTTTGATGGACAGGAGAGTTTGGGAAAATGCTCTAAACTGAACTTGTGCATTTATGTATCTAGATCTAATTAGCACCACATTCAGAAGTCTGCAGGATAAATTTTGCCAGAGAAAGAGTAGCATATGCTAGTGAATAAGCACTGATTGCATGAAAGTGATGGCATCTTACAAAAAGAAGAGGCCCCTGTTCTTAAACTGAAGGACACTCATACAGAGAAATGGGGGGAAAAAAACCTGTTTGAAGACTCCACGTGAACCCAGCATTGTCATACTGCTTCCCTGCATCAGCTCACTCTCTTCTTCCCCAGGAGTTTCTTTCCTGCTGAGGCTTCTCAGGTCAAGGTGAATTTGGCTTTATAGTTTCATTGGCAAATGGAGAAATCCACCACTTCATCTTGGGTAATCTGAGGGGATTTGAGAGATTTCAGAAAAATTCTAGATAGCTTCAAGTCTCTTGTTTTACATGTTAAATAAACTAATTTTTCTTTCTAGAGAAATGTTTCACTTTGGCTCGAAGTAGCTGCACTAGGAAACTGCTGATGCACAACCTTTGTATTCCAGAGCTTTATCCCTCCTCCTTCCCTGCATGTGCACACATACAGCCAAGTATGTTAATGAATAGGTGTGATTGTCCCATGTTGTATCTTAACAGGAAAAACCTAATCCTGGACTGAGTGTTTGTGTTTCTGCCCATCCTACATTTTATCCTATTGCTGCCAGCAGAAAATGGAAGGCTTCTGCTGATATTAATAAATTTCATCTTTTTTTTTTCCTGCATGCTGAATAGAATATGCTGCAGTTAGGAGCAGGAAATTAAAGTATATATTAAAGAAAAGAACATGTTGTGGATCCTCTCGCAGGTCAGATGAGCACTTGAACTCTCCTGCTTTGTGCCACAGTTGCCTGTCTTTCTTCCCTGTGGCATCTTCCTTAGTCCCACACTGACCAAACAGGAATGTTAGTGCAGATGCTGACTAAGGGAGAACGTTCTCCTAAGCTAAAACCAGCCAACAAAACAAGTCATCATTTGTATGGTAGCCAGGCCATCGCCACAGATAAGCTGGGAGCTGGCTGGACATCCCCTTGGACCTGACACAACTGGCTGCTGACCACTGACTCTGAAGGCAGTACTGGCTCTCTGGCCAGGCAGTTGATGCAGGGAATTGCTCAGCTCTGTAGTGTAAATCTTTCTCAGAGGTGGAGGCTGTGGCAGTGCACACAGCTCTCACATACGCCTTCATACAGAAGGTTCAAAGCCCTGAGGGTTCTTTGAGTGAGAAACTGACTCACTGTTTCAGTATACAGGTACTTGGCTCCTTTATCTGACCTTTATATGATTGTCTTCCTATTGCAGGAAGTGGAGGAGCAGGGATCCGTTACCACTGATGCTGCAGAATTCCCGTGCACTTGAGTATGTTGCTTAATCGGTGCTTTCTCTCTCTCTCTTTCTCTCCCCCTTACCATTCTTGAAATAAGGTATTGCTTTTTTATCTTCCATGTTTTGGACTGGATCTCTCAGGGCAGAGAGAATTACTTAATCTCTTATGCACATACTTTGCTTAAACAGAGCTGTGTTTTTGGATGAGATGCTGTCAGCTTGCTGCTGCTTCTGAAACACAGCAAACAGCCTTGTCCTACTCATGTGCCTCCTCTTGCCTATTAAGCATCTAAATGTTTCTCCACATCCAATACTGTGTAGGAGGAAGGATGACGAAAAGGCTGAAGTACCCCTGAGCTGCCGGGTGACATGAGCTTTGGCAACAAATTGGAGACTGCAGTTGCTCACGAATTTAAAAAGCAATCTGTTCAGGAGGGATGTGCTACCGGCGCTGCTCGCAGCCTTGTGCAGTAGCCAGCTGGTTAGCAGGCAGCGTGTGCTTTCTCCTCTTCCCACTGGCATCCTTGCTGGTGCTCCACAGCATCACACCACTGAGACAAAAATAGGCCCCCCAAAGTGGTAAGCAACAGGAGGTGGGGATGATTTCTCTCCACAGGGAAGTGCAGCACAGCCAACAACTGTGGGGACATCATTAGCACACCAGCTCCAGGGCTGGTTAGCAGAGGCTGGAACCATGCAAAAGGCTCTTGCTCGCCCTGAAGCAGGCTTTTCTCAGCTGAGCTGCACATCTCTGGGTGAGCTCGAAGCCATGGCAAGCTCAGTAACCTGAACGCAGAAAAACCTTTTAAAATGAACCTAGAGATGAGCCCTTGTGGCTCAGCCTGTTGGGCTGTATCATCTTCCAGACTGCAGCACCCACACTACACTGGTGTTCCCTGCTGTCCCCTGATGCCAGCACAGGGGCCACATCCTCCAGCAGTGCTGGGTGTGTGCAGGAGCCCTTGTGCAAAACTCTGTGATTGACTCATTGCTTTTAACTTAGACTGTGGCGGAAGAGCTCTGGATGTTTTTGAAGCCAGCTCTCTCCGTGAGGAAGGGCACCCTCCCTGTAACTCAGCTGGGCTGAGCTCTCTTCCACTGAGGGTTAAGGCACGTACCCTGTGCTCCCTCTCACAGGTGCTGCCGTGCAGAGCTGTTCACACAGCAGCACCTTCCGCAGGGGGCAAATGTTCTTCATCTCCCTTCTGGCCTGGAAGGGTTTCTACCCAGCAGGAGGGCTCAGCCCTTCCCTCCCTGCACTCTCGGTGCCCCGTGCAGTACACAGAGACACGGCATGGTGTCAGCATCCCATCTGAGCAGAGAGCTCATAAAACCTTGGTGCAGGAGGGAGCACACTTACACAGAATTTAAGCTGCTCTGCAGAGGGTATGACTTAAAAAATTGCTGCCTTGGGAGGCAAACAACCCTATTATGCTTGGTACTAAAGGGACATGCAGTTCTCATTAGTGATCTTGTTTTCTCTCCTCCTGCTCTGTTATAACCACTCAGATGCTTCCAAATATTTCCCTGTTGATTTGGTCTCTTGTTTAACGAGTGCTGCATCTGAGTGCACTGTGTGTACATGAAGCTATAGGCTAGGCCTGCTCTCCTGCGTTTCTGGAGAATCAGGGACTTCATAGACAAAAGTATAATATTTCATAACTCTTCTCAAGAGCTGGTCACAAGATCAATTAGAAAAAAAAATTACATTTCTTCCTCAGTAGTGAGTAAGTATTTGAGTTTGGGGAGTTTTTTAGCTCAGGTATGTGACCAGCTTGGTATCTGTTTATCTCTTTTCCAGACATTGATTTAAAGCACAGCTCAGAGAAAATTTCAAGCAAATCTACTTTCCTCTAAGGCCTAGCAGCTCACCCCTTTGTGCTTATAGCCTGTGTCTCTGCCTGGGTCTCTGAGGGTAAGGCAACAGGGCTGCCTTGTGATCATGTACACTTTGAGAGCTCCTGCAGGCTTGCTTGAATGCTGTACCCTAAGAAATGATCCGGCTGATTGGAATGGGTTTTAAATATTTATATGTGTAGAGAGAGACATGACCTGTGTAGGTTAAGCTTTTTTATCGTTTTGGCCTTTCCAGTGAATAACTGTGCTCTTGCTAGTGATATCAGGATCTTCAGGCTTCCACCAGGTCCAGCAATACTGGGGCAGGGGAGGAACGGGTTTAAAAAATAAGAAAAGTGAACTAAATATTGGAAAATCATTTGTCACCAACTTTATTGACCTGCTAGACTCTCTTCAATCGTGGGCAGAACTGCCAGGTTTTGTGGAAAGCTCTTACTGTCTTGTCTTAATGCTTTTATCACTGCAGTGCACATTTATCCACAGAATGTCCATCAGAAGTGGAGCTAGAAGAGCCCCAGGGATTTATATCTATTCCTTCTTCATCACGTTACACGGGAAGCACAGAGTGCTCTTGGATACTCTGTCTCTGAAGGGCATGGCAAATGTTATTGTAAAGTATCCATCAATAACATCATCACTGAACTACCAAGAGGAGTTTCTTGGGATTTATGAAGAGAGTCAGAGAGGAAGAAAAGTTCTAGGTAACAACAAACGATCCAGCTGAGCACACTCAGGCCTAGAAATTTCCCACTTTCACTTGGGCCAGTTTCAGAAAGCCCCAGTTGCACGGCTCTGATGTGTTGGCCTTAAGTTAAGCTGCAGAGCCCAGATTATAAACTTGGCTGAAGACCTTAATCCCTGTGTCAGTGTGCTGCATTGATCCAGCAGGAGAACAGCCCTCTTAGGGCCCCAGAGAACAGTAAAAGAGACTACAGAAATAAGCTGTGATGTTTGGGCACCCCCTTAGGGACACTTGTCCATATAAGTGACTTGCGACTTCTGTATTGTCAGCTTAATTTTCAAAGATGAGCCCGCATCCTCCATATCCTCTGAGACAATGATGGTACATGATTTGCCTCTTGGAGGTGGAATAGATGACTCTGAGGCACTGAGGGATCTGGGTGTGACTCTTCATGGCAGAAAATGTACTAACTACCATGCAGAAGGCTGCATTTTCCTCACCTTGACCCTGCTGAGGTGCAATCCCATCACCGAGCCAGCAGTCTATAAACGCAATCCACAGATTAAAAGAAAGCTAAATTAAAAAGAAAGTGAGAACTTTAATGCTGTTTACTGGAAAGTTAAAGTTTCTGGAGGCTTCTCTGTCTGCACGTGAACAGGATGCTGTGCAGTTAAGTAAAATCTCCTTGGAAATGCAGTGAGGCAGGGAGCAGAAGCACATCAAGGTAAGTCCATTTCAAAATACATGGAGGAAATGCTTTTTGTTTCCTGTTTTAAAGAGTCTGTACACTGTGAAGGGGGAAAGGAGAAAGGGGCAAAAGTGCTGTATCAAGCAGCAACTTGGAAACAAAAGGAATTAACTGGAACTTGTTGGCGCAAAAGGTAAATGGGGAAGGGGGAAGTAGCAAGAAAAGAGTGGGGAAACCTCAAGAAACTTGATCTTGCAGAGGTTTTATTGGGTATGCTGAAGGTTTTCCTTCTCCCAGCATCTCCTCCCAGCATTTCACTGTGGGTTTTTTTCCTTCCCTTCCCTCATCCCTCTTTATTCTCCCTCTGTATGGGTTTAATTTATTGTGTTTGCAGATGTTATGCAGACAAACTTCATCTCTGCAGTTATCCACACTGATTTGCTGGTAGACAAAGTGTGGTGGAGAAATCCACCACCAGCCTTTGTGAGTACTGCGGGTGAATTTTAGTGTATGTGTTTCTCCAAACATTTTCAAAACTGTGATGCCTCTGGAGAAAGTTTTTGGATAGTAACTATTTTGTGTAGACCCTCGTCCTGTTAACATCACAGCAGTGGCGATGGCTACTGCTGTAGAGAAGAGGCCCTATTTAACTTCTGTCTGGGTGTAGTTGAGGGCTATGTGCATATTCATTGTAGCTCTCAGATAAGGGGAAGAAGCTGATTTTTTTCCCTGACACTTTGACAAGAACTCTCTTTTGTTACCAAATGCAGCAGTAATGCTTCCTGCTGAAGACTATTAGGGTAATGGAACATGCTAGGATTATTTTTTTTTGTAAGAAAACACCCACCAAATCTAGAGTTTAGCATGTCAGTTAACTCTGATTTGGGAGTGAAAGGACAGGAGAGGGGAAAGATAGAGGATAGGCTAAGGAGCTCTTGGAGCACTCCACAACTATCTCCCTCCAAGAGCTTATTACAGCTGAGAATAGCAGTTTAGCTATCATAACGATTTACATGGAGTACAGAGGAAAATACTATCAGAAATGGGGCCATCAGTCAAAGTTTTGCCTGAATAGGAGTCTCACAGACAGTTCCCTGGAGCATCCTCCAGCACACAGACTCACTGCTATGTAATAGCATTTGTTATGGCTGGCACTTTTTCAAGACTGGGTATATTAAACTAGATTCCAATGTCTATTTATGTGCCAACATATTGAAACAGCCTGTTTTCTCCTTTTTTTTCCCTCCCCTCCTTCTCTAGAGCTGGTGAATAACTGAAGTTTGTGGGTGCCTGTCTCTAAATTAAATTACTTTTTCCAGAAACTAAAACATAGAATTAGGCTTTAGTATCAGAATGAGAGAGAACTTTAGAATGATGTTATGACAAGGGAGAAAGAGGCTGGAAAATTCAGAGAGTCAGAAAGTAACCAGAAAACAATTTAGTGTGCAGAACAGGGGAAGTACCTATCAGTGGAGATGCAGTAATGGCACAATGCTGAAGCTTGAAACAAGGCTAAAACGAATTTGAGTTTTGTAGGATTATAATGAACAAGGCCTGGCCTGGTAGCATAGGAATGTGATAGTTTTTCTAATTGGTTTGCTGTCTAATTGAACACATCTTTTTTTTTTTCCAGATGAACTTTTAAAATGAGTATTTTAAGGTTTTGCTCTTCAGACTGTCTTCAGCTGTGATCCATGTGTTTCCATGAGGGTCATATATAGGAATTGTTCTAGTACCTGATGAAGGTCCTTTTAAAACTTAATATTAAGCTGAATTTAATGCTCTACATTCTTATTCTTCCCAGGACAAAACCTATCAATGTCCCAAAAATTCCTGAGGAGATGAGCTTGACATGGATGTTATCCTTCCAGATTGGGAAGGAATCATGCAGTCACTGGGATACCCCTGAGAGACACAAATGCCACTAGGTGAGTACCCAAGTTCTTCTGGCTTTTGTAACTCCCCTGTGAAAATCTGCAAACATCTGTGGTGTGGCTTTTAATGAATCCATGGGTGCTTCAGTGCATGTTAGAAAGCTGGGAAAGCTCCTCAAAGAGAGTTAGGAAAGCTGGTGGGTGCCAGTATCCTGCTTCCAGCAAACAGCAGACAAACCTGGCATATCTGGGCAAAGCTCTCACCACAGAGCAGGTCAGAGGCCTGAGCACGGCAGAACTGAGGGGCTAACAATAGCAATGCTAAACTATGTCACTAAAAATCTTCTGCCACTTTCATCCATTTCCCTTTCTTCTTCCCTTATCATGCCTAGTTAGGGTAAGAGATAAATTTTCATTCATGTGGCAATACCATAGACTTCTAAACCATATGAAAGGTTAACTTCAGAAGTAATGAATAATATGACCAAAATAGATTTGGACCAGTATCCCGTCTTTGATTTTTTTTTTCCCTCTTTTTAAAGGGCATTACAATCCCTCTTGCTTTTGCTCACATTTTGATAGCTATCCCTAGGAAGTAAGAGCCAATTGTTAAATATGCAGCATTGTGACTTTGTTCTTTGCTTTGTGCTGCAGCTGCCACAGGAGACTTACAGCTCCATTAAAATCCACTATTTGCCTTGAAGTCGTGAACTTTCTGGACTGAAAGAAATCTGTCTAATTGTCATGGCCAACTGATGGTGCATGAAGGATTTGGACTAACCAAAGAGTTACTAGGTGAGAGAGATCTCACATTAATGCTGGGGGGAGAGGAATAGAGGAGCTTAACCAAGTTGTTCTTGCTGACAGACAAGGGATTTTTACATGGCACACTTCCATGCTCCGGGAGGGATTTCTGATAACACTTGGAGTTATGTCAGCTAGCCTAATACCCTTCCCTTCCTAGAAATACTTTTGCAATCAAACTTTTTGGATGTAAGGTCCTAATCGTGGCATGGCTGTGTCTTGGAACTATGTGAGTGTGTGTAAGATACTCTTTCCCAGACTTTAACTTGCAGGAGGACAAATTGCAGTGTGTGTCCAAAGCTGTGTGCCAAAGACACGGCAGCAGGTCAAAGAGAGGGGGCCAAGGTGGGGGAAGCTTTTCCTACAGCTCTGCTGAGTGTGAGGAGGTACCTACCTGACTGAAGAGCTGTTGGCTTGATTATGTAGGATATTGTGGGGAACGTGAAGCTGTGCAAGTATCCTCTATACATAGAAGAAAAAGCTTAGATTAGCAATTTAAACTGTTAAAGCACTTATGAATGTTATGTTATGTTAATGATAAGTTAAAGCACAAGGTTCTTCAGTGCCAGCTCTCAGTTATATGAGACACTCCAAGTGACTTATTCCCCAGAGGATATGGATGTCCTGCAGTCTTGTGGGCATTGCATGGTGTCTTGCACAAAGGAGTCTGAGGGAGGGGCTGCCCATCAGGGCAGGGGTTTCTTCTGACCACAGTAGTCCAGGCAGGGGCCATTTGCCACTGTAGTGGTTAGAGTGGGTGTCTGTAACATTTGTCTGTTTGAGGAAGGCCACCATTCTGGTAACAAGTACAGCCAGTTCTCTTCTGGCCATGTCTGCAGCCTAATGCATGAGCTCAAAGCTGAATGACATAAGGATTTCGTGTTAAGAGCTTTTTAAAGAGGGAAATCTTTTCTGTCACTGCATTTTGAACGACTATGCCTTACATCCCTCAAGAGAAAAAGGTTCACATCCCATTCTGGTCTTTTTTACAGGCAACTTCTGTGGTGACACTCCTGTCTGTCCCATAAAATCTTGAGGTCCAGCAGTGACAGTGACCTTCCTTCACAGGGCTGCAGCAGCCATGAAAGGTTTTCACTCAACTTGCTCTACTCAGAAAACATCGTCTGGTAAGTCTGTTATGATTTTGGGGTGAGGATGGAGAAGTAGAGCCTAAAGTATGGCTGTTCTATTAAAAAATAAATGTATATGTTCTGAAGAGAAGTGGCCATTAATAAGAAGAGATCTATTTGAGATCTTGAGTGTTGATGATTGAATGCATAAGTAGTGATCTAATTACTGTACTCATTTCCCAGTATAAACCTGTAAAAATGAGATACTGTCTTAGCTGTGACTCTCTGTCTGCCCCTTTGCATTCTGCTCTACAAAACCAGAAACCCCTGTCCCCATGCTCAGTCTGTTACTGCTTCTATAATCTCTCTTCTGTTTCTTCCCCTAGTTAGACAATAATACTGCCAGGTGCTGCTGTTACCACTGCTCACCTGCCCAGCCTCCACCTCTGCCACACAGCCAGGGACCCACACAGTTAATTGGGCTCTGAGCTTAAAGACGAAAAGAAGCCTCCCTCACTGTCTTGTTTCCCAGGCAAGGGCACAGCTGGTGACACGGGTGGACAGCTTTCTCTGTGAAAAGCAGAGCTGCCCTGGCACCATTAAGCAAATTAGTACTTTGATCCCTCAGATCAGAGAAACTTGGAGCTTGGAAAGATGTGTCCAGTCTGTCTCTTCTGTTTTGCCTTTCTAGCAATTTGAACCATGTCTAATCTCCCCCCATCCCTCTTTCTTCTATCTTACCTGTGCTCCTCACTGCTGTGTGAATGAGCACATCTGCTCGGGCAACTGTCTGGGGCTTCAGAAGTAAAGCACAGCAATTAAATTTCTCATATTAAAATGCATCAGACTTGCAGCACCATCAGCAGAGATCTGTTTGCTTTTTCATGTGCACGCGCGCATTTCCAAGGTGAACTTCAAACCCTAGCTCTGAAAATTAGGAGGTACCTTCTCCATTCACACATGCCACTGCGCTTCTTTTGGCTGGGGTAGAGTTAATTTTCTTCACAGTAACTGGTAAGGGGCTGTGTTTTGGGTTTATGCTGAAAAGGGTGTTGGTAATAGAGATGGTTTTGTTACTGCTGAGCAGGGCTTGCCCAGAGTCAAGGCCTTTTCTGCTTCTCACACCTCCCTGCCTGTGGGGAGGCTGGGGGTGCACAAGGAGTTGTGAGCGGGCACAGGCAGGACAGCTGATCCTAACTGACCCAAGGGATATCCCATACCTTATGGCATCATGCTCAGCATATAAAGCTGTGGGAAGCAGGAGGAAGTCGAGAGAATGTCTGGAGTGGTGATGTTTGTCTTCCCAAGTAGCTGTTACCCAGGATGGAGCCCTGCTGTCCTGGGATGGCTGAACACCTGCCTGCCCATGAGAAATGGTGAACGAATTCCTTGTTGTGCTTTGCTTGCATGCATGGCATTTGTTTTACCCATTAAACCGCCTTTATCTCAACCCACAAGATTTCTCACTTTTACTCCTCCAAATCTATCCCTGATCCTGCTGGTGGGGAAGCAAGCGAGTGGCTGCATGGGGCTTGGTGGCCAGCTGGGGTTACACCATGACAGCCACAAAGCAGTGCTGTTTTAAAAATGTTTATTTGCTGAATGTGCTTTGCCTTAAGCTACTGTCTGAGATCATTCCAAGATACTCTTCCATGCTCTGATGTATCCAAAACTGCAGCAAGTTAATTCAGTGCCCACCCCAGGCACTCCACATAGGTGGTAGTCCTCATATCTCTGCAGTTTGCACTGCCACCAAATCAAGTACAGAAACATCCCTGAGGAATGACTGACTATTTAAACTCATTTTTGGGTTGGCTTGCGTTTGTTTAAAACAGGTGCTTATTGGGAGGGACGACTGGTCTCAGCATGGAACTGACCTCTGATTAATGAATAACCACTGTCTGGAACCTGACACTCTAAACGGGAAGCAGAAAAATAAACAGCTTAAGCCATCTGTGCAAACTTTTGCTTGAGAGCTTGGCTGCTCTTATTAGATGATTGTGCCTTTTCCTGGGGTACACGGAAGGGGTAGAGGGAGCCCATTATAAAAAGGTCAGTTCCCATTACATGACCCAGAGCGCCACCAAAAGAGGGGAAGCAGGGGCGTGTGTTGTACCTTCATATTCTGAACCACCTCTATTGATGATAAGATTTTGGTGGATTTATTTTGTTAAACTTTATTTCCCCCCCAGATTCATCCTCTTCTTTACTAGTTTCTGAGGAAAGTAAATGTTCTTCACGCCCAGTTTTGTTCCTTTCCTTTCTTGTGCCTCTTGTGATCAGTGGAAGCTGGTGGGTGTGGGAAACAGGTTTTTTATGTGCTGTTTAATTTGCTGTTGTTACTTGAGATGGTTGGAAACTGAGTTTGGCAAACTAATTTTGGAAAATGAAGACTTATTGTAATGGAAACACTTTATAAATACCATTTTGACTGAAAAGAGGCAGGAAATTATTCACCTGCAGAACATGGCTCCCTGAAAAATCTGTGAAGAGCTGTTTACCCAGGACATGTTGCCAGCCTGTACACATCCTGCTAGCCTCCAGACAAGGGACATTTCTAAGCCATCTTGTCAATCCTGGCAAACAGATGGGCTTACTGTTTCCCACAGGCCTACATATTTCCAGAGCTGCCCTCCAGCAGCTTAAACCTTCCTGTGTAGAGTCCTGTGCTGCTGGCAGTGGTGGCAGCAGAGATGGAGTATGCACTTTGATGTGTACCTGGTTAATAATATTAGGCTGAGGTACCACATGCTTCTCTTGAACCTTCATCTGTGTTTTACGGGATACCCCAGTGGTGGTGGCCACTGTGGTCTAGAATGCTTCATCAGGATCTGTAGATTTGATGTAGGCTCCATCTATGTTGGGGTCTGGTGCCTGAGAAGCTGAGTGACTGACTCGCCTCTGGGCTCCCTGTGTTGATCGTAACAGCAGCAAAGCTTTAGAGCGCAATGTTCTCTGTCAGCACAGCACAAAGAGCACTGGGACCTCACTGGTATTCCCAAAAGTGTCCCTGCGATGTCAGGTTGTAAGTGTTGAAGCACGAGTGCTGTTTGGTAGCAGATGTTAAAAGTGAAATTTTGACTCGTCCTGTTGTCTGAATTACGGGGGCATTTAGACAGAAGAAAATGTATTTGTTTTCCTTCTTCCTTGCCCAGTGTCAGACAGAACAGTTCTGGGGAAAAAAATACTTGTTGTCAAATGTGAAGGATGTCAACCCCCTGCTTGTGAAAGCTGTGTGCACACTGGTTTGGGTGGGTTTCCTCCTGAAGGTGGCCCGGCACCCCTGGAGCTGCAGAAACCCATTGTACCAGGTGCCATTTGAAGTCCCACCACATTCAGCTGTGCCAGGGTTAATGACCATAACAGCACTCAGACGAGGGGCCCAGTGCTTGGGTGTGATGCTGAGTGAAATGAACAGCAAGCCTTTGGGCAGGCTTGCTTCCTATTATCTGGTTAAAATACAATGTGAGGGTTAGGAATGTGACTTTAAGGTACAAGTGTAGGCTAGACATGATCTAGAGAATAGCAAAGATCACCTATACCTGTCTTCCCAACCTGTCAGAGCTGTACTATGACCATTAAAGCTAATGAGCCGGAAATAAGCAGGCATGTCCCAAGAGAGCTGTTCTTTTTTTTTTTCCTCCATAAAGAGAAAAAAAAACCTGGTATGCATATCACCAACATAATATGCACCTCTGTGCTGGTAGTAAATTAATGTCTGGGATGGCAGGAGCTGAAATTTAAAAGAAAGCTTTTAAGTTGCCCATACCCTTTGTCTAAACCCCAGGATATTCCTGTTAGAAGAATATTTTGCTGCAGCATATAATTTAGATTTAGATATAGATATATAAAAAAGGTGCAAAGGTTGGACAGAACTGAGAGAAGCTACTCCTTCCAGTTTGCTGTGCACAACTTGGGGCAAGACTTGGGGGCAGGAAAGGAGAACTGAAGACAAACGTTAAGCAGTGGGGAAATGTGATCTAAACAGAGCTGGTGCATGAGCACAGAGCATGTGAATAAGGGGGCTGTAAAGCACATGGATTTTACCATGTCCTCTTGGAAAATTCCACAGTTCTTCAAAGAACTGTCTATGCACTGATGATGGGAGGCTTCTGCACCAAAGGAGTGAAGTCCTGGGTGAAACTTGCCTGAGGAAAGTGTCTTCCCCCAAGTCCCTGGATCCATGTCTCTTTGGAGGGTCTCATCTCTCATCTTCTTAGAAACAGCCTTCAAGGTATGTTCAGTTTGACTGTGCTGTGGCCCCAAACAGTGGTATGAGGAGAAAGCCTGTTCTGACTCATTAAAACAGTGCTCTCGGGCATCCAGCAAGTACAGCAAGGGAATGTATACATTATTAAAGCTCTGTCTCATCTGTTCTGCAGTGTTGATGTGGGATATTTGGTGGGATGGACAGATGAGGAAGTGAGCTCAGAAGCAAGAAAAGCAGCGGGCTGACAGAAGTAAGAGCAGGAAAGCTGTACCTGGGGCTGAAGGGGATTTGCTTTCCAACATAGGCAGTCCTGTGGCAACAACCTGCTTGCAGGTGGTGGGGAGGAAGGAAACACTGCTGTGAGATGCTTAACAGGATGGGGAGAGACAGGAGCTGGCAATAAGAATGGGTTGCTCTGACACAGAAGAGCACCTGTGACTGATTGAGGGCAGTGATAGCTCAGATTGGGAGCACTGCCAAGAGAGATTTCTCCTGCTCTCTAAATGTTGCCTGCAGCGTGTGAAACATTTTTCACCTGGGAGCCAGGCTGTCTCTTCTGTTGGGAAGCTGGGAAACTTTGGTACAGGCAAAGCCAAGGTGGAGGCTACGCAAAGGGCAATGAACTCAAGGGAGATGAGATCAGTCTCATGATATCTCAATGCCCAGGGCCTCTGGCCCAGGCCACTCCTGCTGCTCAGCAGCATGGTCAGATGCCTCTGGGTGCCAGTGTCTCCTTGGGACACCTCAGTGTCTGGGGAGGAGAAACTTCTCCCTCCATCTGCAAATTGAAGAAAGCTGTACCACTCCCTCATTTGAGACATGTCCTGACCTTCTGCCAGGAGATGTGGGATGCACATGTCTGAGTGCAGCTGGCACGGAGCTGGTCTCTGTCCTGCCCCTGTGCCAAACTCTGGCCTTCTTTTCCTTTTTCAGGGAGACTCTTGGTGGCCACACGTCTGTTTGTTTGACAGGCATGAAAAGCTGGCCAGTATTGCAGTGTGCGGCTTTTGCATGTTTTCCCTTGATAAAGAGGTGGTCATGTGTGCTGGGTAAATGTTTGTGAATTGGGTCACTTCCCTCCAAACCGTCCTTCTTTGGAGGTCCAGACTTGAGCACCCTGTTTCAGAAATCATCTTTTTACTACAGTAAACCTTGTGGTGCTGTAGTGCTGATATCTGTTCAGTTCCTGCAAGGTGCCCAGGAAATACTATCCTTCAGCTCTGGGTGCATGGCTAGTGTCAAGTCCTGTACACAAGTGGTGCTGATCTGTCAAAATAGGATTGGTAGCCCTGTTCCTCTGGGATAACCTGATTTACCAGAGGGAAGTAGCTGCTGCAGTGGCACGGGGAGCTAAGATGGACTGCTCTGCTGCAGTGTTATCTCGCTGGAAAGGAAGTGATCTGGAACTTGGCGTGATGGCTTATCCATTGTAAACATGCCTTGAGGTTTCAGAGAGATTCATCTATGCCAAGCGCTTGGTCTTGTCTCTCACATTAGGGAAGCCATATTGACATGATTCCAGTTGCCAAAAGGCTGTTTTAAGTGGAAGGGTTTAGATTTACCTTCTTAGGGGAGGGGAGGGTGGTGTCTGACTTAAAGTTTCCTGTGAACAGGGAGCTAAAAGCTAGACTTGGAAGTGAAGTGTATTTGTGAAGAAGGATTTTAATGCTCAGCCCTATCAGCATGTGTCAATGAATTACAAGCCAGGAAACCTCTGCCTGCATCCATCTCCTCTGGTTTCAGCACTACTGTGCACTACATACACATCCATTCTTCAAACAGAAGATAGCAAGCTCTTTTCCATCTCTGTGCTGCTTATCATAGTCCACCTAAATATTTAAATATAAACATAGGAGTGTATGTGATGAAGCAATGTGATGTCATGTAACCAGGTGAACCTGGCAACCATATGCTGCTGAATGGCTGGAGAACTGCAGCCTGCCCTTACACCAGGTCATTCTGGTGCAATAATTAAAAGAACATGTGGGTAACTTTTTATTTATTAGATGTACCAAATACTAGTGTCTTTGTTGCTTAAAAGAAACCCTTCTTTCTCCTATCCCCATCTCATGCTGCTTTTGGAAAGAAAACCTCATATTCTAGCACAATTCAGAAAACATCAACATCAGTCAATCCTTACAAAAATAATAGTTCCTCTGAACTAGCAGGGCTGTAAATTGCAGTATTTTGTCAGGCTGCTGTTGCTGATGACTGACTTGTCGTGTTATAACCAACTTTAAAAAACTGCTCTGCCATCACGACAACAAATGTGTTGGGGTTTTGGCTTAAAGATGTGATTTTCCCAATGTGTCTTCAGCTGTGCAAATAGAGCAGCTTAGTGTTTGTCATTTAGTGCTGTATCACAGACCAGGGAGGGTTCCTGTTGTGAAAATGTGTGTGGCATTAGGGAGATAACATCCTGACTGAAACGTTCCAAGAATTGGGGACAGGATGGGTTGCCATGCCTGCTCCTGGTGGCAAGGAGCTAGGCAGAAGGAAACCTGTTCTCGGGGCTCCTGGTGTGCCAGTCACCACTTCTTACATCTGGAAAGAGGATGTGCTGCTCAGTGAAGTGACAGCCTCATCCTAGACATGGTCCTGTGCGTGCCTTGGGAGATGGACAGGGTTGCAGGGTGAAACCAGGCTCTTGATCATGCTTGTGGTGGTAACAGAACCCCCTGGCCTTCCACAGGGGACTTTATACCTTAAATTTCACTGGAGGAAGAGCGTTAGGAAAGCTTCTGGCAAAGCTGAAGGACAGCAATTAATACTCCTCTGAATATTTTTTCTTTTCTGACCTTGAAATGGGCAGCCAGGTACAAGGGGTGTAACTACTGACCTGATAAGGAAAGTGTCATCAGGTAAAATAATTTGGACTTCCAGTGCAGAGGTAGAATTGAAATGCATGTGTAGGGTATCTGCTGTTTTTATTTTGTCCCTGAAGATCTGTTGCATGGTCTCCTTTTGGACCATCTGTTTGATACAGAGGCATTTGGTAAGAGAAGAATCACACACAATCCAGGGTGAGGTGCAGCACTTTGTGCAGAGGAGTTTTCCTCTCCACCTTTTTATAAGTGAGCCTGGCTCTTATATTCTAAATATACTCCTGAGGGAAAGGGAGCAGCAGAACCAAGAATCATTTACATCTTTTGAAGGAAGAGGCACTGCAATACTGAAGAAGGAGGCGTAGATGTTGGGGGGAAGGAGAGGTGCATAATTTAAGTGTGACAAGTAATTCCCATAAGTGTGGACTCTAATGAGCTCTTTTCTCTAGTTCTAGACTCGTTTGAAGCAAGGGTAGATCATAAATTAATCTACACAACATTGGTTCTTTTTTTTTTTTTTTTTTTTTTCTTTTCAGAATAGCTCTTCACTGCAGGACAGCAGCTCTACCACACTGCAAATGTTGTTCCTGATTCATCCCTTCAGAAATACCTGATGCACAAATCCCACAGCACTGATGTTTTTCTGCTTAAAGAGGGCACAGTAAGTGTTTAAGTGTTTACTGTACCAGCTGTAACTCTTGTATGCCATGTGACTATAGTGTCAACGCAGGAATTCAAAATTAGGAGAAGGTTCTCCTGACCACCAAATCCCCCACCAGCCCAAGCTGCCGTTCAGGCTCACCTGGCTTTCTGGGTCCATGGGCTCTGGAGGTTGTATACTAAAGTTGTGAGAGAGAAGAAGGGCTTCTGCCTGGCATTAGTTAGATTTGCTTGAATGCTGCATGTGACTTTTTTACGGCACAAGAAATGGGACTATGAAATCCCAAATAGACTTCTCATCACAGTTTCTCAAGTAGCTGTCCTGATGCTGCCAGAAATGTCCTTCTCTTTGCAGTTGCTGCACGAAGTTGATTGTCCTAACAATGAGGGATGTCCTGCTTAATTGCAGTGGAGATGTTCTCCTGATTCATTTTTCTCTCTTTGTGGACTTTTTTCTCTTTGCTTAAAAGTAGCTTAGCAAGAAACTACAAGCTACTGGTTTTATAAGCAGGGGTTTTTAAAATTTTAGCTAGTGCTGGATTAAGACGAGTGGCATGAAATTTTGATTACTTTTTTCCCCAGAATAGCTTATGCTTAATGTTGGGGCTCAGATTTCTTCCTTTTCACGCTCTAAGTAGCCTGTCACATTTGTATATGGACCAAGAGGCCTCCAGGAAGAATCTGTAACATTTGGCATAACTAAAACCTTACAAACTCAAAAGCAGATCAGCATATCCTTGAACCAGAATAGCTTGCACTGGCTGAAAGATGTTTTTTAGCATCTACATTTCCTTGCAAGAGCCAGTTCTTTGTATGTGTGTTTTGTTTGGATGCAGAATGAATGCACTCACACACCAACAAGGATCAGTTGCTGTTTCCTTCTCAAGACCCATACAGGGTTTGATCTATGCTGGCTGCACTCTCTGCTCTCCCTTAATTTAGTGGCACTGTTTATGTAATTGCTGCTTTTCTGATTAAAGTGCATGAGTACAAGCTGAAGGTTTGACACAGGCAGCCAAACTTTTTAATTGCTTTTAGCTCATCTCTAGCTGTGGCACATCTCTTTGAATGCAGCTGACTCACGAGAAAGTCTGGGAGAGAAACTATATATACCCTTTTTAGTTATGCTTTTTCTCTGGCAAAATTGCTCTGTGAATTTTTATCACCTAATGGTTTCTCTGACACCTTTTAAAACTGTTCAGCTTCTCACCAAGACACTATTTTATATGAGACTTGGGCCAGTAAACCATTTCTGTGATCTGGGAAATGCTATGCTTCCTTCACAGAGCAGTCCATTTCAAAATTAGCTGGGCCTGCCTGCTCAAGAGGAGCTCACTGTTGCTTGGCTGCTAGTCCTGAATGGACCTATTAAATGCCATATTTCTGTAAAAAACCCAGCAAAAATCTATTGCTGACTAGCAGGTCCTGAAATTTATGCATGTCAAGGGGAGCATAAATAATTTCAGTGTGCAGTTTTGGAGACAATAGTGGTTTCTGGCTTAGTAAATACTAACTTACATCCAGTCTATTGAAAAAGGTGATTATTTAAGGTAGAAATCCGCTGCGGCTTCAGCAGAGCTGGGAGGAACAGGCTTCTCTTCCATTCAAAATGCCTTTTAAAATTCAGAGCACTTAGTGATATGGATGTTAATGGACTAATCCTGTCCTAAGCTATGTCCAGCCTTGTTGTCCTTCTCCCAGGTGGTTCCAAAGCACAGACAGATTGAAGCGCCAGCTCTTTTCACTTCCTTGTCTAAGGCATCTTACAGAAATGCTATCACCCTGTACCACCCCCGTTTATGTACAAGGGCGATGGGTCATTGCTGCTGCCTCTGACCAGCCAGGTGGAATTGTGCCAGATTTAAGCACTTTGAGTCTGGAAATCACTGTGTTATGGGTAGGTGTCTGCTCACCACAGCAAATTATAATGGCAGGCTCCTGGCCTGAATGCCTTTGTAAATGTCCCTCTCCTCTCCCAGCAGTTGCTCAGGAAATACAGCTCCTGTGAAAAGCCTGAGGAGCTCCTTACTCTGTCATTCCCTTCTCTAGCTCAGGTGGAATTCAGTACATTCTTTTCCTCCAAGGAAGTTAGCAAAAGTGTATGCTGTGTCCTGCTCCTCCCTTGTAACTCCTTGGGAGATCTGCTCACAGGTGACCTGGCTGGAAATATCCAGCTGGCCCAGCACCAGTTAGAAATCTGGGGACTGCTGGTTTGTCCACAGGGGCCTTTCTGAGTGGTGAAGCAGAAGGAAGAATGCACTCACCCAGCTTGCAAGAGGGAAAGCAGAGATGTTTAAAAGATACAACAGACTCAATTATACCACATATTTCTCAGTCTAGAAAACCATGGTTTACTTGCTTGGGGGTTTTTCTTGTCCACCTCCATTTTTCTTAAGCGCATTTTTCTTTATTCCTGACCTGTGACAGCTGAGAGTTTTCCTGAGAGAGAGAAGATATGTGTGTGTGCATGCATGTGGTGAGGAGCTGGGGAACAGCTGTTGTGCCAGCTTGTTGTGTGGAGGATGCTGGACAGTTTGGGTTCAACCTGGACCACCCTTGTCTTGTGGTCTCCACATGAGGCTGTGAACCCAAGCGGGTCCCTGCACATTTGTTTTCCCATCAGCTCTTCCATCCCACTTGACCAAAGGCAAGTGAGCTGCAGGTTTTCCTAAAGTTGAGATTTTTATTTCCCAGAGTTACAAGCAATAGCGGAGACTCCTTAGGGGCAAATGCCCCATTACTAATCTATGGGGCAGGCTGCACTTCTCACTGTGTCTGTACCTCTGGGTGCAGAGGGAAACCCTGGCAGTCCTTGCTGCCCTTTGCCTGCTCTTGCTGCTCAGTTTCCAGCTGAAATTTCTGCCTCACTTCCAGGTGCTGCTGGGTGTTGGGAGAATCTGTGAGGCACAGGAAGGAAAATCAGTCATAGAATGGTTTGGGAGGGGACCTTAAAGCTCCATCTCATTCCACACCCTCTGCCATGGGCAGGGACACCTTCCACTAGACCAGGTTGCTCGAAACCCCATCCAACCTGGCCTTGAATGCTTCCAGGGATGGGGCATGCACAGCTTCCCTGGGCAGCCTGTGCCAGGGCCTCAACACCCTCTCAGTAAATGTGTTTTTATGGCTGGTGACATGGTGTTCTGCAGACCAAGACATCTGCTTTCCCTCTTTAGGGCAGCTTCCCTCCTATGTGGTGCCAGGTGAAGATGTGCTTGTTTGTTGCAGTGGTGTTTAGGCTTCAGTCTTCCGGCTGGGTTTGGGCAGCCACAGATGCTCGGCACATTGGATCCCAGCCCTAATTTTGAAGGTGCATGCTTTTAGGTGTGCCCTTAACTAAGAAATGGTTCAGCGCGGGTTACTAATGCTTGTCGTCGGGCTTCCCGAAGCTGTTTCCTCACTTTCCTCCTCTGCTGCCACCACGTGGACACGTCCCGGTGTTCATTTAAGGGTTCTCAATCTCTGAAAAGAATACCCTCCATCCTTGATTGTGCTGCAGTTTTTAACTGTGCACAACATGTTTCTTCCTTTGCCGTGAAATTCAGCAGGGGGGAATCTGACACGTTAAAATAAAAAAATAAGGAGAGAGAATCTCTATCATGTTTTTCTTTCCCATTTTTCTGCCAAAAGACTTGCAGAAGGCATACATTTTTCACATCTAGAAAGGGTTATGTAGAAGTAACTAAGTGTGCATGGCAAGTTACAAACCTCAGACAGAAGTTTTCACAGGCATCTCAATCAAAAGCCAGGCTCAAGCCTTAGCAAAATTTTTCCAAAGGGCTGTTCTTGAGGCAGTTATATGAGAAGACTCCGTGTCACTGAGGGCTGATTGAGTAGCTTTTATGTGCCATACATTCAGTTCTGAAAACTGCACTTGGGACTCAACACCATTTGTGCACTTCTGGAAGTACTATTTTGAGCAGAACTCTATTAAAACTACCAAGATGGAGTTTTGGAGTAGAAGAGGGACTACTGGAGGTGTCTGGTGCAGTTTGTGCAGTTTCATGACACAGCAGCTTTGGAGCAGCAGTGCAACCTGGATCCTGTTCACCTTGGGGCTTAGGCTGGAGCCAAGTGGATAACTGTGTTTGAAACTGGACACAGACAAGGATGGTCTAATTTTAGATTGGACTATAACTTAATTTCCTATATTTGTCCATCAATAATTTTCAGCATTAAATGAATCATTTATAGTCCACTGTTACATAAAAAAGCAGCAAACAGATGCAACTGTTAGAAGTGATGCTGGAGCAGGCCCTGCAAACTTAGCTTTCGTGAGGTTAATTTGTTTCAGTATTGCACATGAGCAAACCACTCATGAGGGCCTCACTGTGCCGAGTGGTAGGGCTTCAGAGCAGTACTCTTTCCCTCTGCCATCAAATGTTGAAAGCAATGAAAATTTGGGGTGAGGTGAGGGGCTGATCTTCTCCCCTGTCCCCTTTCAGTCCAGGGGTAGTTGCTGGAAGTAAACACCTGAGAGTGCTTTTTCTCTCTTTGTATCAGAGAAAATCCTTGTGAATCGCTGGGCCACACTTGATCATTTTACAGTCTTGTTAGGGGGAAAAAGATTTAAACAAAACACAGACTGCAATGCAACAGATGCAGCTCTGGGTGTATGGAAAACTGTGCTGAGTCCAGTTTTCCAGAGCGATAGGTCAGCTGCCAGGACAGATTACAGCTGGATTCAGTCCTTGACATCAGCTACATTGCAGGATGTTGAGTGTGGTTACAATATCTAAAAGAATAACTAAATATCATGTGGTTTTATCCATTACAATAGCTCTGACAGAAGTAGTTTGGCCCCGGGGCTGCGAAGTCCTGGTGCCTGTATGATAGAGAATTGCTGTTCAGCCTCAGAGAATCAAGAATGACTTTCCATTTTCTCTCTCTTTCCTCCCTCTACTGGCCGACAGAATAAGATCATAAAGCATTCAGCGTTTTCTTTTGGTCTTCAGAGACATCCTAATCTAGAATTGATCCAAACTTCCAGCTTTGGCTCATCTTGAAAGTAGAATTAAACGAGCCAAAACAGCTGCATCAAAGACCCACACAAGGTGGTACACGACGTGCTGTTCTGGGGCTAACTTTGGTTTCAACCCTTGTCTGGCACCTGTCGCAGGAATGTTCTGAAAAGGCCAATGTCTATCAATGCCTTATAAAATTCCCTGGGAGTGAGTCTGGGACATCTGGCTGCCTGGGGCCAGGCTGACCTTTATCACCCTGGCACTGCAGGACCACCAAGGTGTGAAGGCACCTCTGGAAGTCTCCAGTCCAACCCCTGCTCAGGGCAGGGTCACCTGAAGCAGGTTGTAAAGGGCCATTTCTAGTGAGGTTTTGAGTATCTCCAAGGATGGAGACTCCACAACCCTGGGCATCCTGTTCCAGTGTCTGGCCACTGTGGTAAAAAAGCTTTTTCTTATGTTTCACTGGAATTTCCTTTATTTCAGTTTGTGCCCATTGCTTCTCATCCTTTCATTTGAGTATGTCAAAGGGAAACCTCACAAATACCCAGTATTGGTGTTAAATGCTTTTGCACCCTGGAGTTTTAGCCTTTTCCTTCTAGATTATAAAACCTACTGCTTTATATTTTCTGAGAAGCAATCTCTGAGTATAAAATGAGATGATATAGCAGCACACACTTTTTAAAGTCTGCTTCTGCTGAAAGAAAGCCTGTCCAGCTGCATTAAGAGAAATATGAGCCTCTTAAAGCTGCTTACCCCTCCAACAGAAGGAAGCTATATTCTGTTCTGCCTTAGACAATTTAGAGCAGCCATTTCAAAAACAGCCTTCAGCATCTTGAAAGCAAACATGCTCTCAACAAGACTTCTAAAAAAAAAAAGGACCCCCATAAAAAGCATGAGTAATAAAAGATGTTCTCTTAAAACAGCTGGTGAAATAATGGGAGGTATCCTGGACTAGAGTTCAATTTTGCTATTTTTTTGACTACTGACACCTCAATGCACGGGGTTTCTCTCTCTCCTGGACTGTGGGAAGAGTCCTGCTTTAGATTTAGTACACTTTTTAGACTGACACTGAGAAAAGCCATCTTTCACCACCTCTTTCACCCTCAGGAGGGCATTTTGTCTTTCTTCCCAGCTTCTTGGAAGTTCTTCATCTGTGGTAAATGTATTGGTTTTGCATGGCCTGGTTTTTGGTAGCAGAGGGGCCACAGAGGGGGCTCCTGTGAGAAGCTCATGGGAAGTTTCCACCATGTCCAGCAGAGCCAGTGGCTGATGGCTCTGAAGATGGACATGCTGCTGGCCAAAACTGGGCCAATGAGAGAGGCTGGTAACGCCTCTGTGATGACGTATTTAAGAAGAAAATCAAAACGAAGGCACACAGTTTTGGCTTCTAGTCAGAGAAGAGGAGTTGAGAACGTGTGAGGGAAAACAACATGGTGACACCAAGGTCAGTGAAGAAGGAGAGGGAGGAGGTGCTCCAGGTGCCGGAGCAGAGATGCCTCTGCAGGCCTTGCTGATGACCATGGTGAAGCAGCTGTGCCCCTGCAGCCCATGGGGATCCATGGGGGATGCAGAGATCCACCTGCAGCCCGTGGGGGAGGTGCCCGTGCCAGAGCCAGTGGATGCCTGGAGGAGGCTGTGATCCAGTGGGAGACCCGGTGGAGAGAGAGGGCCCTGCTGCCAGGCTGGAGCAGCCTGTCCTTGGGGGACTGCACCCCGTGGAAAGAGAGACCCACGGCGCAGCAGCTTTGGGAGGGCTGTGTGCCCGAGGGAGGGGCTCACGCTGCAGCAGGTGCAGTGTGGCTGCTGCTCGTGAGACGGGACCCACGCTGGAGAGGTTTGTGGAGAACTGTCTCCCGTGGGAGGGACCCCACGGCCTCACAGGTGAAGGACTCCTCTCCCAGAGCAGCAGAAAGAAATCTCGGTGATGAACTGACCAAACCCTCATGCCCTGTCTCCCTGCGCTGTCGGTGAGAAGGAGGGAGGGGCTGGGGGGAAAAGGTGTTTTTAAGGGTTAATTTTATTTCTCATTATCCTCCTCTGATTCTGTTAGCAGTAAATTCACTTTTTAACTTTAAATTAAGCCTGTTTTGCCCTTGAAGTGTTTTCTCCTGGTCCTTACCTCAACTAATGAAGCCTTCATTAATTTTTTTCCCCCCTCTCTCCTCTGCCCAGCTGTGGCAGAGGAGGGTGAGCGAGCAGCTCTCATGGGTGCCTGGCATCAGGCCAGCGTCAAACCACAACAAAATGTTTCATAGCTTTTCTTCTAAGAGACTCAGAATTATCCCGTGTATTGTGCTAAGACGAAATCCTCTGTCTTGCAAGTTCTACTGAAAGCAGTTTTGGAGATGTAACCTAAAATACCTTTGGCAATATTTTATATGGTGATTCTAACACAGCACTTACTAGTCTCTACCTCTCCTTCTCACCAAACTGCAGTTTTTCACAGGACAATAGCCCTGCTTCCGTAGATCACAGCAAATCCTGTGTATGAAGTAGGAATATCCCATCCAGGCTACACAACTGTTTGGGACTGGCATAATTTTCACCATCGCAATAGTTGTTGCTCTGAGGTATTTTAAAAGTTTCTACAAAGATTTATGGTGGTACAGTTCAATCAACCCCTTGCCAAGCAAAAAATTATATATTTTGGTTCCGATCTGAAATGTTTGCAGTGAAATGCTGCCAGTAGGATGTTTAGTCAGAAGAATTCAACATGGTAATTCATAATCAGTGATAACAAATTTGTTGGTCTTTTTTCCTGGTTGAGTATGAAATGTAGCCGCAATGTAACAACAATGGAGAGTGCCCCTGAAGCACTGGTTAGTCTGCACTGCCCGTTGTGGCTTCAGAAAGTTGACTCCTTTGGAAACCTTCTGCAGAAAAAGGAATACAAAGGATTTTAAGATGCAGCGGTGTCTGTGAGATCACATGTGATGAAAAATGCTGAAGTTCTATGCAAAGCTTTCTGGTTCATTTCTCTCCAAGCACATCATCCGCGAGATGATGGCCTCAGAAGTTATGGACTGCCATGTTAAACATTGGAGAAGTAATTCCTGCAGGACTAAACAAAATCCATGACTGTACAAGAGAATATGAAATGCTGTGTTTTCTAGTCATGGGGCTGGTGTCTTTCCCTTGCACTGGCTTCCCACAATATACAAGGGTATAATGAATTGTACTGGAGAAGCAGATTTGGCATTTTGTTGGAATATCTGGGTGCAAAGCCTGGAATACCAGATTTTGCTGGGAAGAGTGATGAAAAGCTCCCTGCTTCTGGAAAGCATTGCACCAGAGTGTTGCAGCCATGGGAAGTATTCGCTGGCCCATGTGTGGGACTTAAGAAGTCATTCCAGTGGGCTCAGCAATAACCACTGCCTTTTCCTCTTTCTGTTTCTAGAGGTAGGGTCCTTGGAGTCAAGAAAACCTGATTTGTACTTCATCAGGGTAAAAACTCTTTGCTTTCCCAGTCCCCATCCTGCTGTCCATCCACTTGAGAGCTGTGGGAAGAGAGGCTGCCATTGAAGACAGGTAAAAAAGCTGTTCCATACCTCAGCCTTGTCCTGATCTATTGTTACCAGTTTTCCAGCCTTGTTTGTTTGGGGGAGAGGGCTTGATACCAGTGAACAGTTGTCCATAACCTTACTCAATGCATTGTTCTTTTGAATTTAGAGGAATTAATTTGTTTTCAGATGGTCCTTTTTCCTAAAAAGACAGAACATCTCTTTTTCTTAAAAAAAAAACCCAACCCAAACCACTAAATTTCCCATGAGTGGTTTCCCAAGCCTGCCGGGAACAGGAAGTAGTCGCACCCTCGAGGCTGCTGTATGCATTTCTGTGAGAGCTGCAGTTACCTCTGGGTTGTGATCACTGCTAACACACCCATGGAGCGAGAAGTATTGTGGGTGGTAAAACACCTCTGCATACGCGCTTTTCCAGTGCTGTTAATTTGTTTTAGACCATCAGCTGTGACTTTGTTCTTCGTAGAAAAGGAGTGAATGAAGTGTTTGGGAATTTTTCTTGAAGACTTGTTTTCAGTTCTTTTAACACTAACTGGACCATAATTTGTGCAAAGAGGGGCCTGCCTAAGTAGTGGCAACCCAGTCTTCTACCTTTGCATTTATCTGAAGAGTTTGGCTTAGGAATAGTAAAGAAGAGGTGCTACCGCTGCTGTGATGTTCTGAGAACGAGCCAACCCAGCCCACTAAAATCACAAACGTTACAGGATTTCTCCCAAAGCTGCCAGCAACTAGGACTCAGGCTACCCTTGGAGCCCCAGATGGCAGCTCTGACCTGAGCCCAAGGCACTGGGGGAATGAAGGTTTTTTTGTATGGAAAACGGCCACCGTTCACATCCAGTGGCATATGGCCAAAACGGGGTTTAGAATCACGAATGTGGCAGGGTTTCTCCCAGGCCAAAGCTGCCAGCAACTACGACTCAGGCTGCCCTTGGAGTGCCAGATACCACCTCTCACCTTACACCAAGGCGCTGGGGGAATGAGTTTTGTTTCCCATGGAAAATGGCCACCATGTGTCCAGTCACATGTGGCTGACCGTGGGGCACCGCCTCCGAAATCGCGAATGTCGCAGGATTTGTCCCAGACACCACCTCTCACCTTATTTCGAGGCACTGTGGGGCTGTCTATTGTTCCCATGGAAAATGGCCTTCGTTCACATCCAAGTGCCTTTGGGCAAAAGCCCACCCCAATTAGAACTTTGATTTCCCAATTTTTGTAGTGAAGCAAGAGATGGAAGAGGAATTCCGGCATTGGAATGTAATATTTACAGCTAGAAAAATCTCCTGTCTCTTTGGAGCGTGTTTTGTATTTATGGGGACTAAAATAATTTACTCGTATTCTGGTGTGAACTTTTTCAGGGAAAAACTAACAAGCTGAATAAAATAAAGAGGTGAAATTCACAATCAAACTAGCCCTACTTCCAACTAAATTTACTGGTGTGATCAGACTGCTTTTATGCATTTAAAACCTGGGAAGTCCAGAAATACCTTGCAGAGATTAAATTTTCAGGTGCTGCTAGGAAGTCTTTCCAGTCATAGTGCAGGAATATACATAAACATGTTTGCTAGATTGTTGGGCCATCAGAGATTATTTTTTTAATAGGGGACCAGTAAATAGTCTTTCACAGCTAATTTCTTGTGTTCATTTGCCTGTGTTATAGTGTGTTAGTAATATCTGCATGCATGTTGCAAGTTGTATGGCTGCTTGCCTGTAAATCTGTTATTCAGGTCAGTTTGCATGTTGTTAGGGTCATGTAAATTCACGTAAATATTGTAATCTGGCTTCCTTTGTTTCTTCCTGCAGTCCATACTTACTTCATTCCTGCTGGATACCAATCACAATTCCACTTCTGATGAAGCTGCACTAACAACAGATGCACCAGACAGCACAGATGACCAGGCAGGGGTACTGCAGGAGAACACATTCACTGGGAAAACAGGATGGATGGGACCCTCCCACGCTGGGGAGGGCAGAAAAGAGGATGATCCCAATGAAGATTGGTGTGCTGTATGTCAAAATGGAGGGGATCTCCTTTGCTGTGAGAAGTGTCCCAAAGTATTCCATCTTTCTTGTCATGTCCCTACACTGATGAGCTTCCCAAGGTAATTATGACCCCTTCAATTCCATCTAAAATTGCAGTAAAAGACATTAGACTTGTATTGTGAAACCCAGGATAAGAAATTTCAGAGGAAGAGCACTGTCTTCTTTAAATAGCAGCATAGTTTACCAGTGTAAAACATTTGGATAGCAACTTAGATTAGCCCATTGATCATCTCTGTGCTACTCTGAACAGGCATACCTCTGGAAGTATATCTGTCTTTTAAATGTCACTTGAAATGGCACACAAAAATGTGTCTCTTACTTTTTGAAACTTCAAATTCCAGGGGTTTTTTTATTAAAACAATGCTATGTTACAGCTTTGTGCCATAAGGAAAACTCAGTAAGGTTACAGTAAGCACTTAACTATTATAATAATAATTATAATAGTAATTATAATATAATATAATATGATAAAATATAAATATAATAATAATTATAATAATAATTATAATATAATAACTATTCTTTCTGGCAAGGAAACAAAAAGTAATCTTGAAGCAGGTAGATAACTATGTATTACAAGGCTTGGTTTCTATTAAAATTAAATATTCAAGAACAAGTCTTGAAAATGCTTCATTTTTACTGGATCATTCAGTGGAAGCTGAGGTGATGATGTCTGAGGGCAGGGGACCCAAAACCAGCTTTGATGGCAAGTGTTCAGATCTGTAAAGGTGCATATTACTACAAGTGCACTGTGTTCCTGGGCTCCAGAGCACAGTTAGCTGAAGTTTCCTCCTGGGTTCAGATGTATCAGGTTATTGTTCTCATCTTTGGGGGGTTGCTTGCTTTTTTTTGTTTTCCAGCTGTAAGTCTGCCAAACAAACTTTAGTCCCTCAGCATTAGCTCCTTCAAACACACAAAATAATTTCGTTATTATTATGGCAGCAGGGTCAGTCAGCTGCTTTCATGGTTGCTTTTTGTTCCTGTTTCAGGTGGATAGAGCAATTTCATACGGTCACAGGGTGGTTTGGGTTGGAAGGGACCTTTAAAGCCCTCTAATTTGAGCCCCCCTGCAATGCTCAGGGACATCTTCAACTAGATCAGGCTACTCAGAGCCCCATCCAACCTGGCCTTGTATGTTTCCAGGGCTAGAGCCTCTACCACCTCTCCGGGCAACCTGTGCCAGTGTTATACAACCTTCGCTGTAAAAAACTTTTTCCTTGTATCTAGTCTGAATCTACCCTCTTTCGGTTTAAAACAATGTTCCCATATAGATTCGTAAGGCCTCTGCATCTTTTTTCCTTCATTCCAGCCTACCACATTCTTCCTGGTTCTTGGATATTGTAATGCATCATTCCTCTATCTTTAATTTGTGTCTTGTTTTCTTGTATCACAAGATCTTTAGGTCATGGCCTGTATCCATTTTTGCGTATCTGCCACATCATTTCTATAGTGCTAGTCCAGAGACAGAGGTGACAATGTCATAAATCATTCTGTGAAGTTAAGACAGTAGAAAGTAAAACTTCTTCTTGAAACAAAATGCCCATCATTCACCACTGTATGCTAGAACTGGCAGATGGCGAAAATCTTTGGATCACTCTGAATAGAAACAGTAAATTTAAAAAAAAATTGTAAAGTCTTCTGCCTTACTATTGAAATGAAATAAAGGGTGCTTCAGAAACTATTTCCCATTTATGAAGATATCGTTATTATGACACACCTCTGAGTAAATACATACAGTTAAGATCTCATTACGGTTATTGCTGGATTCTGTCTTCTGTGTGACTATTCAGCCCTCTGGTGGTTATCTGCAAGCATGCCAGTTTCTTTTTTTTTGTGGCGAACTGTATTAAAAACCTAGACTCTTCATCATTTTTTAAAACTCTGATGTTCATAAATTGTGTTCAACAATCAGTGGACATAGCTTGCAGAACTAATAGTGTCATAATGTTATGCTGACCTTTAAATCTCCAGGTTTGTCTTATACAAACTGATAAAATCATGAACATCTGAAAGTTTTAGGGAGTGAAATATTTCCAGTTTTACAAAAGCTCTTGTCTGTGGTAATCTCTGTAGATTAGTAATGTGCTGTAGATCAAGCTTGTAAAGAGTATGTAGTTCTCACCATATAATACTAACACTTTTCCTTCTGTTCAGCCCATATGATTCCTTCAGTCTCTCTGTAGTTATGGTTGTACAGGACTTTTAATAGTGCTTTCCTTAAATCCTGTGAGGTCAAGTGAAGAATTTCGGTATTGACAAAGGTAGAAATCATCTGTCTGTCTTTCTGCTGACACCAATGCCACTAAAAGGAAACAAAGTTGTAGTAAAGCATTTTTGCCAGCTGTCTCAGCCTTTTGTAGTGTTTTAAAAATCACCACCAAGAAAACAACAGAGATGCAGAGAAAACCCACCCCACAGATGAGGGACTTACCCAGAAATATGTGGAAAGCCTTCTGTCAAAGGTGTGCTCCCTCACTGAGGTCTGTGTGTCTGTTTGTCTTCTTTAGTGGAGAGTGGATTTGTACATTCTGTCGGGATTTGTCCAAACCAGAAGTTGTGTATGACTGTGATAAACCTGCTCACAGCTCTGAAAAAAGAAAATTGGAAGACACCATGAGTTTGGCACCCATAGACTGTAGGGTAAGGAAAAAATTATTATTTAAAACTTTTAAACTGAAGCAATTTTGAGCTGTGTTAGAAACTTTCATCAGTGTTTTATTTGGTTTCAGTTGAGAACTTGTGTAAATACACCAAAATTAGTATTTTATGTGGGGTCTTAGTCTACATGTAGAACCATTTATGGCAGAGTACTGGATAGAAGACTCTCAGGTTCGTGAAGCCTGCAGCCTCGGGAGGTGGGTTTGTCCAGTTGGCCCAGTCTTCAGAAGCATTTTGTACTCTTTTGCAGGCCCATGTGTACCAAAATCAGTCACAATCCTCACCATTCCCTCATCTCTGGAATGCATTAATTATGCAAGCATCCAGACAGTTCTTCCTGCAATTCCCATTTGGTGTTCTTATCTTAGGATAAATCACATTGCCCATCAAGAGCAGTGTGTGTTCCTGGAGGACAGACTCTGTCACACCATTATTTACATGTGCTCTATTTGTATTTTGCATTAAATGTTAAGTTATAAGTCCTGTAAAGATTCTGGTAAGAGATCAGCGAGCATAAAATCCCTCGAAAGTATTTTTAGAATATCTTTCAAGGCTCAAGATCCAGTTTAATATATTTGTATACACAAAGAAAAAGGGGGAATACTGAGCATCTGTTCCGTATTTTCTGTAGTTTGTGATTTTAGAGTTAACCGTGTAGGATTCCTGAATTACTTGGGTATCTATTTGTCTTGACACAGAAGTGTGAAAGACTGCTGCTGTACCTCTACTGCCATGAAATGAGTCCTGCCGTTCAAGATCCAGTTCCTCCCACAGTACGTACCTCACTTCTTAGCATTTTATGTTAGCAGCATATTTGCCACGTTTCTAATGGCATTCCAAAGTCCATTATCAGAAGTCAAGTTCCACGGACACTGAGTGCATTAAACATGTTTAGTTTTATTAAAACTGTCTGAAGGGGGAAAGTTAAAAGTTGAAGCACTGGGTTGGTTGAGGATTTACAAGTAAAATTCCCCAATAACTGATTTTACTTAATACTTCAAAAATAGATACAGAAAGTAAGTTCTAACACTGCTAACTTCATATCCTGAGTGATATCACTGAGAAGGTGAATTGGGATGTTTTTGGGAGATTTAAACATTACCTGATTTTGAGAATCAGAGTACTCCATAGTAGTAATATGATATTGAATTTCTTATGAAATTCGTTTGTTTATTCGTTAATTTCTTATGAAATTCATTGAAATTTGTTAGTTTAAAATGGTAAACAGTACCTGGGTGCATTAGAAGTCCAAGGATACACAGAGCTACCACCATGATCAGATGAAAAGATGTTCTTCACACAAGTCAGTGGAGAAGGACAATTCAATGGGGAAAGAGTTCATCAAAAAGTAGTATGTTCCTACGAAGCCTTTATTCCATTTGAATGAGAATTCTGAAGAACATTCTACAGGGTTTAATAATAAGAAATGGCACAAGAGATTCATTGATTAACCATATGATGGCCATGTCTTACTAAATTCAGGTATTAAAAATGTGAATCTAGTTAGGAGAAAGTAGGAAAAAATACAAATTAAAACTAAAAATTAAATAAATAAAATTTTTAAAAAATAATATTACCATTCGTTTTCATTCTCATTTACTTTCTTATTCTTTCTAAAGAAGAAAAATCTTAACCCTACAGCCACAGTTCAAGTATCAAAACCATTGATATCTCTGAAATTTGCCACCATTTCAAAGGACTTATTTCATATGGTGGTCTTGAGAATGAAACTTAATAGATAGCTTATTTGACTACACCCGAAAATAGTGTCCAAACCAAGCCACTGGCTCTATTATATGTAGTCAGTGGAGGTGGAGGGTTTATATGTTTCTCTTTGATTTTAAAATAGGCATTGGAAGGAGTATGTTTTAGTCAACAAATTGTCATACATCGCTGTTATTCCAGAAACTGTCTGCATGTTAAAACTACAATTCTTGTGTGTTCGAGTTGTACTTTGAAGATGAGACTAAACCTTGCCTACTCCCTCAAATCTAAAGGCTTATAAAACAATAAATTGTGAACATGATTGCATTTGGGATTTTTTTGTTCTCCACTTAGGTCCCTGATTACTACAAAATAATCAAAAAGCCTATGGACTTGTCAACCCTCAAGAAAAGACTTGAAGTGACCAATTCATTCTACACAAAGCCAGAAGATTTTGTGGCTGATTTCAGTCTGATTTTCCAAAACTGTGCTGAATTTAATGAGGTTAGAAAATCAGATGCTTTATCAGGCTTTGTTGGCTTAGTTGCTTTCAGGAAAACTGTGATGTAAAATGTAACTGTAATAAACTGTCAGCATAAGAATTTATTGTATTAAACTTGTTTTGACGCTGAGACTGAGGTGAAATCATTGATCAGATTTGATACTGCTGTGGTCTGAGATGACTCTGCAGTGGAGATCCTTGCACAGAGGAGAGGAGGATAGTAACAAACATAGCTGAAAGGCAGGACAGCAGGTAAAGAAAAGGACAATTTTTTATCACAGAGGTTAATGGTGGGCATTATGATCTAGAACCTAGTTTAGCCCTCCTTGCCTCAGGTGTTAAATTCAGTGGGATTTTCATTCTGGGAGCTCTGTACTCACCCTTATGATTTCAAGTTGCATGTTGGGTGATTGTTATTACCCCCTACTGCACATATGGGAACACGTGGTGAAATAGGGATGCAGGTTCTGAGTGGACCACAGAATGAGAGAGAATTACAGTGGGAATAAAGGCTTCTCCAAGTGGCCTCAGTGGGGTTCTCATCCAGTCACCCTTGAGGGCTAGGAATTATTCCTACCATGGTGATCTCTGCTTCAGGAAACTGATAGTTGTGGTGGTTGTGGATGAGTTTAGGACTGCACAGTCTTCCATGTTACAGTCATTGTCTACTGAGTAATATTTTCCCTGTTACTAAAAAGATCTGTAAGCTAGAGAAGTTTCTAACACCCTGAGGGCATATCTATATGTTTCACAGCATAACACAACTTCTGTCCCCCTGCCCCCACCCCAGTCAGGATTTAAGAGTTCTCAGAATCTCTTCATACAGCTTTCAGAACCCAGGCAGTGTGGCTTTTGTGAGTGGCTTCTGCGGTCACCTGTCAGAGAAAAAAGTCATTGGGGGGTGTTGGCCGAAAGATCTGCCCTCACTCTGTGTTTTGCAGACTTGTGCTCTTTGGGGCCCTGTGTTCCACAGCCATTCTTGCTGCTGATTGTTGTTTTTTTGTCATTTGTACCTAAAAGACCTAATGTGACCTAAGTGCAAAGCTATTTCATGATGCACTGATGTTGTTAATTCACCCAACAGCCTGATTCAGAAGTGGCTGATGCCGGCATGAAACTCGAAGCCTACTTTGAAGATCTTCTAAGGAACCTTTATCCTGAGAGAACGTTCCCTGTGCAGCCAAGCAACCAGAGTGAAAAAGATAATCCAGAACTTACTGATGACTCGGATGATGACTTTGTACAGCCCTGGAGAAAGCACCTCAAAGGAGAAGACCGTCAGTTGCTTAAATGAGCCCCATGTGTTATGACAGAAAGTTTTTAAAAAACTTAGACTATTTATCACTGTTATCACTGTTTTGACTTGTAGGTTTGTGAATATTTACTAGACTTTCTACCCCCTGTCTGAAACACAAATCTAATGGAGATCAAGGCATGTGAAGAGCTTCTCTGAAGTTCAAACCTTTCATCTCTTTTCTGGAGCAGCTCAGAAATTGCGATTTGTGTGGGGTAACAGCTGTTTAACTTTGCTTTGAAGAAGAAGTTTGTATAGAATTGAACTTCAAAACATGACATGGGTTGAATGTGGCTTTCTGAGTTTGAAGAAAATGTGATCTCACCAGACTTCTTAATTTTACCAACAGCATGTGGCTGGCCATAATTTGATCTCTCTGTACTGTATTTAACAGAAGCCATGAAAAAAGATGGTGTGATGTTATTGTCCTGCAATACTGATTGGTATAATGAAAGTGTAATTGCCTCCAAAGAAGTTAATGGAAATTTTAAAATGTAAGGGAGAGGGTATTAAAAATAACTAAAAAAAAAAAGGAAGAAGAGGAATTTGTTTGAGAGTTTCTAATGGAGGAAGTAAAGGATAGAATACTTTGGTTTGCACCATTTTTCTCACCACCAGCAGGAAACAATGGTATTTTTGTACTATTTTGTTTAACAGGTGTCTCAAGTTGATGGGAAAATCCTAAGTGGAAAAATGTTTATTTGCAAAACCAGTCATTTTTGTATATTTTTAAAGAGGGGAGAAAAAGCATCCTTTCCATCCACAATCCCTTGTTCTTTTGCCATATTTCCAAATATGTCATTTTCAGAATGCAACCAGTATTCACTTGGGAGTACAAAACTTTGAAGAGAAAGAAGGCTCTTCAGCCCTTCATCTGTCCCTCTTAAAATCACCAAAAATGAGGATGAATTACCTTATTTTGTTCTGTCTACTGTCCAGAAGCCCTGATAACAATGTTGGGGCTGCTTCTGCCCTCAGAGGCTGCAGAGTTAGACAAGTACTTGTCTATGGTTGCCCTATCCATTGTTTTTCCATCATCATCTTTCTCTTTGCCTCTTTCACTAATCAATAAAACAGATCCAGTTTTTGGCACCCACATCTGAACTCATTTGCTTTTCATCCCATTTTCTGGGTCCATTTCAGACCTTTCTGGGTTCGATCCGCTTTGTTGGCAGAGGCTCCGTTTCCTCTGCTCCTCCATGTGAAAGCCGGACGGTGATTTCTGTCGCTGGCCTAAGACAACAGAGCAGCAGCAGGAAGCCGCGGCGCCCCGAGGACGCCCTTCCAGGCCTGGTGTTGGCAGCGGCAGCGATGCTCGCAGCGGGACAGCAGCAGAACTCTGCCGGGAGGACAAGGGCGCAGCGACACGGGAGGGGTGGCACCCACAGGCTGCAGGGTGACCGCTGGGGCTGGGGGCCGAGGGGTGCCCAGCAGCAGTCAGGGGCGCAGGACACGGCAGCAGGGATGGGCACAGACAGGGACTGGGTCAGGGTCAAGGATCAGCATCCAGGCTCCAGAGCCACAGGTTGAGGGCCAGGGGTCAAGTGTCAAAGGGCAAAAGTGATAGGGCACCAGTCATGGCTCAGATGTCAAAGGTCAAGGGTCGGAGGTCAATGGTCAAAGGTCAGGGGTCAGCAGTCAAAGGACAAAGGTCGAGGGTCGGAGGTCAGTGGTCAAGGATCAAAGATCGGGGTCAAGGGTTGAAGGGCAAAGATTGGTTGTCGAGAGTCAAAGCTCAGCGGTCTAAACTTGGAGTTAAAGGTCAAAGGTTGGACATCAAAAGTCACAGGTAAAGGGTCAAAGCTCAGGTGTCAGAGGCAAAAAAACTCAGAGGCCATAGGCCAGAGGCTCAAATGTCAGGGATCAAAAAGCCATCGCTCAAAGCGCATAGCTGAAGACCAAAGGTCAGAGGTCAAAGGTCATAGGTCAGGAGTCAAAGGTCACAAGTGGTCAAAAGGTCATAGATAAAAGGATGAAGCTCATGGAGTCAAATAGTCATGGACTCAAAAAGTCATGGACTCAAAAGGTCATGGGGTCAAAAGGTCATGAGGTCAAAGTTCACAGGGTCAAAGCTCATGGTCAAAGGTCACAGGGTCAAAGGACACAGGGTTAAGGGTCAAAAGGTCATGGGATGAAAGTTCGAAGACCACAGGTCATGGGATAAAAGATCAAGAATCAATGGTCATGGGACAAAGGTCAAAAAACACAGGCAAGAGTCAAAGGTCACAGGGTCAAGGGTCACAGGGTCAAGGGTCATGGGTCAAGCTGACAGGTTCAAAGGTCATGAGGGCAAAGATTAAAGGTCATAGATCAAATGCCATGGGCTCAAAGGTCACTGGAACAAAAGTTAGATGCCAAAGGTCAAAGCCCACAGGGTCAAGGGTCAAACGTCATGGAGGTCAAAGGTTAAAGGTCACAAGGTCAAAGGTAATAGGTCACGAATCAAAGATCACCAGGTAAAGGTCATGGATCAAAGGTCAAAGGTCAAAAGTCAAAGGTTTTGGGGGGTCAAAGAAATCAGAGTCAACAGCCATTGGGCCTAGGGTCAAAGGTCATAGGTTAAAGGTCAGGTACCTACGCACAAGCAGGATTTAGGGTAGAGAGAAAGTGCTATGCATATGCACAGCCAGCATATAGCAGTTAAGGGTTGACCTTTGACCCTGACCATTGATCTTTGTCAAATTACCTCAGCCTCCTGACCTTTAACCCTTGACCCATGGCCTTTGACCCTGTGACCTATGACTTTTGACCCATGACCTTTGACCCCTGACCTTTGACATTTGACCCCAGCCTATGCATTTTGACCCTGGTTATGAACTTTGACCCCTTACCTTTGACCCTATGACCCATGACCTCAACCTATGAGTTGTGACCCTTGGCCTTTGATGTCTGATCTTTGACTAGTGGCCCCTGAGATATGACCTTTGACCCCTGAAATTTGCCCTTGACCCTGACCTTTGACCCGATCTGTGACCTTTGACCTTTGACCCCTGAAATTTGACTGTTGACCCTGACCTACTTTTTTTTACCCCAACCTTTGACCTTTGACCCCTGACCTGTAGCCTTCAGTTCCTGTCTTTTGACCTCTGACTTTTAACCTTTTGGCCCTTGGGGCTACGACCTCTCACTTTTTTACTGCTAACACCTGAGCTTTGACCCTTGACCCTTTACCTTTGACCTTTGATTCCCGACCTTTGACCTTTTACCCCTGACGTTTGGAAGAGCAGACAGTGTTTTGGGTTAAGTGAGCTCTGATTGTGCCAGAATTTTGCAGCTTTAATTGTGAAGACAGCTGGGGGGACACAAGCCTGCTTTTGACTGGCTCTGTATCCCTGGTGTGGTGCTGTGCATAGAGCATGGAAGAGATTGGATCCAAGTGCTGCCTGTGCCTCTCTGCGATGTGCATGTGGAATGAGAAAAAGGCCTGGGTTTGCCTCTCACCTGATGAGATCCTACCTACCTGTCTTTGTCGTGGGGTGGCACTGCACACTAAAATGTAGTGGACACTCACATAAAATACTCAGTTGTGTTTGCAGCAGGCCTTTGACATAACTTCTGATCATGTGGTGGATTTTTAGGCTGCCCAGAGTATTGGGATTTTTTTTGGTGTGTTTCTGTTTTTTGGTTTTTTGGGAGGTTTTTTTGGTTTCTTTTTGTTTGTTTGTTTTAATATTGCTGTTGTCATTGTGGTTTGGTTTGTTTTTTTTATGGAAAGTTTTTACTACCTGAAGAGAGTTGCTTGTAGGCGATACCATCCCTTTGTGCTGCTATGTGCTTCTTTGTGCCGCCATGTGCCTCTGCAAGCACATCTCACAGCCCACAACCTAATTCTATCTTATTTTTCCCCATAGAGTACCAGAAAACAGAAAAAAGAGAGGTTAAGGAGCAGAACAAAATGGTGAGGGAGACCATTCTAGCAACACAGGTGCGATCAGTGCACACTACAGTAGCAGAGAATTAAAAAAAAAAATAGCAGAGACTTAAAAAAAAAAAAGAGGCACTGCCACTGCAACATTTGAAATCTTAAAGATCCAGCTTCACACTCAAGCTGTTCTCCCAGTGGAAAATGCTGGGGACAGAAGAGTAGATGCACTCCTGCAGTCCAGTTATTTACCTGTGTGCTGTAAACTGCTTGAAAACCTCTCTCTTTAAATAATCCACTGGAAAAAAAATCTGACTCACCTTTCATTTTGTGGTTTTGAATATCACCCTGACATTCATCAGAAATCATCACTGCAGTGAGGTTTGAGATTCAAATTTTACTACTTCCATGCAGATGGTATTTGCACAAAAAGTTGAGGAAAGTACTATATTCTTTCAAGATGCTATGGCAAAGACTGTATCTACTTTGCGTATTTTTTCCCCCTTTACCTCAATTCACCTAGTGATTTTCCTATTTTTTTTTAATTTTGTGTGTGCAGTGTCACTACTGATAGCACCAGAAGTAAAGAGTCTTCATCTCACTTCACAGGAAGGGTAGAAAACGTGTTTATTGAATCATAAGAAAGGAAAGGTCCTTGAGAAATTTACAATTTCTCTACACAAATCATAGCTCTTACACTGTTCAGTTGCAATTTTTTTATAATGGAAACAGTATGGAGAAGCAATCAACATCAAATGCAGCTCACAGGAAGTGACAAATTCCAGGGTTTTTTTCTTTCCTACCCAATCCAACATCAAACTTTCGCTCTCACTTTACTTGCTAAAAAGGAGGAAAGAAAAATAATACATAAAATTAATGAAATGCATGTGAAAACCATAGGAATGGATACAGGGGAAAATAACATGTGTTTGGATATGTCCAAAAGGTCTCACTTCTGACAGGCAATCCCCATGGCTGCTTTGAGAGTGGACAGATACTGTCCTAATAAACTGAAGCAAGAGTAGATACACTTTTTCAATGTCATTGTCTACATTTCACTAGAAGTTACTTACTTATTTTTTATTTAGTTGGTTCATTTAGACCTGGTTTTAAGGAACACATCTATTGCCTGGAGCCTCAGGACTAAATATTGCCATGTTAAAAAAGCTTTTATGTCATGTATTTAAATCCTTGAGTGGATTGGATGGCTGTAGTGTGTGAGGCCCATGGAACAGGGTTCAGCAGACACCACTGGCAATCCCTGAATGGCTACGCAGACAAATGTAATCTCTTAAGTGACCGTGAGAGCTTACAAGCTGAATTTAAGATGTTGGATTTAAGATCTACTGGGCACTTCTCTGAGTACACAAATAGTTTCACAGATTTTTATTTTTCCATCCTTTTGACTTCTGCCGTGTAAAGGCCAGCAGCTGGAGTTTATAACTCTTATTTGTAACAAGGAGGATAAAAAATTAATTGAGTTAATTCTCCGGGAAAAGGGAGATCCCATTAAGGAGTGATTACACTGTCATTTTTCTCAATCACTTTTAGCCAAAGTTATTCCAGCTGTAGCTGCAGCAAAGCTTTTCTTTTATGTTTAAAACAGTTTTAATGAAGTGTTATCCTTAGTAATTACTGTAAATCCAACCCCATGAAGGCCTAAGTGTCTCTGGCCTCTGTTCATGGGGTTGAATTTCACCCACAAGGGGAGAATCAGTTGTTTTGTCCATTTCCTTGTGTAAACTTTGATGCCCCCCATTCTCCTGAAACCTCAGGAGAGCTGGGTTTGGATTCTGGCTGAATCATCACCTACCAGTCCCTAAACAGCATTTAGATCCACGGGAGCTCCTGGTGTGGTGGTACCCACCTGCAGGGCCCTGCCCTTGGTCTCGATGGGCAGTGTGACTGCAGAGATGGCACAGACGATGCACACAGAGGAGAAGAGACACAGGGCCCCGATGAAAGAAGCGCTCATAAGAACCTGCAGGCCAAAGAACATCAAACAGGAGCTCGCTGGTGTGGGGGCCTGGCACTTAATTAGCAATTAAGAGTGGACAAAGGGTCACAAATGCCTGAGAGACTCCACAATAGAAAAAACAGAATCTTGTGAACCTTAAGAGCTTTCAGAAAGTATCAAATACTAGTGAGCTGAACTCTGTGATGACAAATACTCAAAGCTACATCTGGCAAAGACCACCCAAGTACTCTGTATGTGGGACTGGAGGGGAATTGATTACATTCTCCCTTTTTTTTGGTTGAACTTCGGGGGC
This sequence comes from Lycocorax pyrrhopterus obiensis, assembly GCA_014706295.1. Lineage (NCBI taxonomy): Eukaryota > Metazoa > Chordata > Aves > Passeriformes > Paradisaeidae > Lycocorax > Lycocorax pyrrhopterus. The sequence goes on along the minus strand of JACSVZ010000015.1, from coordinate 56,703,933 downwards.
ATCTCTCTGTATTTGATAGCAGTGCTCAGCACAATGTTTACCAACATTATCAAGCATGCTCTTACTTGTGATATAAATGGAGCCACCATAGCTCCCACACGGCACAATGACCCACTTGTCCCCATCCCCAGCGCTCTCATTGTGGTGGGATAAACCTGAAACAGGCCAGAAAGATATTGGATTAGTGCAACAGCAATCCACGATATCTACACTTATTTTTCTTTTTTAAAATTTTCGTTCAGAGAAACCCATTGTGTTATCAAGGGCAGCTAGTGGGATAAGATGTGAAAAGAAAGAAAAGCTCCCTTGAGCCTCATTTGAGCCATTACAAATCTGTCATGTTTTGCCCTAAGTAAAGTTTTAGGGCAAGTCAAAGCTGGATGTGATTCCCCTGCATTTGTTTAGCACCACTAACCACCACTATCTCCTGGCTCTATGACCAAAATCACAGAGGTTAGGCTGGGTGCTAAAGGAAGAATTCCATTAATACTGCTGGGCACTGTACCTGGAAAGCAGGAAGAAAAGCTATTGTGTGCAGCTTTCAAGTCTGCCTATTCATTTTTGTCAACAGCACTTTTGTTTAGAAGTAGGAAAAAGAAAAGACAGAGCCCAGTAAGAAATCTCCAGGCTTAGAAGAATGTGCTTTGTGTAGTTTGTTTTTCACTTCTCCCAAACACCAATGTGCCAATAAGACACATAAATATGAATTTTTCTGAACTTTAAGTGCTCTTAATATCAACAGATTTTAGCAAGTATACTCACACAAGCCTTTGTTTAAATACTTTACTAGGCCAAGCAAATGGAGTAAATTAATTGAAGAAGAGTCCAGGCACAATTGTGAGTAGAATTGATTTATGGTATGGCTGTTACAGCAATGGTGTTCACATCAACAGCAAATAATTCAAAACTACTAAAATTTTGGTATTTATTAAAGCCTGGTGCAAGTTTAAATACTACAGTGCACTATTAAAAGTGCAAGGGAACTTCTTCTGTTTGCTTTGGATCACTTTACTCAATCAACAAGGAAATCCATTTAACTCCATACGATTGTTTTTAAAAAAAGGTCAACAGAAAACCCAACAATTTATACTTAACTCGCAGAACTCATGGCTCCAAAGTTGTATGAAGGACAAACTCTCTGAAGGATTAAAACTACTTGCAGACAGAACACAGCAATTTCTATTAAGTGAAAAGAATCGTATATATAACCCCATATACTACCTCATACGGCCCCTTAAGTGCTGGAAAATGTTCCTTTTAGTGGTATTCTGTTTTCTGACTAGGGGGGTTAGAAAGGGCAAAGATTGTGGGTTTTGGAAGATAGTGGTACCCAACATCCTCAAAAATAGTGTTTTATACGGGCTGAGCAACAGCTGGCTTAGTAGGGCATTCCTCTTCCATCTACTCCTGTCATCTCCAAGCTGGTTTTCCGATTCCCTCTCTTACCTTGCATATGAAAACACTGTGGCCAGGAAGCCAGAGATACATAGTTCAAGTAAGGTGACTCTTAACTAGTCCATAAACTAGCAGGCAGCATTCCTGGGTATTCACAAATGGTATTTCAAGCCTCCAAGCAGCCCAACATACCTCAGGGAGAACCCACCTCTGCTGTGTAAATGTAGATGGTGTTGAAGTTTGCTGAAACCAAGGCACGCAGCATGAAGAGAAAGCCAACCATGCCTGCACTAGAGAGAAAGCCATGTGGGGCAGTGTTAGTGTCACTGAGCAGCATCTGCAGAGATGCCAGAAGGAAAGAAAGGGGGGAAAAAGTGAAGGAAAAATATAACTTCTTTCTGGTGGATGTTGTTTGCATATTTTTTAATTTTCTGGACTGTGCTAGAAGGCAGCTTGTTGGATGCTTCGGAGAAGCCACATGGGCTCAGTAATACAAGTGAGCCCCTCCGCACACCACTGCACTACACCACCTGCTGCCACAGCTTTCCTGGGAAAAGGAGAGCCAGTCAGAGGCTTTTCCCAGACCCACAAGAATTACTGGCCTGACAGACTGGGGACCTGAGAATACCATAGCATACCCTCAGCATTGCATACCCTCGAACAAGACCTACAGTCTAAGCCAGAGTACCTTGAGGTGCAGATATTAAGGAGAAGAAAGAATAGAGCTGTACATCCCATGGTGATACACAGGCTTAGACGTCTTCCGAGGAGATTGATGCTGAGAATGTTCACAGGATTCACTGGAAATAAAAAGGAAGACCATAAAACATTTGATGATCTAACTGCAACAACTGTCTGCCTTGACAGACCTTACACAGTGTGACTCACAGATACCTCTCTGCATTCCCAGTGCTCTGTAAAATGCACAAACCCTATCATTCTCTTCCTGTACCCTGTAAAAGCTTGATTTGCCCCCATGTCCCTTTTTTTTCACCCTTCCCCTCAGATGATGAAGCCTGTGCTTCTCTGAAATTGGCTGTGCTGAGGCAGGACACCAATGCCTGTCCTGAGCCATGCAAGGAAGGCACTGCTGGGTGAGCAGCACAGGCCTGGGTGGTTTTGCTCCCTCTGGCCACAGCCCAGCCAAACACCAGGGCCTGAAGTGTGCCCCATTGAGAGCCCTGCTGAGCCAGGAGCCACAGGCTCACAGCCTGTATCCCAGAAGCTGCCAGCAGTGCCAGGTTCATGTTGGCCCCTGGCACGTCACCAAGTGGATGCACAGCTCAAACCTTTGCAGTGAGCACTGTGAGAGGGGAATGGCAGGGCAAGGATGGGGGAAGAGGTTACGTGCGATCTCCCCGACTGTGCTGATGATCATGGTCTGGTAGGCAGCAGGCCCAAAAAAGTGGCAGTGGCAGGGGCTGTGGCTCTCCTCGGAGTCACCACCAGAGTCCTGCAGTGGTGGGGCCGCAGAGCCACAGACGAGGTCCCGCTCCAGCAACTCAGCACTGGCCAAGATGACGCCGTAATAAGCGAAAGCTATGCCAAGCCTGTGGGGAGAAATGCTGCAGTGAGGTGCAGCTATGATAGGGAAGGTGAGGAAACTAAAATGCAGCAGGTTTTGGGTGCCCTGCGATCTCTGCTGCTGCTTGTACCAGCTCTGCATGATGGACCCCCTTAGCCTGAGCAGAGCAGTGGCCACTGGTCACTTGTCCCATGGCACTCCCCTCCTACCTATGTCCATGCACTGCTCTTTCTCAGTAAACCCCACCCCAGCTCATAGGTCAGCTTTGCATTGGGTTTGCATGGCCAGGTTTTGGTAGTGGGTGGGGACTGCAGGGGTGGCTTCTGTGAGAAGCTTCTGGAAGCTTCCTCCGTGCCTGACAGAGCCGGTGCCAGCCGACTCCTGCTGCTGGCCAAGGCTGAGCCCATCGGCAATACTGGTAGTGCCTCAGGGATAATATTTATTAGAAGGGGGAAAAACTGCAAAAGCAATGACAGCCAGAGAAAGAAGTGAGAACATGTGTGAGAAGCATCTCTGTAAACACCCAGGTCAGTGAAGAATGAGAGGGAAGAGGTACTCCAGGTGCCAGAGCAGAGATTCCCCTGCATCCCATGGTGAAGACCATGGTGAGGCAGCTGTGCCCCTGCAGCCCATGGAGGTCCACAGTGGAGCAGAGATCCACCTGCAGCCTTTGGAGGATCCCATGCCATAACAGGTGGATGCCTGAAGAAGGCTGTGACCCCATGGGAAGCCCATGCTGGAGCAGGCTCCTGACAGGACCTGTGGGTCCGTGCAGAGAGGAGCCCACGCTGGAGCAGGTTTGCCGGCAGGACTTGTGACCCCCTGAGGTCCCCACCCCCTGAGGGACCTACACTGGAGCAGCTCATGAAAAACTGCAGTCCATGGGAAGGACTCACACTGGAGCAATTCATGGAGGACTGCTTCCCATGGGAGGGACCCCACACTGGATCAGGGGAAGAGTGTGAATGTCCTTATCCTTCCTACCCAGGGATTTTCAAGAGGAGTTTTCATTAACTGGCTGGAGAGGCTCACATTGCACCCTGGCTGGCTGTCAAGAACACAGCATTGGTGATGGCAGCCTTGCTTTGTCATTATCAAGTAATTTAGAATATGCCTGATCATAAGGAGGCTGAAAAGTAATTTTCACTTTTTTATCCCCCCCGGCAGTTTCAGAAATGAGCAGCGGAATCTGGGCCACCTGGGAAGGCAGGGAATGCTGGGGGGGATGGGAATGTAGACCCAAGAACATTCCGGGGACTCCTGGGAGGAGTAGGAGGCAAACAAAGATTAAAAAATAAAAAAGATATTTTGTAACACTCATAGAAGTCAAGGGTAAAAAAACCATAAAAAATTCAAGGCCTGACTTCACAACATTTTGGGTCAATGGGTTCCCATGGACCTATTATTTATACATTTCCATTCCAGACAGCAAAGTCAATGAAACATGTATTACCCTTGCATACAGCTACTGGGAACACTGCCTATGAAACCTGTCTCCTCAACCTTAATTTCGCCCAGCGAATAGCACTGGTGAATGTGTTTCTGTCGGAGCCCTGTCGCACTGGTCCTTTGGCCTCCCTTGGGGAGAACAAGTTTACCCCAAGCAGGGAAGCAGAGCTGCAGGCACATCCCACTGTGGGCAGGTGTGGGCTGTGCCCCGTGGCTCTCCCCTGGCTCCCGGGAGCCACCCTGTCCTGAGGAAGGACCCACAGCACCATCCTGGAAGTCCAGCCCTTTTCTGCCTATGTTAACAGCAACCAGTCAGGGTGTCTGAGGTGTGGTCTGAAACAGGACAAACCGATGGTGATCCATGTCCCCATGGTCTCCAGCTGCCAAGGGTCTGCAGCCACCTTCTGAGGCAGAGTGGTGTCCTGTTAAAGGCAGAGTCAATGGGAGACTTCTGCTCCCTGCACACTTTAAACCAACACAATGAGCTGATAAGCAAGAGAAAAAAAAGGTTACCATATGATCCATATCTGCAAAGTAGTTCTGAGGTATTTGGGGCGGATGAGGTCCTTGAACCTTCCCCTTCTTTCCTGCAAATCATATGATAGAAATAAAAGTTTTTATAAAGGCATCTTTTATACAGGAGCAAGTGTTCTGTGAGAGCAGCTGGCACTCCAGGCCCTCCTGTGCTCCCTCTGTCCCCAGGCTGCTGGTGGCACAGACAGAAGCACAGATGGTGCAACACAGCACCCACCAAACCTCCAGAGAGGAAAGCCCTGCTTCCCGAAAGACACCCACAGGAAGCTGCACTGCAAAGGATGGAGGAGGGGAGAAGAGAATATCCTGTGCTCTCCTGGCCCCCACAGGACCCCCCCAGATCCCAGCAGTCTGGTCCCATTGTGACAGTGATGGTGCCAGAGGGGGCCCTGGCTGCTGCTGGGGGGCCAGCACTGCTGGGGCTTCTGTCAGCTCGCATTGCCCCACGTGCTGCTCTGCCTGTGAAGCAAGCTTTTGGCCACATACATCTTTCTGGGAGGCCTGAGATGCCAGTGAGCAGAGACAGTGCCCCGCTGCTCCCCAGGATCCCACCACCGAGGGGAGACAAGTTCACAGAGACGGTGTGGGTTGCCTTTATTTTTATTTTCCTCGTCACTGGTTAAGACTGAGAGGGTGCACAACTAACAAAAGCCCTTCCCACATCCAATGTGGGTCCATTACATAAATTCAATTAAACTACAGGGAAGCTTTAATCCTAACTAATTCCAATACAATAGCACCATCTTGCATGAATTGCTAAGGACTATACTTGGTGCCTGTGGGATTGAACAAGCAGCAAAGAGGTCCAGGAAAGGGATTTTAAAGAGCTGGATAATAATTTTGAGGCTCTGGACAATGGATTTGTCTAATCTTCCTCTCTTGGGGGTCAAAGGAGCCACCTGACCAAGTTCCCACCCACCAGTCAGCAGGGCTCAGACTGGGGGGAAGGGGGACAAGCCTGGGGGCCACTGTCTCCCCTGCAGCACCCACATATGTTTTTGGGCATTTCAGTCCAGCAGTGATCCACTCCTGAGCTGCTCCGCTGCCTACAGGTACAGATGGTGGTATCTGTGAAATGGTCTCTCCTGCTCTGACCCTCTTCTGCTGGTCTGTGGCTCCACACTCAGGGACCTGGGGTCCTGGGACACAGTGGACAAGCCAGGCCAGGGGCTGGGCGAAGCCTCTGGGAGCACTGTGTTGACCTCATGACAGGGATCTTTGCATCCTGCCCAGTCACAGCCCTGAGAGAGACCCCAAGGGACAGTTCCCAGGTCTCATGGCAGAGGGAACACTCCTGCAGGATGGGTGGGCAATAAGGAACAACATGCTTTGCCAGGAGCCCTTTTTTCTGGTAAAGGAAGCAAATCTTTTCTTAGCACAATATTTTTCTGAGCAAACACAAATGGAGGAGAAAAAAAAAAAGCAGAAAACTCCATTCCATTTTGAAGGCCATTATTACTGTTTCTCCAAAAGAAAACTGACATTTCCATCACAACATCCAAGAGCTGTTTGGAAAAGAGCCAAGCAAGGAGGACGAGAGAGGCAGAGCAAGACGTGGTTGGCAGTCCCTCTCCCTCTCTGAAGCCCAGATGGCAGCAGCCCTGCCTGGGATGGATGGGCTGGGCAGCCTCGCCCTACCTTGGCAGGCTCCCTCAGCTGCCCCTGGGGCATGGCAGCCCCGTTCATCCTGGCTATCCTCTGCAGCGTGGCCAGCGCAGCCACCGTGTTTCCCGTGGACACGTTGTACCGGGCCGACTCCGGGATGAACTGAAAGCAGAGCAGGAAGCCTTTCTGCACCTCTCTGGTCCTACTCACAGCCTCCCATCAGGCCCAGGAGCCTGCCCACGTCAGCACAGGGCACTCCATGAGCTGGAGCAGCCTTTTGCCTGTCCTGCTCCCCAGCCATGCCCTGGGGTATGCCATGTGTCCCAGCCCCTCATACCCCACGCTGGGAGGCTCGCCCTGCCCAACAAACCCATTTGTTGGTCCAGCTCCTCAGGGGTGTGCCACTGAGCCATCTGTGTCAAGCATTTATGAAAGGTGAAAGCCGAAGACACAGGTTTAACAAAAACAATCTTGAATTAATTCACATTCTAAAATGAGATGAGGCACATATTACTTGCTCAAGCAAAAGTCTTGGAAGACACAACAAGGACATTCTAATAAAAAGGAAGTAATGGTTGAAATGTAGGAACTAACTCATCACTGTCATTTGGTGCTCTTTCCAAAATAAAATACTTTTTTATTAAATGGTGTCTCAAATTGTAAACAGTGACATCTGTTTCACTCAAATATGAATTAAAGACTCCTTTTTAAAGGTATGTATACTAACTCTGCCTTTTTTTTTTTTTTTCCTGGACTACAAACTTTTGCTCTCCAATTTTTCTGGCAAAAATAATCAGAGAAATTACACACCCACGTTATACGAGTGTACACTTACAGCAACCTTACATTTGCCTGCCCAGGTAGCACCCCAGATGGACTTGTGCATTCACTCAGCTGCAGAAAGGGCTTTTACATCTGCATGGCCTCCACCAGCCACAGCTCAGCACTGCAGTGCCTGTGAGCACTGTAAGCGGGGATTTTCCACGTCACCCTCCACAAATCAGGTGGTTCTCATGTCCAAGGCTGACTTTTCTGAAGCAGAAGGAAACCTGGGGAAGCTGTGGTTAGCCCTGACACTCATTTGCTCTCTGAATACTTTACTGAGGCTGCTTTCCTCAGCCCTAGAAAATGTAAAGACTGAAGAGCTTGTGCTGTGCCCAGCATTAAAGTGAAGGCATTACTTGTGGGTTTTTGCATACCCTGCCTTGCCTGACTTCCTCTCAGTGCCTGGCCCATCACCACAAACCCTGGGTACTGCTGGCAGCCTGGACACTGGAACCTGGGCTGCTGGAGGGCTACAGCAGACCAGTAAAGTCAGGCCATCACCAGCAAGGTAATGTCTCCCCAGCAGCTGGTCTGCAGCCCCACCAGGACTTCAGGACCTTACCAAGCCGCTGAGTGAGAGGACTGAAGTGGAAAAAGGAAGACACAAGAAGAGCCCCAGGCTTGCAGGGAATGGAGGGCAATGCCTCTTGGTGCCTGGGGAGACATCAGGGCAGTGGCAGTACAGCAGGGAGTGGGGAGGGGAGATCTTCCTACCTTGAACACCAGGATGAGAAGGATGCCAGGGATGGAGGCAATTCTGATCAACCACCGCCAGCCAATGGTTGGGTTCACCACTGATGCCAGGCCAATGATTAATAAGGATCCTGCCAACCAAAATACCTTCCCAAGGGAAAGAAAGGGCTTAGAACATGAACTCATGGCAATGATTTGTTTTCTTCCCTTCTGGTCTGGTTCTGTGGATAGATGGGGAACTGTGCTAGGGAATGCTGAGGTTCAACTGAGCCATCCCATAGCTGTCTGAGAAGCTGGGCTTGGGTGGAAGGAAAGAGGGAAAGACAAGGGTTTAGGGAGGGACAGTGCAGGTAGTCTTAATTAGCTCCAGGTAAAAACCAATAATTTGCTGTGGCTACCATTGTACTTGAAGCCACTGCTTTTGTCCTCCCAGTCACTTCTCTGCTAGTGCTCATGCCCTTTAATTTTCCTCTTGTCTGGGTCTCTTCAGGGAAATAGCAGATTTACAGACTCAGAAGGCAAAACCAGGCCAGATTTCCACTGCTGAAAGTTGGTGGCTCTCCAGTAGACTCAATGCCAAGCTGTACCAACAGAGAATCTGGCCTCTGATCTGCAAGTACATTCCTTCCTGAGGTTCACTTGTTGCCATTAGGAGACACATGCCTTTCCAGGGGATCACCCAAGGGAGCTCAGCCAACACAAATCACAAAAGCTGCAGCAAGTTCATGAGTAGCCTGTGGGCAGAAATAACAAATTTCTGGGGAAAAATACAAGATCGTTCTTCTATAAATCTTTGTGTTTCTGATGACACTTTGGTAACGATGCCCTGGGATCAAGGAGGCTTCAGTGAAAAGAAAATTATCCCTGCCACCAAATTATCCCTTTCCACCAGGAGTTTGGTTCAGCAGTGGGATGAATTGGTGCACTCAGAGGGGTCACCACTGATCATCTGCACATGCAGCAAGTGCCCACTGCAGAAGTCTGCAGTAAGCAATGACCCAGCAAGTGGGCACTTGCTAACCCTAACCCTCTCAGCACGTCTCAGGCCAAATTTGGGATTATCTGTGCTAGCCCTGTCCTGTGCAAATCCCCTGCAGAGCCTGAGCAGAGAGAGGAGCAGATTAGGACCTCACCTGGGAGTCACTGCATAAACCACTTTTATGTCTGGGGGTCCAAAGAGAGGGGGGGGATACACCTCAACTTGGAGTGGGCTGGGAATGCCACTAGCTCCAGTGCCTGCCAGTCCATCAGCACTGGTCCCATTAGACCAGGCAGCCCCATTATCAGTAGGACAACCAAGAGGCTGGGTGTCAGGCATCACTCAAAGTCCCTATACAATGTTTGGAGCATCAAATTATCTGAGAAGATATTGCCTCTCTCCTGTGTATGTCTTTAATAACACCGATACCACACTCTGAGGCACAGGAGGCAGCAGACACTCGCTCAGACCCAGACAAGTGTGATTAGTCTGGGAGAAGTGCTGATGTGCTGGAGACCGGGCTTCCAAACTGCAGTGGGACAAATCTCCCGGGACTCGGAGCTAGAGGAAACAGTGATGTGTTCACTTTTACCTGAGACAAGGGCAACATGTATCCCCGGTATTTGATGGGCAAAAATTCCGTTTTTATGATAAGTCTAGCAAAAAAAAAGGAGAAAAAATGCAGAAATACAGCTGCAATGAGAATTTCCATACAAATCAAGTAACAGTTCAGCTCAACTCATAGCGTGAATACCATCCCTCTTCCACCTTGAGCACCCAGAGACAAGGAATCCCTGTCCAATATGCCTCCCACTCAGGCACCAAATTACATGCAAGGGAAACACAAGGCACGCATCCTTTCCAGCCCATGGCTGTGGGATACAGGCAGGTAAACACTGCAGTCTGTACATCAGGAAACCTATGGGAAGGTCCTGTGGGGTGACTGAGGTGTCAGCACAGGCATAGATATGGTCATAAAAATGCACATTTTAGTAAAAGGTTTTTTTTTCCATTAAATAAAGAAAACACTCTGCTCCACTTTTTAAATGGTTGGAGTGCCCTTGGGGCAGGGAGCTCCTGGCACTGGCATCTCTCAAGCTCCCAGGTGTGAATTGTGCTTCCTTGGCTGGACAGAGAGAGAGGTGGGAAGAGACCCACACTGGCTCCTTCTGTCTCAGCCAGTGGAGTGTTTTATAAAATGTTCAATTTCCCTCCGTCATCATGAGTCTCATTAGCAGCCTCCATGGCCAGGGAATGGGGGCCCTCCTCTGAGGAAGGCAGTGCAAGGAGCTCAGCAGTTGCATGACCCAGGCCCAGGTGCCTTCTCCTCCCAACGGCACCTCTCTCCCTCATGTTCCTTCCTTTCTTTCAGCAAAGGGCTTTTGGGTCAATGTGACCGGTTTGGGGCTTTCCTCTGTGGGCAGCAACCAGGCTTTGAGGAACCATGGAAGATGCTGAAATGTTTCATTTGTTTCCATAAGAGAGTCAACAAAAAAAAAATTATTTTTCCAGGCCCCTAGTGAAGTGGTTGTTAATGTTATGAATTTCTCCTCTCCATATCCCCCTTTCTGCCCCAACGAGACAAAAATTTCATTTCAGTGGGAACATCATTTTACATCATTCAAAAAGAATTTTCTACTTAAGCAGAATTGTTTTGACTTTTTAAGGGGGAAGCAGTCTTTACTCATCTGTTACCTGTCTAATTGTTTTTATATGTGTTTAATAATCCCTCTGTCACCAACTTAACGTAAACCAGCTGCCCCCCTATATTCCAGGCCTCAGGAGACCTTGGAAACTGCAAATTGGGTCAATTGACTGGGATTTAGTGAAATTACAGAATGGCTTTTTGTTTCACAGCGATGTGGGAATCTGGTCCCCTTCCCCCTTCCATCCCCTCCCTTACCTTCCCTGGGAAGGCGGCTTGCACAGCCTTACCCTTGCGCATGGCCTGACACGCCACCTCCTACCATGGCCCGCAGGAACACAAACCAGATGTAGGACGGGGCAAACGAGGTCAGCAGGGAGAAATAGGCTGCCCAGAGGAAGGAGAGCAGCAGGATCTGCAAAAGGGCAAGAATTAGGGTCATTAAAGCACAGGCTCAGCCAGGTGCACGGCTCCCGTGGAGCGTAGGAAAAGGACACGCAGCCCCCAGCTTTGCTCACCTTCCAGCGGCCGTACCTGTCGGCCAGGAGCCCGAGCACTATGCTGAACACCATGTAGCCAAAAAACACCATCTGAGGGGAATTGAAACACAGCTGTGGAGGGCCCACTCCCAGCTGTGCCAGGAGTGGTGCTCTGCTCCTTTAGCTGCGGGTGAGCTGTGTGCTCGCAGGGCAGCAGGAGGAACTGCAGTGCCCAGAACCACAAGTGAGTGGCTTTCAGGGGATGGCTTCCTTCGTGTAGGCATTTACTGCTGCATCCCTCAAAGCTGGGGGTGGATGGCAAGGATTTCAAAATAAGCATGTGGGAGTGGGGACTTGCTTTGGCATTAAAGCTCTGGGCATGGGCACCTGCTCTCATCAGCTTGATTTCTGGTTTTCTACAGTTGTGGTACTGTTCTTATACCTGTAAGGAGGCCCTAGGAGTTTGTTTGGTTCGCTGGGAAATGTGCTTTCCAAAACCCGTGGTGGTGCCCATGACTGTGATCACATGGTGGATGACCGATCTGCGGGGACCGTGAGTCACTCACTGTTGTCACTAAAGCCACCTGCCAGTCTTGAAGCTGCCACTCGCATCGGATGAGAGGGGACACAACAGCTATCAGCATGATCTCCATGGCTTCAGCCACCTTTAGGAACGAGTGTGCGTTAGCAAGAAGGGAAACCACAAGAAGTCCTACAAGGCCTGCAGCCATGGCAGTGCCACCATGTCAAACCAGTCCTGTGAAGCCATGGGGCCTCCACAGTGGTCTGAGCCCTGAGCCTGATCTGGAAGATCTTGGTGACAGGGAGAGGAGGAGAGAAAGGTGCACCTGGAACGTAGGTATAGGTACACTGTATATCTAGCACGTTTGGAAAGAGTCATCCTTGGCAGAGGAGACTCTTACCCTGCTGTCTTAGTAGATCTTCACCTATCTCTGGAAACCAAGCTGCTTGGTTGTGTACCCGGCTGTGAATTCAGGCATCTAACATGAACTCTTAAAACTGTTTTTGGTTAAAAACATCATTGCTCTGTTGGCTGTTTGCCCCAGCAGCTGGCTTCAGTTAGGAATGCGCTGATGGTTTACACACAGCGTCAGACTTTTTCACCTCAGCTGCAGCAATCCTCATGGATAGACCCTCGCTACATCTTTACCCCAGCCTGGCCTCAGGCTTTTGCCCAAGTTCCCAAAATAGATACACAATTAACCCAAGACCATGAAAGTCAGGAAATTTTTCAGGTAGCTGGGTGAGAAGACACGAAGCCTTCTGAGCCAAATTACACAGGGTTTGGGTGTCATGGGGATGGCATGAAAAATGCCATTGTGAGGCTGAACCTAACCCTCGGGCACTACTGAAGGTGTGCCCTGACAGTGCTCCAGGGCAGGGGCCAAGCCATGATGCTCTGGGCCAACCTGCTCAGCTTTGCCCTGAAATAGGTCTGGTAGCAATGGGCCCAAAATCTACTCTCACCAGTGATGACAATAGCAGAAATCCTGCTTGAGAAGGTGTGTGTGGAAAAAAACGGGCTGGCTGCAATATGTGCTTATGGTTGTTATTGCACAGTAATGAGGAAAATGAGAGGAAAGCTTTTTTCAGGCCAGTGCAGATGGCTGCAGATACCTACCCCAGTGCTGCCCATAATGAGGAAAAGCATGATGTGGAACCTGCCAAACCCAATGGTTTCCACAGCTTCTTCCACTGTAAATGTCTTTTGCCCTGAACACCAAAGGAAAATAAAGCAACAAAACTGTCAGCAGTCAAATTGTACCTCCTCTTCATGAAAAGTCAACATTTTTCATACTACTGTGAGACTACATCAGGAAAAAGGCTGGAAACATCTACCAGCTGTGTGTCCACTGACCAGCCACTGTATGTCCTGGTGGCCTGGAACAGCAGGAGGCTGCTGAAACAGCAGCCAGTGGGAATGGAGGAAGGACAGCCTTGTACACTTTAAATTGCTTTGCAAACAGAATAACATTTTAAAAATTATCCCAAGTAAACAAATCCTCAAATTACCAATACTAAAAAATGTTTACACAAAGCAGAGGCCTGAGAAAAGCCAAGCCAGCCAGCTCTTCCCACTGCCATAGGCAGCAGTCACCAGCCTGGTAGGTGTGATGGGAAGGGAGCATAGGATGCTGATGTTGTGGCTCCATGTACAGAGGTTTTAAGTAGCTGGAGTGGCACAACTGAGGACCCTCCCTCTACCCCAGCTAAACAAGGACCCAAATTTCTATTCCTGCCAGTACAAACCCACCTTTTGGTGGTTCTTTTCTCTCTGTGTGGATTTCCTCCAAGCCAATAGCATTTTCTGCCTCTTTTGGTGCAGTGGCCATCTCAGCTCCTGCTGGGATCCACCGTCACTGTGGGCAAGGCTAGGATTTACCTGTGAAACCTCGCGACACTCACAAAGTCACCTGAGCAAGAAAACAGCAAGGCAGTTCCTCATGCTGGAGTGGAAACATTCAGATATGGTCAAACATGAGTTTGTTTCATGCAGCTACTGGAAGATGTCCCTTTCCATTGGGGTTTTGGTGAAAACCACCTAGAAGCATCACAGGGTAAGTTAGTTGAACTGACAGAGATCAGTCATCACAACACACCGGCTGTTTTTAGGGAAAGTCCAGGGACTGCCTTGGGGAAGACTGGAGACCTGCTAACGCAAGAGAGTGTGTGACAACTTCCCCAGTGCAGAGGCCAGTGAAATGCTGTGCCAATCTGAAAGATGCTGCATCTCCAGGAGCCAAGACATGATACAACCAGTAGTGGTTACCCCTGTTGGAAGCTCCCCAGTGGGAGCTGGGTTTGAGTGGGCAGTAGAGGTGCTGCCCTCTGCAAGTGCTCAGCCTGGTGGGAGCCCCCACTGAGGCAGGGCCAGGTGACCCAGCCAGCTCCCTAACCCCAGGATCTTGGGGGTGGCAGGGGTAGCACTGAGCTCCTCGCCCAAGTAGCACACAGCTTCCTGCTGCAAACCAGCCCCTCTGCGTCATCCCTTGCCATGCTAATCCCCATCCTTTCAGGGTATCCATAACATAGCCATGCGTTCTGGATTGCAACTGGAAGCTGGAGTCCTCTGCCGGTGTTTCTGGCTCTCAGCACTAGATCCTTTGGCCTCATCACTGCTGCTTTTCCTCAGCAGAAAAACTCATTTTAATCCCAGGGCAGGGATTAAGCACGCTGATTGCTGTAGCCCACAAGCTTTCCTGCTGAGTGCATGCTCAGACACTGCGGAGAAGGGGCTCAAGACGTCTTCCCTTTGCTGACACCCTCTCCTTTGATTAGCTCCCTTCAGGAGTGCTGGGCTTGGCCCAGGCTGCGTTCACAGCCAACCAGCAGAGACTGGGGAGGCTGCTGAAGGTCAAGAGCTGGAGGGAATTAATGGCCAAGAGCGTCTAGTGAAAGATACGAAGTTCCATTTGAGATAGAGGGCAGCGTGAACACAGAAAGCATGGAATTACAATACTCCAGGATGGATACCTTGATACTTTAGTGAGGTACAGTTAGAAGGAGGTCATTAAGGGCTAATGGCAGATTAGTCAGTCGGGTCACATACCCTGACCTTGCTGTCACAGATCATTACAGTCCAGCATTCAAGAAGATGAAAAGGGTATTGGTTACATCTGTCTCTCAGCAATGTCCTCGGAGGCAGCAATAGCTGCCAGCAGCATGCAGTGCCACCAGCTGATCATGATGGCCAACAGCTAGGGACCATTTCCAAATGGAACCGGCTCAACAGAAACCAAACAAGGTGCTTGGAAGAGCCCACGGGAAGAGGTAAAGATTTACTGTGTGTCTGAATCACCAAAGGCTTTGCAATGACAAAATCTGGGCACCTGTTTTTGTCCTTTTCTGTTCTTTTATGACTAGGGACCTGTAAACACATTCTGCCCTAAGCTGCCACATCACATCTCTGTCTGGTTAAACAGACACTGTCTTCCAAAAACTCTGTGGCAGGCACAGCCCAGGGTGCTGGCAGGACAAGTACCAAGCCCTGAGCCTTTGCCCACCCATCCTGATGATGGGATACTCTGCTACTGTTTGCTGAGGGGTGCAGGACCTTTTCACTGGCACTTACCCACTCTGGGCTACATGCCCTCCTTGTGGGAACTGCCACAACTCTTCCACAAAAGGGGAGTGAACCCCGATCCCTGGTGCTGCCATGCAGAACTTCCAAAAAGGGTTAGGTGGTCAAGCAGAAGGCTGCAGTGCCACCTCCAACACCCCACGGTAGCCACACACCCTCAGAAGTATCAGGATGGTGGATAGTACCTAATGTGAGAACCACACTAATTTCAAATAGCAGCGGATGAGCAGGTGGGATACACTCTCTAGCATCTCAAAAACACCAGAAATCTGTGTAGGCACAGTAAATCTCACTGCAGTTCCTACCAAACCTGCTTTTTGCTCATCCCAAACCTTTGCAGCCCTGTTTGCCTTGATGGAGCAGCTAGTGTCTATCTTCAGGGAGTCACAAATTTCCCTCTATTTGTAAATCCAACTAAACACCAATTACATGAGCCAAAAGAACAGCAGTGACAAAGCTGCTCCTGGCAGGGAAAATAACAATCCTCCAGCTGATGACAACAACCAAGAGTACAGTGAAACTGCTCCTGAGGCACATCAGAATGATGTTGTGACCCCCACTGGAGGGCTGTGAGGCACGAAGGGCACACAACATGCAGTGCTGCCTGTGGCACCACCTGGGAACTTTGTCAGTAAAGCCAGAGATCTTCTGTGGCTGAGAATTTTCCCCACAGGTGAGAGTGGGGGTATCTGATCATACAAATGATCAGATGCCCCAAATACTAAGCAAGATTTTACTAAATATTTATTTCTTTATTTAGTGAAGGTTTCTTACCTCTGTGGTGTCTCAGGCTCGGAGGAGAAGACCTTTCCTCTTTTCTGACTGTTTCTCCTCTGCTATTTACTTTTTTACCGTGTTGGCAGTGCTGTGGGTTTGGGATCCAGCTCCCAGGAGTCAGGTTTCCTCCTTGCTGGGCACAGGCAGGTCCCTCTCCACCCACCTCCACCACCCAGAGGTAGGTGCTGCGGGCAGGGTGCCCAAGTGCTGACCTGTGCTTGTCTCATGGCATCTGCAGGTCCTTCACAGGCACTGCCACCACGGGTGTTGGTGCTTGCCCATCCCTTCTTGTGAGGATGACTCCAAGCAGATGGAAGAAGGGTGCTGGGACACATCATTATTGAAACACCAGCAAGATTTTATCTGATGGGTTTCAGAGGTAGGTCCTGCAGCAGTCAGTGCCCGAGTAAGGCACCTTGCTTGTGCACTGCAGCCACCAGCCCTTCTTAGGCCAGATGAAGCCAACTCAGGCACCAGCACCATGAGAAAAATAAGGTCTGCTTCATCCTTCTAAATTTCTTGAAGAGGTAGCAAAATGCAGGGAGTGTTCATGGCTTAAACTGCCACAGTCATCCCAACCTTGTTGTGCAGCAAATCTCAGCGCTGTGGTAGGTGTGGGCTCGTGACTAGGAATGCATGTGCTGACCTTTACTACTCCACATTGGCGTTGGTCTCACAAGGGTTTCCAAAACCCTTCTGTTCTGAATACATACACTGAGCTGGCAGCAATGGTGACATAGTTTTATCAAAGTGTGTAACTCCCATGCTGAATCTTATGCTTCCAAGCATCTGGAAGATATTTGCTACCAGCCAAAATATGCTGTCTCACAGCTTTATTTTATATCTTCTTCTTAATAGTATCTAATATTCAGCCTTTATTGGCATCTGATGAATGAGATGCACAATCCAGGCTGCCAGATCCATACCATTATGTTTTCATTGCAAAAACTCAGACAGCATGTGTGCAATCACAGGAGAGTGCAGATGTTTCAGCATTCCAGCTCTCCAGCACAGAAGAGAAAAAAATGACCAAAATTCCAGTGAAATTCTAAGCCACAAAGATGAGCTTTCAGGCCCAGGTGTTTGGGATTGCACAGAGGGATACTATGTCTATTACATTTTTTCAACCACCTTGTGGTATTTTAATTATTTGCCATGGAAAGGCAAAGGCTGGTCAGAGTGAAGCACAACTGGAAATGCCTACAGGCATGAAAGGTCTGGGAAGAAAGGAAGAAAGGTCTCCATGCTGGCCGAGGACATGATGGAGAGCCATTGCATGGGTAAACACTGAGGAAAGTGCTGTTTGCCGCAGGACCCAGGTGCTGGACTCCAAGAAACTGTTGACTCCTGGAGTTTCTGAAAGCTCAGCCCAAAAGCCAGTTCATTATCACCAGTCCAGAGGACCTAAGAGACTCAATACCTGGCTTTCTTCATCTTCCACGTCACAAAGTTGTGCTGGTGGGAGGGCATAGACGCACACAGCAGTGGCTCTCACAAGAAGGAATAAAAAACTCAGAAAATAATATCTGTGAGTGATTAAATCCAGTTTGCTTGACTTTCTTTCTTTGTTTGCCTTTCCCTTCCTACACGGTCATTCACTGAGTTTTGTTTAGCGTTCATTCCCTACAAAATGACTAAACTCATGCCACCAGTTCTCAGAAACAATCTACTCCCTAGCAATAGTATGAGCTTTGGATCCAGAAGCACCCATTCCCCCCTAGGCAGAGATCCTGAGTCTGCTGCAGAGGGGCATGCTGAGGTCCTGGCTTGGGTCAGGTAATCACAAGTCACTTCCAGCACTGGGTAAAGTTCAGATAAAAACACTGGGCTGTTGGACCAAGAAGGCCTATTAGTCTGTAACAGCGGACTCTGCTGGACCTGACCACACCTGATGGCCACATTCACAGAACCAACTAAAAAACATGTTCCACTCAGCTTAGCAGCTGTGCAGGGCAACAGGCAGTCACTGCTCTGCACCAAAATCCTCCTCATCTTCTGCAGGAAAACCTTTTAAAAACAAAGCTTTCTCTGGAATATTTCTGGGTTTTTCAAGAATTCTTAAAAACAACCCAGAGGAAACCCAGGGCTCTCTTCAAAGTGCATCAGTGCAACCCTGCCTCTCAGCAATCTGAATGCTCCCTGAATATTAGTGGGCTTGGTCCTCTTGTGGAGCGGGAAAGTACCATTCCCATATCACCAGGCTTTGCTGTGTTATTTGGTTGCACACAGAGTGAGAACTGAATACAGAATTAAGCCCAATGCTTGAGTTGCTGTTCAGTACAGTAAACAACCAACCATCTTGTCACCTGAGGTATTCACAGGATAACTTGTTTTTCTCGCTTAAAGTGTAAGCCTTAGACAAAGAGCGAAACACCAAGAAGCCCTGAAAGGAACAGATATTCTGTTTCTGGTAATCATCTTCTCAGTTACACTGCAATCACATGGAAGGCTGCAATAAAGATAAAATATGTGTTTGTGCAGAAAATTCACCCCCTGTTTCATAAAGCAAATGGTTTTCTCTGCGTTTGCTAATGCATCAAACTAGTTTGGCCTTTCGTGCTGCAAGACAGCTTTACTCCTGGGTAGGAATAGACGAAACAGGCTGGAAGGAAGAAACACAAAGGAAAGGTGATGTGCATGTGCTGAACAGCTGTGACACCATCTGCAGTCACGTCTGCACCATAGGTTACCTGTGCCCAAAGAACTGGTGACCTGGGACCACGCATGGGTCACGGACACACTCCTGTGTCCACCTCTTCTCAGCTCCAGTTGCTACTCCAAACCCAAGCCGTTGAAAAAGTCTCATGGTAGCTGCTGCCCAACTTCAGTATGGCTTCTTGAGACCACAAGGGAAAAACTGGACAGCTGCTTGGCTTGGGGCTGTATTTTCTCCCCTGTAGCTGGAGGTGACTCTCAAGCCTCGCTACTGCAGAAACACAACCTGTAATGACTATCACACTGTGTGTCCTGCTGGGAACACTCCCAAGTGGGTTTTTTGGTGGAACTGGATATCAAGGGAGTGAGGCTTGAATATAAGGGCTTGTTCAGTCACGCCCCTTGGAAGGGATCACTGTCCACTCCAAATCCCTTGGTGTGCTCTGTTTTCTTTACAATACTTCAAGGTTAAAAAAAAACACAGCCTTTTATGATTAACACTATTCAGTTTGAAAGATTAGTAATTCATGAATATTTCAGCAGATCGCAGTACATCAGTACTTCAAATTCATGCCAACTGTTTTGATTCCACTCTTCTTTCTGTTCAATAGGTATTAGCATTTCTACACAATCTGCTTTAACAACGCATCTTGAAAAATACAGCACAAGGGGAGTCATCTTGAGTCTTCAGTGAGAAACAAGTCAATAGAGATAAATAAAATGGCTGCCAATGTGGAAACTTTTGTTTACACAGCTCAAAACTAACACTTTTGTTAAGTGATGATGTGTGTACATTTCTATAATGCAGTGCTGTCAAGCCCTGGAGCAAATCAGATAAAAAGGGGGTTATTCTAGTAAAACATGTAGAAAATTGCAAGCCTGCAATACAATCTGTCTTTGAGCTGGTTTGCATTGTGTGCTAAATGAAGGGCTGCAATCTTATAAAGGAATTAATCATGTCATATGATCAACAACAGACGAAACATATTTTCCTTGGAAAGAAATATACCACAATGACAAGGCAGCAAATGGAGCAAAACGCGTGTGAGTCGATTGTTAATAACCGGTTTAATTCCAAAGCCGCGTCTCCTCTTTTCAACCAAGCAGTAGGGAGCTGACCCCATCAAATGCTGACCACCAGGTACTTGGCAAAGACATCAGTGGAGACAAAGCCAAGGGTCCAGCCTGTCCAGCTGATAGAGGTCAGCTCTCAGCTGATACAGCAGTGTGGAATGTAGCTAGGACATTTTCATCTACAGCTGCTCTTCCTTCATGAGCCACATCCCATTCTCTTTCATCCCATGTACCCTACTCTTTGGGTGAGCCACCACAAGGAAACAGAGCCTGGTCTGAGGAGGGAAGCAGTGATGCACTGGCTTCACTCTTCTGCGGTGCCGTTGATGATGTGCTTGAAGGAGAACGGAGAAAATTTGTACCCGGCTCCCACGTAGAACTTGTTCTGAAATTCCACCCTAGGGAGGAGCAGAGGGAGGCATCAGTGCTGCCTGTAGGCAGGACCTACACCCAGCCAAGAGGCTGAAACATGGCACCCATGGGAAAAGGGAGGCCACAAGATGGTGGACTCTGAGCTCAAAACATAGGCTCTTTATGGGGCCCGCAGGGAGACACAGGCGGCCCAGGGAGCAACCTGGCACACATCAGCTCTGACTTTCTGTCAAGCCAGACTGGAAATGCTCATCATGAGGCCGATCAGCAGAACCTTACCCGGTAACCTGCTTCTAGCAGCTCTGAGAGCTGGGGTAACCACCTGCTGGATGTACACTGGTGGGAGACAAACACCTCCTCCTCCCTGCACAATAACAAGCACCTGCACCATGGTTTGCCTTGGCAGTGTTTATGGTTTGTGGTGGGACGTTACGTGGTGAAAAAGACCACAGCTTGGGGCTCAGGTAGGATGCTGAGTTACGGTGGCGGTGAAGGGTGTTTTGTCACCTTGGTCTTGCTCACATGTTGATGGTGTGTCTGCACTGCTGTCCTTGTCTGGACTGATGACCAGTTAAGGAAGACATGGGCTGCCTTGGAACGAGTTTGCCACAAAGCCTAAGCAGCCTGAAGCTCGACTTGGGCTGACGACACAAGCACTGACCCAGGTTTTCATCTGGTTTGCACCCCCAGCTGAACTCTTGCTGCCCGAGACAGCTGTCTTCTTAGATCCCTGGGTGGGATATACAGCCAGCAGAGTGGCTATGCTGCCTTTGGGCGTGGTCGTGCAGGTCAAAGTGGCCTCAGTGGCTCTGCATGTTTACCAGGACAGAACTGCAGGTTGCCATTTGCCTCACATGCTCACAACCACCACAGGTGCAGGAGGACAAGCTGGTTGCTCCAGGGAGCAGGTCAGAGCAGGGATCTCTGAGCTCCCTTTGGAAGAGTCTCCCTCACTTCATTTGCCAAAGGCAACTAATGTTCCAATGCACTGGCACAGCATGTCTAACACTGGCTGATGTGCCCCCTTTTTTCCACAGCCTGTTTCCTCCCAAAAAGTGCTCTAGGAAAAGCTCCAGAGGACCGCCCCACGTACCAGTGCAGACGCAAGGCGTGCAGGAAGGCTGAGAGCCCCTCCATGACCAGCAGGATGGCTACTGTCAGCACTGCAAATGCTGCGAAGATGATGAAGATGGTGATGAGACCTGCCCAGCCGCTGCTGCTGAGCCCGTTGTGCATCACCATGGTCCAAAGGACCTCTGACAGCTCTGCAGAAGGAAATAAAAGGAAAACAGTGCTGAGCAGCAGCTATGGACTAGGGACAGACACAGCATGCAGTCTGCCAGCTCACCCATTTTTCCCAGTTTGTAAGGCTGCAAAGGGCTATGGTGGTTCTCCATGCAGAATACATAGGACCGCCCCTAGCTAAGCTTTTTAGTTGTTTTGTTTTATTTTATTTAGGTATCTGTCCTCCATGTAAAGCTCATGTGTATCAGCTTCCACTCAACTCCTACTAAGCTCATTTCTGTGCCAGGAAATACTGCTCACCCCTGTCAATCCATGGCACACCACACCACAGCCCCCCGCTCCTCCCCTTTTCTGTTTTCCTTTTTTTGTGTGCTCAATTCTTTAGGGCAGGTGCAACTCCTAGCCACAGGCATTACAACAATATTAATAAAAAACATTTCAGGAAAATTAGAGACATTGAGAATCTAAGTTCCAGCCTGAGGCAATTTCTAGTATTTGAGCATCTGTTTTTATCACAAATCAAGACAAAAGACATTGAAATGCTGTACATTTCTCATGGAATGTGATGTTCCACTGAATGTTTCTGGGAAAAAACCCAGCAAAAATGACAAACTCCAGACGCTCTTGAGCCAGACCTTTTCTTTCTTGTTTGCTGAACAAAATAAAAATGTTTCAAGTAATTTTGGCATTCATCTGCATACCCTAAGGCTACAGCAAGTGCCTCTTGGGAAAAGCAGCTATGGCTCCCATACTGCCTTTAACTCCATGGACTGGACTACACAAGTGGGCTGCACCTCCCACCATGCCACACACCATGAGGACTATTCCAGAGGGGTGGCTACAGAGCAGCACAGGAAAGGGGCCCCAGCCAGTGAATGCAGTGAGAGCTGCCAGGGGTCACCTCTGAAAAATGAGATGCCCACTGTGAAACACTTGGAGTGATCTAACCTGAAGCAAAACATCCTGACACACAAGTGTCCACAAACAGAAACTTGGATTTCATGAAGAAATTTGCAGGAATAGTCAAACGCCAGCAGAAGCCGTGACCAGCATGGTGAGGAGACTAAAGGTGGACAATCACTCACGTGCATGGGCCAGGCTCAGTGCCCAGAGCCGCAGGTAGGAGGCTGTGTTGGAGATGCAGCCAAGGCAGTATTCAATGGTGTGGATAGCTTGGTGGACAAATATGTCTCCAAAATTGAACTGAAACAACGTAAAACCGAGTAAGTTTTATTAGTTCTCACTTCAGGGCTTCCTGGTTAACAGAGCAACACTGCACCATAGGCTCTTCATACTCTTTTTCCTTGCTACGTCCTGAGCAATACAAAGGTATTTCCCAGGAAAAGAGACTGCTCTGAAAAGTGTCAGTTCTGTATGATCTTCCCATACATTCTCTCTAGAGAAATACAATTCCAGTGAACACCAAATGTTTGGGGAACAGCTCATGTTCCACTCATGCAATTTCAAATCCTTAAATGTCAAGCCAGTTGCTGCCAATCTCTGTGATTTCTTATAGAGACAGAAATTCTTATGTAAAAGAGGGGCTTTCAGACTATCTGCCTATGGGCATACACATTTCGGGAGATATCACTGAATAAGTGTATCTCATAATAATGAATAAGCAAATCTGTGAAGATTCCCTGTGGCTGTGAACAGCCAGCCATATCCACACTCAATATTGTTGATACTCCCAACTGCTACAAATATTTTCGTCACTTTTTCCCCTGTTGCTTCATACTGTAGAAGCTCTTGACAATATCTGCCAAAGGAAGGATTGTCTCCCTAGTCAACACTTCTGGCTGCCAACTTTTAAATGCTCCTTTGCAATTTAGAGGAAGGAAAACTCAGCGACTTTTGGAAAAGGGTTGACCTTCTCTGGGTGCAATGTGGAAGTGAAACAACTGCCCCCGAGGAAACAAAAGCTTGAGGTTCATAAAAGCTTGAGGTTTACAAGAATGCCTGCCACCCCCAGGCAAAACCAAAGGAAAAATTTAGAGGAATTAATTCATTGAAAGTTCAAATCCTATTCTGTTTGGAAACACAAACTGTTGCTATAGCGTGTGTTGATATCTTGTTAGAAAGAAGGACGGGCAACTCTGCAAGAGTATTCTGCTTGACTTTGTGTCTTCTGCTATTGTGTCTGTCTGAACAATTTTCTGTCCAAATTTTCTTACCTCTTCATCATCACCCTCATGTCCTTCATGGCCACCACTGTGGTCTCCCTGGGAAGCTTTCTTGGAGTGATTGGTCTCTGGGACATCTACCTCATTTTCACCTCCAGAGTTTCCTGAGATGGCTTGAGAACGGATCTTTCAGAAACAAAATGCAGTATGTTTGGTTGGTTACCAAAATGAAGAAGTCCATGGCACAGAACTCCCTCAATAACCTCCTGATGGCTAACGCGTGAAGGATTCTATCATGAACACGAAGACAGTTTCAACAAGAGTCAGTCATCATGGACCACAGAAATTGAATATTTCCACCAAATGGCTAATAACACCTAAATATTTTCCATCCTAGAGCATTTTCCAGTGATTCCAGCTATTTTGTAGCTAGTCTCTAGTGTCACAATGCACTCTTTGTTTCCACCATGAGAAGATCCATCGCTTCTAGCAAATGAGAAAACTGAGGTATGTTAAAGCTGATGATCTCAATTACATGCATGCAAATCAAAGGAATTAGTGACAAGTGAAAGAGCAACAAAGCCTGAGAGGATCATATGACTTGATGAAGGTCACACAGTTCTTGGAAACAGGCAGAAATAAAATTCAGAGCTCTTGATTCACTTTAAATTGACAAAAAACTTGTGGCAACCTCTCTGCAATTATTACTTACAGGACTTTTCTAGAGGCCTGAACAACCTGATCTAACAGTCCTATTATACAGCATAACCAAATAGAGACCTCATGGCTTCTGTCAAGTTCTGCCCTGTCACCCTTTATAGCTTCCTGCAGGTTTCATGGGAAAGGTCTCCTGGCAACATATTGTTTCCTATTGCAGCAGTAATGACTGTCACACTCGCTTTATCTTTGCTTTACCTGAATGCCAGCCTAGAAAACAGACTTTGCTGAAAACATATAAATCTAGGGGAATGTAGGATGTGATCAGACAGCTAACATACGACAATTAGGAACAGAAATATGGGGGCACAGTAGGAGGTGGGGAAAACCTGTCATGTTGCTGGCATAAAAGCAGGAGATGGAGTCAGCTATGTCAAGCCTTCATCCAAATCCCAGAAGAATGACAAAATAAGAAATTACAGTGCAGAGGCAGGGCTGCAAAGGTCTCCCAGGGACCTGGCTTTCAGTTATAGGTCAGAAGTGACTGGGTTGGAAAAGGTCAAGCAGCAAAACCAGCATCTCTTTCTTCAAATGGAAACATCTGTGCCCTATTAAAGGTACTCCAGGCACTAACTCTGACTATAAAAGAAGTAAATCTTGACTGACAAGTAAAGTCCTGTTAGCATAATAAAGGAGAGAATTAATGAACAACTGGGAAACTGCAGCTGCCGCAGTGTGTATTGAGAAGCTGTGGGCAAACCACAGAGCCCATGGGAAGGAGGGCTCTGTTAATGTGAAGGCAATCACTTAGGGCAGAAAGAACTACTAGAAAGCAGGCAACAGCTTTTAAATCAAGCCTCTCCTTCAAGCACTGTTACTCTCTCCAAGGCCAGGACTTTCACAGATGCCTCATTTCTACAGAGCAGCAAACTGGTGGTTAGTGGAGATTGTGGACTGACAACTGAGGTCCTCTCCCTGTTTTGGCCTTACCAGCACTTCAATCTTTCTGAATCTTCTTTGGTTTTGGATACAACAGGTGAAAGAGCTTGGTGTCAGCTAAACAAATAGGGTATGTCCTTGTTAGTGAAGCTCCTGATTCCAGGGAAATGTTTCCTCTTCTGGACATACTCAAAAGCTGTCTGGACACAGACCTGAGTAATGAGCTCTAGGGAACCCTGTTTGAGCAGGGAGGTTGGACCAGACGACCTCCAGTGATCCCTTCAAAATTTAGCCATTCTGTGATTCTAGTTTAGATGGTTCAGATACGTCCATACACATGTCCTGTAGCATGAAGCACACCTTGAAATTGTCAGAGAAAGCCTGAGACCAGAGAAAAGCAGAATTAGATTGCCACAAAGAGTTTTTGGGGTCCGTCTCCTCAACTTTGTCTTTGCTGTTGTGAATCCCCCCTGACCGATCCACATCCCTTACCATGCGCTGCGCTTTCTGGTGGTTGGCTCGGAGGATGAAAGGTTTAATTAGGAGCATCCAGGGAACAGCAATCAGAGCAAATATGACCAAGAAACTCTGCACTTCTTTCTAAAAGACAAAACGGCAAGAGCAAAAAATTGCTTTGCGTACCTTTAGCCAACTACATTTATGGTTAGAAACCTGAGTCCATATAATAGTAATTTTTAAAATACAACAAATACAAGTCCCTCTTTGGCTGTGTATCCTCTGCTTCCAAGAACATGAAAATAAATGTGTAGTGCTTAAGGCTCCAGAAAGTATGTTCAGCTAGAGATGGTTGGAGACCTGGAGATGAAAGGCTTTCATGCTGTAAAAGGTTAATTTAGCAAAATCCAGTGTTACTGACTTGAACCTGGCTGCTCAGTGTCCCAAGTGAATGTCCTAACTGTGTGTGAGTCAGTCAGTCTGCCTTGCTTTGAGCAGTGTAGAAACGCTGCAGTAAGAGCCAAGTCAATCAAGTCTTGCCCTGGATTTACTCCACATCTGCAATTCCAGAAGGGAATTGAACCCCCATATCTTAGGCTTGGTAACACACTGTCCCCACAGTATAAGGTGTGCTCTTACATTGCAGTGTGGCACCCCTATTGCTGTCCTGACATAACTGTCTGTACTTTCAGAAAACAACAACAAAAAAACAAACATAGAAAACTTTAAACTACAACTTCTGCATCTTTTTAAAGCTGGCTGAGATCTCTGACCACCTTATGGTTGGTCTCATACAGTATTTTCCTTCAGACTACCCAGGTGGATGGCACATTCTGTTCCTGGTGGGGCAGGCGGACAGGAATATGAGAAAAAAATCGCCACCTTGGGAAAGCTTTGGGCTGTTACAAAGCACAATGTTATCTAAAGACTTTTTGAAGGCTGGGAAGACTGTGTTTTTCCAAACTCCCCTGAGTCCTTAACATAGTTACTTGGAGCTGATCAGTCACTAGCTCTGACTCAGCAGCTGTCCCTAAAACTGAGCTCATGTTGGAGGGCCCAGAGTGTGCAACTGTATAGATGTGGGTGCACACATGTGGCTGGATGCAGCACTTGCTTGCAGATTCTTCATTGATGCTGCTGATGTAAAATCAATCAAAGGAAAAAAAAAATCCATGTTCTGACAATATAAATAGCGATGACTTTAAAACAAGTTTTCTCTTACGGGAGATTTTGTTGCTTGCTTTTTATTTTTTTTAAAGTGAACTCCCAAGAGGAGTTATTTCTGACAAAAAGCTGCCAGAAAATCCTCCAGCTACTTCTACTTTTTTTAGGTGAAAATATAAAGTATTAAAGCTTTCCAAACATGAAATAGGAACTTATCAAGAAAGAGAGATGTCTCTAGCATCGTGACCAGACTGCAGGACAGCATGCCTGCAATACCCAGCTTTGCATCTCTAGTCACATTTCTTTGATTTTCTCCCCCAACAGTATCTTCAACTGCATCATTATTCTTGTAAGAATGACACTAGGGAGGAGATTTCCTCTGCATCACTGATTGATAGCGTCTCTCTCCTCCCTGTTGACAAGGCCAACACAAATACCAGACGAATAAACTTTACTTCTGTGACTGACACTTGTGATTGAGCTTCTGAGCCTGTTCCCCGTATCTTTATGCCCACTCTCCACAACACCCACTGCAAATACAAAACTACAGTGGATTCAAGCTGCTTGATCCATACCTGATGCAGATACAATGGAGCATTTGAAGTGTCACTATAATTGAACAGAAACATGTTGATGAAGTGGATGAGGATGCTTGGTGCTCTCTGGGATGAGTGGACATCAAAATGACACCATTTGAAAATAATCATGAAGACCAAGTAGCCAAAAAGAGAGATAATAAAAATCATCTCTGGAATGAACTGAAGGATGATGTTTATATATTTCCTGAAGTAGCTGGAAAGAATCAGGAAAGATAACTGCAATTAATACACTAGATATTAATACAAGTTTGCACCCAAGTCTGGCAATACTGTACCCTACCTAGTCTTTGGAAAATAACCTAACAAATATACAACTATCACTAGCCAAGAAAGAAGTCCATAATTACAAGCTTTATCAATGAAAGCCATTGTTTAAATACAAAAGCTCTGTTATACTGATTCCTTCAGATTTTGTACTTGACCTACCAGTATCTCAGCACCTCAAAAGATTATTACACTGAAATAAAATCCAATTTTCAAAAAATGTCTGATTTACAAAGTTAAGCATTATAGGTGTAGTATCAATTCTCTAGGGTCCTCTCTGTCCTCTGCAAACACTTTCTGTCCTTGAAGATCATTGCATGCATTGCAGCTTTGGAGAGTCTCTCAACACGATGGTGTCAGTCCCTCCACTCTATCATCATGTTTTTATTTGTTGTTGCAAAATATAGAGGCAGAGGTACACAAGCACACCCACAAATCCTGACCAAGGGCTGCTAAGCCAGGTAAAATGCACATGCACATACTCTGCAAGATTTCAGTGTGCTTTGGTTTAGGCCAGAGAGCTTGTCTTTCAGGAGAAAAGTTGTCAGTAGTGGGAGGTGCTGCATATTTTTAATTTAGTGTGCTTCAATATTTCTGCAGAATCAAGAATATAAGAAAGTAATTTAAAAACAGAGTTTATTGAAGAAAATATCTGCAATGTTATGGCTGTCCTTTGGACTTAGCACTGTATGTCAACCATGGTGTGAGCCAGTCAGTGTATGGGACTTTTCTACTCACACTGGGGAAAGGTCAAAGTTCGAATAATCAGTCCAAAATATAAGGCTTTCTCTGAATGAAGGACACCAGTTTAGTGACGAGGACTTGTGTGCTGCTGCAGCAACAGGCTTGGTGAAACAGACTTACATGTGGTTGAAGAGACTGAGTATCACCCCAAAAATCATGTGCACAATCCCTATGACAACCGACATCTTCATTTTGTAGGAGTTCAGGAAAGTCAGCTTGTTTGATGCAACATTCCAGATCTTTGGGTAAAGGAACAGGGGGAGAGAGAGAAGAACAAGATTTTCAGGTGTTTGATCAATAAAAGGTTTGTGCAAGTTGTTGTTTTGACACCATCAATTTACTTCTACCAGTTCTAGTAAGAGGGTAGCAAGGCACAGAAATCTAGATGTTCCTTTTATTACTTTTTCCTCTGACAAGGTATTCATCTAAAAGGTATAAAGTATTAGCCTGGTTTAACAGAAGAAATAACAGGGATTTTAAATGATCCTATGACTTCGCTTCAGTCCTCCAGAAACTACTGCAAAGGCTGATAGCAGAACCTAGATCTTTTCTGTGTCATTTCCTGTCCTTAGGCTGAGTCATCTTCTTTAGCAAAAGTGGAAAGGCACGAGAAATCCCTCCTGCTGCAACCAAAATTAGTTCCACCCTCACCAGAGAAGTACTGAGGACAGAGCATTTTCAAACTTTTTGTTTGAACAGAAAAAACTCTTTACAGCTCTCGGGCCATGGAGATGAGCTTATCGCCTGCCTCTCTGCACTAACTTTTTAGTTATGTTAGGACATACAACCCTTCTCAGTCCTGCCTTTTTTATGCTACAGGGCTTCAGGGTTGCTTCTCCTTTCTTCTCAAACTTCCTAGACCCCAAAGTCTTCTGTCCTCAGAGACAGTAAGTAGATACCACTTTTCAGACACTAAGCATAGCACCTGAAGAGAAAGGCCTTTACGCCTTTGTTTGACATGCTTTGCCTCTTCTCTGGATACCAGAGAGACTGCCTAGCTTCTTCATCTCAGGGTGACTCTTTTTTTCCAAGACACACCTCAGTCATCCCACCAGGATTTGCAAAATGCAGTGTGCCATCCATCCATCAGGGCAGATGACATGGATAATCTCTTCCGAGAGGGCCATACAGGGGCTGGTGCTTCTGGCCCACCTCTTCCCTGCCAGCACTTGTTCAGCCATTCTTCCCTCCCAGCTAGGATTTTATCCTCTTGAACAGGGAGAAGCCAGGTTGGAAGAGGCAGTCTAGGTCAGCCTAAATTAGAGATGTGTCAGGGCAACATGTAGAAAACTCAGCTGCTTCTGATATGATTTCCTGAACCAGACTGCCCACATCCTGGGCAGAGCTTTAGAGCTGGGTTTATAAAAAACTGATTATGAGGACCATGTCTCTGAGAACCAGGGGAAGGCAGAGTTTCTTTGGGTGACCAATTGAAATGCGAGCGCATCCAGCAGGGATGGAGGTTACTTGACTGATACGAAAATTGAAACAGGAAAGCTTGATGTTAAAAACTACATTTCAATACATGATAATGACAGAACAACAAGAAATGTTAAATAATACTGGCATTTACTTCACATTCCATACAATAAATAGACTGTATGAAATTTGGAAGTTTGCCTTCAAACTGGTGAGGTATCTCTGGAATGGGTTAAGTACTCAAGTAAGGAAACAGAGTCCAATAAACAGGTGGTAGAAAAGAGACTGTAGCATAAGACCACTCTCCAGGAAAATTGAACTTCCTTCCTGCTTCCCACTTTGCTACGGCCTGTGCAGAACTGTCAGCAATACATTAATTGCTAATTGCTAAAGAAAAGCATCAGAAGGACTGATGAATGGGAGGGACAGCGGTGGTTAATGAAATTGTATTGAATAGTGTGGGACCTGAGTGTGATGTAGTAAGGGGTGGAATGTGCCGATTTTGCCTGGGGTAGAGTTATTTTTCTTCACAGTGGTTGGTATGGGGCTGTATTTTGGATTAGTACTGAACACAGGGTTGATAGTACAGAGACGTTTTTGTTATTGCTGAGCAGGACTTACACAGAGCCAAGGCCTTTTCTGCTGGCTGGTGAGGAACTTGGGGGTGCCTGGGAGATTGGGAAGAGACACAGGGGGGACAGGTGACCCCAACTGACCAAAGGGATAGTCCAGACCCTCTGACATCATGCTCAGTATATAAAATGGGGGGAAGAAGGAGGAAGGGGGGATGTTTGGAGTGATGGTGTTCATCTTCCCAAGTCACCATTATGTGTGAGGGGAGCCTGCTCTCCTGAAGATGCCTGAACCCCTGCCTGCCCGTGGGATGAGATGACTTAATTCCTTGTTTTGCTTTGCTTGTGTGCACAGCTTTTGCTTTCCCTGGTAAACTGTCTTTATCTTAACCCTTGAGTTTTCCAGCTTTTACCCTTCCCATTCTCTCCCTGATCCCACTGGTGGGGGAGTGAGAGAGGGGCTGCGTGGGGCTTGGCTGCTGGCCAGGGTTAAATCACACAAACTATGTAAGGAACAGACAAAGAGCAAGAAGTGAAAAGCACGGCTTCAGGAGAGAGTGCAGGGAGCTACTGATGTACCTGATATGTAGAAACAGGATTGAAATACAAATTATCTTAGAGCAATTTAATTTAATTACCGGATCTATTCCAAATGGATATGGATTTCCAGAGTAGACTCCTGGGACTGCTGGATCCAACTGCAACACTGTATTGTCTAGAAGCACATCCTTACTACAAGAGAAGAGGGAAATGACCTTTGCAGCTTAATCTCTCCATCGAAGCCCATGGCATATTTATGTGAGGTGTGCTGAGGACTACCACAGGATATCTGTAGCTGACTCCAGCCTTTCTGTGACCTGTTATCCTGCACTTGTGTGCATGTAGATGGGCCCCACACAATGACAGCCTCCCTCACACTGATAATTCTCTATGCATCAGTCCTGGACACCTGCAGATTTTTATGCACATCAGTGCCTGAACAAACAGGCGTGTTCCCGGGGACTCTGCATTTCCATTTCAATAGTGAGTTCATCTGTGTGTGTCAGACAAAACCTCTGATTCATTCATGACTGCATCCACAGCAGGGAGTCCTTCCCTTCCCCACAGAGGCAGTCTCTCTTCCCAAGCCTACATGCTCCATTTGGTGTGTTTTTACATCATTCCTACATTTAGCACTTACTTCCAAGTGTTATTTTTAAACATGGGGATGATATGCCAGGAAGAGCCAAAGAAGTTGAATGATTTGGAGAAGCAGTCATTGTAGATGAAGCCAGTGTACATGGAGAATATGCCCATGAGCAGGATCAGGTAGCGCCCACTGAAGAAGGTGTTCCAGATCTGCAGGGGGAGAAGGCAGTGCCAGTGACCAAAGTACCTGCAGGTCCATCAGTTGGTGGGCCTCAACCAACAGTAGACCTGATTGTACTAATCTATGTTTATACAATTATTTATAGAAAATTTGGGGTCCCTTAGGCCCTCTGTGTATAAGTAGGCAGAACTGCCAAACCTCTGCCTCGCAGGTATCTTTGAATGATCTCCACTCAACCTTTGGGAGGCTGGATGTCTCCTTTACCAAATGGGGCTGATGAGCCTTTCCCTATGCTGATAGGCTGCACCAGCTCCCTGGTACTCACCTCATTAGTGCTTTTCTGGGCCAGAAGGCTCTTCTCATTAATGACCATCCAGAGGGCGAAGCCCAGCATGACAGCGCCATGGCCACAGTCCCCAAACATCACCGCAAACAGGAAAGGGAAAGTAATGATAGTGTAGGGAGCTGCAGAAGGGAAAGGTCGAGAAGCTCATCTCCCTCTAAACAAAAAGGCCTCATCAGAGAAGCAGTCTGCCCCATCAGGCCATTCCTTATAGGTACTGCCCTTAAAGGTACTGCCCTCCTCAATCCCTCTCTTACACACCAGGCAGTCAGATCTGGTGCAGAACTAGCTTTACCATCTCAAAGATTGTTCAACTGTACCTTCCTTGCAATTTTATCCTTTGTTTCTTGCCTCACCATAATAAGCACCATGTGTAAACAGCTGCATTCTGTTTTGCAACAGAAAAAATGTATTTGAAGTTTACTACCGTATTTCTCAACCTGCTCAGCCTCAACAATCTGAGTTAATCTGACCCTTTCCCACAGGCCCCCATTTCTAGGTTTCTATTAATTCTCAGTGGTCTCTCTGAGATTCTCTACCATTGTTTCACACTTTTATCAGGTCCTTTGGGCCTTCTTTGCCCCTACACAGTGAGCTCAACTTACATTTCCCTTATGAGCTTAGTTCTTTTCCTCAGAACTGCTACCTCACCGTTTGTTCCCCATCCTGTATTTGTATAGTTCATTATTTCCATCACAATCATTCACTGAAGACCAACAGCCAAATTCTTTGCCTGAGAAAATCCATGCCTACACATCAAGTAGTTCCAATACGGTTCAGATTTCTCAATCAGCAGTGAGTACATATAGTGAGGGAGTTCACTTTGGCTCCTGCAAATCAGATGCACGTACTTGAGTGTTTCTCACCTGGGTTCATCTCTCTGTAGTTGCCCACACCATATGCATCCACGATGTTCTGAAATCCAGCTGTGAACTTGTTGGTCCTGTTGAAGGTGGGTGGTGCCATCCTGGTGTGTATGGCAGTGAGGATGGGGGCAATCGTGGAGCCACTGCGCTCCTGCAAACCCAGTGACAAGGACAGGCACAGAGTGGATAGAAGAACTGGCCCCACGATACCACTTCTGGCTTGTGGGTCTGCCACAAACCTGCTAAGATTTAATGCTGATCTTAAGCTCCCTCAAAAGCTGGAACACCAAACAATCATGAAACAACCTGAACTTGAAACAGAAAAGGGAGCCACACATTAAGGTAACAGACAAGTCTAAACAGAAGCTTCACATATAAACAATTCAGTATGGGTGAGAGCTTCAAGGACCCAAAATGTTGCTCTCTTACCATTCCTTGATGGAGAGCTCTTTTTATCCGGTCAGCATCAGCTACTGGGAACCAGATCTCTGCAATGACGCACTGCTGGGTGACGTCGATGTTACAGCAATTCAGGATGTGGTAGATGGCCTTGATTTTCTTCACCTTGATACCCCAGGACCACAAGTTGGCTGCTGCCTCGTGCAGCAGTCGTTGGCGGTGGGACTCAGTTTGCGTCATCACCTGTAAGCACAACATAGGGCAACACTTGAGATAGGGAAGCATAGGGGGCATGATCTACTCAGCAGTTCATTGGAGAGGACAGGTGGAAGAGGGTTGATGAAAAGGAACTATCTGTATGAATGTGTGGGTTATCCTGGGGAGCAGCATGTGCAGGTGTGGACACAGGATCACTCGACACCAAGTGCACAGTGCTGCTCACCAAGGACTCTCCCTGCATGGTCCTGAGTCACTGTAAGCGTAGAGGAGGAGACCACTGGGAGTTACTGAGCCGTGGCACTGGCTCCCTACCCAGTTGCTTACAGACTGGCCACATCTCACCTCGTGCTCCCAAGCTGCCATCTCCTGCAGGCAGCTCTGTGCCACGAACTTGGGGCATATCATCCCCGTAAGTAGAGCTACAGCTCACGGTCTTGGGACCTCCATGCATCATGTGGCCACCACAGTGCTGCTGTGTGAACAGTGGAGACAATGAGATAATGTGTCGGGAAGATAACCTGTGTGGTCTGCCACGTTGTTTCAGACAGGACAAATATCTGGGAAGGTCCCACTTGCAGGGTTCAGTCCTCAGTAAAGCCACTGCCACTTACTGTGTTTAAATCTTCAATCCTTGTGTTGACTCCGTCAAGCATTTCTCGGCGCTCGGTGGCAGACTCCGGGCAGGGATAGACCGTGGCACGAAATCTAGCCTCAGTAAGAGAGAGTTGAGAAACACCAGTTATTTGACTTTGTTTTCTTCCTCCGTACTCTTCTCAGCTCAGTGGCAGGGAAACTGGACTTCATTCCTGACCCAGCAGTATGCCCAGGATACTCTTCTCACATACTATAAAGTTGCACTTGATCTCATAGAAAGGTGCAAATAGGTACATTTATCCCTTGATGAGAATAAGGATCCCTTCACCTGTTCTAGCTGAAAAACCCTCCTTGTCTTAGCTTATACACAGTACCTGACGTCTTACAGTGGTCAGCACTAACACGTAGGCACCTCCCTTCTATCCACAAGCTGTTTGAACTGTGATGAGACGCAACAAAAACCCACCCTGGCAAAGGCAGCCTCGCTAACACAGTAGCCAACAGATGTCCCTCTTGCACTGAGGCTGGAAAAATACCACGTCCCTGTCTCTGCACTACCCTCCTGCAGGCACTGGGAGAAGGCATCGGCTGAGCTATTGCTGCACTGCAAGCAAACGCCCTTTGTGCGGGGAGGCTGCATGACTAAATAACCCTGTAAAAACAAACAAGCAAGCAAGCAAACAAACAAAAGAACTGTATTTCCAGGATAAAATAGGAGAATGGCTGTATGCTTCTGGCCCACCTGTTTGGCTAGACACCTTGGGAACAAGGGAAGGATGGGTGAAGGGTTTTAAACATCTGAGAGCGGTATTTGTTACGTCAGCTTAGATAAATCAGTATAAATGCTTTTATAAGCATACCCCCAAGGTTCTGTTTGGGAGCTTCAGCAGGTTTGTTTAGCATGACATAAGGTGGTCTAATGTGGGATTCTAACATGTGAGTGAAGGTCATAGCTCCAAGCAGGTACTGCTTCAACTATAGCATGGAACTCGACCTTCTCTAGTACAGCTGCAGGTCACCCTGGTGTAAAGGTGCTTCCACCAGCACAGCACACTGCAGGGTTGTACAGGCACTGTGTGATCCCCATACAAACCATTAGAAATGAGTTGCATGTCTCTCTGAGAAGCATGCAGCTACCTGTCCTGCCTGCAAAGCAAGTCCCAGAGTACCCTCATGCACGACAGCAGGCACAAGGAGCTCCCCCTGGGACCTCACAGGCCACAGGGTGCACTGCTGCTGATCTCCGCCTGCAAGTCTGAACTGAGCTGAGCTGCTGCAGTAACTAAAATAGCAGAGATCCCTCCTTTTTTTGCCTGCTTGGCTTGTTCAGTGATATCTAGTGCATGTGCCACCCCTGGCACTTTGATACTGCCCATCAGATCTGCAGGAAGAGATCCCTCCTCTTTGCAGAGCAGAGATCTCCTGCCCCTGACCTAAGGCAACATATTTTCACCATCCTGTCATGGATACACTGAGTTAGGGTTGCTAAAGGGCTGTCTTTCTGCACGTGAGATGAATTAAAAGAAGATGTAACAGGGTCATAGGGGTCTATCCCTGCTTAAGAGACAAAAATGTGCAGGCTCTGTGTACAGACAAGCATCATATTCTGGCTCTGTCTGAGCGCAGGATATTTCACCACCTGCTCTACAAAATCAGTTCCAGCACACATACAAGTAAGGACAGTTGCAAATTGAACTAAACATGCTGCAGTTTCCTAGAGATCAGCCCAGAGCTGTATGTAATGACAGCACGTGCTCTTCAGCTAAACTTCCCTTTCCAGAATTGAATTTCTCCTCACTCAACACCTGGTATTCATTTCCAAAGGTTATTCACCCTACCTAATTATTTCCATCTTCTTATTCTTCACAGCTCTTAGTTCATCTTTAATAAGGATTTTTAATCAAACTTGAAAGCTCATTCCTCCATGCTGTACAGTTCCCCCATTCCCAATAACGTTATTGCAGCAGTGCTGCTTTGATCTTTTAACAGCCATTTTGCATACTGAGTATCAGCTTTGCCCTAATGGCACAGACATCTCTGAAAGCTCCAGGAGAATTCAGCAGGGAATCCTTACATTGATAAACCCAGTTTAGTATTCACATTAGTACTGAGGCAGCCGCAAGAAAAGGAGGAAGAAAAAAATTTT
Source organism: Lycocorax pyrrhopterus obiensis (assembly GCA_014706295.1). Taxonomy (NCBI): domain Eukaryota; kingdom Metazoa; phylum Chordata; class Aves; order Passeriformes; family Paradisaeidae; genus Lycocorax; species Lycocorax pyrrhopterus. The sequence continues at coordinate 56,667,766 of JACSVZ010000015.1, read as the reverse complement.
TACATTTTCCTCCTTCCTGCTCCCTCTACACCTTTCACTAATAAATTTGTGCATGGACTTAATGCTCATGAAATTGGCAGACTAATGTTACCAATTAGAGTCAAGCAGGGACTACAAGCGTAACCTGAGGCACACAGCTCTGCAAACAAATCTTAGCCTGCCTTGCAGGAGGCTGGCTTAGACCAGTCCCATGATTTTTGCAGGATATTTACTTGTCATGAATGATGACTTAGTGCTAAGCAGAAATGTCCTGCTGGGGCTGGAATGACACTGCCCTCTGCTTTAGGTATAGTGAACCCTGCCTTAAAGGTGGACCAGACTAAAATATCTTGGCCTGGGTACCAGGGATGGCCGATGGCCCAAAGAGCACAAAAGGAGTGTTGGGGGATGAATACATTTAGAAACCTTCCACTCAGCAAAACATCCATGTATATGTGCACATTGGCAACCAAAACATTTGAAAGGAAGAAGGAACATGAGGGATGACTTCATTAGCACTGCAAAGGGTGTCCTGTGGATTTGTCTTTGGTAGGTGTATTTTCCCCCAGTTACAAGGGCCTGAGAGAAACCAGCCTAAGTTCCTTTATGTGAACCTACCACCACATCTGCAACACTAGCTCCTAGAAACTTTGCATGTTACAACCTCCCTGCAGGGATCTGCTCACATTTCCAGCACTGCCTGACCCCTCGCTGCAGAGGGTTGTGCCTATGGTTTGGGTGATTTCGGTGTCAATCAACAATGAATATGTTGACAGGCATTGCACTGCTTATTCTTTTACTCCCACCCCAGAAAAAAAGTCTTGGGCTTTTGACTGCAGGGAATTTTATATGCTGCAGGGAAAAAAAAATTACATCCAAAATGAAGAACTTTCAGCACTCTGTGGGCAACCCCAGCCAGCTCTAAATGTATGGCCTGGCAACTTGCAAGGCCATGGGCACAGGGGAAAATCCAGTGGGAAGCATTCAGCACCAGCAACTGCCCATGCAGAAGGGGAGAAGGGTTCTGAACAGCATCTAAAAAGCAGGCAAAGAAATGAGACATAAGAAGGACATGGGCCTGCTGAAGCAAGTTCAAAGGAGGGCCATGAAGATGATCAGAGGGATGAAGCACCTCTGCTATGAGGAAAGGTTGAGAAAATTGGGGTTGTTCAGGCTGGAGAAGCAAAGGCTCCAGGGAGACCTAAGCACAACCTTTTAGTACCTAAAGAGGCCTACAAGAAAGCTGGAGAGGGGCTTTTTACAAGGGCATGTAGTGATAGGACAAAGGGGAGATGGCTTTAAACTGAAAGAGGGTAGGTTTAGGTTGAATATTAGGAAGAAATTCTTTACTGTGAGGATGGTGAGGCACTGGCACAGGTTGCCACAGAGAAGTTGTGGACACCCCATCCTTGGCAGTCAGTGTTCAAGGCCAGGTTGGACAGGGACTTGAGCAACCTGGTCTAATGGAAGGTGTCCCTGCCCATGGCAGGGGAGTTGGAATGAAATGATCTTTAAGGTCCCTTCCAACCCAAACCGTTCTATGATTCTATTACATGCAGGAAATTGTAGTCCAGGAAGAGAATGAGACTTGCTGAACACTCAAAGACCACTGGCAGCAGCAGACTGATCCTGCACAGTGGCTATGGCAGAACTCCCTGTGTGTCTGAGGTTCAGGATCAGAAATCAGTGACTGAGAGCTAGGAGTCTTCCTTCAGCTGTCCATGACTGCTTTATAGACAGATGCCCACCTCAGGAGGGCTGAATTGCTCTCTGGATGGGCATTGCCCTCCACTGCCCTTAGAAGGTATCTTGGAGGGCCCCATTTCCAACGCAGGAATTGCTCACAGACCCCAGGGTTCTGTCACTTCTTGGGACTGAAGTCAGTCATGCCAACTGGATGAAAGATCTACCTGCTTTTATTCTGATTAAAGGCAGGATGTAAGGAAAGACCTGCCCTGAGTGTGGATGTCAGAGAAGAGCAATTGCTCACCCTCTCCCTGCAGGCTCTTGGCTGGCCCTGCCTGGCTGAGGGGCTACACCTGAAATGGGTTTGGTGACAGCAGACAGATCCTCTCATCAAATCTGATTTACACTGCAACAAAGCTCGTCGGTCATCAGCGTTATGAAAGAGTAACAAAATATTCAACCTGAATTATCTTTTCAAGATGCTTAACAGGGTGGAAACAAGTCAGGTTGTATGAAGCTTTCGTTTCTCTCCTGGGCTCTGTCTCTGATTACACAGATATTGCTCAAAGGCCTTGGGAAAGGGTTGAATAAAGTACAGCATCAACTTTTTATGAAGAAGTGCAGGAAGGCTTGAGAGCAAGTTGAGGATTACCATGTTCCCAGTCCTCAAGTTAGGGTCCCTGATTTTCAGGGGAAGAGTGCTGAGTATTTTTTAAGCAAAAGTCCCCTTTTAGATGTTCCAAGTTAAAAACCTAGCAACTGAAGCTCTCAAGAGCTGTATGTCACTTTGGAAAATGTAGGATCTCGAGTTCCACGTGACAAGGTGATGGATGTCTTTCATGATTAGGAGCAGCAGAGCTGAGGAGCGGAAGGGAGGCTGGTTGCAGAGCTGACAGCTAGAGAGCTGGAGATCTGATCTCTAGCTCCAAATTCAGCCAGCCTGGGCTGCCAGTAACCACCTCTATGAGAGTCACTGTGGCTTGCCCACAGGCCTGCCTTACCCATCGCAAATCTTCTTGATTTTTTGTTTAAGCTGCTCTCCTTGATAGAAGATAATGAACACGTTCTTCTTCACCTCTTCTCTCTGCAACACACAATTCAAGCAGAATTTAACACATCCAGAGTCCAGTGCAGAAAAGTCGGTGGGTTGTTTTTATCCCCCAGCCCCAGTTTCCCATCAGCAGAGTTTTCCCCGGATGCTCTTTCAGGAAACAGGCATGGGCAGCAGCTCTGAGTTATGGGGGAGGGAGCAATGTGGAGCAGAGGGGACAGAGTTCCACTGGGGCACAGGGCTCACCCCAGAGTCACCAAGGGGAATCAACCCTCCATGGCTAATTCCAGGTGGGGACAGCCACAGTCCTCTTCCATGGTGGTCCCTGTAATACAGCTGCCCTGTGAGGCCTCACATGCATCTTGACAGCCAGGAAAAGGAAACCACCTCAACAGTGGCAAAAGGGGAAAGCAATGTCAAAGAATCTTCTCCCATCCTCAAACTTTCCCACCTTTCCCCTACAGGCTGCCCTCAGACACCGAGCTCTGGAGAGGCAGCCAGTGCTGCAGCATGGCCAGGGCACCAGCTTCGTGTCTGCAGGTCACAAGCACCCACACAGGGCAGAGGAGAGCAAAACCAGGTTGGTACCTACTGTCACAGGGTCCTCCATGGGGGTGTCCATTTCCGTGTACCTCAGGTAGATGTTCCCCCGGCAGGCTCGCCACAGTAAACGCTCAAAGGGGATCATCCTTTCCCTCTTTATTACCCCTGCTGTGAACCTGAGCAGAGTTACAAGATAAATAAATTACAAGCCCATTCTACGCCTTTTAGGACACATGATTTCACAATCCCTTGTTTTCTAGTCTGTGCTAGCCAGGGCTCTGCTGCTGCAGCAGGCACTTCTAGGAAAAACTTCCCTGCTCAAGCCTGGCTTTTATCTCAATCTACTGACTTTAGCCTATTGCTCTTTCTTTAAAAAAAAAAAAACTTTCCTAGATCAACAGGTGAAGGAGAAGAGACAGTTCTGCCTAGAAATGGAGGAAAGGAGAGATGCTTAAAGTCACACAGAGAGTGCCTGAATGGCAGAGGCTGGAGGTAGAAATTTTGAAGTGGTGGTTTATCTTTACTCTCCTGTTTTCTGAGAAAGCATCAGACTGCAGCCCAATGCAATACCATGGCTTTTTCTGTGGTTAGACATCCATCCATGAGGACCAAGCTGGTAGCCAGATGCCTGAGTCCAGAAGTCATGGGTGAGATGCCTTAAGATAGCAATTTTCAGTCAATACCTACTAAGGGATTACTGGAATTGGTGGCCTGGAAGTAGAAGTCCATTTGTCCTACTGACCCATAACCTGACCATAGTTTTGATGATAACTTCTGAGGACAGTCACTCTCTCATCTTCATGAAACAGCTGTGCAGAGAAGGCAGGTGAGCACCCTCTGCTAAGAAGGTGAAGGATGCTGTGCCAGTGTCACAGCAATGCAGCACAGGTGGGAAGCCTGGCCAAGCTGGAGGCTGTCACAAATACACACCCCAGCTTGGCAGCTGCAGCAGCAGGAGTGCTTCTCAGCTCCAGCAGTCCAGATGTGTCTTCACTGAAGAAATCATCTGGCAGATTGGTTTCTGCCTGGAAAACATTAGTTTAAAAAAACACTCTTCAGCATTGCCAGTTTGAGAACTATTTTCACATTTTTCTCCTAATATTTTTTTCCCCAAAGGTAGCTTTCCACAGAGATTTAGACCAAAGGAAAAACAGGAAAAGTAAACTATATCTTAGCAATGGAAAAGCACAAATTCTGTTTTCAAAGAGATCTGGGAGCCCAATTTTTGAGCCTCACTGACTCACGGAGAAATGCAGGCTCCAAAGTGACTGAGGTGCTTTTGCAAACCTCATAATGGCTTGTGGTAAAGACCTCTAAAAGCAACATACACCAAATGCAAGTGCAAGTATTTTTAAGAACCTTCCACAACTCTTTCAGAAGAGCCAAGAGGCCTCTCACCTCAAAGAAGTCCTGGGTTTTCTTCAGCAGATGTTTGAGCTCCGTCAGCTCAAGGAAGTTCTGTTTCAGTGTTTGCTGGTTCTGGTTGGCTTCCAGCAGCTCGGCTTCAAGTTTCTCCAGCACTGTCTGTTTAAGGTCCAAGCACATACAGAAAAACTCTGAAGCACATATTGGCCCTTTGCAAGCTGATACCAAATCTCAAACAACAGTTTTCATTTCTTTCAAGGGAGAATAGAGAAATATTCAATGAACACTTCAATAAACACTTTTTTTAAGAAGATATTCACCAATGCATCATTTTTTTTTCCATTGCAAACATTCCCTGATGGCTTTGTTGTCCTCTTCTGGCATTGGAGTTCTGATGCCCCTGACCCAAGCACAGGCAGGTAGGTGGGCGTGTGGTGTTGGTGTCTCAGCCTGTCTGAGTATCTCTGTGGTTCCTCACAGACATCTCAGAGCCCAGGCTGACTGGCTGTCAGTTTGCTGACTACAAAACCTACCCACAACACGGCCATTAGCTTAGGTTCATTAGATATAGGCCAAGAATTAGGTGATGATGTGGGGCCAGGAACACACCAGGAAACCAAATTTGTTGTGAAGCTGAAGCCCTTGGAAAGCTTGATTTTCCTTTCTGGTCATCTACATATGCAGCATTTTAAAACTACCCTGTCAGTAAATTTAGCTTCCAGCTGGGCTAGAATAAAGCATCCCTTGCACATCCAAGGGCAAGGCCCAAGTATTTGTGTCAGGCCCCAGTATCACAACCATGCTCCCAGCAGGACAGTTTTTTTATGCAGTGAAGTTGGTTCTAACATCAGCTCTCTGGGTAAAACACAAAACCCCTCCTAATTCTCTCCTATAGGATGATGGAGGCATTCTGTGAGAGTGATACTTTTTCATTAATTTGTGGGACCAGAGAGATGTTTCACAGGGGATGGTAAAAAGCCTGGGACCCTTCAGGAACATGCAGCAGGACCGGCCTCAACCTAAGTGCTGAGGCAGCAGCTCGGGGTGGTAGAGTTGTGCCAGCCTCAGGCACCAGATCCTTCCTTGCAGGGGAGGGCTCTGTTCAGCACATTACACAGACAATCTGGTGCACAGCCCTTCTCTCTCCTGGCTCCACTCCAAATTCTGTACCTCCATATCAATCATTTCCCGAGGCAGGGGGGTCTCTGGGTACTTTTCTCCTTTGACTATCTCAACATTATCTTCCATCTCATTTTCCAGAAAACCTGCAAAGAAAGGGAACAGAAGTCTCAACACAGAATCACCCCTGGTGCGTCATCCTGGTCCCCAGCTTGTTGTTCAGCCAGGACTGAGGCTTCCCATGGAGGTGTGACAAGATTGAGTGATATATGAGGGCCATCATCCCAGTGCATACACACAGCCACCACAGAGTGAACACCCCCAGCCTCCTTGCTCAGTGAAGATGCTGTTTCTTCTGAAGCCATGGTACCCGCTCCCAGGTGGGCAGCCCTCAGCCCTGGCACAAGTGGCCACCATGGCCCCCTTTATTTTAGGTAGTGAGTAAGGCACGCAGAAAGCTCAGGTTCCACTGCTTTGTCCAACAATGGCAAGCGCTGCCACCGTGGCTACAGCGGGCATCAGCGTTGTGGTGGGGAGAGTGCAGAGCTCCCAGGACACACATGCACAGGACAGTGGGAATCACGAGCTCTGCTGCTTGGATTTTAAGGACTTCTCCCCAGACTGAAGCCCCTGGCCACAAGAAGTGTGTGCCAACAGCTGGTATGCTGGTGTAAGGGTCAGGTTATCTGGATTAGCCTCCTGCCCAGCCCCAGATTTATCTTGTGATTTTATAAAAGCGAATTAACCTCCTTTCAGTTCAGTTAGCCATTTTCAAAACAGGGGCAACAATTTATTGCCCATATGGGGTGAAGTGGTAATTAGCTGACGCATGGAAAACATTTCCAGGGACTCAGATGAAAACATCACCATTTTGCCACTAATCCTGCTCCCCAGTGTGAGAGCACTTAAAGAAATAAATCCCACACCACCCGTTGGCAGGAAGCCGATTGCATTTGACAAGCGTTTACTTACGCAGGATTCTCTCCAAGGATTCGCACCTTCTCACTTCATTCACAAACTTTCTCTGGAAGCTGTTGACATTCACATTCAGCTAAAAACAGGAGGGAAAACAAGCCTGGGGCTGAAGGCTGCACGCTGCTGTGCTCATTTTTAACATCAGCAGAGAACGAGTGCCTTTGGTGCAGATGGCAATCAGCACTGTGTCTGAGAGGGTCCTACTGACAGGGCAATACCGTGGGCTTCCTCGTGGCCAAGGACATGGTGGCCTTCCACACAACCTTGCTGTGAAAGCAAGAGTCACAGAGGGGCCCTCCAGGAGACACCCCCTGTGTCCTGGTGATGCAAAGAATTGTTCTAAGGTTGTGCAGAGGGCATGCAGAGCACCGGATGGGACTCAGGGATGGGCTGAGTCTCAGCATGATCTTTGGGTTTCAGATCAGCCTTTGGGAAGTCTCGCTCTCACCATGGACTTTTTGGCCTCCCTACAGGGGCATCTTTCCCAAGTGCTTTGAGGGAAGGACAAGCACATCCCAGGGCACATCTCCAACAACTCAGAATGCCAGCCAGGCACTACTCACGTCTCTGAACTGGACCAGCCCCAGCTCCCCGAGCTCAGCCACGCAGCAGTAGGCAGCCTCCACCTGCAGGAAGAGCTGCATCAGGCTCATCTCCTCGCTCCGGAAGATGGAGGCCATCTCGCCCGTTCTCCTCTGCCCTGGATGGCCCTGGGAGCCTTTGTGGCAGCAGCACGATCTTCCTTGCCCAGGCAGGCGCAAGAAGGTGCCAAGCTCTGCAGGAACATTGGGGTCACTGAGTCAAAGTGCTGGAATATGACCCAGCGCTGCTCATCACGTCCTCCAAAAGGGTTTCTTCACCTTCTAAGATCCTCCTTGAACCCACATGAGGCTTCATCCCACCAGAGCAGAGATAGATGATAAGGTATGTGTGTGCCACAGGGAAAGGGGGGAGTCACCGGTCTCCTGTGACAAATGATGAGCAAATACCCTGCCCTGTCCTCTGCTGGACCCAAACACTTCAGACCACTGCACTCAGGCTCTTTATTTGGGTTTTGGGTGCTGTGATTGGAAAGGACTTGATTTCTCTTTGCCTTAAACACATAGACAAAAAAAAAAAAAATCAATCATTTCACCTTGCAATTAGACAAGTGAAAGAGGCCTGACTGGTTTTTTATCTCTTCCATTGATAGTATGAACATTGCAAACCCATCTGGAGCATGTTATATGGGCGTGGGGAGAAGAGCAGACTATTTTCTTTAAATTAAAACAACCTTTAAGATTTCAGAATAATTTTCTCGCCTTAAAGGACTGTTTTCAAAATGAGAGACATGAAATAACATGCATTGCACAAAATTTCCTCTCATCTCTATGCTTCTTATTATTTACTTTGAATAACCTGAACATAGAAATTGTCTTTAGTTGTTCTCACACAAGATTAACTGATCAGCATGCACAAATACAGTAATTATCTTTCTTCCAGAGAAAAACATGCAAGTAGATACACTTCTTGCATGCATTTAATTCTGTAGCAAGCCTGTGTTTTATAAATAGCAAAGCAAAATCCCTTTATAACCGCACTTCTACTTGTTGACAAGGGTAGCAAGTCAATTGTCTTTAACCCCTTCTGTCTCTATGAACCTTTTCTTTCAGCATTTTTTTATAAATTGTGGATTCTATGAATTCTCTTTATAACATATAAAAAATTTATCTTACATATAAGAGAAGCATTTCACAAAATATTAAAGGCTTGTTTAACAGGAGCATGATAGTCACAGGTCTGTGCTTGCTCAAATATCCTGGGAGGTTTCCTTCTCCTACTCTCTGTACCCATTCTCTCGAGAATTTAAGATGCTGAAAATACAATGTATGATAACTAATAGCTTGTTCAAAGAAAACATTATGTGCCAGCTTAAATGGATTGAGTAAGTATATGCATTTTAAATTTGGTTGGATATTTTTCAGCAAACTGTATTTTTCACGGGAAGAAGATACAAAAGCTGCAAGAGACTCTCACCATGCATGCAAAGCAAATCTGAAGTAAATCTGATTTTCAAAAAGTTTAAAAGATCATCAAAATGTCCAATCTTAATTTCTTTAGACTGAAAAGTGTGAAGAAACTATAATCTAAAACAGAACTCAAAATATTTAGAAATATCTTAATTAAGCTGCTTCTAACCATCCAAAGCCAGGGTTCTACTTTTCCTTGGTAATCAGTCAGTGAAAACCCCAAAAGCTCACTTTCATCTTGATTTGGAATGAGTGAAACACCTACTGCAAGGAAGGCAGAGCTTTCACCCCTCAACCATTCCTATAGATGCAGGAGGCTTGTCCAAAAGCACCTGCTGGCCAGCGATGCCTCTGTGAAAATCACCTCCCCCCTTCCCTACTCTCCCTCGTCCCCAGTTTTTGCTTTGGCAGAAAAACAGTTAATCGAGAAATCCCTCACACGTCCCCCCGCCGCTAGTTCCATTAAAATGCATTAAAGCGCCCCGGGTTTGGGCAGGGCAGGTCCCGGCGCTGTGAGGTGCTGGGCACAAGGTGCAGAAGGTGTCACTGGGGGTTACCTGTTGGCCACCACGCTCCTTGCCGTCAGCCCCTCTCCCCAGGGCAGGGCGAGCTGTGCCCTGGCTCGCCCGGGGTCCGTCCGCAGGTGACAATGACAGCAGGGCTCTGCAGTGCCGCCGGCCGGGGAGGGCAGCCCTGGCCAAGCGTCCCGTCCCACACAGGGCACGGCAGACCTTTGCTTTTAAGGTCAGAACTGGTCTGGACCAGAGAAGGGAAACTCTTTCTGTCCCACAACAGCCCCCGGGCGGACCGGACCGGACCGAACGCTTTCTGGCTCGGTCACCAGCTCTGCGCCAGGGCTGTGCCCGGCGCCAGGCGTGTTGTGGCAGCAGGCGGCTTGTTGGGACTGACAACAGACGGGACAGCCTGGCTGTCACCGCCCCGCCACCCGAAGGGAGCGACAGCCTCTGGAAGCTGCCGTGCGCGGAGCGCTGCAAACCCCTGACTCCTCATCCCCGGGCTCTGCGCGGAGGAGCGGCCGCCAGGGAGGTGGAAAAAACTTCTGCGCTGTTTCTCGCTGGTTTTTCCTAGCCCAAGGCAGTCTGGGAAAGGACAGGGAAACGATGGGAGATTAATGATTTTCCTGCCGCGGGGGGACGGGCAGAGCGATAGAGCAAGGAGAGGGCTGGGAGAGCAGGGGCTCTGCTAAGCAGGGGCAGCGCTGACAGGGAACTTGATTCCCACCCCTTGACATAACAAATGCTGGGGAGGAAAAGGGCCTTTATAGACTTTCTGCCACTTCAGCTGCTAAAGCAAGGGCTCCAGAGAGAAATCTGGCCCCTCGTAAAACCAGTGGCTTATCTCTCACTGAGGTAGAGGAGGCAGGGTTTCACCCTGACGAGAAAGTCTGGCTGGGACACTGCTAATCTAGCACCCAGAAGAAAAATTTCCTCTCAAAAGAAGAACTAATGAAAATGCATGGCTATATGCAAATTGTAAAGTACCCTTAAACAAATGCTCTCTCACACCTGTTCTTTTGGAGGTTCCCAGTAAACCTGGCCCAACAAGACAAAGGGTATAGTTAGTCCATGGGAACACTGCCAAAAAATGAGCAACAGCAGAGGGGTTTTCTATTCAAAAGCAACAAAGAGTGGCCCCACTTCACAAGGTTGGCTTTGGTAAGAGGGGTCCTGCCACTTGCTCGTCTGGCTGTCTCGAGCTATGTGACCCAAAAAGGAGATATTAAAATTACAAGGTAATTTTGACAGGTGGGCCTAAAGTTTCCATTTTCTCAGCAAACCACCCAGAAGAACTGGCTGTGGGGCTCCCTGGGCTCCCACCCGCTTTGGCTGCACTGTGCTTCTCCTGGACCAGCCACTGCCCACGGTCAGCTCTGCCTTCTCTATCAGTGCTACCACAGCAAGGGAATAAAGGCTGATCAAAGTCAGCACCTTCTGCTGGGAAATCGGAAATTTCCTTGACAAGGCAGACGTGAAGTCACTGCCATTGACCACGTGAATGCCATGCAGGGCTGTGGAGAAGCTGGTGTGGCAAAGGAAGGACTTTGCCTTCCAGCCCTTGCAGTGATACTAAACAACAGGAGTCATCACTCAGTTCCAGACTGGTGCATATTGACACAACAAAATGAAACAGCTTCTCAGGCTACTCCCCTCACCTCTGAACCACAGCACATTCTTCCCCCGGGTTCATTTGATGACACCAGGGTTTGCTTCTTCTTTGCTCCTTTGCTGCTCTTACTCAGCCCTACAGTTTCACACAGCTACTCCCCTACAAGCTGTCGGGGCTGGGGGAGCAGAAGGGGTCCCCAAAGCACATTTCATTGCCAAAGCAAGCTGCACTAAGCCAGCCGCTCCATCCTGTTAGCCGAGGAGCGAGTAAACATGGAGAGCAGGGATAAACCTCTGCTGCTCTCCCCCCACCCTTCCCGGGTGAGAAGCAGAGAGGAGAGAAGCAGAAAGCATATCCTATTTCATGCCTCTGGCATGTGGAAGTAAGAACATTATTTTATAATAATCCTATTAATGCAGATCAGATGAAGATGGCTGGCCATGAGGCAGCGTTTGGAGAAGCCCCATCAGTGGGCTCTTTGTTGGTGCAGGCAGCTCTGCCCGGGCAAGCTGAAGGCAGCCTTTCTCCGAGCCCTCCACTGCCTGGCTGGTCTTGGGCCCTCTGGCTAGGGTCTCCAGATGAACAGCATGGGGTCACAGTAGGGTCACAGGCTCAACATTTGTCTAATACCAGCCCCAGCCTGGACTGGAAAACACAAAAGGCTGGGTTGTGCAGTTTTCCAAAATGCTAGAGTTGCTTTCCTCTGTGTGACAGAAAGAACATCCCCCCTCCCCTTCTTTCATTTAAAGAGTAAAACCTTTGTGGTTTTGACATTTTTTTCTCTGAATTTTAAAAACCAACCCCTCTGTTCACAGGTAGCTTTATCTTAGATGGCTATTTTTCACATCAATGAAGACATCAAACAAATTGGCCCCCTCCCTGATGGACACATTACTAGCAGCAGGTTTAAAATCTTGAGCTTTTTTTGCAGCAGCAATCAGATTTCATTTGGAATGAAAAATATAAACCAATTCCCTCTGTAAACAGAATATATATATATATATATATATATATGTATATATATATGCACACACAGAGTGAGTGTGTATGTGTGTGATAAAGGTAATAACTTTCTGAGAGCCAAACATGGTGGTGGCGTGTCAAGGGCAATACTTTGGCCACCAGAGGATCTTAGCTGTGAAGCTCTCTGTGGCACAAAATCTACCGAACAGCAGGTATTGCTTCCTCCATAACCATCAGGAAAAGCTGGCCAGCAGCCCTACACACTGTGGAAGAATCTCCAAGAGGAGAGCTGGGGAAGTACCTAATTTTAGAGTAAACAGTCTTGTCTCGAGAAACTGCATGAAAATGGGAGCCCAAGGAAAGGAAGCCTCTTCTCTGCAGGGGCTGCAGTTGTGCCTCATGTGCCGGGACACCCTCGTGGGGGGAGATGGGAGTAGAAATTCGGGGAAGGCACTGGAGAGTCTTATCGCTCTTCAGGCAGTCACAGCACTGAAATATAAACGTGTTATGAAGAAGAAATGAAACAAATCCAAATCTGTGTCAGGAGATGATTTTGCAGGGCTCCCATTGTGTCTGAACTTATCAAGCAAAGCCTTCGTTCCCAACCCGATCCAAAAATCACTGAAGCCAAGCGCAGCCTGTTCACCGCTTCAGGAGATTTTGGAGCAGCCCTTCCTGAACCACGGAGGGAACACATTTTGGAAAAGAAAAGAAATACATTATGTGAATTGTGCAAATGCATTTTCAGCATCCCTTAGAAATGGAGACATTTGCCTACAAGCTGACGAAGAGTATTTAGTTAATAGTTAAAATTCAAAAGAGATTTCATTAAAAATCGAATTATGCAATAGCAGAGCAGTTCTGTCTTTTTGATTCCCCTCAAGCATTTTGTACTGCACAGAACATTTTTGAATTAATTTACTTTTGCGAAATTAACTGCCAGGTCAACTTTCAGTGGGAAAAGAAGGTGAGAAATTCAGAAGGGAAAGGTCAAACTGGAAGACGGCAGAGGGCCTTTACCACTCAAAGAGGTGAGGCTTAGTTTTGATGCAACAGGTAGCTCATAAAAATACACAAATTAAAGGCAACCTCCACAAAAGGACTGAGACACTGAAATGAGGCAGAGATGAAGATTATCCCATAGGTGAATTTCAGGCAGCTCTGAGCATTTTACAGCATCTCGCCTGCCGTGACTGCTCTGTCTACCAAGGCCAAGAGCGGTGGCTGCTGGGGTCACACCCCGTGCCCGGCTGCCAGCAGAGCACGGCTCACCTTGTGCCACGCCTCGGGTGTCAGCTGAAGGACAGAAGGACGGGGCAGTGCATCCTGGCAGCAGCAGGAGGTGGCTGTCACAGGCCAGCCAGCACAGCCCCAACTCCGCCAGCACTGGTGGCGTGTTGACATGAAAACAGGGAGATAAGGTGGGTAAACATGCCCGTCTCAGCTGACCTGCCTTCACCTGTGGCTCAGCGTGCCCTCTGTCTGGGGGAACCTCTGGCTGCCTTGTCCTGATGCATCGTAGAAGTATTCACAGCTGGGTGGGAGCAGAGCATTTTTGGTGGCGAGGACAAGTGGGTTCACCCTGCAAAACACTGGGAAGGGCTAAGCCTATGTGGTTTTTGTCATCAAGGTTTTTCTTAAATGAAGGGAGACCAAATCAACCTCACAGCTTTGCAGAGCTGTACCCCGGTGTGTGACATTCAAGTGGAAAGCCTGTTATGTGGGTTTCAGCTGTGTGGAAAGGAAAAAAGAGAAAACTGTTAAATGCTCTCCATTGTACAAGGACTGCTGCCCCACGTGCCTTCCCCCGTGCCTCCCCTAAGATGTCTGCACACCCACAGCAGGCCTCAGAGAGCTCCCTTCTAACCTGAGCACCCCAAGCCATGAGGGACCACTGCAGAAGAGCACCAGCAACCTGCTCCCTGCGGAGCTCACCTCTCCCAGTGCCTTCCTGCCTGATTTAAAGCCTGATGTTTTCTCTAACAAGGGCATCATTGCATCAAAGATAGGAGCAAGCACAGCCAACAGCCTGGGGAAGACCAGCAATGTGTGGTGCTCATCAGAGCAGGACAACACCACATGCACTTCAACAGTGTGGCTTTTCCAGCCAGGATTGCAGAAAAATTCCTGCTCTCCAGCCAGCATCCTTTTTCTATCAACCCTCCTGGTCTGCAGGCAGAGCTATGCTCACAGGAAAGGCCAGCTTCTGGCTTTGCACATCTCAAGGAGGAGGTGCAATAACCACCAGAGAAGAAAGAACAGCTCTTCCAGAATCACTTTGCAGAGGGTGATGGAGGCAGGGACAGAGCTGTGCTCACAGGGCCAGAACAGCAGCAGCTTCTCCCTGTGCCCCAAGCTTGAACTGATCCCAGCCCATAACCCAGCCCAGGCCGTTGTTACTGTGCCATAGCTGCCAGCAGCCTCCATGAAGCCACTGGCTGCACCCCGTTTCTTGGAAGGAATGCACCCACTCCCTCTGTATCCTGTGTTCACTCAACAGCTGCTGTACCAGCTTGACCTGAGGCTGCTGTTTTTTGGGATTCCACACAGCTGTTCCAAAAAAGCATCACTGTGGAAATTCAAGCCAGCAAACATGCAAAAAAAATAGCCAAACTGAGAGAGAAATTCTCTCCCCCAATCCTCTAATCCTTTCCAGCTCTCTTAAACAATCTTCACAGGACCTAAAAGACACTCAAAAGACAGAAGCTGCCTGGGACCCTGTTGGGAAGGGCTGGCGCTGGAGGCCTTTCCTCCCTCCAGCTGCAGCATATCCTGGGGAGAAACTTTCCGGCTTAACCTTCAGGGGCCACCTCCTGCTATCCACCTCCCAGTGAAGCTGTTTTGGTCAGAGCCCTTCTCTCTCCTCGCTGGTTGTAGCAGGAAAGTTCAAGGTGTCCTGGCAGCAGGAAGCTCCCTTGCTCCACCCTCTGCCCAGCACCGCGGCTCCCTGAGCTCATCGAGGATTTGCTGCACCAGATCTGCCAGCGACAGCGACCTGTTCTGTGTGGTCACTCGGGTGGGAGCGGGACCCTCGACATGAAGCACCTCTCCCGTGAGCCCTGGGCAGCCCTCGCTGTGCTCTTCCTCACCGCTGCGCTCTGGGATTCCTGCTCAGCAGGTATTTCTCTATTCTTATTCTCCAGTTTTGATATCCTGCCCTTTTCCCCCACTCCTCTCAATACCTAAATATGTTGCCCACCGACAGTAATTTGTTCTTTAAAAATGAGGGGGCTCTCTTGCCTCACCTGAAAAGTGTAAAGAGTTGGAATTGATTAATGCTAATGAGAATTACTAGGCATGACTGATCACAGCATCATTCTAGAGGGATGTTCTTTTGCCAGCTGTTTACAGAGCCACTGTAAAAGTGACTGAGCTGCAGGTTGCTCCACTGAACAGCAAGGAGACAGGGAACCACAGTTACTTGGCCTTCCCCTGCTTGCTGAGGCCAAGGACCACCTGCAATACCACCCAAAAGAATCACTGTAGTCTGATTTAGCTTTTGTTAGGTGCTTTTTGCAGAAATTCTGGCTTTGGTGCCACCTTAATTGTAGAAGTTGCCAGAAACCAAAATGTAAATGAGACCTGTGAGCCGCTCCTTTCCCACCAGGCTACTGCCTGCATTGGTATATCAGCACCAGATGAGACCTGCCAGCTGTATAAAGATGGGTTGGCTTTGACAGCCTGTTCTTTGGGCTGCAAGGTCTGTGAACACAAGCCAGTGCTCAGCATTCTGCAGCACTTCCCTCCACAGGTCATACTCAGGGTTTTAATGATACTTCCCAGTGCTTCTGTGAGGTACTTATTAACTGAGAAAACAAATTATGGGCTTGGCCAAGGTCATTCTGCAAATCCTATGAGAGCCAGACAGAGGAATGGGGAACACTCAGACCCTTCCCTGAAGCAGGTTGCCTGGGGACCCACTCTGAGCACGGCAGAGGCCATAAGGAAAGCTCTGGTATTGCTCATGGTGGGTCAGCTCAAAACACAGAGCTGGACAACAGCAGGTGACCCCAAGGGGGACATCTCCCACAGGACAACCTCAGTTTATTTTCTGTTACTTGGAAAACACCAAACTCAAAGCAAATGTTTGGTCGAATGTCTCATTCTGTTTTGTTTTCCTCAGCTGAAACAAAATCTGAGCTATTATTTTGCAGCCTTCGGTGAAATCAGGCCAGAGCTGATTTTCTCTATTACATTCCAACTTACCAGCTCAGAGTGATGGCTTGACTAGAAATAGTTATCTCATAGCTTCTGCCTGGTCTGTGGACAAGCAGCACGTTAGAACTCCTCCATGCCGCAGAAGTCCTCACTCCTGGAGTCTCCCCAGGCCATTTTTCATCTGTCTGTGCAGGGGATGCTCTACCCAGCTGAACGTGAACAGCACAGGAGGAGGTGTTTCTCTGACTCCCTTCCTTCTGCAGCAGGGGACAGACAGGTGCTGATGCACAGGGACCAGGGCAGCCTGTGCTTTTACCCCTGCAGGCATCCTGCAGCTGTCCTGGTCTGATCCCACAGTGCTGCAGGGAGCACGCTGAGGCTGAGGGGCAAGGCAGGTATTAGGAGGACTAAAGAGGGTTTGGCCTGTGGCACCACGTGCAGGTTTGAAGAGCTGGACACCAGCCACAGAGTTGCGTCAGAGTGCGCGTGTGCTGATTCTGGGTAGGAAGCAGGATAAAGAAGCAAAACCTTCGTCAAAGCTCCAGGCCTCTCCCTCATTACTTATTTCTGGATGTTGTGTTTTCCATCCTGAGCTGGTTACCATGCTGGTCTGAACTGGAGTCCAGCCAGAGCAGTTTCAGATGCTCTGACCTGCAGCAAAGCCAAAGCTTCCTCCTGGGGCCTTGGTGGACCTGCTGTAGCTTGGGCAAGGACAGTGGTTAATCTGAGCTCTGAGCAAATGGCTCAGGCCAGGGTCACACCAAGGCAGAGGTGCAGTGATTCACCTGCTCCTTAGGGATGCTGCTAGAGCAAGTCTGGCCCCGATGTTAGAAGTGGTGGCATAAGGAAGCATACCCTAATGCAGCAATGTTTAGGGGCAGGAACTTACTTTCTCCAAGTTGTTTCCACCCTACAGACCTCTGCAAGGCCAATGGCTTCCAGATTTTCCTGCTTGATGCCAAACATTGCTTTTCTAATCCCACTTACCTTTTCTCCTGTGCTTTCCTTCTGGCAGCAGCTGAAGGCATCTCCAATGTTTCAACAACTGACTACGAACCAGCGTGTCTTAGTAAGTCTTCATAAGTCATTACTACCTGTTAAAGCCAGGTGATGAGCCTACACAGTGACTGAGAGCCTGTCCTGGGAAGGGATTTATCTCTTCTCAAGGCTTCCATTATGGGTGAACCTTTAGGATGCATTTCTAAGACTCCTTCACTGCCGTGGTACGGTATCTTAGGTACATTGAGACAGACTCATAGCTTTGAAATGACTAATTGATGGCTAATTTGTGTGTCCTAAAGCTCCCTGCAGACTGCCTGCCCATAGGCACTATACAGATTCCCAAGAGAGCCTCTTTCCCCTGCCCTACCAGGTCCTTCCCAAACAGCCAGCCCCAAACAACCCGAGATCCCACCGCTACTCCAGAGTCACCCACCAGACTAAGAGCCACGTTGAGGGGAAAGATGCCAAGGCAGAGTGATGGGGCAGAAGTCATCTGCCTTCTAGTAAAGGAAACCTGTCATGTACTTGGCTTCCCACGACCTCACTCCACTTCTCCTCCACCAGACGTGAACTTCTGCAGGCAAGCGGCCACGTGCTGCCCTTCGGGCATGGACGACTACGGGTGGATCGCAGCGGCCGTCGGCTGGAGCCTCTGGTTTCTGACCCTCATCCTGCTCTGCATGGACAAGATCATGAAACTCCGGCCTGATGAGCCCAAATACTTGGTGGCCTGAAGGAGAGCGCGCCAGCAAGCGGCAGCACCGGGGAGCAGTGAGGTGCAGGCAGACTGACAAAGCATTTCAAGCACTTGCTAAGAAACACAAAAAGAAAGGGAACACACCTGCAGCCAAAAAAAGGCCAGATCTAAGCAGGGCAGCTGCCGAGGCTTCACCCTCTCTGGCAGGCTGGAGCTGCCAGCCAAGGTGTGGGGTAGGCAAGTCCCTGCAAGCCACCATAGATGTGCCACAGTACAAGAACCCCCGCTTTTCCCTGAGCCCTCTCGTGCTTGCTGTGAGCACAGCAGCAGGAGGAGAGGCTGAGGGACCAGTTACCAGCCTATAGCACATTGCCTCGAGACAACCTGGTGCATGACCTTTGGGTCTGACACAGAAAGTGGGCATATAAAGCTATTTTCTGGAGCATCAACATTACCAGAGCCATTACTAAGCTATAGGCCAGGTTACATCAGTAACTGGAGGTAATTCACTGACTTTACTGAGTCCTCCTCACTCACTAACCTGAGATATTTAAAAGTCTATTAACTGATACATGGGAAAACATTCTTATGGAAACTTAGGGATTGTTTGGGCTGGTTTGAAAGTAAAACTAATTTTTCCAGAGCCATTTAGATGTGAACTGTGTTGCAGGAATTGAATGTTGATTGTAGTTACTCAGCTTCCACCTGCCTTAGAAACTAAGCCAAGCTGAACTGTGGTAAGCAGGTTTAAACCAGAGTATCCAATTCATGCACAAAACTGTTCCTATTTATACAAGATGATAATAAACACTCCTGTTGATAGAAAGACTCTCACTGACTGGTTTATATGGATAAAGCTTGTATTGGCAAGGAATTACTCAACCCAAATTGTTAGGATTCTAAGAAGATACATTCATGCAGGAGGGTTTGTCTCACTGCAGCCAAACTCTGATTTGGGGCAGTCGCACCAGTTTTATTTCTATCCATTACTAAAACAAATCAGAGTTAAACCCACCTAGACCTACACAAGGTTAGCAAACCTGCTAGAGATCAACTGAAATGAAACATAAAAAGTTACTTTTTAATTTAAAAAGCACCATTAGAGATCTTTATCTGCTAAAAATAATTATGCTCTCCCATCAGCTCATCGATATGTAACTTCATGAGTGAGAAAAGACAGAAATCAGTTTAAGACTCTTCCAATTGATTCTGGCACAATTAGACACTTTGATCAGGATAATCTGGCCACTTCAAAGGGACGGCCGTTGTCTCTTATCAACTAGCCCCCATGAAGAGGAGCAGGGACAAGTTAGACATTGAGGAAAATACACCCTTCCCTATCACTTAAGACAAAAAGTCTTTCCGGGTGAAATGCTGAACAGAGACACTCATGTCAAAACAGTACATTTTGGAAGGGAAGGGCTTAATTCTCAACATTTCAATATACAGCAATTAAACAGAAATAATTTTCACATGACAAATCTCAAATCTCAGTGTTGGATCAACTTCTTTCCACAAAACTCCCAACAACCAAGTGAAACAGCAAAGTCCCTCTCATGTATGTACAAATTTACAGAAACAAAGGGATCTCAGTCAACACCAAAATGTAAAGAGCAGTGAGCTGACAGCTAAACCACTGCAATCACTCATGTACAACAAATCTTCTACCTACACACATAATTTTTTTCCTGTTGTATTAGTTTTAATAGCAGAAAATGTTCATTGCTCTGAAAGCAATGTGAAAGATACTGTGGAAAAACCTCCACTTATTGCCTTCACGTCTGCCTTCTGCAGGTCTCTTCTTGCAGTTCTCCAGAGTTCCGGACATTTTTCTCTCTGATGGGAACACAGAAGTGCCTGCTCTTCACCTTTGAGGGGATACGTTTCATAGCTTTGCACGTCTTTTGAGTTTTCAGCACATGATGCAAGTTCTAGATGTCCTAAGAGAGCAACAGCCACAAAGAGCTTCATAACAACTGGGCAATTCTGTGGGGCTTCCTAAAGCCTGCCTTTAGAAGCACAGCTTGGCCATTCTGCACACTCTTCAGAACAATGCAGCTACCTTCAAGGACTGTAGTAGACTTAAACCTCAGGTTTTGCTTCTTGCAGTTTCCTTTGAGGATTCCCAGCTCAACCAAACTGGGAAGAAAAGGAAAAAAACCCGTATTTTTTCATATAATGTAGTGCCCTCAAGGATTTTGTGTGCCTGTGTTCAAAGGTGACATCCAAGTCTCCACAAAATCAGGTATAAAAATGGAGTGCCTTACAGATCATTTCTGCTGTGAAATGTATACTTTTTCTAGATCAGTGACCTGTAAACCTCTGATCTAACATGACAGTGTTGCTTTTTACTGCATCACCTGCCCTGACATCTGACATTGTCAGGCTTGATCTACAGCTGCTTCTTTTCATGTCATTTGATGGAGTCACTTAGAGAAACTTAGTCCTGTAATGCCTCTCATGAAGGCACTGCTGCTCCCAGTGTATCTGGGATCCCTAAACAAGGTGGCAGTGTTCCACAGGCTCCAAGGCTATCAGTGTAAACATCTCATGTGCTCCTACACAATACAGTGCAAAACCCCAAAGCACTCTTTTAAAGGGACTCTCCAAGGTACACACTGTGTGCTGTACTGATCCTATGGGCAATCACAAGTACAACGCAAAACAACCCGCCCTGCAAAAGGAGGAGAAAAGCCCTAATGGTACTGTTAGTGTTCCAGTGGCTCGTCAATAGTCACAGAAAGCACTGAAAATTTGCATCCAAAAGACTTGAGAAATTGGTATAAAGGCAGAAATTAGCATGCAGAAATGGATTATACATACCTGATTTCTAAAATGCGAAGATTATCTGTAGTCTGCTGTTACATTTCCTGGAAAAATTTTAGCCAGGGAGCACACAGGAGCACAACTTGTGGGTCATAACCCCTCATTTAAGAGCAATTGAGTCACAGTAGAAGGCTGTGGTCTGGTTTTGATGCACAAATTAAACATACAAATGCACAAATTAAATATACATGACTGTATAGTACAGTGCCTTATAAAAGTGGTCCTTGAGCAGAGTTGCAGACTGATGTTCTCATTTATTGTGTATTATTTCATGCTCTTAATAATACCCCTCACAGTTTAATACCTCTAATCGTAGATCCCAACTAGTGCATGCTGTCCAACCCCTGCTGACATCAAGGGAGCTACACAAACATCCAGCACATGCCTTGTTTTGTTCTTTGGGGTTTTTTCACGGCAATTCAGGAAGCCTGTCATTTTTGTTCCCATAGGAAACCTTGGAGGCAAAGCACAACCACTGATTTCTCAGCATGCACAAATCATTTTTGTGCTAAACCTGGGTGCCCCATCAGACTGCTACATACAACCTCATGGCACTGAGCTGGTATAGGCACCTGCACATCTCTAAGCATTTAAAAAGTAAGGTGATAGCTCCAAACGATGATGGAAAACTTAATGCTCCAGTCATTCGTAGTTACTGTCTCTCCAGGACCAAAATGTTCCTCACTGGAATGAGATGGAGAAAAATAATCTAGTCCAGCTCTTATGATTTAACAAAAAAAAAAAAAAAAAAAAAAAAAAAAGGCAAGAAAACTTTTGAAATCTGGATGGTTCAAAAAAAAAAAAAGCCTGACTGAAATACACAAGTTTGACTCAATCAGCAGAGTTCTTAATGTTTTCTGGACAAAGTTTCTGACTTTCAGGCGTGAAGGTATGTAGTGCCTGGAAAGAGAAGGGAGATGCAGATGGCACCTGGGAAAGCTGCTGGTCTGCAAGTGTCTCAGACAGACAAACAGAGCAGTGGGGACATGTAACTGAGCAGCACTTCTGATAACAAAGGAGAAAAACATTAGCAGCAGCATAGCATTGCAGGGTAACTACTTTAATTTGCCTGGAGACAGTATCAATCACATCCAACTAGTGATTTTTTAAAAATTCTTAGTTCAAGACTAAATGGATTGGTACTTGATGCACGACTCTTCATCTTTTCAGATACCACTGCTCTGCTAATGACTCACATTACTCACTGCCTTGATCCTTGGGGTTTTAGTGAATGAGCTACATATTAAGCAATTGCACTTTACAATGATTACACTTGGCCAAATCACTAGAGGAATGAAAACTGGCAAGCATCAGAGCTCCCTACTCACATGAAACACACAGACAAAAGACAGAGGTTAAATTCGTAAGAAAAGGTGCTCTGTACTGGGACTCTGTAGGAATTTTGATAAAGTCTTTACAAAAACTTTCAAAAAGGATTTCAAAAACTTATTGTCATTAATTACAGCCAAGGAATGGAATACAGGCATTCTTGGGAAGCAACCACCCTCTCTCATCCTTACACTCCAGATTCTGCTTATTTTGTGGTATCTGCAGTACCACGAGCTGTTGTGGAATTCAAAACTCACTGCAGGTTTCTGTCCCAGAATCAAACACGTTCAATGAGCTGATTTCCATCTCCTACTTTGCAATAACCTTCCAGAAATAAACCACAGCATAAACAATGCAGTATTGTCTCCCAACTCTGCAAACTGCTTGGAAAAAAAATACAGCTCTAGGAGACTTGTGACTTTTCCTGTCCAGTTTGACAGTGTGACATTGACAGCATGACTTTTGGAGCAAAAGTTAAGAGTACTTCTTTTCCACAGCTCTGTCTGCTTTGTCTAAATGGGAGAACAGAAGGGAGACACCTGCTAGACTGTTCCCCCTTCATGACATTTCAACATCCTGTGTATTTAAGTCAGATCAGTTCAAAAATATGCAAGTCCTAATGGAGCAACCCTCTGGGCTCAAATACATGAAGAAACCACCATTCTGTAGCTGAGCAATACTAACATCCTACACAGGTGTGATAATGTGTTAGGTAAGAGAGGTTAGCTCCTCCTTAAGAAAACTAAATAATGCCCATTGGCACTAGTGTTGAGTGCTCCTTCAGCTGCAGGAAAGGGCACTCTGCTCCTTGGCAGAGCAAGATTATTGTAGGCAATGTTGTGTCCGTGATGCCGTCTGCTGGAAGCGACAAAAAACTTCTCGTAACTTCTCTGCAGTTCTACTCTGCAAAAGCAGGAACATCGTTTCCAGTGTCCCAGCAAATTTTCTCCCACACAGCAGTGAAGTACAGGAGGATGTAGCAGTGATGTAAATACATGGCTGCACATCTACAGATCTTCTAAACAGGAGATTCCTGTGCCGCCATCAAGCCCAAAGACACAAATTAATGTCAGGATCAAAATCATCCATGGAAATGGTTGGCAGGAAGCGTTCCATGCAAAATACAAAGCAACTTACCTGAAACCATTTTATGCAGGACTGCATGGACACCAATCCAGCAATCAGTTCAGAAGTTTGTGGATGCTCACATCACCTGTACTGCACTGAATTTGAAGTATTTCATATTTGGTGACTATGCTGAATTCCTACTGACAGTGGCTAATCCACAACTCTTTCTCCTATTTCCTCAAGTCCAAGGATAAAAGCTTCCTGCTTTTTCATTATAGCAGTATTTTAAAAATTTTTATTTCTTTAGTCAAGTTTCTTTCAGATTTGTGTTTCAGGACCAAGAGAGTGCTGTGCATTGCCAATATAACACAGCACTAATTCTCCTTGAATACAAAAATGTTTTTCCTGAAACACAACAATGTGCAGCTACTGCTTTTAAATCATGCACAGCACTAAAACCTTCCAACAGCCTGGATGAGGAAACCAACTTTCAAGAAGCCTTGGGAGGGAAATATTTGAGAAGTTTTCCTGGGAACACTACAGAGCTCTTAAGAAGTGTGTACGTTTGAATATATCTGGAAATGCAAACCAGTAATTTTCATCTTTCAACTCTTTAGTTCTCATTTCATTTCACCTATTCTACACATGGCAATAAGAGGATTTCTGCAAGTGAACCTGAAAACCACCATGTGAGGGATCCAAGGAGGTTTAGAATTTGGTTCAAAAGATTCTTCAGAGCATTTGTTCAAATGTGCCAACACTTTATTCCAGTTAAGGTAAGATGTAACAGCCTTAACACAAACTTCCAGTTACGGAGTAAGAACTACTCAAAACTAAACAGGAGTGGCCATTACAAAGGAAAAACACTATTTGGTATGTAAAAGGTATCAAGAAAAAGTAACAAAAAATCAAGACAAAACATTCCATCCCTACAAACTATGAAGTGCAAAGAAATGCATATTTTTCTAATACTAATGTAATTTTTTTTTTTAATCTATCAGTCTTCAGTGGGATTCATGGGACTGCAGCTCTGCTCCAGGAAAGTCTCTCTAAAATGGCAGTGCAACTCCACGGGATTTTTGCTTCTCAAGTTTCTTACACTGTGTGAGTAAACTCACCCTGGGACACCATACATCAAAGCTAGAACACCTTGCCAAGTGCATCCCAAATGGCACTAAAGAACCTGTAGGATGAATTCTTCCAAAGCATACACGTGACTACGTGGTTTTCAGTGGAAGTCATGCAGATGCAGTCAGGGGCAACATGCAGGGCAACGTTTGGATCTGAACTGCCAATCCTCTGTCACAAGCTGAGTGTGTTCTGCCCTCACCGAAACACGTCTGCTGTGACAGCAGAACACATCCCCACCGTGTCTCCTCCATTTCTAAATAAAATCTAACAGGAAGAGAAAAACATACCCTCCACAAAAGGGAACTGGATTTTTATTTCCGCATTCAAGCAATTCAAAGCTGCTGCTTTTCTCTAGGCACATCTAAACAGTCCTGGAGAAACTCTACAACGTGGGTGAACTGCTTTTGGGAGTCTCACTGATGAAAGATGTTCCTCACTCATGCAAACCAGCACTGCAGGTGGTGAAGGACTGCAAAGAGGGGCTGTGTCATAACTCTGCTTGAGTGGCACCAGGGGGAGTCCCCAAGGTTTCTTCTCTATTTACAGAGCACTGTCACAGGTGGTCCTGGAGACCTGGTTGCTGCCCTCTGCCTTCTGACAATCAGATGTCATCCTTTTTCTTTTAATCAATTTCCAGCTTTCTGTCCATATTCAGAACACACCAAACTGGTGCTGTTTTTTAAAAAATCGATTTATTTCTTTGCATCTGCAAAAATATGGCCCACAACACGTTCCCACCTCAAAGGCACAAATGCTCTTCATTCTGCCACTTCAAAGCTCTTGGCCAAAACAGGGAATTTTGAAGGACTGGCACCTGTTTACAAGGAACTGGTAGATAAGGCATGCAACAGAAAATGCACATTTCTTCCTCGAGCTAAAAACTATGATAGCTGGAAAAGTGAGAAATGTAGTGAGGGCAAAAGTCAAAAAAGTGAGTTCAGCTGCCTACTGCCATCCACATCCCACAACTGGTGACTTCACTTGGGCTTGAATGTACACCCAGCTTCCTTACGTAATCTATCAAATGTGTTTTCAAGCCATGAGTTAACAACAACAGCCTGAGCTGTTGTGGTTCTGGGGAAGTTACAATTGCTGTACGCAGCCTCTTTCTAAGGTAATCCTGTAACCCTGCTGTCCACGGTCTAATTTGGAGGCACTGGCTTGTTGGGAGCATGCACTTTTGGGTGATCACTCTATGTATTTACCTGTGTCCATAAATGTGCACCATACTGGGGTAGCCAACACCACGCCAACCTTCTGGTGCAGGGTGATACACACAGACCTTGGGGACCCTGCTGCTCCCCAAACACTAGATAAGAAGCCTGATCCAAACCACTGCAAGTACAGTCCATTGCAAAGGGTCGCTCAGATTCCACTCACTGCTCCAAAGTGGGCATATTTAACATTACCAGTCCAGCACCTAATGCAATTCATTCCTCCTAAAAGCAAGGTTTTCTTTCCTGAGTCACAGGCCCACAGCCACTGGCTGGACCATGTGTTACATCCTGGTGGAGAATATTTTACAGTACTGAAGCATGCCCCACCTTTCACACTGAGTGTATGAAAAATAACTGTAACATTTCACTTAGCTCCAAAAATAATCAAGAAGCAGGCTGGAGGTCAACATTTTGGCCATGAAAAGGAAACCAACCGCACTAAATTATACAGCTCTCATCTTGCCAAGTTCTTTTATATGCCAAACTAAACACAGACTAAACACAAATGTCAAGGAAAATTGTGAAGAAAGGGAAGAGCCCGAGGATTCCATGAACCAGATGGTTTAGTCATGGAAATGGATGCAACGGATGGTAACAGCTTTCTGTGCCTGTACCAGCTTTTCATCTGATCGGTGTTTTCAGAATCTGGTAGATTCATTAACAGATACTTAAACACAGGATACTTTTAAGTTTCAGGGAAAAAAAAAAAGCTTTGTATGGTTTTCCCCCTCCCCACTTTTAACAGGGCAATAAAAAAAAATTGGCATAAGAACTCAAGCACATGGGGATGCAGAAGTTTACAGATTTCCCCCCCGCCTCCCGAATTTCCAAGTGGAAACACACATCCTGGCACACGCCTTCCAAAGAATCCTTTTGTAGCACACAAAAAACCCAGCTTTTCCTGTAGCTGCAAGAAATGTGGGTCTCCCTTGTTGAGGCCATTCTTGGAACTGGCGGCTGGCAACTGGTGTTACTTTTCTCCCTATATGAAGATACAGACTAGGCCGTACCAATTTTTTGGGCACTGGATCCGGTCTCCAGCCAATCTGAGAATGTAACTTCCAAACACAGCTTTCTGACTTCCTATATTTTACTACCCTGTTGAAAGTTTTAAAGAGGGTTTTCTTCACCAGAAAGCCTCTCTTATTTACAAGTACATATTTGTGCTGCGTTCTTCATAAGATTGGGGATTGAAAAGAGAAATTATATACATCCAGATATAAAAGGATGGAATTTCACAATAGCATCACCATCACTAGCAAAAAAATGAATGCGAAGTGGCTTAAGTACCTCTAAATTTCAAAGCTCTTATTTCACAGAGAACATATTCTTAAATAGCTGGAACCAGACAATTAATTTAGCTCCTAGAAGACCACATTTTCTTGAAATGAAGTCACAGTAATGTGCTAATATTATAAGCACTGGTCTCTGAGCTCTCTACAGAATTAAACTGGAGAAGGATGTGGGGTCTGAAAGAGATGGTTTTAATGGGAACACTTAGCAACAGTCAGTCTTCAGCGCTGTCAAAACGACCAAAAGAACACTGCCTGATACACTCTTCATTCTTCAAAACCTGGCATTTTGCAGAAGCATTGGCAACATTCATGTTTACAAAGTTGGCAGAAAACAAATGTTTATTTTTATCCTAGAATTATCACACAAAAAACTTAAAAAATTCAAATCATAATGACCTGTTGGTACTGCTGTTACAACCATGCTGGTGTTCTGATTCCTTCCAAACCTCTACCGGTGCCCATGAGGGCTTTGCACATAGGCCAGGGAACTGGAAATTAATTTACACTGCTTCATTACACTAAGTCCTTCAAAACAGTTTCATACAGCATTTTGATGATCATAGGTAAACAGAAAAATAACTGAGCTTCCTAGTAAAGAGGGAAACATACCACCTTTTTTTCCACATCAGTGAGCAACTGAGGTTTTGGCTTCGGGCACGAGTATGATGTACACACTTGGTGAATAAGGTACGGAGGTGACTTCTTCCACCATATCCTCCCACCTGTTCTCATTTCAGTCTGAGTTAGTCCTGTTGCAGTTACTGAACCGTGCACTGGAGCCAGGAGCGGATTTGGTAGCCAAAGACCACCATACCATACCAGTGTTACACACCTGTACTTCACCAACGCCATTTCTACCCCAGTAAGTGAGGCAAACACCCACTTTGCTGCTGCCCAGCGTTCTCTCTGGCAGATCTCCTGTTTCTCAGACCCTTGACCACTACCATCAGCTCGTGTTTGAAACACCTACAGTGCAGCACCTAATTCTTCTGCTTTCCATCACCCCAGGGCTGGGCTCCCAAGCCTCCTCCCCGACACTGAGCCTGCCCTCGATCTCTGTGCCAGTTCAATAGCTTTAGTTCACTCTCACCTGACAATGAAAACACTCCAACCAATCATGACTTAAGCAAAATGTCCGTATGTATTATGTCAGTTACAGTTATGCAATGGCCAATATTAGTAAATTCGTAGCTAATTTTAAATCAAAACTCTGAAAAAAAACCAGCGACAAACAGTTCCATGGCACGTACCATTCTTACCATGGGGATAACGCTTACCCTTTGTCCAAAGGGACAGTGGAAACAAGTATAAATATAGAAACTGTCTCAAAACTGCAAATCTAAGCCTATGTTAATGCTCTAAACTGTCACTGACTTCCACTAAAATTATTCAGATCCAAACATAAGCAATGATTCAGGACATCAATTTATAATGTAATGCTGGTGACCCTGTACCAGTCAGGCTGGATTGGTTTCT
Source organism: Lycocorax pyrrhopterus obiensis (assembly GCA_014706295.1). Taxonomy (NCBI): domain Eukaryota; kingdom Metazoa; phylum Chordata; class Aves; order Passeriformes; family Paradisaeidae; genus Lycocorax; species Lycocorax pyrrhopterus. Next base: position 56,639,750 of record JACSVZ010000015.1, on the reverse strand, counting down.
GTCCACAAAGCAAACTACAGAGGGGCAATATTTTATCGCTAGTCTTGCAAGAGCATTTAGTATGTAAATATGTTTTTCTAAAGATATACACACACATTTCTCCAAATTCAACTGTGGCTGAGTATTCCCCTTCCAGTTTTTAATAATTTTTAAACCAATTAGATACCAAGCCCTTTCTGTTTGGATGCTTTGCTTTGTTTTTCCAGCCTGAATGAGTCTACAAATATTTTCTTAATTATACAAGGCCAATGTTTCACTTTGCAAACATTGAAGATGAAGGAACACTTGAAGCTTCAGCACCAGAAGGAAAACAAGGAAGAGTGCAGAGGGTAGCTCCATTCGGAACCACAGAGCTATAACAATTATTGTTCCAGTTTGATACAAGTAACTCATAAAGACTGTTATTCTAAGTAGTCCCATTGTTCCTGACAACCAAAGTGATTCTTATGTGAGATTGGACCTTCAAGACCCTTGAGCTGATACAGTTTGTAATCCTGCAGAACAGCAACACAAACCAGTTCCCCATAAGCACTGGAGAGATAAGAATACTTGTAATCTCTTGCAAAATGTCATCTCAGTTCATTCAAAACTTCACCTACTTCCTTAGAAAAAGGAGTCTATCATTCTTGGAGTTTGTTCCTGTCCTTTTTTTGTTGTTGTTGCTGGGGTACTGAGTTCTTGACCTAAGGTTTTATGTATGTGTTAGGCCGAATGAGGGTAAGGAGAGAAGAGGAGCACCGTAATATTAGCAGATTAATTACTATTACTTGTGATGACACTGATGATTTTCCCTGTTTGTCCTCCGTCTCTCCTTACTATTCTCATTTTGCTGCCTTTTTCGGTTTTTCCAGAGTGCTGTCAACAGAGTTGTGAAAGTTCCTTTGTGAGAACAACATTGCTGATTTCCTCTAAGTCTTTGCTTCCATAGGAAGCAGATACCTGGCAGATTTGCAGTGGAATGCTAAATCAACTATGGAAGTTCTGCACTGTTGTCTGTTTCTGAGAAAGCCGCAGAAGTTCTTCTCTAATTGCTTTGATAAGAGAGGCTGATGAGTGGCCTGGCTGGAGGTCCTCAGTGGAACTGGTGGTGTAGCAAAGGCCCTGGCCCTGAAGGTTGTTGTGTGGAAGCTGAGCAGGAGGAGCTGAGGGCTGCCTGGCTGAAGTCCTCGGCATCTGGAATACTGGTGAGGAGGAATATTCTTGGTGTCCATGCATATGCGTCTGCAAAAAGGGAGAAAGCATTACTGTACTTTGTGAATAAACATGATTATCCCAGAAAAGACAAGAAAGCAAAAAGGCAAAGAACAGGGGGGAAAGCAACATGGAGATGCTTCTATCTGCTGCAACGGTTCTTCTGTTACATGAATGAGCGATATCTCTTATGGAGCACAAAACAACAAGTGTACACAACATGGCTGGACTGCCTCAAGGTCAGAGATTTTCAAGAGCTTTGAGTCCCTTTCCAATCTACATTATGTTTAGGAACTGAAACGGAAGGAGGCGGGGACAAGCCCCACAGGACTGGAAATCAACAGAATTGGCTTCTCTTTCCATCCACTTCCATCAGCTTCCTAAAAGACAGCAGGCAAATCACTTCTTTCCCTGCTGTCGTTTCTCCATACAATATATAAGCAGAGATAATACTACTTCCACCTTCCCTTTTTCTGCCTGCTTTGCCTGTTCAGACTGTACACTTGTGAGCACCCTGTGACTGACCAGTGCCCGGGAAAACATGGTCAACAGGAAAAGAAGCAGAAGAAAACTACTTGGATTTGAAAGATTAGATTTTTCCATACTCCATATCTGAGAAACACTATCCCAGCTTAGGGACAACCATTGTTTCAGGGCAGAAAGAGGTTAATTCCACCTTTGTTCAGTAACATACATTTTCTAACAAAACAAGAGAGACAGAGAGCAGAAGCCTGAGTTTATGGCTTGTCTTTCTGCAAGACCATCTGCTTACACTAAAGCAAAGCATGGATTTACAGTACACTGGGTGACTGCACCAACTCCCAGAATGGACACAAACAAGGTACATTTTGAGAATCTAGACTCCAGCTGACAACCCTGAAGCAAGTGCTTCCTCTTGCCTCGTATTGCTGAAGGCTGAGAGACAGCCTGAAGAAAACACAGGACACAGAGGACTCGAACGCACAAGTGGGAGCAAAGACACGTAATCCCCTTTTCAGGGGGAGCAGCAGATTCAGACCACAGCCATCACAAGTCAGTGAGCACTACCTTTCTCTGGGGACAAGCCTTAAGGAGTAGCAGAGAGAGCAGCCTGATGGGGGAAGAAAGGACAGCAAGGTCAGCTAGAAGAGGATTTGGGAGTGAGGGGGAGGGGAATGAAGACATTACAAAGCAGAGCCTGGGGAGGATATGGGGGACCTAGAGCGACAGTGGCAGCAGTGTGCAGGGAACACAGAAATGCACAGGAGCAAATTCCTTAACATCTCTCATAATACAAATGAATACAATTTAAGCCATTTTGTATGAAGCAGAACTAATAATAGATTCTGAGTCTCTTGTGCAGCTCATGTACAGCACTCCTCCTCTACACAGTTAATTTTGAGAGACAGATTAAGGGGAAAAGAGGCTTTAATAGAAGAATGATAGGTAAAGGTTTTCCAAGTAACATCCTGTCTTATTTCTTTTAAAAGAGAGGTGATTTCAGTATGAGAAAGGAATGAATGGGTCTCTTGATCGTTCAGAATTATTCATTTGGCAGTGAAACCTAAAACTAATTCGTACGTGCAGTCTAGAGTTGGCAAACCTGACAAGTACTCTGTGGGTTTATAGAGAAGAGGTGACATAAAAAAATATTAAAAGGAAACACTCCTTGACACATGAGTCTTAACAGCAACCTAAATTATGTTCAGGTTACTTTCACATGAAAATGCACTATGTGATTCAGCTCCTACCTCACACTGCACTGAGTTACCACCATAAGAATGGTTTCTTAAGGGAAGTTAGGAAGAGCATGTGATGACTGCAGTGGCTGTTTTCTTACATAATGTTTATCAAGGTTTTCTTCAATATCTCAGAAAAAGAAAAGGGTGTGTTTCTGTGATTTCACATATAGCATCAGAATTAAGCAGGCCTGTAAAATTTCAATACCACATTGGTTAGAAACCTAACCTCTACTAACCTACAACAGCAAAATAACAAGAGCAAAAAGGCTGAAATAATTTTTGCTGGTTTTTATTAAAACTCCTTTACTAACAGAAAGACACAAAGATATATTATATAACATTATATATGCAAAAATATATAGTTTCATATAATATCTATAAATTTTATGTTTTTATCTAGAAACTTCTGGATAATTAACAGCAGTACAAAACAATTGACAAAAATATTTTTATTGAATCTTCCTTCTTAGGGAATGAAGATTTATGAGATGACATTGTAAATTTGTTAATCTCCATTTAATAACTGTTGAACTCTGGCCAATTTCAACTGAACTGGATGTATAAATACATACACAAACATACATGTGTATATGTGTATGTATGAACAGATACATAAAATTCACAAAACCAGGTAGCTAATTAGACATAACCTGATTTGTTATAACCTTATTTGCTATCACTGAATCTGTTTCTGAGTGGCAAAAAGGCCAAGTTAGGCTGTGCTCTGCTGGATCTCTTAGCCAGCACATATCTCACAGGGGCTGTCTCGGGGACATGAGAGACAACTAAGTTTGGTGAGATTTTTTAGAGACACTAGAGTGGGCAGCTGAGTAGAAAAATAGAGTGAAAGGGTAGGAGTATCTTTGGGGAAACACTGGAAACCTGGAGAAGACTTGGGAGAACAGTGGAAAGCTATAGGGGACTGCAGATAGGTAGGAGGTGATGCTGGGTGGTGGAGGGAGGTGGAGATACGCAAGACACTGAACCCATCTGTGATAAGCCAGGCTTTGTTTGTGCTGCTGCTCAAACGAGCACTTGCTCAGGACTGTATTTTGTGTCAGCTAAGGAAATGCTGTCAATCTCCTGGTTGCCCTGGGCCTTCTGGATGCAGAATTAAGGTGAATTGATGGTACCCTGCACACTGGCTTTGGGTCGGGAGGTACAAGTGAGAGGTCATATTCCAGCAGAAAATCAGGACTTCAGGAATAAATGGGTGAAGATATCGTGAGCAAAAGGGCTACTGCAGGAAGACAAATGCAGATCCCTCTCCAGTTTGTGTGCAAGAAGAATGCTCTAGATTCTAATCTTCCTAAATGCAGAGTTTAATTTTAGAAACTTGCTCAGAATGAGGGAACAGTAAGACTGCTTGCAAAGGATCGGTTGAATAGTGCACCATAAGGAACATGACCATCATTAAGTAAAGCCTCATCTCCAAAAGGAGGAAAGACAAATTTAGAGCTCTGTCCTAGTGAAAAAATTGAAACTGTGAAGGTAATTATTTAAGTACAGAAAGCTACAAGACCAAGGCTTTTTTTTTTTTTTTTTTTTTTTTAATGGGAAGAATCCTTTGCAAAAAAACCAAAAAAATTGCTCACAGGAAAAGGAAAGTTCAGGCAATAGGTGAGCTCTCCTATAACTGGATGACACCATACTCAGGTAAGTTTTAGCTCATGATCTCCTCCTTTTGCCCTTTTTTTTAAATAACAAACTGAAAAAAAATCCCATTGCAGTAACATATGAACTGCAGCAACCAGCGAGCAAAACGTTCTGTCCAAGCTGAGGAAATCTTTAAACTGAGATGAACCGAAAGAAACACAACCTGGATTTAAATGACCTGAACAGGAACATGCCCACAGATCTAGAAAAGCCATTTTCAGAAAAGAGAGACAAATGTAAAGAAAGGTCAATAAATGGTAACCCAGAGATGTCTCTGAAAATGAAACAGGAGACACTAGGATCTCTCATGCAAGTGCTCTTTTCGATGTAAACTGAAATTATGATCTTGCATTCAAATACCACAGTTTCAAGTGCAGAAAGCACATTAAATTAGGGAAATAGATCTTTCGGCTTTGACAGTTAAAGTTTTTGAATAGTATCAAATAGTGCACCCAGTTCTCAAAAACTTTATGCTGCTCCTCTTGAGTTCATTTGGAGTGGAGGCAGCTCAAATTCACCAAAATCTCAAGATAAGCCCATCCTGTTGCATTTCCTTTCTGCAAAGCTATGTCAAGATCACACAATCCTGCAAAGCAACTTCAAGTAGTGCGAACAGACACTGTCCTAAGTATGCAAAAGGAGGAGATCCTGCCTTTTTTCCTCAAGGAAGAAACTGCAAAAAGATAGTTTAAACTAAGAAGCAAAAGAAGAAGCATAAAGTTGTCACTCTCAAGAGTACTGCAATAAACCTGTCACAGGTCAGTCTGCTCCAGGATGCAAGTACACCAAAGAGGGACTGGTAGAAGGCAAGTGTCTCTCTCCTGACAAGGCCATCTTCAATCTCACACATCTGGTTGAATCAGAAATGTCAACCTCTAGAAACACCACTGCCAAGAACATGAAATCACCATGGCTGCCTGGGCAACACTGGTAAACGAGTATGTATTCATTTACTACATCCTGCTGACTTAGGCCAGGACAGTAACTTGTTTAGAAACACCTCTAATGTTATGTGCAAGTATATACCTTTTTCTGCTGCCCTGACTCCTGCTGTTAGCACTGATACAGAAGATAAAAGAACTATATGCATACAAAACAGGATAGTAGCCTGAGACAATTTAATTCCATGCTTTCTAATGACAATGATCTCAAAATATAGAGGCGTATTTCAAAGAAGGAATGGAAAGCAGTATCCACCTCTGCTAAAGCTCAGAAGCAGAACTGCATGAACTGCAATTAATGGGTGAAGGCCTCAAGTGAGGGAAAAAAAAAAAGTTAGGGTAGAATGAGAGAAAGCATTCAGAGAAGCAAAGGTGAAAGAACAGCAAGCAGAAGTCAGAAGAGCTAACAAGGGTTCGAAGAGCAAAGCAAAGAATGCCAGAGAAGCAACTAAAAGTATTCCAGGGGGAAAAAAGTTCCAAACAGTAATGCAAGAAAAAAATACCCAAACATATCACTACTTTGGAAACTATGCAAATGTGTAACACAGTACTCACTGCATCTCGCCTAGCACATTCATCCTCTCCACGGTACTGGGGCCACCCTGGCCCCCCCGGCTGGCCATGCCCTGCTCTGCCTGAGGGGATCTCCACTGGTTGACCTCCGATCCTGCTAGCAATTCCCACCTGAGTGAGGTGCTGTATCTGAGAACCTTAAAAGCAAATATTGGGTTTTTTTCATCTTTATACACAGTCAAGTTTGCAGGGCAGACAAATGATAACATAAAACTTTGTTGGAAGCAGGAGACAAGAAGAAAACAGAGCTCTGTTTCTGTGGAATTAATTAAAATCAGCAGAAAGAAGGCTGTCAGTGTGGAATAAAGACAGAAAAGTTACATGCATTTCGTGCAGTTCATGTGAGTGTGATGCATTTCATGGCACTGCACTGAAAGAAGAGGTTGAGATACGTTCATCTCTGACATGGACTATTCTTCATTCCAAAACCATGCCAGCCCTTTCCAAACAGTGCTTACTGAAAGCTCTGGCAACGCCTTCATGTCAATTACTCAGCAGCAAAGAGAAGCCATTTGCTCCTGTGGCACACCTTATTTGCATCACACTGGCAAGACCCTAACTCTGCAGACTGCCTCCTGTTCCATGGCTCTGAAGAATAAAATACATGAGTGTGCTTCTCTCAGCTTTGCTTTGTGGTTAAATATTAAACGATGCTGTCATTAACTAACGAGAAGGTCAGAATACACTGTCTCTCCTTCCAGCCTGAAAGCCAACCTCCTCCTTTCTCCTTTTCCTTCCCTTCTCTCCCTCCTGCTGCTTTCAAACATATGCAAGGATAGCTGCCACCATTAATTGCAAGAGACATGTAACAACATGCCAGCTTTCCTTCTTCATGAATTTCCTCCCACAGGGAAATGCCATTTATATTTTTATTCTTAAAATTACTAGAATAGTATTTTATCATTCATTATAAATGAAAAACATTTAACCCAGAGATACATAAAACTGTGTGTGTGTACAAAAGGGGAGGAAAAGACAAAAACAACAGCGTGATTTACATGATGGACAGTCAGATCACTTTCCTGTTTTCCTCTCAAAACCCCTCAATATTTGAGAAGTTTGATATTTACACATAATTATGCTCAGGAACAGAAACTAAATATATGAATTACCTCCACACTTTAAAGCAGAATACATATGAACATTTAGACAAGTGTGAATCAGAGAATAAAATAACCATCATTAAGCTGTAAAAGTTACTACACTCCTACTATTCTCATTCATTTAACATTTACAGGGAGATGATAGCAACTATCAAAACTAGGCTTCTGACATAAGTATATGATCATATTTCCAGTCTTTTTCAAGGAAGAAAATATTTACCTGGGAGAAAATTAACTGTAACATTTGCATAGCAATACAATCTTTTATTCTTAGAAGTGTTTGCTGCTTAACTGCTATGTGATGTTAGTATCTTATTCATTATAGCATTGGTGACTGCTATCAAAATTATCTCAACCAAATCAGGGAAGGTGATTTCATGTGGGACAGCAGCAATAGATAATACAATGTAAGAGATACTACTTTAATGCATAAAATTCTACAGAGAGAAATGAGAAACACAGATGTAGAAAAGTATTAAAAATTTTTGCTGTTCAGCATGCTGATTTGGGATGCATCAATTAGTTCATTTAGCACAAAAGAAGGAGTTTGAAATGGAAAGTTAGCATACATTGTATGCCCTAAAACAAGTAATTTCCATTCTCAGAGAATGGGGTTTTGTGAAAATATGCTTTGTGATAACCAGTGCTTGTAAGATACTAAAAAAGGGACAAAGCACTTTCTTTTTCTGCAAGGTCCTATGAAAGTAAAGTTAACCTCACTCTGTGATCGCTTTTTTTTGGGCAATGAGGACAAGGACCACGTATCACATATAGCAGCTGAAGGAGAACGATGTCTTAATGGTGACCCTGGTGTAAGAGATACAGAAAAGGATCAGCTATTTTACTGCATATTCAGCTTAAGTGAAGTGTACCTGCAGTGCTTCCAACTGGTCGTGGCCGTGCCACTGATGGCATTTCCTCTGAGTATATCCCTCTGGAGGAATATTGAACCTCAGGTGGCGGCTGCTCTCCGTGCATTAATTCTGCAGGCTGAAGAAAACCTGGCCCAAAGTTCTGCCTGTGGAAAAGGACTCAAGATTAAAATAAGTGAAATCCCTAACTAGAAACAATAATGTAGTGTACCCCTTACAGCAATTCTTTATGCCTTTTAATGTAATTATAACCTTCAATGTTGAGGAGAATATTTACATCTGAAGAATATATTTTAACAAAACACAAGTGTTTTTCACATGTTGCAGTCTCCTCAATGCAGAGAAAAAGGTTCACAGGTCTTGAGATCTTGCTTTCCCCTTCGGGGAAAAAAAAGTATCTTCAATGAAAAAAAAAAAATACAAAAGTACTTCAGCAGTGATGTAGCTGCTTACCTCAGCAACAAAGCTGACTCTGCTCAAAGAGTTTCTGGGCACACACTTTTGGTCTAAACCAAAACATACAAACTGCATTACATGTGTATTTCGTGAACAATTATTACTTCATGAAGCATCCTGGTAATTTTTCAGGAAGTTTTCAAAACTGCTCTTTAAGACTCATTAAACGACTCAAAGCTGTCATTAGCACATAAGAAGAAATGCAATGTACACTGAAATTAATGTTTCCTATCAATCAGGCTGGTGCTGGTAGTCACTGTTGTGTATTTGCTAAAAAGAATTAACAACAGAAACTGTAATCCAACTAACTCCACTATTGTCTGAGTGTAAGTGAAGCAAAGTGAGACAAGCATCCCAACTCAGGCACATGGAACTACACAAAGTGAGGGCTAGGGATGAGTGTTACAAGCCTTTTAACACAACGGCATCTGAGCCCTCCTAGGCTATGGACTGCAATGTATCCTATTCCTCAAGATCTCAATTCTACACCTTTTGTTTTACCACAAAATGCCGTGACTGCACCTAATTCAGACTAATCTTGATTTGTGCTTTATTTGGAAAACTACCCTCCTTCATACGACAGCCAGACAGCAAAGAAAGTTGACATAATAAATTGCCTAATAAAGCACAAACAAGTAATTGTAAATAAAAGTACCAGCTATTTGGCATACAGTGTTACTAAATGGAGGAGGTTTAAGGGCTTCAAGCTGTAACAATCCCATTGTGGAAGTGCTAGAATTTCCCCAGTTCCCTCACGTACAATGCCCACCTGTCCACTCAGCAGATCCAGAGGAAACCATTTCCAACCACACAAGCTAGTTAAAATAAATGCTTCAATGGGTAGGCAATGTTTAACAATATCACTTATGTTATGTTAATCACTGTAATCAGTAAAGGATGTGATCATCTGGCCCTTTATGCCTGCAGTGTTGAGCTGGAATTTTGAAGCTGATGAATTACTACAATTTTTTGATGCTGTCTAAAGAAAATATTTTCTCAACATTACTGCAAATGTACTCTTTTTTTGCCAATTTTTCAGAGGACAGGAAGTAAATTCTTTATTGCTGATGTGTTTGCACTTGAAAGGTTCACATTTAATAAGCCTTCACCTTCTCAATCTGTTTTATAAGAGATAGATATAGCTTCTCTTTAAACTCAAAGTTCAACATAAGAGTATAAAACCAGGATACAGCTCTGCATCTGTATCATACAGGCTTTCTAGTGCTCCTTCCTATTTCCAGACTGAAACTCAGCTTTCGATTTTCGCACATCCAAAAAAACCCCCAGAATTATCTCCAGTCATTTAAGTTGGGAGATACTGCTCCAAAAATCAATTTTACACCACTAATCCACTATAGCTAAGTGTCTCTATCTCTGTTGCATGATGCAATATCCATCTTCTGGCAAAAGCTGTTCACTGTGCCTTTGTGTCTGCCTAGCTGTTACGTGACCTAGGTCTTTTGCATTTAATTTTTTTCCCCAGGTTGGTTCCACCCCATTAAAGATGCTGATTGTGTTATTACAGAGAAGAGAACAGTATGCTCACCCAACTATTATTCCATGCATTGGATATTTAAGCCATTGGACTATGACACTGATACATGCCACCTAATCACACTGACCTCAGGTTGTTTTTCCTTCCTCTAACTGGTGCACTGCTAAACAATTTGTTTATGACTATCTTCAGATTTTGAGAATAACTCCCACCGCACAACCATGACAACTCTTTCCTTGTTTTCTATCGACCAAGCTTTAGGAAACTTTCTATTTTAATGAAAACTTAGAGGAATTCTTTCTGTTAAGACCAATGACTTTGCAGATTGTTAACTTAATCTGTTGGCACTGGCAAAGCCAGCATTTGAACTTTTAATCATGTTGCCATTAATTTGCAATTTACATAAATTCAGACTGCCTGTGCCAAAGAATGATAAACTTTTGAACAAAAAATACGTTGTGTAGACACTATCTTGCTCAGGTGTATTAACGTGGACTGCAGCACTTTAATGATTAATTTATCACATTTTCCCTGAATATGTAACAGGCCAACAAAGACAAAATCTCCTCAATAACAAACAACTGGTTATGCTTTACACTGGCAGTTTCAAAGCTCATAATCTTCAAGGTAACCTAAATTACAAAAAGTACACCACATGTCATACTGTGTGCCATTTCATGTACGCTCCACTCACACTGCAACTGTCACCTCCAGCCAAGAACTAAGCAGGATGCTTAGAAACTCCTCCTTTTCTACTTGGTCTTTTCAAAATCAGGTTGCAGAACAATAAATAAAGGAAAGTTCTTCACAGCCATTTTACCATCAAGTTTCCAAGACAGTGAAGACTGGAGGTGAAGTCTGATGAATGACATGAATAGCAGTGGGATTTCATCTCATACAGTGAACTCTAAGAAGGTAATGAGAGAGCAGCACGAGGCCACCGTTTTATCAGCCTGGCTGCAGCAGCTGGGAGAGGGTGAGACAAGTCTGACCACAGTGAGTACCATGACTCAAGAGCTCAGCTTCACATGTGGTTAAAGCACACACACCAAATGTGAAATTAACAGTCACCTGGACAACCGCTTTCTCCCCTTTACACAATTCTCCCACAGCAAGGGCAGGACAAGATGGAAAATTTGTTCTTCCCCTGATTTTATAATAATAGGGCTGCAAGGCAGACTTTCTCTGTGAGGGTCACTGTGCTCTGTCATTTGTTCTGAACTCAGTTAAAAATAGAATGAATCTGTTAGTCATATGAAAGCTGTTGTGAGTGAGTGTTGCCCTGAGGATACAGAAACAAGATGAAAGCAACAGTATGGGGAATATTACATGCAACTGAGTAACTGTTTCAGGCTCTCCAAAAGCTCAGACTCAGTGGTTTACTGAATATTTGGAAGGATATCTCTATAGCTGAGGGGCTAGAAACACATTTCTTTTAAACAGAGGCTTGGATTCCATACAGCATGCATATGTCATTTATGCTACATAAATAAATAACACAGACTGGATCTGGACTCCTGTTACTTCTTATTTATACAGTACTTTGCATAATAATATACCAGGGCCAGTAAGAAATCTGGAGTAATTGCAAGGAAAATAATAAATTATTATTTTATCAGTAAAAAGCTACCTTGGTAGGAGACCTGGTGCTGTTGGCGGAGTCATTCCAAATTCCATGTATCTCTGTCAGAAGAATGAAAAAAACCACCAAATTAAAATCGAAATGCCTACCCTGGAAAGTCCATGGTCAGCCTTTTAAGTGATGAATGGCATAGATCACTAAACCTGTATGTAGGACTTGATGGCAGCCGTAAGAACTTAAGTTTTACAAAGGAGCACAAGAAGATCTGGGAATCACTGCGGGTAGAGTCTCTTCTGTGTGATCAGAGTCTTAACTTAAAAACCTTTCAGAAATACTTTTTCTCACTTGCAGAAGATCAAGAGCTGCTCCAATGTCTACTTAGCTAAAACCCAAGCTTTGCATTTGGAAATCTCTTTTGACCTCAAGCAGCATCAGACTGTAGCAGAGAGACCACAGGGTTCAGACTCAACAGAATTTGAGATGACCTACAAGATTATCCATGTGACTCAGTGCTCCATCAAAAGCAAAAAATCATATACAGGAATACTGCTTCCCTATCCCTCACTTCCTGAAAGCTTTTGGATATCCTGCTGAAAAATATGACCTATGCCAAATACATTCTTTTTATCATTGTCAAAATAGAAACGACCACACATATTTTAAAAAATAAAGTTTTACTCTCGGACACAGCAAGACTGACCTGTAAAAGATCCTAACTGAGAAGAACTGAAGTTGTCCTAAAGGAGAACTCTTATCTTCTCTTGTGGTGGAGATGGGAAAAGGGAAAAGAAACCAAACTGCTCAGAAAGCAAGTTCACCATCTTGTGATGGTCATTCCTGAATTCTCCTTGTTCCAGGAATGTTCCACATTGTGGGGAGTCCTGGCAGCAAGGGCACAGCAGCTGTGGCCGTGGGTCAACCGGTGCTAACTCCCTGCCCAGAGACGCCTTTTAAACCGTGTCACACATGTGCTGTTTATTGCCCGAGCTGGCCCGTGAGGCGCTGCCCCCCTGCCCAGCAGCTGCTCACCGGCTGTCCCGCGGAGACCCCGGGCGGGGCGGCGGCCGTGGCATTGGCTGCCTGGCTGCTGGGGGCCACCAGCGCGAAGGCGTCGTCCAGCAGCGAGTGCATGGTCTGCCGAGCCTCCTCGATGGACGGCTGCGGGGGCACGTACTGCGACACCGGGTGCGCGGGCAAGCCGGGGAACTTCCCCAGATCCGCTGAGGATGACGTCTGCGGTTCGGGAGGCAAGTCTGGGTCAGACTGGAGGAAACAGAAGGCAGGTGAAGGGCAGCCACAGAGAAGATCTAACCAGCTTCCAAGCCCCTGGGGACCCTCAGTCTGAGCAACACTGTCTTTGCCAGAACCACAGCACCTGCCCCTACCCCCCCCCCCCACTTCTGCATGCACATACAGAACACCAGCAGCTCAAATACTTCATTCAATGTGATCTGAAGGACTCTGATCTCAGGTAAGGCAGCAGAGCTTTGTGCAGGAGTTTCTCAGCTATAACAGAAATGTTGTGGTTTGCAAGTTGTGGTTTACAAGTTGTGGTTTGCAAGCAGGTAGTGAAGTCACGCAGAGAGCATTTCTCCACCCAGAAAAAGACAATCAGCTCTGTCTACATCTTCGACTTCTTTGCAGCTTTTGCAGCTCTAAGAAATTAATTCAGTCTTTAGCTTATAACTGACCACATCAGCACTAACATTAAACAATTATCACCTCCTAGAAAAACACACAAAGGAAGCTGTGGAACTAAGTGGTTACCTGCACGGAACTTGAACTTGGGTGCATCACCTGAATGGGATTCATGTAAGTGCTTCATTGCAGCAATACCTTAGGCATGCATCATAATTACTACCTGAGATCTTACCACATGGGCTTATTGTTCATCAGTGAGAGGAAATTAAACGAGCTTTACAGCAGCAGACTTATTATCAGAGCTCATTCTTACCACTGCATGCAGACTGCAAAATCAGTTGTCAAGAGGCACAAGCCTCTACTTTATTAGGAACTTAGCATTCTGAGCAGTCTCACTGCAGATGCCAAAGGGGCTGAGCCTGCTGTGTGCCATGTCTTAATTAAACAGCTTCAGATGATAATTCATTCTACTGCAGCATGACATTAAAATCATCACACTCATGTTTGAAGGCAAAGGGAAACTGCAGAAATCGACATCAGAGTCGCCTGACCACATATGCAGCTAACAGTGAAATTCTTAAAATTATTAAACCATCTTTAAAGATGAGAACTGTCCGGGGGCTTCCAATATTAGCATTTGGCTTCATGAAATCTGCTTAGAAGCAGTTAAAGATGCCTAAATACTGTTTGTGACATGGATACGATTGAACAGTAATATTCTCCAGTGCCTTTCTTTTTTCAGATGGGAAACAAAATTAATTTTTAAGACATTGCACTAGAATTGTTTCAAGTTACTGTAGTACAAAGACGTGTTTCTCTTTCATTAATAATTAATTCCCACATTTGAAAGATGAGAAAATTTCTCACAAAAAGATCCGAGCCTTCCACTCTGTAAGAGCAAAGGATGAAATTTTCTGTAACACATGAATATATAACATCCAGCAAATTGGACTAGAGTGAAATATGTTCAAGATATTGTGGAACATGCGAAGCACACTTTCATGTGCATAACACAGTGGCATTAATGAAAACAAGGCTTTGGTTCTTGGCTTCTGTAATATCAAGGAATACTTGGCAGAATTCTACTGCTTAATAATGACAGCAATGAAATCCTCATTTCACTTTGATTTACATGCCAACTACATGACTGAAACTAACCATATCATATAGGCCATAAACAGAAGGCAAAAAACCTCCCAATGTCACAACAGTCATCATTATCAGAACATTCCTGCCATTCAAGAGACATACATACAATATATGCAGAATTATTGACTCCTGGAGGCCTTTTGTATGTCCCATCACTGTCAGTTGTGATTAACCTGTCCTTCTCGGCATCAATCGGACTCCCGTTTATCTGATGGCGACGGCGCTGCTTGGGAGAACGTTTTGCACGAGAACTTAGCAGGAAGAAAACAAAAAGCAGAGAGAGAGAGAGAGAGAGAGAGACAAAGGTAATCATATTTATTTTTGAAATTTTTCTTCTCATCCCACTCAATGTTGAACTCCTCTGCCCATTTCCTCCAAGTCATCCTTGTCTCAGCCCCGTTTCTCTTCCCTTTCCTAGTTTTCCATGCCAGCCCCATTAGGTAGCTCAAATCTCTTTCCTCAAGCTTCTCCTAATAACACTCTCATTGGCAACTCTCCAAAACATTCCATTCTTCCCTTAAATTCTCTCCAGAGTCACCTCCCTCCTATATTTATCTGTCAAAGTTGCCTGTGTTCCAGCCCCCCAGCCCAGTGTGTGTGACACATCTGCGGCCACAGAACAGACCACGCTGCCACCAAGCCTTTGTGCTTGGTACAGAGGGTTTAACCCCACCAGGCAAACCAGCTGAGGAGCCCACGCCACTGGAGAAAAGCTACTTTCTATCAGTGCAGAAGCACTCACAGGGTACCAGTGCTCCAGGAACGAAGTGTCGGTATTCATAAGCCCAAAACAGAACCCAGGGAAAACCTTCTCTGAAAATACATGGCCAGGAAGGCAGATCTGTGAGGCTGACAGATGTGCCTCATAACCTTTTATGTATTCCCTCTGGGAAATCTCATTGATTTGTGAATTTGCCTTTAACATTCAGAATCTTCATGCTTTTTAGGTTGTTCAAGGTTTTCCTTATTTTGCATATTTTCACACCCCCCCCACCCCCTGCTTTATAAAAATATTATTACTTGCTGGTTATATTACTTTCATATATATTATTTGCAGGTTTCTTTTTTAGTGCTGATATTGCAATTTTGATCCCTCTACACCACACAAGAATTACTCAAACAAATGGCAGAGCAAACACTAAAATGTTTTAAGACTGTTTTCACACATTTGGGCTTATTTATCAAGAATTCACTGCTGAGAACTTGTAAAAAAAATAATTTGAAAACAAAACATAGTGGCATATACTGAAATAAATAAAAGTGTTTAGAACAACCCAATCCTTTTCACCTAGATAACTCAAATCCAACTAGTAATCAAAATGATTTTAAGCTCTGACAGTTAAGAAGCACAGTTTTGATGTACTTTGGGCGCTGACTCCAAAAGAAAATTGTTTGCTCCATCTTTGAAATCCCTACCTCTTCCTGGGCTCTATGAAGACAGTAGGCACACTGCCTCCAGGGTCCAAGATCTTGTCAATCTGCATCTGTGCCTTGCGATATATTCTGTGCTGTTCTTTGGAGTCAACCACCACCACGTCATCCACCACTGGAAATTCGTAGTGCCCTTTACGCTTGGCGCGGAGGCGAATCTTATTGCGGTGATGCTCAATCTCGGATTTATGCCTCAGGGCTGTCTGTATCTTAAAGAAGGAAGGAGAAGAAAAAAGAAAATAGGAATACTTTTTCAGTTGTACATTTTGCAAACTGGGTTTTGCTGCTCTTCTGTAAACCTCTCCTCCTCACCTCTCTGCCTGCTCCTGCCTCCCTCCTCCCCCAAATCTCTGAAGGACTAAAATAAGTCACACAATTTATGAACACACTTTCCTTCCTGGATATTTTGCAGTCTCCCCATTGTCTCCCCAGGTAGATATACTATTACACACAACACGATTGCCAGCACAGCAGGTGCAATTAGAGGGAAGTGGCAGTTTGTTAACAAAAGGCAGGAGGTATACAAAAAACTCCTGCTGTCTGCCAGAAGTAACACTGCTCTGAAGAAATAAGACTAACCAGTCTGTAGTTAGCTATGCTAGGCAAACAGATATATATTTGATCAATAGTGTTAAAATCTGTCACCCTTTCCCTTTAATGACCTTCATCACATAAGAAGCAAGAACTTAAAGAGCCAACTGAGCTCATAACTCAGTGCCTCTGCTGTGCATGAGAGGCTGCCATAAGCTATGCAAGAACACAGCAGCAACACAAGGGGCCCAGATCCCCAGATGAACATGACACTCTCAGCTCCTCATCTTCTTGGAGGCTGTTTTCATGCCCCTCTCCTACCTTTTTTCAAAATTCATGGAGTGAATCTCATTATCTGGGTAAAGCTATTCTAACACCACAATACTTTGTAAGTCCTGGCCCAATACCCACTGAAATCATTCTTATCACTGGTAAACAGTTGAGCACCAGATTAGGTAGCAACAACTGCTCTGCCTGTGCTGGACTAGTTCTGGAACACATCTGCATCAGCAAATTAAGAACCAAACAAAAATGACTTTTGTGTATTCTCTCAAGAAAATAAAAAAAAAAAGGCATTTATAGGACACAAGTCAGACTTTCTCTTTATGTCTATAGTTAGAATCATACGTCTTCTGCCCATGTAGACAGAGTTCTGTTTTGTGGCTCCTCTTGCCTCTGTATCCTAGATATATGTATTTGCCTCTCTTCGGTAAGGTACTGAGAAACACAGATTCTTAACAAAGTTCAGTTACAGGTTTCAGTAATATTCCACTCTGAATTATGAAAAGATGTCATCTTACACCCAGTGCAAAACCAGGATGCAGGTATGTGGTACTGTCAGGCAGTGTATGATGTGGTTTTACAGAGCATCACCTCTCCTCATGCCTCAGGCATGCTCATATTCTGCTTACAGTAATGTGACCCTCAGAGAAAGCAGGAAATTTTGTATGTTTACTGTCAGGTAAACACATTAGAAGTTGAAAGCAATGAATTGGGCTGCAAATTCATACCCCAGAATGTTTTGAGATAATTCCTTTGTATAACCAACATTCTGAGTTCTGAAAAGTAAAGGAATAGTGTAGAAAAAAAAGCAAGGTGGGCCACATGTTCCAATTCTCATACATTAATTGGCACAACTCTTGTTAAGTCACGTCCTGCTGACTAGGATGCTAACAAAAGGTATCCTGACCATCAAATTTGCTCCTCTCTCAGAGTTTAAACTTTGGTTTATGCATGTCTTAAAAAACAGGTCAGATAATTTCTCTGGATGGAAACAGGATTATTCCTGTCAAGACTTAACTCCTCAGGAACTTACAAGGGACTCCTGATAACAAGAAACTGGATACTTGTCACTTCCCTCTTGGCTAGGCATACAGCCCTCCAAAAGCATTCAAAGCACTTCTAAAAATACCTCTTTATTAATTTTGTTGGTCTCTGCTACTCGATCAGAGAGCACCGAGTTCTGAACCGGAGGTGCTGCCATGGGTTGCATGGCAATCAGCTGGATCTTGCTTGGGACCCGTCTGCTGGCATCTGAGGAACGGGACATCCTATCCACATGTTCAAAGATAGAGGCTGAGGAGTGCTGCTCGTTTCCACTGCTGGTCTGAGGAGGTCCTAAATCATCAGAACCAATACAGAGTGAAGTAGTGCTGCCAGGGTTATCACAGTCAAATGTTAAGCTCTACAGATGCTGTGCTACAAAACTATACCCTGTTTTCCATCTGTGTCTAATTTGCCCTACAGGCCTTCCAGCTGACTCACATTTAGTGTATCAACAAGTTTACCCCGTGGTTTGCAAATTATAAACATTTTCCCATCATATTTCCAGAAGGTGAGCTGTCATTCTTTATTTCTGTAAATCAAGCTCTTGGCATTTGCAAACCCCCAATATGTCAATCTACTTTACTCCATAAAATGCTGTTTAAGTACATCCTGCTAATGATTCCTCTTATCAGTACTTAAGGAGATGCAAGTTGCTCAAATGGGGGTTCAAAGAGCAATGAAAGATGTCTCAATGCAAAATGCATTTCTTAAGTGATAGGAGAGATATAGCAACAAACAAAAAACCCCTTAGAATTCCACACAAAACACAAAGAATTTTACAGACATTTTACTGATTAAAGCTTTTAAAGCTTTTCTTCTCTGTGACAGGATAAATAGTTCACATAATAATAAGCAACCTGCATAAATATTGTCATGTTGTAATTTGTTGAAGAGGGTAAACCAACTCAAATACAATCAGCAAAAGACATTATGAAAGCCAGTATACATGGAAGTGCACCCCAGCTCCTGCCAACAGTTAATTACTTCAATAGAAATGGGTAATCTCCCTCAAAAGACTTGAAATCTACAGGATCATCCCAGTGATCTGCAGCTAAGCACAGATTTAACATTTTTTTTCCGAGTTAGACCTAAATCAGAAACTGTTATGCAGATGAGGCTTGCAAAAGCTACTGAAAACTTGCAAAATAACCTTTTGTTTTATCCATGTGATAAAGCCACAAATTCTCAAACTGCTTTTCACCATGAAATACAAGCAATGAGAGATCAAGACTTGTGATTCTCCTTATGAAGGAACACAACTGTGTGGAAGGACGTAGTCCCACACCCTTGCACAGACTTCTAATAAGGGGATGTGGTTCTCAAGATTCAAATCAGGAGGAAAATCTAATTTCATCCTGATACAGAATCAATTGTTGATCAACATGATCCAGCTACAACAGACAAGAAGGGAAATAAAACAGTCACTGCTGTGATCCTGTTGCAACATGTGCTGGTGATGCAGGATAGGGTTCAGAAGAGGAGTGAATCCTATCTTCTGTAGAAGGCCACAGTAGCTGACTTTCTCCTCTGCCTCCCTCCTCTAGTACAACAAGGGAGCAGGACAAGAAAGGAATGGTATGGTTTATCATATTCACAGCACACTACTTTTGGGCTGGAAAGCAATTGGCCACAAGTTAAGTAAAATCCCTATTCATATTTCTCAAACTTGATCAAAGCATTGTCAAACATACACATTTATAAAAGGCATGCAGCACCATTTATAAATGTGATTTTTCTGTGTAAGTGTTCTTAAAAAGAAGGCACAGTTCCATTCAAGACCTCTGTGTCCCAAATGTTCTTCAAGACACAGAGCCTAAATGAAACATATCCATCTCTCTTCTGTAGCTATTTATATCATCTTGAACATTTGTCATCTTCACAGCCCCATCTTCATGCATTTCTCAGAAGAGTGCAAGCATTGCCTCTCAGAGAGGGGCACAAGATATATTAAGTAGTTAGCGTGAATCCCTCAGAGCAATTGCGTAGTCAACAGAAATCTGAATTTCTGCATCCATCTATCCCATACATTAGTCATTTTTTCCCAACCTTTTCACTCAATCAGCTGTTCCCAAGCTCACTGACCTCCAACATAAAATTTTAAGGTTATTTTCATATTACTTGGTTAGCGAGGTCCAATATATTCAATCACACTGGGCATTCACTCTGAATCTTTATAATTTCATCCATAACTTTCCCTTGTACACACATAAACAAGTGCTTGGCAGGGGCCTTTGAGCTGAAAGGGTTCTTAAACTCATTTTGTAAAACAGAAGTTCCATTGACAAATTTTGGTAAGGATCTACAGTAATATCATGTTACTCCCTTTTGCAGAAAAGATACACACAAAAAACCTTCATAAGCTGCAGCTGACTTTTAAATCCTCTCTGTGTGCATACACTGAATGTGTCTATAAATACAAACCAAGATGGAAGTACAGAAAAGTAGATAAAGTCAGGAACTGCACAGCACTGCATATATACAACAAAAGGAGAAACAGTTTCTAACTCAATACATCAACGAGGTCCTATGAAGTTTTGACAGAGAGAATAAGCATAATTTCTCATTTCAAAGTTCTTCTATTACACTATTATTCATTTTTAGAAAATCTTCCTTATAAAGCTATCAGATGGCACCATGTGCATGAAATTTTGATTTCAGACTAATTCAGCTGAGGTTAAAAAATAATGGAGAGGTATTAATACCCCAATACTGGTCAGATCATGTTTAAACAACTAGTCCATATAGGTCACATGCCAGAATCAATGTTCATCGCTGCTCTCTGAGTTGAAACTATTAATTGAACTGAAATGTCAGGAACCTGTGATTTCACATGAAAACCAATACAGCTGGAGACAGAGAAAGGCTACTGCTTCCTGCACCCTCAAGAGACACAGCAACCAAGGTGCATAAGGCCTCATCCAAAATCAGATGAAGTCAATGGGATTCTTCAACTCATCCACGGGTATCTTAATCATGCCAGAGTATGCAATTAAATTCCACAGAGATCCTTTCTATTCCAGTAGGTGATATCCCTAGGATGCAGCTGATGACTCATTACACACAACCATGGAAAGCAGCACAGTACAGAGGGATGGACAGAAGGTTGGCTATTATAAGATGGTCAGTGCTATCAGAGGACACAGTCCTTATTTTATCACTGGATGTGTTACACATTATCAAAGACAGCATCAGCTTTCTCCTGCCCTATGTTTGCCATGTCTCAATCCTGGCAGAGAAAGCACTAGTTCACAACAAAACATTTGTGTTTCTTTGCAGGTAGCTCGTGTTTTTCTTGGGCTTCCAGTAAAGACATTAATTTTAACATTATCTCCAACTTGTTTATACAAAGCTGGTTTCAGGACCAACAGCTGCCTTAGTTTTGCTTCTTTCACAGTGATGTTTTCCTCAATAATTTGAAAGAATTGGGAGGAAAAAATTAGAAAAATGTGCTGGATTACTATAATTTGTGTTACTGAGACTTTTTTTATACTTCAATAGCTCAAAAGCAATTTTATTTTCTAAGACTCAGAAGACAAACTCTTCCACCCTTAAGACATAATTGCAGCTACCCCAACACCTCTATTCATATTTGTACTCAACTACCAGCTCTGGTTACTTACCCACTCTGTTTGCTCCTGACAACATAAAGGGAAAAGAAGAGACAACACAGTAATTATGACAAGTAATTTAGCTAGAATGGCAACTGGAAAAAAACCACAGCAGTAAGATGATTGCATTTACTTTTGAATGAAATGCATGAACTTGGATCAAATTGCCAAATCTCAGCTGCACAAAAAGGGAACTGAATCTCCCATTTAGTAGAGAGCTCTCTGCAGACAGTGCCTCCAATTCTGAATGCTAAAAATAGTCCCTATGATTTGCAAACTAGAGGCACCAAATGCTGAAAAAATAGTGCATTTTACCCAGTAAGGGCATGATCGGTAGAAAGGACAAATTTTACAGTCTCCTTGCTGCCTTTACCAGGTAACTCAGATACAGCAACACCTAGTATTTCTACACCAAAATGAAATGTTAAACCTTACATAAAGTTTTAAGCCAGATAGAAAATGAAGAGACAAATATAGAGTTCCCAGGTAAGAAGAAATGGGAGAACACTTAAAACAGAGCAACAGAATTGAAGTCAGATAGGTTGGAGGAACTCAAACCCTCCTGAGATGTTTTATCAACTTTTCAAATATATAAATACCTATATTTTAGGGCACCTCCAAGAAAAATAGTGTCACTTTAATTGGAAGCAAGATGGTTCTTTATAAAAAATACCAGAGTTATTAACATATTAGCACTCGTTCTAAAGTACAATCATGCAGGCATTTTGATGATGCAATTACAACTCATTCATAGAACTTTTACCTCTCTGGTGTAGTTTTTTATATCACAATTTTGAAGTTAGTGTTACAGACACACCCCTGTGGTCTGAAGTCCTCCTGTGACCTCTACTGCCGATGTAACTGTCTGCAATTCTGGTGCCATGAAGACACAATTAGGCCTAACTGGAAAGAGTTTTGCTGGGGGTGTGCGTGGGACAGAAGGAGGAAAGATTCATTCCTGCTAAGCCATTTGTTTCAAAAGCTTGCTGGAATGAAAAGAATGTGTAGCTCTTCAGTTTCAACAGAAGAAACTAACCAAACAGGAAGAGATTTTCCGTGGCAAAAAGCAGAAAAATCAACAGCCAAAGACGAGTTTAGAAAAGTCACAGCAGCAGAGTAACTCTTTAACCTGAGTAAAGCACTGGAGCACACAAGGAGAAAAAAAAAGTAACAAACCCTTCTTCACTGCTCTGCGTGGTTTGCCCTCGTTTGCAGCAGTTGATGGTCTTGCACCTTCTTCTCCGGTCTCTCTCCCACTGGATTGTTCACTTGCTGTGGATTCAGCATCTGATGGCGAAATTCTGCCACAAACATAAAAAACCAAACAAACCAACATGTAACACAACTTTGCAAAGGGGCACAATTCTGACACGCAAAGAATCCTGTGCTAAAATATCTTGTGAAGTCTGCTAAAATTTTCCTCTGCTTATAAGTAAATTTATAATACATTATCACAGCTAGATATTCATTGCCACACAGTGTTACTGTTGTTGTGTGTGAAAAATGACTGCAACAGGATTCACATGTGACAATGCTATTAAGTAATCTTTCCTTTAAAATACCCTACAAGAAAAAGCTCTGCATTTGTAACTAGCAATTTACCTCTCAGAAAGAAAAGAATTGTATTAGGAATATGAAACCCATATAGGTAAGCAGTCTAACATTCAGCTTTACTAACTTGGTGTTCTCTTGCTAACAATACAAACTCATGAGAATATTTTCCTGACTAGTCAAATGTAAGGCCATTCAAAAATGCTTCTTTTTTTTATTTATTCCACGCAGTCACGAGATTCTTAAGAACATTTGTTATCTAAAAATTACAAGCTCAGTGCCCATGGCTTTTGTAGGCAATACAGAAAAATAAAAAAATACCATGATTTTCCTCAACAAAATACTTCAGCTGTAAAATTATTCTGATAGTATAAAATAGAAAAAATACAGGGCCCACACCACTGCCTGACACCAAAGGCTGTCTTTTCACATGGGATCAGCCTTTGTGATAGCGTCTCCAGTGACCATTTTGTCCTGTGAACACTCTATTCTAGCAGGGAGTTAATCATGGAAAGTGTGCACATGTCTGTGCATTAACCTCGTAAGTGCAGGATTTGCTTGGGCTAGATGGGTATCTGAACTAGTTACTGAGGCTCTTGGCTAAACATCAACCTGCCTAGAGCCCACAGACTGAGGTAACTGTATGCAGCCTGACAAATCCATTGAAGTCGAATCTACTCCTTGCAGCAGGCAATGCTCTGAATTCAACTTCCCTTTTTCTTCTCACTAAACAATGCCCTGATTTGCAGGACTGTAATACTAATGTCGCATCCCAATTACAAAAATAATAGCAGGGAGAAGAGGATAAATGGTCCTCAATAAGCTTGGAGATCTGCATCACTGCATCTTTTTCTATGGGGGAGAGGGTGTGCAGAGCTATCATCTGTCACCTTTGTCTTGGTTCAGCAGAGTATGAGGCTGGAGTTCTGTTTCCAGATCTCCTACTGACTTCCTGTTTCATCTCATTGTGCTCTGCATTCCCCTTCATACTCTTTTCTCAGTCTATCCAAATTATCACTAAGTTATAGGAACATAAATAGTGTTGAGTCTACATCAGGCATTTCTTGTAAGTGCTGAGGAATATGCAGTTGCATACTCTCAAGCCAAAACAATAGGTCCAACTCTCGGCTGGAGCCTGAGGATGCTGAGCTTTCTGAACTCGGCTGTTCTTGTTTGTTGTTTCTTACAGATACAGAACGTGTACTCACATCACCACTAGATTTCCTGGCATGTAACATACAACCCTGAATTGAACTGTGATGAACTGAGTCCTGTATTTCCTCACAAAACATCAAGCAGCTAAACCCAACATAACACAGTATGATACCATTTCACATTTCAACTTCTGCCTCGGGGAATAAATGTTTCAAATCTCAAGCTGACATGGGAACGTCAGCATGGCAGGGAGATGATGGCAACATCTCCATAGTTAAGCCTAAAGGAAGATTTGTTCTTAAGGGAATATGAGGCAGAAGAGGGAGATTCTCTTTTGAAAACATTTCAAGTGTCTGAACTACAGGTCACTCTCCCCTCTGTGCCTAGGAAGATCACGGAGAAGACCGTCCTGGAAACTGTGCTAAGGCACTTGAAAAATAAGAAGGGGCTTGGTGACAGCCAACATGGATTCACTAAGGGCAAATCACACCTGAACTACTTGGTGGCCTTCTACAATGGGATCACGGCATATCATTAGAATATTGGCTTCTGAAATTTCTCCTGCTAATCTTCTGAATTATTCTAGACAAAATACAGCAGCAACCTCAAATTTAAACTTTTTTCTTACGCTTATCTGCATATAAATATAGATACCTTCCCTTCCCCCACGTATCATCTCTGTCCTAAGCCACTTCTGAACTTTCTAAAAGAAACACAGAAACACTTGTCTTTCGGATTTATATTGCTTTGTTTTAATTTATGTAAGCTACACCAAACCCAGTTAGCTCATTTTTCTTCCATTATTTTCCAATTTTGCCCACCTTCCACTGTAGCACCGTCAGTGTTCTACTTAAAAGGCCTGTAGGGAGTTAGGAAGACAGGCTTAGCATCTGGAAGGGGGAAACTGAGCTTTATGAAGCCCACATGGGTAGATGAAGCAAGGATCTTAAGACAACTGGGGCTTTAGAGGAAGCACAGAGGGCTGAACAGAGGAGCAAGCTGTGTCACAGAGACCTGCAGCTCAGTGAGAATCACCACTGGTTTCTTTCTCAGCTCATCCAGCTCTGCCCTTGATTGTTTGCTTTTTTTTGCTCCCACTGTGCACTATCACATGGGTATAAGCACAGGGAATGCAAAGCTGGAGACAAAGAAGTGTGAGAGTGAGGGAGAGGAAGAAGAACTACCAGAAACTGTAGTTCAGAGGGGGTCTTCTCCTCAGAGTTCCATTTTTTTCCCACCTGTTACCTTCCTACTTATCCACTTTTTTTTTTTTTGTGCACAGATCCTTCTTTACTGCATAGCTTTGTTACATCATGTATCCTACAAACACAGTCCTTTCCAACAAGGGACAGTCACATCATGTGATTATTGGAAAAGGTTAGGAAAATTCTGCTGATGGTTGACAGACACTTCTCCATTTGCACAGCTGTGAATTATCAGTCCTTTTTCTGAACAAGGCTTGTTTGCTATGAGAGCCACCAGATAAACGTAAATAACAGCATTCCTGCATATTTCCTGAATTTTGGAGATACGGCTTATTTTTGGAAATCCCAAATCTTCATACATGTATTGATCACTACTAATGTAATTGAAACACATTACTCTTTGTCAATGGTTTTCATTTGTTTTTAACCACCCACTGGTTAACAGATATTGCATTGGAAAACATACACTTGGTGTTCCCAGTAAACAAGCAATGACTTGACTCCAGTCAACTCAGCAGTGTCTTAAATACCCCTCCTAACTGGGTATTGTTCCCTTTAAGAGAAAAATGAACACTGAATTCTCACAACCTTGTACTAAAGAGTAGCCAGGTGTAAAACTGGTGGCTCACTAGAAAACGTGAGTTCCGGAGCTCTGGAACGGTTCTTTCCACTGAAATTGCCCTAAAAATACAGCAATCACTAGCCCTTAATAAACTGTTGTCTACTACAATTTGTTTTATCTCTGTGAACTGACCTCCCTCTGTGTCGAACAGTCTTTGAAGGCTTTGTGGAAGTCTTGGATTTGGGGCTGGGCACATCTCCATTTTCAGACGGGGTAGTATCCTTAATAGGTCCTGGTAAAGGAGCTGGCTCATGGATAATCAGGACGTCATCTTTACTGTGCTGGCCCAGATGTTGCTTAGCAAAATCAAAGCCTTTCACACTGGGGGCTTGTAGCTGTGAGAAAAGAACAAAGACAAAAAACGGGAACCGTAAGTGAACATGAGTACAAAGGCTTTGGTTCAGATCTGCAAACAATGGCCACTGAGGGGATGGGCAGGCTACGGTAGTCTCGGGAATGAACACGAGAGCGCCAGGGAAAAGAAAAATAAACTCTCCACAATTCTGTCATCTTACTGCAGTATATGGCACACAGTTTAAAATTCCAAACCAACAAATCTAGTTACAAAACAGCCTTCTGATGCTGCTACTATTTTTTACTGCTATTTCTTCAGATTTAATCATTGTGTGAGGAGCTTTTTGTGTACTTGTGAGTGCAAGGCTGTAGACACCTGTGCACAGACTGAAATGGCTACGGCTGCTAGGTCATATTTGTATTTCTTCCAGCGAAAATGGATGCAGGATTTTAAATAATTTGAATAATGTCACTGTTGATCTTTCTCATTTTGAGCTCCCCAAATCTGCAGGAGTCTGGGAGTGCCTGTACAAATACCTAGTTCATCTGATGAAAGATAAACACTCTGCAGATCTGAGTTATATAGCAGCCTGGCAATGACTTGTCAGCCAGTATTGATGCCTCCAGAAAAAAAATGAAAATCTCTTAGGAATTTCATACTGAACAGACAGAAAAATATACAAAAGGCTTTGGAATTTAGAGAAATGTTCCTAAAGATCTTATTCAATAGGCATCTTACTTGAGAAAGACACAGAATTTGGCCTCTTACTTTCGTAACTGTATTTATAAAAACAGCTAATCTCCCCTTATCAATGACTTGATTCAGACTTAATCAAGGCTCCAAGTTTCAAGCTCTCTGCTGATTTTTTTGGGGACTTTGGAGTAATTGGAAAATCTGAAGAACTAATAAAGAGAAAGTTTTTCTTCAAACCCCACTCAGTTTTATGTAGTTTGGAAGTTGAAAGCAGAAAGGAACAACTCCAGTTTTCGAAGTGCACGCACACACAACCTGCTGCACACCACACGTACAAAACCCTCTGTGTGCTCCTAGAGCTGATTTCCTGCAAAGTGAAGCATGTGCTGGAGTGCATTTATGGGTGCGTCAGGTTCCAGATGTTTAAATGAACCCCCTTTCATAAAGCTTGGCATGCCAACACAGCTAACTGCAAACAGACTCCTCTGATACTATGCCAAAGATAAGCTTGCCTAAGGAATATTCTGAAACAATCTCTTCAAAATATTTTCTCAGTAAGCAAACATTTTCCAAATGGTTCTTAGAAAGGGCGATGCAGTCGAGCATGCTGCTTATTTAAACCAGTAGATGGCAATAAAAGCTCTTCTGTAAAATCCAACAGTTTATCTGCTGAGGTTCTGGAGTTCATTTCTCACAAAATGAGTAAGCTTATTATTTGAACAGATCTGGAGGTCTTCTGCTATACCCATTTGTCCTGGGCTTTACAACAGCCCTTTCAATTCAGCATTATGGGTGATTCAGTTATTGAATTTATGCAAATGACTGCAACTACAGATTCAAAAAGGCACTGGGGAGCTGCACTAGGTGAAGGTGCAACTGTGCCTCCATTTTTTTGAGTCACTGTCATCTAGTGAAGCCTTCCTGAAATTTTCCCCCCTTCAGATGTGAAACATTTGTCTTCAGGATCTTGCTTACTTAATTAAAAAAAAACCAAACCAAAACCCCCGTATGATCCTCACCCCCTCCGCCAAATACTTCTGAAGACAAACTTTCCACTTCTGCTATCAGAATTATCTGGCCAGTTTGCACCACTTTGATCATTGAAACTTCTTAGTTACCCCACCTCACTTACGGCCCATCTGAAGTTACGTCTATTCTCCTAGAAGATATTCCTCTGTATGACACTCTTCCTTTGAACCTTCAGTGGCTTCCCTTCTTCTAACCCTTTCATACTCCCCCCTCCTGCCCACACAGCCCTGCTGCTGCTTCCCAATGATCACATCCTCTATTTCACTACATTCCCTTCCACAGACTCCAGTCCCCTTGGCTCCAAAGATGATGACAGTCTTCACCATGTGCTGGGCACAGTTCTTCCACAAAAAAAATCTGGTGGTGTTCTACCCTTTTCTTATCAGCCTGCCAAGTTACTACTGCTTTTTGAATAGTGTGATTGGTGGGGTGAGCAAGGACAACTGAAGAGACAAATGTTCCAGGAATACTGGAGTTACCAGTATGGTTTTACTTAGAATGCTGCATGTCTGAAGCATGAACTTCAACCTATCTCAGAGCCACTACAGCAGACTGAGTTTGTAAACCCCTTCGGGAGTAATAAAACATACAAAAATATAAAATTTTCATCTTTTAACTTTGAATAGTCTTATTCCTAGCTGCAGTCCAACATAACCTTTTATCTAAGCACAGTCATGGGAAGAGATATATTTATGTGTACATGTACATACGCCACAGCATATGTATCCACGAATGTTTATCTGCAGACAGACCACACAGCAGCTGAAATTAAAAGGCTGTTAGTACTGCAAAGACCAGCACTCACACTGTAAGAAATAGCAGTTTGATTATCTGAAACAACCACAACTGGATCCTCTCACACACAGGCATTGCAATAAAGTCTCGAGTTAGAACATCATAAATTCGGTTCTGCCACAGGACCTCTCTTGCTCTCTCCCACCCTGCTGGATCCTTGGCATACGCTGGGCCTTCTGCTATTAGTTAAAGCTGGGCAGAATTTAAGAATGTTATTTGCAAAACCAGGATACTCATCTCATTTCATGCAGAAGCTGGCAAACACACAGCGAAAGGAGAAGGGGATGCAAGGTGAGTCCTTTGTGCATGTTTACAGCTGGGGTGGCTAAGACTTTAGGGTTTCATGGACGCTTGATGGCAACAGGGGACGGGCCAATCTCAGCTATCACCACCCCAGGCATCACAGAACCTATAGCTATATTTTCCTTAAGTTGGAGCCAGGTAAACTCCTCAGCTGGTCTTACTGTTCCTTGACAGGCAGAACTGTTCTCTCTACCCCACTCTCCTGCCTCTCCCTCTGCTTGCCAGCTGCCAGTGCCAGTTTACAGCATCCAAGAACCTGAGGCTCATCACTCTTTATACTTTTAACACCTGGTGTCATAACAAGCTCTGCGTAACACAACAGAGAAAAAACCCTCTCAGCTTTATGGTACAGCTCTACAGACCTTGCATGCGCAAGAACTGGTGTCATCCTCTGAGAATTTAACTGGTAAATCTCTAACAAGTCTTTGCCAACCCCATGCAAACATTTTCCTAAAGTTTTAAAACTTAAGTCAGAAACTGGTAGTTCCCCACAGAATCAGCAAAAGCACTTCCCTCATACCAAACAACCTTCTTGTTCTCTTTCCTTCCACACTCTGCACTCCCTAAGGCTCAGAATGCGCACTAGAGCTTCTCCACAACAATTTTTAAAATTCAGACAGAGCATTTTATTTTCTCTTAACCTTGTTCTTGAGGAAAACAAACTCTTCTTCTCATCTTAAAAAATAGTTTCAGTATGAAACTGATATTTGAATGGAAATGGCCTGAATGCTTCAAGCATTGCAGAGTTCTGTACAGCCAAACATTTCTAGATATCTCCAGCAAAAACCCTCAAGTTGGTATTACCAGCTCTATCCAACATGTGTATATGTTTGTGCATCTGAATGAAAAAACATGACAGAAAAATGTGACAATACATACACATACAACATGACACATGACTGAATACGAAAAGATGGTCCTCAAAAAATTATAAAATCACTTATTAAAATAATATTATTTGAAAAATAGAAATACTAATAGGATTACTACTGTAGAAATAACATTGACATAAGCCCGCTTCGTTTTCTTTAAAAAAACAATCTACGCTTCTCATACCTCTCCTTGTAGACCCCAGCAACCTAATGACTTTAACTGAGACCTGATCCAAGCAGCCAAAATCCACATTTTCAGTGAGAAGCGTCTGAAGGACACTGAACCACAACTCTGCTTTCTGCAAGACCAGACGGTCAGATCACCGACTCAGTGAAATGAATGGTGTTACTCTTGACTGAAGATGTTTCCAACATTTTCTTATAAATTTCTGTGTGCCACCTGCTGAATTCTTTCTTTTCTTTATATCAAGTTATGGAACAGGTTGCATTGCCTCTGCTCATCTTGGACTGGTAGTCAGGATACCATGTGTGGATCAGCCACCTACTACTCATATATTAATCACCACCAAGAAAAGAATGCAGAAGCTTTTTAAGAGCACTTTTTAAGTTGTTGTTACTTGTTCAGGTACTGAAAATGAGCATCTTTTCACCAGCCTCAGGTGCCTTTACCCAGGACTGCACAAAACCAGTCTTGGCAAATATTTCTTGTTTGAAATGTAAGTTGTTAGAGGCTTTCATTTATCTTAATATATTCGTGAAAGGGAAAGAGAGAAATTACTCTGAAGCTTACCACCAAAATGAACACGTCTAAATTACTGCACTCATAAGGAATTATATTATTATAAAAATGCAGAACCTGCCAAAATCTTAGAGGAAGATGATTTCATATTGATAAGTCAAGAGAGTGTTTTAATTCTATTCTTACAGACTGAACGAAAAAAATAAAAACCCAAACCAGTATTTGAAGCTCAATTCACAGAAAAATCTAATAATTTCTGCAGAAGCCTACAAAATTTGTGCACCTCAGTCAAGTCTTATTGCATAAAAGCAGATAATAGTTTCAGTGTGATTCAAGCCACAGAAATACAAAATGGTTGCCAATATATTGTTTTGCTGGACGCAGAGACACACCAGGAATGTCAACAACCTGTTTTTTCAAGAAAGCAAATGCTGCTCACAGGTCAGTGAGTAATTTCAGCAGAAAGGAGATCAAAAGAAATACACTTAACTCAGTAGTCTCACTGTAGTTCCTACAAGCAGCATTTGAATTTGGACATAATATGGAGAATAATGTATTAAGACAATTTTCTACTGATTTTATACCATGGCCTTGCCTTGTTCCTTGTAGAGCCAGCTGGATTGAGCAGAGCCTGTTAACATACATTTCTAAGGAAACGAAGGAACTAAGAATGTACTTTAGTGTCAGTACATAATCTGAGAACAGGACAAGAATCCCTGTAAAGAAGTCCTGCTGACTTACAACCTTACTATCATGCTAGCACACAGAATGTTACAGGATAAAGAAACTTTTCGGAAAAAAAATAGGCAAGTCTACAAGCTTAAACACAGCAAGACAATGAGAAAGCCGGTTCTTAAAATTAACGTGGGTTGAAGATGTCAGTCAGTGTGATTTAAGACAGCTTAAAGCTACTAAACACTGCCAACTGCCTTCACAACCTGAGATTCACAGCACCAAACCCCGTCCATATCCCCAGGGCACCAGAGCACAGGTTAGCGTGAATTAACTGCAATACTCTCATGATGCATCAAACAGGATAATAATTTGCAGTTGCTCATGTGCTTGGTAGTGTCCTCTTAATTTTAACTCTTTTTTCACTGTGTGTCTACTATCTCATCCAGGAAGTCTTCATGGATCTTCCCACAAGGATCATTCATCCATACTGTTCCCAGTCACTGTTTCACAAGATATTCAAAACACCTACCAGTCTACCAATAAGCAAGAATTTAGAAGTATTGAGGCATGTTCACCTTTCAGAGTCTCATTTTCTCATTCAGCTCATTTTTCTACTATCATTCCTACATATCTTTCCACATAAGTACAACCACTGTATTTTTGTTTGCATTGCTCTCCTTCAACATAAACCCCTTTGGGATGATAGCCAGGGACTGTCTGTAAAGTATGCATACAATTTATACATGTGATTCAACAACGATAATGCGTATCTGATTTGAGGCACAAAACCCCTCCGTTCATGAAAAAAGCATATTAGAAGATCTCATAGAAGGAGAGTTCTGACTCCACAGCCACCTTCGAAATACTGAAAAAAGACACACTTGTATCTCTTGAGGTCTTTTTGTGCCATTGTGTCTCTTTTCTGACATGGGATATGATGCAACCTATTTGTACCATAAGCCAAACTTCTTCCACATCTACTTAAAAAAAACCCCAACACTAAGCATCATTGAGAAACGTGCAGAGGGGTTCCTTCAGTTGTTGCTGGTTTAGAAAATATGTTTAGGGACCAAAACAAAAAGAAGTCTCTAACTTAAATACCTTCACTTGGTAACAGTGTCTGTAAGTAAAAAGTGCATGCACAATGGCAGTTCCCTGGATTTATTACATCTTACATGGGATGCCACCACCCTCCCACTACGGCGGTGTGACAACCTGTGCCCTCTATGGCAAGCCTCAAACCACAAGCAGGATTTTGAGACCTTGAGGGCCAAAAAAGAGGCTGCATGTACAAAATGCCACCCATTTTCTTAAATTGGATCAAATGTTTCTCTATACAAATTATGTCTCCCGTTTGTCATCACAACAGCACTTTGGTCAACTGTTACCCTTTCGGGGAACAGGTAAAGCAGTTGAGCAAACCTGTCCTTGGGGAAAATAAACATGCTTAGAGTTGCTTGGGCTTCTCCCATCAAGCTTGGAAAAAGTAGTGCACTGTACAGCCAGCACTGGCACAGAAAACCAGAACAAGCTGGTGTACAGCCTCTGGGCCTCCTTCCCTCCTTTGAAAAGTCAAAACTGTGTTACTGCTTACCACCAAACAAATAGAAAGGAAAGCAGGAATCCCACAGAAAATACCACCTCAGGAATTTTGCTTCTGGAGTAGGATTAAAAACAAATAAAGAAACCCCCAAACTTACAAAACTTTATAAAGCCTGAGATTCTCAAGACACCTGTTCTGAAATGTTTTCTTAAGACAGATTCTTCTCACGGATTTTCATCACCCCTCTTCTTCTCCTTTGTGCATTTCTTCCTGCCACACTAATATTACCGTGACAGTTCAGTAAATTTCACAAAATACAAGAGGGATCATGTTGTTGAAAGCCCATAACTCTGAGTACATATATGCCCACAGGCTGCTGAGATAACTGCTGTAACAGGCAGAATTTTGTTCCTGAATCACACACAGTTTTAGCTTTCCTTCTCAGACAGAAATGCTGCTGGGAGGATACTGTCTTAATCATGGTTTGGTGAGCTTCCTTTGCACACTGGTTGGATGGAAGTGTCAGGAGTACGTTAGAAGAAGACTGGCAACTTTATAGGATAGACAAGTCACTGCTGTCTCAGTTTCACCAGATTTTCCTCCATAAGTTATGTTAAACAATTACTCCTCTAAGGCCACGTACACAACTCCAGCACCAACTGCAACCTCTAAGAGAGACAGCATAACACATTAAAAAATTCCAGATTAAGGGAACTCTTTTCTAAACTTGTGAAGCAAACACATACATTCTAACATTCTGCACAATGCAAATATACCACACATCATCTCTACAAATAATGAGGAAAGTGCTACCACTTTTAACTAAAGACTTCTAAGACAGAGCATAGGTCAGCAATTTTCATTTACTTTTGCATGCTGGTATTTTGTTGGGTTCAATGATTCACACATTCATATACCTTAAAAGGGTTTAACATGCACAGAAAGTACATTCACATAATACTACAGAAACATCCTGCTTGCCAAAATGAAACTGCAAGTTTCAACTGCAAGTGGATAGCACATTAAAACCTTAGGCAACAATGATTTAATGTTGGTGCATTTCCTTGCTCCCAAAACAGCTAAATTCTACAGTAGACTCTCTAGTGTCTTTTGTTAGGACAGAAAAATTTATTTCCCCAATATTAATCTCTTCTCAGAGGTTTATTATGTTTAGGATGGCACAACATTTATCTGTATCTTGAAAATAGATTCTTTTAAACTCCTTTTGAAAAGTAACCACTACGTACACATGACTATAAATCCACTGATCACCTACATGAATGGCATATTCAGTTCTACCCTCTCTCTCTCAAAAAGGATGGAAAAGAACTAGAAAATGTTCAGATTATTCAAAGGTCTTTTCAAAGGCCAGTTCAAAAGAAGGGATTAGAAAACTGGGTCTCCTCTGATTGGAAAAAGAGATGATGGAGATGGGAATATGACAGAGTTCTGTAAAGTCAGGATTGGCAAAGATGAAGTGCCTAGGAATCAGCTGTTTCCTGTCCCCTCCAATACAAGGACTAAGGGGCATCACAGAAAACTTAGAAGTAGCAGGATAAAAGCAGGACGAAACAAGATGATGTGGTTCTTCACATGACGTGCTGTGGAAATCCCTGTCAGCAGCTGAGATGGATTTAGAAGGACCAAACAAGTTAATGGAAAAGTATGTTGAGGGTTGCTAAATATCATCACTTCTACACACAGTCCTTGAGACACAAGTAACTGGAGGCTCAAGAGTTCCTCAAGGCAAAGCAACCTGTCCTTACTTGCCCTGTCCTTCTCCCCTTCTCTCGGCTTTTTCTTTTGGCACCTGGGCTAGCTGGCCTTTTGGAATGCTCTCAAGACAGATACTCAAATGTTTGTAAGAAAGCAGATGGAGACATTTTACTTTTTATACTTATTTGTATAAGCAGTATATCTAAGTGTGGTATTTCACCTCTACCATTTGTGAATAGTTAATCCTCATTACAGAAGAAGAGTACTACAAAAGAGCTCTTTCAGTGGAATTGCCATCAGAGAAATGTATTGTTGAGAAGTAATTAAGATGTTGAATACTGCATCCCTTGTTAGAATCCAGCTATTGACTCTGAAGGAGATCCTGTATGCCATCCCAAAAAAAGACAACAGTTTGGATAGTTAGTCAAGGTAGCTATTAGAAATGAATGATATTTGTTATGCAAACATGAATCTCTTGCATAAACTCATGTCAGTTTTCAAGTAGTTTTTATAAGGTTGGTGTCAGCTGCCTTTCTTAACAGGAGTCTCTTTTGACTGAATTTTTCTGCAATGCAGAGCTGTTGCCTCGACACTATACAGATGAACAAAAGGATTACAGGATGTCAAAACATCACAGGAATTCTCTGCATCAGGAGCAGAAGCCTAGTATTTAGCCTCCAGCAGGGCTGGGCTCTGATCTTGGGAACATCCAAGAGATAGTCTACTGAATATACAATAATGAGCAAAACTCTCAATTCAGAGGTGTAAAGTTACACCTGACACATGACATTTGGCTATCAGATATTCCTGCTTAGGGGGGGAATAAAAATCCACACAAGTGCCTCTCAGACATCTTGCAGAAGGCATGACTCATTACCTGTGACCGTGAGCTGATTAGAGCAGACGTGCAAGGGCTGGTGACAGTCCCCAGGTGATGATGACACTTCAGCTGAGGTGTGCTGGCACACGAGGCAAACTGGCAGCCCTCCAGCTCTGGCATTGCCTGTGCTGCTGCTCCAGGAGAAAGCGCAGTACTTTGTCCAAGGCTTTGTGGGGACTAACCCACTCCACCTCTGCCACAGGCAAACACACACAGGAGGGATGCTGAGCCAGAAAGACGTATTCAGTCTCTAAGAACCATAGTGGGGTGCAGAAGGCTCCAGAGAGGAGTGACATCTGACTGGAGAAGTAGGCATTTTTCCCCATTTTTCCATGGGTTTTAGGATGTGCCCCTGGAAAAGCAAGGAACTGAGCAAGCCACTCAAAGCCATCACCGTAAAAGCAGTGACTTCAGCATACCCAGCATTTACAGGAGAACATCCAAGACCTTCTTCTAAATAAACTGCCAATTAGCTTGTCCACAGGTGTCAAGTTCTTGCCATTAGGGTAGGGAGCCTTTCCCTGAATAATTGTCTACAGCTGAAATTATCTCTAAGATGCCACAGGAAGGGATTTGACATTTTTCTTCAAATGCCTGTATGCAGAAGGGAAAGTGAAACTCCTAGAGAACGAGGTTCCATTTTAATTTTTGGATGTCCACAGAGAAGGAAATAATATTGCTGATGCTGCTCCTGTTGTGGATAACATGTAAAATGTTTTTCTGCTCTTTGGGGAAGAGGAAAGGAGTGTTTTTGCACAAAAACATCAGAGGCCCAGTACAGAGCAAAATGATGGTTTGGGCATTAAAGAAATTTATTTTTTCATGAAGAAAAATAACCAATGGCAAAAATTCAGTTGACCACAAAAGGCACAGCTTATTTGCAGGAAAAAAAAAAAAAACTGGGACAAGCAAAAGGTTGGGACAATGTTATGGTGGATATAGGCAATGGCAAGAGAGAAAACCTTGTTATTCAAAAAAACCACTTGTGCATCTTTTTACTTCACAAGGCAAAGACATCTTTATCCAGTGCAACAACCCAGGTCACATCAAGGTGAATTTCCAGTAGGATGCTATGGCTTACAGAACAGGTCATGAATATTTGATGTGCCCTTTAAATATCTTAGTATCATCTCTTCAAAAGAATTATCCTTGCACAGACCAATGAATCTTGCATAGATGCACTGCTCTCCCGTTTCCTTAACTCTCAGTTTAAAAAGCATACAAATAACTTTGATCTAAGCATGTTTTCCCATTTAATCTCCAGAATAAAAAAGGAAACCTAACATTTTGCAGGTATTGTTAATCCTGTTTTGATGCAAAGGGGTGGATTAGCAAATCAGAGTCTCTTCAAGATCCTTTATCTTTTCTTACTTTATGATCAAACCTGGTTTTGCTAGCATCAGTTCCCACCAAAGTTTTCTTTCCCATGTGTTTATGTTTATATTCACTGAAGCAGCAGATAAGTAAAAAATCCCTTAATAATAGGCTCCTTCTCTATACTCTTTGCAGAAAGTAACATTATGAGCCTTTTTAAGCAGGATCCTTGTGCCATCCTGTCTGCAAGACACTGATCCTGTAATGAAGCTGGAAGGCCAGATGGAAAGAACAGAAACTGGTGGAGGGGTACATCCAACGTGCAGAACAGGCCTTTGCCGTGTATGGTCCACCCTGCCCGTGTCACTACCTTAGGAGAAACATAATCCTTGCTATTATCTATATTACCTTTGAGAATGACCTGGCCTTAAGGGTGGGGCCAAGCACCACATCTGGACTCAAGCCCAGCTTCAAGGCTGCTGTGGCACGTGAATATTGATGCAATCTTGGGTACCTCTGTGGACTTGTCACCATAGGATCTGGGTATTATTCACCACAACCATATCCACTCGAGTGGGAAATCTGCTATTACTGACCATCACAAGTGAGCAACTGTGACCCAAATATTCTAAAGGGGCATCCACAGAGCATTTAAGGTACCAAAGCCAGTTAGCTGTGCTGGCAGTATGACTGAATTTCTGTGTAGCACAAC
Organism: Lycocorax pyrrhopterus obiensis; assembly: GCA_014706295.1. NCBI lineage: Eukaryota > Metazoa > Chordata > Aves > Passeriformes > Paradisaeidae > Lycocorax > Lycocorax pyrrhopterus. The sequence continues at coordinate 56,602,414 of JACSVZ010000015.1, read as the reverse complement.
TACCTGGCGGCCTTCACCTCATCAAGGTGAAGTACTTTTAATGGTGGCCATAGGAATACAGAAATCATACCTATTCTGTAAAAGTAAACCTTTACCTATAAAAGATTAAAAATAAAACTTGTATTGTCTGAGTGAATACCAAAACACTTCAGGAAAATCCAGGAGTTTCAAAGCAAAATGAAACAATTAAGTGGAAGAAGAGAAGAAAGGAAACATATGACTAAGAATGGCACGTGGGGCTATAGAATCCAGTAAAATTTGCAGTGTCTAAGAATCTCTGTGAAGAGGATAATGCGACTTTGTAAGAGAGATTCTAACTAAGAATAAAAAGCTCCTGCACAACTTGTGGCTTATTTATGCAATCTGCATTTACAGTAGATTTACAGGGTTCTCTCTCTCCATGTTCCAAGGAACCAGCCTTTCAGTCTTGTCTCTGCAGCATGAAGCAAACAGGCTTTCTCCTCACTACCAACCCCATTCCAGGCTTTTAAGTCACAGGTAATGTAATTTGCTATCAGCTGCTACTGTGAATTCTAACAGGTTATTATGCTGCCCACTGATCTGCCATGTTAAAATGGCTAATTAAAGACACTGAAGAAAGACTGGTGATACCCCTGGAGATCCACCAGTGCAGTATGATATCTGATTTCAGCTGAACAAGAAACGTGTGTCTCAGTTTCTTATCTTCCAATCAACACACATTTTCAAGCACAAAACACACTATAGACTTATTACAAGGTTGAAAAGTATTGTCTTCTATTTCCAGTATGGACATGCCATGCGTATGCTAATGAAAAACTTTACATTTACATTAATTTTTTGTTAAATATTAATAGAAGTGAGAAGAGCAAGCACACTATAAATGCATCTTTGTCTTTTACAAATATAGATTCCAAGAGAAAAACTCAGATCTTTAACCTAAATATCTTTCTATTTACAGATGTAGTGCAGGCTTTCACCTTCCTTTAGTACCAAGGTCAAGCTCTGAAAATAGAGAATGGAAATAATTGTGGCTGTGGTGAGGAAGGGGGAGCCTGAGTCCATTTTTATGGAGTTTATTTACAGACATAAATCCCTGACCACATTATGACACTCCTTTGATCACTTCTTTGCATTTACTCTAATAAAGAGTATAAAATACAGAGACAATTTTAGAGGGTGGGATCAGACCAAATGTCCCTAACAATTTGTATGCTGTTTTGACTGTCTGGGGGTCTTTGGTGGTGGTTAAATACACCCTATTCAGACCCGGAATTCCAACCCGCTGTTTGAAGACATGAAATCCCAATGACAGCCTAATAGTAAGGAAGCCAGAGTACTGCTTTTATTCTGGGGAAGGGAGGAAATGGTTTGCAAAGTAGGTTCTTCCAGTTGCTTGACGTGCAAAGTGATAAAAATGTAAGACACTTTTTATTGCTTTACCTCCAGTGGCACAAGGATTGAACTAGATGTCCATACTGGTTCTTTCTAGTTTGCTTACAGCGACTTCCCCAAAGAAGACAAAGTGACAGGTTCCCTAGGTAATCCAAAACGAGACTTCCATATAAACAAGTTTGAGGCTTCTGACTCATGAATGATTAAGATGAAGAATATTGTGGAAGCAGTGGGGAAAAGCAACGGAGCCATTTTCTTAAAAGGAAGTAATTATATGAAAGATGTTCCTGGCCTTACAGCCAGTACAGCCCAGCTGCTTCCTTACAAAAAAAAGCTTGTGATAGCAAATAAGTACAGAAAACGTGATCAAATAGTGTACCAAGAGTAATGGTCCTCTCTTGCCTCTTCTGTATGACCCTACTCAAATTAGTCAAAACTACTGTGGGGAACTTCCTCAGTCAAAAATCTGTGTTACATATTACCACAGCAGAGGTGAAACAAGGTACCAGGGGTGGAGTTCATCAAAGGGTACCACTTGTTGCCAGCCTGGATTCTGACACACAACCCGCAGTTGCAAGACAAGTGGAAGTTACTATTGATTTGTTCTGACTGCTTTGGAAGTGCAGGCGCTTTCTGTTTCTCTCATCTTTCACACCATTAATTATCTTGAAAGAGAGCATGGTGTACAGACAAGGCTCGTTATGGAGAAAACCGTGTGACTGAACATGAGGTGACAGTGGAAGAACACGACTGCAGTACCACAGGATTAGCACAGGCAGATTGTTTTGCCTTTATTAATGCCTCTGAAGGTCTACTCAGTAATAAGCATTTCTGACACACGCAAGTCCTCTTTGGTTGTAAAATGAAAGTAACCTTTCAGGCACTTTATCATTCTTTTTACTGAATACATCCTTTGTGAAAACCCTGGGTCACAAATTTTTTGATTTACACTCTTGGGCAAGAAAAAGGCAAGAGAACTGAGTTTCTCACCATCCTACCCAACATTCTGGCCAACATGCTCACTTATGCAGGCACACACAGATCCACTAATTAATGTTCTAGTACTGCAACAAGCTCTCACAATTGCAACAAAAAGAGACCTGGCAGAACACGGACCAGCCAGGATAGGTTCTAGCAAATTCTAATTCCAGCATGAGGTATGATGGGTGGTGCACTTTAGCTGTCAACTTTGGTTAGCAGAAGCTCTCCAAAGAAAAATTCAGCCTTCTGGGGAAAACAAGGTCAGTGATTCAAGACTCAGTACATTTCTTCTTATTCAGTCCCAGCCACAGCCTTGAAATGAAGTGATAAAGAAAGGTTCCTTTCAGCTTCAGTGCCCACATTTCAGAAGGATGGATCTATCTGATGCAGTATCATATACTCAGGAGAATAAATAAAACACTACGGGATTCTTGACTTCAACTATCATTAGACTACTTTCCTCCCCCCCCCCCCCCCCTAAACTGGAATGCTCTGAAACTGTGTTTACACATGCTAGTTAAGGATGCCAGGTGGTCCCCAGAGTCCCACATTCGTTTATGCTCAGAATACTCAAGCTCCTCTCAGCACAGCTTCCCCTTTTACCTTCTGTCGCTGCTGAATGTTGCTCATTGTGTCTGGCTGGAACTCCAGCTTGTCTGTTCGACAGAGCTTCCAGTATAAAATAATAACAATCAGGAGCACCACAGCAACGGGGACTGCCACCCCAACGATAATCCAGAGGTTGCTATTCTGTGTCTCTGAAGCGGACTCCTTCATCTTCTCCACAGCTGTAAAGTTAAAAGGAAGACAGCAATAGTATGTGGGTATGTTTTAAACTGAGGGCACTTCAAGGTTATGCATTTTTATGTTCTTGTAAATGCTAGTTAAGGAATTTATCAGAAACCAGCTGCACATCACAGGAAATGTCATACCACTGTAAGTTAAGGTATGTCATGCTCAGGAAGCATGGAGCAGGAGATTGATTGTCCTGGCCCACCTTCTGAAGACCTGTGCTTAAAATACTAATGAAAATGCACTTCTGCCACATCATCCTGTAACCCAAAACTAAGCTGACATAGTGAAATGGGTCTAAAAAAAAATGACTCTACCACTAGCAAAGGTAAGATGGACTTTCCCACATTGCTGCCTGTTTCCTGCTTTAAGCAGTATTACCAGCTGCCTCTTCTCCTTAACATTTTGTCATCACAATCAATTTGACCCTCCCCCCACCAAATAGTTCTGCATTGTTGATTACTTTTTTCCTTCTCTCTGTTTCACTGTCAGTGTGCAAGATCTTTTAGCCCCAAACAGAAAACAAAACTGCTGGAAAGTGTAATCAAACAAGTCATTCTTGTAAAAAGCGGACTGAAAGAAATGACAAAACTTTCCTTTGCTCTATTTTGCATAGTGGTTACATGTGGGACTAAAAACCATAGCAATAATATATTTCTAGTCAAACTGATGCACTTTCTAAAAATGATGTTTTCAAGTTAAAAAGAATATTTCTATTTTTTTCTATATATCATTTTATTAACGATGAGCCTAGAGCTTAAAAGAACATATAATTCTTATATTTTACACACCTAACAGCTCATTTATGACACTATGTTTTCTGGTACAAAACTAACCTTTTCTTGGTCTAGTTTCTTCCAATAAGAAGCATTTAAAGATTTCTACGACTCTATGACCCTTAAATTTCTAATGTCAGGTCAAATATAACAAGTTTCAACATGCACAGCAAGCTATAAACACTTCATGAAGTTTGTTCAACATTTATCAGTTTTGTAAAGAGAATTTATTCTTGGATATTAAGCAGATGTATATGAACTACTGACCTATCTGTATACAACTGTTTTAATGAGGGACAAAATTTAGAAACACATACAGATGGTACAATTATTACTATTTTCTTATTTTTCTTTCTGCAGAGAATTTTAAGTATCAGACACATGCTTGTTCTGTTGGCAAAATACCCTGTGGTACCATGTAACTCATGCCTCCATATTGCACAGAAATGAGAAAAGGTAATTAAGCATTCATACCAATGAGGTATTTTGCAAATTGCACCTGTCTGTTCCTAAGACACTTTTAAATTTCTTTCCTAATTGTAACATGGAATTTTGAGTAGGTATTCTGTCTCGCTACTTACTGAAAATCATTTATATGCCAAGCCTCCTGAATAAAGTAATTATATGACTTTATATGACCTATCCTATTCATTCTGATGTATATCTAGTAAAAAATCACATCACTTTTATATTAAATTCATTAGAAGATCAAATTATTTAAATTTGTTAGAAGATCATATAATACTGATGGACAAACAAATAAAACCAAGGTCAATCATATTCAATGGAGGTAATAAATGCCCCAACTACCATTAGTGTACATCTTTCACAGAAAAAGTAACTCAGACAAAAAAGCAGTGACTTGTGTTCAACTTCACTGACATTACTGAGCTAAAGGAAACACCCATTTCATACCAACGCCCTCCCCTCTCACAATTGTGGGGTTTGTGCAAGCTCCTGGGCAAGATAAACTATAAAGAAATACTGGACTAGCAGGATGAGATGAGAATGGCAGGAAAGTCTGTAGTCAGCACAGTACTTTTCCAGAACAAGCATGGAGTGAACGCAGTGAGGCTTGACTTAAGGACCCTGCTGCAACCCGAAGCTCAGCAGGGTCTTCAAAAAGCCAAACAACACCGCGTGGCTCACTGCAAGTCTGCTAAAACTGATTTCCTCAGGAGTGTCACAGCTGCAGCATTCCAGGAACAAAACACTGCAAAAGTGGGCACTGTGCAGTGCCGTAACCTCCAAGCCCTTCCTGTTTGCCTTTGCTGGCATCGGTGTGGATCAGACAGGGCTTACGCTGTGCAACGCTGCCTTCAATGCGGTATCCAAGGATGATTGCAGCCCGCTGGATATCGACTCTGTTCATCAGGTCTGAGCACTTCAGGGCACTCAGTCTCTCCCCATCTTGGTCCTCCACGAAATAGATCAGCTCCACGGGGTTATCCACACCAACTAACCGTGACACATTCACGATCTGAAAAGAAATTGCAAAGCTTTTACATTTTAAGTTGTATTTACTTGGAGCTCCCATACATTAGGCCTTACAGTCCATGCTCTCTCTCCCCTGTTGTAACAGAAAGGAAGATTTCAAGGGACGTGATCCCTTGTATAATACATTTTTATGACAAACCTTTTTTCCCCCCCTACTTGTATCATAACAATGTACAGATCTGATCAGTAAGAGAACTGCTTTCACTCTAAAGATGCCATCATTGTGCCACCCTGGAATCCTCTACTGCCTTTAGCAATTGTTGCTTAGTAGGAAATAAGAAGAAGTGTGACTGCACTTTTCCCTTCTCTAAATACCCACTCTAACTTTGATTTGTTATTCATAACACACACACACCTCTTTGCTCCAGTTTTTCTAAATGTTAAGCAGCTACACAGGTGAATATTCTGTTAGCATCAAATAAAACTGTTTGCTCTGTTTCAACTTAAGCATTTGCACAGTCACCTTCATCCTCCAAACAGCTCCCCTTGGCATCCACCTTTCTTCAGGAAGGAATGTATTTGACGCTGTGAGAAGCAATTCTTCCTACCTACATCTAAAGACATTAATAATCAAAAGAATGCATGCTATGAGGAAGCCCTGTAGATACTCTCTAACCACCAAGCATCTACATTGCATATGAGAACCACATAACTCTGAATTCCTGTAAAATTACATCTTTTTATATAACAACTCTCCTCTGTTTAACCATTTACCATGTAATGGTGAGCTCAAACAAGAATTAGGACAAAAAATAGTAGGAGGTATTCTGTCATGATTTTTTTCTTTAAAAAGAGTTTGAAGGGCTCTGGAAGGAATTGACATAAATAGAGCAATGTATTTTGCTTCCTTCATAATTATCCTTCTGCTATAAAGTACATATTTAATAAATTATAATCTCAGAAACTGCCCATAGGCCTAAAGTAAAGCAAACACACAAATGTTTGCATGTCTGAGGCTTACAAAAGCAAAGCTTTGTATTGTTTTCTTTCCTAGATTCCAACTAAACAAACCATGTTGAAGGAAAGAAGTGCAATTTATAGCTCAACAGGAATGATGTTCTGGTTTAGGGGAACAGCAACTCAACATGTTCTAAAAAAGCATTTCCCAGGAATGGTAACAGCAAGATGTGTGTGTATATATATATATATATATACACTAAAAAAAAGAGGGGGGGGGAAATGAGACAAGAGAAAGCACAATTGTCATAAAAGTCTTCTAGGACAAATCAACTGAAAGCAAAGAATAATGTTCAGTGTCAGCCACATTTGATGCAAGAAACAGAATATCTACAAATAGAGCAGAAAAATGTGCAGATCTCAAACACAGGAAGAGCTGCTAACAGGACCCATTAAACGATGCTGCTGCTCAGCTGAACACCCTTCACTCTTCTACCAGCTAAGGGGAACCAATCCCTGACTGAAGGTAACAAAACAGCATCAATTCAACACAGATATTCAGCAGCTGTAAAGCTGAATCTGCCTTCATGGACCACAACTATACAATTAGTTAACAAATGTCCACAGCTTTATATTATGTTGCTTCAGCTGGCTTGCCACAGCCTGGTGTCAGTGCACAGAGCAGCAGGGTGTACAGCCTGCTATCTGCTTCCAGCACAGAGGAAACCTTCCCAAACAGCACTTAACTCACATGGAGGGTCAGGGAGTTGAAAGGCCACGTGGGACTGAAAATCAACAGTCTTCGTTTTAATTTTATGAAACCCCTCTGAGCGTAGCAAAGCCACAGAATCAGAGAAATTTAGAAAATCCTCAAACTGAACAGTCACGTATTTTATTGCCTGTGAAGCATCCAAGAAGCACTATGTGTGTTACACACACTGGGTAATGGTCCCAAGCTGACTGAATGGGTTAACCAAGGAACTTCTCCACAGCTGCCTTTAGAAAAGGCAGAGGGTAGGAAGGACAAGACTCCTGCGCAAGTTGTCACAACTGAAACTGCACAAATTTTAACGCGGAATTTAAAACAACAGCATATGGCTCCCTATGCTGAGGAACAGGGATGAGTGAGAACAGTGAGAGTGGAGATAGGAAGAAGCAGCTGGAGGTATTTCAGCACAGTATAGAGAACACGGGAACAAGCACAAAAAAGTTCAGTGGAGGTGCAGGCTAGTGCTGGCAAACTAAACTCATTATTTTAGGCTAAGTTTTATCTGAAATAATTCATTCTGAATACAGTATTTTATGACTGCTCACACCATACAGAGAGAAGCTGCAAGACAAAATTTCAAAACCATGGAGAGATGGTTATGGATTTCTATTCTGGGAAAGCTGATGACTAGCAGGGTAGTCTGGAAGCAAATACAAGACACTTAGACTTGTACATAAGCACAGTAACTGTGACAATATCAGTGCCTCAGTTTTCATCTCTGTCACACTGATTCACTGAATTTTATTTATTGATTGTTTTAACTAGCCTCTGAGTTTGCTGCAACAGAGGAAATGGCATACTGGGGCTGAACTGTTTGAAATCTGGTCATGGAATTGAGGCACACAGTCACTGTGCCTATTTTTTATAGAGTTTCTATATTCTGAGTTTTGTGACACATGGTTCCAAATTACACTCTTTGTGCAGCTTCAGACTGGTTTAGTCTCTGTCCTTGAGAGTGCTAAGAATGCAAGCAGAGACAAATACTACTTTCCAGGCATCCAGCAAAGCAGCCCACATGTAAGGAAGCATTTAAGCATTTTACATTTACACCTTGGCAGTGAGGAATGACACAGGGAGGGAGGAGACAGAAGAATTTCAAACACAGGGGGCAGAAAATGGGGGGGGGGGAAGAAAAAAAAAAGACTAAAAGACTAATTCAACTTCTGTGTACATAAATGATACCATCTTTGTTGATACTAGATGTGCATTTAACCTCCACAGAGGAAAGGCTTAACTGTGTTCAGGTGTCAGTAAATTTAATTTAAAAAGTGTTTTCAAGTGAATATCATAGGTCAGTGAACAGAGTTGCCTTGGTAACAAAATCTAGTTCATAATTTCAAGCAGGGAAATACAAGTGGTAGGGAAGCTCCCAAGGCACTCTCACAGTCCCAGCCAACCAGGTGGGATGTCCTGGTCACGAATCCCCACAGGAGCAAGGAACCCCTGGGTGAACTGTTTCAGGGTCTCAAAGGCACGAGCACTACTTAGAAACAAGCAGATATGCACACACAGCTCCAAAGCTTGTGCACAAGGATTATTTTCCTTTCTTTGCTTCATTCATCACCTTGGGAAAAAAATAATCAAAAAAGATCCTCTTTCTGTCTTATTAAAAGTAGGATTTTAGTGTCTGGGCAATTAACTCAAGCTGTATTGTGGCTGGGACAGCACACAGATATAGGAACAGGCTGTGAGCAACCAGACAGAGGGGCCAACTGCTGCCCGGGACGGCCACCGGAGGGGCCAAAAGCCTCAGAGGAAAAGGTGAAGCAGCAGCAGTGCCCAAAGGTTTTATTTATAAACCTAGAAACTCACAGCAAGACAGGCATTCCTCAGACAGGAGAGACACATAAGCTGCCAGCAGAAAAAGAAGAGAACAAATCTCTGCCTTAATGAAAAGCTCGATTCAGTCATTACACTCCCTCATAGCTGCTACTTCCTCACACATATTGCAACTAAAATGCTGCCTAACATGTTCTTTCAATCAGGACACTCCTCTTTGTTTCATTTACTAGGATCATCTTTTCACTTTCTATTAGGTTCAAAGGACCAAGCATGTTGAAATGAAGGAAAATTAATTTTTTTTTATTAGCTGCTGGTGTATTTTTAAACTACAGTTAAGTCATTTACTTCCTAAACAATGTAATGAGAATTATTACAGTAAACTATTGACAAAATATAGCACAGGTATTTGAAGATGCAATGCAAACCACATTAAGCATGTGCCTTCAAATTTGCAGCAACAGAAGATGCATATTGAAAATATATACGGCTTACTCTGTGAAACATTAATACAACATCACACAAAAATGAGTGGAACTATCAGAAGTAGAACAAGCAGGTGTGAGGCTTCAGAGGGGTTTTTGAACATAATGGTTACAGGCTTTTTTCTCTTTTTATCATGGAGTGCCACCTGTTAACAGCACAGACAGTCAGACAGGAGGGGAAAGCCTGCTATTTGGGTACCCTCCAAAGCACTTCTTCAGAGTGTCTACGTTTGAAGCATAATTTTTAACATTCTTAGGTACTAACACATGCCTTTAGAAATGAAATCTAAACCTCACAAGGTATCACTTCTATTTCCTGAGCATGTGAAAGGAAACTAATATGCCTGCAGTAACATTCACAAATAATTGCTTCACCTCCTGACCTGCAGTCCTGATTTTCCACAGAGCTTAGAAATGTCACATTTCAATACACTATAAATATATTTCACCTCAGGAAAAACTCTGGTCTACAGGGTCACAACAGAAGTGAAATGTGAGTCTAGTCTTTAATGGATATATGCATGTTCTGTTAACAAAACTATGCAACACTTTTGTTGCTGGCAGCTTTTGTTCTTATTTTCACTTCATTGTGCTCTGCTATTGTAGCAGTCACTGATCTGTGTGCAAGAAATATATATGGGAAAATCTGAATATAAAGCACAAGAAACATCATTAGCTTTCTCAGAAGACACAAACACACTTCAAACAGAGTTTATACACTTGGCTATGAGGAACAGAATTAACAGCAGTAAAAGGTTTATAGCAGAAGCCTATGGACCCGATCCTCAGCTAACAGGGGAACACCCTTGAAAGAAACCATCCTTCACTCTGGAGCTCACTTCCAGGTGCATCAGTCCAGCTGCACACAACAGCCTCTCCGGCTGTCTCACCTGCCACACACCTGAACATCCTGCCAAGGAAGCTGCCAAGGTGCTGTAGCACCTGCAGGTACCCGCTGCTCTCATCCAGGAGAGCAGGACACCCATCACACACCTCGCTGCAAGGTATCTCTTCAGCCTCCCTTCTTCCACATCTCCTTTATTACAGTTCTAACCACTTGAAAGTGCGGGCTGAGAGCACCTGGAGAAGCCCTGTGATGGTAAGATGTGCTGATTGTAATGAACAGAACGCTCCTCTGCCCAAAGACAGCAGTTGGCAGGCTCTTTGCACTAATTAGGTGGCATAAATGAGCAGCACTGCTGTCTGGAACACGAGCTGCAGACCTCCTCTTATGGCCCAGTAAGTAATACAAAATCAAAAGAAAAATGCTGTATTTTCACTTTCCAAAATACTACTCTCTATCTAAAAAGGATGTGCTGCCCATAATTTTGTGCGTGAAAAGATAAATTACCTGAGCTTTATTGTGCAAAGTCATAAAACTGTAATCTAAACATACACATTTTATAGGCTGTGGTACCTTCGCTAGCAACATAAGGAATATTTGCTTCATTTACATGCAAAGGGAGGACAAAGGCATAACGAACAAAGTGCACTAGGAGGTGTTGGGAATAGGAGATCTGAAGCAGACACCTATTTGCAGCAATTCAAAGCTGTATGGAAGAAAAATAAAATAAAATCTCCATTACTGAAACAGATGTTTCTGAGAGAGAAAAATAGAAGCAAGAATATCCCAACATCTGGAAATTTAAGTGGTAGCAAATACTAGGATTAAATGAAATAAAGACAATAGATCTGAAATGCAAAAAGGGCATCTGGGAGGTAAACCAACTGTCAATGAATTAGCTGGAAAAGGAAATTTTTAAGAAGATGAGCCATTAAAAAGTACTTTGGCTTTCAGATTGTTGAACTGACTAGTAAGAACACATCAGAATTTAAAACTTTAAATTAAATATCCAAGTCTTCTTGGACTTCATGTGAATAAATCCACCTGTTACAAAACTCTAAAGCAGCACTGGAATCCAGATAACAAAAGTTGCTATGTGTGCAAAAGTTGGCATGATTAATCATTTTTACCAGAAATCCAACCCTGTGACCAAGAGTACAGTGACAAATAAGATGTTAAGGGGTAGAATGTACTACTCTACTGCTGCATCAAGCTGCACATGATTCTATTTCGTATTTCTACACCACTACCAAACCATCACAGAGAACTGTGAAGTAGCTGTCCCAGCAGATTAATTTTTTTCAGATGATCATCCTGTCTCCTTTTGCTAGGCACCTCGTGTAAGCTAAACAAGACAGAACATTTTTAAAATAGGATGTTGGTAAAATAATTTTTCAATGTTGTTTCTAAGAAGCCATCAGAAATTTTCAGCAGGAACTTAAAACAATCAGTTATTTGCATTTGTTATGTTTAGCTTAAAAGACAAGAAGAACCCTGGTTTTAGGTGTAAAACACAGGTATCATCAACTAGCTAAACGTGAGACATGCTTTGGAGTTATATTTCTCAACTCAAAACCTGAACAACGTTAACTTATTCAGTAACTTATTACACTTTATTTTTCATCCTCTGATTTTGAGCTCTTAATACCTGCACAATGTTGCTGCCTGCAAAACTGGCCCGTCTCCATATCCGCCCTCTGACCAAAGCCTCGTTTAACAGGTGAGCGAGTTTGCGCTCCATCTCAGCCCGAAACACTTCCTCCTGAATTCGCTGGTCGACGACTCCCAGGAGAACTGCATGGCACAGAAAGCAACCCAAGAAAACAAGTTCATCAGCAAAACTTCTCAGTGTCTTCTCCTCAACTTCAGTTACAAGCTTTGAGTCGCCCTGTGACAGCCCATGGACAATTTGAGAGCACCTGTATTTATATGGGAATTCTGACCTGTTCAGCTGGAGGTTACATGTTGGAAAAGGGAGACATTTGGTGGGAAAAAGTCAAAATAAGTAATTTGGTGGAAAAAAAAATATTCAGACAGAGGACTTTTTTGGAACCTTAACCAAGCTGGACAGACCCAGGATAACAAGGAAACAATTTCAATTCTAAAATTGCATCAAATTATGAGCATTCCATGAATTTTTAAAAACTACTGAAAGAGAAACCTTAGTCTAAATTGTCTGCTTCAACTAACTGCAGTCAAAGTGTTGTGTTCAGAAGTGACAGAGAGTTGGACACGGGGAGGGCAAGGGTTCAGAGTCATGGAGAAAAAGTAGAACAGCAGCACATGAATGAAGCTGTGTATTCAAGTGCAACTTCCCTTGATAAGATTAACAAGTATGCCAATCACAGCACAAAAAAAAATGGTTAGCAGCCCTGCTCACTTGGCAAGTAGGTACCCTGGGTCACTTGGGCAGCTAATGCTGAGAGGAATCCCTGAGGGAAAATGAAAAAAAGGGGGGACCTTTACTAGCAGTAAGAGAAAAATGGAATGAATGGAGCAAGTCACTCAAATGACCCAACTGAGCAATCCTCCAGGACAGCAAACCAACTCACTGCTGACTGCATTAAATAAATTCAGTTTTAATTCCCCTCCACTAAAATTATTTATATTTTTCAGAAGCCCCTTTTTCTGTGTTTCCACATTTTTTTAAGTGTGGTGCTTAATAAAAAGCTGCCAATTAGATAAAATCAATTAAATATAGGGGGTTTTAAAAACAAATATATTAAAGCCACTTTTTCAATTTAAAGCTTTTCACTGCAGACGTCAGAAAAAGGAAACATTTTCATGATTTCTCACTGAGATAAACAGCATCTGTCTTCTAAATTCAATCACAGACTAAGTATCTCAGAATTAAATAGCAAAGTAGACAGTAACCTAAGGCTATTATATACACCAAGCAGAAAACTGTTCTTGCCTGTGTATTGGATTTCAGTATCAATGAATTATGCTTAATAGCATGAATTGTATTCTTCAACAGAGGGAGAACACCGCATATCCCAGTGTTTTACAACTACTGGGATACATGCACATATATCTGGGTAATTTGATATTGAAAACCTTTACATGCATAGATTCTATCGTTTTCCTATGTCATGATTCATTACCCTTACCATACAATACACTGACTGAAAGCACTGACCCAGCCAAAGTCTACTAGCTCTTCCCAGAATCCTGCAAGAACTGAGACTACAAAAAATTCCTCTACAGCAAAAAAAAAAAAAAAAAAAAGAAGTTGCTGCAATTGGCTTTCAAAATCTTACAGGCAGGAAGTTTATTAAAACCCAAGGGGATGAGATTTCAGAGTTGGAAGAACCCTTTTTTTACTGCAGGAGCTAAGGGAATTTTCAGCAGCAATGGACAAACCTAAGGCTGAGCAAGAGAGGGAGCGGGTGCAGCCAAAAAAGCCAACATAAATCTCTAAGGAAGGATGCCACTGGATACGAGACACACATAGGAGCTTCTCCCACATTAGTGAGCATTATCTGAAATTCTAAATCTTTCTTCTCTCAAACAAACCATGTGGGCTTCAGAAATTAAGGTGCAACTTGGTTTCCTGCTTAAAGAGTAAAGTGGTGACTGGTGAGAAGAGACAGGGAAACTTGGAAAAAAGAGCAAGGCTATGCAACAAGTGAACTGCAGGTAATAAAAGTTCTAGGAAGACGAAAGTGTATCCAGTGGGGCACCTGCACCCTAAGAACAAGTTTGGTAGGCACAGCCTCCTCACTAGTCAGGCTTAAAAGCAGCAGACCTACAGCAGGCAGGCAACCTCAACAGCCTCTGAGCACCTAAATGTGACAGCTCAACCACATCCGTAAATTACAGAATAAAACATTCAGAAGACTTTGGTGGGAGGGATCTTCTGTGAATGAATCAGAAGAGATCAATGAAATGTGATGAAGCTCTTTCATGTACTCAGAATTCATCTATTTTCACTCTGTTTTATTCCAGGCATGTTTTGGTAGAAAGTGTCACACAAATAAAATCTTAATTTTCACTTAAACTAGATACCTAAAAATCAATGTGGCATATTGACAACATGCAGAGTAGACACTTTATGCTTGACAGTCTGAGTTGTTTCAGGAATGAGCTGCCTTACAGACAAAAAGTGCTTTGTGTGCATTATCAAGGAATTGCAGTAGTTAATTCTAGACCAGGGATTTATATTTCCCAGATATTCCAGGTCACTGGGCCTTTGGTTTTAGAATTTATTCAGCTCAGACATGTTATTACCTCATAAAAATGCAGCACCCTTAAGCCATCGATATTTATGCAGGCTAGTTATCCCACTAACAAAACTAATTGCACTTTTACTTACTCACAGAGACTTACGTACCTGTTCTCACCCAGGAAGATTTCATCAACTGGGACACATTAAGCTTAGGATAATGAAAGGCTGAAGGAAAAACAGAATGGAGGAAAAACATCCGTAAGAACAGCATTCTGAACAACACACACAAAACCAGAAGCCACTACATAATTTATACTGTCAGCAAGCATCTTTCTTACCCAGATGCATTACTGCTCCTGAGGCAATGCAGACACAATGGCAAGGGGAGTGCTCCGAACGCACACTGCCGAGTTTGTCTCTAACAAAAAGAAGCTAACTGGAACAGTCAGATTTATTACGTGAAAGACTTCAAGCTGCTGCACCGAGGTCATTGCTCCCAGAAATTTAAAAGCTCACTGTCTGAATGGTGACTCTTACTGAGCTAGCTGCAGGATCAGACTTCTTGCTCAAAGGGCAATGAGGCAACTTGTGTCTCAGGATGAAAATAAGACCTTCTCTGAGGCAGAAACTACAAGGAAACAATAAATGTAAAGCAAAGAACTAAAAACATTATTTGTGCTCCAGACTTGTGCAGGGGGAAGCATTTAAAAAAACCACCACCTTGATTTTTTTTTTTTTTTTTTACAAAACCCACAAATAACTGCATGTAGAAACACTGCTGTAGACAAACCTCATGGCTTTTCTGTTTGGCTCAGTGGCTCCAAGCATTCTTAATTTTTAAATTTTTCTAAAAAAGTTCTGCTCCAGAGTGAAATCACTGCCCCAGTAATAAAAAAAGTCTGTTTCTACTGACTTCAGTATGATAAGATTTTTCCCAACGTTTCCACTGGAGTGCAGTAAAGACATGTTGGGAAAGAAGTGAAGATGGGGGCTGGGCCAACAGTTTCCTCAAGGGAAGTCTTAAGCTTCACTATGCCAATAAGGAAAAGGAATGGTCTTAACTTTCTCAAAATATTTAATCCAGATGCAGTTTGCTAAGCATTATACAAAGGTTAATTTTTAAACCATTTCATGGACAGAAAGAATGCAGCACATAACAATTAAATGACCTGGCCCATGCTGGATCAATTTAGAATAAAGATGTCTAGAGTTGTGGAATAGTTTGCCACTACTCCATGTTTCAGAGAAGCAGAAAAGTAAAGTTTTTCTAATTTAATGGTGCAAGAACTTGTAGACAAGCTGTCCTCTGTCAGTGTACCAAAAAACTGATTCTTTTGCCCCTTAAAAAACTTACGAATTTTTTTGTTATGGTAAAAGCAAAAGAATAATTAGTTACATTTTACCTTTTATTTTCACAGATTTATAACTAACTCCTACCGGAAAAAAAAAAAAGAAGAAAATTTGGTTACTCCACCTTTATTTCAATAATAGCACCACTAGCTTCAAGATGACCACCTGGTTGGTACTCTGTGACTTACTATTCAGAAGGGTATTAGAACATGGTCCTTTTTTTATGAACAGGAAACACCAGCCCTCTATACAAGTGATCAGGATGCACTAAATTTCCAAAATTCTCAGACAAGCAAAAAGCACCTCAGGGTCCGTTTAAACACACCCATTTATTTTTGGCATCCTGCTACTCGATTCTTCTGATTGTAGCTTGGAGATTGACATTCTATTTACCCTAGTCATGAAATTGTTTACTTCAATTTAGAAATGGAAGCTGGAAAAAAAAAAGCATAAACTAAACCGAAAACTGATTCTGTTGTTTTCCAAAGCATGGAAAGAGCACGATAAGGAAATCAAAAACCTTCCAGAGACCATAATGCTTTGAACTGCTGGCAGTTGTGAGTTTGTTCTTCTTTTAACCCAAAATCATGTTTTGCTTCAATACTTAATGTGCTCTTCACACTTTTTCTAATTAGTACTTGAAAATGATTTAATTCATGCAAATTGCTGGGTGACTATTCATTTAAACTTTTCACGGAATTAATGCAACTTAAAAATAAACCAACTTGAGCAGAAAATCTTGACATTGAAAAGGATGATGTGCTGTGATCATTGCCAACTAAGGCTAGGTTCTAAAACCTGACAAAGAATGCTGAAAATTGTCAGAAGTCAGCAAATCCAGGTTACAACTCATACCACAGGTCACTCAAGTGTCTCACTGACACACACATGGTCAGATCTTGAGCTCATCTGGAGTCTCAGCACTGCAGCAAGATCATATTTGCAAGATTTCTAATGTCCTCTGGAAGTAACAATTATAAACAGCACTGACTGATTGTTATTCTGAGGGGGAAGCTGGATAGACAAAATGCAATTATTAGCTAGATTGCAGCTGGTCTGCTAACGACTCTGGATGCATTAATGAAGTAGATGCTGGCATCATTAGAAGATTCTAACATGCAGCCCTGGAGCACCACACCGTGTAACAGCATCGATTTGATGCTGAATGAAAAGGGAAAGGGTCACCTGCTCACCCAGAGACCTACTGACAGCAGCCTAAAGCACATCACTCAGGCAGCGTGGTCACTGCCAGATGCTCCAAGGATCTCTGACTGTCTCCTACAGATGTGTGGGACCATGCAGGACGGAACTGGTATCATGCTGACCGTTCTTATTTCTGATAAATGGAGAACAGTAGTTGAAAGCATGAAGGGAATGCAGTATTTGGAACAAGAAGGCATTACCTGAAAAATAAGATTCCATGCAAATACTGGGGTGTGAGCAACAGCAACACACCGTGTCGGTTTAAAATCTGCTCCAAAATCAAGGCAGAAAAAAGTTGCCAAATATTTCTGCAGTCCTTGGACCATACACAATTTCATCTTTATCCTGTTGGCCTTGCAACATCTCCAAGACAGCCAAAATAGATGACATGCATCAAAGTGCTACTTAGCACTGAAAAAACAGCAAGTCCCAAGGCAACTCTCTCAAAGTCCTAATAAAAACAAAGAGCTTTATTCAGTGTAACTTCATGAAGGCAAATATTGCCCATCTACTCCACAGCAAGCCTTTGCTTGTCCTCTAAGAAATCTACCAGCCATAAAGAGATACCAGATATTTAAGTTTCTATTATTTTTTAATAAACTAGCACCCAAACCCTGTGATTAGACTTGGTTTTCTTTCTGCTGACATGTAGGTCGTGACCATCTAACCAATTAACAATCTGAAACATGAGCTATAAGGTGAAAAATAAGCATGGGAAAGGTATAAACCGGACATTCAAATAGAAACATGTTGCTGAAGTCACCTAGAAGTCTTGTGAGGAAAGAAGAAAGTCTGGAAGTTTCCAGGTTTGGCCATTTTGACAGCCCTATTCCTGCAAAGAACAGTCCAAATCTGTCAAACAACTTTTACTCCTGATCCTGACTCTACATGAGTGGGGGAAAAGCTGACAAAGAATTCCTGGTGTTAATGATGTACTGCACAGGGACAAACCACACAGTTAAAAGTATAAACAGGACATATTATCTATGTGAATAAAAACAGTGAGAGGACAGTGTGTGCAAGGTCATGTAAAGTGAACAACTGGCATGGAGCAAATATATTCATTCGAATAAGACTCATATTTGGGATAGTGGTGTCATGGTCTCACTTAGTGTCGAGATGCATAAGTAGCTTTACCTGGGCATGATCAACTTCAACGCCCAAAGCTGGGGGTTGAGCCCTGACACTCAGCTCACCTACAAATCATTTCTTCAGATGCAACTACAACTTATAAAATCATACACAGAGTCCTTAAGGGATAAAGAAAAGTCACCACCAAGAGTATTAACTGTTAGCATGCCAGGTAACTAAGGCACAAATGGCACACAACAGCATGGCATGGAACATTTCGTATTTACATATAAACACTAACATATATAGATTGTTTACATGTAAATATCCAACATTCCTAGAAAAAGTCACACTGAAAGCAGAGGGTTGCATATTTATTTGCACAGACCAAAGCAGCTATATCAATCTAAGGTGTCCTAACACCTTCCCTGCTACAGCTGCTCTGTAGAGCAACACAAAGCACGAATGCAGAGTCCAGGGCCTAGAAAACAAAAACATTTAGGCATCTCCCTGCCAAAGTAGCTTCGAGGATCTGGCTGTTGGTCACCCTCAACAGACTGTTGAAGAAGATGTTTCAAGAAGGATCTGCCCAATGCTGCTGAGCCTTTGGACAAGATTTTTGGCTCTGAATACTGAAGATCTAAAACCCTCAGGCTCAAAATACAGTCATAGCAGCTGTGTAAAAAACTGTAGAAACTGCTAAAAATAACTGGCTGTGGTTGTCTCACTGATAAAAGCGTTTGAACTACATTCATCATTTCTGTGCTCGCTGACAGAAGGACCCACAGATCTAGTAATCTGAGAAGCCATGTTCACTTTGCCAACTTATCAAATAGCACCACAGCTGGTATTCCAGAACAGTGCCTACAGCGTGTACCAAAGCACTACTGGGACCAAACTAGACCAGTTCAAACCCAAATGTGCTGTCCTGCAATGGGCTCAATCTATAGTAAATAGGAGTTCCTCTAACAGCAAGCAAGTCAAACGCTGACAGGATGTTCCTTAATTTAGGACACCTTACCCACCAAATCCTCATGTTTTCTATATTGCAATCTTTGGGAAGATCTCATAGTTCCTAAAAATCCTGACCTCTTCACTCATTCTACTTTACTTGGCTTTCTAATTGACATGTGAGTGACCACAGGGCTCCACTGGCACTGGCCTAGAATCATCCCCACTGACCAGGCACTGTGCACGTGCAGGTAACACACGGCGAGCTCCTGATACAAGCATTAAGGAAATTTCAAATTTCCTAAGTACCACCAGGAAAGAAAAATACAGTCATCAAATTGTTTGGTTTGGAAGGGACCTAAAGGTCATCTAGCTCCAACCCTGAGGAGAACCATGTACATGCATGTTTAACAGGAATGTTTTTCCCCTATGACCAGCCTCTCTTTCAGGATACACCGGCCCTGGTAGAAATTCTGTTATCACTTAATTGCGCTGTAGCTCCACTGCACAATCCAGAAGATGGATTCTCTGCAAGGGGCAACCTGCAAATGCACTACAAATATAATTTCAGAATATGTGGACAAAACTAAAAGCTGTAAGAGCTGATGTATTACATCACAGGAAAAAAAAGCGTCCCTCAACACCAAAAATATTACCAGAGACTAAAAGCTACCTAAAATCAAGGGCAAATGTGTAAAAGAGATGACACAGAGTAAAGAGAAGTGTCTTTTAAGCAATCAAGGCAAGAGCAAAATTTAATGTTAATTCAGTGAGCAATAAAGACCATAGCCCACAATGTGAGATGTTCTGTGGCTTCACAAGATAAAAAGAAATGCTACTCATCTATGGACAGGGATTCTCAAGACTTTTGGTCCTGGCTTCACTAAATAGACGTGCCAGTGCATAGAGCTCACTGTCTATGTGAGACCAAATGAGAACAGAAATACTTAAAGAAAAGGAGGTAACAACCTCATACATTTTTTAATTGATTATGGGAGTAGAGGGATCAAAAATGCTGAAAAAAGTTCAATAAAAAGTCTGAAAAAAATTAGTATGTTTAAACTGCTTCCAGTAAATGGGGAAGTATCCTGTGCAATCATCTTACCTAGATCGAAAGGTGCTAAGGAGAGCAACTTCTCTGTTGACAGTCACTCTACAGTATTTTCACTGACATGCACAACTGTATAATGAACACCAGGTACTACTAGGCCTGATTTGCCACTAAATGTTTAACTATACTGCAAAACTCACTGTGTCAGATGTTATGCATCTCTACAGCTCACAGAAACAACTCTGAAAATTAAAAAGCATGGTGAGATAGAAGAAAGGGGAAACTAATAGACTGAGTCAATAACACCCACCAGCAGGGGAAGGCAAGTACTATTCCCTCATGGTCTTGCTTACGTTCATGAGTCATCTGAAAAATCTAACCAAACACAAGTTGTCAATGTTGAGTGTCAAGAAAGCTCTGTTATGCAGGCAGTTCCCATTCATCTACATTTAGGATGACAGTGATCTGAAAAAAATGGCTTGCCATGCAAATGTACATAAAAAGTGAGAAAGGTAATACCTTAAAACGCAACAGACTATACGGACAAATTAATTCAGATGATTTGGGCAAATATCAGTTTATGTAGCCAGTGTCCCAGACTTCCTAGAAGTCAGAGAGACAGTTAAGTGCAGCACAATCCTGAAAGCAGTAAACCCTGCTGAGAATTAGCAAAGGCCTCTGTAGTCATAACAAGATAGACACACCTTGGACTGCACTTCACAGCAACACTGATCTGAGTGATTTTCTTTTTTTTTATCTGGACTAAGACCAATGGACTAATGAAACCAGGTTAAGCACAGCTGACCCAGCACAAAAGGAAAGTGTGATGACAAAAGCAGCAAGTTGCTGTAACACCAAAATGTGAGCAGAAAGGGGCATAGATTTGCTCTGCAGAACTCAGAATGCAAGTTGGGTACTTGAAGTTGCATTATCAATTACGCACGAAATTACGTTAAAGTTGTAGAGAGGGAAGACACTAGACAAAAGTATTTTGCAGTATTGGGTAACAGCAAATACTCACGTTCAGCAATCTGCTGCACAGGAAAGCCCAGATAGAAGCTGAATTCCACCACGGACAAGTTTCTGAGCTGCTCGCTGACTTCAGACCCATTTAGAAAACCATATTTATCTCGGATGGCAAAAACAATGCTCACAGGGCCCTGTCGAAATGCCACCCCAGGCCTGCTCAGGGTTATGTTCAGTATCTGAAAAGACAGTATTGAAGCAGGGTCAGCAAAATCAAATCACTGCTGTTTCCATCCCTTCCTTGACAGGCTTTTCTTTTTTCCTCTAATATGAAGAGGGGGGCAATTCACATCAAGACAGAGGAACATCTGTTCCAGATTGGTTCAGCCAGCTGAGTCTCAGAAGAGGCAAAGTTACACGTGAATTCCTCTTCAAAGAGTTATCCTTTAAGGTCAATCATAATCCAGAATGATCTGAAAGCTAGAGCCCAGAAAATGATTTAAAAAAAACACCTAGCAAGACAGTCAGCAAAATAAATCTAGTAATAAGCCTTAGATGAATGCCAAACTGCATGGAACAGAAGAAAGAGATTGTTATGGTAAAAAAATGTCCTGAAAATGGATGTTCTCTTGGTTAAAATCTCCTGCACCATGCACACCCAAAACCCACCAACAGTTAGAAGCCTTTCTGTGGCACCAGTACACACAGCAACTGCGTCCATGTAGATAAACCTCTTCTGGAAAATAAGAAGTATTTAAAATAAGTTGGCTAAGCTGATAGTCCAACAAATTGTTTCGCATGTTCTGTCTTCAGTCTATGCAGTGACATTGCGTCATTGTGTTTAAAGTTCTGAGCACTTTTCTATATGTACTACATAGTGCCTTAGGTACTATAAAATTTATGCCATTTTTCTTCCTGATTTTATTTTAGGGTACCACAGATGGGTATTTATGGTGTCAGTTAAACAACGTAATAAAATTTTTACTGATTGTGGTATTACAACAAAGTTAGATTAAATTTAAGAACTCAAACAGAAGAGGGAATTGGTCTCATTGAATTGAATTACTGACTTTCCAGGGAGTTCTAAGCTCTGCTGTGTGATTCAGTGCTCTGCACATGTGCAACACCTTTCATGTGTGAAGTTCCAGTAGCAGCTGTCACAGACATCATATACTGTAAGTATTTCTAGACCTCAGAAGCAACTAGCATGTTTGCTCACATGGTTGGCTCACATGGCAGGGTCATGTAACCCCTATATTCCCTAACAGGGTCTCCAGCAGGGCAATGAGACCTGAAAGTTTTCTTCCAACAAAAACTTTATACCAACACCTTACTCTTTTATAGTAAACTATGATGGGAGTGACTTTGGTAAGGGTTGGAACAGTTTTTATTTGAGAAATTATAAACCCTATCATATTCAGTAATAGAAATCATCATCTTGGATCATTTTTTCAAAAAGTTTGTAAACAGAGGGATATGTGGTGCCATATTATTTTGTAGGGGGAAAAACCAACTGACTTCAAGACAAAGCCTCATAGTTCTACAAGACCTAGAGACTGCAAGTGACAGCCAATGAACACCTAACTCATTTTACTGTCTGGATGAAACATGGGACAAAGCAAAGGTGAGGGGGGAAAAGGGACAGACAAAACATGCTCATCTTCTTACCTGCACAGTGAAGTTGTAGAACTCCTGGTGTTTGTTCACCTCCAGGAATGCCATTGTCAGCCCTCTCTCAATGCGCTGGCTAAAGTTGCAGAACCCAATATCCACGTTTCGAGGTACAAACTGAAGTACTGAAAAGGCAAACATTATTCCTACAGATAAGTATTTCCACGAGACAGAACAAAACAAGCAACAGAATTCACAGGGCTATCATTTTCTTCTTTCATGAAGCTCAGGACACATTCAGTGAAACACCAGATAAAAATACATTAAAAATACATTTTGTGTTGCTGTAGTAAATTCTCTACTTGCTAATATTGGTTGCAGCAGCAATTAGATTTCTGAAACATACTAGTGAATCTCTGTTTCCTCCTGCATACTAGGAGACCTTCACTATACACATGTGGCTAACTTCACCTGACTTGACCACTGAATTGGCCACACTGAAATCCTTAACACCCAACTAATCCACGAAAATCTTCAGGAAAAAAAGCAACAAATACATCTTTCTTGTAGCCTGAAATACAGTATTTAGCTTATCTAAAAGACTACATATTGGATCCATTAATGCACATTAGTATTGGTCTAATACTTTCAAAACACTTAGTAAACTATCTGTTAAGTTTAGATACAGACATCTTTAAGTTCAGAAGACAGAAAAAAAAGAGCACAAGATAGAAAGAGTGAGTTCAGAGGAATGTGATCAGGCACACACACCTGAACTACATGCACACCTGTGGATTTCCAGATATAGCCTTAACCAAAGAAATGCTACGGTTAGCTTACAGACCCTAACAGCAATGTTATACAAGGTTCAGAACTGAAAAATACATCTACTGTCTCTCTATATAACCACATTAAGCAGTGGAAAAGACATCACACCTGCACAGTTAAAGTGATGTCTTGCCATACAATTATTAACAGAGAATAAACAACACACGAAACGTTCCTGAACAAAAGTACCATGTTGACATTTATTAACTCCGCTTGTATGCTGAGTCCCTGTCACTACCTCATTACACAGTCAACCAACCAGACAGGCAGTTTTATCATGCAAACAGGGCCCAAAGAAGATTTTAAACGACAACACTGACTCTCAAAATCTATTACGTGGGTACTATTTTGCTTTAGATTATTAGTAGCCATCAACTTTGCATAAACCGCTGCAATACAGCAGCCATGGAAAGCTGAATACCACACAAGCAATCCTCCTGCTCATGCTATACATAAGCCATCAATCCTCCTGCTCACCAATTCTCCTACATCATGACAACACAAAAAGGCAGCTTTTAATATAAATTTAATCTGAAATTGACACAAGCATTACAAAGCAGCTGCACTGTGATTTTACAAATAAATGTTTCACAGTTTTCTTTTCTCTTCTCACCTTTAGAAACAACAAAAAGAGCACACCTATTTTGCAATGTACCAAAAAAAAAAAACGCTGAAAAAAAAAATGAAATGATGAGGTTAACTGTTCACAATTTATCACCTCTCCACCATGGACCTTTAAATTATGCCATTAGCACCAAGAATTAAGATTTGCAGTAGAACACAGGGTTTTGACTCAACCCCGCATCACAAGTGAAGAAGTGTGAATCAGTACAAAGCTACCTTTTCCCCTCTGTGTCAGGAAGAACTCACCTGTCTGAACTTGGAATCTGTTGTCTGGCACAGTGAAGGAAGGATGCAGTGAGAGGATCATGGGGGCCTCCCCACGAAGAAGACTGCTGTTCACAAGCACGTTTATGACAGCTATTGCCGTGTAAACAAAGGGACCAGATGTCACCAAGAAAGAAAATTTGGGAGAAATTTTATAAACCTACAAAAAAAGAAAAAATCAGAAATTAAAAAAACCCAAACACATCAATGTTAAATTTGGCAACATTTTAGACCTACACAGTCTCATGCAGTTCAAAGCCACTTCATCAAGAGGTAGGAAAATGCAATCTTTATTTTTCAAAGAGCACAGAAGCACAAACACAAGTGCTGTGCCTTGCAGCCTCTGCTCCAGTGCATCAGAGAGGCAACTCCCCTGTGCCAGGTGCACCTACTGGAATCTCTTCAGTACAACACACCAATCTCACCACTTCTTGATTTATCACATCCCCACGTATTAGCACTCCCCCTCGCCTACATTCCCCTGGTGTACGTAACATTCCCCATACAAAATTCCTGTTTACTCACTGAACTGCTTGCATAGCTTCTGCATTTCAGTCATACATCACATAGTGAATACATCCTATACCATTCATATGTGGCACACAAGGAGTAAAATACACATAACCAATGTTCTTTGGATATAATTTTCGCACTCAAGAAAACTTTCTTCCAGGGAACACTTCTATCCGCTTGTTTCAACACAGTTACCACATTACAATTCTCCTCTTCCAATTCATGTCCTGACTTTGAGTCTTCTTAAAAACCCTGAGGAGCCTTAGACATCATGTAAAAGAAATGAGATTGCAAGTTAAATATAAACCTTGAACCATGCAGACACACTTATCCACCATTTCTCAGTCTTCTAAGTAAGAACAAACTGAGGGTTTTTTTATTTAAACATAATGCAGTGTCTTCCCTCCTTCAGAGAAACCCTCTCAATATTAAGAACACCTGTTTCCCCATCATTATTTTCTTCCTTTTTGATTTACTCCCCCAGTTTGCTTTATTTGCCTGTGGCAGTCACACTTCAAAAGTATTTTGGGATGTGCAACATGATGGCCTCACAGATAATGCAAACCAGAGACCCAAAGTTTCTGATAAACGTGGACCTCTTAGCTGAAGGGATGCTAGCACCTTGCAGATGCCTTGCTGGTGAAGGGATATGTTAGATAACTTCAGCTTCAGGATCAGCCTTATAGAAAAGCACAGTGCCACTTAAATTGCAACCCACATGTTCCTTATTGGTATTTCTGCTGCAGTGTAAACTGATGGCAACTGTTGTTGAGATGAGACAGCAAGCTCCTCTTTCCTGTCCTCTAAAAAAGCATGCATTTCAGAGAGCTCATCTTCACCAGAAGAAACTACCTCAGCAGCAGAAGGAAATGAGAAAAATAATCTATGCTGCTCATTATGCCTTTCTTCTTTCTTAGCCCACAAATATATGCACATCCAACTTTTATTTTAAATGGATTTAGATCCATAAAACTCAAATTTGTTTGATATGAATAATGTGCACAGCTCTTTTCAGCTCCTCTTATCTGAAATTTTATTCTTTTATCTCATGATGAAATAATCTCTGCAGCTTCAGTTTGTCAAATGGAAACAGCAGTTAAAATGGGTAACGCATGCCAAAAGAAAGTTGCCCATTACTTGCAAATGAGACTACTTAAAAGGCAAGAAAAAGAGGAATTAGAATTACAAATCTCAGTGACAGTTTGCTGGTGATTTCTAAAGCAATGTATGCTGAGGAAGAGAGGCCTACTGCAGCCAGCATATACTTGTGCGTTCAAGTTGGGGATTTCAGACATGAAAGCAAGCCTCTGTAACCAACTCAGCTGCCTCCATCTCTGACTGGTTGTGCTGCACCTCTGACACCAGGAGAGCAGCCTACCCTGGAATTAACTTTTTTGGCTCAAAAGCTAACACCAGTTCCCTTCTGTGCTTCGCTGCATCAGAAAAGCAAAAGAAACTCCAGAATGGACATCCAAAATAAAAATCCACTTTTAACAGTAATTTTGAGGTAGGCAGATTAGACCCACTACAAGTCAAAACAATAGCTATTTCTGCTTGACATATTGCAGGGCTGTCTAGAATTAGCTCTCTTCAGCCTAATCCATATGACAGAAATAACAGACCCATGACAGCATGATGCTGTCTACAAGCTAATTCACAGAGAAATCTACAAAGCTATCTAGGATAGAAGAGCACAGCTCATGACTCTGGACTCGTGATTCATGAATGAGAATCGCTGCTTTTGGCACAGCTCTAATGGTTCACAGACCCAGCCATCCATCCAACCCTCTCTTGGAAGTTTCACCTCTACTGCCAGGACAGCTAGATGCTAACAAATTAGGTAGCTGAACCATCACATTTTAGGGTGTCACTATTAAAGTACACAAGCACGGATTTCTAATATTAAAAAGTACAAATTCTTTACTTTAAGCCTTGGGCCAGAAAGCCAGAGAAGCACACAAAACTCCATGTGCACTTTGGAGCCATTCCCGCTGCAAAAGCAGAAACCTTTAGTAGAAGCACAGAACTCTTAACACCACCTCGAGTTAAGCTATCCCCACTCCAAAGTGCAATGACTAACCCAACTCTGCTGTTTCCAGAACACAACCTACCTCATTCCAAGCTACCCTCACAAGAGAAAGCACATCCAGTACAGAAAGTTTTTAAGCCTCAGTTTACTAGAGGCTAGAGGAGTATTTAGGAAAAACATCACTGTATCGTTTCTCTGTCCCTTATGATGTTTCCTAAGCATTTGCTAGTGATTATTGTCTGCTAAAATACTTGACCAGATGCACCTTTGCCACAACCTAACCCATGCCTACACTCCACTGCATTATGTTGTGTAAACATCTGGCAGAAAGTATCAGCAACTTATTTCCTCACTACCACCTTATTAAGAATCCTATAAAATGCCTGCAGAGGGTGTTTAACTTCCTGAGGATGGAATACAAAGGCTCACAGGTCTTAAAAATGAAACAAAGCTTCTGCTTCTCTGCGCTTCAGGATCCTAAGGCAACAGTTCTCACTGGTTTTACACATCTCTACAGTACCAGCCAGAACTTCAGCAGTGGTGAAGCGGCGATGAAGCCAGTGCAAGACCACAAGGTGGCATCTTTGAAAGAAGCAGTTACCTGGCAATGACATGAACTCCTTACTTTGGAGGCAGAGTTCACTGATTTGGGATTACAGGAACTGGTAGGTTAAGGACACACCCCCAAGACCACATTAAATACAACAACAAAGTGGCTACGGTAAAAATGCTAAAATGCGTGATAAAATTTCCAAGCACAAATGAGGCTGGCAAAAACCTTTTTCCTGTTGGCATGAACTTAATTGCACCAGGGGTCCTGGCAGTGAGTCTCTGCCAACACTATTTTATTTCACACCCCAGTGCAAGTCAAGTCAAGAGAACATTGTCTAACAGATCTTACCCAAGTGTCATAAGCTTTACGTTACAGAAAGTTGACTAAAATTACTCTTACTCAGACAATGGGGTCTTAATTCTTTTGCAGATGCATTATGTTGAGACCAACTAGAAACAAAAAATTGAAATTTTTCGTTACTCTCACTTTGCCATAAGGATTTTTCTAGGAAAAAACTGACAAAAATTTTTTTTCATTTGGCAGGATTCTGCCTCCTCTTTTTTCCACTTCAGCAACTCACTATGTTTGAAATAATAAAGCAGCAGAGACTAAAGTTTCAACTGAAAAAGTTGAGGGCAAAACATGTTTTAATCCTCCTTTCACTGCTAAACTTGCTTCCTATTTAAAGTGAGCAGCAGTTATAGCCATCACTGCTATGGATTTTGTTTTTAAAGCATACATTACTACGAAGTTAAATTTAACTGGACTGTCTCCTGATTTACTGTACATTACATCACAGCAAAGGAACATCTGTGAGCTGTAATAAGAGACAGTAAAAAAGCAGCTTAGAGAAGTGCACTGCTTTACCAGAACTTGCAAACACACGCATTGTTTCTGGGTACTTTCAACTAACAAAAGTCAGGTCTGTTTGATTAATTAAGTTTAGCGAGATAGAGAAATTTTGTTTAAAATATTGCATTACATCACCACTCAACATACTGCTGTTATAGACAGCTCTTTTTCAAAGTAACAGTTTTGTTAGTATTCCACAGTTAGAGGTAAAAACATATTTGTTAGTGATTATTTTTAGTGCAAAACCCAAAGCAGCATTCTAGAATAAGCAAGACTGATTCAGCAAAGATGTCTTTCCTTTTGATAGAAAAGATTTTTCAAAGAATGAAGCTGGACTAGCTGCATTATTTATAAAAACAGTTACTTCTGAGAAGCCTTAGGACTTCTTAAAAGCTTTCTCCTATTGAGAGCTTTACAAGGCAATAGTAGGCCTGAAAGGCAGGAAGTTAAGGGAAAAAATACAAAGCGAGATATCAAATAATTGTTCCAATTAGCCTTCAAACATTTAGCAACAGATTTTGTCTTACTGCTGTTAGTATTAAGGTTAAGCACTCCTGTATTACTAAGCTGTGTAAGGTCACTGAAAATTAAGTGTGTTTTTATCATTATGAATATTTGACTTCTTCTTGACTATTCCAGTTTGCACAAACTGAAGGTATAATTACAAACCAGAAGAAAAATCTCTTATATATAAAAAAATCTAAGTAGCTCATGAGCAGGTGCTGCTACAAGGACATAAACTACACATAATTTACAGAGGCAGCTCACTGTAGCTGAAGTTTGGCAGGAATTCATAACACTCCTATCTTGACTGAGTAGTAGAGCTGTACATCCTCAAACACCAGACAGAAGTTGTTTAATTACTGAGTCCAGTGATCATGGGAGATGCCAAAGTTAAAGGCACCAAGCAATTCTGTGCATGGAGAAATGCAAGTTATGTTCAACAAACTGCTACTTGAGTTAAGTACATAATGAAAATGAGATTACTGAGTCAGAAAAGGTTACTTGGTGCTGGGCTATGACAACTACATGAATACAGACATGAAAAACTGCAAGTGCAGCTGAACCTCATCTACACCAGTAATTCCATTTAAGTATTTCCTCACCACTGAAGTATCTGATTATACAACAAAGTTGCCCCCCAAACTACCTCTGCAGTCTTTTCCTCTCAGTCAGAGGGTTTGAGATAGAGGTGGAGAACAGAGCCTTTAACCCTCATCTCAACCAGACGACCACTTGGAAGTTAGAAAACAATATTGAAATATTGTTCAAAGAAGATTCCTTGCATATCAAAGCAGAGAAAGCTTTCAGAAAAAACCCAAGAGTACAGCTATTCCAGTGAGGGAGGTAAGGACAGGAGTTACACCTACCTGAAGGCTTAGAAATAATATCTTACTATTGCACACCTGGATTTTTTCCCCTGCCAAATCAGGCATTTGGGATTCCACCACCTCCCCTGAGAGTGTTGATGGTCTCACTTATAAAAAGCACAAGAATGGGGAGAAGGTTTCATTTTGTTGAAAGTGCTAAGTACGTAATCAGCTAGCAGAACAAACAGATCTGTTTAACAGGTATTTTCAAGGGTAAAAGTTCTTCAGTTTCAATTCACCAGCCAAAGGAGGTGAGCAGTAGAGTCTGGACACTGCTTGTTCACCTCTGGCAAAACCAAGAAAGGTCTGTCCTAGAAAATGATGGCATTCTAAAAGTAAAAAAGGTGACATCATGTTCACATTTAAAAAAAAAACATGACTAACATCTAAGTTAAAATAAAGCTCTAATACAGTATCTATGGACTGTCTGAACTACTATTTTAGTTTGTGAACTAAACCCACTATTGTATTACATTGATCAAAGAGTACTTGTACACTCTTCATACCACTTACCTCTAGCTCTACTGATCTCCTGAACTGAACTCTGAGCACTTGTCTGATGGATTCACTGACATTTCGTAGAACAGCTCTTCGGGCCAGCACTAGAAATTAATGTCAGTCAGAAAATACATTTTAGCTTCATCTCTTGGGTTTTGATTCAAAGTTGCATTTTCAATTGTGCAGTGCATGAAAAAGCAGGCACAGAGATCAGCTGCATCAAACAGGTAAGATGAACAAGGACAAGGGTAAAGGTGTGACTGTATCCTAAAAAGTGACTGTAAAGTTTAAGGAACGATAATTTTCTTTCCTTTCTCTTGTTTTGTTTTTCCACAGCTAATGTCTTTAGCATTCTGATAAATGAAACTTTTAAAGAGCCACTGAGGCATTCAAATGGGAAAGTAGCAGCATATTCGGTCTGACTTGTGAGTGAGCCTGCTGTCACAGCACAATTAAAAGTTTTGTAGGCAATGCATGGAATGCAGATAAGGTCAGAAAAAAGCCACAGTAAATATGCATCTACTTTTCTCTTAAATAAAAAGTAAACAAACGTGACATTAATTAATGAAAGGGCTATCCATAGAGTAAGAAAGAACTTTAAAATCCCCACATCCCAATGGATGTCATATCTGTTACAGTCATGCCTGACACTGTGACTATGGGTTAAGCAAACAACTGTAAAGTGTCGTGTTGTCATCCTGCATTTACTTTCCATCAGTAACTTACCTACAAAACTAGTCAAATCACACCTTTAAAAAAAGTCTTCCTCATCACTAGCACACCTAGATCACCTACGTATCTGGAAGATGAGTTTATGCTCATTCTGCTTTGTTTCTTACTACTAAATCTTTAAGGTAAAAAATATGGCTCGCCATGAAAATGCAGCACTTCTGCAGCTGCCCTGGATTAGTTTGCTGGTTTTGTTTTGTTAACAAGCTAGGAAGAGGCAGGAAAACACCAGAAAAGCAAACACAGATGCTAAGATAATTAATTTTGAAACACACTAACGTCACTTTTTCTGGTTACAAACACACCAAATCCAACTGAAGGTAAGTATGGGAGGAGGTAAGATACAAACATAAGCTAGTAAGGTAAAATTATAAAAATGGTAGCAAAACCCAAACGTTTTTTAAACCAATTCTCCTCTTACATATTACAACATTACCTCACATGCAGGTGTTTTTTTAATAAACAGCAGCAACAACTGAAAGGAGAAACTTACTCAGTCAGAACATAAAACAGTTTGGCAGAACAGTTCCATGACAGTAACATTCATTTACAACCGATGAAGTGATAAAGCTGCCTCTAACTCAGCACACTTGTATGTATGCATCAGCAATTTTAGAAGATAACTTCATTCTCTGTGCAGTGTAATGTATTTGTAACTTCCTATCACAATGGACTTTGTTCAAGTGAATTCTGTTATTTTTAACAGTAAATGATAAATCAATGCTTTTACAGCTCTTTGTCTAAATTTATGCTGTGTTTCTCTGAAAGGCTCACTTATTTAATTCAAAATCTGCAATTTAGCTAGGGGGTCATATTACAGTGGCTTCTGAAAAACAAAATGAAAATGCTGGGAGTATCTTACCCGCAGTGACTAAGTAGGCGTCGGGAACAGTGATGTCGCAGACATACGGCTGCCTGGTAGTAGTCATGGCAGAGGTTACAACCACCACTTCAGATGGAGTAGTGGTCCTCAGAGGGGTGGAGGACAACGTCCCCGGGCTGCCCGTAGCACTGGTGACAGTGGTGGAAGGAGCTGATGCACCAGCACCAGCAGTTACACTGCTTCCTGATGGAACTTCATATCCAGGGGGAGGGCTAGCAGTCGGAGGAAATTGTGTGGGAGCGAACGACGAGGTCGCAGACAGAGATGCTGTAGGAAAGGGCATCACGCTGATGGTGTCGGCATCTGATGTGAGGTTGCCAGGGTCTGTGGGAGGAAAGGCTGTGGGGACGCTGCCCTTGCTGCCAGATGTTAAAAGCAGCGTGGGGTTAACTGTAGCACCAATATCCTCATCAGAACCCAGAGCAGTTGAAAGTAGAGATGAAGATACATTTAAGACAGGAGTTGCTGGAAAGGTAGTAAACGAAGAGATCAGATTTGTTTCACTGAGCAAGATGCTGCTGGTAACAGACTGGGTGTCGGAAGTGGGCAGCACCAGGGTAGGAACCACAGAGTGAGAGGTGGAGAGTGAAGGCTCCAGCTGAGAGGTAGCTCCTGTGGCAGCTGAGGTAAGCACAACTTCAGAGCCCACTGGCAGTACCGAGGATGCTTCCAGAAACACAGATGACTCTGAGTGAAAATCTGATGATGGCATTATTTCAGGAACCTGCACATCTGGAAGGGACGATGCATTTGAATAAAAGTATGATGTTTGGCCAAGATGTAACTGAGAAACCTCGGTGTCAGTGGCAGAGCTGACAGCGGTAGCTAAGTCCCAGCTGGTAACATCCACAGAAAGTACTGATGTCCCAGTCGACAAGGTCTGAGGTAAGAGTGTTGATAAATCACCCTGCATGACAGAGTAAGAATTTAGCAGGGTCAGTGATAAAGACAAGTAGCTAGATTCAATAAAAAATGGTGTTGATAAAAGATTGGATGGAAAATCTGAAATATTTAAAGACAGTTCATCCCTTGTAGATGTCTTGCCAAGCAAAACCACAGATTCTGATGGCATTAATTCTGGCAATTCCAGCAAGGTTGTCTGACTGATTGCAAACGATGCTACTGGCTCACTTGGGATGATGGGAGAGTCCAACAGAACAGTGGTGGCACCAGGAGGTTCTACACGAGTGCTTGGAGTCAACGAAATTGTTTCCAGAACAGGGAGAGTCTGGGAAACAGGGATATCCAGTGATGTTTCCCCAGGGAGCTGATGGTAGGAAGGAGATATTGTTATAGGTGTTCTAGTGTCTGTAGTGCTTATTAAAAACATGCTTGAATCAGGGATTTCTGCGAATCTTGAAGAAAGTGAAACAACTGGTCTTGATGGAAAAGAAGTATCAAAAATCTCAGGTGTAGGTTCCTCTAATTCATACCCGTCAGTAATTATAGTTGTAAATGCAGTTATGCCTTGTACTTCAGAGGCTTTGATGGTCAAAGTTTCAACATAATCGCCTGAGCCCACATCATGTTCTGGGGAAAAGCCTGCTTCTGGCAGAAGTGACACTGAGTCACAATACAGACAGTAACTGTATGATCTTGTGTAAGGCACTGGACTCTTGAGCTCACTGACAAGCTCTGATTGACTTGGTATTTCTGAACCAGCAGGCAAATTCGGTTCTGTAGTGGAGAATTCACGTGTAAACACCCTGGCATTAAGAACTGTATTAGAGTTCACGGAAATGGCAGCTGAATCAAGAGGCAAAGACACAAGTGGAAGACGAATAGGAGAAAAAGCAGGCTCAGCACTGGCTGCTGAAGTTGGCATGGCCCAGGGAATGCTTGGAGTGGGGTAGGTCCTTTGACTGAGAGATTCTGCTGCCCTGCTACTCACATGGGTGTAAACATCACCATACAGGTCTGCACGTTGTGCTGTGGCATCTGGGGCCCCAGCGCTGGTTTCACCCAGCAGCTTGAGATGAAGAGGCAATCCCTCTGAAGCAGCCTCAAAAGGCAGAGCTGTTAAACTTGCAGTAATGTTTTCCTGTGCCACAAGTCCCGTCTCTGAAGGAATGGAAGTGAAAGGAAGAGCTGTATTTGGAGGGTACAACAGCAAGTCTCTGCTTGCTGTTAGCATTTCACGATCTGGTACAAAAGGCTTTAGTTCCGTAAGAGTGTAGCTGCGTTCAGGGACAGCGCTTAACGGAGTCTTCTGCTGTGCTGTTTCTGAGACATCATACGGTGAAGAAAGGACAGATAATGAAGGTGTTAGCAACACGGTTTCTAACATTTCTCTTGATGGCTCTACTGTATTAACTGAGTGATGATCTGTTAAAACTGCGAAAGACTTCACTGGAGGAGTCCACTGTGCCTTTGAAAAGGAGCTAATAAATTCATCATCACTTAAGAATGCCTCATTGCTCGTTACAGAGACATCCACCAACGGCGTACTTCTCCCTTCTGAAATCCTAGCTGTTTCTTCTTGGCTAAGTAAAGTCCCATCAAAGGAAGTGGTAACTGATGATAAAACTGTTTGAAGCAAATTACTTTCTTGGGACTCCAAAGTACTTTTTGCTATGGCCGTTTGTGTCCTGCTGCCTGATATGCTTTCACGCACCGTTGAGAAAAAGGAAAAATTCTGCTGTTCCAAGGATCTCTCATCTAAATCAAGAAGGAGAGAAAAACAAAAGCCAAAACACAATGGATCAACACAAGTAGTAAGATCGCTATGAGCAAACCTCACACAGAGTATTTCTGGAGACAACTGCCCAGAATTCAAGGGTGAAGACAAAGCATCCCAGTAAGTAAAAAACCTCCACAAGCAAGTCAGCTGGATTTCTTGTGAAACTCCGTTCCTTGGAAATGAGCAGGACGACAACACAAGTTCCTCTCACTGCACTGACACGTCTCTCTACAGCAGCACTCTAGTGAGCCCCGTGGAAGAGCAGAAAGTGGCTCCCTCTTACACGTGCAAGGCTACAGTGCATGGCAGCTAATGGTCTCACAAAGCAAACACACCAGGAAGAGTAACAAGGAACAATGCAGGGGAAAATCTTACATAATTTTAGGTGTTCTGCTTTCCTTTAGTATAACTTCATTTCCTCTGATTTTATTATTTCTTAGTATTAAGGTCACTAGAAGATCTACTCTGTTTCATGGACCAGATCCTCCCTCTCATATCAGAAACAAGTGACACAAGAGATGAAGAGGCATTCCCTTTTCCATAAGGCAAATGTGGACCTGGTATCAACAACAAGAATTTGCTAACATGTTATGACATGCTTGTAACATGTTATGTTTACATAGTCCACCATTCATCTGAAGTCTGGCCTGTTAGCAGTCAGTGACAAATTGCTTCATTACACAATTGCCATCTTTATTCACAGCTCTCTACAGGACTGCTCTCTTTATAGGCCACCTGTAATAAAGCTTTCATCCTCCAGTTCTCAGAGTTCACGTAGTAATGGCCAGGTTCAAACACAAAGGAGAAAAAGCTGAGAATTCACAACCTATTTCAACAAACAAAATACTCTCCTCTCTCACAAAAGCATTCTTGGGTTACAGAGAAGATCTACATATAAGCTTTTCCAACCACAGATGAGTTTGGCAGAGAAGAGGTTGATTGCTTCTCTGAAACATCGAGACTGGATTAATAGCATTCAGAGCCGAATTATTAAAGGAAATCACAGAAGATTGCAGCAGAATAGTCTTCAAGGGTACACACAAAGGGTTCATCCTTAAGTTATCTATCACGCCTGATCATTTTATTTTCATATGGGAGTGTCTAGGCAGTGCTGCTGGAACCTACTGGCCACACACATTAACAAGGCTGGGGGGGCAGGAATTGCATCCAGTTAAACCACCAGGGACCAGTTTAAAATAAAAACAAGCATACACAGTACAGAGTGCTGGACAAATGACACAGTACGCAGCTTAACTGCAACTACATCTGTAACCCTTTAGAGGATGCCTTGAACTCAGTAACCCGTGGAAGGTCTCGCAGGAATAGCTCGCCTATCTGTTTCCCAGTCTAACACCACTTTCCAGAGGTGATAAACTGCTGTACTTATCCCCTTCTCCCTGGTCTGCTTGCTAAACTCCTTGACACAACTTTTCAAGTTCTGATGCGCCGACTTGATAAATTTTGAAGGTGCTGATCTGAAAAGCACAACTACAAGAGTTAATGCTCAGAGCCAATACCACTGTACCACTAATCACACCTAACCAAATGAGTGCTGTGATTATACCCCTTTTTTGTGCATTCTGTGCACAATGTTTTGCAGCATAATAGATACTATTCTCTCAAGCAGCCCCAATCCATTTTTTCCTCCTGAAACTCACTGTAGATATTACCAGCTTTAGGATGCTTAGTTGGTGTATGATGATAAAATATACTGCCTTAAAACGCTCTTGGGTAAAGAAAAAAAAGAAAATACAAGAAAAACCACTCTTGTAAAAGCTATGTAAGACAAGTAAACAAGTCCATCCTCAACCTCTTCAACAGAGGTCAGGTGCTTGAACACGACACAATGCAGAACAGTGCAGCTGCCATGGAATAACAGATTTCACAAGGACTTAACATGAGTACCAGACAAAGCAGTTTCCAAGAAGCACAGAACCAAAACATACCCCGACACAGCTCTGCTAGATGACCAAAAGTTGTTCAATGGTTTTTCTTCATTGCTAGAAGCCTCCCTGGCCTCGCTCTTTTCTTTGATTTACGCTTCCAACCTTTACTTTTCTCTTTGTGACATTTTGAGTAAGCACAGAGTTACTAAGGGAAAAGACTTACAAGGCTATGAAACAAACACTGTCAAAATGAATCGCTTCTCTCCCTACACGCACACACATTTCCTTTTAGGCAGTCCTGTAAAGTCATGTCCACCTTGGTCACACTTTGGACACCGAACCCTTGCTTACAGTGAGCTCCACATTGCAAACATGGTAACAGAGAAAGTACTCCTTGTTCATCACAGTTTCATGTTGTAAATCCCTGCAACAGTACGCAAGGCAGCTGTGACAGCTTCAAAATAAAGAGCATGGTACACGTGGAGCTGATACAGCTGACAGTTAATATGACCAGGCAGAGCTGAATACTAACACTAATTAGTAACTCCACTTTTGATCAGTTATCTCCACAAATCTTTGACTCAAAGCTAGAGGTGATTCCACCAAAACAACTCTACTGCCTGTGCAGGTGTATGCTGTGTACCATCTTCTTCCTTCACCCACAGAGAGCCCCTGTATTTTTGTTCAACTTGACAGGGGAGCTGTCACATGGCAAGATCCTGCTGGAAGTAAATAAATGTCACAGAAAAGATGTCCTGAAGAGTTAAGTGCATAACCCTAAGCTGTCCAACAGACATGCAGAACAGGCAAGGCTTTAAATTCTTTCTGACTTTAGAATATGCTTTTTAAAAAAAATTTTGGATGGTCTGATAATATGTTTTCCTTGAAAGACAAATGAATAGTAAATAATAATTTCATCATACACTCGTGCCTTGCCTCTTAATGTAAAGAATCTAGCTGTTGATGCCAGGAAGGAAAGAACACAACTCTGAAATAAATGTTTCATTTTATGAAGGAAAATACACTGTATCTTGAAAAAGTTACAAGCTCTAAGACAAGGTAAGGGCAGTGTTATTGTAAGTGGAATGGGAAAAATTCACCTATGCATGTAGGTGAGCAAGTTCATGAGTCAATGTTCCACGCTATTTACTTTGCTTAGTGTTTTAGAAGCAGGGAGCATTAGTGATACGCCATTAATAATACAAATTAGTGTTTTCTGTCAGCTCCACAGAACAGCGCACCACTCGAATAGCGCTTGTCAGAACTGAGCGTGCCTCTCAGGGAGAGCAGATGGGACGCGTGGCAGATGTGTTTGGGAGCAGCCAGACAGCCCACAAAGAGGCAGGAAAAGCAAAGGGAAAAGGGAAGGAGGGGAAGGCGCGCCACGGCATGACAATCGGCCTCATCAGTGCAGAGTGGCCGGTCTGGCTGTACCGCGGGACAAAGGAAGCAGACAGATTGCACATGTTCTGGTGCATCTCAGTGCCACGGCTGCACAAAGCTATTGATGAGTATCAACGCTGACTTGTTTGTTTGCACAGCTGTTACTGTCGGGTGGCGGCTCCCCCGCTCCGTTCGGAGGCAACGGTGACGGGCTCACATCAGACGAGCCAAACTCCGCCGGGCTGATAACATTATGGAAAAGAATAGATAGCTTAGGGAACAAAGCTGTGATCCCAAGCCACAGCAAAGGCGAGGAAAGGCGAGCGCTAGCGGCAGGGGCCACGGGAGTCACAGATGGCACCAGTACAATGCCACAGCTAGGACAATGACATTCGGGCACAGGAGGAGCAGTAACAGGAAATCTGCTGGTGGCCTTGGGGTGGCAAACTCTCTGCTGCTCCCCCAAAACTGGTAGGAGTCACAAGCAATTCACAAGTATTGAAACCTGTCACTGAGCAGAGCAACCCTGAAACTGCCAAATCCGTATTTACAGAAGCACAGCCGTGCCCTGCTAAGGCTGCTGCAGACTTGTGTGAATTCGGGAAGGACAGAACTTTCTCACGACCACAGCAAAGGACTGCCGCAGTCCACAGACTTCTTTGGTGACAAAAATATACGCCGTCTGCTTGCCAGAAAACTACACGTGTTCATAAACCAGGAACTAGACTAGTCATTTTTCCAGAAAGCAATTAGAGGGATGCAGATTGCATCCTTCCTGTAGCTGCAGTACTAAAAAGTAATGTCTGTTCTATAACCTGTATAAAAGGAAAAAAAGGATGTTTCAAATATATATTTGTAATAATATACACAGGTATATTGATATGCTTTTATATTTTCTTCATTTATAACAAATATACTTCCATGTATTTTTTAAATGCAGGATCCAAATGTAATCTCACTTCTGCTAATGATGTCTCATGTGACTTCAAAAAACTTGTACCACTTTTCTGCACTCTGCTATTAAGATATGGCAATTGTACAGCACCCCGTTTGCCAGTATTTACTAAAAAGTCAGTAATTCTCTATATTATCAAGATACTAAATCACAGACAGGTACCGGCATGACAACAAACACAGGAAATCTTAACTTGTAATAAAAATTAAACCTTAAGAATAGAACTAGTAATTTTCGTTCTATTGTTTTTGAGAAACTAAGGTATGGCTAATAAAGTTTGCAAACAACAGAAAATTCCAGCAGACTAGTAGCAAAACAGTTCAAAACATGTATCACCTAAAAAAAAAAAAACCTTCTGTGTACTAACACAATGACCAACAAAATTAAATTTTAGTAGCTATATTTTTTAGGCAAGGAGAAAAATTGCTTTTA
The DNA here is from genome assembly GCA_014706295.1 of Lycocorax pyrrhopterus obiensis. Lineage (NCBI taxonomy): Eukaryota > Metazoa > Chordata > Aves > Passeriformes > Paradisaeidae > Lycocorax > Lycocorax pyrrhopterus. Next base: position 56,563,370 of record JACSVZ010000015.1, on the reverse strand, counting down.
TTGCTGCCCATTGTTTCAAACAGATGCATTTTAGGTAGAAAGCCAACCAATACTACATACATTCCAAATATTATGGTAAAATTCCTAACTAACTACATAACAGCAGCTCCCAAATAATTAAAATTAAAGCTATGAGCTCGCTAGGAATATTCACCACTTGAAACAGCTCCCTGATTACAGGACGGAGTAGTATATCCCATTTAAGGGAAGCTTTTAACAACATATATTTTAAACTTTTCTTCAAGAAATGGAAAGTAGGAAATTGAATGCAGCGTAGGACTCAAGACCACCCAAGGGTAGAAAGAATGATAGATGCAAATGTTTCTAAAAAAATCCTAACTCTTCCTTCTACAGCTTAACACTTAATAACTTCCTAATTTATTTAACAGCATTTAGTTCAGCTTCCACCAAAAAGAGCTTGTATGCATTAGGTCATTGCAAAAAATTTATACAGCTCCCTTGTGTAAGCCTCTAACTAAATTTCTTAGGTGTCTGGCTTGTAGGAAAATACCAGTCGCAGAAGCATGTGCAGACGAAAAGCTGTCTGCTTTCTTCTCTGGGAGGAATTAAGCATGGATTGAACAGTGACAATAATTACCCCTGGCACACAAAAGCCAGGGAGAGGAGGGGATGGGAGCCTGCACTGTCCCTCCCTTCCCAAGCTTCAGCTCACAGCTCCTCTGCGGGGCTCCCTGCAGATTTTGGAAGGTTCTGTTCCCTGGAGCATACGCTGCACCTCTGCCCAGTGCACCCTCAGGGCAGCAAGGGATACAAATCATCCAAAGTCCCAACTGGTCTTTCTCAAAGATGTTGATTTTCTCATTTTGAAAGAATCTCTCATCATTTACCAGATGCACTTAAGAATTTTAACTAATTAAGCTGTTTGTACCACCTGAAAGGCTACAAGAAAGTAATGAAATTGACAAATTATGCTATATCTTGGCCCTCTTTCTCACTGTAGTTGATGAAAAAAATTCATGACAGAAAAATCTGTATTATGAGAAAAATAAGTGTTACTAGGAAGCAAGCAGGCACGAGTGCCTAGGGACACACATGCTCACTTTTACACACTTCAGGTTTTAATACACAGCCAAAAAAGAAGAGGAACATCTTAAAGTGATTCTCCACCCACATGCACAGCTGTGGCTCAGCTGCTGCCCAGGTGTAAGTAGACAAGAACCTCTCCCTGCCGCACAGCAAATAAGCACAAGCTTCCATCACTGTATGAGGAGAAAACGTGCACCAAAGCACAAAGGGGCAAAGATAAACCTGTGCCTGCTGGCCAGCAGAGCTGATGAAGGCTTTGTAAAGAAAGAATTTTAGTAGAAGGCAGCCTAACTGCATTTCATAGTCCAGTCAAAAAATACACCATGAAATCCTCATGAACTTTTCCTTTTGGCAACTAATATCAATGAACCTGTAATCTCAGGCACTGGCATTTTCTTTCTTCTCCAACATTAAAGCCACCCTAAAAACTTTCTTTAGGACACTTGCTGGTAACCATCACGTTAAAGAGCTGCAGGCAGTGTGAGATTCCAACTTCCACAGCATGGCCGATGGAAGAGCTCAGGAGAAAACTCGCAATCTATGGTCTGATCCAGGAATCTTCCTAACATATCCACTGCCGAAGCAGAGCAGGACCCTGTAGTAGTTTACAGTAAATGGCAGACTAAAAGCAAAAGAACCCACGGCTTCTCTTTATTTCATACCACTATAACACATTCTGTTTTGCATAAAAGAGATCAAAAACCGTGCAACCCAAGGGATGCTTTCTGTAACAAAAGGTAACAGGCAGACCACCAGATCGGGCAACTAAGGGCAGGAGAACATACAGAGGGGGTCAGAGTGAGCCACCTCACCATCCATGCCATAAACACAAGCACACAGTGAGATCCACCTCCCAAACATCATTACAACCTTTGGAAAACCATGACTCAGCTAAGAAGTGGTCTGGGAACAAAGCCCATGCACAGAACAGTTTGTTATGCCTACACAACACCTGCAAACCCCAAGGAGACAGAAATCCTCACTTGTGGAACTGCATGAAGCTCTTACAGCACCAAGATGCCTCATGCTGACAGTCCCTCTCTAGAACTCCTCTGAAGCAAATTGGCCATGACGATTCATACCCTTTCCAACATCTCAGAGGGGAGAAAAGTATCTGTTTCTTATAGAGAAGCCTTCCATGGCCACTGTGGCTTCCTGCAGCTCATCCCCCACAGCTGAGGAAAGCAGTGGCTTCGTGCAGAGCTCGGTGCTCTAACATGACTGGCTGTCTGGCCACGCACACACAGGCACACAAACCGCAAATCAAATCCTAGTTCAAAGTGTAGCTTTTGCTGGGAGCATTCACGCTTTTTTTGGCACTTAGTTGTACATGACATCATTGTGTGGGAAGCCATATGTTAGAGATAAAGTACACACAAACTCGAATTGACTTTACAAATGTTAATTCTAAGAAAAACTCTCATCAGATTTGCTCATCAGGATAACCAGGTCACATTTTTTAAATGGGAAAGCTTTCCTTCCCCGCACTTCCTTTTTTTTTCCCCCCTTTTTAATTGCTCTCTGCACAGCAACTTGATCTCTAAGCAGCCAGTGTCAGTTTTCATCCAACTGAATGACCAGTGAAAAGCTTTATGTTTATACTCAACACTGCGATGTCCACCAAAATGCAGATCCTGGAAGCTTTTGAAAAGACCAATCAAATTTCTATTTGCCTCTTTTTTAGTGCAGATGACAGATCAGTGAGTGGCATTTTGCACACAAGCAAAAAATACATCCTTAAAACAAAATAATTTTACTTCTTACACTGCATTATCACTATAAATCTCTACAAGCAATGAAGTGACAGAGAGCCTGAAGACAAGAGTAACAGTCTAATTAAAACAGAATCTACGCTGTATCCTAGAAACCCAGTTATCCACAGAGACTCTCTTCACTGACACATATCCTTAACTGTGCTGTGCTGACAAAGGAAAAATACCCTTGACTGAGCTTTAAGTTGCTCAGGTCAGCAGGCTTGCTGCTCCAAAATCCTGTTACTTCAAGGAATAAATGGAAGCCCCAACCTGCAGCACCTAAAAGCAGCTCCTATGAGAGGCTAATTCACCAGGCTTCCATCACAGACACAAAAGCATGGTGAAAAATCTGAAGATGAGATTTTCAGCTGGCAGGGTACCATCACTCTGTATTGAACTCAGAACAACAACTTCATTGCTCCAGGGCCAGATCGCAACAATATGCCTGTACATGCTTAATTTTTCAAACAGTTGTATATGCATAAGCAAATAATACCAAAAAGCTCCCGCACAGTCGGATATGAAGGCATTTAGTGGTACTCGCAGCATGTATCACTTGGCAAATCAAGGCACACGAGAGAGAATCTGTCAACGCATTTTCACAGGGAAAGGAGATTTCAAAGAAAAGCTGGGAAAGAGAGCAGAACAGTTCCAGCTACTCCAGCCTTTGAGGCTGAAAATAAGCGTTTCACCAAAAGAGTGCTGAAAAACATGGAAAGAAAAGGGACATTCAAAGAGATGGAACAGAAATTCAAAAAGTACTCACTTTAAGTAGAGGTTACCTAAGCTTTTTCTTTACAATGTGCAATTGTTATTGACCTTGACCTCACTTGGAAAAAGTGAAATTTTAAAAAAACTATAATAAATAGAGTAACTGTGTAACACCAAAGATCAAACGTCTGTCTTAATTCATATCCATGGAACTTCCAGAAGACAATTCCCTGGCAAAATTACTAGAAAAGAAGAAAGAAGGCAACAGAAGTATTATTTCAAACAATAAGACCCATACAAAAACTTAACCAAAACAAACAAACGAAAATGACCTTCTTGATAGGCTGTCAAGCTTTGGCATCCACAGTACAACGCAGACTAATTCAATGAAGATATCATCATTAGAGATTCTGGAACTGCACTGGCTTTAAGAATAATTATGCTATCAAGTAAGATGCTTTTCTGTGCAAGTATCTCAAGATATAGCAACTCATTCTCATCTTTTTGTCCTTTTCTCCTTAGCAACATACTCAAAAGATGACAAGTAAAGAAACTGCAGTAGCTCGCATCTGAAGAGAAATGAAACTTGCCCAAAGCATTTTCTTCCGTGTCCTTAATGCAATCCAACAGCCCTAATCACTGCTCTCAGAGCACTCTGCTGGAAACAGGTTATCTTGAGCTACTGCTGCCTAGGCTTCCAGACCTGGGACCAAGTTCATGACCAACACAAATAAGTTCAGCTCTGCCAGCTCCAGCCAGGTTAGATCCCCTTTTCCCAGTTCAGAAGTTGGTGAAGCTGTGACACAACCGGTTATCAGACACACCTACTAAGATACCCGGGATTCTAAAGTGTGAGTCTTCTATTTCTTAGTACTCTTATTTGTTTTAGAGTCATGTGGCACTCCAAACTTAGCATAAAGAAGCTATGGATACTGAACTCGCCAAGTTGTGGCAATAAGACTATCCTATAGTAAGAACTACAGTTTCTCCATGGCCCTAGAAATTTCATAGCCTCAGTTAACAACAGGATAAAAAAAATGAAAGTGTAAATATTGTGTTAATAAGAGTAGCAGAAATAAACCATAAAAGGATCTGCTGGAGGAAACAATGAATATATGGATAATCCAAAAAGAGAATCTAAGCACAAATTACATATTTCTTACTAGAAGTATGTATAGAAGAACCAGGAAGGTAACAAAACAACTGCCAAGAGAAGTATATGGGAGTGGAAAGCATTACATAGTCCTACTTTATGGGGCAGTCTGCTCACAGCATTTTTTACAGGAACAATATCTCTTCAGGAACATCACAAAGTAAAGCTTTCTAATTAATATACTGAGAAATACACCAGAAAGACAACAATAAAAAGGGCAGGCAAGGAATGTCCTCTTACCAAAACTTAACACACACCAGCTAAGTGAGAAACAATCTTGGGAACCAGATCCATTCATGTGCCTTTCTCAGGCAAGACTACCAGCAGAACAACTGAAACACGTTTCAGAACAACTAAGCATTAAAGAAACCAAAAAGCCACAGCACAACCTGGAGAAGGTGCTTGTGTTGTTACCGACATCTGTTAGAGGCACGCAAGAAAACATATTTACCTTAAAGCAGCAAGGAGAAAAAAAGTGGGCAAGGCATCATGCACAGGGGGATAAAAACAGCCAGACTGACACATTCAGTAACAATCAGTGCGCACTTGTCACCTTGGATGACAATGACTACTCGAGATCCTGTAATACAGCACCATGTTAGCTTGGCTGGGAATTGTTTCCAAAGCGAGTGATGACACTGAAGAAACGATCCTTTTAAGTCCTTAACAGGACCTTTCCTGGTCCTTAAGCCCCCTGGGTCATCTCATCCCTTCACTTCTCCATAGGCTCTACTGTGCAAGACTGCGTAAGATTCTGAACTCACTCCACCACTGCTCAGTAAAGCTACAGACATGAGATCGTGAGGGTTGCAAATTGCAGCACACGTTGATCAATCACAGGCCCACAGGCACCACTCCGTGTATCACACGTGGCACTGTTGAAAGAAGTCTCCACTGAAAACAAAACTGGCCCAGGTTTAGAAGCTCCTCAGGTGAATCTCACATCTGGTTAAAACCGTCCTCATTGCCATGGACACTGGAGAAAGCAACTGGGAAACAGGGCTGAGATACATTCTGGCTGCACAGTCTCCACGACAAAGACTAATAAAAAACCTAGAGTAAAAAGACTAATAAAAAGAATAATATCTAGAACAGTAAACATGGGTCTCATGAGAATACAGGCTTCTCTTCAATTCAGACCTTGGTATTTGTTTTGGGACAATGTGACCTACACTTCAGGACAACCTGGAAGTTTAAACCAGTGAAGTGTGGTAAGTTCCTTCATTATGTGGGACCCCTCAGAACAGTACACAATATTGTGAGAAGCTGAAAAACACATACACCTTAGATTCCAAAGAAACTTAGATGTGTGGGGGTTTTCTGTTTATGATGTGGTCAACCTATCTACTTCGACCTACCTACTTTAAAAAATATTGTCACATTGAACCTGTTGAACTACCAAGTTCCTTTCATATGTGGCACACCTCAGGACAGCATGCTATGTTTGGAAGCTGAAACAGCTGCCCATTGAATTTAGCTGCCACTGAATTTAGAAGTTGGGGGTTGATGTCACAAATAGCTTTAACCTTTCTGCTTAAAAAATACCCTGCACTGAAACTGGGCCTGCCAGTGTTCTCCACAAGGTACCACACATTTAAAGCATTTCTCTTCCCAAAATTTTCTCAGGGGAGGGAAGTAAATTCAGTTACATCTGTAATGAGACAGAACTGTGGGAAAGCAAAAGTTCAGTTTTATAGGGAATCATGACCTGAGTTTCAAGAATAAGAACACAAAGGAGAGGCAAGGCTGATTCACATTTTATAATTTGCAAATAGAAATGATTTTCCAAGATAAAGATCAGATCTCTTTCTGATCACAGAGCTATTCTGCTCTACTGCCTGCTTAGTACAATTTAAAATAATTGCAGGCTTCTTCTGTTGATTTTTAAAAAAAATTGGCTTATCAACACAATGTCTCCAAACAAAAATGAAATGAAAATGACTGCACATATTATTAACTACTTCCACTTTTATCCAAGATAATGTTAAAATACACAGTATCACTTCATAAAGAAATAACACTGATCTGATAATTTCCATAGTGCATCAGTCTTAAGAAGTTTACTGTTCAGAAGAGTTCTAACTGAACATGAAACAGGTTCAAAAGAAAGGGGGAAAACACACTAATGTTCTCTAGTAAGTTATCAGTTATTTGTGAGGGAGTATTTACAATGTACATAAATGCTGTTTTATATATCCCTTAGAAAAGTTGGAAAATCCACACCTGCCTTAAAGGACAGAGGCTAAGGGACAGCACATGAGGTACAACCAAACATTCAGCTGACCCCAGCTCCTGTACATTGGGATCCTTCCCCTTTCTTAGCTGGAAGGGCAGAACTGAAGATCCTGGTTGACTGTTGATGCATTTCTTCTCTAGTAACCTAATCCCTGGAAATAACATTACACATAGTAACTACATGCCCACACCTTACAAACCACCAAAAAGTGCTGAGACACCCCAAATGAAATTTTTCGAAGCAACTACTTCAAATACTGTTAAATAAATAAATAAATACAATTATCTCATGAGGAAATCCTTTCCTACGGAGAAGAGCAGCCCCAAGTAATAAAGTCTTCTGTATGAAGTTGATTTCAATTATTTAAGAGGCTGCACCATGCATATGGCTAATTTTTCCCCTTACCAAAGCTTGCCCTTTCACAAGTCACACTGCCTAAGTGTCCATGATCAAAAGAGGCCAGTGTTTGTGGACCACAGCACACATACTCTGTACTACTTTGGCCTGTATAGCCAAACTAGCATAAAATTTTTACTTATGCTAAAGGAAAGCAGGTCAGTCTTACACAAGTTATGAGCTACAGTTTACTCTATTTTATTCCCTGTGCTTTCAATTTCCCCCATACCAAGCAGTCATTTGGGAGTGGACTTCCAGCCTAATTATCTCTAACTGTGATATTCCCACTATCGCATGAATACTCTCTTGCTGTAAACTGACCTAATACAGAGACTGGCACAAGTACAGCTACCATAGACTTATTTTCTCCACTTCCTGAATAGAAAAAAACCCCACTTCAGCTAGGGTTTTCCCCCAAAGAAAAATTAGAAAATATTATTTTGAAAACACGGGGAAGTTTCTGTTTTCTTTTTAAGTGGACTAAGTGAGGGTCAAAAAGGTCTAAAGAAAAGACTTTGGAATACATGAGCTTGGTTATCCTTTGCTTTTAACCTTACACAAGTATTCACAGAGTTGTCAAGTGCTGTTAGCCTAACCTGGGGAAGTTTGCACACAGAACTTTAACTGTCTACACAGAGAATTCAGTTCATTAACTAATACTGGACTCACCCAGGAAAGGATGCGGTACAGATAGAATCTGTTAATTGAAATGAAAAAAAGAAAATGCACTGCAAGTATGATAGTTTGAGCTTTGCTTTCAAATGCATTATATTTAAACATTTCCATTTGAAATTATCCGAGCCTTATTCAACACTTGGAGTAAGATTTTTCTTTTCTGTGCAGATTTTCTCCTGCAGGGCCAACATTATATGGCACCCACCACAGTGGTACAACTCAACTTAGCAGTCCTAAGCAAAGCCCCTTGAGTGCTTTAGGAAACAGTGTCTTTCACCCACCTGACTACACAAGGTTCTTCAGGAAGAGATACAAACCCAAGTGGGTTGTCTCATGCTATGATCCTAGAAAAGGAATTAAATGAGCTTTTTGTGTGACTTTGTATAGCTTTAGATGCTGCACTTGAAGAAAAATATGGTCTAATTACAAAGATCCAAAGAAAAGTACAAGAGTGGATGGACAGAGGTGCTCCAATGAGGAAACAACTGGGATAAAGTTGGGATTAATCATCCTAGAAGAAAAATTATTAGAGTGCAAAGAGAAGGTGCAGAATAAAACATGCCAGTTGTTTTCAAGCTTATGTAAAATTACAGAAAGGAGGAATAATCTCTTTTCCACATCTGTACTGGACAGCTCAGCAGTACTAATAGCCATGAGGATGAGTTTTCCAAAGGTTGATGTCACTCTGTATCAGAAAGGATTGCTCCAGATGGTGCAGGAGCCTCCATCACTACAGGTCTTTAAGAACAGTTTAAACAAACACATCAGGAATTATAATTTCAGCTGATTCTTGCTTTGAGACTTCTTTCAGACCTGTTTCCTCTGATCCAGGCTGTTCAGATGCACTGTAGACAAAAATCAATGTCACATTTTAAAGCTGCATGGCTAAACATTCTGTCCAGTTTCTCATATATAGCAAAGCTTTTTAAAAGAAAATAAACCAATAGGTTGTGCTTATGAACACCCAAACTTTCCTGCTGCTTGAGAAAGGAATCTCTCCAGGATATGTGAAACCAAAACTATTTGCTTATTTATAGTGAGATCTATAGATACAGACATATAGATATAAAAATATATATATATTCACCATAAACATGAGGTTGCCAAGGAAAAGGTAAACTAACACACTTAAAGGTATGCTGAGCAGGGATTTTAATTAGTGATTATAGGGAATTCCCTATTCCTAACTGGGAATTAGTTGCCCATGGGTAGTAAGCAAAGTGCACAGAACTATAAGAGCAACAGAACAATATGTTCTCTATTCAGCTGGATAAAAGCATATACAAACAAATTCACACCACTGAGGACTTGGCAGTGAAAGGGACCAGTGTTTGAAAGCAGTACGTGTAGGACTTAGTCACCAGTTGTGCATCCTTTGTGGTGAATGTGTTATTTACAGCATCTCTAAACAACCACGGAAACTCATTATAGAAGCACAACTTGTCTAGCTGTGCTTTCAGGGACCCTTCTCAAGTGAGGCAAGCCTCCAATTTCTCTTTCTTGCCTTCCAGCATTGCCCATTCCCTTTCAAAGGCCAGACTGTTCAGTCCTTGACTACTACTGGAATAAAAAGTCAAATGTTATGAAAGACTCAAATAAACCAAGTAGCATTTCCACCTGTAAGCAAATCACAGCTGATGTTCAGCTCCCCAAAATTTGTTTCCACACCTTCTTACAACCATGGGAAAGGAGAAAGAAATTATAACCAGTTTCTTAGTTATAACTACAAACATTTAAAAAGCATTCAGTACAAACCTCCATACAATTCTAAAGTGAAAAAAGTCACCCCATCACAAACATTCCACTCTTTACTTCATGAGGCTTTTCCACCCTCTCCTTCCCTCCCGTGCTGCTTCCACAATACCTACAGCAAGGATGAAACCAAAGTAACGAAAAATGTATTTTGAGCTGCTTTGGACTCCTACATCTAGCAGAGAAGTTTCTTCAGCAGCCTAGGCTGTGGTTATCCTCAGCTGCAGTCCCAAGACCTGCTTGGGCCTCCAAAACTACACACATTTTTATCAACTAGGGCTGCCCTGCTAACTGAGATTAAGAGCACAGTAGGACAGCTCCTGCTGATGTGGAATGCTTTAAATTCCTATCACTGCTGACAAAAATGGTGTGAGATAAATTTCTGAGCATATGCTGCACACTGCACTGAAAGTCGTCGTCCCTCACCCCCCCAAACTTACACTATATGACGCTGCCACCTGAAAAACTCAGATGAAAAATGGGCATGGACAGTTACACTTCTGTGCTGTAGGGTCAAGGCTCTGGTGCCTGCAGTAGTACTGGTTATTTCAGCCTCGGCTGGGAAGGCAAGAGAGGCTGCTCTTTATGTGGAAGTAAAACTGGAAGAAAATCTATACATGTCTTGCCCTTAGAGATAGAGCTGTTCTAACGCTGCCATCCTAGGATCAAAGAAGTGTGGTTTGCTTCCTCTAGTATAATACATTGGCTAATGTCTTGGAGTGACTCTATCATGTGCACAGCTCCCAACAGGCAGAATACTTAAAATGGGAACCCTTGGTGATGCTTCGAGGTACGGCAGGTGAAAGATATTTTGCTGTTTTGTGGCACCATGTACAGGGCCCCAACAGAGATCCAGACTCCAGGCCTTGGCAATACCTATTCCATGAAAACCCGCTTCATGAAAATTAACACTAAGTACTGGTGGGAGTTTTGTCTCAGTCATAATACCATAATTTAAATTTATTCTGAACTACTGAAACTAGACCCAAAAGCTTTTTTTCTCTAGTGTCTCAGTCTCCCTCCTTGCAAAGTTAACTACCTGGCACCATACAACTTGAGATGAACCTAGATTTTATTCATTCACACACATACACACATTCATTCTTTATTAATTAGGATTTGGAAAAAGCTAAAACCATATAGCCACGCAAGCTTCCTACACATTCAACAGTAACATTTGAGATTATTTCCAGCAATATTTTCCATTCTGGCCCATCACAGCATTAAATCGTTTAACCCACAAGTGGTTTTGCTTATTATTTCTCAAAATGAATGACATTAAAAGACTGAAATACCCAGTACCAAACTCAGCCAGGAGATGCAAGCAGTAATGTTTCCATCCAAGAAAACCTCATTCAAAAATAAATAGCGAGGTCTAGTATACATTTCAGTCAAACCACAACCTGCCTAATAAAGAAACAAAAGCCATATAGAAAAAGAGGCATATTTGCACAAATATTTACAAAGCCAGAATACCGTCATCTTCATAGGCAGCTAAATCACTAAAGCACTCATTACAAGCTTCCTTGAGACCCTCAAGGTCCAGGCATCCCTGTAATTGCCCCCACAAAAAGTCCCTGCTAACACTAGTTGTCAAAAAAAAAACACCCCAAAAAATCACTTTCCCACATCTTGCAGCACTAACTCAAAAAACAGTAACCACACTTTGTGGTAAAGGACTAGTTATCCTTTTAAGAGACAGGAGAAAAATACTGAAACTTAATGCACTACCTGCAGTTGCCAGTTCTAGTTTTAGCAGTTTCCATGCCCAGAGACATGGGATGTGGCTTCCTGTTTGCCAGGTCTCTGAAATGTCACATTATACAAACCACCATCAGGATAAATGCAAATGGAAGGTGTCTCATGCCGTGAAAATATGAACAGCTACAGATCTGAAAATAGCAGGTGAAGAGAATATTAAACATATATACACATATATAACATGCATATATTAGCTCTAGTATATACATACACATAGTACATAATACATCAATCTGTGTATGTTTCAGGTCAGTTCTAAAGGTCCTCCCTCCTTCACAGCTGAGCTTAAAGCTGTGATACTTTCCCAATTTCATAGCCTGAGACTCAGCTCTTAGTTCAGTACTATCTTCTTCACACTGTCTTCACACAACAGATCAAAGTACAGGGAATCACATAATGCTCACATCCAAACTCTGCTATGATTTCATGGAGACTTAAATCCTCGCCTCCATCTCTCTTCTCCCTCCACTTTCCAATTCTCACTCAGCAACTTAAGATGAAGATCTTAATATTCTTGTGAAGATTTGTAACATCCTGATCTACCTCTAAAACTTCTAAGGGCCTTTGGCATAGTAAGTGAAATGATCACCTTAAAGGGAGGCTACAAGAAAACCAGCCAGCAATAACAACCAAAAGCACATAAACAAAGCAGGCTGCTCCTCCTGTCAGAAGGCAGCACTGGAAATGGGCAATTTGAAGAACATGATTCCCAGCCCAGTCTCTGAGACATACTGCAGGAGCCGCCTTTGCAGATCTGCTTCTAACAGCTGCCAACGATGCACAGACCATAATCTAAAAATCGCTATACTAAGCCTGCTTTCCTAAGCGAGTATGGAGTAAGTTATTCTACTTCTGCCTTCTCCAGCAACTTCTGAATCCAACAGCCAATTCAAAATATACTCAACAGAAGTCAGAAAACTCAGAAATAACCACTTTCATATTTCATGAACATAAGCATCTGAGATGAGGAAAGTATAAATTAATCATTCATCTGCCCTTCTCTCCACTGAGTGAGGCTCAGGCAGAAATCATGCTTTTAAGATGCCTTTTGGGAGCAGCTGGCTAGCCAACTTGCATATCCACAGTTCCACACACAGCACCACATGCACTGTCTGCTGCCCAGTTCAAGTATCTTTTTGACACTGATCTGCTGTGACTGCCCTGGCTGGGCAGAGACGAAGACAGAAGGAAACAGAAAACTAGTGTCAAGGTACTGGGATTCATAAACTCTGCCCATCATGGAATATATTTATTTGATATCACGGTGCCCTTCCATCCACCCACCGAGTTCTGTCCTGTGCAGAAAGCCCAAATCCACCTAGTCATAAGAGATTCTCAAATGGCTGCACAAAATACTGAATGTAATCACTTCAGAAAATGAATCCTACTTCCAAGTTACTTCTGCACATGGTTTGAGCAGCCAAACTCTTCCAGACTCAAAGCTCAACCTGGCAAACAATCATAGAATTGGTTAGGTTGGAAAAGACTTTTAAGATCAAGTCAAACCATTAACCTAACAGTGTCAAGTCCACCACTAAATCGTGTCCTTATGTACCACACCTACATGTATTTCACATACCTCCAGGCATGGTGACTCAACAACTCCCCTGGGCAGCCTGTTCCAGTGCTTGACAACCCTTTCAATTAAGTAATTATTCCTAATATCTAATCTGAACCTTCCCTGGCACAACTTGAAGCCACCATTTCCTCTTGTCCTGTCAGTTGTTACCTGGGAGAAGAGACAAGGTGATAAGATGCCTCCTTTTCTCCATGCTAAACATGTCCCGTTCCCTCAGCTGTTCCTCATAAAACTTGTGCTCCAGTCCCTACTCCAGCCTCATTGCCCTTCTTTGGAGGGGCTAAGTGTCTTTTTAGCTCAGAGGTTTATTACCAAAGTCAGTCCATTCAAGACAGGTTTAAGAAGGAAAAATTGCAAAGGTTCAGCCTTATGGTGTTTGGATCACCCCAGGGCTGCCAAAGACAGCCAAATGCCCACCACAAACAACGTGTTTTCACCCAATGAGAAAAGAGGCAATCTTGTTTTCCCCAAATAATTATTCACTTGTTAGATAAGTGAAAAGATTAAAACAATTGCTTAACAACAATGATGACAATGACATTATGAAACTGTTACATTATTCCAATTCTGACTCCTGTTCCCATAACAGAAAGAACCCACATGAAATTACGGCAGTCCTACAGCAGATTCCACATTAGTCAAAACAAAAATTTTTATTGAAAATTATCATATTTGATAGTCCCCTCTTCCACTTCAAATAATTCCTGTATTTTTGAGAAATCTGCCCTCTTCCAAACCCTTTTTCTGGCTCTAAATATTGCAAAAACTTGACAGCAAGCACGGTTTCCTTCTTGGTTTAATAGTGGAATGGTAATACACAGCTACAGCATGGCCTACACTTCAGTCTGCAGCTTGAAATCCTCTGAAGATTGACTTCCTTTCTCAATCTGATTGAACGTTTTGCTCACTTCATAAATGAAATACTTTGATTAATACCAAAATGCAAAATGAGCATCCTATGTGACACAGTATAAAAGAGAATCAATGGGAGAGGAGTATAGTTATAAACTAAAAATTAAAGTAGACTGGAGTACAAGTGTAACTTGGACTGAAGGCTGGAGTTACAACAAGGTAGATGCTCTTTTCAGGTTTACAGAGATCATGAATCAGATTTAAGTAATGGCTGGGAATTGAATACAGCACTATGCACTAGTCAGAGCACTGAATTCAGCATTGCTCAGGATAAGAGAAAAGAATAGAGAATATGCATCTTCATTACTCTCCAAAGCCTTCTGGCCCTAATTTATGTGCACAATTAAATTCTGTGTATATTAATGCATTTAAGTTATTTAATAATTTGACTTGGAAAATTGTAATTAGGCTTAGCAGTCCTCATCGGAGAATTGTTATTTCTGGATACTTAAAGCAGCACTGTATTTATTTGCACATTTGGAATTTAGTCAGTCCTCTTAGCATCTAAGGATTAGAAACTTTATCTCTATTTCGAAACCATAAGCTAAATTCTGCACAATCTGTTATTGAATCTAGACAAATCATAGAATCATTTAGTTTTGAAATGACCTCCAAAATCATCAACTCCCAACATTACCCAACACTGCCAAGTCCATCACTAAACCACGTCCCTAAGTGCCACATTCACATGGTTTTTTAACACTTCCAGGAATGGCGACTCCATCACTTCCCTGGGCAGCCTCTTCCAATGGCTGAGAACTCTTTCAGTAAGGAAATTTTTTCTAATAACCAATTTTAGTCTCCTCTGGCACAACTGGAGGCTATTTCCTCTTGTCCTACCACTTGTTACCGGGGAGAAGAGCCTGAGCCCCACTCCACTACAATCTCCTTTCAGGTGGTTGTGGAGAGTGATGTGGTCTCCCTTGAGCTTCCTCTTCTCAACATTAAAAAACCCCAGCTCCCTCAGCTGCTCCTCATCAGACTTGTGCTCCAGACCCTTCACCAGCTCTGCTGCCCTTCTCTGGACACCACCTTAATGTCTTTCTTGTAGTGAGTGGCCCCAAACTGAACACAGCACTCAAAGCGTGATGACCTCACCAGAACCAAGAACAGAGGGACCATCACTGCCCTGGTCCTGCTGGCCACACTACTTCTGATACAAGCCAGGATGCCATTGGCCTTCTTGGCCACCTGGGCCCACTGCTGGCTCATGTTCAGCTGTTGTCATACCAGCACTCCCAGGCCCTTTTCCATCGGGCAGCTTTCCAGCCACTCTGCCCCAAGCCCGTAGCACTGCAGGGGGTTGTTGTGACCCCAGGGCAGGACCGGGCACTGGGCCTCGTTGAAATGCACACAGTTGGCCTCGGCCCATTGAGTAGATCAACACTCCCACACAAGTTGGTGTTGCCTGCAAACTGAGGGTGCACTCGATCCTCTTGTCCAGATCATCAATAAAGATACTAAACAGGACTGGCCCCTGAACACATCAGGCAGGCCAGATCTGGCCTAAAGGCACGGCGTTCAGCTTTCCTGCTCGTGTTACATTCCAACTAAACAACCTGAACTTCAATATGCACAGGTTAGACTCTGGAACTGATAGAGACAGCTGGGCAGAGGGGGGCAGAAGTCTAAAATCTATAGGCTATTTTCCAAAATCAAGTCACATATGAACAAAATATTTAGTTGGAAGCTATATAAAGACAAAATCGCCACCATCATTTTATCTATTTCATGTCAGAAGCCAGGCTGTCAATACACCAAGACACAAAACTAAATTAGCCCTTGAAAAGAATGCGCTAAGACAGCAAAGAAAGCACATCACGCTTCTGCTAAGTGTCTGTTTAAAACAAACAAAAAAATAATTAATATCAAACAAGACCCTACCAGGAAAAGATATAGTAGGCTGTTTTACTTCTAATTACTCAGAAAATTATGTTGGTGCAGTACTGTGACTAAGTAGGGCAATGATCTTTTCTCTCAAAAAGTATAGGATTCGGGAGACCCTAGTTGCATGCCAGCTTTGATTAGCATGGCATTCAAGAATCCCACTGTGGTGAGCCTTCCTTTCCAACAGTAATTTAATTCCCAAAAGGAATCAGAAAGGCTAATGAATTAACCAGCTGCACAGCACTAATTTCCGCATTCTCAGTGCATGGTTCTAATGCTGCTTCTGATCTCTGCAGGGACATTTCAGTGGGAGAAAGAGGAGGAGGAGGCTGAACGAGAAAGTCAGAATTTGTCTGCTGCACTTCGGTCTGAGGAAATGAAATTAGGTGAAAATCCAATTATATGTTGAACACTATAGTGACAAGAACCAGATAAACTCTAGATCCTCTAAGATTCTACCATTTTAACTTTTGAAATAAAACCATGTTATTTTGCGTTAGTAACAGTTTAGGATGTAAGTTTTTCTTTTAAACACATAAAAAAAGCATCAACTCTTGAAATTTAAGCAGTGATAGAAACTTCCATAACATAGGTTATTTACCTTCAATTAATACTAGTACTATGCTTACATTTAAAGGAGAATAGAAAAAAGGCCACAGTGCTTAAAAACACTCCACACATCCACTTGCAGCAGCTTAAAATCATATGTGTAACCTAAAATGAAGCCATTAATTTTTTCCCAAGAGATAACAAGGAGTTAATAGAGGAGTAACACCCAGTACAAGAGAGAAGTCAAGGAAAAACATGCCACTTTTACATCATGGAGCAGCAAGATAAGATGAAATCCCAGGAGAGAACAAGACTGAAGAGATGCACTGTCACTTAATTATGTAACTGAATAGCTAGCTAAACATTAAGTATAATTTCTGGCTTGATATTTGCCCAATAAACAACAACAGCAAGTAAAGACAAATTAGATGTAATCTCTTCCTCATTTCCTTACACACAGCAGTCTAGAAGACATGCAATATGAGATGAAGAGGGAACATCACGAAATGTTTATTGAGGTGCCAAGAACGGAAGTACTGAAGCACTGCAAATACAATAAATGTAAAGTCTGAAACTGCACAGGATTTCAGATGATGCTAACCAGGAGGACACCAGGCTCAGTCTGGCTAAACTCAGTTCAGAATGTGAAATAAACACAATTGGTGCGTTACTGATTAAAAGCATCTCCGTCTCAACAAACCTGCTTCTTCTGCATTTGATTTCAGAAACTGAGGAAAGAAATAACGTGGAGCTTTGATTTATTTGAGTGTACCTGTAGCTGTTAACTCCCAGCCTACAACTTTTTTCGATTTCCTGGTGCTCATTTTTTCACAATCTAAAAGCAGTTTTCAACAGCAAATTCCACTTGTGCTGGGTGATCTGCGGTGCCCCTCAAAATCAGTTTAACTACTGCAAATTCTGAAATACTATAAAATAGATTTGATGTCCTCTCTCCAAGAGTAGCTACAATATGCAGGAAAAAGGGGATACAATTATTTCAGCAAAATTCTTTCAAAGGTATTAAGCGTGTCCAACAACAGAGCTAGTTTATACAGGTGAGCAGCCTACAAACAGCATAGAACTGGCAAAAGCAAAATGGTTTTGCTGCATTAGTTGGATGAACTGGCTAAGTGGAGAGTCCAAAGTGGTTCAGAACCACCAAAAAAGTGAAGGTGGGCAACAGTCAGAACACTGGAAGAAGTCAAGTGAGATGTCCTGTTTCAGCAACAGTAGACAGATTCAGCCAGCTCAGAATCCTAGCACCAACAGAAAGCTAACACCAAAAAGAGAGAAAAAATCCTAAAAAGGGAAAATTAAATGAGACCAGGTTCAGATCATGTAGTTGAGCAGACAAAATCTGTTTAGCTTGTGCTCTACCTCTAGAGAAATATAAGTAAGACTATCTGATCTTAATAGTAGCAAAACTGAGCTGGTGGTGCTGAATGATTTATAAGTAAATTAAGTATTAAATTTGTCCTGCCTTTTGCTTTCTTCTATATGCTAACAACAGAAATCTGAACATCCTAGTCACTGGGTACTGTTCATTTCAGAGGAGATTCTTTTTCATATTTTATTTAAAAACAAATCATTGACATCAGATTGGCATTTATTAGGACCACTGCCACAATAAAACATTATCTGGCCTTCACAGTGAGGAAACCCATGAAGGAAACTGAGTGAGACTCAAAACACTAGGACTTAAATTGCACAGGAGAACATGCAGGTTTGTTTTCTAATATGCAAAAGTCCACTTTGATGATTTCACATTTTTTGGTAGATTGATTCATTGTGCAGTTGTTTCTCTTTTTCATCCCATTAAGCTCTATGCTTGACATACTTTCCCTGTACCATAACTAAACTCTGCCAACCAATATAACCTTCAAGTGCTACATGGTTCAGTACTGACCTCGTCATCAACAGAGCTCTATCACAGTATCTTTCTGCAGGTCTCACCTCAGGCATGAAAACTCCACATCATTTACAACTTGCTGGTTTCTAAGTAAAAATTCAAGCCACAGTCTTCAGGGTATTACTCTTGGCTAGCTCAGCAAGTCCACCTAAGAGTGCACCACATATGAGTCTGCTTTCAGGAACACAGGTCTGAAGCTCATTAGCAAAACCCAAATCACTTAAATCCAGTAGATTTATCAGTACCTCGAAATCAAAACCTTGGAACAAAAGCATATAATGAATAAAATCTCTGCATTTTTTTGACTTGCAATTCTCAGTACTCCTACATTCCCTGAACTCCACACACCTGGCAGCAGGAAAAAAACACACACTTAACACCCCTGCACTTCCCCCTCTTTCTCCATGTACCTCCATCCTTGCTTCAGAGCACTCTCCTTTACCTCATCTCTTAACTGGGATGCTTCCTTTGATTCCCTCCTTAACTTCAAAAAAGAGTGACGTCCTGGCTTGGATGATACCAGCTCATTAAAGATTCTCCCAACAACTGGTAACATAGCAAGTGTTATTTTAGCCTCTCTAAAGCAAAGCTCCTACAAAAACTCATCTTCACCACCATTTTCTAGCCCTGCTAGAGCCTTCTTTAGTACAACCACATGGCACTGCATCATGAAAACAAGAAAAACCTACATGATAAAAAAATATCACCAAATTTTTTTTGTCCAGTTTGCTGCAATCATCCCAGAAGGGCTTAGAAAGCTTTCTCAAGTCAGAAGTGCCATACAGGCTTCTCTAACTCCAGATTAACTTCTGTACATCTTACATTTAATGCTCTGTAAATTGTGAACATTTTATTTTGGGTTCTCATATTCCCCTAACTCATTAAAACCACAATGTAAATATTAAACAGCTATTCTTTTTCATTTATGTTTATTTATATTTACGTAAATTTTATTTATTTTTATTTATATTTAAAGCTGTAACATGTTTTAAAACAGAATGTTAAACCCTTAGGAGCTTAAAGGATCACTTGATCTAATTCTTTTTCCCTTCCTGTAAAATGTAATCATGACACAGTATTACAATGTAACAGCTGTGTTCATGATACAACAAGATGTAATCCTGAAGACTGCACAAAAGCTATGTATTTTTCCTTAACAGCCTCCCAAAAAAGGGAGAGAGAAAATTGTCATCTGAAGTCTTAAATCTTGAGATCTACCTGCCATCCCCCTTTACTTCTTAACTCTTCCACATGGGCAGGAATAGATCTGTTTAAATCCAAGAACCACCACTTAGATGTACTTACCTGCGTTAATCTAGATATTCAACAATGCAGCACTTCATGTTTTGCAACAGCTTGTCAGCTTTGTACCATAAAAGAGTATGATTTTTATCTATTGTTTTAATGTATGAAAGACTTTAATGATACTACCCTTAAGCTGATAAAGAGTTTCCAGAAGAGTCTTACAACAAACCAAAATAAAAAAACCACTGCCCTTGGTTACCACAGTAAAGAATATCCTGGGTATTACATAAATATCAAATATGTACATAATTCTAATGAATATATCAAATGCAGCTTTCTCTTAAGTACTAGGTAACCTATTTCAAATTAAAGGTTCGTTATAGTCATTCAGCTGGGAAGACAGATACATCAGAGCAGAACGTACATACAGCTTGTTACCACTTTATGAAACCTGCAATAATTCCTGCTAAAAAAGATCCAATTATTAGTGGTTCAAATCCAAAGCAAGTGTCACTGTGCTTCCAGAAGACACACTAATCACTGCCTAGAGTTCAAAAGTGCTTCCCTTGGAGCCAACAAAGGTAAAACCTGATTGCTCTTCTCCACCTACATTATTATTTCATGACTCCACAGTAATACTTTGATATTCGTATAGTCCAAAGGGCTTTGCTTTTAACAGACAGGTTTAATTTACAGATCCCAGCATCACATAGTCAGAAGTTCAGCAATCTGGCATTCTCCACGCCCCTTCTATTCTTCTATTCTCCAGAAAAAAACATAGTCTTAAAAATGGGATTAAGGAGATGATGAGCATTTTGTTTCTTGATTTTTAGGTAGTCATGTACATTAAAGAAAGAATAAAACATTTGGAGAATTATACAATGAGAACCACATGTTATTTCAGAAAATGTTTCAAGTTAGAAAAAAAAAAAAAAAAGAAACAAAATTCGTCCTATACTTGAACTTCACATGCAAAGTTTTTGTTCAAGGCAGAAGTCTTTTAGTACATGAAATTTACTTCCATCCCTCTCACTCCATCAACAATGGTTTGCATAACCAGATGTTCTTAAACACTGCCATTTAGAGCTGCCCCATATGGAACTGCAACAGTAAATATGCATAACTATGGAAACCAAAGCAAAGGTCAGAAAAAAAGTCAGCAGTCTAGTAACCCGATACCACAATTTTAAGTTACTCAAGATGCATCTTTCCCAAATGAACCTGATTACAAAATACGTCAAATGTATTTTGCATTCAAATGCCTCTCTCTCTATTCTTAAAATCTAAAAAATACCTACATTTTACTTGGAAAAATGTAATTTGGTTAAAGATTGAGCTTCTTCCTACAAGCTTCCAAGTGCTGCCAGAAAAAAGTACATTAAATACTGACTGAACACAATGGGTTTCAAGTGGTACACCTCAAAACCAAGATCTCCAAGACTATTCCCAGATCTTACTGAGCTACATCTTCCTTTAAATAACCCGATGTATATATTGTCCATACAGCAAAGACTTTGGTGAATAAGTATCACTTGTTTTTTTCATTTCAAATCATCTCCCTCTTTGGTTACAGAACAAGAAGTGGACAGTAGTACTAACAGTTCAGTAACACTACAAACATAAGCTCTTACCTTTGAAGTTACAAGAAATGTTAATTGCACGTCACTACATAAACTTCTAGTGAGGAACAAAAGTAGAACACCTGCAAAAGCACATTCAGCTAGTTGGTTTATTTCCTAAATACACTAAAGCTGTCATTTATCCTAAGCTAACAAAGAATCTAATTTGTGCCTCAAGAAATATGTACAAATTCCCTTTCTTGCTATTGGCAGGAGATAACACGAGGAGAAATAGTTTACTACAAAAATATTTTGCTTTTAGCATGGCTCATGATTTCAAAAGAAGGACTGCCAGATACTGTCCAGCTGAAATTGTGAAGGATTATTTATTTTTAGCAAAACTGTAGTTTTGCTCAGCTCTGGTGCACATTACAGAATTAGCAAATAGCTAATTGAGTAAGGCTTTTAATTCTGAAACCTGTAAGGCAATTAAACCACTTAACATAAAAATTGAGTATTTTCTAAGACGTCCTGCCCAACATGAATGACAAACTTTGAACACTGGAGTTCTTCCTGCAACAATAAAGTTGGGGCACAATGGAGAAGTTTAAATGTTTAATTTAGACTGAGCTGCAAGTCATTAATTTTTTATGGATGCAAATCTGCAATTCATCTAGAGCTAGACAGTTGCAATCCATACTGGCTGAAAGCAGGGTGAATTTTTCCAACACAGAATAGGATATAACTCCCCTCTTTCCAACAACATCATCTGCTTTTCCATGGAGATCTCAGGCCATGTCAGAGTCAGAACAGCATCTGGGCCTGGATGAAGGTGCATCTGCTGCTCATCATCTTGCACACTATTCAAAAAACTTGTCTTGATCGTGCATCTGGAATATGCAGTTACAGCACTAATTTCCACAACACTGCTAAGAGCACCCTGTGCTTTGAGAATGCCATAGGTAGTCAGAAGGTACTTTGCACTTAGTCCTTGTCGATGGCAGCGGGACATTATTCATCCAAGTCAAACACTGAGGAAGTAGTGATATTGATACTGAAAAATGAAATATATCTGCATTTCTTCATGCACAGCAAGAGAGCCTTTTTAGCTGCTAGCACATCTAGAACTAGAAGCACTCTACTGAAAGCAGTTAAAGTTCACTAATTCAACAAATGTGCCAAAAATGGGAAAGTTCTAACCTCTTCCAAGTCCAGCCAGTATTAAAGGCAAATTATTCTTTTCTTTTCCTTTTTAGTTGTTCTTAAATATTCTGATGGAAGTATCTATTTAAAATTTAAGTCAGTTTTGCTGCAAAGTACTACCAAGTCTTGACATTATATATACTTCAAAAAATTTACTTCTTTTCCGGGAAGCAAGAGAAGACCTGATACGTGGTCATACTTTTTCAAACTAAGCCTTGTTCCAAGTTCAAAACCTCGGAACTTAGTCAGGGTCAAGATTTTCAAGATTAAGTCAGACTGGTCAGCCAGTTAGTAGTGAAAAACTTGAACTGATGACATATGCTACACTGTTGTGCAGACTTTTTTATTAGTCTCAAGTCTTTTTATAGAGGAAACTGCTATGAGATTGCAATGGTGTATGTAAGAGTATATCAAAGGTGGAGAAGAAACAGCAAAAGCAGCTCTGGTAAGTGAATTCCAACTACACAGAAAGGAAGAAGTGAAACTACGAAAGCAGGACGCCTGTGATAACTTCTAGAACCTAATCTTTGAAATATTTAAGGTTACTTACTTATAAAAACCTTAGAAACATTTTCAAGGCAGGAAGTTCTCAAGTGGATAATAAATGTTTAAATTCATGAAAATTTACTGCATGCACACACTAAATATATATTTATACATCTGTATACATATAGAGACAGAAATATCTGGACAAATAAAAACTGAGCCATCAGTATAAGTAAAACAAACAGAATTTTCTGAGTAACTTTTTTAGTCAGAATGACCTTTATACTTTGGGGATTCCATCTTACAAATGTCTTGATTGGGGGCAAGTCATTAGATACTTGCTAGTAGCATTTCAGATTTATTGCTGAACTAGAAGCTACAACAGGACATGTGAAGCACGCTGCTGAGATAGAGGTGACCTGATTTATTTTCTAATGTATATGGGCCTACCACCCACTGGAAACAGAAAAAATAGGACAGCTTTTTAAAGTTCAGCTGGACAAGACTGGACTTTCTGCCTTGAAATCAGAACTCTGAAAGATAGAATTATTTTGTTCATAGAAGTTTGGGGTTTTTCAAACTCTTTATATCAGCATTTAAAAAAACAAATTGCATCACAAGTGAAAAGCAATTTGAAATATTCACCATGACTTAAAAAACCCTTAATCCCTGAAGAGTAGCAAGATTTCCCTAGTTAGCAAAAAACAGCAAAGCTTCAAAAAATTTAAGATTCAGTAACAATAAAAAAAATCACATGAAGTTAGTCATGCTAATGAGAACAATGAATAAAAGATGATGCAGCAATATTTTCACCAAAATACTAGTCAGTTTCTCACTAAGAGACCCCCATCACTTCTGAGGTGTGATTTGGTGGTCAGCAATCCTGGCTAACTAGCGAGCCCTGGGTGACTGGAGGTTAGCAAATGTGTTATCTGTCTACAAGAAGGGCCAGATTTATTCCAACTCAAACTCCTCTAAGATTAAGCTGCACATTGCAGTATAAAACCAGATCTGCTCATTTTAAATGGTAAAAAAAAAAAATAGGCCACAAGCATTGAGAAGCTACATATGCAGTAATCCTCTTTTCCTTCAAGACTTTAAGATTGCTATTTTATGTTTGGTATTTTTTCCGCATATGTAAAATGTATTCCCAAGCATTTAGCTCCCAATGCAAATGAACTGACAAAGACATCCACAATGCTGCTGAGTTGCTTCAAAAGCCATCCTGCCTCCTCTGCAGCCCCAGCTCTCACCACAGACATGACAGACTTTTTAGGACTCAGTGGTTATTATCTCTTCCTTTCTCACTACTACGGCAGTCTGAATTTAAAAGCACAGTGGAAACAATGCTTGATTGAATCACCTCTTCACTGAGGCTCACTCTATCCACATGGATGACAAGAAGGTGATCAGGAGCAGTCAGCACGTATTCACTGAAGGTAAATCATGCTTCACCAGCCTGATTTCCTCTCTATGATCAACTACCTGGATGGATGAGGGGAGAGTGGATATTGCCTACCTTGACTTCAGCAAGGCTTTCAACACTGTCTGTCACAATATGCTCGTAGGCAAGGTCAGGAAGTGTGGACTGCGTGAGGGGACAGGGAGGCAGATGGGGAGCTGGCTGAATGGCAGCCCCCAGAGGGTCGCAATGAGTGGCACAGAGTCTAGCTGGAGACCTGTCACTCCTGGAAAGCAGCTCTGCAGAGAAGGGCCTGGGGGTCCTGCTGGACAAGAATCTGTCCCTGAGCCAGCAGTGAGCCCTGGGGGCCAAGAAGGCCAATGGTGTCCTGGGGGGCATTAGGAAGAGCACTGCCAGCAGGTCGAGGGAGAGGATCTTGCCCCTCTACTCAGCCCTGGTGAGGAACAATCTGGGGTGCTGTGTCCAGTTCTGGGCTCCTCAGGAAAAGAGAGACGGA
This sequence comes from Lycocorax pyrrhopterus obiensis, assembly GCA_014706295.1. Classification (NCBI taxonomy): domain Eukaryota; kingdom Metazoa; phylum Chordata; class Aves; order Passeriformes; family Paradisaeidae; genus Lycocorax; species Lycocorax pyrrhopterus. The sequence continues at coordinate 56,538,637 of JACSVZ010000015.1, read as the reverse complement.
GCTCCTGGAGCAGGTCCAGCAGAGGGTGACACAGATGATGATGGGACTGGAGCATCTCTCTTATGAAGAAAGACAGAGAGTTAGGCCCATTCAACCTCAAGAAGAGATGATTGAGAAGGGACTTCATTGATGTCTCTCAGTATCTTAAGGGAGGGCATCAAGATGACGGACCAGGCTCTGCTCCATGGTGCCGAGCAATAGGACACGAGGCAATGTGAAGAAACTGATGCACAGGAAATATCCAAGAACCATCTGGACACAATCCTGTGCCATGTGCTCTAGGATGACCCTGCTTGAGCAGATGACCCACTGTCAGTCAACCTGACCCATTCTGTCATACCATAACATCATTAGAGAACGAAGCAAACAATACTCCAGGGGTCAAACTCACCTCTGGACTTGTTACTGTTCTTTGTACCTGCGCTTATAAAAATACAATATTAAAAACACCCCCACAAAAACACACTGAGGAATCAGTACGCTGCCTTAGTGTCAATACCATGGCAGACAGATTCCATCACTTGTCAGTAAGTAGCTGCTTTTCTGTCAGTAGGTCAACTCTACTTTGCCCATGCACAGACTATCAAAGCTCCTGTGCTAGGAGATTGAGTTAGGAGGAAAGAGGGAATACAGCCTGCACAAACCTCGTTCTGGGTCCAGCAGGCCCAGCACGACACACGAGCTCAGCAGCAGGGCTATGAAAAGAGAAGTGCTGGTTTTGGAACCAGCAGCAGAGCAGCTTTGCAACAACTAGCAAAGCCTTTCGACATCCAAGACTGCTTTGCATGGAGCCATCTTGGACATAACCAAAATGTCGAACAATTTTTAAACACAGCTATTGCCGAATTCCTCTCACAGAAAGGACAAGATAAATAGCCATAATAGGAAGACAGTGGTCAAAGTGACTGGCAAGAAATGCTCTCTCTCTCTCTCCCCCTCTATCTCCAAGGTTTTGCACACTTTGGACAGTCAGGAGAGACATCCCACGCTATTTTTTTGGCAGCCCCCTGTCACCCTATTTCTCAATGAAATGTCAATCTTGGCAAAAGTGAATCACCAGAAGGAACTCAAAATGACTGACAGATGACCTCTAAACAAAATTTCCTTAAATGAGCACATAGCCACCTCTATGAAGAGCTCAATAATTAACACCTGTAGCTGAAAACAAGGAAATTATAGAGAACAAGAAATTAAATGAGATCTTTCACTGCTAATGCAAAGCTCTAGAAAGTGGTTAGTAAGATAATTAAAACTGTGAGCCCCACCCTGCAGCAAGAGGCAAATAATGGAAAGGTTCTCTCCGCTGCATTTAAAAGCCAAGAAAGCACTATGTAAATCATCAATCTAAGCTCTAATTGTTTGTACACAAAACCACAAGTATTAAAATCTGTATTCTCTTCCTTCTTTGCAGACTCAAGAGAACTTCTCTCAATCCAATCACTAATGGAATAACAATCACATTAATAAAAAGCCTTTTTGAATAACCAATCTACAGAACCCATTTTCTGCCTAATTAAATGGGTAAAGTGTTTGTGGGGGCAATTTTTCTTCCCCTGCTAAAACATCAAGTGTCTTCTTTCAATGCCATTATTATTTATTCAATATTTTCAGCCAAGCAGATACTTTGGGAAGATGTGACTATTGATTAAAGCAATAGACATAAATCAGGGGGTACAAGCAAAGGTTTGTAAAAGGCATCTCTGTAAAGCCATTTTTGGGAATCAAAAGGCCTGGAAGAAGTATTAACTGAGGCATGCTGCCATGAAAACTTAACCACAATTTCTTCTCCCAAGATTACTATTTCATTTGAGTCTCCCTCATGTTTCCCAGATGTAAAACAAGCTAAAAGACAAGAAGACAACAGACTCTTCTCGAGGGATACTGAATGTTTCCCTCACCTAAGCCAAGATGCTCACCAGCGTCAAATATTACCCAAAAGCCTCGGCTCCACCTCGCTGGGAACACTGGTTTAGCTCACATTTAGTGGAGCAGCATCAGACCTACTTCACTTGTCTTACTTTAAAAGTGTTATTAGTCTACATCAAGTCTTGTTCCCTGTCAGGTCTTCCAGAATATCACTGTTGGCCAACTAAGGCTCAAAATTACTGCCCACATATCTCTAACACTTCACTGCCCAGAAGAATTTTCTGTGCAAGCGGGGCAAACTAGTCACATCAAGTGAAACATAACCTCCTATTTAGAACAGCATTGCCTCAAGAGCAAAGTCAGATGGACTCACACAGCCTTCACCTCAAGATATTCAAAACATTAAAAAAAAATTTATTGTGCAAAGAAACAACTTTTACGCCAATGCTCAATCTCTCTCAGGATTCAAAGTTTAAGTCAAGGCTCTTCAGCTAGATTAAACTGTGGTACAAGCAATCTCCAGCAACCAGAAAGGTACAAAGCAAGGCCTGAAAAAACTAAGAATCCTAGCACTGAAGTCTTCCAGACCCTCTGAAGAGCTAACAAACGTTAGTTGTGCTAAGATGTCTAAGTGTCCAGCATGGATAAGGATGTCTCACCATTACCCATTTACTATAATGCTTGGGTATTTCAGGAGCAATACAGTGATGAGCATACAGACTTTTCAAAAGACAACATTTTTGGGGAAAACTTCCCATTTAATAAAACATTGTTTTCATAAAACTAATTCATTTAGTACCTGGAAGTCCATTTTTGCCACTAGCTCCATGACCAACAGAAGTGAGCCAGCATTGTTTAAAATACAATAAGCTGATGCAAAAGGGAGCTAAACCAGCCCCACCCTCCCCTCCAGATTCCCCTGAGATAAGGTTGCGCCAAAATCCTATCAGATGTACTTTGATCATTCTCAATTCTTCAGTGTTTCAGACAGTATGAACTTGGGCACATCTGCATTTCTTTATTGTCAGAATAATGACAGGATAATGGTGCTGGCACTAGGCCAGCCACTTTTTTGAAACATTGTTGGCAGAGACCATATTTGCAGTACAGAGAGTAAATGGTCTTGCCTGACAGTTATAGAACAAGTCAAGGAAATATCGTAAAACGAACTTATCCCTAAGTTTCCTGTGTTTGTAAATAACTCCTTATTAGCTAAAATCTTTGTTATTAAGTAGTCCACACAACTGTTTTATGACTTTTCTGGTAAGTGAGGCCTCCTGTATACAGAGCTAGCAGTCCTGTGAAAAAAGAAAATGGACCTCAACTTCCAGCACTTAAAAACCAAAGCTGTACCTGCAGAAACACTTGAACAAAAAACACTTATGAACTGACTTAATACCAATGTATTTTTGAGCTGTGGGAGAAAAAAGTTGAAAAAAATTTCAGTCACATATGGAATATGTCCCTGCAATGCACTGACAGCCCATAAATACATTAAATAAACCACTAAGTAGAAGTCATTCTTTCTCTTCCCTCACCATTTCAAGGAAGCACTTGTGCACTTCAAGTTTGCTTAGTTTTCCCTCAGAAATAAGTGTATCCTGAAGAGGAAATGGCAAATCAGCTAAGTTCAAATCAATACTTACTTGAAAGGCCACAGGACTCTAAAATAGAGAAAATGACTGTGCCAAGGCTATTTGTGAAATTAAGAAAGTGACAGCCAGGCAAAGCCGATGCTTTTAGCACCATACGGCCTTCAGACTTCCCGCATATGAAAGTATTTCTTATTCATATAAAGGCTTTTAGCAAGTTATGGAGATGCACAACCTAAATAAGCTTGAGAGACATGCACCACCGGGTGCTCATATCTCTAACAGGTTCGTGCTACATCCAATACTCTTGTGCTCAAATAAGGCTGTCATGGAAAAGTCTGCAAGTCTTACCTCATTGCTGTTCAGGCAAAATACAGAATTCAACAGTAAGTGGTTTGTTTTTTAAAATTAGATATTTAAAAGAAATATTTTAGCATCTTGTGGGTTCAGATGACGTCAGAAATATTACTGTGTTTAAGATACAAAGTTCGTCAAGACATCTGATCTAACATAAGTGTACTTAAGGAAATGGTATTTACTTGGCTTATGTTTACCTACACAGTCATACCAAAAACTACCTGTTTGTTATAAATTACCTCAATCCACTTCAGCTGAAGTAGTTTCAGAAGCCATGTGAGCTCTCGCCATCTCTTGAAATAAACAAGGATAAAGATTTCCTGAAATAAATAGGCTTACTGAGTCGTAACAAAAATCCACTATGAACTCTCCACAGCCACCACACTGAGAGCTGCAGACATAAGAATTGGCTGGAATACAAACCCAACAGGAGTCATGGAGGGAAGAAAAAAATCCCCACCAACAAACAACAAGAACTAGCACAGAGGATCAAGTGCCATTCAGTCAGAAATGTCAATACCATTGAACACGCTTCAGTCTGTGTCTCTCTGCCTGGGAAGGTGCAAAAAGCACATATATTTTCTGGAAGTTTCTCTAGTTTAGGCAGCATGAGAGCAGTACCTAGGGAAGTACTCCTGAAACAAATCTATTCACTATTCCCTACCTTGCTAGTTTGAACAGAGTGAAAAAACAAGTTGCACTCAGCTTCATCAGTGTGTCACCAACCACACAAAAGTATACATTAGGGAAATGTTTGGTCTCAGAGCACATAATTGACCCTTAATATAAAGGGGATAGGGCTGGACAAGGCCAACTATCCACAACACAGAAATTACAGCTGGCTGTGACTTTTGACTGCCCTTGAGCCTGGAACCTGCTTGGCCTGGTTCTGCCAAAATGCATCTCGAGCATCCTGCGCGAGCACTTCTGTGGGGAAGAACAGACAGGGGCCTGATGCAGGTACTGAAGTCATAGCTCTGAGAAACAAAATCGCTTTCTTCAAGAGTAGATAAAGGCTTTCCTCAGACTTGCCCTTCAACCTGATAATAAACCATTATTATGTATTAATAAACCGTGTGCTGCACAGTTCAGGCACTCGGCTCTTCTAACTAAGCTTAGTAATTTCATTAGGTTCCAAAATGTTCTGCTTAGTTTTGAATGCAGCTTTATGTTAATCCTGAAGAAGACTAGACCGCTTATTGAGCATCTAGAGTTGGGTGTGATTCAAGATCTCTGAAAAATTACTGGTGAACTGGCAGTGCTGGGGACAGACACAGTCCTCCCACGAGCTGTCACCATCATTTTCAAACACAGTAGTGTTTACTTTCAAAAGCTCTCAAGAATTGTATCAAGATGAAGAGCCTGAAGATTTAGGACTAATTGGAGCCATACTTGTGGCAGTACTGCAAGGTATTTCTAGCTCCTTCCATCCTCCCATGTAACATCTATGCATTCCAATGCAAGAAGCTTCCCACTGCAATGACTTTTGGTGGTGCACATCTTCAGATCAGTGCTTAGGACAGGCAACAGGGAGAGAGCCCATAAGGCACTGACAGAAAGACTTAAAGGTGTCCCACCATACCTGAAGCATAGTGGTGGTCTCAGCTCAGTTCCTAGAGCTCTGCTGACTGCTAGCCACAACCTTTTTTTGTCTTTTGAATTACCACTTGCAGTTGAAAACCTAAGTAACATATCTCTTGAGAATAAGGGGCCCTGACACTAGCACTCTCTCCCACCTATCAAGCGAGGAGTTCCCATCATCAATGTCTTGCGTGGGGGCATTTTCTATCCCCACTATACTGCAGCTAACTAGGAAGCACACTCTTTATTAGTAAGAATGCTGATTGTAAAGAATTTACAGAAAAGCCAAAGTTACATGCATGTTATTGTACATTTAAAAATACACTAGTTGCTTTAAAATTTATTTCATTGTTCTATGAGGCAAGTGCAAGCTTCCATTTTAATAATGCACCTCCAAGAAAAATCACAAACAGAGAAGTGGAGTTCTTTACTCAGAAAACTTCTGTTGTACAGAGCTTTTGATGTATTTTCCTACTCAAAAGTATTTCAGAGTGGGGCTCTCAGGATGAAGAGGGAGACAGCCTATCAAAGCATTTATTCATATAACTCTGACAAACATTCAACATTAAAAAGTGATATTGAATTGTTGGGAGGTACAGAAAACTGCAGGTCTTCAATCTCTCAGCATCTGGATGGTGAGAGAGTCACGTTCAATAAAGCCCTTACAGACAAAGTCATGGCACATCCAGGAAACGGACATTTGAAAGAGACCTCTGAAGAAGAAACCAGAAGTTATCAAAGTTACCCAAATAAGTGCACGTGAAAACCCGAATAGTAAGAATGCCTTCAATAACAAAATAGATGATAGATGCCTGATATTTATTTAAATAAATTCATTATAGGAGAATCTTTTTTGGAAGAGGGTAGGATTTTCATTTTTAGTGAGGAGCAAGATGGCTGAAGAAGATGTAGCTTATGAATATTTTTCAAATAATCTTTAAGTGTTTACAAAATGAATTGCTTGGCCCCCATGCAACATATTGCTGATGGGAACTTCACCTCATGTGATGGGTGGGAGACAGCAGTAGTGTCAGGGCCCCTAATTCTCAAGAGATTTGTTGTTTAGGTTTTCAACTGCAAATGCTGATTGAAAAGACAGAAAAAGATGTGGCTAGCAGTCAGCAGAGCTCTAGGACACCACTATGCTTCAGGTATGGTGGGACATTTACAAAATTAATTGCTCATTCAAGCTTTAGTCATGCAACAGCAGGATTCTTCCTCCCCACCATTTGAATTACCACAAACCATGAATTTGTGCTAGAGTTATGAAATAAAATGAGTATCTTTTTTTAAAATTGAGATATTTTAGTTTTTGAAAAACCAACTTGGACCAATTTACAGAAGCAATGGTATAGTTAATATGCACGTCAAAAGGAACAAAACTTTTTGTTTAGTTGATTTTTGTTTAGTTGAAGTTTCTGGTGGAGTTTGAGCTGACAAATTTAGAGAGCCACAAGAATGTAAAAGGAACTACTGGGAATTGTAGCTGAACAGAGAGCACTAAGAATCCCTTGCCTACCTCTGAAATATTTATGTTATATCAAGCAATATCTCAATTAACCTCTCCAGCAATAGCCAGACAAGCAGGAAGTCACAGTTCCACAGCACTGCCTGCTGTAGAAACCCAAAAGGCAATTTACCTTACCTTTTCCTATGTGTTAGGGTGTGTTTAGTCCTCCCGTAACCATAACATAGTAACAGTAGAATCAGGCTCTCTCTGGCAGCCGAGTTTAATAAGGCTTAATAGATAATATGGGCCATTTTAATAGTCACCATTTACAGAATGGATCCTCAGTCCCAAAGTAGTTTCTACAGAAAGAGGGTTTCTGTGTATCAGGGTTTGGGTTCGGGTTCACGACCATTTTATTTTCCCATGTTTTATTTCACATGTTGTTAATCAAAAGACATTTTAACAGATAATTTTCAGAGGCAGGTTACACCCTGATGCAGAACACATACTTGACATGCATATCCAGAGCCAAAATTGTTCAAAACTCTCATCAGGAATGATGAAATACGTTGCTTCAGGCACGGAAGCATGACTTGCCACCTAGCTTAAGAAGTCCTTCCTATAACACACTGTTTACTGTGCTCTAGTAATGCTAAATATAGTTTGCATTTATGCAAACTACACAGAGTGAGTAGAACTCACTGCAGCTCAGGTTTCAAAATATTTCTGGATTGCCAGAGAAATGTATTAAGAGGAAAAGCAGGCAAAGAAGGGGGGCACATAGATGACAACCTCCCCCCACTTTTACACGTTAGATCAGGTCACAAACCACTGTAGTTCTTTTCTCTTTCTTGAATTTCCGTGACAAGGCAAAGGAAGGAAAAAACCCCACCAATGTCACAGTTCTCTCTTTTCTTTACATCATAAAACTGAGCAAGTAAGTATTAGTGCAGACAGTTCACTTCTTATTATCTCCCAGAGAGCTGAAGCCAAAATAATGCCACTCAGCCTGAACAAACAAGCACTAATATGCTCCCTTGCCCAGTTCTAACCAAACCAGCAACTTCAGCTTAAAATGCACATCTCACAGGATAAAAAAAATGACACACCAAGAAATTAAGGACTGCAATCCATCCCAACATTTCAGGAAGTTCTTAACTAAAATACTCCTTTGCCTTATGAGATAACTCTCTGTAGAGCCGTCAGTACAACCACTACCACCACTCCCTCCCAATGCTCTACAGAAACAGTGTTGCAGATTACATACTTGAAACTACCACACCTGGTTTTACTTCGCCTGCTTTGGTACTTTCACATCTAGAGCTGGCAATCCTATCCATACTGGAATCACAATACTAGAAGACTCCTCTTTTTAAAAGGTACATCATTTCACATGGCATAATCTTAGATTAGGCCAAATGTGGTCATCTCAAGCTTTTAAAAAATTGGAACTGGATAAAAAGGAGAGATGAGTTATCTTCCTAGGAAAGATATCACTTCTTCAAGCTTTCTTTTGCTTTGTGGCAGTAAACATGAACAGAACAACAAACCTCTCCTTGTTTAATGGTTCAATTGAACTGACAGCAAAATGCACCCTTGTAATTACAGAACAGTTGAGGCTGGAAGAAACCTCTGAAGGTCATCGCACCCAGCCTCCCTCCCCCTCAAGCAGGTTGCCCAGGACCATGTTCAAGCTTCTGAGTATCTCTGAGGATAGAGACTCCACAACCATCCCAGGCAACCTGTGACAGCAGTCAATCACCAGCAGATACAGAAAGTGTTTTCTGATGTTAAGGGGAACCTCCTATGTCTCAGTTTGTACCCTCTGCCTTTGGTCCTGTCCCTGGGCACCACTGAATAGTGTCTGTCTCCTTTACACCCTCACTCCAGGTATTTATATACACTGATGAGATCCCCCCAAAGACTTCTTGTCTCCAGGCTGAACAGCCCCCAGAGCTCTCAGACTGGGGAGATGCTCAAATCCCTTCATAAGCTCAGCCACCCTTTGGTGAACCCTTTCCTGTGTGCCTGTATCTGTTTTGTACTGGGAAGCCCAAAACTGGACCCAGTATTCCCAGTATGGGCTCCCCTGTGCTGAGTAGAAGGAAAGGATCACCTCCTTTGGCCTACTGGCACCACCCCAAATGTAGCCAAGGAGACTGACAGCCTTCTTTGCCTTTGACATCAAAGGCCAGCACCATCATCTCTTTCGTGCCTGTATAGTTAAAAAAAACGTAACTATAGAAAAATAGTTCACAGTGAACAAACATCTGTGGCTTTGATTTTCTTTAAATACTAGGTTTCCTTGAAAAGAGGAAAGTTCTACCAGGACATTGATATAGCATGCATCTTTCACATGCCTATACAAAATACAAGGCTAGTGCTCAAAGTTACACAAGAAAGGGGAAGATGAAGCTGGCCATTTTTTCAATTAAAGGAATTCATGCCATGTACAGTGAAGTAATACTCAAATGAAAGTGATTTTTAACAGATGACCGCAAAATTACCTTTGAACAGTCACCCTGTTTTTCGTTTTGAAAAAACAGGAATAAATAGCAGAGTGTTTACTCCTAAAATAATCTTTTCCTATTAAAAAAAAAAGAGAACAGAAAGCACCTTTGACAAATCTTTTCTCAGACTCAAATTTTCCATTAACTTCAAAACATTAACATTTAGCAAATCCTCGGACATGCAGAACAAACGAGAGCTTTAACTTTCTAGCTAAGGTTTTAAACAAACAGAAGTGGCAAAAGATGTCTCATATCCTGTGTGTTCCACCCATACACGTACTCTGTTTCACTGTAGGTTACTGTGATGCTTTTATCCCCACATCTTTTACTGCTTGTTTGTTCATTTTAATTTTATAAATGGACTGTTGTGCTGCAACTAATTCGCTCAAGGCCAGCCACAAAGCTAAGGACATTTTCCTTGTTCTACCCCATCCCTCTATCTCAATGGACCACTCTTGCTTATGAGCAGTAGTACGTGAAGGAAAGCTTCCATAACTTTGGTGTTTAAAACTTGTTAATTCTTGTGAATTACTAGCTGCTGTTTAGCCAAGCCATACACATGGCATTTAGTCATTTCTTTTAACAAACAAATCCCTGAAACTACTCCCCTGGAATTGAGTACATGCAAAATTCTTTGACAGGAGTAAAAAAAAAAAAAAAACCAAACAAAAAACAACCAAAAGCCTGGTTCAAAAGCAACCTAGTGCTCTGACGGCTGACGCTGTAAACAAGCCTGCCATTAAAAGGGACTTGCAGCTGCCAAGCCGTGAACAATGGAGAAACATTTATTAAAGTACTACCTACAATTGGATGCACTTTTCTTTACCACAGTGTCTGGCTTCTCCATTCCCATCAGAAGGAGAAATTGGACAGGAACAGGACAACGCAGTGTCAAGAGTCTTGTCTGATGTGCCTTATCATCCAATGTGTAAAAGAGGCACAAGAAAACTGCCTTTGTGTTGATAATTTGCCCCAAACTGACATATTTAATACTCTACAGAATTACCTGTTATGTAACATGTCGTTCAGTCAAATCTTCCGAAGCAACACAATGTCTTCTTCCAAAGTACTAAATAATTTGCTTTTTGCGTACGTCTCCTGTCACATTCAGTAAATCTACTTAAGGTTTCTCTCTGTGCAACAGGAAATTGCCTTAACTCACGCATTCCATTAAAGCAGACAGCCAGTGCTTGGCTTTCAATTGCTCCTTTGTAAAAAGTCTATGGAACGCTAAAATGAAAACTCTACTGTATCAACAGGCACTCTACAGGCTAAAGGAAGTCAGATTTAAGCAGATGACTCGTGATAAAGTGATAGAATATCAAGTCTGCTTTGTAAAGAAAAACGCAGTTTAAAGACTGCTATTAGCAATTTGTATATATATATATATATATGTGTAAGCAGGTGTTGAAGTATTTAGTATCTCTACAACAGTCCTATTATACCACATCCAGTACCGCTTATTTTTACTGCTCAAGAATCTTGAGGACCCCAGAAATCCATTCTCAAATAGTAGATAAAAGCAAAGCTTCAAAAGGCTTCCCCCAAACACAAACATAATTGTTTATGTACAATAAATTCTTGCATTTAATATAACCATACCTCGATTTCACCATGGAATCAAAAACCCTATTCTGTTCCTAGAGCACAAGCAAGACAATCTCTTGGTTTGTATTGTCCTGCCATACCCCAGCTGCCCTTTAGCTCTTAAAACTCCCAAGTCCAGACAGGCAGATGAGACAGCTCTTAGTAACTTTCTGGTCTTAGCTTTTTAGAGTCCTGCACTTTTGGATCTAACTCTTACATAATTTTTTAAATATATTTCACAAAATACTAATGAAAGGTTTTACTGCTCTCTGTCTTTCATGCTGGTAACATTTTCTTCTCAATCAGATTTGATAATCACTGACTCTTTGGCACAGCATTTCAGTGTATTATGCAAATCAGTTTTTGCTGAGAACACAGCTTGTTTAGTACTTAAAATTTACGCAACTGAAGTAACATCACCAGCCAAGACCTGCACAGGTCTGTAAGCAGGTTGGTACCCAGAACCTCAACACAGCCTGCCAGCTCTGCAGCACACGTGCCCCTTCTGAAATTTCACTAACAGCAGCAAAATGTATTGAACACAGCAATATGAACAACCCTTCTCCAAAATTCAGAATATTCTGTTTCTTTACTAAGTCTGTTAAACTTAGGAAATTTAAGACATAGTGACTCATTAAGTGACTTAAGTGAGACCACAGGGAACACATGAGGAGGCCAATAGCAGTTCTTAGGTTCCAGCTTAAATGTAAAGACAATTCTTGAACACTGGTTGTAAATTACACAGCTCACTAAGTAGTTTACAAGCAAATGTCAATTAAAAAAGAGAACCGTATACTTCATGTAAGCCTATGTATGCTTTCTAATTTCAAAAGCTTATGACAGAGTTGAAAGCAAAATCACTCCATTCCCTCCCTGCACACACAATCATGGCCACTTGTTTTATGTTGCTTTTAGCTAGACAGAGTCCCCTTCCTCTTTCTTTCCAAGAGCTGGAAAGTACATTTCCAGACACAACAGTATTTCACAGAAGCAATATTTTGCAGTTGCTTATGCCACCCCATCATTCAGACACACTGATTTATACAAGAAATCCTAGCCGGTGTCTTCTGTTCTTCCAAATACACATGTCAATATGTTCTTATGTTCTTCCAAATACACACGTCAATAACATCAAAATATTTTGAGTGAAACATTACCTGTTTTCACTCACGACTCAGTTAGGAGATCTCACTAAGTATCCTGTGATTTGCATAACAATGTGCAGACAGCTCACCCCAGCTGTATAGGATATGTAAACAATGGCTAAATTCAAGTCAAATTAGTTTGCGCTTGCCAACACCCCCAACTCCCCGAGTGCTTCAGGTTCATTGACTCGGGATAACTCATGAAGCCACAAGGCTTGGAAACATTCAGTTCTAAAGACACATGATCAATCTGTTGACTCCACACCCCATCAGAAAACAGCTGCATTATAAGAGGGCATAATCTGACCAACATTTTGCCTGATGCAAAGTACCAACTGTCACAGCTGAGCCTTTGATACCAGCAAGGCAGCCATCAGGAACACCATCAGGCAACAGTTTGAAATCCCCACATCACCCCCAGCCCTAACCTTTGCTAAACAAAACACACACTTGGATCATTCAGAATTCACATATTACAAATCTGTGACACACTCAGTCTATTTGCTCTACTAATTGACAAGGAAACTCTCAGTAAGACTCTTTCCAACTGCTGTCTTTTGTTTAACTCTCCAGAGGATGCAGAAGTTGGTGTTCTCGACTGTACAAGGACACAACATGGCATGTTTCAGTCTCTAGCAGCTGCCACCACCAGACTCTTAGCTGAAAGATTCATGAAACTGCACACAGTAAGCAACAGTTGGGCAACCAGCCCAGGCAACAGATTTTTAAGCCTTCAGCAGTTAAGAGGCAGCCTTATACTGGGGCATTTCAATTCTTCCAAAACTTGGTGGTTTATAATCCAAGTTCTGGGAGGGCCAGCTTTCCCTAGGCAGCAGAAGTTACACATGGCCTTCAGAGTAAGAAACCACAGCAGCACACCCCGCATGCTCTCTGTGAGACCAAAAGGTAGTGAGAGGAGACATCTGCTATCTAGGACCCTGGTGAAGTCAGGACAGCTGCCACTTGTGACCAAAAGAAAAAGTCCTTTTAGAAAGCACACACACAGAAGCACGAACATTAAAGCTACTGCTGCTCTGCATGTTCTCAGCATCACTGTAAGGTTTGTACTTTAAAAAGCTGGATAACCTGGAATGTATGGAGAGTTCTTCAATTACATTTCACAAGCTAGCAAGCAACCTAATTAAAGAGATTTCCATCAACACATTTTTGTTCCCGATTCTGCAGTCATTATTTATGCAAATAATCTTATCAGCTGCTCTAATGGCAGTCACTCTGAGACAGAAGCAAGTGTTACACTACTTAAACACAGGTCTCACTTACATATCTCCCATATTAAGGATACAGAACAATATAGATAGGGAACCTATGCTACTAAAGACAGCTGGGAAGTCGTAATTTCTCCTTGCTCAGGGGTTACAAAAGAAAAAAAGCACACTGCAATTATTATACAGTATACACTCTATATTACATAGTAAAAATTAAGAACCCTGTCATCAAACAGCACAATTTGGAAAGCAAGTAGTATGACACCTTTGCAGAAGCTTAATGAGAAAAGCTACTCTAAGTCAATGCTTTAGGTAACATTGAATTTTCATTTTGCTGTCCAATTAAACAGCAACAATCATAGCCCTAATAAGTCTCATAATATTTTTATACAGAGCAGTGAACTCATTCACAGCTGAGATAACAAAAAGGTTAATCGACCAATGAAAAACTAACCTTAATATTTAAATTCTAGTATAGTAGGATTTATTATGCACCCAGCGATACTCAAAGATCCCAGCATCATACCCTTCTGATCTATGTACTTTCATCAAGAAACATGGGAACACGTAGATGGTGCAAGACACCCTATTTGGCTGTTGTCTTATAGAAATTCAACCAACCTGAACCAAATGGAATGTTCTCAGTATCCTAAATGGAAATTTTGCTAGTATCCTATGTACAGACAGTTAAAAATATTACTTTCAAAAAGGACTTTCCCATCAGGATGGACATGTTTGACAAGTCCTTACAAACATTATGTAATACTTCTGTGGTAAGTGGGGGAACATAGGAGGGACAAGGAACACCAGCTTCTTAAGATTTTCAGAATGTAGGGAAGTAAATACAGCTAACAAGTGTACAGTCATGTTACAGCTTCTGATGGGTGATGTTTGCCCAAGCCTTATTTCTCCTACAAAACCAGTTGCTGTCTGCTACCCTTGAGAACGATAAGATTTGGTTTCACCTCAACAGAAGAGGGTCAATACAATCATGTTGTTTCCAAAAAATACACAACACTTGTAGAAATAACTCAGACCAGTTGTTCTACTGCACACTAGGTATGTTGACTTTACCACTGACAATGAATGCACCCATCACTAGAACACTGGCCAGCACTGCATCAATTCTATTTTCTTTTTTACTTCCCAAATCATAGACTGCAAGAGTTGAAGATGGATATGCCACTCTTCCAGTATTGACTGCTCCCACAAACCACCCATGGAATCTTTCATTCCATTGAAGTTACCAGTGGGCAATTTAAAATTTCAGGTATGTGGTTTAAATAGGGACTGTGCCGTAACACCCCTCTCATTTCAGGCAGTCAGGGCACACATGAAAAACATCTTTAGGCACTGACTCCGTGCACCAGAATTTTAAGGCTCCATTTGGCTGCTATGTGGAAACTGGAAAACGTAATGACAAACTGTACTACTCAATTAATCTTTCTTCTAGTAAACGGATTATATCCTTTGACACAGTTCACAGCTCTGTAAGAGCAAGGTCTTGAAGACAGAACAACAGAATACCTCTGATAGTTTGAGGACATTTTGTCTGGATCAGTTTGCATTCTCTTGTGTATTATATAAGTTTCCAGAAACTAAAATTTGGGTTTTTTACAGACAGGTCCTGCAAAACTGTGCATGAATGCCAAAATACTGAAAAACAACCAAGTTCACAACCAAAAAGACATTCAATATGCAAATTATTTTCAGAAAACAATTGTCAGTGTATTCAAAGTCAAGGTTTTTTAATGAACTTAATGTGTCAAGAGTTTTCTTACTCCAAATCTTCTCCATCACACAAGTATGAGTCAGAATAGGAAAAAACTTTGACATGATCACACATTTTCTTGCACTGTCTGGCATCTCAAAAAAAGTAAAATTCTTCTCAATTAGCAAACATGGCAAGAAAAACAGAAACCAAGAATTTTGTATTTCATCAAGTCCTTCCACGGAAAACAGCAAATTCCTAGTTTCAGCTCTCTATACAGTATCAACCCACAAACTATATGGTCAGATATAATCTAAAACCCCAAACTGAAATAAAAGTCTGCCTTAGCCAGCTGCATGGCTTATCAGCCTGCTGTCATCTGCAAGGATTGTAAACATCAGTTGTGATGTTGTGCATGGTTTGTAAGGAAATTATATGCCCCTGAAATAACTTCCTCTATGGACTTCAGGAGGAGAGATGGCTACCATTTATACTGCTCTCCCAATCTTTGTTAATAAGCAAGAACAGATGAAGGTGACAACTAAGTTTAATATCCATGACCTTGTTAGTGGCCTTGACAATGAAACTATTCAGTCTTTTCAGCAACTCTTCTGGTGCCTTCATGATTGAGATGATTATAGTGGCTTACACAATTTAAAAAAATACTTTGCATACTGTCTTCACCTTTGGCACATCTCTCGCTGATTGGGCATGACAATTCAGTACCTACTTACCTTCAAACCTGCAGCAAGCCTTCCACAAGTTTTGGTTGCTAACCTCAGCTACACGTGAACAAGCAAGACCTCCCCACTCCAAAGGCCATGGGAAACCATGTATAGCGAAAAATAATTAATCTAATAATGACGCAAAAATGTTGAGCCCATCATTCTGGAATAGAGAACAAATCATGGCTTCACTGCTTCCTAAAGCAGATACCTCCTCCTAAAAATTCCTCCAGAGTATCAGTTGGGAAGATTTGGATGCTATGTATGCACATATGCTGCATACCCAAGATAAACGGGTTTCCTATATCAAGAGCCCACTCAAAAGTTGCAGAAATCTATACCCCTGCCTATTTTTAACAGAGTGATTTTGCAAGAGACCATCCACCACTTAGGATGATCCGATGAACCACATCAACTCAGCAGCCTGAGAACAGACTGGAAGATTATTAAACACTTATGCATTGTTTGATTTTAAGCTATGATCCAAAAATTTGTTGAAAATGTATGGGTTTACAGTAGAAACAACTTTATTTTGTGGGATCTTAAATTTATGGGTGATGTTAACTACTACTATACAATCCTTAAGTTCACTGATAAACATTTATATGAGAGAAACATGAGAAAATCAATGACAGGATATGTTGAGCTCAGATACACACAGTATCCTGAGGTACAGCTATTCACTCGAGTAATTTCAACTACATTCCATTCAGCCTCCTTAGAACTTCACTTCTTTTGTTTCATGGCTGTACATACACATGCATGCAAGAAAAAGAAACTAAAACATTTTCATTCACACAGATCATTTTCATTCACACAGACTTTTCCTAGTAGTACAAATAATTCCAAATTGCTTACAAACTGAATGCAAACAGGTATGGCATAAACCAAGAAATAAAACATTTGGAAATGGTTGCTGATCCCCAAGAAAGCCAAAAGAGCAAGTAAAACTACTTTTCTCTCCATTGATAGCAGCCAAGGACTTCAAAGGTAAGTCTACAAGATGTGTTGCTTTTATGCTTGCACCCCAGTGCTAACATATGTAACAGCAATGGTGTATAACAACAATAACACACAGCCTCTTCTTGGAGTTGGGTTTTACTGGCAGCAGACAGAAGCCCCCAAGCTTATCCTGAGAGTACCTCCAAAAAGCCCTACTCTTTGAATAAACCCACTTAAAGATTACTCTTGTTCAGGCTGATAGTTTCAAGAGAATAGAGTTCCCTATAATCCATCAGCATTTCTATCTTGGATCTGCTACCTAATTGCCTTGCACAGATGGACCAAAGACAATGATCTGTCAAAGAGTTCCCAAATAATTTTAGTAGCCGTAAATTGTCTCTCACGTGTCAGTGATAGTACTGTGCAGAACAGTCTGTACACAACCTTAATCCACCTGAAAAAATTTTAACTGGATTTTCAGAGTCTTTAACACAGCTCTCAGTCAAAACTCTTAAATTTTACTACTATGGACTAAGTTCAAGATGTCAGCAGGAACTAATTAAAAGCTTTAGAATGCAAAAATATTTCCAGCAGTGGTGCAGCTACAATGTTAAATGACCTCAAAACATGATCACAAGCAGAGAGGTAAGTTGACAACATTTGGCAACAGTGTTTCAGGAAAGACCCAACTGGAAACTGACACTGAAAAGCAGTGGAAGGCTCTTCCAATGCCATGGGCCTATTACGTCAGGTTAGGTAAAATTCAAGACTGGTGAAGGTGAAATATACAAAGGAAGAAAAACAACCCTACCTACAGATGCAACAATAAGCTCTAAGATAGCTACTACTAACTTGGGAAAAGAGATTGTGAAGTATTATCCACCATGATTTCAAAATGTCCACTCAGTGCTCATCAGAAATCAAAGATACAAAGCAGAATACTAAATACCCACTAGGAAAGAACAGGGAATGAGAGCAGAAACGTGTTATTATGCCACACTATATGCAAACACTGTGATCTCATCTCAAGTGCTGCACGGTTATAATTATCACCCCCGGAAAAGAATAGAGAAACAGAGGTGTCACAGAGCAGATTAAGGATGAAGTGTAGATACAGGCTGGCTCCATTGTAAGATTTTTTTCAGACTCAAGAAGAGACAACAGAAGTGAAATGATGAGAATGAGACTTCTAGAGCCACAAGCAGGACAGATGTGATGAATTAAAAATTACAACATTTCAGAATAAATCGTTTAAAAATTCAATAAAGGTATCAACTAGAGTAAGTTTAAGAGCAAGAAATCAAATTCCCTCCAAACATAATGAAATTGTGAAACTCAGTGCCACGAGATGTTAAGAGTCCAAAGAGAATATATAAGTTTAAAAAAATCCTAGACAAATACTTGGAAAATACTGTATTCATACTGCATTGAATTGCAGAAAACTAGAATAAATCATCAGAGAAATGAATACTACAAGCTTGCTCTGCTAGCTCTGAGTAACAAGTATTAGTTTGACCTTTGCTACAAAACAGCAGAGGCAGGAGTAATGCAGGAACAAATTTCAGGATCTGCCATGTGGATAAAGCACACTAAACACACAGCCCCAGACATGAAAGTAGATGGGTATGTTATCAAAACACATGGTGCTTTTTCAACTGTTCATTAAAACACTTCTAACACTCTCTGGGAATTAAAAGTTTTGTTGGTCAATTGTTATCTCCTCCTAGAACTATTTTCAGAAATTAATCTGAACCTTTACAGTAGCAGGAAAATAAACCACATAACAAAGTGGAATCACTACCCTCCTTTAAGCAATTTGCAGCTGGTTGATGGAAGTCAACTTTCTCCTCATGTGACCATGCAAGGTTTGAGAACTTTTCCTTAAGAATTTTATCTAAACGCTTGAAAACTTGCCCCACAACTTCCATGGAAGTGCCATCACTCATTTCAACACTACGAATCTTTACATGGCCCGATATATTTCCCATGAATTTACATTATTTTAGAATATGCTCTTCTGTATGCAACATATTGCAACGCGAGTTACAGCCCTCACTTTAACAGGAATTCAAGTTTCACTAAGTCATGAACACACTGTATACCTTTAAAGGTTTGTCAGGTTTTAACTGACAATTAAGTTCTTTGTCATTTCAAGAGAAACATAAGGGACACAGACTTGTCTTGGTTTCTTCCACACTGGCAGTTTTTCTCATCAAATGCTCCTATAAATGGCAAAATTTTTTTTGTCAGGCAATTCTTGTACATTAATGTATTTGGGTGTGGGAGTGGAGCTTTTGAATAATTTTACTGTAATGTACCACTACCTACAGAACTGGAGGCTTTTACTTTTGTTTAAAGGGAACACAAAATCCTAGACAAACTGGTTTTGAAGATCTTATTTTTATTCTCTGTTCTTTCTTTTGTTGCTCTTTTTGTTCTAGTTGCACCCTTATCTGCCATGCCTTTTTCAAGTCTGTCCTCCTATGCCCTCATCTCTCAGAACACAGCTCTGTTCAATTTACCATCAGACATCTTTCCCCTCCCACTTTTTACATTCTTGCCCAGTGTTCACATTTTCTGTCAACTGTGAATAAAATAAAGGGCACCAGCAATAAAAAGCACTTCTTAAGCCACATTAATTTCTCCAAGGAAAAGCCATAAAAGTTGCCTCATTTTCATTCAGCTGGTCTTTTCCTCACTCATTGCTTTTCTTGGGCAACCACTGCACTAAGTTTGAAATCTGGTGTAAAACTGGATTCGCGAACCCTCAAAGGTCATTACAGCAAGATTTTTCAACCATTACTTCCCAGTTTCCTGGGGGAGACTATAAAACAGCCACAAAAGCAAACTCAGAAGGGAAAAGCTTATCACCACCAACTTTTCAGAGGTACTGGAAGTCTTGAAGTTAAAGAGAGTAATAGCTCTGCTGCGTATGGCTTGTAGAGCAATAAATTCAGTAAGGATTTCTGTACACGGTAGAAATTCAGCAGTAAACAACTGAGCTGAACTAACACAAACTAGTTCAGCTAGCAAACAGTAAATGAGCTTGGCCTGAAGGGTCCAGGTCAGATGATGCCATCTTCAAGACAGCAAATACAAGAGCAACAGGACCTCTCTCGAGAACGGCATAGCAACACCCTATGCTACCATTTCACTTAGCAGAGACCTTAAAAGTCACAGCTGAAAACCACACAAAGCTACTGAGATGTTGCTGTCCCCCTCCAATCACAGATTAAAATGACAGACGCTCCTGTTAAATGGCTAACAGAGCAAATGAAGCAAGAGAGAATCATTAAAATGATTGAGATTGGTCACCAGAGATATCAGCTTCCATAGTGCTGCACTGAATTATTTATTAATAAGTTTCCATTGCTACAGAAGTGTCAGCTGAACTCACTCCAGCTCCACCACTCCATGCACACTAACAGTGTGCATTTTGCCAGTGTGCAAAACACATCTGAGTGGGGCCTTCTACAAATAATACTGGCCAGTAACACTTAAACCTTGTTTTTTTAAAAGAAATACTACAAATATTCCAAGCAAATTAAACATTCGGTATAACAGAGGCACTCAGTAAGGGAAGAAAGTGGTGTTGTCTGGTCCACTTGCAGTTCTATTTCTAGAGCTACCTCTTACTTGCGGTGGCACACATCTCTGGGGAATTTCTTGTTTGGTGGAAAAGTTGACTCCAAGCTGACTTCTTTTCCTTTCCTTCTTTCCTCTTGCCTCTCCATGGAAATTCAGAATATCATCCAAACACAACCATCTGCTTCTACACCCACAGAACCCTTCCCAGCACGGGTACACAACAGTCTGTGCAACACCTCTACTCCTCTCTGGCACCTCCTGGAAAAAAAAGGAGAGGCACAGGCAGCCTGGGTGGTAGGGACCGAGCTCACCTCCAGCTCCCCACTGCTCAGAGGGCCACAGCACCACCAGCATCCATGTCACGCCTTGTCACTCTCCAGAACATTGCATGTTCCTGAATGACACTGCAAACTGTTACATAAGCCAAAGTTTTATTTATCAAATTGCATGTTATGCTTCAATGTCACATTCTGTAAGTTTACTGCAATTCTTTACCATCTTGATATTTTTTGGTACACAAGTGCATGTTTCTAAACCACTAAAACTTTGCATCAATCTCCTCTAAATCCCAGCCAAGGGAGGCAAACACAAGCAACATCACATGCTCTTGTTCGGAGCAGGTTCTGTCATTTATTCCAATAGAAGGTGACTGGAGTCAAGGGAAAGGAGAATTACATTCCATGCTACATGATTAGACTCCATAATGTCACCCTTTTACAGCACATAGCCAGAGGTTTATAAGGACAGAAAGTGACAATGTGATCTTCCATCCCCATCCCTGGCCTAATTTCTTTATAAATCTTGCCTAAATTAACTCTTGCTTTTTAAAGTTTCCAACACAGTAAGTGGCTCTACTGATAATTTATTCCTCATTGTTACAAATCTTGTAACTTCCACTCTAATGTTCTTAAGATTCAATTTCCCCTCACTCAAAATGTCTCCTATCTGGTCCAAGGGCCCTTCCACTACAGAATTAATATTTTCCACGACAGAGAAATTAAGTCACATCTCTACTTCTTCTAGAGCACGTTAACTAGGATGCTATTTTTGACATTTTCACCTGGAAACATCCTTTCCAAAGCATCACAGGGATATTCTCTGAACCATTCTCAGTTAGTCAATCAACATCCTTCCTGAGCAGTTGACATCAAGTAGTTACCACACAGCTGACACATACCCAGGCGGGAAAACTTCCCAGCTCCCACTCATACATTTAAACTGTTTTCCCACCCATACCACTGCACAGTGAGCTCCTCTTCAACAGCCCACCAAACTCTTCCTCCTCCTGACACATTCCCCTCCAGCCCCACATCAGAAACTTCTGGTTTTCAGACATTTTTGCCATCTTATCCATACAGAACTTCACTGTTTATCTCTAGAGAAATCAGTTTAGTCTCCCTATGCTGTTCATACAAAAACCTCCTCATAAAAACAAACAAAATGAAACTTCCTACACATATTTTATTCAAAATATGAGTGAACAAAGCTTGGTATACCATGTTGATGTCTGTTCCACTGCATCTTTAAACAAATGGCTTTAATAAGCTTTTTAATCTAAAGCTAATACCTTATCACAACAGGTAATACCGTTGTGAAGTACACTTGTAAGGACACAGCTCCCACGGGACACATTATTCCCAATTCCCAATAACATCTCTGCAATCCAGAAAGTCACCTCATGTCTCTTTCACACTGCCAGACAAACCAACATCTCTGACACACTTAATGAACCCTAAACCAGCATCATCCCTCTCATGTCTGCAAGCAGTGTCCTACATTTATCATGCACTGGTCTGGTACCTCATGTGATAGTTTGTAATAGTTCATGACAGAACTGCAGCAACGCTGTGTAAATGACAATGCACAGAACACCACCTGTAAAATGCTACCCAAGGATTAATCTCACAGAAACTAGTGCAGCTGCAATAGTAGGTCTTTCCATAGTTGTAAGACAAGAGGTTGTAACCTAAAAACTGAATGCTCCTCTCGCCGCAGTTGAAGACTAAAAGGGAAAACATACTCAGTAATGTTTTTCACTATCAATAATCCAGTTGTAGTAAATAAAAGGGTTTGTGGTATCTTTCATTAAACATAGTTAGCAACTGCTCCTCACGGCAAATACGAAATTGGATAATGCCAACAATGCCAACAGAGATCTGCACAGGATTCCTTCCCTCTCCTCACCATCACTTTATTCTATCAACTTCTGTTACTGGGGTATAAAATCACTTAAATAAGGTCTTAAACAAGTCAGAAAAAAACCCCAAACCTTCCTTCCTTTGTTATTAGGGATCTAAAATAGTCCAAACCATACGACTAAAAATATACTTACCATTTTTTATCCTAGTGTAATGCCAAGATTCAAGCATGGTCCACGTACTTTATAGTAAATTAAGCCAATCAACAAAATGTTTAATTTCCTCTGCCCTTCCTCCTCTCTTATCCAGTACACTTCCAGGTTTACCAAGCTAGAGGATTTTAGAAACACTGCCCTCTCCCCTTCATCAAGAAGCATTTCACTTCTAAGAAACAACATGCACCAGATACATCCATGAAGGGTAAGATCAAGTTCAATAAAGACACTAGACCTTTGCATGGAAGACAGTCTCCAAGGGCTCTAAGCTGGATAACAGAGTGGAGATTATTTCATTTTAAGCATTTCTGAGGTAAATTACATTGCTGGGAGTGTTAATCGCATAATAAACTGAAGTATATGTAAAGTGAAAGAAACAAACTTTCGCATTTAACCAAGTCAAAATTACACTCTCAAGACATTAGGCCTCTAAAAAGTAGCCCCTGGTTATCAAATGCCAGTAGCATATCAGCATCTGTATTGTGGGTGCCATAAGGTGACAGTGCTGACAGAAGAATGAAGTTTATCTGAAAAATCAGCACTTGTATATTTGACTCAAACTTGGTCTAGGAAGAAGAAAACCTATATACTAAAAGACAAGCTATTGATACAATTTTTTCACCAAACATCTGGGACATCTCATAGCATCCTCACTTTCATGCCTGCTCCGTAGAACTCAAGTGACTGATGAAAAGAACTTCACATCAAGTTTGTACCACAGTTTCCTTAGAGGGGTCTAGTAAATCTGCACGTTAAGTTCTTACACCTTCCTCAGATTTGTGTCATACACCACTATTCCTACAACAGAGATGGGAACACACAAGGGATTTTAAAAAATTTTAAAAGCTATGAACAACTGAATGTTCACTACAGTACCACTTCTCAGCAAAGACTCATTTTGGTGTTTCCTTTACTGCAAAAAAGGTTACAGTACAGTCCATCTAACACATCCATCTAACCCCCAAAAATTTAATGAAACCTGGCATTTCTAACACTTGCAGCTTTCTTTAAAACGTCAGCACGTTCAGATTTGTATGGTGCTCTTGAGCCTTCTGGGTTGCCTTTTTTTTTTTTTTTCCCCCTCTTTCTCTGTAAGGGATTAGGAAACTGAGAACTTGTCAGTTCCCAAACTGGTTTACATAAACCAGCCCTAATTAGAGCCTCAATCTGCTACAGTCAGCATCATGAGAGATCTCCACATTTCCCTGAGTACCTCAAACACTACACCACCAGAGAGTATGGACAGAGAAACACCAATTACTGATCTTCAAATAGTTAGTGAACAGAACCCATGAAAATTCTCAGTGTGAATGAAATGAAATATGACTGAGATTCTATGTTGAAATATATACCTCTGGAAAATTCTCCTGCATTAGTTCTTAGTGGCAGCACAAAATTTTAGTTTTGAAGCTAACTATGCAAAACAGCAAAAGGTCTAAAGCTCTCACACCACTATGGAGGGACATATCAGGAAGTGTGTTTTTCAAAGAAAGACTGTTCTGGAAAAAAAAGTCCCCCTCCATTTTAAGTATCACAGAGAACTGCAATCACGATTTTTTTAAGTGGGTGCCAGAGATGCCTTAGAATTTTTAATATTTTACAACTATGTGATGATACTTAAACCGTATAAAGAAACTACATAGACAACGCTTCCAGTTTCACACAATGGTCTCTCTAAAGTGACCTACAATATGCACTGCCTCAAATAATTCACTTTTATTAGATTTTCTCTGAGGAGGCTTCCTCCCCCCAAGACACTGTTGCATCATTAAGCCAACACGCAAATTAAATAATACTGAGTTTTGTATCATTTGGCTTTAAAAAACCCACAAAGACAAAAACAAAAACCACTTACACTGTGGTAAGCAACATGATGGCTTATCTTTTTCTCCACAATATTTCAGCATTCTTCTCTGCTCCCAACCCTCCACAATATCACAACCTTCATGAAGATTCACGCATTTTCTATTGTAAAATGCATTCATTTCCATCAAAAGAGGCTGAGAACTGATGTGCCACCATGCTATGCTGTCTGTCAGTGCCCCTGCTGCCCCACACCATTAATTCAACTCTTCTGATCACAGGAAAGCTGCCACCAGCAGCCACTGCCAGCAAGTTCATGCTCATAAAACTCTGCAAAAGTCTGCTGGAACTGATGAGTGTGTTCATTACAAAATATTTTGTCTCCAGTATTGACAGTGTTTTCAAATCCTGTCTCTCACACGGTAACATTGAGTCAGGCAGGAAAACAAACATTTCCACTACCTACTTAAAGCTGAAGCTCACTAACTGGAATCTTGCTCTCTCTGGGATGATGCAGAAGACATCCAAAGCAGCAGTAGTCAGACAGCGTGATGTATGACAGAATACTCTATAACCTGATTCCAGTCAGGTGCTAGATCTTTACCATTTCATATTGCGCCACCCAAATTTGCACTCCCACAATTTTCTTGCTTTTCACACGGTCCTGGACAGCCTAGCTTGTGGAATTAAGAGCACTGAGATCTCTAAAGATGTGTTTGATTCACCTCAGAACACCCAGGCGTGCGTTTGCTGCCCTACTGACAAGCTTGGCTCGTTAGACCAGAACAAATTTCTAGCAATGGCCCGGTTTGCACACAGAGTAATATAGGTGTAACTACAAGGTGGTTTCCTGTTTGATACATGAGTGTACAGAAATAGAAGAGAGCCAAAAATGCAAGAGCAGCACTGGTTTAGCCAGTAGCCCAGGTAGTCCTCCAGGACCACATGGCAGGAGCAGTGCTGTTGCTCAGGGAAGCAAGCAGATGGAGGGAAGCCGAGCATGTTGGCAAAGCTCTGGGCCCGTGAGGCTGCACAGGGAGAGCACATGCAGAAACAGTGTGAAGAAAGGAACCGTTCACATGGGGACTGAACAGTAAATAATTCTGAGGCTAGGGCAAGTGTTGAAGCCAGGCATAAAACAGAAGGCATCAACTGTAAAAAAGGATGTACTAAAATGCATTAGCAAGAACAGTGATTCTCCATACCTGTCAGTTAGAAAGGGGAAAAGTCTTTACCTAGACAATTTATGGAGCTTAAAATTTAAGCTCCAAACAAATTAAAATATGACTGAGGACCAAGGAGACATTTTAATTCAATCATTGATAGGAATGTTTCCTTAATTTTTTTTTTTTACAATGTACTCTGAGTTGAACAAAGATCCACTTTCCTTTCAGCTGACAAAACTTCCCAAAAGACCAACAACTCATAAAAATTACTAGTAAGTTACGAAGTTCAAGTGAGAAAGGAGTTGTTGTTAAAACGAAGGTTTCTCAATAGGAGAGGCTATTTAAGATCAAGCAAGTTCAAATTCCGTTGCTCCTTAACAAATTCATTTCAGAGGAAAAGAGAGCCGTGGTGCCATTCTGTCAGTGGCAGCTGTGTTTTGAAAGGTTCTTGCCGCTCCCTTCTGTCCCCTGATACTCATTGCTGCACTCGGAGGTGCCAGTACAATTGTTTGCATGACTGTGCTCTAAGTCAGGGTTTTAAGAACTATCTCATTTAAAGGGGAAAAGACAAAATCAAAACAATAAAAATGTCCCAGTAAAGCACTTTAAAAGAAATATAGCCTATACAACAACCACACAAAAAAACTGATGTGACAAGTTAAGACAGAAGTAACAGAAACATCTTAAATTGAATCATTCATGTCTGGCAGGAGACTACACTCCTCTTTCTTCCTCCTCCCCTTTTTTCCAAGTATTCCCATCCCCAAGAAGAAAAAACCCCACCCATGCCTAACGAGTTCTACTGTTAAGAGCTTGGAAGAAGTACACAAAACGCAAAAACCAACACAAGATGGAATCAGGTAACTTTTTTATGGTTTTCAGTAAGAGGTAAGATGGAACTCCCTGAGAAGCAAGAGAAGCTTCCAAGAGATGCACTGAGGAAAGTACAGAGGGGAATGTTTCCTCAAAAAAATCCCATAAAAGGATTTTCTTCCAAAAAGAGAGGGGGGGAAAAAGAAAACGGAAAAAAAAAAGAAAAATAAAGAACAGAAAAAAAAAGGAAGAAAAGGAATTTAAGTTTACTATATTGGTTAGAAGAAACCATACTACCATGTTTGTGTAGCAGAATCTCTTGGTCTTGTATCTCTATTTGAATAGGCACACATTATGACAATTCAACATTCCAGAAAAACATAAAACATTGATATGAAACAAGGCTGAGCTCAAAAGACTAGCTTTGACTATTATTGCTGTGTCTTCTGATTAAATATACATAACACCTGCTGTAATGTGTAAAACCAGAGGAAAATCTAGAGGATTTACTTGTTTAAAATAGAAATTGACTGCTTCATGAACAGCCCACTTACCAAAGCATGGTTTTTATTTAGAAATTTTCCATAAACACCAAAAGAGAACAGTATGTGGAAGCCTGCAAGATTTTTTTGGATGGCAAACAGACTATTGATATGACTATCAGAGACTACATCATCACAAGTCATGCTACTCTTAACTCAATTACACAGCCACTGAACAATTTCTGCATGAACATAAGTGTTTAATTAAAAATAAAATACACTTAGCATGTCCTTTTCAACTGCTCAATATAAAAAAAAAATCCTATACATTTAGGAAAACCCCCCCCATTCCCCAAAGAGACTATGAACAGGAGTTTGAGACATGCACAACATTTATTGCTAGTAACATATTCCATTGGCTTTGATATTCCTTCATGAAAGCAAATCAGAAAAAATAACCAAACCCAAGTGTTCTTTTTCAATAGTTAGGTTTCAAACAAAAGTTCTACTTCAATATTTTCCACCTAACTTGAGACAACGGAGCTCCAATTTAAAGGCTCTACATTCTTGAGACTGGAAGAGATGGGATGAAATTCCTGCCTCAACTTAACAGTTTTGAAGCAGTAAGGAATCCAGTCCCAGGAGTTACAAAGGATGCAATAATGCTGTTTCTCTTACACTGCAGAAACAAATCAGGAAGCATCAACAAGCTTATGGCCTGACAAAGTTTCCAAGCAAGATGAACCATACTAAAGTTAGCACAATAAATACACTGCAGGTTTTAGAGTCCAAAGGGAGCTTTAGTCACTGGGGCTCCCCATCTCATGAACTTCACATGACTCCCTGTTCTTTCCTGCTGACAGACTGTGTTCATGCTCCTTCCCACTACAGTAAAAGAAACTTAAGGAAGGCACTGTAGAATTACCAGAGTAAACTGCTATCAGGTTACTGTATGATGCAGCTCCCAAGGTGAGCACAATAGAAACAGAATCTGAGACAGTGGTTCCAGTTAAACTTTGGGAGAGTTCATACAGCCAGACTAACACAGATAGTCTTCAACCCTTATGCACTGTTCAATCATGAAAATAAACTACGTGATTTAACATTTTCCCTTATCTCTCAAGGGAGGGGTAAAACCCCCAAAACCAAACAAACCAAAACACACACACGTTAATGCAGTATAAGGATAACCCAGTACTACATGCCTGAGCCTATGTGAGTGTTTCACAAACACCTGCTGGTTTGGGTGGTTGCTTTCCCTGTCCATGACAAACTATATTTAACATCCACCTGTGCTTTTCACCTGTCCTCCTGCAAATAATTCCATCCACAAGACTTGATCTTAAACACTCTGAAGAATCCAAATAGCTGCTATTTTATTTAATTCATTACTTTCATTCTACTGGTAATATTCTCAATTTTTCCAGCTCTCTCAAAACTAAAAGCATCAAATCTCAAAATACATTTTCATAGACCCCAAGTCCACAAATTCATTAGAAATGCAATTTCTGATTATGAGAAATGGAAGTAGGAACTATAATTATTCACTCAAATCAGGATACTCAGCTTCATAAAGCATATTGACTCTTGCACCTGCATTTGGAAGATGTAAAATACATATCTCTGCTTTTGAAAATACTGATAAAGCTATTTAACATCATATTTACAGAGAACAAGTTTTAAATGTGGCCTCCAAGGTTGATGCTATTTATAGGAATGAAGGAAAGTACTGGGGAATATTTCTGAAGTATCTTACCTAAGTCACATTGATGTTTTTACTGAATATATGATCCAACATAAGGCTGCATTCTGTTCTTCAAGTGCTGAGTTTTATTTCCAAATATAAAATAATACAACCATTCTAAATTGTCAGTGCAATTTCACACATCAATAGCATGTTTCAATGATGGCTTTGGCTCATTAAAAAATACATCAAAACACCATCATTTGACTGTTATTTTAAAAAAAAAATCTGAAAGAACGTCTTTAAGGTTTCTAGAATTATCTTTACCTGACTTCTTCACTTAAACTTTACACATGGTAACTAGCAGCAGT
This sequence comes from Lycocorax pyrrhopterus obiensis, assembly GCA_014706295.1. Taxonomy (NCBI): domain Eukaryota; kingdom Metazoa; phylum Chordata; class Aves; order Passeriformes; family Paradisaeidae; genus Lycocorax; species Lycocorax pyrrhopterus. The sequence goes on along the minus strand of JACSVZ010000015.1, from coordinate 56,509,685 downwards.
AAATACTAAAGAACCAAAAGAATACATCAGTACAGAAACTACATTCAGTTTTGTTTCTAATACTCCCAGGATTTTAAGAAGATTATACCTTCAAGTGACACCGTCTGCTTGGAATCCAGCCAATTCAAAAAGAAAGAAACTGGATTTACTTTCATTTCACATTCCTCAGCTTTCCTAATCCTTCTGACAAATTTTACAGTTTTAAGAACATGGCTGTGGTAGAAGCAGCAAAGTAACTACTCACAGAGGCAAACAAAATAAATAGACTAATACAACTTATTTTCTTGAAACTTCCTTGCTTGTATTAATATTGGATAAAATATTTCTGGAGAAAACTTTGATTACCATGTTGATAAGCACTTACGTAATTTTTTTTAACCAAGTTACTATAAAAAGCACATGCACTCTGGAAAGACAAAGGAAAACTTTTTTTTTTTTTTTGTTCTTTCAGAATGGAACAAATTACATCTTCTAAAAATTGAATGTCAATGGCTGGAAGCCCAAATCTGTTTCATCTTTCACCATAAGCACAGGAAGTAAGGTCACTGACAGATTTTAATTGAAAACATCTTCAAACCAGACTTCTGCTCTAGATTAGGATTTTGTTCTGTGACATGCAATTTCTATCCTAACGTATCACACAAGTTAATCCCAATTCAGCAGCAGCTTCAGTTTTAAACACAGACACCACTGGAGAAGTTACCCAATCAGAATCCATCGTAGCTGACAAACAACCGCCTGTCTCCCATTTAAAAAGTAACCTGACACTAGCCCAGAGGGGTCTGCTTCAAAAATGCTTGGAGCTTTGTCTCCAAGTAATGCTCAACTGTATCCTTGTGGTTTTGTGGTTGAGCAGTGCTCACTGCTATCTGCATACATGAGGTGGAATTTATTTACAAGAGAATTACGGGCCACAGCAAAAGGTGAGACAGGCTCAACATCTAATCAAGTTCACACCCAACTAGAAGAATAAACGCTCCCTCCACCACCCTGCAGCATCAAACAACTGCCTTTAAATGAGGAAAGAACTTTAGTGAGGGACTCTCCACAAACTAGTTCAATACACTACTGGCTGGGGAGGAAAAAAAGGAGATCCTTCTTTTCTTGTGAGAAATCACACCAGTTCAATTTTCTTATTCAGTATCAAAAAATTCAATAAGAAATTCAGTCCAATAGGGTGTGAATTAAGGAAAAAAAAGGCTGAAAACAAAATCTGTACATTGTATCAATACTACTTAAGAAAAAAGATCTTTACCTGTACTGTCTACCTGTCCTACGAGACCATTTATTTTCAGATGCATTTACAGTTCTCAAATACATCTTATCAGGCATCTGAGAGTTTTCTATTAACACTGAGACCAGCTACCCATTTAGAAAGTGCCCTTCTGCACAGCTTTAACGCAAGTGCTGAAGTACTCAGGGCAGCCACAACCCCTCCAACTCTGCAATATCAAGCAGCCCTCCTCTTACCACAAGACTTCCCAACTCAGCCTTCCATTATCAATACCCTAATCTGTATTTCCAATTTCACTCACCACAGCTCCAGCCCCAGTGTTACCTTTCCGTTCCTTATGTCAGTATCCTCCTGACCAAAGTTCCTGTCCCCCCTTGCTCTCTCCCTGCCACACCAACTGATTTCAGACAGACACAAAGACAGCTCCATGTTGCCTTAACCATCCAGAAAAGCTTTGCCAGGACACACTTCGTGCAGAGCTGAGAACTGCACACACCTGAGACGAGCCCAGCAAGCTCACAGCTCTGGCCAGGACACCCCTGCTGCTCTCCCAGCAGTTGCTGCTCCAGTCAGGACACCAGGTGGGACACCCCTTGTCTCTCAGCTCCTGAAGAACCAAAGCTTTGCCTTCTCCCTTCAACACAGACCCGCAGCCGGCAGCACACACAGCATGGCAACTGAAAGATTTGATCTGGTGCCATTTATTTGCCCAGTCTCCCAGTTATCTTGCATCACTTAGGACCTCTTGCTTGCATTATCACTCCCTTTGCTAAGGACAAGGGCAAATCCTACATTCTGTGCCACGATGAAACAGTTCCCAGCTTGCCCAACTATACATTTCATAGAAATAGCAATAAAGTGTTTTGAGCACAATACTGCCTCTCTCTATCCCACCTGTGAGATATAAAAATGCTAGTAATAATTCAGTTGATGAATAAAGATGTGCAGACTCACATCCATACCACTTACTTGTACCTGTTGTCCCAGTGATAACCTATGCAGCATTATAAAATGTTTCACAAATTGAACTTGCATGGAGAGCAATTTACAAAGTTAGTGTGTTCATCCTGCCTGTTATTGCCATGGATAAAGTCACTATAACAAGATTAAAAAATGTTCTCTGAAACCTTAAAAAATGTTGAGCCTAAAAATCAACCAACATAAAAACCATAGACTGTTTTTCACTTGATCAGTATGCCAAAGTTCTCAGTAATGAACAATATTAGTGCTGCAGTCTGCACACAAATTACATTATTTATTTGTTATTTATTATTTGTAGTATCTCACAGAAACAGAACTGCAAAGTATTTCATATCACTGTTGCAATCTTCTTCTGTTAGATCATTATACAAGCTCATCTGTCAACTCCAGTGACACATTACATTATTGCCCCAAACCATACAACTCAGGGTTTCATTATCCCCACTGTTAAAAAGATCACCAGTTAGAAAACCTGTCTTGTTCACCTGAATTCCAAGTTTTCTTTTTTCCTCAACCTAAACAACTATTTATTACACTTCTCTTCATGTTTAATCTTTTATACGTTTGAATAAAGTCCTGTCCGCCTGGGGTTTTTTCTAGATTAGACAGTCCCAATAATTCTGCAATCTGAACTGTCTCTAATAGCCTTCCCTGAAGGACAAGGCCCTTTACTAGACACAGCATTCCAGCTGGAGCTCTTCTGCTACTGAAGAAAACGAGTTATTACACAGGATATACCCAAGTTCAAAACCAATGTGTTCACAAGGTCCAGCATCACTGTGATCCTGTTGAATCCCATCCTGTCTGCGACCCCCGATAAACACCAGGCCCTTAACACAACACTACTACATTGTCTAGTCCCCATCCTGCAGTTATGCAGATTTTCAAGTCCTTCAGTATGACACTATTATGCATGTTCCTTACTGAAAAGCATGGATTTCAGGCCTTTGATTTACTATGTTCCCACCATTCCTCCCTCCTCTTCCCCTTACTTGATGATGAATTTTAACCTCTTGTCTATTTCGAACCACAAGACCTGAGACGCTGTCTTGACCAGACGGCTAAAGCCAATTCAAAATTCTATACAGGATATTATTTCATAGAAGAGAAGCCTCTCTAAATCAGAGGGAAGAATGGAAAAGCACTAAAAAGATTTGAAAATAGTCTGCACATGAAGAGCAAACACGCAGGGGATGTAGGCTGAAACCGCTAAAACTGAAATTGAGCAAACACCAGTAACCATGATTTTTTTTTAGGAATATTTGATTTATTTAAAAAAAACCAAAAAAACCCACAACATCAAAATCCTAGTGCACTTTGATACAGCACAGTACATCTTCCCATCTCTAAGGCTAGTTAACTCACTAAAAATGTCTTAATACAGTAAATACATCATGTTACACCACCACCTGTTACTTTCTATTTGCTTACAACTAGTTTATTTATTTCTTACAATTCTTTTCTATAGAGTCAAGTTCTGCAGACTGGTTTATCATCTACTGGATCTTTACTGTTCTCAAGACAGAAGTCTGGCTCTCTGATCAACTTTTTTGCTCACTGTTATTGCATCTGGACATTCCTTAGTACCTTAAAAATCAAATGAGGATCTGCATCTGAGAAATCACATTTTTCAAATGGTGAAACCAAGAAACAAGGTCAAATTCTGAGACCCTAATTTGAAACATTAATTGGTATTTAGAATTTCAGACACAACATCTATTTAAGAACAGCTTCCCTTGATTTCTTTGGCAGCTGGAAGCACTCAGCATTTCTGCAACACAGATCCCAGAGGTCTGACATCCAGTAAATGAGGAACACACACAGCTAGTGACCACCTGTGGGAGGCTTGGTTTAAGCAACTTGAGCATCACTGAAACTCTACAACAGCAACACAACTCAACCGTCTAGGACAGCATTTAATTACATTAACAGTGAAACCTTTATTCAAACTTCCCTGTCCCTCCCTTCATGTCACACCTCCTAACACCTGCTACAGATGGAGCAAGAGTCCTGCAGAAAACTTCTTCATTTGCTCTCCAATTCCCATTTTTCCCCAGAGCAGGATCAGTCACCGAACAGAATGATGGTCCTGTCTGCGTGTAGGCGTGTGTATGTGCAGATAGTTATGTACAGGTGCCTCTATAGCTATAAATATTATCTATATGGATACATGCTTTGTGACCATGTGAGCACAGCTGTACAACAGCTTACAGGTAAAGTTTAAACTTGTACAGGTTAACAGGTTATTTTAATGTCAATATTTCCAACTTGCTGATTTTTGCCTCTGCAGTCTTCATATGCCGCTACAACTTTTGTGGAGGAATTTTTCCAGTTCTTAAAACAAACTTAGAAAAACACTTCTGTCACAAGTCTGATTCATGCACATTCATGAAACATTCCAAGGAGCAGCAGCAGATTATCATGCTTCTCGCTAAGAGGAGAAAAGGACCAACACTCTGAAGCCCTGAATTCTGTGCCAGATTCTGAAGGAAGTGTCCCAAAGCAGCAGGCACACATTTTCCCATTCCTAAATTGCAAACTTGATGCTTTTGGTCACATCTCCTCCAGTCTTGTCCCAGTCCCTTGTCTTCCCCACTTCTGATTCATCCTTTCAACACTATTTTTGAAGTTTATTTTCCTTTTTTAAACTGAGTCCATCTGTGTTTCCCAGTGTGCTTATCCTACTACCAGACTGCATTGCTTGCTTCATCTAGGATTAAATTCTGCATTGCACTTTCCCTCATCTACAGACCTATTTTACACCCCTGACCTACTGTCTTGCCTCCTAGTCTTTGTGCCCTGCCACTTCTACTTTCTTTCATCTGACAAAACCTCTTGCAACTTGTGTCTCTTCCCCTCCTACTCCTACAGCTTCCAGGTTTCTTGATATATCTCATCAACAAGCACAAGAGTGACTGGAAAGATCCTTAGACCCTTACTCCAAACTAAACCTAAGTCCCATGTTGGCTCCTTCTAAAGCCTTCCTTCTGTTTGCCCTCTTGGGCCTAACACAGTCAAAGACCACCACACAACAGCACACCAGAAGGCAGATGCCAAAGTTGCCCTAAAGAAAGTAAAGCATTACATAGCAGAGACATGTCCTTAAACACAAGGCAGGCAGGCGCCCAGTTCTCAGTTCTGAAGCTCAATCGAGTCCCACTTCAGGAGCAGTTTAGATAGACTTCCACAGCAAAGTCCAATCTTTCACATAACATTTTGGGCTATGGGAAGCATGCTGAGTACATCTGCCGAGGTGACACATATATTCCTGGTCAGTACTGATAGGTAGATGAGGTCCCATGAGAATAGGCCATACTCAAACTTCAGCTGACAAAAAAAAAGTCATCCTCTCTATCACAGCCATGTCTACCTACATTCAGTCATTACAAGCTTTTGAAACAGAAAAATCACTTTCAAAGCAGTGAGTGGATAAAACATCCCCTTCAGAGCAGACACAATCCACTAAAGTTTAACTGCATGCTCCAAAACGTATAGGTATTAAATCTGTTCAGAAAAGAAGCTGGCAGAACTCAAAGCAGAAGCCATTGTTTTCCTCTTGCCTCAACATCAGAAGTTGCTGAACTCTTTCAACTGATATTTTGCAAAGAAGAAAAAGCTTCAGCCCATAGCTAAATGCACACTTTACAAAATTTCAATTGAAGTATTTGTTTGCTCTCAACTCCATTGCAAAACAGAAATATTTCTTAGACACACCTCACAGCTTTAGTAAGATCTAGCACAATCAGGCCCGTTTACCATTTTCCAACACTTATTGGGCATTCCACATGCCATTAATTACATTGATGAATGAGCTATCTGAGTACTGATTGTCAATTTTATCTTTTTTCCCCCCAATCTGACGTGCTAGGAAAAACAGACCACCAATGCATTGCTCTTATGAAAGGTTTTCCCTTAGTCTTCCAAAACAGCTGTTCCCAGTAACATCAACAGCTGAAAACACAGTACATATAGGGAGCGTCACTCAAAGTTGTTATTGAGCTCATGTGTGTTTGGCAATCACTACAGAAAAGCACAGAAATATATGACTTTTCAAGAGATAGAAAGGCATCATATCATGTAACTCCAGGGTGAAAAACTGTCCACACTTATAAGGACTCCATCAGAATGGGATTCTTATACATGAGCCAAAATAGAAATTAAGTCTGCATTATTAAGTTTATTTAACGCTACCATTTTACTAAACTATGGGATTCTAAGACAAATTTAAAAGATAACCATTTCCTCGCAGCTTTTTCCTTATACCCAGGTTCCCAGGACACACTTTATTTAATAACTCTTATGCAATTAGCAGTCATCATCCTGTGTGCCACAATGGGCCAGGCTGGAGACACACACTGGTACTTAAGGACATCATCCATAATAACTCTTACACAACCAGTGTTATTCATACTGTCTGCCACAATGGGCAGAGCTGGAGACTCGCTGGTAGTTTAGGACATCAGCCACAAGCAGATTTACTTTCAAATGAAGGAAAGCCATGTCTCCCACAGCAGAAGTGAGACTGTATTATTAAGAAGTCTATTCTGCCTCACTGCTCTCCCAAGCAACTCCCACACACACACACACACATTCTGAACTGACAAGCAAGAACTGGGATGCCAGAACCTGCCATTTACCACAATCACCAGCTTCACAGACTTCTTGGAAAAGATCTGTGCTGCAGCAAGAGTCACTGCTCTTTAATGTGCCCAGTTCCTGAAATCTATTATCCAAGGTAGGTTAAAGCTGTTAAAGCCTGCTTTGCTGAAGTCATGCTGCATTTCAAGTCCCAGCCCTGCCTGCGAAGTCTAAGACCTTGTTTCACAAAAAACCCTCACAAAACAGACAACACTGAACAAAAAGCTGCACTGCCCACTAGCTTGTTTAGCATTCTTACTTCTTGAAAGAACATGCAAACAAAAAACACATCTCCTCTGGCAGGACTACAAGTGTAGCTTGTAGACACGAGGCTGATATAAATAAAGCTAGCACAGCACAGAAAGCAGTCATGAAGAGAATCCTCCAACCATATGGGTCTTCTGTGAAAATGAACTGGAAGCAAGCTTGACAAGCTGAACTGGCCACAAGAGACACGATGCCAACTCAAGTGTTTGCAACAGACTAATGCAATTAAGTTGAATAAACAATGTCCTGCAACTGTCCCATAAGACAGCTACATCTGATTCCTTGCTTGACCTCCACAACTTGCCTTTGGTCCCTGAGTCTCTGAGGAGACTCACTGCAGTCTTTTCAGAGTCCAACACAGAGTTCTCCTCCCTCTCATGAAAACAGCACAGTGAGACAAGATAAATCCTCCTGATTGTCAGTGCGGGAGTTGTACAGATTGTGCAACAGAACAAAAGCGAAAACACAGTCTGTGCTGAGCAGCAAGACATTCAAATAGCCTGGCCAAGGCCCTGCTTCACTGAGGTGCTCAAATGCAAACCTACCTTTAGCACACTGGCAGTCCAACCACATACTAAGAGTTCAGCATCTGCTTAACCGGGGAAGCTGAAGCCCTGATTCAGCGACATGTGACTTTTGTGGGAGCTGGATCAAGCATTCCAAAACCCAAGTTGTTTAACTACTAAATTTTCTTAAGTATTGACTTTGCTATTTCAACTGCAAGTAAGTGGCCACTCCACTCTTACTGTACGTTTCTTCTGTGTAACCCAGAGCTGTAGCAGTTTGCTCTTGCTGTCCCTAGACTGGTCAAGACCATATGGCACTGAAAAGCAAATGAACTGTACCCTAGAGAGATTTACAAGAGTTGTAAATATGTTGATCAGTTAAGTGAATGCTGTCCAAACCTGCTGCATTTGGTCAGTATACAGCTCTTCTGTTTCACACCACCCATTACACCATCAAAACATTTCAAGACTAAAGAAAGGATTACGATAAAGACTGTGTTTTCTAAACCTTATGGGCCCCAGACAGAGAAATCAGACTCCTGTCACACTTTAAAAAAAGCAGTTTACCTAAATGAAAAGGAACAAAACAGTCTTGTTCTCTTCAACCTGCAGACTTTACATATCTGCAATCAATGGACCATTTCTGAGATGCCTACAAAAAAGCATCCTCTGAAGAGCAAATTTACTCTTAGTATCCTCAAGTTCATTGTACAGGATTCACATGCCCAGTGGAAACTGAAAACATAGAGGACTCTCAAATCAAAACAGCTTAAAGGCTCTTGCCCTAGACTGAGCAGGAGAGCATCGCTTTGGGCAAGATCTGTTGTCTCTAAGTATTCTCGTCCAGCAGCTCAAATGCTGGCTGAGTTACATAATATTTCTACTGCTGTTTTTAAGTTATACAAGAATGCACAATAATCACACAAATGTTTACAGAAATTCACAGCTATGTTTAATTAAAAGCTACTATGTATTAGAGAAACAAACGAAAGCCTTTACTGACTTACTATGAAAACACAGAAAAAACCCAACCATTCTACAAGGTGAAAAAACACAAGCAAATTTCCAATTTACGAATCCACTGCTTTGCCTTCTACTTGTATGCAAAGCATGATCTATTCAAGAAAAAAAAAATCGCTGAAATTTACTATGAACTATCAATTTTCATGTAGCCTGGAATGGAACATCTCTCGTAGGCTACGAAGGGAGCTGGAGGAGAATGTAAGTTCCCTGAAAAGCTAACTAGTCACCTCCAAAACACAAACTACTTTCTGAAGTGGAATAAAGGATTATTATAAAGAGATAAGCATGTTTTATAACACCAAGGGTTCTTAAGCACCCAACAATAATCACAATTATTGTGTTTGAACAAAAGAGTCAACACTAGTTGGTCCACTTCATGAAACAGGTTACTGCAGGTTCTTATCACTTCTAGCCACTTATCAACAACTTACTGCTGCTGATAAAAATGTATTACTTTATGCCTGTTATCTACCAACAAGAAAACCTAGTCACAGCAAAATTGTATCTTTCCATGAAATGGTAATTGTTACAATTTTTTTTTTAAGTATTAAAGATAAACCAAGAAGTGCTATGGGACCAGAACCAAATGAGACATCTTTGTGATTAAACTGTCTGCTTAACTACAGACTAATTTTGATACCTAGAGCCACAAGAGAAAAGAGGAGAGGAAAAAAAGGGGTCACTGATTCATGGCTTTTCCAAAACACCTACTGAATACACCACCCTCTGGAGCCCGAACCGTTCTCTTCGCACACAAGTCATGCCACGGCGGTGCTTGGAAAGTCGTACTGGGCGTTTGGAGAGGCTCCGATGCCTCCTCACTCGAAAGGAGAAGGAGAGCCAGGCTGCCCCGCATGCACCCCGCAGGTGCTACCGCCGCCCGACACGGGGCACCTCCAAACGCCCCGGGCGCTGAGGCCACAACTCGGGGCGACCAGTGGCACAGGACACCCCACACGCCCGAAACACCGGGTGTCCCCTTTGTCCCCGCACCGCTTCTCTCCTTCGCTTCCCCGGGTCGGGTCCCAGCCCCGCAGCCTGGGGGCTGCCACGGCCCCGCACAGGAGCGTTCGCGGTGTGGCTGCGAACAATGCGCGCCTTTTCTGGCGGAGATCCCCGGCCGCGCCGCGCCGGCCCCCGGCCCCCGCCCGCCGGCACTGCCGCATTGTTACCGGCGCTGCCGCCCCCCGCACCGCCCCGCTCCCGGCACGGCCCGGGCCCCGCACACCTGCCCCCCGGGCCCCCTTTGTTCCCTTACCTGCGGCGGGCGAGCCCCGCAGCGCCGGCACGGCGAGCAGCAGCGGCAGCAGGGCGGGCAGCGCCGGCCGCCACCGCGCCGCGGCCACCACGAAGCGTGTCATCCCCTCCATGGCACGGCACGGCCCGGCCCGGCGTCAAGTCATCGCGGCGGCCCCCGCGTCCCCCCCGCGGGGGGCTGGAAGGGCTGGGCGGGCTCGGCGGCTCCTCCCGGGCGCATCCACCGCCGGCGGGGCTGGGACGCCCGAGGACGGGAGGCCGCCGCAGCACCCACCCTTCCCCACGCCCACCCCGTGGGGAGCGTCCACGGGGGCAGCGCCGCGGCGCCTCCCAGGAGCGGCGGTGCGGGGGCGAGCGGTGCGGCGCGGTGCCCGGAGGGCAGGCGGAGGGGAAGCCCCCGCACTGCGGGACAGCGGCGCTCCTCGGCGGGGCGGCTACGGCCCTTCACGTGCGAGAAGGCGGCGGTGGCGGCAGCCCGGACCCGGCACCCGCTCGCTCCCCGCCCGCCGGCGACGCGCTGCCCCCGGCGGAGCCCGGCCCGCGGCGGCGCGCACAGCCGGCCCGCCCGCCACCTGCGCGCTCCCGGCCGCGTCCGCGTCTGCGCGGGGGCGCGCCCGGCCCGCCCCCTCCGCCGGGGCGGTGGGAGCGGAGGGGCGGGGCCAGGGGCGCGCCCCGCGGGAGCCGTGAGGGGCGGGGCGGCCGCAGCTCCGCCCGGCAGCTCCGCCCGGCAGCCCCCGCCCGCCGCGCCCCGCCGAGCCGTCGGGAAGCGCCCTGGTGGCTCCCGGCATCTGCTCCCTGAGCGGCTGGCCCCAGGATCCGCGGCTTCCTGACTGCGCTCTCCCTAAGGCACAGCGAGGTCGGGCAGCTGGCAGTCCCGTCCCTCAGCCCTTAGGGCAGGCTGAGTTGTGCCTGCGCTCTTCCCACAGGCTGTGCACGGAGTTTTGAGAGCTGAAACAGTAACAAACGTCCCAGCGGGAAGGGAGAAGGCGCAGCACGGAGGGCAGAGCTATGTGACGGGACATCCAGGCAGCATTACTGTTGCTACAGGGGATTGCAGACGTAAGGACAGGGGGACCTTTTCACCACAGGGTTTCTCGTGAGCCCTGCTCTCCTCAGGAGCAGGGGTGAGTCCAGCAGTCATAGAACCACAGAATATACGGAGCTGGGAGGGGGACCCTACACAGGACAGCCCCAAGAATCACACAACGTGCTTGGGAGTGTTGTCCAAACACTTCTTTAGCTCTGTCAGGCTTGGTGCTGTGACCACTTCCCTGGGAAGCCTGTTCTGCTGTATAACCACCTTCTGGGGGAAGAACCTTTTCCTAATATCCTGCTCAAACCTCCCCTGACACAGCTTCAGGCCGTTCCCTCAGGTCCTGTCACTGGTCACCAGAGAGAAGTCAGTGCCTGCCTCTCTGCTTTCTCCCACGAGGCAGGTGTAGAGTGCTGTGAGATCTCCCCTCAGTCTCCTCCAGGCTGAACTTACCAAGCGACCTCAGCTGCTCCTCGTATGGCTTCCTCTCACGGACCTTCACCATATCCATGGCCCTCCTTTGGATACTTTCTAATAGCTTTAAATTCTTTGTTATATTGTGGCACCCAAAACTGCACACAGGACTCGAGGTGAGGCTGCAGCAGCGCAGAGCAGAGCAGAACAATCATCTCCCTCAACTGGCCAGAGACGCTGTGCTGGATCCATCCCAGGACATGGATGGCCCTTTTGGCTGCCAGGGCACACCGTCACTAAGGAGCACCAGTGACAGCTGGGAAAAGATCCCACTACAGATTAGAGCTGGGCTCACGTATTTTTCAGTTGCACTCACAATTAAACAGGCTGTCAGTTCATCGGGAGCACATCCACTGCAACAGAAACGGCTCACTCCCAGAGATGGAAGGAGGGAGCGAAGGATTCATTTTGCTGACACACAGAAGTAAAACAATGAGCCATACCTGTACCTCACACAACGCACATCACATCGTAATGTCACTCAGACAGCAAAGGAAAATAAAGCGTGGCAAACCCTTGGCAATGGAAATAAGGAAAGCTGAAATCACATCAGCTGAAGATGTGGCTCAATATAGACACAACGAGTAAGGGGAGGGTGTGAAATCTCAAAAAAACCTGCCTGGTTTTACATTAGACATTTTCAGGGTCAAAAAGTCCACAGATGCCCTTTTATCAAAGGCAATCAACTATGATGAGTATTTCAGGCCTTCTAGTACAAGACCTATACTTTCATTCTAAAAGCCTCAGTCAGTACGATATAATTTTCTTTCAATTTGTACAGTGGAGAGACGTTTTACAGAATATTTCATGGGTGTTTACAACATAAATCTTAAATGTAACCTAAAAATCTTAGCTATGAAATCCCATGCAAAGATGTTAAACATTGCAAAAAGAAGACCACAGTAAGACAACCCCCCCCCCCACACCATAGTTTTTGAAACATCTAACAGAAAACTGAATGCAGAAAAACTTGCATAACACCACATTTTTTCCCTTTCATCTGAGCAAATAAAAAAATCAGGGCCTGAGGATTGCTTCTGCTACATTAAATTGCTGATACACAGAAGAATGTCTTTGATATTCCTTTTAATTTACTAAAACCAGAACCCATTAGGACATAATTTTTTTCTTTGCTAGTTGCCAGTCCCTGAAAACAGCTCAGCTCAAAAGAGCACTCTAGCCTTTTGTTATAATTACATACCCACCATTTGTGGATACGTGCCATGTCAGGTACTTCATTGCTGCCATCTCTCTCACTTTCTCTTGTCCTTCCCAACCTCTCCTGCAAATCTGCAGTGCAGGTTAAACAATAGCCACCAAAAGCTTAAAAACCCCCATGTCATTCCAAAATGACTTCATTGTAAGCAGTTGTGTGCATGTATGTTTGGCATTGGAGTGTGCAGTCACATACTCTTTCTGTTTGCAAAGTGTGGTTTTCTTTTTCTTTAAATAAGCTAGTCCTCAGTAAGTGAACAGGAATCCATCTCTCCTTCAGATTCTCTGGGAGTTTTGGCATTTAAGACCCTTGAAATACTTAATTACAAAATATATTTCAGAGCCTGCCTATCATCTTCACCTAAAGATACCACATTTCATTGTTGTCCTAACAGTGCCTCTAGTAACAGAGCACGTAAGGCTACCTTTAGTACATTTCAGATTGCCTGTAGGTAATTTGTTTCACCAAGATCCAAAGGTAGCTCTCCAGACTAAAGTGTGAGACAATTTCTCTCACATTTCTAAGATGTCATCCATAATGAAATACACTGCAACCGCTAACTCATTCACTGTCTCAGCTAACACGATTTCCTGCTCCAGTTCCCAGAGTTCAGTTCATGAAAATAATCTCCTTGTCTTGAGTTTGGGTTCTTGTTCCCCAGTTTCTGTGTCTTTTGAGACCAAACGGGTATTTATGGTACTTTCCCGCTTCCTGGGCCAATTTAAGAACTGTCACATTCGATCACATATTCCCTATTCCCTTGCAATTTCACATGTTCCACCAGACACCTCCAAATTAAAGTCCCGTTGTTAAACAATAACCAGCATTGAAGGAGGAGCTGTGAGGCGGTTACCTGTTATGCTACAGTTCATCCTCTGGTTTGGTCTGCTCTTTTCCAGAAGGTGTGAAAGAATTTCCCTAATCTCATATAATCCTCTGTCCTGCTTAGCCTCTTCTTTCACCAGAGCCATACTTGGGGGCATTGCATTTGCAGTTGTAGGTCCTACTCCTCTTAGTAGTTACATTAACTTTAGGATTTTTGTACTGTTGTTTAGTTTCTTTAATTTTTTGCAGTCCTAGTCCCCCCTTTTCCTGGAAAGCCACATCACTTGTGTCAACCTGACTGACATTTACTTCACCCATTTGTCTTGATGAACCCGGGCTAGATTTATGCATATGAACTTGACATCTTTGCTGCAGCTGACTCCCACCAATTTAGGACCAACTACCTTCTCTCCCACTCTCTCATCTCCTTTTCACCTATTGCAGATGCACAGATAGAAGGTGCTGCAGAATAACCAGCAAGAACTTCACACAGATATCCCTTGATCAGATGACATGCTGGGATTTGTGGTGGAGGCTGTGTTTTTCCTTTCCCTTTGGAACAGCAAAAAAACCCAAACTCAAAACACCTTACATGCTTCTAACAAGTATCTTAAGTCAAGAATGACAGTTAATTATATCAATATAAACAAAACAAACCAAACAAAATCCCCAAAGACCTATAGAACACTTCAGATTCCACTAAAAGAGAAATCTGAAAAAGAACCCACATTTTGTTAGGACATTAATACAGGCCAGGAATCCTGGAACTTCGCAAACTCACAAAGTGAAATCAGCTACAATTTTAACTAAGTTTTATGCTGCAGCTTGCAAATGCATTTATCATAAGAAGCAACTGACTTGGAAGGTGAGAAATTCTTTCCTGTAGTATCCTGCTGTGATCCATGGTGATACGGAGCAAGATATGAGACATCCTGCTCAAGGGGAGAGTAGAAGCAATCTTTTCTAACAGTGTGACTTGCAGTGGTTATTTACTTACTGCTGAATGACTTCCCATTGCACATACACCAGGAAGCTTTTGACATTACTGAGCTTTCCACTACAGCGACAGCTGCTCTGATTTATCACTGGGTCAAGGCTGAGGATGCAAAAAAATCAAAGGCTGTGCAAAGTATGATTAGATTAATGATGACAGGCTTCACCTGGAAACTGAGAGTTTGTTTTGTGAAGGACATAAGAGGGGAAAAAACCCCCACATTTTGGAAAGGAACCTCAGAAGTGAATACACACAGAGGGACATTCAGAAGCTGCATCCTCAGCCGTGGAAATGTGCACCCACACTGCAGTGATAGAAACAAGAGCGTCCTCAGAAGGCTCTTCGTGGAAGTGCTCACTTCTTCTTGTTCCCTAGGTTTTGCTGGAAAGAAAGGTGTGAAATTAGACCCTCTTGCCAACCTGGAAGTACTTCCCAATCACCTTGATTTTTGTGGCAAATGTAATACCCTAATCCAGAAGCATGATTCTCAAAATTGCACATCAGAACCCTGGTTCAGAGACACTGAAGTGAATAAAAAATCATCGACATTATTTCCAGTGGATCCAGGCAACTGCCCAGTAATTTAACTTCCAGTTATTTCTAGTTTGGGACTCAGTGACCAGAGCTACTGCTGATATATTTTCCTTCTGTGAACAATATCTGTGTTAAAAACCAGAGTTTTTTCCTCCTGCTCTTTTGCTGCTGCTGAAATTTGTGAAGAAATATATTTTTGTGAATGTTTCCAATTTACTGAACTACGGATTGAAAAAATGTTTGAGGGCAGTGTTCTAGCCTGGCTTTGTGAAGACCTTCAGACAGTTTGTTGGGGTATTCCCAATGCTCTCAGACATCTAGTTTTCTTATCTACACTTGTGTCTAAGGGAGCAGAGAGAGCTTTTTTTTTTAATTAATGTTTTTCTTTCACTCTCTGCAAAGCTGTGTGCTATGGAAAGTTGCATGGTATGTGACATAAAAAAGACACAAACCATTTAGAGAACAATACATCTCAGTCTTATTGTGCTCTTATGTTCTATTTTTGAACTCTCATACATTGCTTGATGCAAACCTGTGCTGTGGATTTCTTCTACCCTGCTCCTTTTAACTAGCTGAGGAAGTACACTAGCAACAGCTGCTGGCACAAGGAGAGAAAAAAGCCAACTTTGAAACAGAATGGTTTTATTCTAGAAAGTCCAATGAAAGTACTAGAAAGTATTTTTGCTAGGTTAAAAAGTGAAAGGAAAAACCCCAAACTTTATAAGGGTGTCAATGTTCGTATTCTGGTAGCTTAGCAAGACACTCCTGTATAGTCTCATGTTGTAACAGTTTAAGAAGCGATATTGGGAACTGGCACCAGAAATGCCCATACAAATACCAGCAGCAAATACCAGATTCTCCCTATGTTAAAACTAAAAAGGCAAGAGATGCATATATGCTCTGTTCTCAATCCTAAGTTTCTAAGATGGAGAAATGCATGAATATACAGAGGTAACTCTGAGAAATAGCCTTTCATTAAAAAAAAAGTAGAGGTGTCTAATAAATGGCTTTCTTCCACATTTTCCGCTATGAATTTCATTGGGACATTAGAGAGACTGCCCAAGAGCATCTCTGTTTTCTGACAGGCTCATCATCTTCTTGAAAATACCTCAGGCTGTCTATTTAATCAAGTTCCTGGACCACTGGCATTGGGTTTGCAACACGTATCTGATATACAGCTTCATACTACTCCTCCTAAGAAGGGTAACTCTGATTGCCTTCTCTGACTCCCTCACTTTCGCTACCTGCCAAAACCTTTTATCTCAAATTCATGTCTCTTCAGTTTTTCAGAGAAAATGCGTTACAATAATGGGCTTAGTGTTCCTCCAGTAAAGAGGTGTGTAGATCTCTGAACTGCTGGTCTCTTTTCCTTCATACCTTCAACCAACCTCACCCTTAACTATCCTATTTTGTTCATAATCTATCATTTTGTAACACATAGACACACCATATTTAGAAATTATTGCACTGCAGATATATTTTGCTCTATCAAACTATCCTTCATTCTTACTCTCTGAGCAACTGCAAATAATTCCATCTCTCCTTAGCTAATTTACCCTATTTAAAATAATACTGTAATAACAATAATGCTACAGCATTGATCATAACAGCAATTACAATTATTTCACTGTGTTATAAAATGACACACACATAAAAAAAGAGCAAGCCAAATCTTTTCTGTTGTAGCTTTGGAACTTAAGACAAGTAATTTTTCAAGTACAGTGAATTTACTATAAAATATCCCTAGTAATCCCATTTTGAAGACAGTGCTCACTGAAAAGGTCACTTACACATATATCCATTAAGCTCCTCCCACAAAACAGAATCAACAAACCTTCCTGTCACTTTATGCAATGTCAATAAATACTTCCAAAAAATACCCAGACTTTGCAAAATCTTCCCTCACATCTGTTTCTAGTTATCACTTTATAATTCAGGATACATCTCCCATCCCATTCCAGATACTATTTGAACTTCATATAAAAAGATAAGGCTTCCTCCTGTCTGGCCCAGATATAGTTTATACCAGAGATTAATCAAATGCTATCCTAATTTATATAATGAACAGGACAGATCAGTAAGTTTTGCCAGAGTCAATGATCAGTGTTTTTTGGAAAGTAAGAATAACTAAATCAGGCAATCAGTAGATGCTTTGCCTGATTTTAGCAGGAACAGCTGGAAGGAACACTTTCAAAATCTCGTCCATGACCTTCCCCTCTAGTGAGCTTTTGCACCTGCTGACAGATGCTGCTAGCTTGATCTTCCTAAGAGAAATGCTTTAGCAGCCCTCTTCCCTTCCCTCAAATCTACTTTGGTTTCCTACTGTTGATGGTTTCTGGTCCCTCTAGAAGTTAAAACCCCAGGCTCCCTCCCATTCAATAGCTGCCACACAATACCTATACTTCTGTGCTCTACTCTTTTTTTTCATTCACATTCATCTTTCTGCAGTTTTCCTGCCTCTATGTCATCCTAAAGACCTTTTCTCCCCATGTTGCTTTCCCATCTTTCAGTGAAATGTCACCATCCAAATCTTTGTAAAGCAAGAAACTTACCTTCTATTACTATACTTGAGACCCAGATTCTGTGATTCCTAAACCACGTTTCACATTATTTGCTTCGACAGCATTGTCCCCCACCGAACACCCTTGGCTAGCATTGAACACTGCAGTCGGCGTGATGTGCAACTCCTTGTTACCTTCATTACTTTTTTTCTTTTCCAAAAGTAGAGCTTACAAGCCCTGCCTGCAAACCATGACCCCTTTGTATCAAATTCAACAGATACAGAGCAAAGTGAGCCAGAAAATATGGTCCTTGTCTCTCTCTATTAAACAGACAGAGTACAAATCCCAGTTTTGGAGCCGGCTCATTCAGCTTTGCCTCAGGGATGTTTGCACCATGGTGTGTCACAGTGCAGCTGTGCCCTAAGTAAACTTTAAAAGACCATTGTACAGACTTGTGACAGGCAGGCATAATAGAGAGGCATAAAACACTTGAAAAGCCTTAATCGTTGAGAAACAGAAGAGTTTGTTAAGGACAATGTTTGAAAGAGAAATAATTTAATCCAAAAAAGGCAAACCTGAGTCAGAACCTCCGGCCAAAATTTCTGTCAGTGGGATAAACCAGCATGGAAATCACCCTCCAACAACAGCAACAAACCCCTCTTCCTTTGGAATTTTAAGGCTCATATAGACTGGGCACAGAGCAGAATCCAGGGAACAACATTAGATGCCATGAAAGGCTTACTCTGCTGCTAAATTCAGAGACAGAAAAATGAGCTGAAAGCTCTGGTGTTACTAAGGTACCTCTTATTCACAGCTCAACTGTCTTTTATGTTTAACATTCATTACAGGATGCTGACCTGGTGTTTTCCTCTGTACTCTGATACGGATTTGAAGCTGAAAAACACTGAACAAGATTGAATTACTGACACAGATACATGAATTGGTTATTTGATATTATCATATTCTATGTTCATCACCGAAGTCATTAAAATGATTTAACTTCCTTCAAAAATGGGAGAGAAGATACAGGCAAATGTGAAATTGCCTCTGAAGTGCACAGAGACATTAGTGACATGGGCATTTGCCTCAGCAGTGCAGCGAGACATGTGGCTGGCACATGCTCCTGAGCAGCCAAGTCTTCCATAAAGATAAATGCATGACTAATTGCAGTCTTCCTTCTCAGGTGCCATGGCAGCAGGCATTACCCAGACTGAGGTCAAAGCACGAGAATAATTAGCCTGAGTCAGTGGTGGGCCAGTGTTTGTCTGCTGTGATGACTTTACTGGAGTGGAGCTGTGTTGTCAAAGACGCCTCCAAACCTGGCCTCTATAAATGCTCCTTCTAAACACAGGCTGAGTCCCAAGGGATAAAGTTGGGCAAAAAGGAAAGACCAAGAAGTTAAGACAAAGGAGGACTTGGGACACCTCTCTTGATAACCTTTCTGCTTAGCTACGGGAAAGCCACAGGACAGAATAATCCTGTGCCACAGAAGAAGTTAAAAAGGCACAAACTGCAGCTGCTGCCAAAGTTTTGTTAGGAGAGCTGCTGGAGCGAGCAGCTGCAATTTGAGACGAAACTCTTTCCTTCTCCAGTTCTTTTCAGCAATATTTTGTGCAATGTTAAATTAAGGTCAGATAAAGGACATATTAGTACTGTTCTTGCCAGTGAAAACCACAAGTTCACTACTACATTATGTTTATTTACTTACTGTTTGATAAAAAGAGTTTCCCTTTGAAAGTCTATTTGAGGAACCTGTGAAACTGAGAACAATATTTGGACACAGCTCTGAAGAGTTAATGGAAGTTCTCTGTGCTCTGTCTGAAGTCAGGTGGGGTCCTCTTTTAGCATATTAGTTGAATGTATACACTGGGAATATTTTACTTTGTTTTATGTCATTGCAATTTACAAAACTTACACTAATAGCCCAATTTTGTGCAATTATCTGAATGCAAAACATTGTTCAGTTGAATTCCCATAACCTAATCCTACTAGTTCCCTTGGCTGTCTCACTTTCAATTATGAACCAAGGTCTGCACATCAGATGGAATGCTGCTATTGTAAGACTGGAACCTTTCTTTAGAAGTTGTTTTCAGTGGTCTTCTGCCATTCAAGCTGTTTTCATTGTCTGCAACCGAAATCACTTTAAGGAAATCTGATTTTAACATCACAGGCTTGAAATACATATACTTTAGCTAGAGCGGTTTGTTGTGTTTTTGTGGTGATGACCCAGTTATGTTTGCACCATAATCACCTCTAAATGTCTCTCGAGCTGCACATATGGGGCAAAATGTGGCTTTATGAACACACACGTGAAGGGGAAGAAGAGGGCCATACAGAGAACTACATCCTTCTTTTCCTTACATATATAACACAGCTAGCACATTTTTGGAAAGCAAGCAGTGGATGATGTTAACACTCCATTAATGCCAACATGGTGTTCAAGTCTGAGTATTCAGATATCATAAGGCTGGCTAAGGAATCATACATGTTTGGTTTAGTATTTACTTTTCCCTATTTGGGGCTTTTACAGTTTGTATCTGCAAGTTTTACTCCACAATCTATTAAAGAAAAAAAAGTGAGCTTTTTTTCTTTTTAAGTAAAATCCAGGATTTATGAAATCACATGACTCCAGGAACTAGCACTTAAAGAAAAATACCAAAGAAGCTGAAACTTATGAGAGTCAGGGACAATGTGCTATGTTCCCTAAATCAAGGTAATGAATTAACCTAGCCAACTGACTTGCCTTTCTGGAAAGAAAACGTGCATCTTGAAAAATGTGGATAACGTCATACTGTGGAGTGTACTTCCTTGAAGCTTTGAAAGGTTTGGTTCCATTCCAGTACATCCCTCTCTTCCTGTTCCACTGAAATACCTATCCTGCATTTCCTCATTTGTGCTCTTTCACTGTATTTTTGATTGATTACAGACCTTTTGGGTAGGAGGAAACCATTTTTACATCTACTTTGGAGAGAACTTGCCTTGCTTGATTCAACCAGGACAGACATAATAGATCCTTTTGAACTGAAGTTACCTACATACATTTCTTTGAAACTCAGTCTCTAAACTCCATTCCTTTGTTGTGAATGGAAAAAAATAATACTCATTTCATTATGAGATAGGGCAGACATCAGCCTCTGGCCTTGCCTGGCTCTCTCCTTTGTCTACAGAGGAAGGCTTCGATAACCAGAGCTTTTCTAGTAGATTGATAATGTTACACGAAATTAATCTCAACCTTGATGTCACATTTTGGATACCCATAAGTCAAAATAGTAAAATTAAATTCCTTTTTCATTATTGCTGCCTAAAATATCTTCCATCATTTTTTTTGCCCTAAAGGAACAGCTGCCTCTTCAGGCAGTGAAATTTCTGTTCCTTATAAAAGCTACACATCTATCTGACATCATTATTCATGTTTCCAAATGACCTTCATCAAAGAAGAGGAATTGGAGACATCATATTTTGGTTTATTAAAGGGTGAAAAATAATCCAAAAAGAGGGGAGGAAAAAAACACCAGTAAGTTTTTAAACAGGAGAGCAATAAAGAACAAACACACTGTTTTTACCTTTCAATTTCCCCTTTTATATACTGCTTGTATAATCACACGCCCTGATAAACACACACAGATATGCTGTTATTAATTATCTTTAAGGAATACTTCAGATAGTAAGGCAGGACTCTCCCATCTTATTTTGCCTAGCATGCTCTATGCTAGTCCCTTGTCACTGAACCTGCAAACATGGCCATTCTGGCATTTTACTTACACAGTATTTTATTTGAGAAATTACTGTTAGCCCAGAAGAATGTCTTGGGGAAAACAAATTCCATTTTGTGCTATCTGCCAGCCATCCCCATCACAGATGTCAAAGAATAAAAAAATATATATTGGCTCTCTAAGGATCCTTTCATTTTCTCTGTCTGCTTTGTTGGAGCTGCCACAATTGCTTGCTCCTTGCAGAGCATCAGACAGACATGTGTAACATCTCCACTCAGTTGCACAGGGAATCACTCTCAAAGCTGGTTTCCTCTCATTAAGCCTCTCTAAGAAGTTACTGATAGCAATGCAGGCCTTGGCAATTATTTAACATTTTGAACAGACAGACATAAGTGGACTGGCTGTCTCGATGCTGCAGCACTTCATGCTCACATGACTGTCTGGAAATTCTGCTGCCCTGAATCTCTGGTTTCTAGTGAATGTGTAGTAATACACCAGCCTCTTCTCAGGAATGCCTTTCACAGGCATGGAACTGGATAAAAGCTTTCCAGCATTTATTTGTTACGTGCACTGCTGGCACAAAAGTTTGCATTGGAATTGGCAAGGTAATTAATTACTATTCTGATTTAACCTTCCTCTGTCTTTGACACCTTTGCAACACCCATTCATATATATATGTATATGCATATATATACATGCACCCATACATCTATAAATATACAAGCATTTGACGGCCTATTTTTGGAGCAGAAATCAATACTAGCTGCCCATTGCCAAGTGGCTCCCCAGAATGCACGGCCATGAAATTTTGCATTAACAAACACCTGCATGTGGGACATAGAGGAGAAAAAAAGAAAAATGCTCAAATGAGGGTATCTTTCCATTTCCCACTTCCAAAGCACTATATAAACAGAAAATTGGAAGGGATCAAAATCCACATTCTTAGAGCTTCTTGTGTATCACATATTGTATTTCATTATACATCTTTCAAAAGGCTCCACCTACTCCCTGAGACTAGAAATCTTTTAATAGCATGAAGTTAGTCAATCTTTCTTTCATTAATATTCATATATATGTCCCAGTTCTTACATTTAAATCCACTAATGAAGATTCACTGCTGCTGCAGCCGAACACTGCAGGACTGGGACCCTTTTGTGCTGCCCTGTGTAGCGCTGAACTACATGGTGGGCAAACAGCACTTACTAAATGGCAGCCACTTCACCTGCTTTCTGCTCCCTTAGCCCTTCTGCTAATTCCTTGGACAGTGCAGTCTCAGTTGAGGGGGGTTATGTTCTCATTGCAGTGATGTGAGAGATAGCAGAGGCTTGTATGTCGCCGTCCTCTCTGTTGAAAAGACATTTTTAATAATCTCTGCCAAGTTATTCAATCTTTTCATCTTTTGCATTATAAAACGTTCCCCATTTCGTGAAAGGGAAACAATAGTGCTTCTCTTCTTCCCAAGGATTTCTTACAACCCTACAGCTTCTGGTTTCCATTTAGCACTAACTCGATCCCTTTATGCAGCACCACACTGTGATGTGTAAACTTAGCCTGGAACAGAGTCTGAAGGCAGAAGAGACCATAATGATCATCTAGGATTTTTCTCAGGGATTCCTGCATGAGGCTCCACAGTTTCTGTTGCCAAGGAAACAATTATCAATCTTTTCCATCCCTCGCCATCCTTATGCCTCCTTTCCATTTTGCTGTTTCTTGCTACAATAAAAAGAATCTTGTCAAATGTCCTAGTCCCCAGCTCTTGCATCCTGACCTCCACCGCAAAGAAAGAATAGGAAAGGGTAGCGAGGATCCTTGGCTGGGAGTTCAGCCTGAAGTTTACCTCCTGTCCTTGAATTTTGTGCTGCAGGTGGACAGCCCTTTGAAAATGATCCTCTCAGCTGCAGATAGCTTATCAAATGCTCTGTTGTTTGACTAACACAAGACATATTATTTTTTAAATTACCCAGCAGTACAATTTAAATTACCACTTGATACATTTGCGGTATCTTTCCTTTCGCCACAGCCTTAGCTTCACTACAGCCTTATGCAGAAATGCTTTGGGAAAAAAGCACACTTTATTATAACATGCAGCTGAAAAGCAAAAGCAATAATGAGGAGAAAAAAAGGAAGATGCAAAAGATGGGAAACTGTGTAGGAGGAAGATAGAAGGCAAAAAACTCTGCATCAACTAGAGAATAAATTAGATGAAGTCACAGCCAGAGATAAAATTTTGGAGTCTTAGGAGGTTAAACTTGGGTACCTTCAGGCAAGTTACAGATCTGCATGGTCCCCTAAGGTCTAATGAGTTCCACCTGTATGGTTCATAGCTTCTGACAGTTGCACTGATTTTATGCCTTTAAATACAACTCTGATCAGCGTGACTGTGTGAAGGACAGAAGGATGACTCACCAATGTAATATGAGGTATTCCCCTCAAATTCAGTGGAATTATATCAGTGTATTCCGCTCCTCAGTGTGCACAAGAGGGAGGATGAACACAGCAACTGCAGGAAGGGATAGAAAAGCCACATACTCAGAAAAAGTTTATGGGGAAGAGGGCTGCCTTTGGGCACATTTTGATAATTCACCACTCAGGGTAATTGCCGTGCTTTTTTATGTAGCCTAACAATAGTTCACGTAAAGGAAAGCAGACTTACCTTGCAAACCTTTGAAATATCAGATGACCAAAGAAAAGTCAGATACGTGGAAACTGAAACATTCCTCAGAGTACACGTCTAGGGAGAGAGAAACAAGGTATACCACATTAATGCCACAATTGTTGCTTACGGTGAGGGAGAGATGCTTCAGCCCTTCCTCTTCTAGACACTCATTTTTGGAGCTTGCTGAGGGGTTTTTTATTCTGTGTGTGTATGAGCCATAACAGGAAGATTCTGAGGATGGCCAAACCATGCATGTATACACAGAAGGTGTTCTCATACAATCACCACCATGGAAACACTGAGCACACGTCCAGTAGATCTGGCACCAAAGCCATTGTGCCTCTTCTGGGACTTCCACCGGCTTACATCTCAGGACAGAGCTGTGCCATTGCTCACTATAAACCTGGGAAATCTGGATTTTTTGGCCATTTGGGTTCATTTGTTTAAGGCATTGCACCTAAACGTAGCCCAGAAAGATGCACCATACTAAAATCTCTGAAATCTTTTTCTGCTGAAATCACTTGCCGATGGTTTGGGTGGTTGTAACAGAAGTAGTAAGACCTGTGTGTGAAAAAAATGATGGAGAAGACAAGTTATTTTTATGAATGTCAACAATATCTTGGTTTTCTTGCTGGCTATTTTCCTGTCAGGCTGTACAGAAGAATGTTAGAGGGAAGCAAATAGCAAGAAAACAGCAACAATGTACCAATACAGTTTCAAATATCACAGTGCTGTTAAGAGTAGTACATCGAGGAATATCTACCCACATATCTTCAGGCAGGCGAGTGTTAATTTCTCCTGAGTCCAGGGAGAATAAAGAAGACATTGAGCTGCTGAAAACCACAGCTAGACAAAGGGAATGGATGAACAGCAGTGTTGAGATGAGTCAGAAAATGCCAGTCTTTAAGAGAGAGTTGGGTTTGGCACTTGACCTTGAACAGGTGTGTTTATGCTCTGTGGAAACTGTTGAAACAAACGTGTTTTCTGGTAAGACTTATGTACAAATGCTCTCTCTTTGTTTCATCTCATGTTTCATCTCCTGATTTCCTTTGGCTGAATAAACATATTTTCTGTAAAAAGAAGATATTCTTGAGACCCTGGATCAGCTGCTGGCCCCAAGTGTGTTGGGTCAGTGCAGCGCAAAGCAGGCACTCCTGGCTTCTCTATTCACATGTCGAGTGCCGTATTCAACTATGCCGGAGGGGACTATGTGGAGGGAAAAAACCATCCCTGGCTGGCAGTGACACGACATGACTTAGCATGCCAGCTGCCTCACAAGCCTGTGCTTCCTCCTCTAGGCAGCAGTACACAAGTGTGAGAGCCCATTATTCTCATACAAGAGAAGCAACTCCATAACAACAAAACAAAGCAAGCAAACAAAGCAAAAGAAAATAAAAACCAAGACAAACCCCCCAACAAATACGTAAACCTGAGAAAGGTTTACCGTCACTTGACTCTACCGTTTCTCCCACTGGGTCATGCTGCATATTTCCCAGGCAACCGCTCTCCTGCTGCTGCCTGCCCTTGCCAGCCTGATGGCAGGGAAAAGGGTATCAGTTCGCAAAAAGAGAGTGATCCTACTCCTCACAGACACAGCACAATCTTCCCTTATGGCAGAACTAAGCACATTAATCGAGCAAATGGCACCACGAGGCAGAACCTGAAGGCTCTCCCTTTTTCTGTCCACATGGGCTTTCAACTATTTAACTCCCGTTTGCACTACAGGACATCTTGGCAACGGGATGCAGGCAGTAGTGTCCCCTCCACATCCCTGTCTGCAGATGTACAGGGGAAGAAAAGACTCTCTGCTTCTTAGGAAGCTTGAGAGGGAGTTAGAGAGGGTCCTGATCATGGAGGTCTTGTGTCCTGGAGCTTGCTTCTGGATCCAAGACAGACCCTTTATGCACTCTGGATCAAAACCTGCTCATTTCACTGCATCTCCCCTCAGATCTTGAACGTTTCAGACTCATCAACACCACCCGCTATGCTAAAACTTCCCTGTCTACTCCCTCTCACATCTCCCAGCTTTCCAAGCCTAAGTAGCTCCTTGCTGTCAGACCATGCTTGATCACTCTGTGTGACTGTCTGCATCACTGTCTTCTGTCCTGCTACTCATTGCCAACCCCTGCTGTTAGCAAGTGATTCCATGTTCATTTAGATAATATATTACATTGTTACATTAATGGATTAAACCGCTTCCAGCATTGCCCTAATCTGCATGAGCCTCTCCTGGACTTCTCACTGGCTCTGTCATTTGGCCTCCTCTTGGTGCTGTTCACATAAGCTGTACTGATGTCATTTTTAGACTCAAAATGCAGTGTATTGCTGACTCATATGCCCAACACAGTTTCACACATGTTATCACTATGCAGTTACCTTTGTCAACCAAACGTATAGTCCCATCAAAGCACAAAAATCATGTTTGTTTGACAAGTTTGCTTACAGGTCCCATAAAACTCGGTCAGTGGCATTAATCATATTCTTTCACTTAGTTCTTTCTTGACTGATCCATACAAGCTTTCCTTTACTTTCCCAGGAACTAAGTCTAGCCAGCCTCCAATGACTGGACTCATTCCCTGAGGCAAAATTAATACTAGTCTTTTTGCTCTGTTCTGTGTCTTTAATGCGCCCCGACCTTTCTCTGACTGTCCCTGCCCTGCTCTCCTTCACAGAGTAGCAGGTTCTTTTTTGCTGCTAGAGAGGCCTAGGGGAAGGGATTGAGGCTTCTTCCTCTCCTTCGCAAAACACTGCAGAGCTACTGCATGTATCAAACTTTGGGTTCCGGCAGGGCAGAGGGCAAGAGAGAGAGCTGTGGAGATCTGCATGCCCACAGTACCACCTTGACACCTCCACAATGTGTTGGTCTGTCCCACAGAGACAGCCCTGGTCGCAAGAGGGACCAGACTGCCTGAGAAAAGAGGGAGGAGTGAGTAGGGCAGAGCTGGGGAGTTCTCCTGCCCCTGCTTACACTTCTCCTAACCTTTGTCCGAAAGGATTAACAGTACTGCCATGATTGATGATGGCATAGAATCATCCTTTTGGTTATTATCAGAAGCGAGGTTCAAATGATACCATTCTTCCTTACCTGCAGGCCTATTCCAAAGTCTGCTGGAGTCCTTTCATTAGCATCAATTAGCATCACGTCAGAGTTTATGCTTGCATTTCCCTGGAGGCATAAAAGATGCTTGCACTCCTCCTCTTCCTTTTTGGGTTGCTCGGCATGGTCAGCGGGTCTCCCCTGCAGAACAGCAGTAGCAGTTGCATTTGCATTTCCAGAGGAGTTACAGGGTTTCTTTCCACTCACCAGGCCCCTTTCATACAGCATACAGCTTCAGAGCCACTGGTGGGGCTCCTTTCCACCAAGCCAGATTCTCTGATTGCAGGATTCACCAGAGGAGTAAAATAGATTTTCCCCACAAGTCCTGACAGAAATGAGCGCTTATTCACCAGGAAACAGACTCAAGATCATGCAGCTGTCGTGCTGGGGTAACCTGTCATAGAAGCCTGTATAAAGAGCATATTTCAGGCCACAAAACGCACAGGAGAAACACACATTGCACTGTACAGAGGGTAGATGCAGCAGAGTCAGTTTCAGATGAGGTTAGTGTATTCAGCAAAGCAGTTCAAGTGCCATTTGCTGAGAAAACCTATTAATAAATGGAGACAAAGGCCATAATAAACTAAAGAGCAACTGCTTCACAGTTCAGAGAGTAAATACAGTGCCCTGGGCAAGGAAGCGAGATGGCTCAGTTACAGAGTGCTCAGCACAGACCAGCTCAGACCATTGATAACTCTGCTTATCACAAAGAGAAAAATCACTATGATGGGAGAAAATAAATAAAAGAAGGAAGAAGAAAAGTGAAAGAGAAGGAAGCCACAGAAAACTGAGCTTTATAGTAAGTGTGTGCATTGACCTGTAACACTGTCTGCCTACAGTTAGAGGGCAAGGAGACACACACCTTATTAAAAATCTCTTTAAAACCCCAAATCCTTTCTCTGTAACCTTCACTTGTGGTAAAGCAAGGTCATATATGGTTCTGAAAAATTTTCCCCAAGTTTTCATTAAACATAAGGTGTAAACTGCAAGCAGTTTGCTTCTCAGAGACTCCTTATAAGTTACGCTTTTTCAGCAAAGCAGATCGTTGGCTTCTCAAGTGCTTTCACATTGCTCAAAACCTTGAAACATTTCTTGGTGAAAGCCTGGTCTCCTTTGAACATTTTGAAAGTGGTAATGAGAAAAATCCGAAACAGATACCTTTCTCCACTGTTTTTTTTCTCATGGGGCTGAAATCAGGATGCTGCCTTTGCAGCTCAAGTGAAATGTACTGGGGAATGGGGAAAAGGTATGAAAAAACCCCCAACAATCCAAAGAGCTCCTCACCTGCATCAGAAATTATATTCTCCATCTCCCTTACTGTAGCCAAAAGCATCTTAGGAGCAATGGATTTAGGAAGCCAGGGGCTCCCGTTCCTATTCAAAGGAAGGGCAACTGAAATGGATGAATGGAACCCCATGACCTTTGGCCATCCAGATTTTGCATTCAGATAGTTCCATCATTTTGCTGTGAATCTCACAATCAAGGGTTCCAGCACTAGATGTGTCAGAGCTGTTAATACTTGATGTCCAGCTAAGGTACTATATATCCTCTGTGCGGGCACAGCGCTGTTCCCTGTGATCAAAAGCAAGGCCTGTGATCAAAGGTATGTGTTTGACTCCTTCTGGAGAAAAGCACCAGTGATATCCTTACCTGAGTGCTGAATGAATATTCTGTTCACTTCTGCTTTCTCTCTAGTATCAACTACTTTGTTGACTGAAATACGTGAGTCCCTTTTTTTGTGATTGTATGTTCTCTGAAAATTCTTCTGCTACCTCTGTTTCAAGGCACCTGGATTATAATATCTCTCACAATGTTTCCCAGCTCTACAGGGTTTGGCTGGGATGGAGCTGATTTTCTTCACAGCAGCCCATATAGTCCCATGTCTTGGATTTGTGTCCAAAACAGTTCTAACATGGAAGCATTTTCACAACATTCCCCAGCTCTACAGGGTTTGGCTAGGATGGAGTTGATTTTCTTCACAGCAGCCCATCTAGTCCCATGTTTTGGATTTGTGTCCAAAACAGCGCTAACATGGAAGTGTTTTAGCTATTGCTGGCCATTGCTTGCACAGGGTCAAGGCCTTCCCTTTTGCTCTGTCTGCATCCTCAGCAAGAAGGCTGGGAGTGGGCAAGAGGCTGGGGTGCGACAGCTGACCCCAGCTGGCCAAAAGGATGTTCCATACCATAGAACGTCGTATTCAGCTATAAAAACTGTGGGGAAGGGGGAGATTCCAAAGGTAGTTGCTCAGGGACTGGCTAAGATTTGCTCTGCTGGTGGGTGGTGGTGAGTGACCTTGCATCACACTGGGTTTTCTTCTTTATTAAGCTGTTTTAATCTCAACTCAGCTTTATTTCACCCTTATGTTGTTGAATATTTGCACCGTGCTCAGCATTTAAAAATGTCATCTAGCACCAACCTACTTTGTGTCATTCGGATGTACAGCACCCAGCACAGCACGCTGGCCAAGACTAACTTTCCAGTGCCACTTAGTTACAGACAAGGAATAAGGCAGAATTTTAAAATCCCTTCATTTCTTGGTACTGACAGCGTGCGCCTCACACTCACTCACCGGGGCAGCCGAGCCGAGCCGAGCCGAGCCGAGCCGAGCCGAGCCGAGCCGAGCCGAGCCGAGCCGAGCCGAGCCGAGCCGAGCCGAGCCGAGCCGAGCCGAGCCGAGCCGAGCCGAGCCGAGCCGAGCCGCGGGAAGGTGCGGGCGCCCTCTGGCGGCCGGCGGGTCCGTCCGCCTCGTCAGGGCCCGGTGTGCGCCAGCAGCGGCGGCTCTGAGGTGCGGTTCCCGGAGGTTCCACCATCAGAGCTGGGAGGAAAAACACTTTATTCCAGCACTCCCATGGACTGCTGTGTGCACACCCCACTTTGGAGGCCGCTGCTCCATAGGCTGCATGGAAAAATCTGGTGGCGAGGGGACCAGATTTTTCCAAGGGGTTGAGCATACAGTCAGAGGTTCCCCACTGATCCCCCTCCCAGCAGTGGAAACTCGGAACGTCAAAAAAATTTCACTTTCCCATCGATTTTCTACTCCTCTTCAACCTATAGCCGGCTTCCCCCACAGCTCTCTCTTATCTCCCCTTGTATCTGCTCTCTAAGCATTTCACCCCCTTTATCTGTCATTCCCAGTAATTCCAGAACCCCTCACATCCTGTCACGGGAGGCAGTGTCTCCAGCCCTTGCCTACCTGCAAACACCGTCACTCCTGATATTATTTTAAAGTCTTAAAAAACCCCAAACTCAGCCCTATGGGGTTTGCTTTTCCTGTCACCCTCCACTACCCACAGCTGCCTCTCACAAGCCGTATTCCTCTCCCTGTGCCCCTGGGGTCAGCACCACGTGGAGAGAAAGGAAAGGAGGCGAGGGGCGAGGTGAGGAATGGGATCATGCAGGACAGGGGTCATTTAAAAAAAAAAAAAGGAGGGGGTAGTCTGAACCCAGGAAAAGCAGGGATAAGCAGGGAGATGTGACCAGCACACAGACAGAGGAGAGCAGAGCTCTGGCGTCTGCATCTCTATGTCACAAAGAACAGGGTACAGGACAGACAAATAATCTGGTGTATGCAGGTGAAGCGTGGTTGAACCTTCATCGATCCTCCTGCAGTCTCCTTCCAGACCTGCCTTTGTTGTTCCTGTCACTTCTGTCCCGTAAACTCCTGAGGAGGCCTGTTGATGTCTGAAGGAGAGAGGCAGGTCAAGGATATTTGGGTATGGAAGAAACAACTTCAAGAGAGCCAAAGAAAGCTTTTCTCGAGCAGCCCAGCAGCTATGCCCCAAACCCTGGTCATTGGAAGTGCAATTCAGTAGTAGCCTCGCTCTTTGTGGGAGCATGAATTCTTCTCTGTGGTTTTCAGACTGGCCCTGACTATCAAGATGGGATGAGAATTTTCATTGCAGGGTCCAGTCACAGTACTGAGAATTACAGTAAGTACCTCTTTTAAACTGTACTTCTCCCCTTATTTTTTTTTCTCTGTGACATTACTACAAATTTTAATTTTTTTTTTTTATGAACTTGGAATAAAGAAAGGGGAATAAAGTGACTTCTTTGTATTTAAAGAGTTCACGCACCTGAGGCAATATGCTGTCCAAGTACAAATGGGAAGTGTTCCAGATGCCTCCTGGACTTGTGGCCTCCTGTACCCCATACGCACGTGTCTGCATGTGCCTAGAAAAGCCCGTGCACAAGTGCAGCCTGGAGTTAAGTGTACTTAAGCTACCTGGTCTGCCTTTTCACTGGACCTTTCTTACACCATTAACACAGGGGTGACAAGTCCCCATGGAAATGGAGTGCTGCTCCCTGGCTCGTGGCAGGTTCCCAGGGCTGGCAGTGCTGCCTGGAGAAGCCTGCTCCTGTCCCTGGAACTGCTGCTTTGGCAAATAGGTTTAAGTGTGGCTCAGGATCTGTGCATCGAGCTCCTCTTGTGGCTGCCTTCCTGTGAGCAAAAGCCCCAAACAGCAGAGCCTTTGATATACAGTGCAGTGCAGGGGCCTTTAAATAACAGCCTTTATCGCTCATTATTTGCACAGCCACCTCGCAGGAGAAAACATAAAGGAAAAAGCACATTGCAGGAAATGCTGATGCAGGTGTGTTTGCCCTGGCCTGACCAGAAGAGTTAGAGAAGGCATGAGAATTTACAAGCTGCAGATCCACTGCTCCAGCACGGGTTTGCTGTGGAGATCCAACACACGTGCACAGGTGACCAAAGGACAGCAGCCTGTGTTTCAGAGAGCAGGACCATCCTCCTTCTCCCAGACCCCCATTTACACTTTAATTTGACATGAATGGCAACTAGGAGGGCAGAGCTGCGTTGGAAGTCAGACAAGCTCTTCTCATATGTGTAAATACAAACATAGGTGCCAAACTTTGGACTCCAGTGAATTAAAACATAGCCACTGCACTGGAAAGCACAAGCAGCACATGCCAGGAACAGCAGCACCACTGTGCATACACCACGTCCATGAGTCCCCCCACCTTCCCAATTTTAAGAGCCATACCCACCCAGTTTGGCTAAGGTGAACACTGAAAGCATCAGCAGAGATTCCTTGTGGCCCAGAAAGAGCTGGATTTCCTCAAGTTTGTTGGTGGTAATTTTTACCAGCTGCTCAGGATTGTGGTCTCCAGGTGCTGATATTTACTGCAGCTCCAGTGGGTTTGAGAAGACCCTTCCCAGCCTCTTATTTGGTGGCTGAACCCCTTGCTGTTTCCTCTCATAAGGCACTGCAGGCTCTGTTAAAAGCAACCCTGCTTAAAGTGAGAAACTGCTTTCCCCTCCTGGGAAAAAAGGGTCAGAAAGTACAATCTCCAACTACAATGCATTTTTAATGTGTTTTGGTCTTGGACAACAGAGTGACAAATACTTTTTACAGTTTTATTGATAAGTTTTGCAAAAAGAAGAAACAAATAAAGAAGATACCATAACACAACACACACATGGAGGAACTACACTAGTTAAATGATCTGTTCTGGATTTACAGCTGTTGCTGACTTTAGATCATTCACTAATGTCTCTCCTATCATGACCCAGTAAACTCCTCATTTCCCGTAGAGTACTTAACACTGCAATTACCTGCTAGCTGTTTAATAGGACACATGATTTTAAATTAAACACTGACTTAATTGGTTTGCTGGACAGACACAGTTTTAATTGCAATTGCTCAGTTGGGTCTCACCCAGTTTAAGGCAGCTGGGAGAAAGGGTCCATGACCTCCTGTTACCAAAGTTTCATATCCTCCTAGAAATTCATTGCAATAGTTTCTGCAGTGCTCCCTGTTTATTCCAAGGAAACATGAGACAGAAGGCTGTAAAACCAAGGTGCCAGTACTCACTGATAAAACAAGCCTCCCGTGCTAGCTCCAGGTTTACGTTCTGAGGCAATCCCCTCGCCTGGCAGTGCTGTGCAGGGCCATCCGGCGGTTATTGTGTTTGCAGAAGCCATTCGCCAGACACTGGGTGCAGAGTGTGGCCCTGGACCATGGGCAGCCAGTGCAGCTCACGGAGCATCCCTCTGGCCATCCCTAAGAAGGGAGGAGCTGACCTAACAAGACGAATCCCTTGGGCTGGAAACCCAGTGGGCTTGCACAGGAGTCACCACATTAGGAAAGGTCAGCAAAAAACCCAGGCCAGTCTTACTCTCCCTCTGTTAAGAGGAGTTGTTGAGGAGCCATTGGCCTCCTCCAAGGGGACATTATGGTATAATAGGAGACACTTTGCAGATGCCTCCAGCTTGCTCCTGAGCAAACCTGCTGGTGAAAATCAGGCACAGCCCAAAAGGGCAGGTATGGCAATTGCCAACACGTGGTGGTTTCAGCATTTTAATGTCTATATAAGCCTTTCAAAGGTCAGCTGGGACTTGGCAAAGAGAGGAAAGGGAGCAAAGGAACTGAGGGCTCAGGCTAAAAGAAAATCCAGACCTGTACTTGCAGCTGATGACAACACTCTATTTGGGACAGCGGGATACAGCAGGGAGCTCTCGGCAGAGCTGAACACAGCAGCTCTGAGCAACCTCCTGTGCTTCAGTGAAGCATCTGAATGCAGATGCTCTTCTGCCCCGGGAAAAAAATACATCTCACGAACCTAAACATGTTACCTCAAAGAGAAAACTATTTATTATTGACGATACTATCAGTGGTCTTTTTTTCAACAGACTGAGGAGATTAAATAATAGTATCTGAAAACTAACCAAATGTTCGGACCAAGCTTTACCTAGCGAGAAGACAGACACACAAACTTTGCAGTGACTTAAAACAGTTTAATGTAATTCCAAGACAAAGTGTGATTACATTTCTACACATATACAATATGCATATGTGAGTTGACAAATTCTGATTAATAACTCGTTTCACCTCAGAGACCGAAAAAATGATCAAAAAGAAACCGTGAATAACAAGCTATAACATAGTTCACCACAACGGGACCTCCTTTCTCACCCTACAGTTAGTAATATTACAATTAAAATAACTATATTCTTCTATAATGTATTTTCTGTTAAAATCATCTCATAAATTTACAATGCTATTATTAGTTTCCAAGACTAATATAAATTCACTCCATTTTTCTACAACGAAAATGATTATTAATTAGAAGCACACAACGTCATGATGAAAAACACAAGCATTTTTTTTTTTAGTAGCAAGAACTTGATTGGTTAAGAATTAGTTTTCTTGTAAAACATTCTAAAGCCAAGTAAAATATCCATTCTTATAACATACCTATAATATGAGACTAAGGAATAGGTTACATATAGGTCTACAACACATCAGTTTGTTTTTGTTTTTTCTTTTAAAAGAAGAAAGACATATTACTAAAAGAAAAAAAAGAAAAAGAGGAAGGAAAGAAAAAAAAGAAAACAGAAAGGGACAATTCACATAGGTAAAAAGCAGTACACAAGAAAATACTGTTGCACACAATAATTTTCACAAAGATTAACATGGATTAACACTTATTACAGAAACCGTACAGTGAAGGAACACAACGGCTCAGGGCTTTCGTGGGGTTACTGGGCTGAGATGATACTGTAGAGAAAGAACCACTTGAGATCCAGAGCTGGGGCAGGGGCATCTTTTCCCTTGCGACTGCAATAGCGTTTCACAGCTCTGCCCCCACCTTCCCTTAATAATTTTGGTGCAGTGTATATTAACTTCCACTTTCCATCCAGAGTATGCTGGGCTTGTGGGCAGTTGAAAGGTATAAAACGTTCCCTCCATTTCACCCCTCCTGTTTTTAAAGGATTTTACAGCTCATTAAAAAAATGTTTCACCCATTGGTTAATTTTTAACTACCCGAAATCTAGACTTTTCACCTTCCGAGATGCCCCTCCTTCTTCTCTCTTTCTCACTCCCTCTCTTACTCTCTCTCTCACACACACTCCTTTATTAAAGCTATTAATGACACTTCCTCTCCTTTCAGAAATTGGATTTGGTATGAAATATACAGGCTACATTCTGGTTCTGCCCAAGTAGAATCTGGTACCCAAAACGCCTTGATTGCTTTGTTGGTGAAACATGGGATGTGGAGATCCTTTTTTACACCTGAAATGGTCGTGCCCTGGAATATCTGTGGAAGTTCTGTTTCAAGAATACAGAGTAAAAAATAGACAGAGAAAATTAAAAAATCAAACACATTAGGGATAACAGGGGAAAAGAAAAGCCAGAAGTGTTGTATGTAACCATGTGAGGTGGAAGCGTTGCAGAAGCACTTTCTTTCCTTGCTGAGGGCAGAGGTGCTGTATGTAACCATCCAGATCCTATGGGATGTGCGTTGCCAGTGTTGGAAACCCCTTCTTGCCTAACAAGCTGTAAGCCAAGGTATTCAACAAGACTCTGTGGCTCCTCGAGTGTGCTGGTATTTGTAAGTGTGACTCCGCCCGGGAGAACAGGAGAGCCGGCAGGAGCCGGGGGCAGTGAAGCCTGTTGATTGAGTGGTGGCGCACAGTGAGGGAGGGTGGATGTTTTCCAGCTGGCCCGAGTGCTGCTGGCAGTCCTGGCTTGCCGTATGACACCTGATGGCTGTGGCAATGCGGACGGCGAGGCGGGGATGGCAACCCCCGGAATGGCGCTGAGGGAGGAGGAGGCGGGCTGCACTCCCCGGCCCCACGGCTCTGATTGTACTGGGAGCAGCACCGGTGCCCAGCTGCAAAGCATCGCCGATTGCTCCTTTTCACCATCTCTGCTGGGAGCTGACAAATACAGCGCCCTCAGGCACGGTGGAAACACGAAAGGAGTCCTCCTGTGAGTACCCCAGCTCCACAGCTGAAGCTCAGATGTACATATATGTACTTTTAAATGCCAATTCCTGCACTGTCGGGACCTCAAAGTACCATTTTGCCCAGCAGACATTAATACCATGTTCATTGATTACCCAAGTGAGAGAACACAACAGAAGAAACTAGACAGCTAAGTGAGACCAGGGAGTGGGGAATGTGATATATCAAAATGCAAAGTACAGGGTAGCAGCAGTGGGGAACAGCATTAATGGGAACTGGCATGTGCTGAGAAAACAGAGTTGACAAGGAGATGGTCAGTGAACTTTGTGTTTTGTTTACTGGTTTAAA
Source organism: Lycocorax pyrrhopterus obiensis (assembly GCA_014706295.1). Classification (NCBI taxonomy): domain Eukaryota; kingdom Metazoa; phylum Chordata; class Aves; order Passeriformes; family Paradisaeidae; genus Lycocorax; species Lycocorax pyrrhopterus. The sequence continues at coordinate 56,473,681 of JACSVZ010000015.1, read as the reverse complement.
ACATTTCTGTGGTGGTGAGCATCATTTGTAAGAAAGGGGTGAACAGATGAAGGCCAAATTACAGCATTGCCTCTGAGTGGCTCACATAAACACACACACACACACACACTCTCACTCTTACAAAAAACCCCCTCCCCCCCCCCCCCCCGCCAAAATAAAACAGGCATTCACTAACTCAGGAATTATTCGTTTGGCTAATGACTTATCACAGTACAATACAATCCTTCTTATGAATATCCTTCATTCTCCTGATGTGGGTATCTTCATCCAGATGAGGATCCTACATAGAACAGTGAATTTTGTATCATGCTCCCTGCTTCAACCCAGGGAGGCCTGATAAAGCACGTTATTAAAACAAGCGAACAAACAAATAGCTTATCTGTTGAACTAAATCTTCAAAGCGGGTGGAGTGTTTTTTTCAATCAGACTTTGGAATACATTGGATTACTTAATCTCTGAACTGACTTTCCAACACTATGTTATATCTCAAAACAGAATATACATATTAAAAACACACTTGTACTTTTCCATTTTTAACGGGCGAAATTAAAAAGAGGCAGCTGTATTGAGTTTTTGAAGGTGTCACTTATAAACACAAGATTTCCCTTAAAAAGTACCAGTTTAAATGTAAACTATAAAACACTGTAATAACTATAAAATGTAGCCAGAAAACTGTTTAAGTAGCCACAGTCTATTATTCAGTTCATATTGGTTTAAAATGTGACTCATTAAATATCTTCTAGAAGGCCAAAGCATTTTACAGTAGCTATAAACATATATACTTACATGTGCATTTTAACATCACAATTGATTAAAATACATAAAAGAGTAATCTATTCCTTGGTTTAATTTTTTTTCTTTTTAAAGATTCACTGTCTTCAGAATTCACTCAAGCAACAATGACCAGGGTGGGCATTTATCGCTATTCTGCCCCTATGGAGTTCAGAGTCTTTGAATCAAAGTTCAAGCTGGCTACATGATTTCAGAAAGGCTAAAACCAGGATGAATGCCCACATTTGAGGTAATTATTGCCATTAGGTCACAGTTTGCGTAATGTAAGTGTATTTAAATCCTTCTTTTAAAAAAGCAAAGGTATCCCACAGTACCGGGGGATACCCGTTGAAGCAATCAGAATCCAGAATCCTGATCAGTGGGTTTGCTTCCAAAGGAGCCAGCGGTCCCAGAGCACAAGGCACTCCCAGGACAGTCGCCAACCAGCCTAGAGCTCAGGCAAGCAAGCCTGCAACAAGCCTTTTTTTAATTTTCAAAAATTTTTTAAAGAAAAAGAAAACATAAGAAAAAATGCCATAAAATAGACGGGTAACTTTTCTGATCAGAATTCCAGACCAAAGCTTTTCTATCCGTCTTATTCCTTTCCAAATAGTTTGCTGAAAAATCAAAATACATCGGCTTAAATATTAACTCTATGCCAGCACTGCAAAAACTCCTTGGCTATGTTCTGAAAGTGGGATAAGCTTTGCTTTTGCTGAGCATTGTTGCCCCATTGCTTTCTGTTTCAAAGAGGAAACCTTGTTTGAAAGAAAGAAAGAAAGAAGAGGAAGAAGGAAATGAGGAAGGAAGGAAATGAGAAGGGAAATAAGGGAAGGGAGGAAGGGAGGGAGGAAGAGAGGGAGGGAAGGTGCGGGAAGGGAAGGTGAGGGAAGGGAAGGAAGGAGGGAAGGAAGGGGGGAACAGGGGAAGGAAGGGGAGAAGGGGGGAACGGAGGATGGGGGGAAGGAAGGGGGAAATGGGGGAAGGAAGGGGAGAAGGAAGAGAAGGAAGGAAGGAAGGAAGGAAGGAAGGAAGGAAGGAAGGAAGGAAGGAAGGAAGGAAGGAAGGAAGGAAAAATAATCCCTGGCTGTCAGAAGTACACACAAGTATTTACAAGGTTTGTGTGAATCTGCACACAGTTCCCCTCACAGCGAAAGAGTTAAGAACAGAGATGTCACAATATTTATCAGTGCAGTAAAAAATATCATTTTTGGAAAAAAATATACCTTTAGTATTGCCTTTCTTAGATTAACTATGATAAGCAAAAGATTAAAAACAAAAACTTTATCTTCAAACACACATGAATAGTCTGTTATAGCAGCACTGCTAAAACTGGAAGGACAAAGCTAACCCGTAAATGAGAAACAGGAGTTTCAAACCACAAATGCCGAATGCAAAGCCTCCTAGTATGCTTCCTAAGACTTCTGAAGAAACAAGCCAATCTACCATTCAAATTTCACTCTCAACACACCCAAATGCTCTAAAACCACACCTTCCCACTGAAAGCATTTGACACATGCAGAGCTCAGCTCAGTTTACCTCCAGACCACCTGGAGACACCTCCACCTGCATCAGCAGCTCCTCACAGGTAACCACCATCTCTGGGGTCCCTCACAGAGATCATGTTTGTCACAGGGGACAAGGACCCCTTGAGTGCAGAGCCCTCGTGAGCAGGGCTCCTCTGCATGCTGCCAGGCCCTCCTTACAGGGGCCACCCCTGCCATGGGTCTCGCTGTGTGCCTGGGGTGCCTGGTGAGCATGGTGGCATCATGGCAATAGGCACACAGGTAGTGGTGAGGAGGATGGACCACAGGGATGGAGACCAGCCTGGAAAGCCTCTTACCCAGTGCAGCACTCCAGCAAGGAGTCTACGCACAGCCACTGACAACAGGACTGGCACCATCTCTTCGAGTATCTCACTCAACATCTGCAACCCAGGGTGAAACTGTCACCGTCATCAGAGGCAGCTTTGCTGGAGTACGGCAATGGGGGAACCTCAGCAGCAGAGAACCATCTTCTCCTCCCTGTGTCTGGAGGGAGAAAAATGATTTGTAGGCACAGAAGTGGGCCTCGAGAAGTAAGCTGGGGATTCCAGGTACTTTGAACACAGGTCCTTCTCACAGGAGCACCAGAAGGGTGACGTAGATGAGTGCCCAGGACCACAGATGAACTGCTTTGAAGCTTACACAGCAAATGGGACCACGGCAGGGAGAGCTATGTCAACAGGAAGAGGGAAAACATTCCCTTCCCACATTTTTCCTGTCTGTATTGCCTACCCATGGCAGACCTTGCATACAGGTATCCAGGATTTGGCCCACAAGTAGCACTGCAGATCTCTAATGATTGCAAAGCCATGGAAGAACACAAGTCTAAGTCCAACACCCTTGCCCAGCTGTGCCTGGCCTGACCATGGCATCACTGTTTGGGATATCAGGAAAAAGTTTTTTACCCTGAGGGTTGTTCAGCACTGGAACAGGCTTCCCAGGGAAGTGGTCACAGCACCAAGCCTGACAGAGTTCAAGAAGCATTAGGGCAATGCTCTCAGGCACATGGTGTCATTCTTGGGGTGCCCTGTGCAGGGCCAGGAGTTGGACTTGATAGGTCCCTTCCACCTCAGCATATTCTCTGATTTTACAAACCCACAGAACAAACCCAGTGTTCTAAATCCAGAGGAAACACTACAGAAGCATGCAGAGCATCCAGAAGCTTATCCCCACTACACAGCTTACCATTTGCACACTGCAATGTCACCACTAAAACACTTAAATCAATGTGAACAAAAATGAGAGAAGAAAAAAGTTCTTGACATCCCCTACAGTTTAGGACAGCAGCAATATTTAGTGTGAATTTCTCTGCTCATCAAGCTAGCTATTCGAAACGATGTCAGAAACTTGTGAGAGAGAGAGAAGAAGAAAGAAGTGAATGGAAAGATTGAGTTCCACGGTGTATCCTCATTGCCTGGTGCTCATAACTCGTGGTTTCATTTAATTTCTGGAGTAGATGGGAGTCTCTTTCTCTCTTTTTTTTTAAAAAAAAGTTTCTTTGGTTAAAGAAAAAAACAGGTTTATTGCCCTTCAAATTTGCTAATGGAATTGCCTTCAAACCAAATTACAAGACACAATCCCTTGAATGTATAAAAAAAGGAAAAATATCACAGTCAAAAGTGTCCCTTTCTTGGAATGTTTTACGTATTACAGCAAAACTACTAGAGAAAGAGAGAGAATCAGAGACCTGCCCAAACCCAGTTTGTTTGGTACAAGCAGGTAAAACCTGCCAAGGAAGATGCAGTTGCATTTGCTCTCTCAAATGACTGGATTTGACCACTCTACAGTGAGATGTGCTTCCACTTGGGTTTTCCAGTCTGCTCATGTTAGTGGTTCTCTACCCTCCCTCCTGCATTCTGACCTCACAGCAGGCAACGGAACATCCACCTCTGAGGAGAGACAATGTCTGTGCTCCCTTCTGCTTCCTGCGCAAGCAGAATGCAAGAGGACATGATGGGGAAAAGGACCACTTTTTCACTCTGCCAGCCATAAGCCACCCATAAAACATCCAGTATCTAAACATTCTCCTACCCCCTCAAGTTTCCACGCCATTTACTCCATGCACAAAAGGAACACCAACTGAACCAAACCATGCCAATCCCATTTCCTCTCCAAAGGACTCTGCAAGGAAAACCAGCTGGCTATTATTATGTGTGTGGTACTGACAGCATGCAAAGCTTTTACTTCCTCTGCTGAAATGACTGTTTCCCCTGTGACCAACCACACCTTCATCCATACAATTCCTTTATACAGGTGTGAGGGAGGAGGTGTTGCTCAGCTCCCTTATACCCACCAGAAAACACAGCTCTCACAGAGTATTGCACCATCAAAGCAATTTGACGGCTGTGCTGTCCATCTCTTGCAATCAGCATCCCATCACCATGATCGTCTGGCAGACCAGCACTTCCACAATAGACAATGTGAAAGGTGGCTCCTCTGACATGCACTGCAACCCTTCTCTCTGCCAGCCTATAACTGTTGTAACAGTTGCCAAATACCCCCCAAAATCAGATCTGAGCCCACGTGGGGGAGCAGGCCAGATGGGTACACAGGGAAAATGCAATTAATACAAGTAAAACATTACTGTGATTGAGACTGCAACCTTCCAGTGCTTCGCTAATTTTAGGCCAGAGGAGCACATAAACAAGTATTTAAAATGAAGTTCTTCAGCAAAGCACTCAAGTGCATGATTAACTTTTAGTCTCTGCTGAAGTCCTATAATTTTTCACTGGAATTTAAATTCAGTCACTGCTTCCCTCTATTCTACAAGAGCAGGTGATGCAAATGAAACCATAAATATCTAAACTGTAGCAACCAGTAATAGCTTAACAAAATTCCATAAAAAATAATTATAAAAGAAGGGAAAATCTACATCAGGAACAAACAAAGAAAAAAAATCAAACCAAGCATCCTGGCCTGTGGACACCTAATTAGACTTCAGTGAGAGTGGAAGAGCAGGTGAGGAGCACTGCCCTGTCTGCAGCCATGCTTTACCCAGATAATGCCATCTGTGTGTGTCAGTGTGCTTTATCCAGTGATGGGACTGAGAGCCACCCTTGCGGCTCTGCCGCGGCTCCTTCGACAGCCCTGTTTCTGAAGAGCCATCCGTGTCCTCCTTTAGGAAAACCAAACCCTTAGCACGTAGTGTGGCCTTGTGTTCCTTGCAAGGGCTCAATGATCATGGCCTGGAGCACAAATAAGTCTTAATCTTATATAAACGTCCTTTCAAACTAAGTGATGGTGAGCTGGACCCTGGGGCACCAAGGTTCTTACCTGCCTTTGATCCAGCTCTCCTGACAGATCATTACGTTAGCTGCTGTCAGGTGTTGGCCTCTGAAGGAATGTTTCTGGACTTATTCTGAAATGCAGATGTGACCCAGAGGATAACTCCTGTTCCTCAAGGCTGTAACCACTCTCACTGAGCAGTCCCACTCCCCCAGATTAGTGGCAGAGCTTTCATCATTGGAATAATCTTGTTTCTCCTTCCTCCTGCAGTTCTCACAATCACAGTAACCCTTCCAATGCCACTGATGAAGAGAAATAAAATTAACAACAATAACAACAATAAGAAAAAAAAAACCCCACAAAGTTTAAGGAATGCGTGTGCAATTAAAACCCAGAGTAAAATATAATAATAATTATAAAATAATAATCATAATCATAACAACCATACAATAAAATAACATTATCTTTCCTTTTCATGACATAAGCAGCATGACGCTCTCACTCCCGAACTGGTGAGAGAGGAGAGGAATGCAAGAGAGAGAGCAGGGCTTTATTTTCCTGCCTCAGACGAAAGGGGACATGTCTTTCCAAAGGAAGAGCAGGGGTAAGGTGCATAGGCTGCTGGGAGATTGCATCCTCATCCTACAGTATATTGAGCTGGAATGAAGGACAGGCAGGAGAAGAAAACTGTGCAAGAGTAGCCCAGGAACCAGAGCTGGCAACCAGGAAGGTTATTTGGTGGTTTGCCAGAAGACAATAGTCTTGTTGAACAGCCTATGCATAGCAGGATCCCTTCGTCTTCCAGGCCAGCCAAGCACTTGCCACAAGACAATATATTTGTGCTTGTCTTTCTGTCAGCTTTTCCAACCTGAGAGAGCCTTCTTCCTCACTGCCACTCAGGGAACCCATCCCTCGCCACCCTGCCAACAAACCTGCTATTTTCCAGCATCTTGCAAAACACCTGACTACTTCATGCTCTAGTTACAAGGAAATGTAGAGAGGAACTGAGCAGCCCCATAGACTTCAGCTTTCATGGAAACATTCTACCAAACTCCTTTCTCTCCTTCCTCCTCAGGACATCCACAGGCATGATGGTACTGATGCACAAGTGCAAGTGCCATTACCAGGGAAACTCCCCTCTGAACCAAACCAATGATAGGAAAGGCTCTCTTTAGAAACTGTTGGAAAACAAGACAACCATGTAGCATTCCTTGGTGTGGAGGACCAACATGCTCTCCAGTTCCAGGGTCACTCTGCCACTGCAGGCAGTTTTTCGGGGTGTAGGTGAGAAGAAAGGAGGGGAGGCACACAGTGTCACAGCTATGTTAGAGTGGGTAAGGCTCTATGTATTACAATACTCTTTTCACTTAAGAAACCTGAGATTGACTCTCTCAACTGGATTTTCTCATGCTTGCTTTGGGACTCCAGCCCTTTCCTGACCCTTTCTCATCAACAGACACAGTGAGAGATGTTGGCAACAACTAGTGTTTCCCCTTTCAAAGACTACATTTTTGTTCCCGTTTCAGACACATGACCAGGACAACCTGATGATGAGGGTGGACAGTGTCCTCCCACTCCATCGAGAACATCAGCAAACAGCAGAATGAGAATTCAGTTTCCAGGGAGGAAACCTGCTATTTCAACAGGACAGAAACAGACCAGTCCATGAAGGAGTCCCCAGACCCTCTGGGTCCTCACAGCTGACCTGGTTGCTTCCAGCCCATCCAGTGCTCGACAAAACACCCAGTTATATGCACTTCTGACCCCAAAGAGCCTCCCCAACACCTCACCAAGTGAGCTACGATTGACAACGTGGGAAAAAAACCCACCACCACCAGCAGGAGAAAATCGGCAGTAACAACCCAAAAAAAAAAAAGAAGAAGAAAAAGAAAGAAAAAAGAGCTGAGAGTAAATTCCAACTAGCCTCAGTCAGTTTCTAGGAGTACCAGTGGAAGTAAACCCTTAAACCGCGTCTGTAGTTCGGTAAGGCACTACGAGGGAATGATGTAAAACTAAGACTGTGACAGTTGTAATGGCTGTGCCGAGGAACACACCACAGAGAGAAGGCAGCATCTGCACGCACACACACACACACACACCTGGACAATCACATTGTTACATGCCTATGTTATATCACTTTTCTTTGTGCAATCACATTGAGGAATAGTCTATTGGTATCATTGAAGTTCAACACAAAAGAGTAAAAAGGGGTATGACCTGTATAGTGCTACATTCTACCGGGGCTGGGGGCAGGGGGTTTGGGGGCAGCTAAAATGTCTCCTCCTATACTAAAATGGCTAGGGATTGAAAAGAAACACTTCCAAAAAAAAAAAAAAAAAAAGCAACTGAAATCCAACATACATTATTAGAGATCTTGTTTAGGAATAGCAGTTCTCAGGGATTTATCCAGTGTGTTCAAGAAGAGGGAGAAACACCCCCACTGCTTCTGCTCTCAACCAGTGCTGCATGGCCTGTTTTGCCCAGATGTGTTTAAGTTTAGCAGTGTTAGGTCCAAATTTAGAGCACTGGGACAATATTTTGTCCTCCACCCTCGGCCTCCCTTACCCACTTTCTTTTACCATTAAAAATCTCCCCAAACCTATGTATACTTTGGGATACAAAAACTGCTGTATAAACCCTTTGAAATGCTGGATAAATCCCTAGTCCATATACCTACAGGATTAAAAACCTAATGGATTTCATTTTAGGTGTTCTGGACAACAAATTTCTAAATGTAGCTCACTATTGGATGAAAATAACCTTTAAAAGTCTGTTGGTGAAGTTCTTCAAAAGACAGGACCCGCTGGAGGGTCCTTCTGCTTCTCTCTTTCTCTCTAGTTTGGTGCAGAATGGTTGGTTTTTTGTGGTTTATTTTTTTTTCTGTTCTTTTTTTCCATTTTCTTTTTTTTTTTTAAATAAAAATTGTAGAATTGGTTTTCCCCCTTCTTTCCTCTTTTTCTTTTCTTCCTTAAAGTCTCCTTCGTTCAAGTTTCACATGAGCCTCCCATTGCATTGTTAGTTTGTCATGTTCTTCAATACAAAAGCGGCTGCCTCACTCCCCCTGGGATGGGTGCGTCTCTCGCTCTTTATTCCAGTGTTTAGATGTAAGGATACTGGTTGACCTTGGTGGGGCTCAGTGGGTATCCAGTGTAGACTGTGGAGGCTGGAGAAGCACTGATATAGGTCTGATGGGCAAACTGAGCCTGGTACTGACTCGGGTGGATGGTGGGCGAGGGCAGGACGCGCGGGCCCATGCTGACGGGGACCTGGTGGACGATGCTGGCGGGGTAGGTGGTGTGCTGCACCGCGTGCCGGGCGGAGCCTTGCGAGGCCACCAGGTGCGCGACGGTGCCCGTGGAGCCCAGGGCGGCGGGGGCAGTGTATGTGTACAGGTGGGGCTGGGTGGGCAGGTGAGCAGCGGCAGCCGCGGCCAGGTGGGGATGAACTGTACCGTGGCTGGGGCTATTGTGCGGGAAAGAGTACGGGGCCTGAGCTATCGTTGGAGTGATGTAGGCTTGCTGTCTCCGGTGACTCCCTGTGCGGTCAGTCGAGATGTGCTGCTGGGCCTGGATAAAGACAGCAACAGTGATAGGCAGTTACAAGACAAGAGATGGCTCTTTACCTTCTCAGTAGTGCCTGGGAGCCTCCCTGCAACACCAAGATGGCCTCAGGAAAGTCTCCTGACCTCCTCCCGACACCCTCAGCATCACCAGTCTTCCCTTGGAAATGAGTGACAGCAGTGGGTCCCTCACAAGCCTAGGAAGACCCTGTAGTTTCATACGTTGACCAAAATGACCCCCAGAAGGTCAACAAGTCCCCCAGTTTGAGCTACAACCTGCTGACACAGCTACCAAAAGACACAACCTTGCATGCCCAGCTTCCAAGAACATCTTCCACAAGTCCAGTTGCTCAGGCAAAACATGGTTTTTGTTAGTGAACTCTGATGACAAATTGTGGTGCACAGATAGCTCAGGGGAATGAAATTGCCTAACTATGCCTGGAACGGACAATTTATTTTTGCTCAGTTTGGGTACTTGCAGTTAATAATTTCCTCGGTTAGCAAAAATAACCACATTATTTTTTAAAGAGAAAACCCTCAGCTTGATTAGATCCTGCAGGTGCCTGGTGCCCTCATTGTCATCAGCTAAAATTACTTGAGCACAGGCAACTTCTAGCAGTGGGATGAGACCAATGTACTTTTTTTTTTCCAGGGATTTTCTAAGTTGTTTTCTAGCATTGTACAAAAATGTAAGGAGTTTTCCCAGTCATTTGTAGTCAGAGTATTAAATTACCAATAAAGAAGGAATTAGAAGACAAGAAGGAAAATGCTCCATGCTATTTCCTTCTATTCTTCCAAACCTTTTCATCCTCTTTGTAAGCACTCTCTGTGCTGCTATTGTGGTCTGAAATACGGTAGCTGTACTCCTCCCCAACTCTTGCAAAGAGCATCTTGCCCACTTCCTCCATTTTCACACACTTTTATTTCAAATTTGTTCATATTTTTAAATTTCCTCTGCATATTGAGGGAGAAGAGACATTCTTCTCCACTAAGTTATTTTTCTTTTTAAAAACCAGTTCTGCTTATATCCAGCTCTGGATGCACACCAGCACTGTCCTCTGAGCTCTCCAGACTTTCTTCTCTTGAAACACTGGTAACTGAGCTGTAACTTCCCTACTCCTGTCAACTCAGGGAAGAGAGAGGCCCCAGGTGCAGGATGTGAAAAGGGCATTATTTCCTGCAGCTCCTTGGGAGCTCCCTGGAAGTTCTGATCATAGATTGTGAAATGTCTTAAGAACTGCATGCTGCCAAGAAATGGGATTTGTCCAGATCTCAGCCCAGCTTTATCACAGGATGGATCAAGCTCATTACGTGAGGTCACATATATGCATAGAGGCTCTGCTTTGCCTCGTCCCATCTGATGGGGACTTCTCTCCCAGTCTCACTGCCAGGCTCATGCCCTTTCTTCAGTTGGAAGATATTCTCCCCATGGTTACTTACAGCATGGAGAATTCAGTCCTTCCTACACGCTCCTGGCTCCACTCCTTTGTGGCTGAGCCACTGCACCTTCCCTCTCACATTATTCCCACTCACACTGTTAGACCATCAGACTTCAGAACAGACAGGAAGAGTACCCCTAGCCCACTCAGGGGTGTGATCTGCACTACCTCTCTGCCTGAGCTGGAAGATCAGGGTCTGCAGTCAAGTAGAAACAAGTTGATCAAACTCAACACAGGGTCCAACTATCACTAGACTGGAACAGGACAGCCCATGATGGAGGAGTGGTAGGTAATATCTGGATGATGCACCATCAAAATCAGTCTTGGTTGACTTACCTGACTTAGATTAAGAGGCTGCTGCTGCTGGAAATGTGCTCCTGGTCGCTGCTGCCTATAGGCAACGGCTCCAGACGAGCTCCCTGAAGAGTGACCGCTGGTGGAGGTCACGGTGCTGGAGGACTTGGACTTGTAGGAGGATGAGTGGTGACTGGTGGTGACTGTGCCAGGAAAGGAAACACATTTGTAGCTTACATGACATTCTTTAATTGCTCACCCTACCTTTTCCTCACCGAGTCTCCTCCAGAGCGGCTTTTGGGAGGAGACATACAACAGAAGCAGGTTAAGAAAACTCTTTCTCTCAATTAACAGAATACCTCAGCAGGGCTTGATATACATGACCAGCCTGTTATCCTAGAGGCAGACAAACAGACCTGATTAACTGCACCCAAAGCAGGTCTGGACCAGGCTTTATAGATCCTTCAGAACCATGAGACAATGTTCTGCCAGCAGAACTGGACAATGCAGGTACAAATCCCAAGGAGAGTAAGGAAAGTATGGTGTGCACAGCCTAAGAAAGCCCTGGCTTGCCTAACGTCAGGTGAGTGGGAAGGGAGGGAGAAGGAGCTGGTGGGGAGCTCACCCTTCGAGCCTTTGTGTTCACCAGCAGCATGTCCAAAGCAAGGACTGCCGAGTAGCTCAAAGCCAACTGCTTCAGGCCAGACTTCCACCATAAAGCCCTTTTCAACACATCGTACTATCTAGCATTGCAGAGGTTCTGGATGAGCAAACCTCATCAGTCCACAATGAAGATCCTGGGGAAATGTTCCTCCCAGACACGTCAACAAGTTTGGATGAAAATTCACATGTGTTTTCAATCTCTTACCCGTTTTAAAGTAAGCCTATAGAAAGGCAAGGCAGCAAAGGTTCACACTTGCATTTGGGTGCCTTTCATGTCAAACGTTGAGCTAAAGGCTGCATTCTGTTCTTGGGTTTGTATAGAACTAACTGGGACCGACACTTGCCCCATGACTCCTGAGTGAACCACGGCACATAATTAATGCAATATGGCTACCAAGAACAGATGTGTCACTGAGAGAAGTGCAGGAGCACAGCTTCTTTGGAAAACAAACCAACCAACCAAACAAAATGAAACTGAACAATGAGATTCTTCCAAGATAAATCATTTATTTCTTACTAATTTTCTTGACGGAAGAGGTGCAATTTACCTGGTGCCAGGCTATCGCACTCTACCAACACCTCACTGGCCTGGGTTTTCAGTGGTGGCACGATGATCGTTCGGGGGTTCCCACTGCAGTGAGTCTCTGGAACCCCTTTGGTGTCGTAGCTGTTCCCATTGTTCTGCCCTGTGCGATGTTGCACGGCGTAAGGGCTGTTGTTGCTGGAGGAATCGGAGTAGGGGGAGTCATGCACGGTGACACAGCTGATGACATTCTTCCTTTGCTTGGACAAGGTGCTGCAAACACAAGCAGACAAGTGGAAAGAGTGAACGGACAGTGGTCAACTTGACACCATTAGGAGGCTCTGCCCGCGGCAGACGAGCTCCGTAAGGGCAAAGCACGGCCTTCAGTCCTCCGCCGGAGAGAGGCTCCTTAAGCCAAATCCCGGGCTTCAAAACTCCCTCGTTACTATTCCAGGAAAGCCTTCATGGAGGTCAAGGAGTGAGTAAGACATTGTGGATAGATCTTATATTCACACTGCTTAGAATAGTACTGAACCAGACTGCCAGATTTATTTTCAGACTGCTTTTTATGTATGTGTGCAGTAGAAGCCCAGCAGTTATACTATGCTTTGTTGCAAGTCTCACCACCCACGCAAGAACGTGGCGGTTTCTCCCAGCCTTTCAGCAATGATTTAATAATAGATGCTATGACTTTTCATGCTTAAATTCCATGAATCTACAAAACACACACAATTCTATTTACTAATATGGTACAATGAACATATATTCTCAAGAAGCATTTGAAAATGAGGAACAAATTACAAAGAAATGAGCAAAGTATGTAATGCTTTTGATTTTCTTTCCTTTCTCTGAACAGGCTCTGGGTCTCCTGACTCTAGTGTAGATTATCAAGGTCCTGCTGCAACTAATCTATGACATCAAAAAAGTGATTAAAAAGGAACATCAACACTTCCAAGATTAGTGCTGGAAGTTCATTAGACTAGACTGCATGAGTACGATTGGGATTTGCTCTGCTATTGTGTCTAATTATTCCTCATGGTTTCTCCTTCCTGTTATGAGCTTGTTTAGGGAGAAAAAGAGAGAGTGAGAAAGAGGAGGGAGGAAGGGGGATGGTGAAGATTTGCTTAAATGGCTCACATCCTTGACAGTGCACAGACCTTGACTACAGAAAATAGCTGTTATGTTTCACTGATTGCATTATGTTGTTATGGCAACTGAAGTTTTTAAAATGATGAAAAGAAATGGATAGCACATAAAAAGCTAAGTAATTAGGCTTAATGGTGGAAACAGCCCCAACAGGAACAGAAATGCCATGGAGAAAAAGGAATCTTAACTTCTTGAGTGTGTACTTTAAACAGAGAGATCTCTTTCCCATGGAGTGTCCTCTCTGTTCTCTCAGTCTGGCTAGTCCAGTCCAGGGAACAGCTGATTAATCTGGTCTCAAGTCTGTGATAGAGCTGTTTTTTCCCTGGTCTCAGCATTGCTTCTTGCCCAAAGAAAGGTGGAGCAGATACTGAGAACAGTTTCCTTCCAAGGACATTGTTTGCCTTATTTATTTTTCACAGTCCTAAAGGAGCACTGGTGGGTACCCTTCATCTTGTCCATCCCAAAGTCTCTCTGCCAGCATTCACAAACTGCAACTCACCACCCATCGGGGTTGAAAAACTATTTTCTTTTCCCTTTAAAGAACAGCTTGGGGTGCTGCATTCACAAACAAGTTCCCATCACACAGACTTTCCCTGGGCTATCATCACAGGATCCTGGTGTGCCCCGAGGAGGACAAAAGACCATGTCGTTCTACTCACAGTGAAAAACACGTCTTGAGAGGCCCCTGCCATCCTAAAAGATTGTCACTTGAAACAGGGCACATGATAAAGAAGGAGAGGGAGCTATTGCACAGCAGTTGGAAAGCAATCCTTCCAGGGGCAGGGATGGATCAAAAAGGAAAATGTACAACAGCAAACCTTCATATTCCGGCTTTTCACAAGGAGCTGGAGAGCACTGGATTAGAAATGTAAAGAGCAGCAGCGTATCTTAGATGGACAATGACTGTGTGTGAAGAAAGATGTAGCAGTTTGGATATGCTGCTATGAAAGAAGAATATTAAGCCAATAAAAATGACTAATATTGCATCAATATTCCCCTCTCCATCAGTAGAAAGGCCTGTAATCACACATTTATGAGTATCCACGCCGCTTGCCCTTTGCAGCTACCCTTGGCTGCCAGTTGGGAAGAGGGATATATTCTTTATCTCTGACAGTTATTACATTTTATAAAGAAAAATCAAGTCACTAAAGAGTTTTCTGACAACTGATAAGGTCTAACTGTTCTTTTACAGTCCCTTCCTGATCTAAGTGGCTGAGCTGCTGAACTGGAAATACTTGCTCTCAGCTGACAATTGACATGAGAAGGTTGAGCTGTAGAACTGGAAGGGTAATTTTCTGTGTAATCTGTGCTATTTATTGTTTTAGTATGGGCATATTTTTCACCAGTTTGATTGAGGGCTTGTCAAAGCAGGGACCCTGGGAAGTCTTCTCCTTCAAAGTGTTAAACCTCCTTGGTTACAATAAAAAATTCAAGTATAACTGTTTGGTTAAATAAATAAGTGACCCCGAAAGCAAACCTTTCCAGAGAAAGGGACCATATCAGGGTAGTAACTCATTTCATGGATGGGAATCTGAAAAGGACCAGAGCCATGGTCCTGCCAGGCCTTATGCAAGTGCTCAGCACTGCTAATACGTGTCCTCTCCCAAAGTCAACTGAACTATTCCCGTAACAGAGCTAAAACCCACGGGTAAATATTTGCAGGATTAGGGCCCAAGTGATCAGCCCCTCGATTCAGCAGGCTGCATCATTTCAAGCACACGAGGAGTCCCACTGAAAGCAGCTGGATTTCTGTCTCTAGGAAAGGTAAAAACTGTGGTTAATGCTACAGCAGGCAGAGAAGTCAGTTTGGTCTAATCACACATGCCAAGAGGTCAGCACCTGCTGTATCAGAGCCTGCTTCAGAGATTAAGGGTGGGAATTTCAAAAACATCAAAGGCCCAACTCATGCTGAAAATCAGCTGATTCACAGGTTTAAAGATACACTTTAATCCAAAATGGAGGCTTTTGAAAATTCAGCCCAGCAGTTAGCATTCCCCCTACTCAGAGTCTTCTTGCTAGCCAGCAGCTTTCTTCTTTCCAGCTCCCTCTAAGGACTCACTCAGCTGCTCTTCCCGCCTCGCAGTAACCCAGGAGTTATCTGCGTGAGGCCCAGGCTGATGGATCGCCTTCCCTGCTCACAAACTATCAGGACTGAGAGCTTTTACCTGTTGACACAGCACTTGCCTACTCAGCAAGCTTACTGTATTCCTATAACTCAGCCACAGCTTTTGGGGATGTTTGTGCTTACACGGAAAAATACTATTGAAAGTCTTGCCCCCTTCCTATTAAGCTCTCTCCAAGCCTGGTAATTGCTTTCCCTCCTGCATGCACAGAAGCAGCAGCAAACGTGATTTAGTAGTTTGGGGAGTTGGTCTGAGTTCCTGGTCAGCTTGTGTGCCTCCCTGCATTATGTGGGAAGGTGTATTTTCATTCTCCAGAGGAGAGAGGGGGGAAGATTGGTGAAGTGGCAGCAAATCCATCTACACAGAATGAAAAGCACTGAGCCAGGAAGGCTTTTTAACCCTTACTGCCAGGGTTTGTGTCCTCCCTTTCAGAATAGCAGATAAAAGAAGCATTGCTTTGTACATTTATTATTAGTTTGTGAGTAGTATCCCATTCCCACCTGGTCCTAAAGAGCTTATCCTGAAACTTGGACCCAAAACAATTCATGTCTGTCCAATGTGCAGACACAGAGCATGACCATGCCTTTTAAGTAGAAGCAGGTCTTGGAGATGGCTCTCCAATGTAACTCACATAACCCTCATGAGTGCACAGCAGAGATGGACGTGGGCCCCTATTCCCTCCAGCAAGGAGAAGTCTGATAGAGGAAAGGGAAGGAAGGCAGTGTGTGCGCAGGCACCCTGCAAAAACTAAGGTGGTCATCTGAGATACTGTTAATGGAAAGGTGCTGAAGGCAGATGTTGAGAACAAAAAGTGAGAGGAATTAAGGAAAAGAAGATGCTGAACTAGGTGTTAAAGCAATGCTGAATCCACCTCAATAGCCAAGGACAAGGAGACAACAACTCCTGTAACAATGCAACTTGAGATGATTTTTACTTGCCCAGCCCAAAAGCTTGGTATGTGGCAGCCTTGCAGGAACAGATCTTTTTTTCCCTGAATACCTTGAGTTACAGCAGAATCACAGAAAAACCAAACGGTGTCTAGTGGGAGCAATTCTTCATTGTGTGGTTCACTCCAAGAGCTACAAAACCTTTCAGTGCTGCTGACACTGTAGCAACAGAGTCCTTTAGCTCTCAAGGTCACCAGCTTGGCCTTCCGGTCTGGAGGATGAAGGCAGCCATCGCACAACTGTGCCTTTGAACTGGCGTGCATGTACACCAGGGCGTGTTAGCTTTACCTCACATTGCAAAAACTCTGTTCCAGGTCTCTGAAAACTTAATAACATGCAACCCTTTTAGGTTGCTGCTTCAGAATAATCCACCTATTCTAGGAAAGCATGGAGTCAGCCAACAAAAACTCACACCACAACTGCAATTGCTCTCCTCATGTTGAAATCTTATGCCATGCATAGCTCAGTGTTGGGAACGTGCCCCCTCTCTTCAGCTCAACCTCCACCTGACCTGTTAATCTGCTCTCACCTTCTTTGTGAATTTGTGATGGTAAGAAATATTTATCAAGTACTACGCTGAGGCCATTTTATTAGGCTATACAGCATGTGTAGTTGCTATTTAAGTCATATAAACTGAATTGCTTAGCAGGTTGTAAAGGTCCTGCTGCTGAGGGTCTGCTGACAGAGCTACTGTCTATCTCTGTAATTTTAAGTATTAGCTGCATGTCGGTGTCTTCTGGAGATGGAAGGCAGCAATCTTTTTACCAAATGACTGTGATTAGTCAGTGGATTGCTATGCAGAGTCAGTGCATTACTATGCACAGCAGAACACAGCCACAACAGGCTAGATGTCAAAAGAGAATTACAAATGGTGTTTTGCCCCTCACATGTGCACATCAGCAAGTTGACAAAAACACCTGGTTTGTGCCTGCCAGCAATTTCTGTGTGTAAGGCTTCTGAAGTGGGCTCCATCACCACTGCACTACATGAACAAGGTGAGTAATAATCCATGCCAGCTTACGCTCTGTGATAGAGGGGAGACTCACACAGAGACTACACCACAGAGCTTCCCATCTTAAGAGGGAGGGGAAAACCCCACAACCCTGCAAGGATTTGTGCCAGTGAAGATGGTCAGTGAGGCAGTTCCTCAGCATGCCGACACAACAGCAGCGGTCAGTCTGCCTTGCCCAGAAAGACGGTGATAACAGTCAGGATCCCATGGAAAACCAAGCTGGAGAGATGTTACTTGTGACACCAGCACAGGCAGTGGGGAACTGAGGGGCTCTCCTGCCTCTTTGGAAGCATCCCCAAAACCACCCAGCTGAAGGCCACCATTGTATTGTTTCAAGGAGAGTCATGTATTCCTTGGCTGCTGCACTCATTGCTTGGAGAGGAAGTCATCTAGGCACATCACAACAGTCATGTCCACTGCCCTTTCTTCCACCCCTTCCTCCTGCCATGCTCTGCAATGCATGGATGAAGAAATATCCCTCACTGGACCACCAGTGCAGCCCAGTGCTTCCCTCCCCAGGACCTTGCATGCTCTCCCTCCCCACCACAATTCCAAGGTGCCTTTGTGCCTCTCTGCTCTATGTCTCAGCTCTTGCTTTATTTCTCTCCACTTCTAAGCTTTATTTAATCAATAAAATATTTAATCAAGGGAGGATTTACATTTAAACCAGTGCAGCAAGTGAAGCTGCATGCTGGGGAGTACTTAACCCCTACCACATGCTACTAGCTGAGTGTGTGCTCCAACCACTGTGACTGCACTTGCACCATCAGTCAGCTGCTCTGTCCACTAGACTTTCTTGCAAGAGCAAGTAGAGAAGCTAAAAAGGAATCAATTTTAAAAAAGAAATATCAATCTACTTTCTGTCTCACTCTCTTCACACTGCTTTACAAGTAATGGTTAGACCTAATACCTCCTATTCAGAATAAATAACGGGGTTATCATCTTACAGCACAGCACTGAAAGTCTCTTTGCCCTATGAAATCTCTCTGTAAAGGATGAAATCTCTCTGTAAAGGATGCTGAGCTGAGAGTGTACAAGCTCATTAAACAAACAGGTTGGCAAATTTGTTTCCTGTTCATATAATGCTCTTTATAAGCAATTTTCCCCCCTGCTGTTCTATAGGACAAAATACCACATGCAAAATTTTGTGAGCAGCAGAATCCAGGTAAAAAGGTTCCCTTTTTATTTTGACCATTTCAATTTTATTTTCCTATTATTTGCTTACATTTTGAAGAAACAAAACCCTCCATTAAACCAGAAATGCGAAGTCTTCTCCTTAATTAGTTAATTCCCTGACACTTTCTTCCCTTAAACAAAGGTCAAAACCTTTTGCAGTTTTGAAGCTCTTCCAGATTTCACTGTGTTGAGGGTATTACTACCATAACCTCAATGTAGCCAGAAAAAAAGCCTTGGTTTTGATGAACTTACTTTTCTAATCAGGAATTTTCCCCCGGAAAATCTCTGGCCATCTCTCTGAGGATGGGCCCTCCTGAACTGTAGCTGAGGTTCCTCCTCGGTGACTGTGCCTTAGGCACAGGGCTGGGGCCCAGTAGATGGCCCCCTTTGACAAGGCTCCACCGAGCAGGTCCTCCAGAGCTCATCTCACGCCACCTCCCCAGCACCTCTACCCAACAGGAGCCCAACATTTTCAGATGACTATTGATTTTATAAAGATTACACCAGGCTACCTTCATCAACAGTGCAAAACGAGCAATGTGCTGCCCTGCATTCCTGATTAGCTGGTATTTCATAAACACATAACATAACACTTCCTACCCTTCAGCAGGAAAAGGAAAATTCTACTCACATCACAATTAATTCTTCAGATTTTTCTTTCACCAATAAAAAAATGTGCATTCCCTTTATGAGAAAAGCTCTCTCTGCTGCTCTGGTATTACAGAAAGGCTTTTCTGTCAGAGCAAATCCAAGCCATAGGGCTCCTCTACTGCATCAGCAGTATCATATTTTAGCAACATTACCAGTACTTCTTAAACTGAGACTGACGAACTCTTACACCGCCATAGGATCTACTACTTCTCACCACCAATCTCTCGTCACTGAGGAATCAATAAAAGAAACATTTTTAGTCTCATGGGTCAAAGAGCAATTTCTAGCCCTGTAAGAAGTAAAAGAAGGAAGTGCTGTAGCAAATCCAGGAGCTGATTCAATGACAGCGAAGTTAATGCAAAGTTACCACTGCTATCAGTAAGATGTGATCAGGAAACTACCTTTGATCTGTCAAATGCCATACGATTTCTGTATTCTAACCTAGAAAAAGCTAATGTTTCTAGGATGTGAAAAATAGCACATTTCAAGTGATTCCTTATTTTTCACCCCCACACCACAGCTATTGCCCAATATGGTAATATTTGCATACATGAGCCAGACAATGCATTCTTTGCATGGTTTCATTTTTGACTCAGATCCTGAACCTTTGGGCACTGATTACATTAAGCACATACTTCACTGTCACTTCCATTTTTCTTGGAGCCAAAAAAATAGGCAAGTAAGAAAACTTAGAGGCGCTTTCCTGAATGAGACAAATTTTGAATGAGAAAGACTTCAGCAGGGACAAAGTCCATTGGCATTAAATGCTGATACAACTTCCTTGACTGGAAGCTACACTCTCACTCCAGCTGAGAATCCGGTCTTACATCTACCCACGTCAAAAAGTACTGAGCAAATTGATTTTGCTCTCCTGGAGACTCTCACCAAAAAAATTCTCATTCTGGCCATGCCGTTTTCCACCTGTGTCTCTACCTCTAATTCTCCATTTGCTCTGGTTACATCTGCACAGGCAATTTAACTCACTCGTGTCCATGCAAAATGTCTCTACGTGGCTCAGAAATTAAACCTGGCTCTTAAGCTCTGGCCTTTATGGAATGCTGGCACCCTGGCACTCTATAGATATGCCATATGGATACAAAAAGTAGCCAGGGATCTGATCCCAGGCAGGAACGTGTCCAGAATATGTTTTAGTCATATCAAAGCCAGTTTGTTTATGTAAGTTTGGCTACCAGGACAACTTTCCAAGCCCTTCAGCAGACCCAAATCTTTTAATACTTCAAACTCCCAACTTGATTTCCAGTCATGTTCCTAGACTTTGTTCTGCCTGCCTTCCTGGAGAGGTGCTGAGTGAAGAAACTGGTCAGATGGCAATGAAGTTGAAGCAGAGGAGACAGCCATTGGCTGAAGTGGCTGCAATATCCCAGCTCTTTCCTTCACCCCTCTCTGGACCCAAGAATGACACTCAGATGGTAAGTTTAAGGATTTGCACATAATGTCCCAGAGCCTGGAATCAGCACTATGGGTAAACATGCTTTAAAAGAGCTCCCATGACGCCTGAGTTTTCAGCATCTGTCTTGCCATTCCTCTCCCATAAGAGCTCTGTAAGTAGGGGCTCCTTATTTATAGTCCCCCTTGACTTTCACACTGGTCTTCACGCAACTCTTTCCAGAAACACACTTTCTTCCCCCATCTAAGTAAGGGATGTTGTAGCAATTTTAAATTTTTTTTATTTTTAAAGTGAAATATGTTAGGCTGTCCTGTGAACCACTGCATTCATGGCAAGGCTGACTCTGAGAGGCACTGAGCTCTTGCTGCCCAGTGGAGTTCACTAGCATGGAAAGAGGAATGGGAAGCAGCAGTGGCTGTTGGGAGGCATGCTGAAATTCCAGCCTGGATGCCTGAATCATACAGCTTTTCTTTACAGATTTTTAGCTTCTGGAGGCCAAATGTGTCTCGTCTGTTCTGTGCACATTTGCAGGCTTCACTTACCACCAGGCTGCAAAGATGCAGAGATATAGAGAGGTATCTCTGGTGATTAAAGGAAAATCTGCCATGGAGTGTGTTCTAAGTAAGTGAAAAATAATAATCTCTCAACAACACTGGAAGGATAAGGTTAAAAGTTTCCTATCTCAGTTACCAATATAGAGGTGGTACAATTATCCAGCTGTTTGCAAAGCTACTTCTCTACATCTTATAAAGCAGAGCAATGTCTGGTGACTGGCATCAGATGGGAAACCCAGAGCATTTGCATGTGATGAAAGGTGCTGAAAGGACAGTCCTAGAAAATTAAGTCCTTTCTGATCCACAAGGGATGAACAGCAATGGCAGCAGTCCTGGGCCACGCTGTTCACTCAGATAAGTTAATTCTCTGAGGAGCAAACTCAGCCACCACTTTCTAGCCTCATCTATGCCTCTCTGCAGTGTCAGACAAAAAGCGGTTTCTGCCACTTTTACAATAATTCAAGGATATTTTGGCAACACAATCCGGATTGAGCAATCTCTTGCAATATATTTATCATTGTTTAGTGTTTATTACAGAACCACTGTTTTTGAGAGCTTTTTAAGGAAAAATATTACATATGGAAGATGTCATTTAATGCTCTTTACAGATGCCTGGAACACTTAGAAAGAGAAAAGGCAAATTTAAGGTCCCTTCCTTCCAAGCCCTTCTTTCTTTCTTTGTTTTAAACAGATGTCTCACTTACAGAGGCTCACCACCACTATCTAAAGTCTCCTTTCCACAAAAAGGAGACAGAGAAAACTGTTCTTTCCTCTTAAGGATGAGAGACCATGGTATGGAAAGACTACTGCACTTCTCCAAGGTCACACAGCAAATGTACCGCACAGAAGGGAGCATCGTCTGAATCTGTAGAGCCCTCAGCTAGTAATTTTCCTCACAAATCAAAGACAACCTGGCTGCTGAGACCCAAACGTACCTCCTGGAACCCTGCAACAACTCCAACGCTTCTATGCCCTCTCTCCTTCTGCACACAGAGAAGAGCAGAGAACTCCTGCTCACCTGGTGGGTGCATGCTTCTGCTCTTCCTCTTCATCCGTGTCGCTGCTGATGGTGATGACGCTGACGGCGGGGCTGGGGGTGTCGGGGATGACGATCGTCTGCCGCTGCCGCTCCCGCGTGCTGCTCGCGGCCACGTCGCCCCAGCCGCACGTGACCGAGGTGCTGCAGGCAGGGCTGTTGTGCACCATGGCACAGCGGGGAGGGGTGTTCTCCTTCACTCGTTTCGACCGCTGGGGCGAGCTGATGGACTGAGAGGATGAAACTTCATAGGTGGATGCATTTCTGGGAATGGGAAAAAGTGTTAGTTGGTTAGAACTCTGTATTGCTTATGTTGCCCGTTGCCATGGTTTGTGAGTCCTGGTCTCTGATTCAGTAGCACTGAGTTATGGAGTCTAGGAAAACTGCAAAATCGGCACAGTCACTTCTTCGAAGAAGACAGTGCCTTGCATGACTTATTCATATAATTGGCTGAAAAGTAGTTTATTTTAGTAAAAAAATTCAAATTTGTTTTCCCTAGAAATTTCCAGATGAGAACTGCTGCCTCTCAGGAGTTTGCACTGGGAGGGTAAAGGCTAGTCACACCGCCCAGACATACAGAACAAAGGCAGGCACAGCATGGCCAACACAGGAGGAAGAACCATCCAAATGATAATCCCTTTCTCCTGTATCCTACATGGATGCATTGTGACCAGATATTTTTTGGCCAGAAAAAAACTAGAGCTAAAATTAGAATTTGTTGTGGAAAACAACAATCACTTATCAGGAAAACGGCTTTTTTTAAACAGAAATGAATTGCAGTTTAAGAATCTTTTTCAATGAACATTTCCTGCTCAATACTTGATCCTCTAGGACAGTGATGTCCCATGGATGAAAGCAGGCAGATGGGAGGACATATACTCAGTTTCATTTCATTCCCATGTGAAGCAGCATACAACATATATAAATCAGAAAGAAACAAACAATATATTTATTACGCAGTAAAGAAACATTCCCAGTCTTCCTATTTCAGCTTCCCTGCCTGACCAGCTGGAAAAGGCCCACTTGGATCAGGGATCCAAACACACCCCTATCCGCCAAACAGTGCAGTGTGGGTCTACAGATGGGGTTATTTACCAAAGCACACCGACTAAAGCACATTTCACTCATTTCCCACACTTCCTTTCTTGGTTGTGTTTCTTTTCGCTATTGCAGAACATCTGCAGATTCAAAAAGGAAGAAAACCCCAAAGTTCTGGTTTTGTTCTACAGTGGGGCCTGGGCTGCATGTTCAGCCTGGCCCGAAAGCTAACAAAAGGAATAGGTGGCATCCATCAAAAGGAAGTCACCCTGGCAGTATATCACACTACACCAACTTACACAGGCTCTTTTGCATAACAAATGGCTGCACAGTAGCATTCAAAGTGGTTTTTGAATACCAATGAGCAGCGTGGAGTACCCTCCTCTCCAAAGGAGCATGGTTCCTCATTTGGCACAAAAAGAGTCACAGTCAATGAAGCTGTAGAAACCCTTTGCTCTGAGAGTGCCCCATTCCTCCTGGACACCGCCACCCCGCCCTAGAAGTGACGGGAGAGGGGAGACCCTGCACAGGCACACTGGCTGCAACAGGCACTCTCTTTTGCTGGCTTGCTGGGGACAGAGCTGCCTCTCTGTGTTATGAATAGACTAAGACAGCTGGAGCCCACCCAAAGTAAATCCAACATTAGAGAGCAGATAAATGGGAAGGATTTAAATAGTGGCCTCTTAACTTGAGTCAAACTGGTTGCGAACTCAAAGCCCCTCTGGCGCCAGTCCAGTCACCCAGGAACACCACAAGCTCAAGTTTTTGCCACTGCACAAGTGGTGACCCATTTTGGTTCTCTCCCCTGCACTGTGTTGTGTTTTTTGTTTTTTCTTTTAAAAAAGAAGTGTGATAGTTGCACAGCCCAAAGGACCTTCTCCAGAACAACTGTGCATACACCTTGAACAGCCTTGTCCTCTAAACAAGATTACAGTGCTGTGACAGGCACTGCAGCGATCCTACAATCCGAGCTGTGCAAGAAACCCCGGACTCCTCCTTCCAGAGCCAAACGGTCCTATCGAGAGATGACAGATTCTAAGGACTGCCCTGTATGAGATATCCTTATAAAATGCTCCCTGTTTTATGCTGCCATGATTATAATAAGGCCAGGGTGTAATAATGGGTATCTGTTGCTGGTGTGGACTGTTGAAGACAGGGGCTAATTATCTATGTTAGAAGCTAGAGAGTTCAGGTGGCCTAAAGCCACCCCACTCCTCCACTCCACATGGCCATAAAGCTCAGAAGACTGGCCATCACCCCATTGCTTTTGAAAGGGCAGATCTTGTGTGCACACATCAGGCACATGTTCCTGAAGATGCAGCCCCCTCAAGGTGCAAACACTGCACCTCAGGAACGCTTCTTCCAGATGATGTGGGAAGAAAAGGTATGGCAACTGGGCACTGTGCCACACCGACCTGAGAATATGGTTACATTTTTAAATCATGGTAACTACAGGGCCTCGGCTAATTGCAGGAGCATAACAAGCTGTATGAACGGGGCCTGAGCCTCCCATCCTGCATCTTCTCCAGCCACTAACTCCCACACAAAATGATGCTCGCTGTGTATAAAACACACCTGACTAATTCCTGGGTACCGAAGAGGTGAGGCAGCAAAGAGCCCCGTCACAAGACGTGTGATCTAATCCCCCACAGGTGCCAGCGAGCACCTCCCTTGCCAGCACGCCGGCGTGGCGGGGCTGCAGTCGGAAGCACCCAGGCGGGGAGCCCCTGGCACTCACCGTGGAGCTGACTGGTGTTGTTTGCTCTTCCTGGCGGAGGCGGCGGCGGGCGGCTGGCGCATGACGTGCGCGACGCCCACGTTGACGGGCTGGGCGGCGGGCAGGGCCACGTGGCTGGCCAGCAGCGTGGGCTGCTGCATGATGGGGTTGTAGTGGCTGCCGTGGGCGTGCGTGTTCCTGCACAGCGGGGACACAGGCACACGTTTAAAATGCAGCCGGCGGCTCCTCAGCAGGCTCTTCCACAGCCTCCCACTGCCCCCCACCATCCTTCACCGAGACGCCCTCTCCTCCAGGGCCTGCTGGGTTCCTAGTCTTCCCAGGATGGAGCGTCTTCCCCAGGCAACAGACTGAAGGAGTGGTGTGGGCACTGCACTCCACTCCAAGGGCGTGGAGCAGAGAAGTCTCCCATATCTCTCAGACAGTGGGGTCACAGGCTGCAGCCCTTCTCCCCTCAGCCCCGTAGCCCTGCAAGACCCCAGCCCTCATGCCTCCTCCAGCACCTGTGGGTACTTTAGGGCGCCTCCAAGCACCTCCAGTTTACCTCCAGTCTGCCAGCGGCTGGGTGCCTGCCATGGACTCCGGGATGACGGTCGCGTGCTGGACAGAAGTGTGGGTGGCCACCCCGGTCAGCTGCTGCCAGGCGGGAGGGAGCAGGATCTGCTGAGTGCCACTGGGCCATGCTTGCTGTCAGACAGAGGGAAAGCAGTTCCTTAACAAAAGGCATCAAGCACTGAACACGAGCGATGGCCCACGCTCAGCTGGGGCCCCTAATAATGATCATGGTCATCCTACATAGCTCTTACCACCCTTCAGTCACAGATGACAGACACTGTTAGGAAACCACAGCAAAAGCGGGAATAGTTACCAATATAGAGAACACAAAGGAGGGGGCAAAAAAATCCCTGCCATACAAAGCAGCAGCTGTGTTTTAGGTTAAACTGGGAATGGAAGGGATCAAAACTTGTTGGCATTTCAACCCAAACATCAAATTTTTTAGCACCTTCTAATTTTGGCTCCCTAGATCAGCTGGGCACTATTGGCTCCATTGTTAATTTCCCCTTTCTACAGCCAGGTTACTTTCTCAAGTAATGCACAGCCACACATTGCATGCCTGTCCTCCCCATGTGTTCTCCACCTTTTTCCCCCCCTCTTAGAGGGGGGAATACCTCTGCCCTGTGAGTTGAGCCATCATTCTGCTATGCGGTCACCCCTCCAGCTGTGCTGCCACAGGCATGACTCAGGTTGTCCTGCTCCAGTGACTTCACACAAGTCAGATGGCTGTTTTTAGAACTTGGGAAACTTTCTTTGCTATGTGCTGCCTGAACGTGGCTCTGGCAGCTTTTCACTGCTGGGCTGAGGAACTCAGGGGTACGAGCTACAGCCCACCTTAGTCCTAACCTGCACTACTGTACTGGACCTGTGTTGTGTTATCTCACTGCTCTAAGGAGGCTAAATTTGAGGAGAAGCTTCCTCCAGGCATGTATTTATTCCCTTCCCGATCCTCACAAGGATCGTGTTAACTGTCCCCATGATTCCCTCCTATCCCCCAGTGACACAAATCCCAAAACAATCTACCCCGCAAAAAACCATCTTTTCCCTGTTCTGCTCCTAATTTTGACCATCTTGTAACTTTTCATGTTGCTGAGTTACATGAAAAGGCTGCTATAGTGAGGCCTCTCAGCAACATCTGCAAAGGATGGAAAGTCACAAGGCTCCTGAGAGCCCTTCATCTAGGGAGCCACAACCATGGACTGGTGCCGCCTGGAGCAGGCAAAAGGACGAGGCAAAGGCATAAAAAGATCAGGGAGGAAAAAAGCCTTCTTATTATGCTCTTTTCTTTTTTTACCTCAGCTTTGCTTTAAAAGAGGAGACTAAACTACTGTTGCAGTCAATCCCAGGGGACTACCTGGATTTACTTGCAGACAAAACTGCTTCCTCCCTTTTCAGGAAGGGAATGGAACAAATCTAAGCTCCTTGTCCGACTGCAGTGCATAAATTTAGATGCAGTGTCAGGGCCTAGGCACAAATTCCTCACTTATTAGGTAAGGACCACTGAATCATTTAATCTGCAGATAAGACTTGTCTAGGCTGATCCACCAGCACAGTGTGCTGTGCTTACACATGGAAGGCTTGTGCTGGCAGCTGCAGCGTGTTCCCAGTTAGTGCATTACTATGAAATTTTGCTGGAGTGGTGGAGCAATGCTCTGGCCCTTGTCCTCAGGAGCTGGTGGGTCCCCTGGTGTGACTGAGCTCGTGCTCCGGATATAGAGCAGGAACAACTAATGGAATAACGTGTTTGTTTTGAAAGCCAGTGGCAGGATCTCTGTGGGAAGTGTTGTTGGGAAGGAGTTAAAAGGAGAGAAAATCCAGAATCCAGGGTGTTATTCAAGGGCAAGGGACAGTTCTGGGTCACACCATGGAAGCCTGCTGGAAAACTGAACAGCTTTGCTTCTTTTGAGATCTGAAGCCGCAGTGAGGTATTAGTAAAGACAAGATCAGTCTCCTTTCACTGGCCTCTGTGCATACAATATGTGGACCACACTTGGTTGAGAGGGTGAAAAGAGACACAGAGAAGTTACAGAAAAGTTACTTTAGTCACTGATCCTGCATCTTACAGGCTGCTCGCTCTGCCTTGCACTGCCTAGCTCCATGCCACAGGCTGCAGACACACAGCTGCCAGAGATGATGCTCAAGTTCTGTCAGTGCCTCTGCCCTGGATCCCTTGCCCGGGACACCTGGTCTTGTACAAAATGCTCAGGGAGAACTGGATGCCAGCTGCACTGGGATGCAGCAAGGCTTTACCAGCCACAGGCATCCTGAGGAGGGCAAGCACAGAAATCTGTGCCATGTGCTGGGCAGAGGAGAAAGCCTGATGGCACTACACAGTTCTGGGAGAGCAAAGGAGCAGCAGCATGCCTGATCAGTGGGACAAGTAAAGCAGGGGACAGACAGAAGTGGGCTCTGGAGGTGCTGCACTCTCTGCCGGGGCCAGTCCCTCTCGCAGTCGCACGGCCCAGGCTGAAGAGCATTAGATAAGCAGCTGTGCATGAGAGGAACAGCTCTCTGCTGGGAGAGAGACACGCAGCCGCCGAGATCAGATGTGACTACAATGCATCACAAAGAAGCTGTGTTTTTCCATTCAGGAAACTGGAATTGGGTACAGATTTGTTTATCAGACCAGCTGCTCAGCCCGAACCGAGCGAGGCCCACGGACACCAGATGCCACCAGCATCAATCAGAGCGCCCTGCCATCAGAGACAGCTCGCATTTCTCATCGCGCGAGACAAACAGGCACAGCAACAGGCACATTGCCGCCCTTTGATTACACCAAAAATGAAAAATCTATGCAAGTGACGAGTGTTTCTCAGAAACAGCCAGAATTCCCCTTTGGAAGTGGCAGTGAATGAAACATCAGTACAAAGTATGAAAGGAGGAGCCCATGCAATGGGTGTTCAGAGGCAGCACTGCTGTTGGTAACCTGTAGGCGGGAGGGTGCTCAGGAGGAGCTTTACTACCAAACATTCCTCACTTGCACAGAGCCCAACAAGGCCACCACGAGAAGAAAGAAGGAGCAGGAGGTACTGAGATCTTCCAGGACCCTGCTGTCTTTGAGATGCTTCAGATCCGACCCTCACCCCTTCAAGCCCCAAAGAACAGCACACCACAGGAGGCCTGGCAGAATGGTGGGGGCATGTAAAGCTCTGTGACCTCCTTCACTCACTGCCTTGGCTGACTTCTAGCACAAGCAAGAGGTGCCAGCCACTGAGTCTGCACAGACTGCTCCTTGCTTTGCCATGGCTTTTGTTTCCCTGCCTCTTAGGCTCTCCTTTCCTACCAAACAAGGGAGGTGGCCCATGTCAGTTGTTACAACAGGCTGCAGCAGAGATCGGTTTGATGTTTCAGACAGCTCTCTGACAAAGGCTCTGCTATTGGGAAGGGGCAGGGCACGCTAGCTGATGGAAATCACACAGGCTGCAAGCTGCATTTTGATCTGTCTTCACCAGATAAGTGTGACTGGCAGCTGGCAAAGGAAGGCAACAGCACCAATAGTCTTACCCCAGCAGTGCAATGCACAGGTGTAAACCCTGAAGTCTGCTGGTACCTGACTGCATATGAACCTGCTGGCATAGCAGATCAAGCCTGAGACAGAGACATACCCTTGTAACTAGTAACTGGTCATCTTTCCCAGGTTGCACAACTTAGTATTAAGTATAGTAGGGGCTTTTTTTTTCCCCTGTCTGGTATCAGCAGAAGTAGCATGGCATCAGCTCAAAAACAGTCGGGGCAGATTCATTGAAGCCAGCACAAGGAGGAATGAACTGCTCCTCTGGTCTGAGGAGCTAGGGTACCCCTTGTGGATGTGCATGTGATCAGTAGTACCCATTCCTGTTTGTTTTTTTTCTAGGAGGAACCATGCTTTTCCTGTGAGAACATTTCAGACAATTGTGCCAATAAGAACTGCTGACAAGGAGAGCTCCTTGAGTGTGGGGCTCTTGCCTCTGCCTCCCACACCTCTCTCATACCTCAAGAGCAGAGGTGCAGCTCATAAAACAGAATGGTGAAAACTTAAAGCACGAAAGATATTTATCAGCAGCACGGAATTCACCAATGCAACTCCTGGCTGCAAACTACCCCCAAGATTACAAGTCCAGGAGGATGCAAGAAGGTTATTGTCAGTCCCTTCTCAGCAGAGGCCTGACACTGCTTTCTCTGAGGCTTTCCCACTGATTCCAGTAGAAAAGCAGAAGGAAAGAAGGTTTTTCCAGTGGCTTTCACAACTCTGACATAGCCTTTGAGCAGAACAATGAGCTGGGGGAGATTTCGACATTTCAGAGAAAGCTGCAGATCCATGTACAGCTGCCCAAGTCTCCGAACTGCACCACAGAAGGCCCTCAGAGAAAGCTTTTCTCCTCAGCCTCCAAGAGCTAAACAACACAGTAATTACCTGCTGAGCTTGGTGCCTTTAGAATTGCTTACCTGTGCGAGGAGTCCTGGCTGGATCTGAAGAGGCTGGGCCCCAGGAGCCTGAGTGACAATGGGAACAGCGTTCTCCATCCGAACCGAGTACCCAGCGTGCTTCGAAGGCGAGGCTTGTAACCCTGTTCCACCAGCACAGAAGGTACAGCATAAGCCACCAGCAGCATTGCCAGGAACAGGGGCTGGCTTTCAGAGGTGCCTAAAGGCACTCACTGATGTCCACTTAAATTGCAATGTTCAGTCCCTCTGAATAATCAGCTATCAGAGTGCCACATGTTCTAGCCTAGCCCAAAGATGTCCATCAAATGTTCACAAACATGACATGTGTATAAGGGTGCAGAAAAGACATTTCCAAAGGCACTAAGGGATTAACTGGGTTCATATTTTTAGGGCACCTCAAATGCACAGGAAATATTGCAATACAGTGTGTGCAGGGAGAAAAGGAAAAGAGGGGAGTGAACGGCTTCTCTTCCCCATATTCTCTGGTTTAACAACAAAAAATGCTCTTTGCCAGCCAAAACCCATTGCTGAGTGAGAATGCTCTCTTTACACCGAAGTGGGATGGGGAGCCAGAACTCCATACTCCCTCAGCCTTGATGGGGACAGGTGATCTTCTCACACACAGTTTCTTGGGACTCATTTAAAAGGCCCTAGAACACCCCAAACTCCGATCACTACTAGCTGAGCCCCACATTAGCCTAAAAGAGCTGGAGGACACTTCCCTCTCCAGCACCTCAGTGCATGGCACAGCCTGTGCTGCCTCCTCCACTTTGGAGCCTTCTCAAGGCAGCAAGCTGAAGATTGTTGCTTACATACTCCACTTCTGAAGTCCAACCCTTGAGATGCATTTTAACTACGTAGAAGAGGTCTAGCTAAACTTCTCTAGTTCAAAAGAGCTTTGGTAATCTTGCAGAACATTTACCAAGTGCCTGGAGACTAATGCACAGACAGGCTTGTAGAAATGAAGAGCAGAATTTGCACCAGCTGAACCAAGGTTTATTTAGACCACTTCCTACAGACACATAGCTAGTTTTCCCAAATTGCTACAGCATGTCAAGTTAAGAGAAGGACAAGTGGTTAACCCTGAGCATCTCCCAAGTTGTCTGACAATAGTACCTACCACTAGTATCCACAGGCAGAGCTGTTTGCAGCAGGGCTGGAGCTGAGGGAATTGTCCTCACAAATGATCATGAGCCTCTGTTACGGGGGAAAACCCTCATCTCCACCAGCACCACACTCCCTGCTGCATTACCCTGCACTGACTGAGAGTCACTGAGAAGTGACAGTATGACCCATTACACTTGTTCTGATGTACTGGTACTGTGTGGGAAAGCTTTCAAGTTTACCAAAGTATGGCAGAAGAGCCTCGAACTTTGTTCAGGGCAAAGGATGACAAGTATCACATATTCTCCCCCAGCCCCTTCTCAGTATCTGCCCCATCGTTTTAGACCAGCTGCCTCCAACTCAGGATGTTAGAGGTGCCTGCAAGATCCTCTGCCAGCGCAAACACTTCCATCTGCAACAACCTCACTGCTCTGAGTTCCTAGGCCAGCCCTTTTTTCTGCCATGCGACCTGCACTGAGAAAGCTCATTTCCAACGAGAGCTGGATGAAGCAGCAGGCCAAGCCCTGGTGAGGCTGTCACTTACCTTGGAAGCCTGGTGGGCAGACGATGAGGGCTTGCTGTAAGGGGTCTGGCCGGGCACAGATCTGCGCTGTTCCCGTCTGCAGGGGCATGCTCCGCTGGGCCACCGCAGCCATGGACGCCGCTGAGGGCTGGTAGAGTGCAGATTGGTAATTTAGTATGGAGACCTCAGGGTTGGCTAAGGAAATAGTGGCACTGGAGGAGGTGGGAGCCAGGTTGGTGGTCTAAAGGAATGACGGGAATTAAAACAAAAAACAAACAAAAAAATGAGGGAGATGGGTACGTTGGAAGAAGCAAAATCCAAAAAATAATAAAGTAAAATAGTGTAAGATAAAATAAAAACCAAACCAAAACAGCAAACAAGGGGTAGAACAGGACACTGAGGAGCAAAGAGACAAGGGCAGTGCTGGGGGAGGGATCACTGTTTGCCCGAGTAACCACAGCTGTACCATGCCATGGGACCTTCAGCCACACGGCGCTGCTCAGAGACACAGCACATTCCCTACAGCAGAACTGCAGCCCCATTTCTCACCCAGCTCGCTCTGATTTGCAGCATGATGAAGATGGGCTCAGAAAATGTTGCTATCTGCAAATCACATCGTTCACTCATCATGTATATAGCTCTAGAAGCTGCTCACATTTCTTAGGCAAAATAGACTCAGCACCTCCATGCCCTGTGAAATCTCATCCTGAGAGGGGAAATCCATTCTGGCCTTTCCTCTTAGATACCTTGTATCTAAGATGGCACATGCCCCTTGAATTATGTTTGGAATTTGAAGTAATCAGAAGGCATAACAGGAGGTAATGCTAATACTTGCAAAGTCCAAACTTCACTTGACTTGTCTTTAAAATCTCTTGGAGCAGAAACTCCAGTAGCTCCAAAGTAACTCCAAAGCCAAAAACATCAGCCCAGAGTTCTGCAAAAATCTGGAAATCTGAAGACTTTTTTTTAAAATTTGGACTAACAGTTCTTAGCATGCATGCCTAGGGAGCCAGACACTACCAGACCAGAGCCCATCCTTCCCCTCTGTCCAAACATGCCAGCAACGCTGCTGGAGAAAGCTCAGACAACACTTTCTCATGGCGAATGTATGAATCCAGGAGGAGGCTTTGATCAAGGTGCAGGAGAGAGCAGACTAAGCATTTTGCACTGCCCTGATTGCCACTGGACCCATGCTGCACTGCCACAGCCATGAAGGATGTGACAAGAAAACATTTCTTGCTCCTCCCCATTCCCTCTTGGTGCAGAGGCTGTGAATTGCAATCTGCTCTCCCGTGCAACACACTGAGCAGCAACCACGGCAGCTCCCACACTCATAAGCTCAGAAGCCATAACTGGAAGGAGGCAATCCCCAGATACTGTGCAGAGACAGGAAACAAAAGAAAGCCAAGACGAGTGGTATGTTGAAGAGAATTGTGAAAGGCTTAGAGCTTGTTCAAATTAAAACACCCTTCCTGGAAATATTTCTACCAATTCTTCTAGGAACACTGGGGATACTGGTTCTGCTCACAACACACTCCCCTTACGAGAATTCAGAAATGACCATGGATCTCCCCAGCCAACAACTGATCTTAATGTCAAGTGAATTGCAAGGAAGTGAAAGCAAGTCTGCCTTTCGTACAAATGTCGCCTCTGTCCTGCAGCTGGGGCCTAGGGGAGCATGTAGCACGCATTTCTTTAGTCAGCATCTCAGAAACAGCCTAGAAAGGGAACTGGTGTTTGTAACTAATACCCTCTCACACTAAGTCATGACCTATCTCTGTCTGTACCCGCTTGAATTGTTTCAAAAGACCTCCTGTGATCACATGTATCAAGACCTGAGTGATGAAGTCTGGTTTTCTGACTGGCACAGGAGCACTCTGCACATCTACACAGACTCCTTTCGCTCCCTTGCTTTCCAAGCACCACTTCCGCAATGCCACCTGCAATCTCTAGAGTGAATCTTGAGCAGCCTGTTCCCAAAAGGCTTCAAAGACAGCAGCTATTTCTTGAGCTTCAGTCTCCTAGAGTGCCCTCCCTGGAGAGCTTCCTTTCACTGCTGTAATACAGTACCATAGCAAACAACTTAGCCTGCTAGTCACATAAAATTTGTTAACACTGCACCCCCCAACCATGGCGCAAGTAAAACTAATACAAAGCATGATTATAAAGCCACAGCCCCCCAAACTAGAGTGAAGTGTGTTCACAGTGGGGTCATATGCACATGGTCCCCACATTAACTGTGGCTCCTGAAGTAAAAGCAATGAGCGATAAGAATAAACATTATCACTAAACTCTTCTTTCCTGTTGATCAATTACAGTGCTGTGTTTGTTACGGAGGGTTTAAATTCATTTTACTTCAATGCCAATTTGAAGAAGAGTTGTAAGATCACAAATACTTCTGCCTGACCCAGGGAGTGAAGTTCTGCTTGCTGCATTAAGGGACTAATGAGCTTTTCCCCATAGCAACTTCCCAAGTAAGCAGGATTTATCACCCCAACAACAACATAAACAACAAGGGCAACATTTCACCGTCACACAAAATGTCACAAGATTACTGCTTGCCTGAAGAAAAGAGAATGAGGAAAAGAGCAGAGGAAGGAGAGTAAAAAGGCACCATCTCTTGGCAGGCATGTTAAATGGGATGCTACTTTGCTTTTCATCTTCCAGGCCCTCCTGACATAAATGTTTCAAGCACTGGCTGCTTGTGATTGATGCCCTCACCTGGTTGTGGACTGTGTTCAGCTGGTTGTTAAAAGTCATGGTCAGGTTGGTCGATGTACTTGGGGCTACGTGGGTGATGAATGGCGTCTTGCTCTGGTTCACCGTGTCGTACATATTCACCCGCCGCTTGCAAATCTCCATGTTCTGGAAGCAGGACTTGACACTGCGCGGGGAAAGGGGGGCAAGGAAGGCAGAGAAAATCAACCAAGCGACTCACACAGGTAACAGTTCATCACAGTGGCCCTGCAATAGGTCTCCGCGGCCGGCTTAGCACTTTCTAGGCTCTTAAAGCCCTTTGCTATTTTATGCAGGTCTCTCTTAACCGGTGAGACTCAGATTAACTCCGTGCTGAAGAAGGCCAAGATGAGAGCAGCTGCCCTGGGACTCCTGGGTGCTCCCACGGGCCCCTGCACTGCAGTACAAGTCACAAAAGAGAGCAAATTGGTTGCTCTCTAGGGGACAGGGCAAGAAATACAAAGTGGCTATATTAAAAGACTGAAAGAGACTGAGAGCAAGAAAGAAAGATACTGCTTTTTTCTGATGAGTGAGCCCCAGAGGAAAAGACAACTCATACTTTTTGCCTCAGTGTAAGCGTAAAGATAGTTTTACATGTCTTTTGCATGGAAGAATTTTACCGTTCTTGATCACTGAGACACCCCTAAAAAAATCATCCTTGCTCCTTTTAAGAAGTAGTTCGCTGAGAGCTGAGTCCAGACAAGCAGTTAAAACATTGCCCCTGTCTGGCAAAACGCTTGTGCAGATGCTTATCTTGAAGCATGACATCTCCTCTTGCAGTCAATGGGACAATTCATATCAAAAAGTTATTCCAAAGCAAATTCCTCAATGCCCTGAGGGAATCTGGTTCTGAGGTTATCTCACACTGAGAACTGGATCTCTGGGGGAATGATTACAGCTTTTTCCTCTACACTGACCTTCCCTTAAATGTTATTGATACAGCAATGGAAATTTTGAGAAGTATCCTATTTTGTGCCCCAGTAAAGGAGTGGAAATACTCTCTACATTGCTAGAGCACAGTAGGCACCTGGTACATGAAACTGTCTGTATTTCATTTTTATAATTAGAATACCAAAGCATACAGAGATTAAGAGACAACAACACAGCGAACCTGGGCAACACTGTACTTTTAGTACAATCTCACTTTTTGACATCTAAAAACCAATACAGGTTTTCCACAATTCTTCCACAATAACTGATTTTACAAATGTGACCTCACAGTCTGAAACACAACCTCAGAAAACATAAAGGCATTTATTTTACTTCCGTTATCCCAACATGGAAAAAGAGAAATTCCAAGCAGTGAAAATCAGCTGTATACTGATTGTTTTGTAATTATCTAAGCTGTTGGAGGTAGGCAGTATATCCTCACATAATTTTTAAGAAACAAAGTGTCCCTTCAAAAGGAACAACCCGGTATGACCCCTAAGGCTGATCATGAAGAGGACCCAGCTCTTTTTATCCCTGTGTTGTCTCTTACTCAAATGGTCACCTCTCTTTTCCTACAAGTAACATCTTGGTAGCTGCATCTGGGCCATGAACACCTGCAGACAAGCCAGGCTCTGGACACTGTGCACAGCGGCCCATTATGTGCATTCACTGACAGAACTATACCTGTTGGTCACAGAACATCCAGCAAAATCAAATACTTGTCAAATAAATACAGAAGGCTATTGGATCACTCCTTTTCAATCAAAGTGTAAATATAATTCCCCCTGCACAAAGAAGAAAGCACTGTGAAGAGTGTATGCTCTGTACATGGTGAATAGCGTGTGCTACCAAATGGCTTTATGTAACAACGTGCAAGCTCTACAAACGCAATACCATGTTCTCTGGCTTTACTTTTAAAAAAGGTGGGGAGAAAACCAGCAGGGACAAAGCAAAACAGACAGAAAGTCTGAGGAGTACTCAGCAATTTAAGAGCCAGGAAGTTAAATATGTGAAATGGGAAGCTAAGCTCACTTTGCTGTCTGCTTGTAGGAAAGCAGAACAGCCCCTCTTGTGCTGCTCGAACTTGCAGCCTCTCTGAAACGTGCCACAGCAGACATTCCTTCCAGAAGCTACAGCTTCTGTATATTCTCACTTTTTCTGCTGCCCAATTTATTTCCAAGAGAGATTATAGCTCCCTGCTTCTTTCAAGGCTTTGAAGTTTCTATTCTCCAAACCACAGGTAATCACAGACAAAACTTCCATCCACTTGCCACGCTGGTTACAGCTTATTGCTCTCTTTGCCAGTCACCTCTTCCAGCGTGGAGGGGCTCGCGGGGTTACGCACCCAGCTGGCACACGTTTAGTATTCAGAGACGTGATGCCGAATTCTTTATTTGGGTAAAATTCTCACTGCTCTTGGCCCCAGTGATATTTTCAATCTCCCTGGGCCTTTGCCTGAGCAGCCACAAGTGAGCACTTCAAAAATGAAGATGTGGTTATGGTCTGTTGCGTTAGTGGAAAGATCTCTGACGGCAATGCATCAGGTCACAAATCTCTCGTATCTTACACAATCAGTTGTTGCGCAGTCAGAAGGGCTGCTGCAAATTAAAAAACTTTCGCCTATGATGCTCACTTAGTATTTTTACTGTCATTTTCTATTCTATAATGTTTTTTATATGAAACTTTACTTTCTTCGTGTTTAGCACAATCATCCCCCATCTTGTTTTCATTTATCACTTACTATCTATTTATAGGTAACAATGCTCAAAGATGGCTCTGCAGGCTAAGTCTGGGTCTACACAGATCGTGCACCCACCACCTTCTGGTAAGCAGCTGCTCTTATCTTGTGATAAATGCAACAAAAAGGCAGCTACAGCTCCTTCAAAGAGCGAAAGCTACCTTAAACAAACTCAAAATGCTGCAGCCACACATACAGGCAGGGGAACTGACACAGTTACCTGTTGCTTTGCAGCACAAAAACATACTCTGCAGCTCTTCAAGCAGCCCCCTTTAATTTTGTACCTGAGCTCCTGACAGCCTTTAAAACACTCATGCAAATGGCACCCAATGAAGTACAGCACTGTGCCAATAATTGTTCTCCTGTCAAGGGGAAGGGACAGCCTGCGAAAGCACCTTGAACTGCCAAGTGCTGTAGAGCTGGATGCTCAAAGCTAAGTGTCATGAAGGCTTTGGAAACCTCCCACTATGTGTCTACCTTCTCCACTTACGCCTGAGAAGCCTGTCCCTGTGTGAACTGCACATGGGCAGTGGGCTGGGTGCAGGTATCCTGCATTTCAGGCTGCTGTGCTCTGTAGTGCAGCCTTGGGAGAAGGGGCAGTCAGGCTTGAAGGAGTGACTTCTTCTCATCTCCATCAGGCAGTGGAGCCTGTCCCCATTCCACACGTGTCAGCTGAGGTCAGAGCGTGGTATTTAAGGTGACACAGGTGGACAACAATCAAGCTGAAAACTGAAGTCCTTGTCCTGTTGCTTATGCTTGTAAAACAGCCTGCTGCAGAACAGCTCTTCCCTTAAAAAGCAAACAGCCCCAAGCTGATTCCTGGCATGATGGGAAGGTTCTGAGAGGAACAGTTGACTCCCCGCTGCAGATAAGGTTGATTACTCCAGTAACAATCAGGACTATATTACTTTGAAATAGACTGATACTTTCAGCACTAATTGCATAATTTCTTCTGCATTTTAATGCAAAAATATGTAATTACTGAATATTTACATAATTACTGTAGCACACACTGCAGCGTTTTAAATGCCAAGCACCTACAACACAATTCTTGCAACCTTGAGTTGGCAATTGTCTTTTTTTTTTAACCAGGAAAAGATTAAAACTTAGGGATTAAACATCTTAACAAAGCCCCTCAGATACACTTGGTCTCCACCACAACCAGCTCTCCTCTTCACCCCTCAACTCAAAACCCAAGGGGAACAAAAGCCACGTACTGTGTGCTGTGAGGGAAGTCGAGCAAGTGCGTCATGGTGACAAAAGGGTGGCTCAGAGTTTCAATGGGTGTTATCCTCTTATCCGCGTCTATCGTCAACATCTTCTTCAACAGATCTATGAACTCCCGCCGGTCTGCCTTTTCCACCAACATATCGCTTCCTTCCAAATCCGTTGTCATGTTTACCTAAAGGAGAAGGGACGGGAGTGAGCGCCAAAGGGAAAGAGCAGATGGTCAGGTCTCCAGCAAACTGTGTTTACTCCTCGTTGGAGCACATGCCCTGCGAGCCTCCCTGTCTAAAGCAGTAGCTGCTGAAGAGCCACGGCAGACTCCGTGGTGGCCACTCGTCTGGCTTGTGCATGTCACATCTCCAGACAGACTGTTAAGTGTTCAGCTCGCCTGGGTCAGTGGCTAATGAAACACTTAGTCACCCTCCACTGAGGATGAACAGCTTCCATGTGGTAGCAGGCAAGCTCTGATAATCAGAGTATTTATCATATACTGCGCCATCAGATACTTATCTATGTGTCCTATGAGCAAAAAATATATAAAATACATAAAAATTGTCAGTAGGTTTATGAGAAACATCCCATGCATGTATCAGCTGCCAGGGAAAAAAAAGACTTGTTATATTATTTCATGCATTATCCAGTCTCCTCTGATTCCAGTCCTCGGTTCCTGTGTGTTTACATGTTTACTTGCTACAATGTCTAGACCTTGCTAGCACAAACTCCAGTTTGGTGCTAGAGTTGGGCCAGTTTTGCATGCTGGTTTGTTTGTCAGCAAAAGCTCCCATAACAGGAGTGGTTATGCTGGGATCAGCTCTGACAACCACTTGGAACTGACACAGTGAGTTAGTACTTCTCATTCTTGCCCCAGCCAGCCACGTTCTACAGCGAGCACACTCTTCTGTGGTCATGGTGAATATTTCCACTGTCACCCCTTAACAAATGGAAATATTAAAGCACAGAGAACTAAGTGACTTGCCAGTGGTCGTACAGGAGAGCACTGGAGAGACAAGAGAAAATGCAGGATTTAAACACTCAGAGACATGCCTTAGCCACTTTCCAAGGCTGCTTTACTACAGCATACATTGCCCCGTGTGCAGTCACCTCCACAAAGCTATATAACAGCTAATTTGGTAGGCATAACCCTGGCATTTTTCAGGAGCTGGCCCAAGAATAGGATACACAAAGAATTTATGTAATTCCCTTTTGTTAGTGTTGCTGGAAAGCATATAAAGAGTCTCGCTGGTTACTCACCAATGCTCTTACCTGTGCCATATCATCCAAACAGTTGAAAATATACTTTCTTGCTTCCTTCGACTTAATCCCCGTCTCTGCCTCATGATCATCCGGCGTCTGCTCAAAACAGGACACAGGCATTGACCAACACTGCCCTGCAATCAGCTGCAGATGATGTGCCACTTCCCATTTGTGCCTCATCG
Source organism: Lycocorax pyrrhopterus obiensis (assembly GCA_014706295.1). NCBI lineage: Eukaryota > Metazoa > Chordata > Aves > Passeriformes > Paradisaeidae > Lycocorax > Lycocorax pyrrhopterus. Next base: position 56,434,163 of record JACSVZ010000015.1, on the reverse strand, counting down.
TGTCCTCATCAGAGACCATTGTGTCTCTCTTGCCTGACCAGACACCATTTACACAATCTCTGGCATGGTTATGTGACATCTTTCATGTCACAAGGTGATTTATCTCTTCTCTTTCACTTCTGAGGGCCCTCCCAACTGTAGAGGGTCTCTTACATGACCCTGGTGTGAGGCTCAGTATCCCATCCCAGCCAGAAGCCCACTGGCCTCTCTCCTTGGGGACAGCATGCAGCCAAACACGCTGGCACAGGACACTCAGGGCTCACTAGAGGTTTTGACTGTAGAATGAAAATGCTTGCCTTTTTTTCCCCCCAAATGAGTCAGCTATTAGAGCAAAATCTGCTCACTATACACCAATTCATTGACTACTTAGTGGGAGATTTCCAGGTGAATTCTGGACTTAAATTTCCCACATCACCATGCCAAGCAGGTGTATTTTGGGCTCCAGATTTCGGGGATGGCAGTTTTACCTTGGGCAGTACCCACCCCAATGTCTGTGCTGCACTGCAAAAAGCAGAAATTTATGCTGTGAGGTGACCTGACTGTCTCCTCACTTCCAGCCAACAACCACAAGGTAAAAGAAACAAGGAAACGTCTTCCTACCTTCAGCCTCCACAAGGGATATGGTGAGTCTGTATCCCTGTTGAAAAACCTCGTAGTCTTTGTCCCTGCACTTAACAAATACTCTGCTGGTAAGCCCTGCGTCTGTGAAATGTAGCGAATCTGCAAGAGAAGGGTAAGAGGTCACTGTTTGTCCTGTGAAGATCTCTGGCGGTGTTCCTTGAAGGAGTGCAGGAGGCATTTGAACAATGGAACAAACAAAAAAGATGATGTAGCACATAGATAGACTTCACCCAAAGAAACTCAGTGCAAGGAGTGAGAGGAAGAGAATTTCTGTATGGAATTCCCTCCGTTTATCACAGACATCACTGGAAACTCACCCTTACAGTGCACTCCCACAAGGCCTAAGGACAAAAAGAGGAAAGTCCCTAAGTTTTTAGAGGTCAAAGAGAAGGACCCACACAGTGATTTCAACGGGATGTCTCAACACTTTGCACCTTTTTATGCCACCCTCTCCTCTCTAGGAAGTAGTTTCAACAATTTGATATTTGCTCTCTAACTTTTGCCGGTTTTCTTCCACCTGAGCCTGTCCTACGAGCAGAGTGAAGTTCCAAACAGAGGATTACAAAGTGTCTACCTCTGAACCAAGCTGAAATATACGCTCAAACCAACCGACGCCCTCATGATATGGAAAGTACTTGTCTCTACTGACTACATGACGTTATTTGGGTTCCATCCACAAGCATGACCTCATTGGCACCCACACAGCTAAAAGATACTCCATTTGTGTTTCCAGGACCTCAGACTTTTATTTATTTACAAAGGAGAAAGGGTCTGTGATCACACAACTAAAGACCGATGTCACGCACGCCTGGGGCGCCACACAAAACCTTAACTTTGGCACCTCCTGACTCCTGAATGGCTTCATTCTGCAAAACAGCTGCAAACTCTGCAAAACTACTGAAACCAGGCACCTACTCTAGAAAATTCTAGGGAAGAATGGAAAGTGTTTTTGAGAGAAGAAACAGAGAAGGATAAAAACATTAAATAAATAAAGGCATGAAAAGCAGCCGTGGTTTCAATCACTTCCAAGCACTCAGGCCCCGGTTCACTGTGCATGGCTTCCTCAGCTCTGCAGCTCCTTAGGTCCAACAGAGCTCACACCCCTGAGAGGCACTAAGATCCTGCCTGCAGCTCAGTGCCAGTGCTGCAGCCAGGGGCTAGGATCAGCCCCTATCCCTTTCCCAGCTCCCCAGGAGCTCTCGTCATACTTTACCAGAGGAAGCTTTGTGCTGGGCAGTTAAACTGGCCAGTAAGGGATGGTGATTTCTTTTTCAGCTGTGTGTTTTATGGCTTTTGGGGTGCAACAGGGAAGAGAAAGAAATCTACTCTTCATGCTTGGTATGTGATTTTCAAACGCTTGTAAGTTTCTCAGCTACATCTGATTTCCTTTAGAGTCACTAATAGCCCTGCTCTTTGCTGCAAGTTATTTCCCCTGCCAAATTTTACCTTTAGAGCTCTGATTAAAAAAATACAAGTTTCAAAAATAAAGTCAAGAAAGCATTTCAGTATGTGAAAAACTTATTTATTATCTTGCCTTTTTTTTTCTATTTAAAAAATTTATTTCCTGAAAGAAAAAAGACCCTTTTCAGGCTGCATTTGCAGACAGCTAAGATCAGCCTGAAGAATACTATGGGAATGTAAAGTATCCTACAGCCCTGGCTCTAGCTGCTGCTGCATTATTGGTTTTAGGACTAAAAGGGCATAAAAGCCTATAGGGAGAAAAGGGACGACAGCTTATATTAACTGGAAACCTACATCAATGCCAACGTTCTCCTTCTTGTCATTGCTTTTAATATGCACTCTCATAAAAGGGGTTATGAAATGCAGCCGAGTTCGTGCAGTTTCTTCTAACAAATAAGCCTTTATACAGCACTTGCTGTTACAGCAGAGAACGGGTCCCTGCTCTGCTCAGTGAGGAGAGACATGTACAGAGCTCTCCAGTCAATGGCAGCGTTGACTCTTGATTGAGATTTCACTCAGGCGGCCAGGTCTTAAAAGCCAGCGTACCAAGCTGCACACTGGTTACCTGCAATAAATACCCCAGATGCATAATGACAAGGTTGACTTGGGAGAGCAAGAAACACACATCCGTCATTAGCAAAAGTGAAAAAGTTGGCATCTGTTCACTCTGACAAGAGAAGGGAAAAAGATGTGTGCACTTACCAGCACCCAGGGCAATATCCACACCCACCTGATCGTACTCCGAAGCTCCTGGGTACAAGGGCCAGCCCAAGAACAGCTCTGCAATGACACATCCCAATGACCACATATCGATTGCTTCACAAAAGGGTAAACCGAGGATGATTTCAGGGGCTCTGCAAAGGAAGAGGTCAGAAAACATCAGCAAGGGGAGCAGAGCCGCTCAGCTGGCGTAGGGCAGCTGGTGCCCATCGTGACACTCATGGAGCTGCCGCCAACAAGTGTCACTGCTCTGACAGAGCTGAGGGACACACACTGGTCACTGGCACAGTGCCTGCTAACCAAACACTAGTTGGTGAATATTTATCCTTGCAGAAGAGTACTGTGGCCGTATATAGCCAAGAGACAGCCCTACGTTTTGCAGCGTTTTGTAAAGCAGAGAACCACCACTGCTTTCATCCAGCAAGTGGGACTATGAAGGCACCCAACAAAGGCCCCCACTGGAGGCTCTCAGGCTCAGCTCGCTGTCCTGTGGAGAACCATGCAGATCTCCTGCCGTGAAGAATCCTCTGTTCACACAGCTCCGTGGGTTTACAAACAGCCAGACACTAAATAATCATTACAGGACTGGTATAAAAGGATTACTGACTTTTTAAACAAATGGCTGTAACAATAAAACAGAGAAATAATGTAATTAGATCTATTAGACCTAAGCCTTTTCCTCAGGAGGAAGTAGCCAAGAAGCCTTCCTTTCCCAGTCTGTCCCAGGCACCTGATTAGATTTCCTTTTCCCTTTCAGCCCAAACAGCCAAAATGCACCAGCACTCCGGGTATGCATTTATTTCCGACTCCAGGAGATGCCACCAAAGTACCTCTGCTCCCTCCCCTTCCAGGGGGAATCTGTCCCACTGCCTTGGGGTGGTTGGAATCCTTCTCCACTGATGCTGGAAAGGTCTTTCGGATGAGGTGAGACGAGATGAATCCTGACCTATGTGCCCCAAACACATAGGCGTTTCAAAAACTTCTCTGTGCAAGAACCAAAAGTATTTTCCAAATACTGAAAACCTTATACACACAAACACCTTCCTTACTCTTCCCACCTCTACCTAGATGTCCACATGCAGTTATGTGACACAGTTCCTATTTATACAAGGACCTCCTACAACTTCTCTCCTGTTCTTCTTGCAACACTTCTAAAGCCGCAGCTTCTGGTTTCAGGTGATGTACAGCAGAAAGAATAACTTACTCTCCCATGCTCCTCTAAAGAAAAAAAAAAGCAGAAGACAGATAAAAGAAAAACACATTGCTTTAAAACTTTCATCATTTTAAATATAGCCTTGGGATTTCTCTGGCCCTCATGCATATTTTGGGAATGCCTGGGGTTGGCTATTGACCAAATCAAGTGCCACCATCCAAAGCTCGAAATAAGACCTATGGTTCCCAGTTTCCCATCTGTCATCAGGATAAGATCTGACACTAGTGAGATCATACTAAGGATTACCAATTGCAGTGGAAAATATTATGTTTTAATCACGCCATTACACAGTCATGTCAAGACAAGTCTTTAGCCAAGAAACCAAGCAAAATGGTAATTTTTTTCCAAAGAAGCAAAGGCCCTGTAGCAAGAATCCATGCCCCATCTTCAGTCCACAAACTTACCCAGTTTTGGGTGGACTTGTGATAATGATAGAAGTCCCAAACTATCTTTTCTCAAACCAGCAATGCAGAACGTAAAAATTACAGGAAATTCTGGGATTTCAAAGTTAGAATTTTTTGTGTCATTTCCACAAAAAAACAAGTCAGAAACTTAAAAAGTGGCTACCTTAGCCCTTCCAGCTTCATCTGTGCTTGTCATTGCAATACCCTACTGCTCTGTAGTTCACTGTGACAAACTTTTTATTCTAACAGCAATCTCTCCTCATGAACAAGGGGTTAATTTTCCTCTTTTCCTCCCTATTCCGTCATCCCTGTCATCCCTACACACTACTCGACACCTAGACAAAATGCAGAGAGAAAAAGACAGCTATGGTGACCTGAATCTCATTACTATGTAAATCCTGCATTCAAAGCCATCTGCCTCTCCCTGTCTGCCTTCCACATTGTGAACGAAATGTCTCTGGTCACTAATGAGAGCTCAGCCACGCATCGCCTGAACTTCAAATCCCTCCCACTAACTCAAGTGGAGGGGTGGACTACAGGGATATTCCCAACATGATTTTGTGTGGAAAACTCCCAGTTCATAAAAATCACTTGCACTGCTGTCATATGCAGCACACACCTCCTTCCCTCTCTCCCCACACTTATGCTGCCAACACCCTCAGACCCCTGCAAGAAGGGATGACCTAGAATTTGAGGTTCCAAAATCTCTAATTTTTTTTTTCTCCTCAGTCTTTGGCTGCCCAGTGGGTTTTCCTTAAAGCTCCACTTTCTGGAGTAGAGTAATTAGAAGAGAATTTCTTTTTTACATGCAGAAGAAGCTTTCCATCTCCGCTATTGGGAAGAAAAGCACAAACCAATGTCCCTATTATTTAAACACATAAAATGCATAAACTAAACAGAACACCTTTCATTCTATGAATTCTAACAGTGATGAGAATGCCTGTGAGATCTAGGTGATGTGGTGCCCTATGTACACCAAAGCCAGCACTTGCTGGGGTTTTCTCTCAGCATTCACATCATAATTGCGATTTTTCCATGGAGAGGGAGTGGCCCTAAGACAAAAAGACCTTGTTAACTTAATTAAGCAGTCATTAAGACACCTCAAGAACAATAGGTAATGGATACCACACAGGCTTCCAGATTTTCAGCCAGCAGATACCTCCTGTTTGCTGTGTGAAAGAGGGAGCTGGAGTCACCAGGAGCAGTGCTCTGCCTGCTTGGGATGGCCAATGCCAAGCATTTTGGGGCAGGATGCTACGAGCTCTGCAATGAAATAACCTGTCCACTGATAAAATATCTTTGAACCTCTTCTGTGGTGGATATTGTTCTTTATGCTCAGTTATGGATGCATACATCCTTCTGCACATAGTATCTAACATGTGCAACTCCTCTCTTTCTTAACATAAGCATGTCATTTTTTTAAGACAAGGTGAGATCTTGACTTCCATCACATGTTGTGGCACAGAGTTCCACAGGCAACCTTCTGCTTTCAATAGCATCTTAACTCAGCTGTTTAAAGCTTGATTTTCCTTCATCAGGTTTAAATTTGTCACCTCTCACTTCATGTTCACATAGATTGGTCTAGAGGTGAAGATGAAAGTGATTGAATCACCTGTCCTTTAACGTAAGTTATTTTTGTATCTCTGCCCTGTTGTCCCATGTCTGCAGCAGCTTCTGGCTTCTAAGTGTACCATCCCATGGATGTTTCAATCCACTTCCACTGCCTGACCCTCCAACTCCTCTTCCTGACATGACTGCTTGGAGACAGACTGAACAGACCTAGCAAGAGTTAAACACAAGGATATTCCCCAGACTTATTTTACACTATTTGCAGAATGCTTTCGCGTTCCAGTCTTCCCTAAGCTTAATATTTTGTTTGCTTTTGGAGTGACACGAGGCATTTCAGCAGATGTTTTATCTGGGAGATCCTCTGAGACACACAGTCCTTTCTCCAGAGAAGCTGCAGTTAATTTAGGACATAGAATTATGCAGATATAGTTCATTTTTTGTCTTCCAATGTTTACTGCCTTTCAGTACTGCACTGATCTGGCATAATGTTTTCTATAATCTAGATCAAGACCCTTAAATGCTCCTCACTCTTTTCTGCAGCTTAACCTAAGCAAGCCTGTGATATCTGCATGCTTGAACACTTCACTACTGGTCCAGCAGTTTTTACAGATAATTAATACATTAAATAACTCTGGTCCTAAAATGTGCATGCAGTCCACAACTGACCCTTGTCTCCCTAAAAGCACTCAGATTAAACTCAGCAATTAAAATGGTGTAATTCTTTTTCCCAAAGGGAAAGAAAACAGTTTCCATGTCTTAACCAGTTCTTGTGTGGGATTTCTCCATTCTGCAGCTGCTAACACTATGCAACAAGGGAAAATGCCCTATTAAAGTGTGCACATCCGAGTACTGCAATCATAAATTGGAAGGACGATTCACATGGCAGCAGACCCTCCCGAACAGCACTGAGATCTTCAGCAGATCTCTCCATGGCTGCACAGGGAATTATTTTCTGTCCCAACAACACAGGTTTTTTAACACAGGCTCAACAAACCTTTCAATTGTGGTAAGGATTTTGTCTGACAGCACACAATGGAGCCAGCAGCCAGATACCTCAATACGTGCAAGAACATCCCCATTTCCCGCTCTCCGTCCATTTCTTGGCTGTGCATCTGCAACACTCCTGGCACAGTAATTCCTGCCTCCAGTTCAAGACACACAGAAGGAAAACAGAAAACTTTGCCCTCCTGTCCTTCTTCTCCCATGAGCTGCCCTCAATGTCTTCCAACAAAAGGCACTCCCCTCCTGCATGCATAGGCACAACCTGTTCTACAGCTCACACAGATCTCACCAGCATAGACCGAAGGTTTAGAAATCTCCTGTCACCAGCCTGGGAAAGACTGAAGAGCCCTGCCAAGAGCCTCCATCTCCAGGACAAAAGCAGCCATCCCATCCCCACTTTCCACATCTCCTACCCCTTTCTGACCAAATTACTTGCCTGGACAGCAAAGGGTGACCTGCTCCTCGGCTCAGCAGTGGGTGCAGTCAGTCCCCCATCCTCTGGAGCCCAGCTTGAATGTGCCTGTGTCCACCAGAGAGCTGCTGGTGATGGTGCCCCAGGGCGCCAGGGTCCCTGTGCTGGCAGCACCTGCAGGTCCCCAGAGGCAGAAGTGCCATCTCATCATTTGCTTGCACCTCACACACGACCCCGTCCTGCTTTCAGGCCTGCTGCTGGCAGAGTATTTACTTTAGCAACCCTGCTTTGTGGCAGGGTAATTTCATTGTCTGGTGTTTCTGTCAGGAAAATTAATTACCAGTCTAGCTCGCTGGCTTTTTCACCCACACATCACAGGACATTAAAAACAAATGCCAAAAAAATTCATTTCCACAGACTGGGATTCAGAGAGCTGGGCTCTTTCTGAATTTTAAAACTTCCCTGCAAACTGCCCTCCTCAGGGATAATTTACCACTTCTGGTAGGGTTCCATGGCCAAGCGTGATAGTCTCAGCAGAGTCCTTCATGGACAAGTATACATATCAGACAAAAATATAACTCAAAACTTGATACTTGCTGGCACCTTGAGCAGAGAGTGTTCCTGCTCCAGAAGAAGGCTGGGGGCAGCTGCAGGCAGTGCAGACAGACCTACAGTGAAGATGTCTCTGAGCTGGTACACACAACTCCTGTCTTGCTCTACCTGCTCGTCTCACCTGCTAAAGCCTGAATTCCTGGAAGCAGCAGATTTCACATGTCCACTCAGAATGCCCTGGGCAGAGGTAGAGAGGCAGGAGCTGAGCTCCTCTGCCCAAGCAGGGATGCACTGACCAGCTGCATGCCCAGGGCTTCACCCCACTCAGGGCTTGTGCTCTCCTATGCACCAAGATACCACTTGTGAGGACAAAGAACTGCATCCCGTGTGTCTTACAAAGGGGTTTTTATTCAAGTGATGGAGCTCTATCCTCCTCTCAGATGAACCCTTTCTTTGGCATCTTTATGGACTCCTTCTCATACCTGCTCACTTGTATTTTGTGGTAGTGTCCACCTTTTATTGCCATGTACTGTAGAATGCAGAGTACCCTTAACTCTTAGGTAATGGAGGTGGAACACACACAGAATCTTTTTTTTGTTCCTCTGTACCTCTCAGACTCCAAATCATTTCTTAAATGAAGGGATGTAAAAGGAGACAGGCTCATATTCTGGAAGGTTACAGTTGCTATTTCCCTCACCCCTCTACCTCTCCACTCACACAGACACCCAGAAGGGATGCAGACATCAAATATGGATGACCCCCAGACTAAGGCCATCCTCTGCTCCAGGGCTGGGCATCTGCAGACCTTGTGTCTGTGATAAGGGCAGCCACCAGGGGCAGAGCTTAACATCCCCACAAGCACCAACAGCTCCTGCTTGCTCACTCCCCATCCCATGCAGTGGACAGGAGAGCAGCTCCAGGCCCCACTTGTGTCACTCAGCAGGGAAATGCTGGGCTCATCCTCACTGCTGGCTCCACAGCAGGACTTCTGCATTTTTCCTGCATCCCTGAGCAAGGGACAGCCCTGGGAGTCAAGACTCACCCCAGACCATGCAGGCACACCATGCCTTTCAGATTCCAGCATCAAGTTCCAGCCATGGACAGGTCAGTCAGCACAGGGTTATTCCTGAGGGAGGGAAAGGACCACTGAGGAATGCCACCCAATCGGTCACAGTATACTGTTTGCTCACAAAGATGTGTTGGTTTGAGTGATAAGGAAGGACAGTGCCTCTACAGGGCCTTCTAGCAGGCTCTGTATTTCACAGGTCAAACACAGGTACATCTGGTTTCTGGGAAGGACTGTGAGTGTAGCCAGAGCCATTTCCAGGGCTGCCAGACCACCTGTACAACCACAACTAGAGGGGAGCTCCAACACTGCACTGCTCACATTGCCCTTGCCCATCCCTCAAGATTAGTCTGCAACACTTCAAAAAATATCTGAATCAGCTCAAAGGTCTGGAAGCTGGATCCACTCAGCCCTCGATGATGGTTTATGTTACAGGACATAAATATAAACTGGAGGCTGGTAACCAGTGAGGTACAGCAGGGGTTTATCTGGGAGAGCCATGGTGTCCATGACAGCAGCCTGCTCCTCCTCCTCCGCCACATGGAGAAAATGGTGCCAGGCTCTTCCCTCAGGTGGGTAGCAGAAGGCAGAGATGACAGACAAACTGAAACAGGAGAGGATCCCTCTGGGAATGGGGAAAACACCTCCACGGTGTGGATAAATGAACCACCAGCACAGGCTGCCCTGAGGGACTCTGCCGTTGCTATCCTTGGAGGCTTTTAAGGCCCAGCAAAACAAAGTCCTTATCTTGATCTCATGGCAGACCCTACCTTGACCATCAGGTTGGACTAAGTGACCTCCCAAGGCCCCCTGTCACCTGAACTTCTCTAACTCTATAAGGTCCAGTAACCATACAATTCTCAATAGGAAGGTCACCACGATTCTCCTACACACAGGTGAAATCCTACACAGCTGGGAGTGTCTCAGGTGGTACAGGTGCAGGTCCCAGGGTGTTTTAATCAAGTGTACATACACACAGTTCTGTCTTTTAAAAACAGAGAGCAAGTTACACAACAATTACTTCTGAACTTGACTGGAGTAATTATCAACTGAGCCTCGTGAGCCTCTCACTGCTAGCTAAGGGTATTTAATAGCAAATAAATCATAGAGGCAGACTAGACTACCCACCCCTGTACACTGCTCATGGTCCACCAGGGTGCTGACTGGGAAGGGTGAAAATACTCCAGAGGATGGTGTCAGAAGTGGAGCAGGCTAGCTTGGAGCTCAGAGAAGTCATCCACCCCCTCCCTGCCCTGATCCTGGGCCATCCAAGCAATGCCTGTGTCACTCCTGGCAAGCATTCAGCTAGCCTGTCTCAGAGACCCCCCATGGCGGAGCATCCACAAACTCTGCTGTGCCCCAAAGGACCTCACCCCTTGTAATTTTAAGGAATAATACAGCTGTGCATAGCTGACTTCATGTCATGCTTAATTACAACTTGTTGTCAATCTGGCATCTATGTAATACATATGGAAAAACACAATTTAATGCATCTCACTTGACTTTGCCTATACCTGGCTTTCTGCCAGGCTGCACCTCCTCCCTCTCCTCACTCTGCCTCGGCCTCAGCACATACTCAGTACCTATAACCTTGTCTCTTTTCCTCTCTTGCTCACTATGTCTGTCTCTTTTTTCTGCTCCGTCTTTTCCGCTCTCTTCCCACACTTACTGTGGACAGCCCACACAGGAACCCCCTAGCCCGGTGAAGGGGGTGCACACCCCGCACCTGGAAACACAACCCTATGCTGCTACAGGTTTGCATCCATCTTTAAAATTGGGGAGTCACACAGACACATCTCAGGCACTCCAACAGGATCCCCCTGCTCACTGCCACCATCCACGAGGCTCTTGGAAAAAGCAATTTCCATGCGTTAATCCTGGAAGACTTTCAAGTAAACCATACTTACATATCAAGCACTTGCCATCCCTATGCACCTTTCTTGGGATTAAGAAAGCTGGATTCAGCCATGAACAAAGCCTGGGTTTGAATGGGGAGGGAGGGGTCCCTGCTGGGAGGCTCTGCACCTCTCCGCTCTCCTATATACACTGCACAAACACACTTCATTTAGGTTAGGGCCTTAAAGAAAACCTCCTGCTCTCTTCAGCAAGAGCATGTGAGCAAATAAAAGAGTGAAGCCCAGAGCTGGAGAAGGCAGTGCAGCTGTTTGTGGAAACAAGACAAAAGATTTAGAAACACTTGCTTTTTTTCCCCCCTCTCCCATGTCAGGCTGTTTACAGAAACCAAGGGATGAAATTTTGCAGACAAAACCACTGAGAGCAGCCTGTCAGTCTCGAAGGGAAGGAGAAAGGGAGGGAGAGGGAGAGGGAGGGGAGCGTAGGCTTCTTTCAGGATTATGGATCATTGCTAAATTGCTCTATCAATTATTAAACCCATCACTCAAAGCACAGTAACCAAAATATAGCAGATAAAGCCTTTCTCATCCACTCTCTACCAGCTGCTCTCCTCCTCCTAAAGCCAGAGGGGAATGAAAATTCCCATAGTTTATATTTTATAAAGATCATTTTCCCTGTGCCTTGAAAATAAAAGATTTTACGGACAAGGTACAGTAGAAACGAGCCCGCGGCTGGAAGATATTAAAGGAGGAATTGCCCTTTTGACTAACAGACCCAAGGAATAAAACAAAATCTCTCCAATCAATATGATTTCTTAACGCTGACAGGTTAAAACATTTGTCTGTGAATAAATGAAGAGGCAGGCCTCAGCCATCAATAGCTGTTAGTTGATGTTTGCTCTTTGCCACTGCTGCTGAACAGATCTGAGATCAACAGCAGGGTGGGCATGGTCCCAGGAAAGGACAGAACAAAGGGGCATGAGGCACCTGGTCTGGCCAGTGGCTCTGTGGAGAAGGAAACTGCAACCATGCATCCAGGGTGGGACAGGAAGCCCTGGGTGAGCAGTGCTGAGAAAGAAACACACAGGAAGGATGATCAGGACCTGACATCCAGCTGGAAAGGCTTCCGTGTGGCTACCAGGGTCCGGATGGGCGTGAGTTTTTTGCAGCACCACATGCACTTGCTGGAAGCATTTAGCGTACGCATCATCTGAAGCAAATACACGCCTGAGTCCTGGCAAGGGCCTGGCTGCAGCTCAGGTTAAACATGCACTCAAGTGTTTTGCTGAACCTGAATCCCCTAGCAATTCCTCACCGTGATCGAGCTGGAAATCATAAAAGGCAAAAAAATGCTATTAAGCCCAATAATGGAAAAGAAAGCCAGGCCCTGGGTTTGACCAAGAGCCTGCTAAGCTTGTCCCAGCCAAGCATCTTTGTACATCCCTGGAGGAAGGCCTACTGGACTGACCACAACCATACTCACCTCTTTGGAATCAGAAATGCAGGACTCCATAAACTTGAGAGGAGGTGCACAAAAGGGAGCACCAGGACCATCGCCCCGGGGGTCGGCAGCTCCACGCTGAGCCAGAAGCACAGAGACACGCACGGGGGTGATGCAACAACAGCTACATTCAGCACAGCGTGACCTCTAGTTGTTCTCCCAAACAAAGGGCCGTGCACGGGGGGAGGGCTGGGGCTTTCCCAGGTTATGGAAGAAATCAGAGAATAGAAAAATCATAATTTGAAAACAAAAGCCCTATCCATGCCAGGCAGTGAATGGATGAGCCGCAACGTATTGGGTGCAGCAATCCCCTGAAGGAGGCATCTGATCAAGAGGGGAAGAATGCCAATTATGTGCTCCCATTCATGCCACTGCAATGAAAGCATAATTCTGACTCTGCTTTCTGACCCACAATATGCAATTTATGCAAATCCAAGCTGTTCTCGCTTCCCTCAGAGCCAAGTGTCCACCAATGCCAGAGCTGGCTCTAACTTTTTGTTTTCCTTTTCAAATCTATTGTTTTCACTGCTGAATATTTAAGACCTTTTGTTGTTGCTGTTGCATTTCTTTGGAAATGAAATAATAATTGAAAAAATCCCACAGCACACAGAAACAAACAAAAGTTGACTTCTCCTCTCTCCAGCCATTCTGCCACGCTCAGTTCCATCCCAACCCCTTATCGTTCCAGCCCAGAGCCTTGCCACGTACTGGCCAAGTGAAGCTTCTCGTGTCTGATCTGCAATGATCCTGACACTTTTGTTCACAGCAAATACTGAAAGTTGCACCAAGCTGCATGGTGGTTTTATAGGATTAGCCCGAATACTGAGCCAACTGTCAATATAAGGCTCCAAACCATTTCTATCCCTGGCAAACACGGATACGAACCAGACTCAGGCCATGATACTAAGATTGGCTTCACAGAACAAGTAGCAGGTCTGAGGCTAAAAATATCAAATTACTGCAGCCTTCCTTTATTTTTTTTCCCTTTTTTAAATCATGTCTACTGGCTGCCTTTTTTTTTTTTTTTTATAATTAGAAAAAGACAAAGACAAAAATAAAGTACTTATCCTGCCTGCTCCTTGGAGAAAGGAGCATTGCCCTTTACTTATCTCTGAAGAGCCACACAGATTTAATATTATTATTAGCCACAACTATTTGTATTTCTGTAGCACACAGAAGTCCCGGCAGAGCCCGGAAGCCTCACAATGCTAGATGCTAAAACACACCGTGCTAAGGGACTGTGCCTGCTCCAGAGAATTGATGATCTAAGACGATGTGTGGTGACAGGGGAACAGATTGGTGGAGCAGTTCGCCCAAGATCATACAGTGAGAGCACAGCAAAGCCAAGAAAAGAAGCGGGGTCCTTGTGAACAGAGTGCCCTATCTATCAGACCACGTCTTCTACTTATTATGGCAGGGAACAACAACAATAATGCACGGATTTGAAGGCTCTTTCGAAGGAGAGGGGTATTACTGAGGTAAGGCAGATTTTAGGTCAAAATGACCTGTAGATATCGCCCAGCAAGACAGCAGCCATGCCGAGAACAGCTCATGAAATCCAAGGCCCGCTTTTAAGCCCCGCCTGGTGACTCACAGCACCCTGCCTACGCTCTGAGGACCTGCTTGGTCCACACAGAAGTTTAAGGAAAAGCCTGGGAATGCCTGCTCATCTGCACACGGGGATCTGCATGGCAGGGAACAGCAGGGACACCTCGGAGCTGCCCCAGTTGGCCATTCCTGCTGCAGAGAGTTGAACATTTCCACTTCCAGCTCAAGCCCTACTTGAGTCGACACAGCCGGCAGAGCAGGTGACAACGGCCCCCTGTACAAGCGGTGGGGCAGAGCACAGATTGCAGAAACACAAACCTACTCTAAATTTAATTTATTTTTATTACATGTACATTAGAACTAACATCTGGAAGTGTTAAGTAGAGTCCTACTGTACTAGATGATGTAAAAAAATGTAAGAAAACAGTCCCTGCACTAAAAAACTTGCAACCTAATTTGGGATCCCTCATCATCCTGGAAATAAAGGTCTGGGACTTGCTGCTCAGCATCTACTACAACAGGATCTGCAACCAAGCCTGAACAAAACAATCCCTGACCCACTGGGGTGACCACTATGAGTCTACATCCTGCAGCTACCATATTTTAGGGCCAAAGACTGCAATTGCTCCCTTGTCCAGAGATGGAAGAGGGCCCTTGTAGCTGTAGCAGAGGAACAACTCTGACTTTAATTGTTAGTGTCACACATCTTAGTGGAGCTGGACAGAAAACCAGGATACAAGCAAGAACGCAAGTGTGGTGTGCAAATAGTCCTGAAGGAACCATGATGCTTGCGGGAAGAAAGGCACCGCTTCAGAAGAAAGACTTTTAAAACAAAGTCTTCTGCAAAGTTAAGTTCATTCTGTATTTAAAACCATCACATGGAAAATTCAATTGTTCTCCAATGCATCGCTGTACCAAACCAGGAGCCTAAATTCAATCATTAAAGTGTGAAACTGATGAATTTAAATCCATAGTAAGTGCAAATTTCAACACAATTTTAAGCAAGGAGTCGCTCCCAACACCTTCATAACATGTCAACACATAGTCATATATTTGTTTCTGGGACTCTTCAAATGTCTCCTTTTACTGTTTCATTTTTTTCTTGCCAAAACAAATTCTTAAAGCTATCCCGATGTTCTGAAAAAATATAAACACTTTCCGCATGTTAAAATCTAAGGTGGCCACGACAGAAATTTTAGAGACACAAATCTTGCAGGGGGAAAAAAAAAAAATCACACAAAAGAAACTTTTCACTATACATAAGAGGAATCTGAACTGATTCCCATCTGATTAATTTTAACTTCTAATTTGTCCTTGGATCACACTGCAGTACGGACGTCATTTTTTAATTTCACTGTTTTGTAAGTAGCCAGTACTGTCCTTGTAAAGGGCGAAGAAATCCCCATATATCAGGAAGGCTTTTGGCTGAGAGGAAGTTTAGTAATTACTCCAGAGAAATAAATACAACAATCAAAAGTACTTCCCAGGACATGAAGGCAAATATCCACCCTTTCTTGAAAGAAGGGGCTGTCTTACGTATACATTCCCATCTTCGATTATCGTGACTGCCTGTAACCATTCAGCTCTCTGTTAAGTCAACTGCAGGGCTCAAGAACATTTCCTGGCATTCTTCACATTTTTTTTACATGTTGCAATTTTATCTGGTGTGTATCATGTGCTTCCCCCTGAAACGCCTGAACCAAACCCTCTTCCTCCTGACAGAGGAGTTTGGGCTTCGTAAACTTGACTGCAGCTCTCAGAAACCTCATCACTTGAGAGCTGCGTTAGAAATCAGTGAAAACAGAGCAGGTTTGGCTTTGAGAGGTAAAACCACTGTAAGCTCCAGCAGCAGGGGATGCAAATGGACCAACGCCTCCCCTTAAAGACACTTTCATCCAGTTCTAAGCCTGTGAATTTATTGCCCCAATGTCTTGGAGCTTCCCTGTCCCTCCGCCCAAAATTCTTAGTGTACGTTTCATTACCTTTACTGCACCCTTCCACAGCTCTATCCCTGCAGCTCCCCCGACACCCATTTTAGTTGAGGAAAGCAGTCATTTTGGTTTAACTGGGGCTGTGACAGAGCTGGTGCCTGCAGTGCAT
Source organism: Lycocorax pyrrhopterus obiensis (assembly GCA_014706295.1). Lineage (NCBI taxonomy): Eukaryota > Metazoa > Chordata > Aves > Passeriformes > Paradisaeidae > Lycocorax > Lycocorax pyrrhopterus. The sequence continues at coordinate 56,418,141 of JACSVZ010000015.1, read as the reverse complement.
TTGGCAGGAGCCTCCAGCTGGATGGGGGCAGGATAGAAGGGCCCTGCATGAGGGGCAGCTCACTGCCCACCTGTGATTTACTACCAGCACACAGCAATATTTAGGGTGCAATAATAAGGTGGTACACGGGTGCTTTACCAACAAACAAGATGGGGAAGGGAATAACTGTATTTCCCCTGTTGTTCTAAGGGGAGGTTCACCAAAAGGTTAGCGAGAAAACAATGTAGGCCCATCGATCACCGGGACAGCTACCCTAGAAAGGTTACCCCGTGTTCCTGCCTCATTTTTCACATCTATAATTACCCTGCCGCTTCTCCTCGCATCCCACCCATCGCCAGGCAGCAAATGCCAAGCACCGCTGCTTTATTAATTATGTATTTTGCTCACGCCCATTGTCGCCGCCCCACAAGATGCTACAGCGGCTGCAGGATTAAGCGGCACAACTTCTGTGATCTGCACAGGGTGGCGTGGCCAGGGAAAAGGAGCTTGAGGGCTTTCCTGCTTTTCCTTCAGCAGATAGGGGAAGCTTCCAGCTCCATACCCCATTGAGGTGGGATGGAGCTGGGAGGGATGCAGCTCTTTACATCTGCCCTGCGAGAGGGAGAAGCAATGTAGGGGCATATGAGGGAAGACTGCTTCCATTCATGAAGGGCTCAGATTTCTCTTGGATCTTCATCCAACTGAAACAAAATGCCAATATTGCTGAACATACTTAGCACCTCCTAAAGTGCAATCCTACTCCGAACAGTGCCTGCCTAAAAACAGCAACGCCAGGCTCCTTGTTTACTGTGTCTTCCTGATGCCCGATCTGAATGTCTCAGTTTAAAAGGAAAAAGAGGAAAAAAAGAGTAATTTTTCTACCTACCAGCCCAACAAACCCAACCACAGCTTTGAGAACTGCTCTGGACTCGTTTCTTGCATATTTATGCACACAGACACGAGCAGCCAAATTAAGAGTTATGCAGAGATGGGCAGGGGAAGTGCAAGGCAATGATTTGAAGACAACAAATTTGCAGGGACCTCAGTACGTTTCTACTCATAATCTACAGCATCACGTTTCTGATTCAGGGGAGCCTGAGGGGTTTTTTTTTTGCTTTGAGGAAACCTAAAATAGCCTCCTTTGAGAACATGCATTCTGTAATCAGCACTTCATCCTTCTGCAGTATTTCTGAATCCAGGCTTTTCAGTTGTAGAATAATAGTAAATATGCATAAAATAGGGAAAACTTCTGTTTGATTGAGAAGTATTTTCTGTTCTTGCTTTTATTCTGTCCCACCAGAAACTACAATTAATTTATGCTCTAACAACACTAAAATAATTATTTTCTAATTGTAACCATATCTGCAATAGAAGCCAGGATTGATGCAAAGTGGAATAGAAAAAAAATTGCTGACAAAAGCAAGAAGATCGCATGACAAAAGCCAGCACAACGACACAGAGTTGCAGGCGTGTGCTGTTTTGGACTCCAGAGAAGTTCACACCCGTTGAATGGTAATGAAAAGAGAAATACCCTGGAAAAGCCAGTAGGAGTAGACTCAAGAGGAAATTAAATACAGAATTTCTCATGAGAAAAAAACCTAGAGTGAAAGCTTTTGCAGTCTTTGACGCTGTTGAGCTTGGAGATACTCACCTTAGGATCCTGATAGAAAAGTGCTAGGCATAAGTAAGCTCCAGAAAAACCAAGAAGGTGTAGTCCTCCTTCACACTGCCAAGAAAAACCAAAAGCATGGCACCTGCCGACCTGCTGCCCTTCGAGGCTAATTCACTGCACCAAATGTGCTCCACAACACATCCCTGAGACTGGAGGTGATCCAGGCACCTCTGCCAGACTTAGTTGATGGCTGAAAGCAAGAGAAAACCCACCAGAAGCACTGGCTTTTTGCATTGATGCCCATCCCGCACACAGAGAAGGCATGGGTGGCTCCTGACCAGAAGTCAGAGTTACCATCAGCAGAAAACCTCTATCACAGAGCTCATCTGAATGCAAGAGAGTGAAAGCCACCTACATCCTCCATCCACACCCCTTGTGCTGACTTCTCCAGTCAGGCCTGGTTTGTAGTGATCTTCTTTCTTCCAGTGGAGAAGGACAGTGTCAGTGCAGTGCTCATCACCCCCTGAATCCATAAGGCAACGCTGATTTGTCATGTGAGTGTGAGGACTGACACTGTGCCCATGTATGGTCTGTTGGACTAAGAGGGGAGAGAGCCCTCAAGAGTGACCAGGAGATACCTAAAGCTTCTGGTTTTGACACTGCCTGTGAGATCCTCAGGGACATCTGGAGAAGAAAGGGAAATGCCTTTATTGTGTTTTCAGGGCCATTTATGAGAAAATGTCACAATCTCACGCATGGTCAATTTAAAAAATCTAAAATTCAATGATGGGAGTTTTCTTGCCCTCCTGATTAAGCCCATTTACAGTTCTTTCAGGTTGATGGTTTAGCCATAAGCTGGGGCATATGTGCTTGGGAACATCTCTTGATTGTTTCTTTGAATTCCATTGTTTACTTACTTGTTACAGAAACAAAGAACAATCAACAGCACGGTACAGAGCCACATGCTCTGGAGTGGAGCAGCAGCCACAGACCCTTCAGAGATGGGTCCTCTGAGGATCCATCTCACTCACTTTTAGAAAAATCCCTGCTTTCCCACTTTTCCTTGAAGCAGCAAGCTAGACGAGGGAAGGATTAATTAGCTGATGTTTCTAAAGCTCTTTGAAGATGAAAAGTGTTATTTTTATTTTCAAGTCTCACCAAATGAGAAAAAAAATCAAAAAAGAAAAGGCCAGAGAAAGACTTCTGCTGTTTCCTACAGAGAGAGGTCTCAGGACTGAGCTCCTGTACAGAGACACTCCTCCAACACCATGTATTAACCGGCAAGCCAACACCACAGCCCTTCCTCTGGGCCATGCATCTCTGCCCAGCTGCCTATTTTCATGGAACATGTGGAACTCAATACCACTGAGACCTCTCCCCCTGCATCAAAGTTGCTGAATTTGTTCACCAGATTCAAAAGTTAAGGGGAACACAGCAGCAGTGTGATCACACACACCTTGTTTCCTTAGAAAAGCAGACTGAAAGCAAACGAGGGAGGCTCTTGAATACAGATGCAGAGTACTCAGCTGCCCAGGAGCCTGGTGGGCTATTTTTTACTGAAGTGTAAATCACAGAAATGATTTATCTTTCTTAAACACTTTGTACCTCCTGATGGAATTTCTGTATGTCTCTATTCTTTTTTTCCTCCTCTCTGGCATCATGAGGATGCACTCAAGCAGCAAAGGCTTGCTGTGGGGAGGACTAGGATCCCCTGGCAGCTGGAGAGCAACAAGAAGCTTACAGGTAGGGTGCCCTGCCCTAGGAAGACAAAAATAGCAAGAAGACAGACAGGATTGCAATGTATTAGCCAAGCTGTGCTTAACACCCAAGACAAGGACGACAATGAGCTGTTACATGTCAGGCCTGAAATGAGCTGGAAACGAAGAAGAGAAAGACTCCTGTGTGCAGCCCATTTACAGCTCCTTCAACTCCATGATCTCATCAAAATCTCACCACCACCAAATATAAACAGGATGCTTGCTTTTGAATTATCCTGTTAGGTAACACTGAATATTTATCTCACGGATGCCTAAGGTCCAGCACCAGATATATTCATTCCCCCTGACCAGGCAGGGCTGGCAGCACCTGTCCTGAGCCTGCTTTCACCAGAATTCCTCTCCCTGCTCTCAGCTCAGCAAGGCACAATGCGCAAGAGCTGAGAGGTCCTGCAGAAAAACAGCCATCTGGTGAAGGGGCAGGAAGAACCAGTTAAAAACAGAGTAGCTCCACCATATGGAGAAAATAATTCAGTTGGGCAGTGTAGGAAGAAGCAAACCCTATTATAATAATTGTGTTGCCAAGTGATGTTGCAGACTTGTTTTTCCCCTCGTGGCTTCTGCACTGATTAAGAACAGCTTCCCCCATAATATGGCACAATCCCCACAGCAAGATCACACTGTTCCCCCAAGTGACTTGTGGGAATACCAGGTTAGTACCAAAATGTCCACAGCATGAACTGAGCATGGAGACAGGAGCACTGCACCCCCTTACCACCTTGCTTATCCTTCCATTCTGAGTTTAAACACCAAGACTTTGGGACAAGCCAGCCTGGTTCAGCTGGACGGCATCCCGAGGAAAGCTGACTCAGACTTAGCACAGGAGGCAATTACACTAGTGAAAAGCCAGGTTTGGAAAACTTCTGGCCCACCAAACCCAAGGACAGGTAATGCAAAACCTGCTTGGGGCTAAGGCACCTCTCTTCCTACACATGGGAATTCTGGTCCCCCTGTAATCACCCATGTATTCAGAACAGAGCAATTTAATAAAGCCCTGATTATAAACAGGTCCTTCTAGAACAGCTCCCCTTCTTCTTCAGGCTGTTGATATAAAGGTACCAGGCGTGGCAGCTCCAGAAGTACTCCTTCCCCTGCAGACTGAAGGTGACTCCTGCCTGGAGATCACACTAATCCCCCCCACAAGAGCCATTACTACTTGGGCTCCTAGAGTCCTGCAATCAGATTATCATCACTAAGAGCTAATTATGTGCAAACACTGAGTTTCCAATGTCCCTCCCTGTCTCTCCTGGTCACAGCGGCACACCCCTGCTGGGAATCCACCGGGCAAGGGATCCACCTCCGCTGCTGCTCCCTGCCCACTCTCCATGCTGCCCCAGCCAGCAGTGCAAGGTGAGGTGCTGGCACCATCTCCTCAGCTAGCACACGCTGCTGCTGAGCCCGGCAGAACAGCTGCCCAGGCCAGGCTAACTCTGGGGCAAGGACAGATCTGGATGCCAAGCACAGCCACCACACTTTTTCCTTTGTTTCCAACCCCCACCCCCTTTCCTCTTTCTCCCTTCTCATCCATTCCCATGCTGTGGCTTTCTGCTGGCTGCATTTATTTCCAGAGACATGCATGCTTGTAAACAGAGATTTCCTTGCATGAGCTGCCTTGCAGCTTCCATCCAAAATGGACAAACCCACTCATGTCTCCAAGGGCGTGGAAGACAGAGAGGGAAACGCAGCCTCTTGCTGCAGGCATCTTTCCCAAGAAAGCAAAATCCCGGTCTGAGGCCAGTTAACGTATTAGTCATTAATTCTGGATAAAAGGAAACGTATTTGCATGGCCCTGCTTAGACAAGACTGAAATCTTAACATGCCCCTCCCCCTTCCCTGCTCTCCTTTAATACCTTATTAATATTATACGGCAGCACAAGCCAACATGCAAATAGAGCTCTATGCAAATACAGCTCAACGCAAAGACAGCTGCACTTGGCTCAGTGCGTTACTGCAACTCCAGGGGAATAGCCAGGGGAAAAATAAATCATATAGATGATAGAGAAAGCATGTCTTAGCTTCCAAATTTCCAGGGAGAAAGCCATGTGTGCACGTCTGTCAGGGCAGAGTTTACCAAGTTTCATCAAGGAGATAAGGTAGTTAATACTTTGCTTAATTAGAGGCTGCAATGTTCTCTTTGGGATGCTGAGAGGATTGCCCTCTTAAATATCTAAGGCTCTGTCTTGCAAAACCTAATTCTGAAGTGGACTTAAAAGTACAACTCTGCTCACTTAAAGGAATAGAGTCAGCTTTCCTGTACATTATTTCTCTGTTTATTGTTTCACATCAGATATACTTAGTTTCTAGACAGAAGCCTTGTTACAGGTTCTCCCCAAAGCACAGGCCTGCAAACAGAAACCCTGAATTTGAAAGTCAATCACTTCTATTCCTTCCCCAGCACTGCTACCAGCATTGCATTAATTGCTGCTGGCAATCAACAGGTCCCCTGGTATAACACAGACGAGGGGCAGAAATATTTCAACTGAGAGCGATGAAGAGAATGAACAAAATGAAAATTTTACTCTGACACATTTGTTGTCTGGCCCCTTGGAGCAGGATCTAGATCAAGGGTGCTCTCAGAGCTGCTGATAACTACCATAGCTGCCTGCCTGCAAGCAGAATGAAGTTCCATTTGACTCTAGCTGTGAGAAGCAAGCCAGCAGGTCAGCCCTTAAGGTGTGAGTGGTATCAGAAAGACTCAAGCATTTTGCATTTCCATGAAGACAGCTGCTGGATTTTCAGAAACTTTACTATACCCAGGTACGGCAAGTGCAATTTATTAATCCCGCTTTATGGCTGGGAAGACGAAGAGATGTAGCAGAAAAATAATTACAAGTTCACAGAAGCAAACAAGGAAACAACTTCCTTTGTCCCAGCTGTGTGTGTTGGCCAAAAGATCATCTTTGGATACAAGTGCCAAGTTTAAGAGTAATGCACATCACTGCAATTGGTGACCTTGCATTTAGAAGTATTTCTCAGCTGTAAAGGATAGCTGAGAACGCATTAATGTCACCTGGAGCACTTTTTGAGAACAAGCAGTCCAAGGAATGTGATTTTTGTTGAAGAACTATTTGGAAATGAGGTTCCCAGCTGGAAAGCTCATCTGCTAGAAATGGCAAAGGAACGAGGGCATGTCTTGCCCAATAAATACTGAAACAACACATCCCTGCTCCTAGCACAAGAACTGTGAGTCTCCAAGGAGCTGGAGTTCAGGAAAGAACTGAGCAGAACACCTTGCATCCCTTACTGGCATCTCTTCCAGCTGACACCACTTCATCAGTGAGCCTGAAGGAAGGGCTTGTAGAAGTTACCTCCACATGCTCACATGCTTCTTCCAGGCACTGGGTTTTAGATGTTTTGCAAATGCCAGCTTCAAAATGAGAGAGAGAAGAAGGTTACAAAACAATATAACAACTGAAATCTTTGCAAAGCAACGTCCTGTCTCTGGTGATCATTGATTCAAGCTCAGGATGGGTTACTTTGCTGTTAACTGTACTCCATACTATTATCCCATACACTGCTTTTTTTTACAGATAATGCTGTAGATCCATACCTGTGCCATGGGCAGGGCTTGTATTTGGAAATATCCATAGGCAGGCATCTGGCATGTAGCAACACATCAGAAAGGGCGTCAACAATTTTATTTTTATTTTTTAAATTTCAGTGCAATCAGTCTTTTAGCATTTTTCCTTCTTTATGTAACTGGGAAAGGGCTGAGGTGAGAAGGATCCCACACAGAAAAAGAGCTGGCTTGCAATGCAGAAGAATGAAAGCACTGCTAAGAAAATGAGAAGACAGCTGGCTGCCACAAAGGGTGCCAGACCTCGTGTCTAAAATTAAAGAATCTCATGTTCTGAGGAAAGCACCTAGTCTCACCCTTAAGCAGAAAATTAAAAAGCAAGAACTGGAGCACACCATATTATCACTGGTGCCCCATGAAAACCTTACACAAGCTGGGATCCAGACTGAACCCTACACATGTTGGTAGTACCTGACAGGCTTTATTCTTCAGTGGCTTGTTTCAAGGCCTGAATGAACAGAGATCAAAAAATGCCTGGTCAATGGCCAAGAGCTGGACCCACCTTACAAAGAGTAGTCACTTCTGGTAGCACAGCTGGGCAGCCCTAGAAAGGCCAAAGCCAAGCGAGTCATAAGGTTGGCTTAGCCCTTTACCTAGATAGGATCTCTCCAGGCCACACAAGACAAAAAAGAAAACAGGTATTTTACCCCTGCTCCAACACTGGTCATGCTACCACACTCCCCACCTTCCCTGTCTGCTTCCCCAGCAGGAGCTTAACTGTTCTGGATTGGAGAGAGACATCCTGATTAACAGAGATGAGTAACAAAGAAGGTACCAACACAGGCACCTCCTGCACAGCTCTAGTCGGACGTCAAGAGCAAGTACCACCTGCGGACCTGGAGTCTCACCTCCATGCAAAGCTTGGGGAAGCACAGCCCCAGCCTGGCTGCTGTGCTGGAGGCTGTGGTTTCCACACACATCTCCTCCTGGTGGCACTGCTGCTTTAACCAGTCTCTGCCCCAAACCCCGGACTGCCCCGCTGCGTATGACAAGCTGGTACAAATTCTCAGCAGATCACGGGCGGGTGGACTGGCTCCGATGCACCAGGGAGGTAAGATGGGGAGGGAGGCAGCAGTGCTTAGGCAGCTGCTGTCACCAAAGGGCAGGTTTGTGAGCATGCCCCAAGAAGACAGCTTGGTGAGCTCAGGACCAAGCTATCACATACAGGTATGTAAAAATCAAGCTAGAGCAACGAGCAGAGTGATGGAGATCAAAGTGGGGGAACACATCGCTGGCCCACGGCTCATTTCTCCTACGCTCCCGGCACCATGGTCTTTCAGGTGGTGCTCGGTGGTTTGGACATTAATCACAGATGAGGGGTATTTTCTCTCTCATGAAAGCAGAAACCCCCCAGAAGGCAGCCTGCCAGAGCAGGCTGTGATTCACCCAGCACTCGGAGGAGGGACTGGCAGAGGCACGCACCTCATAAGAGATCACAGACTTTGTGCTGTCCCTTGTCCTCGCCTGCGGAGCCGCCAGGGAGGCGAGCTTGGCTTTTCATATTAGCGCATAGTAAATTAAATCTCTTTCTTTTTAGAAGGAAGGGGGAAATTGCATCACCTCCCCAGTTTCCCAGCACTTGAATCTTGAATGTGTTTCCCACCAACAGCACAAGCAACACGTTTCATGTTCAAAAGGCAAAGAACAGCAGTGTGAGGGAAATGGAAAATTTACCACTCCTGATCAGGTAACAAATACAGGAGAAAAACATCCCTGACAAACAGTCATAAGTACTTTGGAGAAAAAATCTCTTACGCTTTACCAAACTCTTCCCAGATTGCATCTGTTTACCAAAAAAAGAAATAAAAAAAAAAAAAATTAATCCACTGTCATCGATGGAATTTTGAAAAATTAGTTTTGCACCTACTTTTCTTGAATTGCTTTAGCACTGACTCAGGAGTTCACATACTACTCCAGTCTTTGCAGATTTTCTTTCAGACATATTTTCTCCCTGGCTTTGGGCCAAGCCCTGGTATTCTTTTTACTTGGGGAAAGTCCTCAGGAAAGTCTGCCGCAGATTTGTTTCGAATTATGGGTCTTTGCCTGTAAAGATTCATCTCTTCCCATCACTGACTAACGCGTGAAAACAATCAAGATCTGGTTGTTGGGAATTTGGCAGGATCACAGAAATTACCTAGCTGTGGCAACCTTGGCCGCAACAGGCTGTGAAAGAACCTTCACACTCCATGGGTCAAACTGCAAGAAGTCACCTGAGAATTCAGGCACACTGTTATCGATATTAATATGAGAATCAACACATATGTCCCCTGTTCCAATTTTCCTGGAAACTATGATGACAAAGTCCCAAGCAGCAGCTCCCTTTGCTCGTCTGGTGGGCAACCAGCAGAAGGTGGCTGCAGACCTTCTCCCTCGCTCCCCATCCTGCCGTGCCCCTGCCCAGTCACCCCCCAGTTCAAAGTCACTGGAGGCCTTGGTTCTTATCATGAAATGTTCTGCCAAATCAAATGTAAACAAATGACATGCACAGTTGACATGGCAACAAAGCAGCCCTGCACGCAACGCGGCAGCATTTAACTCTGCTGGGCTGGGCACAAATTTGCAGAAAAAAAGACCAGAGCATGCAGGAAACAGCAAAGGTAAAGGACAGAATCTCCTCTCCTTTCCCTGGATGCCTGGAGAAATACACTGCTCAGCACCCAGGGGGTTGCTGAAAGAACAGCCAGACCACCTCCTGCAAGATGTCTTCAAATTTCCAGGCAGTTTTGGGTGGCATGAGAACTCCAGAGCATCACACGTGCTTATAGATCTCAAAGCCCCTCACAAAGGAGTTCAGCATTTCAGACTAGTCTTTCCTATTGAAGACTGGCAGCATATCCCTCTTCCCTCATGACCCACCCTTGTCTATAGGCCACTCACAGGAGCAGAGCCCAGGCATCCACCATGCACACAACAATGAAAAAAACCAGCAGAGAGTGTGAAAGGGCTCAGGGATGTATGCAGCAGCACACTGGTACAACCACTTGGTATACAATATTACATTATTTGCCCACCTTTCAAATCTCCCACCAAAATACAGCTCTAGGCACATACATTCTTAATAAAAGGTGTCAGAATAAAAGTTACCACTGCACTTGGGCTCACCCTGGACTGTGCAGTTTTGTCAGCTCCCTTATATTAAGTCAGATCCAACGAAGCTTGGAGCCAAAGGTGGGTGTTTACCTGCAAGCACTTTGGGGCAGGGACTACAGCAGTGTGATTTGACACTGCTTTTCTCTACAGACCTTATAATCTTCTAATTTTAGACACCCAGGACAGTTTTCATGCTTTGGCCTGATAAAAAAACCACCATGTGCTGCAAAAGAGCATCTTTTTTTATCATGGTGGGAGCACTGTTCCAGGTATGGGGGCACAAATCCCAACAGAGCATGCACAGAAAGTGTAAATACTTTGGGAGCCTCAACACCAGGAAGCATCTTTTTTGGAGCAAACTACATTGGTTTCACCTCTCTGAGGACGGCTTGCAATCTCCAAGTGCCCTTCCAGGCGAGCCTAGCAAGGCACATCAAGCCTGCAAGGCAGAGCCCCTTTAAATAAAAGCAGCTGCTGATGTTAAGATAAGCATCCAAGCAGTAAAAATAATGAAGCTGGCTCTTAAATAATGAGTGCTGATGGCCCCCTCTGCTTGCATTCCTAGTCTAATTACTTACATGGTTAGCTCAGCCCTATATGCCTTTCAAATGCTGCCATTTAAAAATGAAAGTTAAATCCACTTGGAGAGGACAAGAACTAATGGGAACTACAGTGTGTGCACATTGCTGCTGGAGGTGAGGGTCCTGCCACGGGGGCCTTTCCCCTGCGTCTCTACTTTCAACAGGAAAACACAATTTAAAAATCAAATGAGTTCCCAGCTTACAGATGGAAGAATAGCTGTTTAAGATGGAGGAATCCGCAGCTTTTGAGCTTGGGAATTCAAACTGTTGCCTAGCCCGAGATGCTGTGAGCCTTGGGTTATGGTGCTTATGCCAGGGAAGGCGTGAGGAGTAGTAGCTCCTGGTGGTGGAACCACAGGCCCAGGACACAGCCCCGCTGCTGCTCTGTGCTGGGACCTCCTTCAGCTCTGCCCAGCTCCAGGACAGCACCTGCAGCATCCTCACCCCATGTGGTGCATGTCCCAGTCACATGGACAGAGCAGCCCTGGGAATGGACATGTGTGTGAAATCCCACCAGCACATCCAGAGGGCTTCTGGCACAGCTTCCGAGATCAAATTAGAGGGTTAAGAGTTGCTGGGGTGGAAAAAAAAAAAGAAAAAAAGAAAACACAACTCCCCAAGAATAAGATAGGACTACACATACTAAATGGGATGAGGAAATGGCAGGAAGAGGGGCAGATAATGGCTTTGGTGAAGAGGTCAGGGCCCAGAGCACCATCCCACCACCACAAGAGGGGTGCCCACCTGAAGAAAGGCTGCAACCCCACAGGGCAGCACCCCAACTGGTGTCTCATATGTGCTCTTCCCATTTAGTTTGCCACCAACATTTTGGCTTCAGAAGCTATCCTGGCAACAAATTCTTTCCTGAAAATTTATCACATGCCTTTATACAAAGCTGCCAGAATAATTTATAGACACTTACCTAACAATATCTGCTTTTGCTGCAGTCATTAAAGAAATAAACAGAGGCTGGAAAAGAATCAGTTTGGAAAAGGGGCCTCTACTTAGGAGGAACAACAGGCTCGGACGAGCAAATGCTGCCCTGCCTCAGAGACAGGCTAGCGTGACAACAGTGATGGATTACGGAGAGGGACTGCTTCTCAAAATGACGTCCAATTACTCTTCATGCCCAATCAAACTGGTTTTAAGTTATCCCTCAAGTGAAAGAAGCATTCCTGATCTGGAAGAGAAGGCAGGGGCTTTGTGTGTAAATAAATAATTAGAAATAAACATAGGCTGATGGTGCAGTTGCTGGGGTCTATCAGAGAAGAAATGAGAAAAAGCAGCAGTAATGGATTGCTTTCTGTCTCACATCTGTGCGGATTTTTTCTGAGATCTGTAATTTATGACAGATTGTTTTTATCAGCCAGTAAACAATGATTTATAACATTAATAAGCAGCAATAGGTAAGTTCCCCAAATATGATTCCCCTGTGTACTTCCCCATGACAGGGATGGAAAAGATTTTTCTTTCTAATAGGAAGAGTGAATCTCACAAAACCATTAGCACCATCCAGTAACCACAAAAGAAAGTCCTGTGTGCTTGTCAGGGACACAAACCCAGTTTGCAGCCTGCCTTTGTCCCCATCCCTGAGAGCTCGTCCCGGAGCGAGGAGGAGGGAAATGATGGCTGGGCTCACTCACGCATACAAGTGCATGGAACTAGGGCTCCTGGCTTGCAGTGTGCTTGGGGATGTGCTGTGCCTTTTGGAAATGAAGCACCAGCTACACATCTGGGCTGCTGGATGTATTCATTGCAGGCACTACATGTCTCCAGTGCCAGTTTTCCTGCATTTAACAACTCCAGAATGACTCTGACCACTTCAAGAAGGATATCGAAGAGAGCCTGACAATTACTTTACTTTTACAACCTAGATTTGGAATAAACGGCTTGGAGGAATCCAGAATAAGTCCCCTTGCCCTTTTCTCACAAGTCCTCACAAATTTCATCCCTCCAAAAAGCACCTGCAAACAGCCAAGAGCTCAGACATAAAATGTGGTCATTAATGAAGATGTGCCTCTACTTCCAGAATGTAATTCATTAGGAGAGAAGGGGAGGGCAAGAAGAAGGAAATCAAACGCAGCTTCCTTAATGTTCAACAGTATTCTATGAGTCCAGTTCTGGGGAATACGAGTAGTAAATTGCTGAGTGACTTTCTAATCTAATTATTTCACTTGCAATTCAAATTATTTTCCAATTAAAACCAAGCTAATACATTCTGAAATGTAAATCAGACTCTATTACCTTTTTTTAATTGCAATGCCGAAACTATTCCCCTTTTCCCTTTAATTGATAGAAGTCAGGGGGAGATTTCCACACATTCTCTTGCAGTCCTGTAGGGTTACCTCATACTGGCATTGCCAGTCTCACCATCCTTCACCTCTGCCCTTGTTCCCACCACAGCGGAGGCCGCTGCTCTTTGCTTAATAAAGCAAAAAGCCTAGAGAAAAAGGCAGAGGAACAGCTCTCTTCTCTCTGCCTGATGGCAAAGGCACAAAGGTAGAGACAAAAGATTTCCATCAAGTGCCAGCTCTTGCCCTAGAAACAGGGTGTTTGTCCCCGGTCAGTGAGGACCAGGCAGCCCTGGTGTGGTACACACAGCAAGTACCCGTGGCTTCACTTCTCCTGCACTTGATGGCTGCCTTCACTCAGGAAAAAAAAAAAAGAGGAAATAAGTACAGAACATTTTGTCCATTGAGCCAGCCCAAGTCAGATATAAATACATAAAGAATGAGCAAGGAAGCTTCTTCCGTAAAGGGAAGCTATTTTTGATTTAGGCAGGGCCCTTTCCAGACTGAAAACTTCTGAATAAACTCGCAATGTCTATATTACTTCCCTTTTCTCTCTAATTGACAAAACGAATCCTGCAGATTATCTCTGCCTTTCAGCTTCTCTCACATCCTACACTCGCCTTCTTTTTCTCCATGTTTCTTGCAATTTTGACCTCAGCAGCCACTCAAGACCCTCTTGCTCCAGGGTGGGTGTCCCCACTCTTCCCCAGTACCCCTGGCGACCTCCCCAGGAGCTGGGCCACTGCATCCCTGCACAGTGGTGCTGCCTGGGCAGCGGCCCATCACAGCATGCCCACCTTCCTGCAGTGCTGGTGGAGGAACACAAGGCACTCACTGTCACCGCTGTGGCACGGGATGGGAGCGGATAAACCAGCGGGGAACAGCCTGTTCCCTCTGCAGTCCACGCCTGCCTCAGCCCCAGCCTTCCCTCCTGACCCCCACGGATCACGATGTGACGGACGGAGCTGAGCAAGCAAGGGTGCCATGAAGGGTGGGTGCTCGTCCCAGAGTGAAATGCCCGCAGGAAAAGCAAGTGAAAACCAGTGAAACCAAGCAGAGTCACACCCCAGCTGTGTGGGCAGCTGCTCCAGCCATGATGGGCTGCGCTCTTAAGAGTTCCCCTTCTTGAGTCAGAAATGTGAATTAAAGGGAAAAAAAACCCCAAAGACACAAGAATAAGGAGTGGCTGACACTCAGCCTGGCAGACAGGAACTGCACCGACAAGAGCAGCATGAACCCTCACCTGTATTCCACTATTAATGGAATAAATTAATAGGGACTGCAGATGTGGAAAGGCTCGCCTGGAATCCAGAAGGTGCCTAATCCAAATTCAGTGTGGATTTATACTTCCCACAGTCACACTGCCTTCAAAAAAGCTAATGGAGACACAAGTCAAAGGGAACTACCTTCCTCTTTGGTGCAAATACGCCCTTTTCTGACGTTTAACTTTTCAGCATTATCTCTAAAGTGATCTGGGAATTTTCAAAATACAGATTTACTTCATCCAGCAAACATCCATTCCCTGCTTGCTCTCTTCCTGAAGTTTGATGTTAAAGCTTCTATTGCTTTGTAGTTTATGTCACTACAACACACTAGAAATTATTTGGAGAATACAAATTATTAATTACTTGCCCTCTCACATAGGAAAAAAAAAATCAATGGTATATAATTACTTTTTTCAGGTTAGTCCTCAAATGAAGCGTTTCATCTGAAAAAAAAATTCTCTAAATATTTAAAGTATTTAACATATATACAAAATATTTTAACTTTATATTATGCATTTAGATTCTTGAGTCAGAGAACTAGCCAGGCAGTTAGAAATTTGGATGCCTTTTGAGTCTGAACTACCAGCACCTTTCAAAAATTGTATGTGGAGATATTAAAAAAAAAACCCTGGCCATAACACACAGTTTTCCAGAACTTATCTCAGCAGATAGGTGGTGATCTGTTGTTATAGAAAACATTTTGGACTTCTGGTTTACTGTATTGTTTAAGGAAGGTTCAAACCCCCAAACCTTACACATGAAGTCCCCATTTTCAAGGTAGCAGGGAGGAAGGAGAAGCAAAAAACTCTAGTGGGATTTTTATGTGTTTAATAAGTCACTGGCAATCTCTTCATGATGCAGGTCATGGTAATCCAGGCTGTCTCTCCCTCTCGAGGACTTCAGTGGCTGGCTGCAGCTCTCCATGCCACAGTGACACCCCTCAAACCCACTACAGCCCGTTCTATTTTTCTCTTCTGGGTTTTAAGCCACATGTTGCCTGGTATGGCCAGTGCACAGATGAAATAACACCATGTTCATCCAAACCCCTCCTTCCCAACTGGTTTGCGACTGTGGGGTGGTTTTGTCCCTCCTGGGTGCCCGTGGTTTCTGTGTTTCATTGCTTTGGTCTCTTCAACTCCTTCTTACTACGAGCATATTTCTGACAGAAGCAGAAAGCGCAGGGGTGAGTGTGCAAGGAGGCAGTGGAGGGTTTGGAACTTGGCATTTGCAAACAAGGAGGTTTCGGGAAAAGAACAGAACAGGAATGACCTTGCGCTCCTCTCCCACTCCAGGGTTTCGTCTTGCACCTGGATGCCCCACCATGAGGGATTCCTGGCACAGGGGTTATCACCTTCCTCCCTGGTTCTTCCCAGTTTCTTCCCACAATGGATGCTGAGGATTTTAAGAATCTGAAAGGCTCTGGGCAGCTGTGCACTGAGGAAGGATGCCCACCTGGGCAGCTTTCCACTCACCAGGGCCAGGACTGGCAAATAACATCAACCACCCCAAACCCCTTTTCACGGGGGATGCCCCGAGGCCTGCCCAAAGCAAAAGGGGCAGAAAAAACACTGGCCCTGGGATATCCCCCATGCAAAGGGAGATTGGTATCTAAAACTTAGAAAAGCACAAAAACCCCCAAAATCCCAACCAACCAACCAACCAAAAAAAACATACCCTGGACTTCCTTAGCAGCTCCTTTTCAGAACTCAGGAAAATTTTGAAAGCAGATTTTCCAAGAGCTGTCATTTCAGTGAACCTGAACCACAAATAACTCCACAGCTGCTGCACTGGAGATGCAAGGATTTAAATCAAGAGAGAAGCAATTCCTGTGACTTCCATATCATGGAGAATCAGAGAGGTATTCTTTTCTCACCCAGGTTGTTCCTGCAGGTTTTCTCCCAGGAAAGGATAACCTAAAAAGTCACCTACTAATCACCAAAATAATGAGATTATAACTTTTGTTTTTTTAGGAACATATTCAGTTTTTTATATGTAGCTTGTTTTCAAACTCCTTTTTGCAATTACACTGGAATCTAGAAATGCTTCCCTGCTTTTTAAAGTTGAAAACCAGATTCTCTCAGGTAGGTAGGATGTCCTACCTGAAAAAAACCCAAAAACCCCCCAAAAACCCCAAAACAAACAAAAAAGCAGATTATAAGACTTGATGAGAACAAACTAATAATACAGTGCACCTATACCAGTGTTTCAGCTGGGCACTTTTGAGGTAAACTTCTCAGTTGCTCCCAGTGCAGAGTGGCCTCAGAGTGCACAAATGAACATCCACCCACTGAACAAGACCTAGTCCAAATCAGCCACCCCTCAGAATGCCCCAGCCATGGCTGTCGGGTCCTTGACAAAGGATTTGCTCTCCAAACCGTCTCCCACCTGGCCTCACTGATTGCTAAGGCACACAGGGCCACGGACTCGTGGAGGCCCACACACATTCCTTGTTCCCTGCCATCATCCATCAGGAGTCACTTTGCGCTTCACATCCCTGTGCCTGTACCCAGAACAGTGTGAATTTTAGTGTGTAGCCCTTCACGTGGCAGAACAAAAGCACAGGCCTGATTTATTCACATGACCCTTCATTAAGCCCACGAAAGGATTAACAAAATTAATTGAAAGGGTTAATGTATATCTGTAACAGGCTATCCTGGTTATGACATTTAGCTTCCCTGCCACAAACGAGTTATCCAGTCTCTTCTCCAGAGCAGAGATAAATGTCAACAGATACCAACAATCATGTATTATAAATATGCAGTGCATAATTTTTTTTCTCCTGCTGTTTTGAAGGACTACTGTTTTAGATCACAGGCATGAAATACTTAGAAACTTTTGGAATAAGATGTTCTGAATCCTCCTAAACTTTTAATAACTTGCAAATCGTGCTGTCAACCACAGGACAGCACCAGAAAGGTGCCTGTGCCAAGCAGCAACAGCCAAAAACCAGTTCCACTCTCACTGCACCAAGCAGGTACCACTTCTCACAAAGCAGGCGTTGTAGCTGTTGGGTGTCAATTTGTTCTGCTCAGACAGTGGGGTATTAAATGCAAAATAATGCAAAAGAAGATTTGCAGAAAAATCATCCAAGTTCAGTAAAATCTTACAGAGAGTTCTCAGTCCAAATGACGCTGGCTTCCCTCGCTGTCTGAGAAAGCATGTAGAGCCCACACAGGATATGCTTCCACAGAGGAAGGCAGGATCTGCTTTACAGTAGGCACACATGTGCTAGATAACTGTTGTTTACTAGGTCATGTTGATTTTGCTTTCAGCTATGTTTTCTTAGGCACCCACGTCTCTTCATGTAGGAGTGCCTTAGAAATTACAAAATATTACTCCCACTCAACATGCACTCGTGTGTGTATACATTGGGTCTCTGTGTACATAGCTACAGAGATGCCCACCATAAACAAACATTCGCATCCATGAGCTTTCAGAAAAACAAAGGTATTTTTCCATCCCTTCACAGGAAAGGACTGCACTTGAAGAGAGCAAGCGCTACATCCTCACTGCTTTCATCCACTCCGCTCATCCCAAAAGTACTTTGGGATCCCAACTCCTCTCTGCCTCACTTCCCAAGGGACCACACTCAGCACAGCTCTGTTGGCCACCTCCCTCCTGGGGCAGATGGAGGAGCAGAACGGGTTCCTGCTCCACTAAAAGCCTTTCCCTGCAATGCAACTCGCTTGCAACTCAGCATTTCCCCACAGAGGGGCCTCCAAATGCGGATAATTTCGCTCTTCTCCTTCCCTGCCTCTGAAGCATCCCTTCTGCTAGCTGTGGAAAAGCCCAGTTTCTTGGAAAGCAGCAGATTCTCGCTTAAGATAGGAATTCCTGTTACGGAAGCTGATCCCGATCAAGCCCTTCCCTTCTGCCTCGACCTCCACCCCAGTTTAGGAAATTCACCTTCCTGGAAATGCCTTGGCTATAAATACAGCCCTCAGAACAGCCTGTGACATTTTCCCCTTTACTACATAAACTTTCCACTCGCCGAAATCATCCCAGCAAAAGCCAGCACACAATATAAACTGGGGAGAGTGGCGCGGGTGGCAGCAGCCGATGCGCACACATCCATCCCATGGGCACAGCTTCGGCCCGGAGCTACCCTTGCACGTGCATTTGCAAGATCCATAACCTATCCAAAGGATTCAGCCCCTTGTGCTCGTCCCCGCGGCCCTCCCTGCTCCCCACCTCGCTGTCACACCGGGTTTGTTTCATTTTGTAAGCGACGGCTTTACAGAAGCCACGCAGCAGAAGTTATTAATGCTGCTTTGGTACGGGGAAAATCTCATTAACGTCAGCAAAAGGAGGAAGAGTTCTGAAAAGCTCCCAGCTAATTTGCTTTCTTTTAATTTCTTGCAATTACAGTAAGCAGCATAACGCTCTCCCAATAAATGAGTCTTTAGCATTGTGGCAGAGTCGTCTCCCCAATCAATTCTCGCTCAAACTTTTAACCCTTTGCTGGATTGCCAGAGAGCAGAAATGACTACGAGGTGCACGTTCCCAGAACAAATGGTTTTCAGACATTTCCAGTAATTTCTCCACATGGTGGAAAATCCCTGTTTTGGCTGTGCCTTTTTTTTTTTTTTTTTTTTTTTTTTTTAATTTTTTGCTTTGCAGCCATCACAGCAGTACCAAGCTGGTGCTTCCCACATCCTTTGCTTGGTCTAAATTCAGTTTCTCTTACAGTAAACACAGTTCCTAAAGGCTGCAATCCAGTTCTTTTCTGAAAAGAGGTTCAGTGTAGCATATCCCACACACTGGCTGATTTTTAAAACTCTCTGTGTGATCTATTTTCCCTTACTGCTTTGAAAAGTTGAAGAGCAATAATTCTATTTCAGACTGCAGCTTATTATTTTTACTCCACTGCAAAAAAATAAAATTAAAATTTAAAAACCAAATAATGTTGAAGAATGTTTAAGCATACAGTCTGGAGGGTAGTAAGAGGATAAGGGTTTGGTTTGCTTTGGAAAAAAAAAAAAAAAGGCAAAAGTTGTCCTCTTGATAAAGTAAAACTGCATTGGTTTTTCAACCACCAAAAATGTTACAATAAAGCCAACCCCAGAATTTCATTTACTTAATTTCATTCATAGTGGCAGGTTTTCAGTTAAAATGGAAGAAAAAGGTACGGTTGTTGTTGCTGGAGGTTTTTTTCATAAAAAATTTGAAAAAGTGGAATTTTGGAGGAAAATCACATTCTGATTAGCCTTACATGAGATCACTTATTCACATCAAAACAAGTTAGAGAAGACCAAACACTACTATTACAATTATTTGATGGCTCTTTCAAAAAGTCAATACTTTTTTTTTTTTTTTAAATTCTCAGCTGTGGATTCATCAAAGAAGCTTAGCTTTTCATTTTAATTCAGTTTCTAATCATAAAGGATCCAACCCAATAAATCTCAACCCGAAATACAGAAGAATCTGTTGTTATTTTTTCCCCTACACACAGACTGACCAACATATTTCACCCATTCCTGTACTAGCACACAGGGAACCCGGGACAGCAGGAGTCCCTGGGAAGGAGCAGAACTCCTGCTTGGACATTTGGAAGTCTCTGCCCCAGTCTAAACATTGTCCAGCCCTCCCAGCAGAGCACACTGCTGACACTGGAGAGAAGCAGCATGAGAAGCTTCTTGCCCTCATAGTTAACAGAAGCTTCTCCACAATAAAAATGACATGTCTGTCGTAAGGACTTCACAAAGGAAGAGGAAAAAGCACATCCTGGCACATTCTAGGATACACTGAGTTTTTTGCAGAGTTAATCAGCACACCAGCACGATGAAAAAAACCCCACTGTATTGATTAAAAACAACATGACATGCGGAAATTAGGTGGTTAAGGAACTGCTATATGACTGGGCCCTTTGCTGAACACATTTCAGCCAAGGGAAGCTTCTTGCACTGATTTGCAAGTTGCAGAAAACCCCACTGCTGCCAACATTTGAAAATAATTAAGTAGGACCTTTGTTGTCTGTGGAAAGAAAATAAGCCAATAAAGACACATTTTTAGCTTCTTTTAAATGATATTTAATGAGCACCAAGCTTCTTGCACGGATAGAACTGTATTTGCACAGTGAAAAAGGGGGCCCACCAGTACATACACACGTGCACCAAGCCCTGCACTGAGAAACGAGTCGTGCATCATTTATAGCTACTCTGTGTACTTCATAATGTATGCGTGGGTGAGCTATACCGAGTGCAGGATACTTAAACTGTCTCATTTGTCCAGGCCACTCACAATCACACACTTAAAGGATGGCCATAAAGAAATCCTCACTCAAACAGAGAACAGGAGGAGAATAATTTGCTTGTTTTGTTAGAAATGCCTCCCCCCCACCCCCCCATTTACAAGTGAAATCCAGGAGTGACAGGAATTTACAGAATTTAAAGCAAAAAACCAATCAAAAAATTAGAAGTGGGTCAGGAAAAGCAAAGTCAGAGGATTTCACTGGACAAATCTCAGGGCTGTCACCCCAGCAGAAGTTGCTGTCAGGAACCAAATACCAGTTTAAGTTTTCCCCCTGTTTGTGGAGATGAAGACATTAGAGACACAAGACTTCCTTTCAACTCATCACTACTCCAGCATTTTGAAATGAACTCTTATTCCATCTTGAAAACATACAGCACCGAACAAACATCTTTTGCTGGTGCAGTCAGTAGGAGAAGGTCCCTTCTTGCCATGCCCTCCTGTTCAGGACCCAAAGCTCCTCAGCTGCCAGGAGCATTAGAAAACCCACTCTGTCATACAGCCAGAAATTTCTGCTCTCACTCAAAACACTGAGCTTGCTGTGCTCCCAACAAAGCCGTGCTCAAAACAAGCATTGGCATGTGCGTTTATGTGAGATGACTGAATGGCCCTGCAGGTTGGTAAAAGGTTCTGGAGTCTTTCGCATACAACTAAAGTCGTCGGTTTGAACCCGACCCGTGTCAGTGGTGTCTGGAACTGGCCGCAGCTGGAAGACTGCTGTGTTCCATCTCACAGAGTCAGAAGTAACACTCTGTCCCCTGGAAGACAAATATACACACTGTTTTGGGGTGCTCTGCACAGTGAGGAAAAGACTGGTGGCATGGATTGTGAAACACCCTCCATAGCTAAGTTTTAATTGAAAATATCTTCCACAATACCATTTCCTACAGTCCCACGAATCATCTACCACAGCCTCATGAACTCATGGATGACACTTCAGTCTCCATGAGCACATGCTGGAAGAAACCACTCCTTCC
This sequence comes from Lycocorax pyrrhopterus obiensis, assembly GCA_014706295.1. Lineage (NCBI taxonomy): Eukaryota > Metazoa > Chordata > Aves > Passeriformes > Paradisaeidae > Lycocorax > Lycocorax pyrrhopterus. The sequence continues at coordinate 56,396,745 of JACSVZ010000015.1, read as the reverse complement.
ACACCACGCAATAAAATCCTGATAGCGTTAAATCTGAAGATCATCCCTGAAGAAGCAGTAAATACAAAAACCCCAAAACAATACCATCCATCTGGAATCTGCCCTTCCCTCCGTCTCCCAAGGCCATGACCAATTCTGCCAGTCAACTTTCCCACAACAGCTCAGTATTAGTACACTCAATCTGCCACAAAAGACAGACATAGATACATAAATTCCCCATCTCATTTGTTTGTATATAAATGCTTAGCCTGAAGGAAGCAAAACCCCATTTCACATGAAACTCACTTCTGAGAGTAAAGGTCCAATCAGGTTGCAGTTGGAGAACCCCAAAAGATGTGGCAAAACCAATTGTAAAGTCATACTGAAATAAAGCACACTTTGGTTTAAACCTTATTTTACTGGGATCTTCAAACCTCCAATGTGCACCCAAACTGGTCTAGTTTTAGCCCATTTTAACAGCCTCACACTGACCACTTCAAAACTCTTATTAACCTGGTGAAAAGTACACCCTAGGCTTTACTTTCTAAACAGTACCAAGCTGCTTGTCAGCCCTTACCAAAATGACAGAGAAATAAAGAGTGATCCTCCTGTGTGAACTACAGGCTTTGCCCCAGCCTCGCTGAGGTGGCAAACCCCGCTGGCTTGCTCCCGCTCACACAGACCTGCACATGCTCAATAACACCATTGATTTTGTTTGTGCAGGCAGAGAGAATCCAATTTTAAAAAGCCACATTGATTCCCACCCATTAAAAACAGAGCAAGCTGCAGCATTTGCTAAATGGATAGAAAAAGACTGAGGTCAGGATGGAGGGGTGGGAATAATGTCATTATGCTGAGCTCGTTCTGAAGGACAGAGAATTACAAAAACAGACAATAAAATAGTAACCATTTGACTTCTTATTATTTGCTGTAGTTTCTAAATTACAAAAACAGCGAGTCAACAACCAGGGAGTGCCCGGGCGCAGTGACAAGGGATGCACAACGGAAGGCATCCAAGAGCATGGAGCTGTGATTAGTTGCATTTGGAGCATGAAGACACACACGCACACAGCGAAAGAGGGCACAGACAGAGGAACTGAGAGAGAAGCCCTGCGACTGTCTGCAAGGACCCTGTCTGCTTTTCAGTTCTTTGTTTTAGCACATTAAACAAACAGAGCCATCACATAGGTCATCGAAGACCTTCCTTCTGCAACTGTGGCCCCAGCTGCACTGCACACAAAAACTATTATTATTCTCTAATAGCTGCACCTTTTGGACAATGATTCAGTGTTTTGGGGTTTTTTTTCCTCCTTTTGTGCAGTGCCACTTAGTCTTCTGCTTCATTTTATGTTTTATTTGCACACTCTTGAAATCTTCATGTAGTGACTAAAAATTCATGAGGCAGCCTTAAGTAGGAGCCCCCGCTTCCCTCCCTCCCCTTTTCCTACCCGTAGCAAGCAGCTGAGGAGGTACTGGGCATACATCGGTGCTGCCGCAGCAGCAAGGGGGTGGGAGAAGCTGCGGATGGGGAGGGAGATGGTGCTGCAGCCCTGGGGGTGCCTCCTCATCCTGCCTCTGGGAGCACAGGCTACAGACAGTGCCGATGCTGGGCACTGGGGCTCATCCATGCCCAGCGAACACAACCCAGAGCAGAGACGCTGCGTGCTCGATGTGCTGGCTGTGCTTCAGCTGCACACCATGCACTGCCCGACCACGAGCCTGCCCGCGTGCTGCACAGTAGTCATTCATCTCTTCAACTTCAGCCCAATAATGTGAACAGGCAAGCGCTTGCTAGCATTAGTGAGGCTTTCATAATTGGTCCCAGCTGGTTAGTTGTAACACGCCTTGTTGTTGAGCAACTACCTAGTAACGCTGTCAGACATCCCCTGGTTGCATAAGGAGCGCTAGTATCTTTATTAATTACGGGCTGCCACCAGCCTGTGTCACTCTCCACAGATAAGAAAGCCTTTAAGCTCCTGGTCAGTCAAGGCCTCGTTGGAAAAATCTTGTGCCAGCTTCAAGCCAAGCAAGCTCAGGCTGTAGCCACAGCAGCCTCCTGCTCTTGCTACCAAGGTTCCTGCTCCCCTCTGGCTGCCATGGGGGCTCCTGCCAATGCCAGCTACTTGCCAGCTCTCCGGCCGCCACGGGGGCATGCAGGAACCCTGGCTCACTGCGAGACACGTGGGGATGCACAGTCAGAGCATGGCAGGCGTTTCAAAGCATTGTGCAGAAACACGCCCCAGTGCCTGGCCACGCTGCCGACGAACACCGCGACAGCAGCAAACACTATAGTGTGGCACAGCTCCAAAACGCCAGCAAGGCAATGCAGGATCAAGCAAATGCACCGTTCCTGGTGGGGAAGGAAAAACTCAACAATGTGGATCTCTCAAAAGGCAAAAGCGTGGAGGAAACGTAATGGAAGTGGCCATTTCACAAGGTACTTGAGCATAGCAGTGGCTCTGAAAACCTCAGTCAAAGTTTTCAACCATCCCCACTCCCCCAGCCCTCACTTGCCAAGCAACTTGATCTGTGTGATTCAGCAAGTCAGGCACATTTTCTGCCGAGAACCAAGCACCATGCTCTTCTGTCCTCCCTGTCACTGGGCTGCTGTGACAGCCCCCTTACAAAAGCAGTGACTAGAGTTACATCCTGCACACAGGATTCTTACACAACTTCAAATGTCATTTTGTGGGCAGTAATCAGATCCTGTAGCCCCAGGCTAAGGTAAAAGCTGTGCGTGTGTCTAGGAGCTAGAGCTCCACAGTTGCTCAAAAGCACACACCTTGAACTGGAAATGAGCCTCTTCAAATCCCATGTAAGACCAAACCACAGGACTGGGCTGTGAGGAGTGGTCTGTATGGCTATGTCGGCTGTCTAGAGCAACTCTGACCTTTGCCATCCTCTGTTTTCTTCTGAACCAACCTCTCATATCCTGGGTTTGCTGCTGCTTTTTCTCTCTCCAGCTTCTAACTTTGGCTGCCCTTCAGAGCCCGAGATGGGCATCAAGGTGCTAGGAAAAGATCCTGACAACTTACATGGGGCAGACACTGCTGCACTTCGAGAGCTGCTGGAAAGAAGCAGCTGGCAATTCTTCACCTCTCTAATGAAGGGACTGAAGGCTTGGGTTTGCTCAAAGGCCCGTTCAACAGCAGCTGCCCATCAAAGTGGCACAGGGTGGGGTCTGTCAACTGCGTCTTGATGCTCAGCTGCCACACACTGCAGACAGATCCTTCTCCCAAGGCATGAGCTATCTCCCCATGCATGCCCAACACCTCTGACAACCACAAACAGCAATCCACTGCAACACTTCATGCTCATCACTACCATTTCTCATTTGAGCAGCAATTCAACACATGCTTTAACGTTACCCATGCCTTTGAAAGCCAAGAAGGCCATCTGCATAATCTTAGTTACTCTTGCTGGATCATAGGTACTGATGCTGGAAGGTAATTCTCTAAATCCAATGTAAATGTTTAAAGTTTATTCCCAAAGGATTTATGTAGACATAAACACAGATTAAAAACAAGCAAGACGTCGGGAGCTTTTTACTACCTTCTAAAGTAGCCAGGCACATGGATATTTTATCTCTCCTTTCGGATCTGCTTTCTTCCAACGGCACAGCTCAGAGACTTCATACAGATCAGAGGCAGAGTTCAGGCTAGCACTGACAATTTCATTAGAAAAAAAAAAAAAAGATAGAATTGTGTTTTCTTATGTTCTCTGCTCTTTTATTGCTATTTTCAAAATGAAGAACAGACCCTACCAAAGTGCTAAGGGCTGAAAACATAACTCTAAATGATACAGGAAACCTAACTTTGTGCCAATCCATTTTTATCCTCTCTTTGTGGCCATAACAAAGCTGAGAACAAGAGCTAAACAATGGAGAAAAAAGAATAATTTCAACATAATTTTTTTGCTGAAAGTAACATCAGTGACAATAACAAGAATCCATTCAAAAGACAGAATGTTATCTTCCAACACAGTTAACATGCCTTTCTTTCTGTCGCTCATTATATATCTTACACATCAAGCTGTACTTTGACCTCCTTACAAAGGAATACATTTGGAGCCACCACATCCCTGTACCCATACTGGCATTGCTAAGTGAAATCCAGCCCATACTGCCATTCTCTTCCCTGCTCCCTCACGCACCTGCCAAGAGGAGATAGGTTATCAAATGAGCCTCCAGAAAAGCATTTCCAGAAACAACAATATGACTGCCTCCTGCTCTTGCTTGTGCTCATGCAGCCCTCCAGAATCCAGTCCACTGATTTAAGAGGCTAACAATGACATGAGCTGTATTTCTGACAACTATGGGGATGAGATCACTTAGATAAGCTTTTATTTCTGATACAGGCTGTCACCATTACTTCCTTCCTATCAAAATCAATTGGCAATATTTCATCATTAACTTTTTAGCACAGTATACAGCAAATTCATCTAGCCTCAGCTGAACCTCTGTTTACATTTTAGATTTCACCTGCCCCTCTTAACACTGTTGTGAGCATCAAAGAAATACTCTGTTTTCCTCTTGGATGACTATTCTCTGTTTGCAGTCTCCCATTGGCAAGTAAAACACTCTCAGAATAAATATATTGAAACTTTTCTTAACTCATCAGATGCTCGTTCCACAACCCCATCCCCCTCCCAGACGTTGAGTGCAAAGCTCTGCATGGAAGCAACTACTGGAAACACAAATTCTTACCCCGGTGAATCCAAAAAAGGCCATCAGCTTTCCTTCTGTACGCCAGCTGTCACATTAACACGTGTGCTACCCCTCATTGTCATATGTACTGTTATACCCTATTACCCTTTTGTTTAAGGGCCTCAGCCACAAAAATCTTTGTGCACGAGGTGCTGTAAACACAGCCCTGCTTCAGCAAACACAGCATTCCAGGAGAACAGCACAAGGGAAATGGTACAGACACCTACATCTAGGCTGGAGAGTACAGGCAGAAAACATGGTGTTGCTCAGTGGTTATTACCACAAGCCATCCAGCCATCCTATGTGCAGTTAGAACAACTCAATGCAGTACAGCTCCTCCTGATGTCAATTTCACTGAAACCCTGCTAACTTCTCTTTGTCTGCCTCTATGTGAGCACAAGCATCAGCTGCTAGAACACACAATTCTCCTTCTCCTCTAAAGGCTTCAGCTGATGACCTTCCTGTGCTCAGAAGCTGTGCAAGTCACTAGAGTTATCTGAAAACTACCCCAAGCCTCTCACAAATGCAGAAATTCAGTGATGACACTATAAAATTTTTGGTACTTTTCATGTTTTATCAGGCCTAGAGTATTACACTTGCATTTGAGAACTTCTGCTTCAAATCAGCTGCAAATGGCAGTGGTTAACAAAAAGCAAAATAATGATAAGGAGTTAACACTTCGAACTGCAGACTTTTCAATTCAGAGTCACTCCAGTTAGATTCAGGTCAATTTCCCCCCATCTACCCTACCTCTCTCCCTGAGCAGAAGCCTTTTCAGACAAACACTAGGTTTGGTAATGAGTAAAAGTCTGCTACTCTCTGGCTAATGCAAACCAGCAGAACCAGGGACAGAACCTGGATGTCCACCCAAGTACTGGTCCCATGCAGTCACAAAGGCAAAATAAAGGTAAAACAAAAAATGAAAGGTAAAGCAAAATGACTCATGTCTGTGCAGGTAAAACAATGTCTGCAATTACTTTTGTTCTTCAGTAAGCAAAAAACAAAGGTCAAGCTGCCACTCAGGGACTCACAGATTATTCTCCAGCCCATCGCAGGAGAGGGATGCTGTCCTGTTTGGAAATTGGCTATCTCTGGCCATGAAGTCTCCAAATAGCAAGAAGGGTGAAACTTCATCTTTCCTCCCACATCTTTCCTTATATGGGAAACAGCAACTTCCAGGTAACCATGGCCTGTAAGAGGATTCCTCCTCTGCCCTTCCCCTCCCTCAGTTCCTAGAACCACTTCCCTTTTCCTTCTTCCTCTTAGAACTGTGAATCTCTCACTCTGTGTGTGTATATATATATATTAATATATATATTTTTAATATATATATATATTTTTATATGGATGCCTCTCTTCTGCATTTCTTTTTTTCTTGTAAAGCACCACAGAACAACTCTTGTATGATCTGGCCTAAAAGGCAAAGGACATTCTTCTTGACCTTCCTTCTTAAACAGGTAACAGCTGTGGCTATAACTCAGCTTAAGTCAGGCCGCAAGATTAGTGTTTTTCAAGCAAGATAACCACCCTCAACTGCTTGAGCGTTACTCCTTTTCCCCAGCATGACCTGGAGAAGGAGGCAGCCCCCACCTGAGAATAAGGTGCCTTTACATAAGCTTGGGCTAATTGGAGGCATCAGTGCAGCAAATGGCTTGAGAAGATAGAAACTGGGGACTGGAGCCATGTCTTTCAGAGGTCTGAAGCTGGTGAATGTATAACCCCATACTAACTGCCGCATCTTCAGGTAATTTTTCTCTTCTGGTAATGACTCATTCATTTATAAACCAACGTCAGTCACTTTTCTAACCTCACTGCTAATAAGCAGCAGAGCAGAAATACTTTCTAACCAGAAAATGCTCTTCAGCGTAACACAGCTTTCCAGTACCGCTGTGCTGGGGCCTAAAACTTGTGAACCTAATGAATGCACAGACATACACAGTAAGCTTCCTCCATGTTACATTTACATCTCTTCCCTGCACCGAGCAAATGTACAGAGGGAGGTAAAAACCTGATAGGATTTAAATATATGATACTTGAGCAATGTATCCCTGAAATCCTGTGCAAACTATGTTGCTAATGCTTTTTCATACTCAGGAGAGGATGAGGAACCTCACTACTCATAATTCTTTTATTTTCACACTTGGAGCACCGATCTCATCCCAGCAGCCCCCCACCTCATTTTGCTTCTCAGCAGTCATCACTGCCCTGCCCCAAATATGCATTGAAATAATTGTAGGAAGACATAGAAAATGCTACTAGTGTGTAAGTGTGACTGCAGTGCACTCTCCTTCACTGGCCACCTACTGCTGGAGTAACATCTGTGGGTCACCACACCACTGCTCCTGTGAGCTGCTGCTGTTTCGTCATCGGAGCTGAAAGAAGAGCACCCTCTCCCTGCTCTGCTTCCTTTGCACTTGGTGAGGAAGTGACTTGAGTGGGAGGAGAGAAAGAAGAGCAAACACAAAACCACAGAAGTAAGCAACTAGAAGCAGAGACCAAACTTTATGCTCTTCATACACGTGCAAACAGCTGGCTCTGACTGCAGCCGGCTCTTGCTGCAGCCCTGCAAATTGTACCTCTGCTCACACTGTCGCTGCAGGAGCAGCTGCTTGTCACTGTCCTGAGAGTGGTCACGTCCCAGCCCCTGGGCTGAGCACAGGTATCTTTACCAAAACACAGTATGTCTTTTACGTACTACAGAGATGGAGCCGGAGTGCTGCAGCCAATAGCTGCAATTAGAAGGGTTTTGATTTCTTGTAGGTAAATAGCTCTTTTTAAGTAAAACAACCTGGCCATTTGCAGCTGTTTCAGGCTTGCCCTGGTGCAGTAAATACCAGAGTGACCTTGATTTTTCACATCATTTTACCAGGCTGAAGCCTTAACAGGACTTACTGTGCTTATAAAGCTTAAGAGAAGAAAAATAGACAGCAGGAAATCCTGTGACAGGTTTGTTTTGGTGGTGATGAGAGAGAAACAGTAGCAGGAGAAGAAAGGGAAAAAAAACCACCAAAAAACCCGTAAACTCAACACCTGTACTGCAGCCAACCTACAAGTGGGGAGAGTGTGACGTCCAAGCCACTCCCTGATCCTCACAACGCTACTGACACTACTCTGACAGCAAGTATAAAGAAGGTAGGGATTAGTTTAGGATCCTCTGCTGGGTTTAAAAGAAAAAGGTTTGTGATGTCCATGTTAGAGTTCCCAGATGACTCCAGGTGGTAGTACACGGACTGGTAACAAGTGTATTTGCACACTGCCTCCTCTCTGCAAGCCCTCGAAGAAAGCACGAGGGAACTCCAGCTTAGCCCCATCTGAAGTGTTATTTGTTTCCAAACTGTAAGGTATTGCTTCTGGGGAGGTCAGCCCCAGGCCTGGGACTACGTGGCACTGGGTGGTGCAAATGCCCACGGAGGGAAGGCTTGTTTAAACATGTAAGTTATGGAGTAGAGAGGGTGGAGGGAAAGGGGGGCACAGTTCCAAAATCGTGTCCCTCTGGAGGTGACATGAAGAAGGATGAGGTGAGTTACCCCAGTTTGGGCAGGACCTGTGTCAGAGCTGGTGCTTGACCACTGAGCCCTGGTCAGCAGCCATGTCACTGTGGCTCTGCTCCTCCTCCTGTTTCCTGCCCAGACAGCACTGCCTGGGCTGTGGGCAGTGCCCCCAAGGGTGAAGGGGGCTGCTTGCATCCAGAGGGCTGCCTTTTCCTTTGCAGAGATCACTGATGTGCTTAAAAGCTGCAGCAGCCTTGGGAAAATTACATTTACCTTCTTCTCCCCAGGTTTTGTTTGCTCTTTTACACCAGACCCAGAGCCTCTCACCCGAGGGGTGGCACCAGCTGATGGAAGAACAGTGCTTTCAACCCCGGTACCTGCCTCTGGCTGCTGTTCACATACTCATCTCTGATCCACAACACCCGTAATGAATTGATCCCTGCCAGTGGACACACAGGTTCCTTCCTTTCCAGCCACCAAGACAAAACTGAGATCTGCAGGAGTAATTACTGTCAGTGCCCTGTCTTTGCCGTATAGGAGCTGTTTCCAGAGAGAGGAGAGGGGACTGAAGGGATTGGCTCAGCACTTAGTTGAGATATTTGATTTTCCACCTCTCAGACGCAGATGAGGCGAAAGGAAACAGCATGAGAGTTCTCCCTCCCTTGGTCTACCGAAGACTTCTCTTTGCTGGGGAAAGGCCCCCTGTCAGGTTCCTTGCAAGCAGCCCTTTGTTACAAATCTTCTTAGGCCTGGAGGCACGTAACTGGGCATATTTTATCCACTTGGTTAATAAATAAACAAAGCCCTCCTGTGTCAGACAGCCTTTCTGACTCCACACAGGGATGCAAGGCTCCTCTCGGAGCAAGGCCAGCATCATGAGCTGGAGCTGGGCAGGGAGGTGCTGTGGCGGCACCAGGAAAGGGGCACATCACCAGCTTTGGTGAGATAAAGGAGGAGCTGGCATGTCTGCTCAGAGCAAAATAAAAAATACTAGGGAAACACTAAGATGGTTTCAGCAGAGAAAACACTAGGGAGGGTCTAGTCTGAGGAGATTGTTTAGGCTGAAATACAGGCTTTTCTGTTTTCAATTAGACCCCAGATAGGGAGTACAGACAGTGTGAATCTCCTGTTGGATGCACCATGAGCACAATGCTGGTTTACCGTCCCTTCTCCGAGGTGATTTATATACAAAGGAACTTGGCAAAGAACTATCTTTGCTTGAGTTCTGTAAAACCAAAAACCAACCTGGCCTGACTATTCCAAAGGTGGGCCAAAGCCAAAAGCTTTCAGCTAAATGTCTCTTGCCTTCCAAGACTTGGTGGTCTGGGTACAACAAAACTGAGATTCAATTAATCCTGATTCTGGTTTTGAAAAAAAAAATCCTGCTGAATTTTGATTCTGAAAAAAACAACTTCAAACTCCAAGTGTCCTTGGGAAAGAAATTAACAACTGCTTAAAATAGTATAACTTGAAGTCTGCTTTCCTCCACAAAGTCTTCTGCAATGTATTGCTGGTTTTGCAAGCCTGCAGTCCTACCAGGCGTGATCGTCACCAAGTGAAACAGAGCTTAGACTTCAGCAATGAACTTTGTGGTTTCACTCCAGTCCTCACAAGAAACTTTCCTTCTCAAACCATCCTGTGCTTTACCTTGGAGAGGCAGAGTCAGTAAAGCAGTGAATGTTGCAGGTAGGACTGAAACTCAACGATGTGGCTCCCACAGCTGCAAAAGCAGTCAAATCTGAGATAGAGAAGTTTTTTCAAGTCCAGGATGGCAGAAGATTTTGAAATATAAGTGCATTACACTGTTATACAAGGACATAGCAGATGCCAATTCAGTGAGTAAACAAATAAGCACAGCCCATCCCTGTGTCATTACAACTGCCTCATTTAAAGGGCAGTTTTGACCAGAATGACACATTTGTGAGTCACACAACTGGGAACAGGTTGTGACTTTGCTCAGAAATTGACCTTGCTTTGGCTTCCTGTCAGCACAGCTGAGGGACCGATAACCTATCATGGCACAATGTCCATGTGTGGCAAGATGGATCCAGTTTAGCCCCCTTCATCCCTCAGGACCTGCACTCACCCAGCTAAGCATGTAGAGCCAGTTAAAACCCATGCCTGCACACAGCCTCACTACACACTCTGTATGGGCGGTTGACAACATGCACGTAGCCTTTATGCATGCATATTTTCTTGCAGTCTCTGAAACTAGACTGATAAACACCTCTTCAAACTGATACTCAGCTTCATTCTCTGTTATCCAAACATTGCATCAAAGGCCACTTACCTACAAAGCACACATCTCAACCCAAGCCAGACAAGCCACATACCAAAAGCCTTTTGAAAACAAGGAACCAAACCTGAAGTTATTCACTAATAGCGAAGGGGTGACAGCCGTTATTTTATATCAGCAATATTTTGCAAATTCTGAAAGACTTAAATCTCATAAGGTGATTACACCATTAATTAGCAAAACACTATCATCCCTGAGGTGCCAACACAGCAGCTGTTTCAGCTGAACAGCAAAGAAAAGCCAAGAGGGCAAGGTAACAAACTGGCAGTGCCCCTATGAGCAGCCCGACTGCTCCAGGCACCCCCACGCTGCCACCCCATGACAGGGAAGTGCTCTTGCTCCAACAAGCGGTGACCTCAACTCTCTCTTTACCACCCCAACCACCCCCGCCTCCCAGAGAGCAGTAGCCCCTCTTCCACCTGGGTGCATGAATGGGGGCTCTAACAAAGGGGCCATCTGTTGCAGCCTGAGCCCTGTATTTCTCAGGATGTGGGTTTTCCCAGGAAGCTGTTCATACACAGCTTATCAACCCAGAAGGGATCTCTCTGGTCATTCATTCCTCTGACCCTCTGCAAAATGGAGATCATAGAAACTAGCTCAATGATCTCTCCTTCCAACTACAGCATGAAAAGGAGAAGGACAAAAATAAAATCCCAGGAAGATACCCTGTGATGCAGAGGCTATCACAGCTTTTTGATCCATTACTCTGTGAACAGGGCTCCATTTCTAGCTTAAGCATGTCTGGCTAAAACTGCTGAGTGCAGAGCCCCGCTGCTGCACTGCGAGCTGGGCAGAGCAGCCCTCCACCGTCAGCTTCAGTTCCTCACACAGGCACCTCCAGACCACGGCCACGTCACCACAAACCTCCCTGAAGGGTCAGTAATCAGGCCCAGGTTGATGCAGCTGGCGGTAAGGGACAAGATGAAGGGCTATGGTGACCGGGGGGACAGGCTGGGACTCCTCTCCCAAGCAAGGGACTTTTGGACGGCTACCAGTCAGGTCCTACACATGCTGACTAAGGGTTCCATGAGAGAAACACTTTGCACCACAGTGAGTTTTGCACCACAGGCTGAAGATGGGTGAGCAGAAGAAGGATGATCCTCTTCACAGCACCCCCCTTTTAGATGACAACTCTGACCACAGACTGTGGCCATGATGCCCTTTGTCATGTCAGGCAGGGCCCATGGTGTGACCCTGCTGGGGCTCATTCCCTTCTCTTGAGGCCTGCAGCAGGCACTGGCGACACAATGGCACTGCCCTCCCAGAGAGGGATTCTTGGCAGTGGGGCAGTTCCTGCAAAGCCCACCTTAGACCATCATGTTCTGCGTCCTGTGGGCTCCCTATAGTCAGGAGCAAGGGAGACAGGTCTCCAGAGTACCACTTGTGGCAGCAGATCTAGCTTGGAGGAGGCTTTATCCTCTTAAGAAGGTTGTGAGCTAAATTCTGCTGCACTAAAGACATTTTGATACTTTTCATCCCGCTCTGGCACCTCAGTACCATCACCATCCTTCCAGAGAGCATTTGCTTAGAAATATCCCAGGTGGGACAGAGAGAGTTCTGGGCTTGGGGCACCCAGTGAGGGCCCCTGAGCAGTGCCAGCAGCACAATAGCAAGTCTGCCCATCATTCCTCCCGCAAGAAACTGGGCCAAGGGATCCCGTTCATCTTCAGAGCACGTTACACGGCAGCAATGGCAAATCACTCATGTGAAGTCTGCAAGCAGTCATGGGGCTCTCTTGGTTTATGCTGGGTTATGCAGATTCAGGTCAAGAAAAAGCACAGAGTTCATTTAAAGACATTTTGTCCTCCACCTTGAGGAGAAGAAAACAGGCCTATCATTCACAGGAAGAGGAAGGGCCTTACACTGCTCTGAGAAGGAGCAGGACCCCACACACCCTTCAATCCTTCAAAGGATTTGGCCATCACATTCTCAAAAGTAGTGACAGGAAAAAGAAAAAGCAGGTTGTTAATAAAATATGGAGACAACTTAGGAATTTGCTCGCAAAAGTCCATGATAAAAAACCTCCAGCTGAGATCCAGCCTCTACTTTATATTCCCCAGTGCTCTGCCTCATCTTTCCTTAAATGCATGGGGCACAGGGCTTCTGTCACTCCTTAGCACGACTGCTTAGAGTCTGAGAGGTTTCACTAGTCTGAGGAAGCTTTTCCTTCCCGTTCAGCTTAAATGTGCCATTTCTTGAAGTCATCCCCTTGTCTTTTATACTCTAGCAAGCAAAACAAGTGTAAATTAAATGGAAGACACATGAAATCTTTATAAAGCCCAGTGTTTCCCCTAGCATGAAAGTTCCTTCACTTTAGAGTGGAAGGGGTCTTACTCTGTGCTGTATTTTCCCCATCAGAAAACGAAGAAGAATATAAATTTTCCTCATGACTTGAATTTAGCTTAATCAGCAGCCCCCTGCTGATGTAATTCAACCCAATGAGATTTTTCTTTTTTTTTTTCCTGGTGAGCTGCTGCCCCTTCCTCCCCCCTCCCCCCCCCCAGCAGTTCAGGCATGGAAAACAAGGGAGGAATTAGACAGACAGAACTTATTATCTATATCAAGCTGCAACTTCAGACTGGGCAGGAATAACATTTAAAATATAAAAAGCAAATTTTATCAGGCCTTTTTTTCCCCAGAGACTGCCACAAAAATATTCCTTGTTTGTCGCTGAGAATGAACCATTTTTCTCTTTCATTTCTGCTTTCTGTCACATATTTCATTTTGGCTGCCCCTTCTGTATTTCAGCTAGGGACCTAGGCTGCTAATGCAGAATCACAGGTAATTCAACAACAAAATGCCTGTATTATCTTTCTTTTCTTTTTTTTTTTCTAGTCTGTCAGGTAATTGCAACTCTAAAAGCTTTTGCATATTTACCACAGAAACATGTCTCTCCAGGAGGATGGGACTGTCATCACGTAGAATATCTTATTTAATAAGCCTCTTCTGAGGTATAAACTAGGGCTGGGGATTTTTTCCTGGCCTCCTTCAGAGCAAAGGACAAGCAGATAAAAATCAGCTGCTGCAGTGCTACACTGTCAAAGTTCCTGTTCCTGTGAAAATTAACTCTCTCCAAGCTCAGAGCTCAGGTAGGCTTTGCCACCGTGAAGTTTATGAAGTAGGAAAGGGGTCTGTTATCAACTCACGTTGGTTGTTCATCCCCAGTCCTCCCCATGTATCAGACAGATTTCTTTCCTACTTACAAACAGATCAACTACCCTGCTTTTCTGTAACCCATCTGATGAGCTCTGGATGCTGCCAGGACTGATTTTCATTACATCAGTCATCAAGAAGGATCTCATTTTCTCTCTTTGCCCCCGTTTCACAGAAGTACAACAACAAAAATGTGGTCTGAACATTTCTAAATTCAGCTGTTATCTAAAGACAAATTCCCTACACCCCATTCACTATTTCCCCCCACCCCTGAGGCAGCAGTAGAATTGCTTTTCTTGGTCCCTAGGATGCTGGATCAAGCTGAGTGGTACCAAAGAGAGGGTCTGAGAACATCTACAGAGAGACTTTGTGTCTTGGAGTCAAGACAGAGGGCGAGGATGCCCCTCCAGGGGTTATGAAAAGAGGCTGCTCTGCTGAAACTGTTCAACAGACTGAAGAGGGCTATAGCTGGTTCACACATTTCACTTCAGGCACACCTCTGCAGAGGTCAGAACTCCATCCTAGCACGTAACAAAGCCCTGTGAGTGGAAATCAACAGACAACAACAGGTTCTCAGTCCAACACCAAATCACTGACAATACTCATTCACCTCTACCAACAGCTTCCCATGTGGCCATAGGTGTTTCCAGCCTGGCCAGGCTGTCTGCTTGCCTGGAGGAGAGCAGACGAGAGCCAGCCAGAATATTCCCATTGACTCACAGCCTGTGTGAAAACTAATCCTTGACAAACCATCTTCTGCATCCATAGAGTTTTCCTGTGGGCCAACCTTGCACTTGTAAAGTCCCTGGTTTCATATATGAGTACAGACTGTAAGACACATTTAAAATATGGATTGATTGTTTAGGTTAAAGTAATTCTGAAATGAAGAACCTATATCCATTGACTTGGAATGGAAATGTGGACATCCCGTCTTCTGGAAACAGTTTCAGAGAGAACAAAGTACTGATAGAAGTAAAAGGCTTTCTGAACTGTAACTGGAAAACTCTATTTTTACAACTCTTTATGATTACTTACAAACTTACAATGGTTTTCAATGCAAGTAAACTCCAAGAGGTTACGACATCATTTGTTCTTATCATCAACAAGCCATTCTAAGAGCCATCTCTGTTTAGGATTAAGGGATGACTCTCATTCATTTAAATGAATATAGGAAAATTCCTATAGGTAAAATACTTCTCCTAGTTGTGTTACATGAGCCCAGTCTCTTACCTGTAGTATCTGGATTGAAGGTAGGTAGAACATACAGCTTTAGACACGTGGCTAGCTGAACCAAAGTCTATGACCTTGACCCTATATGGCTGTCGGGATGGGTCTACCAGCATGATGTTCTCTGGTTTGAGATCAGCATGAATCAGTCCCAGGCTTTTCAGCTTCATTAGGGCAGTTGCTACCTGCTGGAGAATTGGTCGAATGTACTTAAGGGGCAAGGGACTGAATTTATTTTGTTTTAAGAAATCATAGAGGTTCTGCTCCAACATTTCAAATACCAAGCATGTGTGATTCTTGTGCTGGAAGCATTCATAAGCACGGACAAAGTTGTAGTCATCCGCACTTTCTGTGCTCAGCCGAGCCAGGATGCTCACTTCAATCTGGCCTTGCCGGGCATAAGAAGGGTGGTTTTTTAGGATCTTAATAGCCACAATCTCATTAGTGCCACGTTTCCAGCATTTGACTACTTGTCCGAAGGTTCCACGGCCAAGAAACTCTAACACTTCGTACGTGTTGGTCATGGAACAGAGCACCTCATGTTGCACCAGCTGGTAATCCCCTTCACTGTTGGAGCCACTGTTTTTGGAAGTGGCCGTGGAGGTGGTGGCGGTGGCTACAGTGGCCCCACTGGCATTGTTCTGAATCATTGGTGGATGCTCCTCGATAATCTGCACGCTGCTTGTGTTCTCAATCTCCTCACTCTTGCGCTTAAGTCCACATTTTTGGTACGTGTCCAGAAGGCTCACAGTGCTGCGACGCATCAGGTTGTGTGGCCCGCCCAGTGTTTGCCCAGACACTGCAACCACACCAGAAGTGCTGTTGGCAGATGTAACCACAATGTGCCCCGTGCTTGCTGGGAAGATGATGGTCTGCTCGTAAGGGATGCTCGGATTGGGGATCTGGAGGGAGGCGTTGACGGCTGCCGCGGCGGCTGCTTGGGAGGACTGCACGTTCTTGCTCTGGTTGTAGACTTTGCTGTGTGTGCCGTACCCAGTCATATCCCAGTTCGAACTCGGCTCCACTTTCAGTTTCTTCACGCTACAGAAGGCACTTGACTGAAGGGTATGAGGAGAGAAAACTTGCACATGCGAGGCCATACCTGCAATACAACATCAGAGTGAAACCACAGTGTCAAGATGCCTTCCCCAGCTTTTTCCATTTGCTCAGTGGCAGGAAAGGGAAATGGGATACAGGCTTCAGATACAGCCCATGCACACACACAAAAAGCAAGTTCTTCCAGATATGTGTATTTGACGCAAATAAAATATTATGCTCTAAAATAAATCCTTACCCCGGATTGAACTGTACTAACAACATTCAAGATTTCTGCTCTCTTGCTCTCCCCCTTCTCATTTTTAATAACAGGAATGTACATGTTATTTTTACCTCCTCTGCCTAAAGAGACTCCTATTCCCATTGTCTCCAGGAATATATCTAGCTCTCTGGAAGAACTCGTGTCAAACATCGCAAAGTATTCTGACTACAGAAGCCAAATCTCAAATCCTCAGGCTCATCCAATCTTAAGCAGTTTGGTGGATCTGACTTAAGCCCTCCACTTTTTCCCATAAAACCACTGTGTAGCTTCTGGCCTGCACAGAGTCAAGATGGGACCAGGAGATGATACACTGTGACAAAATGGAGGTGCACAGATAAAGTTGAGGGGCCAGATCCGAAGAAGATGATGTTTCAGATTGCTTGCCAAGTCCGCGAGTGGGAATTGTGCACAATGCTAGTCTGTGCTCAGGGACACTGGAGATGGGAGTTACACAACATGAGCTTCCCTGTGTGCTCTCAGTGCTCCCAGATTTATAAAATTGTGTTCATCTATTCTTATTCACAGTGACAATACCATCACTGGAAAGCAGATCCCCTGGAAGTGAACAGCATTGTTTATGAAGCAACATATACATTAGCATGTGGCAGAATTAGCTCCTTATATAGCTTTATTTTTACAGAAAAGACAAAATCCTATTTTAATGCAAGCTTATTTGGTTTCAGAAGAGTTAGTGATCTTCTAAATCTTTATTAAAAAAAACCCCAGACCATCAAAAAACAACCCCACAACCTCATAACCAAAGTGAAAATAATGTATCACTGAGACAGACTTACTGAAGGATTCTGAGTAATATTCCACTGAAACAGAAAATGTGCCTATTCAGAGAAAAAAGATGTGGTGCACGGAGAAGGGGACAGCTAAGTCCTGACTTGCTGCCAGCTTTCCCTGCCCAGGGTAGGGATAGGACTGCTGGGGCAAACGTATTGTGAAGAACACAAATCCATGGGGATTTCTGGAGAAGGAGTCAGTGCCTGGCAGGAGTTAGAGCAGAAAGGCACAGCCTCCTTCACCCTTCTATCTGTCATCAGTGTTTCTTTTTAATAAACCAGAATGACTACAGAAGAAAAAGACAATATGCTGAGCTGGCACCATTGTTGAATTATTAAGCACAAACATAACCTTGACTTGTTTTCAACTTAAAAAAGTTAAAAGCTGAATGAATGCTTCAGTAACAAAACCACAACAAACTCTGCAGTGCACATGGACGACTTCTTCATGTGGAGGCCTGACAGCATCTGACTCGGCCTCCTCATACTTCACTAGTTCATGTTCCTCTTCAGAAGATTCTCTGCAGCTCATGCATACACGCTCACATGCATGCATGCATAAACTTACACACTAATATAGAGAAATACAGATGTCACTCCACACTCACAAAGCTCAGTAGTCAAGTAAACAGATCTAAACACACCCAACACTCTTCTTCCAGTTAATTCCCAGCAGCCCAAAGGCCAGGAAGTGCTCAGGAGAGGGGTGGTGAGCCAAAACCCACCATGAGTAACTACTCAGAAGTAACCAGCCAAGCAATCACTCCAGTTTGCTTCAACACCCCTGCCTTCATCCCTGCTGCAGTGACGAATTTACGAGGACAGGGCAGAAGCAAACGAAAACTCCATCAGGACACACGGGGAAACCCTCACCTGGGCTTGAACACACAACACAAAACCCCACTGACCTTTCTCTAACAAGGAAGCCCTGCAAACCACAGCATGCTGCCCTCTGCAGACGTGACTCCTGGCTCTAAGGGGATTTCTGATTGTTTGCTGGCGTTCTTTTTAACTCCACTACCCCCTGCTCCCCCAACCTTCTCGGCAGCAATTTCCAAGGTCCCTGCAACTGGGTACTCAGACGCCCTCCAGCTCCTTGCCCCTCTACCTTCTCTCCTCTCTCCTTTCCACAGGGCAATGATGCTGTCACGAATGCCATGGCATGTGGCAGGCGGCGAGCTCTGAGAACCGTGGCAGTGCTACTCAGCTTGTCATCCTGGACACAAAGATTGCATGAGAGCAAGCCAAAACCATGTTTGTTTTTCCACTGATTAAGAAGAATCACGGTGTTCCTTCTAGTACAGTACTGACCTGCCTTGGAGAGAGGGGGTGGTTTGATGTATGTTTTCCCCCTGGACACGAATAATATGGCAGATGTAATTGGTAACATATTGTGGACCTAGCAGAGGTGTAATTTATAGTTTTATGGCGTTCATTCCACGGTGTGCTTGAGCAATCTCTCTTTGTACAAAATAAAAAGGGAAAAAATGACTGATGCAGAACAAGGAGAGACGTTCTTCTCGCATGCTCCTCTAAAGTTAACACCAAAAGACTGAGGCATAGCAAATTAAAGTCAAGGATGTGAAGAGCAGCAGCTGCAACTTTCTCAGCACCACTGAAAAAATCAGGATAATCGCCACCATTAAGGGACAGACTTTCAACTGGTGCAAACTGGCAGGGCTCCAGTTGATATCAGCTGACGCTAAAAACAAGGTCAGCAGTCACTCAACATTGTCAATGTCAGATGGCTGCCTGTACCCTTTGGTGAAACGAGTTGTTGTTAGGGGCTGGTTTCCACATCGACAGCCAGCCCCTTGCTGTCCCTGAAACACTGCTGGCAGCCTCAGCAGAGGACAGGAACAGGGGATAAACACTGACTCACCCTGGTACCCCAAAAATGGAGGGGGTGGAGGAAGCAGTGCTTCTGTGGATAAAGAGAGGACTTTGGACTCTTCTGCTGCCAGTGCTGCCCTCCTCAAAGCTTACATCTCATCACAGAAAAGGTTTTTTTTTTCCCCTAAAAAAAGAACTATGCAATCTTCTTCCTTACATCCAAAATGATTTTCTCATGTTTGAGGTTTTAGGGGCACGCATTGTAGGGAGAATAACTCAGTGAGTTCTTCAGCATAGTCCGATACCAAGAAATTACAGGCTGATTTGACAGCTTGGTGACAGGAAAAGGTGGCTTCTGCAGCAAAGTAATTTTTATTGCAAATTTTCCTGTGCAGTTAATGCGAGGAAAACACAATCCTAAGTTTCCTGAGGACACAATAAAACTGTGCTGGTGGCATATTCTTTTTTTCAAAATGGATTTTTGTTCCATGGTAATAGCAGGAATAGTAATAAATGTGAATAAAAGTTGGATGGTTTTGTTACAGGAATCCAATTCTTCATTACAGCCTGTAATATGATTTACACCTTCAGCCTTTTGATTACATAGGCTGACAACAGCTTGCCACAACATCCATGAGGAAACAAGCCAGCAGTAATGGGGTGATCCATGCAAGCCAAGCCCAGTGACATTGATGTCTCTGAGACTGTGGGGACACCCCCAGGGAGTGCTCTTGTTCCTGGGGTCTTGGAAAGGCAGAGGGGCCATAAGCTGCGGAGAGATGGAAAATGGGATGTTTCACTTGGGAAAAGTCCTTTTAACCCCCCACTCACAGGTCTGACAAGAAACCTCCTGTGCAAGGCTGGGCCTCTCATATCATCTCCCTTTTCTGCAGGAAGTCACCTTTCTGCATTTTGCCGGGGATGCCAGAGGCTGGCAGCTGGCTCCTCACCTTTTTGCACTCTGCCAGGAGTGGAGCGGATGAGCAGCTCCGCCCACCGAGCACTCCTGCTCACCTGAAGCCCAGCTCAGCAGCCCCACCTTCCCCACCAAAAGCTTTAGCTGGACTAAGCCAAGTGGCAACTCCAACTGAGCTTGGCATGGGTGCAGGGCAGGCCCCTATTAGGCAGCCAGGATGCAGCCAGGACTGCAACAGCTAAATGCATGTCCTGAAGAGTGCAGGTCTAAGTTTTATATCACCCCTGAGTATGGCAAATCTCTGGGCTGGGAGCAGAATCAGGGTTGGGCACCATGCATTAAATAAAATTGATCGTTCCTTTCTTTAATAATGAGTTTAGTGTAGTCATTTAAAGCTCTCACAAAACTGACAGTAACTGGATTTAATGGGGCCTTCCCTGTCCTTGATATGACTCACATAACTCCCCATAGCATCTACATGAGCTGAAGCAGGTAGTGTGCAGCTAGGGGACAGTGTTAAAACAGCTGGAATGACTTTTATTAAAAGACTTGAGGTTTTTTGTTCCTGAGAACTCCTCCCACGTCAGCTTTCACTTAATAATAATTTAGCAGGTGCTATTTACAATTCAGATGGCCCTCTTCTGCATGCACACACAAATCACGCAGCCGCCTCACTTGTACTTCTAACAGGTTTCAGGAAAGCAAATGAGGTAAAGTTCCCTATCCACCCACCTCACCCCAAAGGGCAAAAAATACACTTTGGGGACTAAAGAAGGAACAGTTTGAAAGCCACTGATGTTTTCTTCTGGTTTACTCCCAGCACTTACTGCTGATTTTTAAGTGTGGCCTTTGAAGTGGCAAGAGACCAAAGCCGGTGCCCTGTATTAAGTAGGAAGTCAGACCTTCTGCAGTACCTGCAGAGCTGCCAGTGTTCTGTAACCAGAGGCTGCTTCCTGACTGCTGCCAGAATGACAGTGCCTGCTTGAAAAATACTGTAGAAAGCACATGGCGTGTGTTCAGCATATAAATGATGCTCACGAGACAATACTGAAGTAAGTATCTTCCACTTCTCCCCAGAGAGGCATGAGCCTGCAAACCCATATACATGCCCAGGTTGAGAAGGAAATGAAAAGGGGATCTGCCAGGTATGGCTAATGCATTGCACCGTCAAAATAGCCATGTCTCAAGCACTGCACTCTTCTTCACAGTGGCCTCGGTGTGGCTCCTTTGGAGGCATTGTCCCCAGCACCACTGCACTCTCAGAACCTCCTGAAAATGTATGTCCCTGGAGGCTATACAAATTCTTTCCCTTGTGCTACCAAATGTGTGGAGACGACCTCAAAGCAGAGCTCAGACCTCAACAACCTCATCTCCTTCCTGTTCCTGGTGAGCATAAGATGTCAAGGGGGCCTTCGTTCCAGGTGAAAATCTCCCTGCCTTCCTTCTCTGCTTTTCCTGTCCTGCCAGTAAAACTGTCTCAGCCTAATTAGTAGTTTTCTAAATGCCTATGGAGTGCACAGCAGTTCTCAAAGATGTAAGATGTGACAGAGCACGTCCCCTGCACTGCTCCAGACCTGGATTCACATGGCTCCAACCTGCCATGTTTGATCCATGTCTTGTGGCCAAACGAAAAACGAGACTTCCCAATGCACAGTGTAGCCATAAACAAAACCAAATGGACAAAGCCAAGCATCCATCTCCCTCCCTCTCATCCCCACCCAAAAAGCACATCCCTGCAGTGCAATGGCCAGGGCACTCTCACCACCATCACCCTCAAACCCCTTACCTCCCTGCCACCCCAACTGCCCTCCTACATATCCCTTTCCTGCATTTATAGCATCAACAACCCTGCCTATTATTTCATTCCGCACGTCATTACTTTCCTTTATAGGTATGATGAAAATTATCAACCAGGACTTACTTAGTACTCTGGAGCATGGAGGTGGTGTAGGCAGTTACTCCTTATCACGGCCTGATCCGGTTATTTTGGCATGTGGCTCAGGATACTGCTGTCTCTCCTCACAAACCATCTTTATTCCCTGCCTCACTCTCCCTTTAACTCCTTAAATCCAGGGCAACTTGTCTGCTGGCTACTGAAAGCTTTCTTATCTGTAATTTGGAAACATTACGATTCTTATTCATCGTTTTGGTGCAGGCACAGGGGCAGATGAGCCTGAATAACAAACAATGGGCTTCTCTGACATATTCCTGGTTTTAGGCACATGAAGCAAAATCTCAGGACAAACACATACATTTATATTTGAATACTTTATTACACTTCAGTGCAAGATTCTTTCAGGGTCACCTCCATCTCCCACTGGACAAACTGCAGTAATGACAAGAGATACTACAGATTTCCTCAGTTAATCATGTGACTAGTTTATGTTTCACATTATAGTTAATTAACTATGCAACACCTGAGAACACAGGTTAAATCACCAGAGGCTGCCTTATCACTTCTCTGTAGATGCTACAGTAACTGGACCTGACACCAATTTCTAGATCTCGGTGTGAGAAGGTGTAGCAGTCCTGAACTGGAAGATAACCCCTAGATACCTTCTTATGGGAAAACCTGGCACAGCTGGAATAGTGCAAAACTTCTCTCCAGGATGCCTCAATGTTAAAGCAAATGAAGACAGCAAGTGAATACAATTTAATAGTCTACAGCCTTGACAAAACAGCCAGACCCCAGTAAGTAAACACCATTCAGCATATCTGTCAAAGCTGATAGATTGTCACCTCTACAGAAATCATGAAATGACACTGAAAACGCTCTACCAAGATGCCAAAGTGCTCTCCAAACATAAAGTGAGAAACCTGGGAGTCTGCGGCGCCCATGTCACGTCTCTGGGGCTTGAGAAGGCAGATCACAGCCCTGCCAGATGTACCTTCCTGAGCAACAGTCCTCCAAGCCAGGGAGGACTTCAGGAGTCCCAAGAGCAAAATGAGGTGATGAACAATAAAGACAAGGCAGGGGCAGCACCTGAAAGCCTTCAAGGTCTGCATGAGAGTGTGAAGGAACTTAACTCACAATGTAAGCATAAAGACATTTTAGGAAAGTGGGTGTCAGGGAAGTCAGGAAGAAGTTTTACAACCAAATGATCAGTACTCCCAGAGGCCTCAGAGGAGAAGGAAGTCTGCTTGGGAGTCAGAGATGGGATGAGAAAGAAAGAACAAGATGAAATCAGACAGGTGGGATTGACAGAAGCCCTGCTTTGAAGCTTTATCTTTGGAGGACACTGAAGGATGTCTAACAAACGCTTTGCTGAAGAAATCCCTCTTTCAGATTTCTTGGAGAGAGGCCCAGCAGAGCTGAGGCAAGTGTGGAATGCCTGGCTGGGGCTGTGCTGCAGGCTGCTGGGGGACCCACGAGCAGCATCACATCTGTTTAAAGAGCTGAAGACTGCAGCAACACCCACAGCACCACACAAAATGAGGCATGACACACTGAGGCTCCTACAATGCCATGCTTGAATGAGTCCTGAAGCACCGGGTACAGCCAGAGGAGATGGGGAAAGCAAGCTACCAAGGAACGTTTCCTCATCCTGAAGCCAAAATGGAGCCAGATGAGCCCAAAAGCAGTTACATCAATGTGCCAGGTAGGACTGTTTGGCAACATCATATGTGTTCTGGCCACCTTCCTCCTTCCCATCTGTCCTGTACAGTCACAAAGTGGAACAAACAGTAACCACGGCATTTCCACTGCACCCAAAGCTCCCTCTGTAGAACTGTACAAGACAGTCTCTGCAGTAAATGTGAAACTGGCCATTGTTTGCCTTGTAGTCCAGCCTAATGTCTGGATCCCTACATTTAACCTCCAAGCAGGTCAATAAGGCAGGAGCCTCTAGATTCCAACAAGCTCCATTTCTGATTGCTACCTGCTAACAGAGCTGCATCCTGAAAGCAGAATTGAAAGAAGGATGATCTTGGCATGGCTCTGCTTTCCAGGCAGCATGGCTCAAGTCACTGCTGTTCATCTTCCAAAGAGGAGATGACCACAGACCTTTCCCCCCCTTACAGGGGAAAGAGAGACTTTCTCAACCTTCCTGACCCCAGACTTCACTGGCCATCCTACCTGGCCCTCCGTTATCTTAGTTCCTGGGAAAGGGTACCAAGGCCTCTCAAAAAGGAACCAAAATGAATCAGTTTTCCTCTGCTGCTCTGGTTGTGCCCCCCTCACCCCCACAGCACTGGCATATTCATGGCTTCCCACAACGGCCTAGTGGAAAAGATATTTTGGCTTTTTCCACGATGGCTGTCTCCCCACCTGGATGACTTTCCACTTGTAAATATTAACTTTGTAATGTCAATGACTCCGACTGGCCTGCAAGTGTGGTGAAACCACAGGGAATGCCTGACACCTCGCATACCTCACTTGTTAGAAACAACACTACTTGTGAAGGCAAGACATGGGCAAGGCTCACTGGAGTCTCTGGCTCAGCCTCTCACTCCCACAGGATTTTTTCTTAAGTGTTTTATTTGCAAAGAGGCCACTGCATGACATTCAGCCCTTGCTTTGTTTACGAAATCTGAAACTCAGATCAAGCTCTAGCTGGGCTGAAAACATCAGTTTGCCTATTCACAAGGTCCCTTCCTTCATTTGATTTCCATCAGGATACACACCTGCTGGAGAGAAACAAGCCCCTGGTGAGGTCTGGATGGCATACACAGGATCTGGGCTACAAAGGAAGATGGAGATGCAAGGAGAAAACTGGGGAAGCTGGGAATAGGGCTCTGCCAAAGCAGAAAATTGAGACAGACTGATTTGTTGACCTCCTGACAGCCACATACCACTTCCCAGAATGACCAAACACAGGACGTATGGCACTCTCAAACATTGAGGGCTATGGGGTGTTTTAGGAAATGAAGAGAAAGGATACTGCAGGTTGATCACCTGACCTCCAGTTTAAGGAGTTGCAACAATTCTGTAAATAACCTGCCTTCACATCATGCCACAAACACACACCCCACCTGCACAGAGAAAAGCCTTCAGTTCCTCAGGGAAACACACCTTGAGCATTTCTCACCCTGTCTTCCAGACTTTACCTTCCTCATCACTTAGGCCAAGAAAACATCCCCAAAATTATGGCCAAACAGTCAGAAACCTTTCCTTGCTGTCACCTGTGGTGTTTGGTTTGCATTCCAAAGTAGGGCTATAAACCCAGAAATGCATGAAGTGAAACGGGCCGTGAGCTGGGACCAGAATAGGCACAGTGGGACTGAGCCAGCTGGCCCAAAGCAAAAACCAGCAAGGAGACACAGGGTGCAGGATTTGGATGTGGACTCATTTCTCCCCAAAACAACTGTCTCTCTTGGTCCATTCACCTTTGATATTGGTGAGTGGCTCTCATATGAGACCACGGTGACAGGGAGCTGCTGCAGTCTCCATGAGAACACGGTGTGTTGACAGGTTTATGTGTGGGAACCAATGATTCTGTTTGCTATATTTGGGGTTGTACTGACCTCTGTCATACAAAACACACGGTCACGCTCAGGCACACATAGACATGTAAACACTTGCACAGCCAGATGACCCACGAAGGCAATGAATGTCATAATCTCCAAAAGAAATAAGTGATGCTACCCCAAGCAACCCCACAGAAATGCCTCTGGACACCTGCCTGCCTCACTGCTGGCTGGCTTGCTGGGGCTGGTGCATGCCTGATCTCCCACTGTCTTCACAGCAACTTTATTTTTAAGCAAGGTCTAATAGGACAGAGGCCAGATCAGTGTGCAGAGAAGAGGTCTGTTTGGCCAAGGAAGGACAGCCTAGGTGATGTACAAAGCTCTTGCTTACACAGAAAAAGCTCCTGATTTAGGCATAGGGATAAACTACATGAAGGATTTCAGAGCCTTGAAGAGTAAACATCCAGAAGCTCAGGAAAGGCTATCTACTTGAGAAAGGAGGATATAAGGCTCTTGTGTGTGATGAAGAAGCTCAGGGACAGCACTAACAGCCTACTCCCCCTCAAAGCTCTAAAAGAAAAGAAATCAGTCCAAGGGAAGTCATTAAGAGAAACAAAACAATAAAAATCTCCACCTGTATCAGCAGAACTCCCTGGCTACCATCAGTCTCTCCCCCAGGTTTCTCTTTTGTGCAGGATATGATTATTTATTGACATATTTATTTACTCAGCTCTGCAGTGCTTAACACCATGGCTGCTGGGCTTCTTGCATTGTCAAAATTAGAGCATGACAGAAGAGGAGTGAAGCTGAACAGGGAGATCCAGTGTGACACGGGCCAAATGCCTTCTGCAGTGCAGCCTGAGGCATGCTACCACTGAGACGGGCTAGACTGGGAGACCCCACAGCCAGCCTGGACAATAAACACTCCCTTGATGTGACTTTGCTCCAGATCACTCAGTGCTTTCAAGACCCTGCACAGTGCCATACAGAGACCCAGGCACCAGAGCACACCTCAGGCCCTGGGCAAGTGCTGACCATGAGTACCTGCTGTGCAGCACTCATGGGTATGGCATCAACAGCTGAAACCAAACCTGCAGAACCAAAAATCCACAGTAGAAAGGAGAGATGGCTGCAGATGACGGACTAGCTAAAGGGGCTGTCAAGCCTTCTTCTCATTCCTTATCCTACATTTAAGAGCTGACACGTCACTTTGCACTTCCAGCAGCATGCAGCCACTTGCCCCACCTCTTCATAAGCATCTTTTTGGCACTGCTGCAACTGTTCTGCAGCCATGTGCTTTCAACTCAGAACATTCAATTCTTTCCTTTTCCTACGCAATGAAATGAAAGGATTCAGCTTAGATGCAGTGGGACAATGAGTTCAGAATCACCAACGTGTCGGTGATGTCGCAGCCAAGCTGTCCACAGTCACACCTATGGGTTTTGACTAACGATGTAAGGGAAGTCTGGCCAAACTGAGTCATGGGGGAAAGAAGAGTTTCTGTGAAAATAAGCTCTGTATGATTTTCTCACAAGGAGCAAATACACCACTATTTCCACAGGTTCCAGAAAAAACAGATTAGCAACAACTTGTGGTCAAATCACGAGAGCTCTCAATAGGTTCAGGAGAACATCGGGCATCTTAGCTTTGCCATCGTCATAGGAATGACTAGGGAGTAAAATGGCCTGGGGTGAGCCTGTGGGTTTTGCTAGAAAAATCGTGACGCTCCCAGCAAATGAGAGGGGGAAACTGCCATAAAAAAACCACCCCAAAACAAAAAAAACAGCCAGGGGAATTTAGTACCAAAAGTCCTGTGAACTTTCATCAGACCTTATGGACTCAAAACTCACTGAGAGCTCTCCAACATCCATATGGATGAAAAGTAAGAAGAGACTGAAAACTAGATTCTGCAGAAGCACAATAACTGTGGAAAGAATTTCAGTGGGAAGCAGCAAGTTTACATCCAGTATAAATGCCCAATTAATCCCACGTTTGCAGTACTCCTTTGTGGACACAGTCCTTGGTTTTGGTCATTTTTCGTATCTGAAAATAGCCACGCTTCCCTCTTTACTCCTTCCTGGGCTCATGGGAGACTGAAATGAGTCACCAGAGGACCAGCTGAGTCATCCAGCCAAATCTTGGAAAGCAATACAAAATGTGTGGTCATCACATCCACAACTAAAATGTGGATGACGGAAGCACCCCTAGCAACCAACCATGCATTAGGCAGAAAGGGCTGGAGACCACTGACACTATGAGCTGTTACTCTGAGCCAGGCAGAAGAATGCCTTAAATGAAACCAGGACAATGCGAAACAAGAGCTGACAAACATGGCCAGAAAGCAGCCCAGTGGAAAAGGACCTGGGGGTGCTGGTCCATTGGCAGCTGAACATGAGCCAGGAGTGGGTCCAGGGGGCCAAGAAGGCCAGTGGCATCCAGATTAGAAACAGTGTGGCCAGCAGGACCAGGGCAGTGACTGTCCCTCTCCAATTGGCACTGGTGAGGGTGCACCTCAAATCCTGTGTTCAGTTCTGGGACCCTCACTACAAGAAAGACATGGAGGTGCTGCAGCATGTCCAGAGAAGGGCAACGGAGCTGGTGAAGGGTCTGGAGAGTAAGTCCTATGAGGAGCAGCTGAGGGAGCTGGGGTTGTTTAGTCTGGAGAAGAGGAGGCTCAGGGGTAACCTCATTACTCACTACAGCTACGTGAAAGGAAGTTGTAGCATATTAGGAGGGGGTTGGTCTCTTCACCCAAGCAACCAGCAACAGGACAAGAGAAAACAGCCTCAAGTTGTGCCAGGGCAGGTTCAGGCTGGACATCAGGAAGAATGTTTCCCCTGAAAGGGTGATTAAGCATTAGAATGGGCTGCCCAGGCAAGTGGTGGAGTCACCATTCCTAGAAGCGTTCAAGAAACTACTGGAATGGCACTTAGTGCTATGGTTTAGTTGGCAGGGTGGTGTTCAGTCAAAGGCCGGACTTCAGTATCTTAGGAGTCTTTTCCAGCCTTAATGATTCTATGACCACTGGTTCTGCACCTGACACAAAGCCCTTCTCCATCCAGTTTCCCCATTCCAGTGGCATTAGGAAAAAGGGATGGCCATCTCCATCTTCCAGATCATGAGATATTCCTAGCCCATTTTCCAGCTTCTATGAACCAAAGTTCCAATTTATTCAATTCCTTTAGCGTATCATCAAATCTTAACAAGACCTATTTCGATATGCAATCTCCCTGACAACCAAATAACTGTGACCTTTTAAGAACACAGGTCCATATTTCATTTTTATGTCTATTACCTGCAGAACAAAAGGAAGTGGGGCAGTTGCTTTTGGGCACAGAGAATGTATTTACCAAGCAGGTTTTTTATGGCTATTACAAAAGTTTAACAAGTGAATTCAGGACAGTTGTTCTCTCTGTGCTGTCACGGAACAACAACCCCAATTTGCAGGGGCTGGGTTGCACTGCACAGCTGCTCAGGGAACCCTGTCCCTGCACAGCTCACTGTCACTCCACAGACCACAAGCTACAGCTGAGCCAGGCATGGAGGACCCTGAGGCACCAGGGGGTTACGGGGACAGCGCATGTGGCACATCAACAGTACAGGTCCCTCTGTGGCTCACCCAGAAAATCCACTGGCTGGAGGTTTCCAGTGACACTCCTTTCACCTGGCCAAGCACCAGCAAATGGTGCTCAGGGACTACACGGCACCGAACAGGTTTTCATGAAACTGCTCAAAATTTCCCAGCTAATGATGTCACTCCTGTTTTGCCTCGATCCTTCCTGCCAGCTCATCCCTGGGTTTCAGCAAGGCCATGATGTATTCACCTTGCTGTGCCTCTGCTCCCAGCCCTCTGCACCTTCACTCCTATTTCCTTTGCCAAAAAAAAACCACCAACCCCACTTAAAAACAGAGGGGAAAAAAAAGAGCTGAAAGGTTCAGGTGGGCATGAGTGAATGACGAACTCCACATGACAGAGTAACACCTGAGCCTTAAGGAAGACAGATGTCAGACAGAAGCAGTTATAACTGGTATAAACTGGTGTAAAAAACAGGTTTAAGCGAGATTGAAGTAAAAATATTCAAAAACTATTAAAGTACCTAAAATCCATGGGGTTTTGATCCCAGAGTTCCTAACAACTTGGTATTATTTAGTCTTTTAAAGGCTCAGTGGTAGAGACTCCAAGCTGTTGAAATGTTAACTTACTCCATGCTCTGCAGAGACAGAAAATGAATGTGAAACTGGATCCTGACATCACCACTAGATCCCAAAATTGACCCTCCTGCTTTCTGCTCCGCCTGCTCCAAAGAACATGCTATTCCTGGAGGAGTTTTAAAAAATAAAGCCCAAGCAAGTGTTCTCATGTCCTCTCCACTTCCCAAAGCTAAGGCAAGCAGCTCGCTTGAGTGGCCCTCCCACGCACATCACCCTCTGTGTCCTGGCACTTGCAAACAACTGTGCACCAGCCCCACGGGCTGGCCTGGCACCAGCCACGAGCAGAGCAGCAACCGCAGCGCGCAGCTCAGCACACTCGAGCTACAATAAACCTGTCAGACTGCGCAAGACATGAATCATATGGACTGCCACAACAGCAACCCAGCGTGTGCAGCCCTGCTAAAACAAACAAACAAACAAATAAACAAACAAACAAACAACCCTAAGACATCCCAAAATACAGATGTAGGTAAAAGGCACTCTCCTGAGGCTGCCAGTGCAGTTATATGACAGGGCTTGCTGGAAAAATATACATTCTCCCGACTTGTGACAACTCAGAAATGTTTCAGCAGAGCTGTAGTAGGGGGCCAGGGGAAAACAGGACCAACACAGTCTCTTCTCACTGGGAAACTGGACCCTGATCAAGCAAATGCCTGGGTTTCCTAGGACGCTGAAAGTGAGAGAAAACACCTGTACCAAAGGCTACTGCTCATCGGTCACCGAGGGATGTGGCTGCAGAGGTTGCTTGGGGTATTTTGGAACACACACCTCTGAATGTACTTAGCTGAAGGTGCTGCTTCTCCCACACTGGCTGGGAAGTTATGTAGGAGAAACAGCAGCATCTTTTCCTGCTTAGGGTTTTCCTGTAGTCCTTGGTACAGCCATGAAACCGAAGCATGGAAATAATGCTACAAGTGTATCTGAGGGACTCGCATGCTGCCTCTGCCCTTCGGGGCAGCCTTGAGAGTGGATGACTGCTCCATCCATGCTTGTGGGCCATCAGGGCATACGATTTCATACCATGAACCTGTGACTAATAACTACACTTTGGATGTACATGTATTTTTCACTTGTATCATTGCAACACAGTCAATGGGGATAGTGACCATTTCTCCATTCTGTTTTCCTCCCTGCTATTTAATGATCTTACTGTGTCGCCTCTTAAGCCACAGTCCTTCAAACACTTCCAGACACCCCCTCATCTTCCAACCAGCAACCATAAGGCTGTGACCCATGAGATGAATTAGGCAGACAAAAGCACAGGGGAAAGGTTTATGGCCTTTCTATTCGCTTTTCCTGGCAGATTCAGTCCAGAGACTTCAGCTTTTCCAGGTGACAAGTGTCTTCCAAGACAGTGTCTGCATCAGAAAATATTCTATAAAATCCTGATTTAACTGTTCCCCTAGGACAGCTGGCTAGACCCTCACATTACTGCCACATGTGCCTGTGTCTGAGTTTAAGCACATGAATTGTCTTAACTGACTTCATCAGGACAACTCATGCACTGAAAGCCCACTACATGTGTAAGCGTTAGCAGGAACACGGCATTAGTAATCTGCTTTTTGAAAGGGGGTTTGTGTAGAAAAAAAAGCAAAAAACCACCATAAAACTTGCGGGTACAATTCAGGCATCCAAGTGATACATTAATCTAAATTAAACCCCTCTCCTGCACTCTCCCTTTTAAAAAAGCAAGTTATTCTCTACAAGTGTATAATCTGTAGTTAACTGCTGTTGACTGGTT
The DNA here is from genome assembly GCA_014706295.1 of Lycocorax pyrrhopterus obiensis. Classification (NCBI taxonomy): domain Eukaryota; kingdom Metazoa; phylum Chordata; class Aves; order Passeriformes; family Paradisaeidae; genus Lycocorax; species Lycocorax pyrrhopterus. The sequence goes on along the minus strand of JACSVZ010000015.1, from coordinate 56,365,680 downwards.
TCAAAAGAAATCTTGTGGCAGGTAAAGTCTCCAGTACCTGTGCCCACCCCACAAGCAGCACACTCAGAAAATCTACATTTGGTTTTCTTGCAGATTTTTCCTTCCCTTCCTTCTCCATGACTAGGAATATGCATAGCAAAACATGCTCTCTGCTCTTGACAAAGTGGCTGCTGCTGCTGCTGCTGCTGCATGTTCTCCACCTGGAGTGAAAATTCTCTGTTGTCACGGCAGCCAACAGTGATGTCACAGACTGAGTATTGTGACTTCAGCTGGAAAAGGAGCAGCGAGAGCAGATGAACTCTGAAAACAAAGATATTGTTTTGGTGTAAACAGCCTTCACAAAAAAGAGGGGAAAAAAGAAGGAAGTATATATAAACATCTGACAATTACAGTTTTCTCAAAGAAGTATAAATAAATATACCATAAACAGAGTTCTCTCTAGGCAAATATCTCCAAGGTCCAACGAAGTACTGGAAGAATTGTCATTTTGTTTCTGTTCTGTTAAGAAATGGGACCCTTTTAGCTTTTGAAATACACATTTTCTATTCTTTTTTTACTTTTGTTTTTAATACCTTCTTGTCTGGTCATTGTCCCAGAATAAGCAATCAGCATTGCTGTGTAAAGAAATAAGTCTCAGGAAATAATGCACATGTTTGCAAATGTTTCATTAATTCACAGGCAACTTGCAAGTACTGCCCGCATTCCTATGTGAGCGTGGTTGTTTTTCATATAGGTCACATATTAATGCAATTTGAAAAAAATCTTAACTCCATTCAACCACATCCCCTTCCACCTTTACACTGAAATCCAGAGGTTGTAATTACACCCGGGAGCAGGAATAAATTAAAGCAAGTGCTTGTGTTGCCTTGAACTCTTTTTTGGAAAGAAAAGCGATTCCATCTACCCTGCCTTATGTGCTCTGTCTAACTCTGAACTCGGCAGGCTGACAGGCAAAGGGGCAAAGAGGTTTCATGAGGTCAGAGATGAAAACAAGTCACTTTCAGAGGTCAGAAATGGAGTAATGCATCCCATGTTCTAACATGTACCAGATCTTCAGAGGGGGATGTTGTCTTCACTACCTCACCTCCTGCCTCACAGAACATCTTCAGGCTGCGGCACCCCTGAGCTCTGTGTGTGGAGTGGAGCGGGAGGGAGGACACAGGCACCTTATGGGTTAGACACTTTCCACCCCTTAGCAAGGGCTATTAAACAAGTGGCACATCATGACAGAAGGAGGGAAGGAAGGAAGGAAGGAAGGAAGGAAGGAAGGAAGGAAGGAAGGAAGGAAGGAAGGAAGGAAGGAAGGAAGGAAAGAAGGAAGGAAGGAAGGAAGGAAGGAAACTACCATTGCTTGCTAAAACACAATTCCCTAATGCTTGAACAACTGCAATAACCAGCCAGTGCTGGCAAACTGATGTCTGTCTTGACAAACCTTTCTGAGAATTCACATGCAGAAGAAGGGGAAATACTGGTAGGACTTCAGTTATTACCTTCTCAAGGGACATCACAAATAATAAGCAGTTCCCTCCCCAAAGTACCCTAATGATATCCTAGCTTTACAGAAAATCATGCTTGAATATTTTTTCTGAAATATAAAATTGCCACACACAGTCAAAATTAAAAAGAAATATAGGGCATTTTTAAGAGAAATTCCATGGGGAAAAGCAACTGTGAAATAGCCAAACATCAATTATGAAAACCACATCAAGAACAGGCTCTTGTGCACGGGCTTTAGGGTTTAGGGATTTCAAGAAAATGTGCATCCTAGTTTGACTCATAATGTAGGCAGAGAATGAGCAACTTTCCTCAACTTAAAAACAGCTCAGCTAGTATGTAACCCTTTAAAGTCACTGTATCTATACAGCCTTCTTGTATCTCCTAGGTCTCACTGCTGGCAATCTTCGCTCTCCACGCCCAACTCCTCAGCAGGGTTGGAGTGACAGGCTTACTCCCACCCTAAGATGGTGCAGAAGAGACAGCCAATACTACTGTGACATGGGCAAACTTCTACTGAGGTGTGCACCCCAGCCACCCCAGAGCTTGCTCATTGGTGGCATTATCGCAATGTCTACTGCAAACCTTCAACCAGAGCCTTCTCCTCCCCTGCTGCTGCCCACATACAACCCTGAACAGGCTGTGGGCAGCACTGCTTCCTTCCACCTGAGGGTAGAACACAAACGGAAGGAAAGCAAAAGGTAACAAAGTGAACAAAGGCAGAGGGATTTGGGGTTGATTCTGCCTGTGAATCAGGGCTGGATCATTTTCCCAAGCTTAAAGATTATGGTCTCATGAGTGTACCATTTGGGACTTCCACAGGGCAGGATCTGGGAGAGGGAGCAACCAGAGCTGGGAGTACCCAGGGTAAAACCAGGAAACGCCTTCCCACAAGACCCAAAGAAAGAGCAATGGCATGATCTCGTTCTTCCTTAAAATAACTTGCCAGCCTGTTGGTTTGTGGCATTGCTGTTTAATGGTAGAGAGCATTATTAGAGAAAAACAGCATAAACCAGACAGTTATCATAAGGGAAAAAACACATCTCAGTTAATTTGCTTTTTTCCTCCAGTCCTGAACTTCTATCTTGAGGGTCACACTTGCTCCTACACAGAATGTCTGGACAGAAGGCTTCACCAAGAATTTTCCTCTCTGATGACAAAGGGCACTAAGTGCTTTCCTGTCTCTTCTCCCAGGAGCAACAGCTGTTTATTGTTCCTCATTCCCACTCTGCATGACCAAACAACTACACAGAAAACAGAGAAAGGTGAAAGCAAGACTATTTAAAGCTGCAAATCAAGAACCAGGCTTAGGAAAACTCAGCTTTATGGCTACCTGTGCAACCTTCGACCCTCTTTCTTGCCTGTGTACCATGGCAGAGCTGTTAATCACATAATCACAGGCTATTTTTCCACAGGACCTTGGCCTCACCCAGTGCAGCAGGATCCGGGGTGCTCACCTAGCAAGCACTCAGTCACTATTTCATCTTCTTGGCACTGTTGGAGGTGTGGCCTTGAGCCTTGTTTACTGTGTACCTGCCACACTCTGCTCTGCTCTGGAATTAGTAATTTACTCACGGCCTTTCCTACAGTACGCATTATTAGAGTAACTGAATGCTTCACAAACATAAAGGAATGTATTTTCACATTGCCCTTATAAAGTAAGACACTGTATTACCCATATTTGATGGGCAGGGAACCAAAGCACAGAGAGATTAATGTGAAAAGCTTCCACTAATTTTAAGTGCTCAACTGAAACTCTTAGGTACAAATCCCTCAGAGATATGTTTTGCCAGTTGAGGCTGTGATGACAAGCATTTTTTTGAGTTGATGCTCTTGGAGATAGCAGAAGTGGTATCCCTGACATATATACCATTCAAATTTTACTGGGTTGTTAATGGGGAGGTTTGCTTTCTCATTTCTTTGTACATTTGTTATATTTAACATGCATCAAAAAATTCAGGAGAGGTATAAAAGAGCTGTTTTCTAAATATACATCCTGAGGCAGGTAGCCGGGATGGAAAATTTCTGCCCAGACAGTTTAAGTTTAGTAAAGTTGAGAACAACTAAAAATGAAGGTCTTAAAATAGGGAAGCTGTTGGATGGCCTCAACAGTAGGTCATTGCCATAGCATACACTTTTCTTTCTCTTCTCAGTTGTTGGAAGAAACCACACAGGTCAGATGTTACACTAACAGAATCAAGTCAAACTGAAACTCAAACTGTAACTAGAACTTTATTTTATATCCTGGTTCTGTTCAGATAAACAAGATCAATTTATTTTTAACTTTAATGCACAACAAAGTCTTGTTACTCAATTCCAAATGGCTTAGAGCATAAGCCACACCTTTCCTCCTGTTCTCTCGGAAAGAGAAAGCAAGTGTCAGGCACTGCAGGCAGCACTGGTCATAACCTGGGTATAGGACAGACAGACAGTACTCAGAGGTAGTGAATCTTACATTGGTATAAACTGATCCTTCCCCTGATTATTTGCAGGGAGATTCATAAATTCCTATAAGAAAAAAAAAGCCCATCTGAAAATTTCAGGCAGTGATTTGTCTGTGCTAACACCAGGAAAGAAAGACAGACAGACAAAAAGACAGATGATGGGGGGGTGGGAATAATTCAACCAACTGCTGGTGCCAGCCTTTTTCAGAGAAATAAAGTAATTTTAGAGACACTTCTGTAGGAGCGTAAAATCCAACCTTGCAACTGTGCACAGGACTCAGGACACACAGACACACACAGACACAGACAAACACACACACAGACGACACTGGACAACAGAGTGAGACAATGTGGGAGCTGGCAGAACGGGTTCCTCCATCACCTCGGGAGCATGCAAGGACAACCCTAGGATAACTCCCGACAATTCCTCTTTGCCACCCAAGCTGTATTCCTGGCAAATGGTGTTATGAACAGTTCCTTCCCAAACACATACCATATCCACACAGGGAGGAACACAGACCCAATTTCTCTGTCCTGCACTGAAAACTCTCACCATATATCCCTGCTTTTGAGCTAGTGATGTCTCCTGACTGCACTAACTTTGACTAATTTAGTATTTTTAATTACAGAGGGATTTATGGCACTGCACTACAGTGCTCTCTTTTATTATAGCCATGGTTTCTGCTGAACCTGGGTACACTCTACATACAAAGTTGCACATTAGACAAATTACACTGCACATTAAGTAAATCTCTCTCTAGAAATAGGATTAGATGGAGAGGCAAATCTTCCTCATTCCTAGTGCATAAATTAATATCTACAAAATCAATATAAAGTAAGAGCTCCATATCAATTTATGAAAAAAAAAAGTTTAAACATACTCCACAATTAAACAAATTTATGTAGGAGATGCATTTTTTTTCTCCTATTTTGCTTAATAAATAAAACAGCTGGTCCGAGGAATCAGGTCAATCGGTGTCTGGAAAAAGCCCCATTAAAGCTGCTATATAACCTAGTTTCTCAAGCTGCATAAGGCATCCTAATATTGAAGAGGCAGAAGTCCATGCAGAGACAGCACGGATGCCTCAGCTTCTGGCCCTTCAGGGTTATGGAGGATATTTATCACAGACGACAGCAGTAAGTGAGGTATCTTGCAAAGATCTAAGGAGATAGGCAGGCTCTGAAGGACCACAACAAAGACAACATGATGCATCCAGACCTATACATAAAATAGAGCTAGTAATCTTGGGCACCAAAGTTGAGGTCATCCAACATAAGGAGATGGTAAAGGGCCAGATTTTCACATATGTTCAGATCCCCTCAAAGCTTGCCTAGCCCTGCTGCCACAGTGGGTGATAACACCTCTTCTCATAGCACTCCACAGCATGGTTCCATCCCTCCCATGTCACGTGGGAGGGCGAATCCGGCAGTGCCCAAAGCTGTGGGCGTGTTTTGCGGGCACAGAGCCCATTCCAGAGCAGGCAAAAACCCCACAGCATCAGCCCTCCTCCTCCTGCACAGCACCCAACATACAATGCCCAGGCCCTCCTCACCTCAGAAAACGTAGCCCTTCCTATATTCAGTAGGTTTGAAAATATTTTGCAAAGGGTATCACAGTCCATATCCTACAGAGATAAAAATGGAGCCAGAAGAAAGTAAAGTGACTTGCTCAAGCTTAAAGAGCAAGGAGCATCAGAACTGGGAAATGAAACCTCCTGGCCCACAACCCTAGGTTTTAGCTTCTTAAATAAGTATTCTCTTTCCTCATTAAAAAACTAAAAATGGGAAGAGAGGGAAGAATATTCTGTAGACAGAATGAACTTCGCCCTCAGAGGACTAATGACCTGATATACTTTTTTTTTCCTTCTCACCTCCATTTCCCCTGCTAAAGTTACAGTAACTTCAAGGACTATCCTTCTTTCTTGGTCTGCTTTAACCTAGTGTGTCAGCTCAACATCGTTTTCCCAACCACCTGAAGCCAGAGACCATCCTTCCCAGAGAGGAGATTACCTTCTCGCTTTCAGTCTCTCTGGACATCCTTGCAACATCCTGGACTGAGACTTTTCTGCTTTCTGCATCATGATGAGGGACTCCAAAGTCCTATCCACTGGTCCCAGCCCATAGTACGTGGCAGCCCGAAAGGGTACCCTGGAGGTAAAACCTGGTTGTTCTCTATTAATTTTTCATTTCAAGAATGGCTCCAGGGAAAGGAGGGAGATATAGGTCAGAGACTTTGGGGGCTGATTATTAACTCTGTACATCTTCCTTCCTTTTTTCCCCCCCCCCCCAATTTTTTTTTTCTCTTCCAAATTCAGAAACAGAGGGTTTTCCCTCCGTATTTCTCATTTACTCCTTAAGCATCATCGGCATTAGTCAGCAAACTCCTGCTATTTCCTCACAAGCCCCTGACACTTGCAGAGTGACTAGCCCTCTCTCCACACACTTTGGTTCTAACAGTTGCATCTGGTTTTTTTACTCAAGAAAAATGGATCTCGGCGTTGCACACGCGCAGTTCTCCCAATGGTCGCTGTAAGGGTGACCGGTCACTCCCTGTAAGCTCCCGCTGCCAGGAGGCTGTAAACGCCACCGTTTTTCATGCACAGAGCCAAAGAGCCAGGAGGTGACGGCAGGGCCCGCTTTCAGGTCACTTCATAATTCACCATCACAGTAGCAATGTCCCTCAAAGTAGGAAGAAGTTAGCTGCTGCCCCAAGCACAGGCACATGGAGAACACAATGGAGGAAGCCTGAAGCCACCTGGCTTCTCTTCTCAGCCCTGCCAGTCACCTGGTCTGTCGGGTGACATTGCCTTCAGGTGTCTGCATTGGCCTTTCCTTCCCACGACCAAGAGTCTCTGCCCCCATTACAGAGCCTGGTGCCCGACATGATGTGCAGAAGGCCTCAGCTGGGCTTCTGAGGCACGAATACAGGGTGAGTGAAAACACAGCTCCTTGTGACTCAAAGCCACCTCATCAGAGCATGACAGAAGGCTCCTCCTGGCCAGGTGGGCTTGCACAAGCTGCCCACCCACAGCCACGCTCACGGAAGACCTCGTATGCAGCTCATGCTCACGTAGGCATACCCACAGACCTGCCCACACTGTGCTCTCGGTGCTGCGCTCAAGCACACAGCAAGTTTGTTGTGTCCACCTTTCCAGGGTGATGCCAAGAGCACACAGACCACTCTTCCTTATGTTCAACATGCAAAGAAGATGTCTTGCCCCCAGGGCAAGGCCATGCCCTCAGGCGATGGTAGGCACTACCTGCTGCCACCCACTCAGGGAACAACCCACATCCAGAGCAGAGCACATCAATAAGGACCAGTGGGAAGGCTGGTGAACTTGGTGCTGGAGAAGTTTATTTCCCATTTAACCTTGACACCCTCACCTCAGCACCGACCCCGCTCCCTCCACCCTTACCTCCGTCCCCATTGTAGGAGAGCCTTCTGCATTGCTGTGTAGGAAGGCATGAAAATAAACCACCGGCTCCAGTGCCACACTCCCTCCTGGCAGATCTGTTTCTCTCTTCTTAACTGTTTCCAAGTGCCTGGCTGTTTTATAATCCCCAGTGAGCATTCCCTTAACTCCTTCCTCACTGAGTCCTTCCACTCTCCCTCGCTCGCTCTATTCTAAAAGGCAGAAAAATCCAAGGCGAGGTAGGGGGTAGAGAAAGCAAAGGAGGGGGCCTGAATCAAAGAGGGAACATCTGAATCAAAGAAGGAACATCTGAATCAAACTGCACATATTAGTCATTTCCCCAGCCTTCTCTTACACAGACAGACTGACTCTCCTGTTAATGTATTTTTTTTTCCCATGGACATTTGTGTACCTTAGAAACTTCTTTACTAATCTCCTCCTGCTTTTTCATACCATGAGGTCATATGCTCCTGCTGGTAGCACGACTTTAAATCACACAGCAGCTTGCCCTTTGAGGTCTGAACAGAAATCACTGTCTTAGATCACAAGTAAATATGAGTTGATGACTTCAAGCCCAGTGTCACCACCACCCCACTTATGCATATTGCAAAATTTGAGAAGAATCAAATGCAGGTGTCGCTTCCCAATGGAAAGGACTTTGGCAATCACTGCAAGGGCTGTGAGAGGGCTGTGCAGAGGAGCTCAGGCAAAGGAACACACCTTCCCTGTTTCCAAGATGTGGGACACTGCAACTGCCCTGAAGTGACCTGTCAAGAGCCACACATGCTATGGGTGCTGAAGGCTGTGCACTGCATGTGTGCTTGCAGGCATGTCAGTGAGGTGGGAGAGGGAGTCACTTGGCCCGAGACATTTTAGGAGACCCATAGGTCAGGGCTAGACCTGGATAACCACAACATACTGGAGGTTGCTGTGTGCCAGGGTGTGCTGCCAGCACGGCATGGGGTGGGACAAGTACAGCGACTCAGCAGCTTTGGATTTCATAACCCCGACTATGTGCAAAGCAACGTCACAGAACACTCCGGTGTTTACGCTGCTCCTGTGAGAGTATGAATAAAGAATACGGCCAAAAAAAGCACTGGCTTTCACGTGTCCCCTCTCAGGTGGGAACATGACACCTGCAGCTGGCTGCTGCTCTTCCTCAAAGTCTATGGCTGCTTCTTCCAGCATCTTGAGGTTACCCTTGACAGCTTCCACTCAAAAGTTTGCCAAGGTATCTTTTCCCTGACAAAATGAGCTATTCTGTCACACAAGGCTGGGTCGCAGGGCTTTTAAAATCGGTTCTGCTGATGTTCAAAGGGAGCAGCTTGCTGTGCAGAGGAGTGGTAGAGTTAGTAGCAGTAGGATCAGCACAAGCTCTTACCCTGCCATCTGCCTTCAGCTCAGCCGGGCCTTCTGCTGAACAGCCAGTGTGGGCTGGGGCCACTGGAGTGAGCAGCAACTCACTGACATGAAAGACTGCCTGGGTTAGTTGATTAAGAATAAGATTAAGAGCACAGGAATCCTGTATAGTGCTGGTACTGACTCAGTTCAGGGATTTCATTCCAATATTTAAGCCCAGTTTTCCAAAGAAGTCTTTTATTTTGCACAGGTGGGTGTTTGTGTGACAGCTTAAACAAGCCCCATGAACTGATGATCCCAGAAACAGGGGTCATCTCTGAAAATGCTATGCTTTCTTCTTTGGTCACCCCCACTGGAAAACAGGGAAAAATAACACTTAACTATCTCACTCCCCTGTAATGTTTAAGTCCTTTACACTTACAGAGCTCTGGAGAAAACACAGGAAAGGCCACTGGAATGGACAGAGATGCCTCTCAGAACTACAGGTCACAGATCCTTGTCTTTCTCCCTTGTGGACTTCTTTTAAGCACTGGCCACTGCCAGCAGACCCTGACAGAGGCTGCTCAGCTCTGCTCCTGCACATCCAGATTGACAGCTGCCTCAAGAGTTCTCTCTCTCTTTTAATAATAGAAGAGTCACTTAAGGCTTGTGGATGACCTCAAAGTACCAAACTGCTGACCCACTACCAAAGTCGGAACCTGCCAACGCAACTGTGAAGAGCAGGGCTTGGTCCCCTTGAGGGATGGTGAGGGCAAAACAGTTCTGTAGTCCCATAACAAAATATTGAGGTCCCCTCTGATGTCATATCATTCTGTGGTAATACCCTACAGCAATTTAAAGGACGGCTGCAGCTGATCTCCAAACCCAGGAGGAGACAGGTGGAGGGTGCAGCAAAAGGGTGCTGGTCTGGAAGGGAGATGGGGGATCTGGGATGAGTTAGGGCACAACCTGCCTGCTCTGAAAGAGAAAAGAACAGAGAGGCCCCTCCTTTCACGGATGGAGGGAGGAAAAAAGCAAGATGAGCGAAAAGCCTGGACTTAATAATGAAAAACAATAGCTCATCATTTATTTTCATATCCTCTCACTAATGCTGGCATAATGCTAACAGTGGAATTCTTATGGCATGCATGTCATGCCTGCAAATACCAAGTGAATTACTTCTCAGCGAGGCTATAGGCTATGGCACTGAGCAGCACATTCGCTACAAGTGATTGGATGATGAACGACAGCTCCCAAATTCCTCCTTCACAATGCTACTTGCATTGGTTGTAATTTAATGAGTGTTAGAGGGAGAGAGAAAGTTTTGGCTCAAAACACAGAAATAATATTGCCTGCTGCTGCTTCCCACTGGGTCTTGTATTAACTCACACCACCTCCACCTCCTACTTCTCTACCTCCTCCCTTTTCACACCTATTCTCAGGTGCTAAAAGTCGTGTCATGAAACCCATCAGCATGGCAAGAGAGCATGCAGAAGCCCCCAAGCACATGCATTCCTTCTGGCTAAAAGGCGAGACAGGACACAAACTTCTCCCTCTGCCAACAGTCACGGCAGGCTGGGGTGGTTCCTACGGCAGCCAGTCTCTGTGTAGACAAGCCACCAACTCTCCTTCGGTTCTTTCCTCCTGAGGAGCCAGTGCAGGTGAAAGACACCAACCTGGCAGTTCTGGAAACAGAGCACGAAGCGCACACTGCATGACCCATGTTGGTGCGGAGCTCCAACCACACACCCTTGCCAGCATGGTCCTCCTGCCTCCTCAAAAGGAGCCACAGCAGGGTAGCCCAGCCTCATCCTCACCTTGCAGGCTGTCTTAGCTGGTTTGTTGCTCTTTTTAACAATTCCGAGATCTGAGAAGCAGCCAGTAAATGTGAACAAAACCTCTGCTAGGGGGTAAGGCCTTCAGCAGTAAAAACATGCCATCACTGGTGACACCCAGTGATCCTGGCAATCACTGGCACGATGCCTCCTCCTGAGCTCTTGGGTAGATCTGTACCTCCCACATCTTCAGCCCCTTTTCTTTGCTCCATGGACCTTGACACAAAAGGGACAGCCACAGCAGCAGGGGCATCTTGCACGTCTCTGCTCTGGAAGGAGCCTAACTGGCCAGCATCACCTCCCACTCCTGTGGCAACACTGCAACAGAGCCAGTACCCCTTCACATGACAGGACATTTATCCATGAAATGACTCTGCACATAAGGCTCACACCTGAGGCAAGACCCACTGTGTGGGGTCTCATATGCTGGGCTAGAAGAGAGTCAAGAGGTCTGAGCTGAGCAGCAGATTTACAAGTAAGAGACTGAAAATATCACTACTACTCTCCTGGTGTATCCAGTCTCTTCAGTGTTTCCCGCTGATAGAGCCTAAATGACAACCATCCACGGGCTCCTACCCGGTGGAGCATCCAGAATACTCCTTATCCCTTCTGTGCCAACTGTAATTTAAAAGCCCCCCTCCCACATTTTGCGGTGTTTTGAGAAAAACAAATCCAAACAAAATTTACATGTTTCTGAAACGAAGGCATAAGCAGGGGAAGGGAAAATGCCCTTAAGGATTGGAACCAAATGTGTTTGTGCAAATGAGACCCAGGATTTACAGTTACCTTCCAGCCTCCAGCAAGTGCTACAGTCTTAGCTTTGACTTAAAAACAATCTGTTTTCTTGTAAAGGTTGAAAAATACCAGTGATATTTTCTCTGGTGTACTGGCCAAAGTCCCACAGCCCTGGCTGGGAGAGGAAGGTGGACACGATGTCACAGGACACTCCCAGGGACATCTGCAGACACAGGTCTGTATGGACACACAGATGCACATCTGTGCTTCCCAGCAATACAGCAGGCACAATGCTGGGGGCCACCTTCAGAAGGTATCTGGACAGAGATTTGCCCCTTGTCAGAATGCCCCTCCCAAGCCCACGTGTAGCACTGCACACTCTGTGGCTTTCTCAAAACTATGGCTGTGCTTTGAGCAGTGACTGGGCTTTGAAATAAATGAAGACATGCCTTGCTGAAGTGACCCTAAGTGAAAGCAAAAACAACTGGCACAAATAAATAAACAAGCACCACAGCTGCAAATGAAAAAGGAAGAAATGGTGAGCCTCACCAGCCTGCTGTAACCAACCTTGTGCTGGGCAGCTCACCCACTCCAGCAGTGTGGGGAGCCACGCATCCTCCCAGGGGGCACCAGATAGAAGAGGTCACTTTGGAGACAGCAAGCGTAGGGAGAAGGGGACACAAGCATGAGAGGGAAGTGGGGGGCTCCCGTGACAGAGGCCCACCACAGTGGCTGTGTGGTCTTTAAGAGCCTGGCACAGGGGTGCTGTTACCTGCTACCAGCTTGCAAAGAGAAGCAGTGACCAGGCTGGGGAGATGAAAAGCAGTCATCAGGGGCAGAACTATAGGGATGAACATACCTAGACATAGGGAGACCTGCTGGACTGCCAGAACAGGCCTGTTACTGCAACAACTTCTTTGGGCATACAGTGCAAGCCACAGCAGTCAGAACTACCCCCACATTTACAGTTTAAAACCCAACCAAATCCAACACTTCTGTTACAACCAAGAAGTTCAGCTGAAGGTTCCTGGCCCAGCTGGGAAGGCAGAGGCTGTCCTGCCCCTTGGTTCCCCTCCTGATAGGCTGTTATGGCTCAGGAAGGGTGAAGCTCAGACACAGCGCTCCGTGACACACTTCAGCTCCCTTCAAGCCTTCAAATTAGGGCTTACACGGGGTTTAAGTGCAGCCTGTCCCAACACAGGGTTGGATTTCACAGCTCTCATGTGCTGCAGGGCTGCCACCTCCAACTGAAAAGGGGATGAGTGCCCTGCAGGCAGCCTGGCAGGCAGTCCATCCACCCAGATATCCTGAGCAGGGGATGAGGAGCACCTGATCCCAGCAGCCCCTCCTGTGTCCCTGGAGGGCAAGACAGGAGGGCTGAGATCACCAGGACAGGCTCCTGCTTCCCTTGCCTCAGTTAGCCAAATAACTCCCAATATCCACCTCTTCAGCAAGCGTTTCATGGTAACCACGGAGTGTTTTACCTCTGTGATCAAGCCTGTGCTCTTCTTCCCCCATATCCCTGCTGGCCCCCCACGGCTCACCCTGAGCCCCAGGGTGACCAGAGAGTCCCCACCCTTCCGGCCCATGGGTTGGGATGTCTGACACGCAGCATTCAGTTCCCACGTGAAGCCAGCATGTTCTCGGTACACGGCACACTACATCCTCGGCTGTGAACACCTCAGGTGGGCTGGTCACCTTCCAGCAAGGACAGCTGAATATGACAGGGCTGGACTGGGGAGGGGCGGCACAGGGGAAGAAGCTGCCAGAAACAGGAGAAAGGACACAAAATACTCCGGGAGAATAAAAGCCCCATCCCCTTCACCAGCCCTGCAATAACAAGAAGGCAAGGAGGACAGGAGTATCAACCACAACAAAACCCAAACTAAAAATTATGACCTGCAACTTGCTCCAGTGATGCCATGTAACAACTGTGGCTAGGAAACATACTTCCTAGCTCACCATCAGTGCTGCCACAAGCATCTGCTTTATTGTACACGGCATCAAAAGCATCAGGCATCCCCACCTGAAATCATGCCCTCTCCTGCTATTCACTCACATCCCATCTTCTTTTTCTCTTGCACGTTATTTTCTACAGGCAGCAGCTTTTTGGCAGGAGTCTCAGTGTCTGTTTGCAATAGGGCATGGCAAGGGAAAGCAGACATCTCCTTCTAAAGCATCCTCTTCCTGAAACCCCTTCAACCCTTCCTGGATGAGAGGAAATGCAAGGATTGGTAATGACTCAAGTGCTCCTCTGGGAAACAGCAGTGATTTTAGAGGAAGATGAAATAACTTTTAAGCCAAGCCTAGTTCTGAAGAGGGGAACTCCACACTCTGTAGCCTGCGTTCACAGTTGAGCATGAACAAAGCCAGGATTCAGGCGCCCACCAGCAGAGATACCAGAAAAGATACAGCTACTTTATTGAGGTAGTCTCACCTACATTAGATACATTGTGAGTGATACAGTAAACACATCTGAAGGGATACAGATTCCTCAGGGAATACTGTATTTGCATACAGACCCCAGTTACATCACACCACTAGGTAAAGTCTCAACTGAGGATACAGAGATAGACCTGAGGCACATTAGCAGAGCTGAAGACATATCCAAGAACTGGTCCAGTTGGGCCACCAAAACCTGGCACTGGGAGAAGATGCACAAAAGATGCCTGCCATGCAGCTGTTCTGGATCAGGATAGAGACAAGCTGGTGGATGTGGATTACAGATCATTCTCTGTCAAAATGTCTTGAATGGTATTTCTCTCAAGCTTGGATTTCTAGTAACCCTTTTGTTCAGCCTGAGAAGTCGCATTGCTTGATAAAAATCTCTTCCTGCCTTTTAAAGGCAGAGTGGCAGTGTCCCCTCCTGAACACACTGTGATTTACAGTCTTCCACACTCACACTGGCAACACGAGCCCTTACGCAGAGACTGCAGACAGCACTCCTGCCAACACATACGCTGTCACAGCATTGCTCCATGTAAACACCCTGCATTCACCTTGTTTATATTTCCTCTTGTACAGGCTGCGACAGCTCACAAACACACACAAAGCCTAATTTATATTTATAATAAATCTCCCTTCTTCATTCACTGCAGTGGAAAAGAGCACTGGTACAAATACAATTTTTTGGGAAAATGGTCTAACAGCTCTAAGGAGAATCAGGCCTGTGCTCTTCTGTAGATAAAGAGGACAAAGCGACACCAACCACATGTGTACACTCCTACACATGCCTACAAACATGGAAGGAGTCCCACATACACATACACACACACACACACACACACACACACAGATACTCTTCCACCTGTGCTCTCACATACACTGCTCAATAACAGCACCTGCCGTCCCTTCTGACTCGCACGTGCTTTCAGGCAGCACAGACTTTTGGAAGGTGCACTTTTCATTACATAGGTGCTCACAGCCTCAGATAAGCGACAGGAGAACGACACTGCAAGAGAAGTACTGTCACCATCAGTGGGATATGCTTGTGTCTGGGTCTCACAGGTCCTTCTCAGGTGGTGCAGCTATTTTAAAATGGGGGTTGCAACCCGTTTCTTATCTCCACTTGCTAAATACATGCATATTCTGCTGTTGAAAGAATGCAGAGAGGGAGTTAGGTGGGAAGGCAGATTTCTGGTGGTGCCACTGATAGTGCTAGAAGAGATGAAGAAATTTTTTTATTGTACCCATGAAAAAAATGTGATCCCTAGTTTACTTGTAGACACATGCCCTGGAGGATTTATGAGGTCTTGGATTTCTCCATGCTGTCCACAAACTGGCTGTAGCCAAGAGCTGTCCTTTTGTTTTAACTTGGTTTCAGAGAAAGAGTTGTGATCTCTCTTCTCTCCACAAAGGACCTTGTTGCTGCTTCCCTAGCCTCCATCACCCTGAGGCCTGATTGTGGCAGTGTGTTCCCCACAGGACAACGCTGTCAGCCTGCTCTGAAGCTGGGCCTGGTGTGCCATGTGGGTGCTTGCAGGAGAAGCACACCCAACCAGTCCTCTGTGGTCTCTACTGGCTCCCAATAAGCTTCCATTAAGGTGACCTAACTATTAATTCCTGTCGAGGTGTTGTGTGCTCACATGTCTTCTGTACAGCTCTAACTCCTGATCGCCTTGCAGAGCTTGAGTGACTCAAGCAATTAGTCTGATCTGCCACCTTCTCTCCATCCTGGCAACACTAAGCTTGACCAAAAACTCCACTCTGCATCACCACCAAGCACACCAGCAGCCTGCCCAGCTACCAGAAAGTTCCTGTGCACTGACATATTGGGAGCTGGAGGATGGGCATCACCTAATCCCAGCACTGCTCCGCTGCTGACCCAGGGCTCATCACGCGGCACATGGCCGAATTCCCATAATGGAGAGAGCACCATTACACAGTGCCCTAGCCAACTGCATCGCTAAGGTGAGCTGACACATCACCTGGCACTGCTGTGCTCAGATCCCTTCACTTCACTCCTCCCTGGGGCACCACAGGGCCTCAACATGGCATCAATTCTGTGTGTCAATGTTAAGGTGCTCAAGTGTGCCGCCAGAGATTTCCAAGTTAGAGATGACTCTGCTCCGGGTATTTTGAAGACTAGTAACGGCTATTTCACTTCCCAGAAATCCTGTCACAAGAGGAAGATTAAAGGTTGCACACACACACACACACATAGAGCTATGAGGATATCAAAGACGGTTTTCTTGGAAGTTTTTCTCCAGCTTTTGAAGTCAAACATCTAAACAGGAAAGTAGCAATGATGGCTGGAAATTACCACTATTTGGAGGTAAAACAGAGACCTGCTGAAAGTCCTTGCCAAACTATGTGGAATTTGTCAACACTAAATGCTGCCTAGGAGAAAATAATGCCCCACGCATTTTAGCTGGACATTCTTCTCCTCCAGCCTATTGCTTTAAGCAAACAGACAGCCTTCCTACCAACATACATATGGAGCAATATGGGCACTCACCCTTCTGCAATCCTGCTGCTGTCAGGTCCTGACAGAGGGAGAGCCCAAAGCCATGGAAGAACCATACAGAAGGTCAAAAACCAGCCCACTCCTGGCACAGCTCTTCCACAAACACCACTGTGAAAAGCTAACCCTGGGATGAGTCTCAGACTTCTCTCTGGGCAGGCTGAAGCAGTCTAGGGACCACAGTCTCCCTAACATCCTTCTGGGTACTTCTCCCTCTTCTCCCCATGCCACCTCTGGCTGATTTGAGCACCTGCCACATCCCTTCTCAAATACAGGTTGTGCATTCTTTGGGGTAATGCCATGCCACAACTGTCCATCTTTTGGAAAATCTGCAGCACAGAGATCCTTGACTTCAGATCCCAGCTGCTAGTGGCTATGAATAATTGGGAATTAAAGTAAAAGTGAAGCCATACCAGGCAACTGTTGTGCCTCTAAGTTTTCTCCAGACCGCTCTCAGGAGACACAGGAGAGCTACCAGAAATAAAAAAATAAATCTCAGCTTACGAGGTTTACACAGAGACCATCAAAAATATGCGTCTGTATTGTTCTGACCTCCAGATCTTTTTTTTCCTTCACATTTTCCTAACCTTTAAAAGGCATGTAAGATAAACAGAGGAGAAGCTAGGCAGACAACATCCTCGGAAGAGATGTAGGAATATAATCAAGCCCTCAGACACACGCACACAAACACCATAATTTATCTCTTCCTCCTCCTGTTTGATATTATCCTCTGTTCTAGTATCATAATCTGTTGCTATGGAAACAGCTATGATGTCACTACAAGAGGTTTATGGACGCCTTGAACAGGAAGGAAAGGTACAAGATGATGGGAGAGGAAAAAAAAAACCACCTACAAACAGCTGCTGAGCAGGAGATGTTCCAGGAATGGCAAGTGTTAACAGGGAAAAGATAAATACATCAACGGTGCTGGAGTTGTTGCAGACAAGAGCAGAATATAAACCACACTTTAAAAATAAAGAATGCTTACAAATTTTGCCTACAACTAAAAATATTCTGGGCAAGCTAAAGGACCTTCCTGAAAAAAACAAACTTTCTTTGAAATATTCAGCAAGTTTTCTGGGACTGGATATTCTCTGAGTCTTGCTGCTAGAGTCCAAGTCTCCAGCAAGCCACTCCATCATCTGCTGTAACATTCCCTCCAGAAGCCTAACACCCCATCAATGCAGCTAATAGTTAGGGAGCTTGCTGGCTATCCACCATCTTGTGTATGCCTCTACGACCCGTAACTAGAAAAAACTCTCGTGTCTTCAAGCAAAAATAAACAGAACCATAAAATCCCTTAGGTTGAAAATGACCTCTAACATCAATAAGACCAACTGGTAACCAAACACTGCCAAGTGCATAACTAACCATGTCCCCTAGCACCACATCTATACGTCTTTTAAATACCTCCAGAGATAGGGACTCCACCACTTCCCTGGGCAGCCTGTTCCAGTGCTTGACAACCCTTTCCATAAGGAAATTTTTCATAATGTCCAATCTATGCTTTCCCTGGTACAACTTGAGGCTGTTTCCTCTTGTCCTGTCACTTGTTACCTGTGGAAAGAGGCTGACCCCCACCTCACTACACCCTCCTTTCAGGTGGTTGTAGAGAAAGATAAGGTCTCCCCTGAGCCTCCTTTCCTCCATGCAAAACAAGCCCAGCTCCTTCAGCTGCTCCTCATAAGTCTTGTGCACTAGATCCTTCAGCAACTTTGTTGCCCTTCCCTGGACATGCACCAGCACTTCAATGTCTTTCTTGTAGTGTTCTTGTGCCTTTAAGATTTGTTTCTTGGAGAACGTCCAGCCTTCCTGGACTCCTTTGTCCCTCAGGACTGTCCCAAGGGACTCTATCAATCTGTCTCCTAAACAGGCCAGAGTCTGCCCTGTTCAGAAGTCCAAGGCAGCCGCTCTGCTGAGCCCCCTCCTTACTTCTTGAGAATTGACAACCAATCACTGTACCCAAAACGGCCTCCAAACACCACATCACCCACAAGACCTTCTCTGTTTGCATAAAACAGGCCCAGCAGGGTGCCTTCCTTTGCTGGCTCACTCACCAGCTGTGTCAGGAAGTTATCTTCCACACACTCCAGGAACCTCCTAGACTGTTTCCTCTCTGCTGTTTCCTCTCTGTGCAAAGACACACTGAATCCACTGGATCACATCCAGTAGCAAATAAACACCCTGACCCCAAACTATAGGCAAAAAAAGAGCTTTTCTTGCTCTCTTCACCCAAGAGAAAGACCATAACCTTACAGACTCACTGCCAAACATACTGACATACCTGCCATGCTACTAGAGAGAACAGTATGCTGAACCTCGCATGCTTGAGATGTGCCCAGCCTTCGGGCCATGCACATCCATGTGTGGGATGACGCACATGTGGTTCTCACCCATGAGCTCAGGTGCTGATGACTGGGCCTCCATGCTTGTACCTTCTTTGGCAACCCTGACTGACGGTGAGAGTAGAGCAGACATGATGACAGAGAGGGTGGGCCAGTCACATATGTCCTTAAAGACATCATGTGCAGCCTGAGGGAAAATTCAACATGAATTTGCCTGATGGGGAGGAGGAAGGAGGATGGCACATCAAATTTGTCCTGTGCAGGCACCGTTGTCATGGGAAGAGCAAAGGCAAAGGAGGAAACCACAAGGATCTCAGATCAATGAAAAGTGGTAGTGTTTCAGATAATCTCTGTCCCATCAGAGTTTCCTGAGCATGGTGAGTGGGATCAAAGATTTTAAGGGAATGCCACAGCATCAGTTTTGCCTCTGGTGTCAGCTCCAGATGGGGAATACCCACACAGACTCTCTGTTCTGCCTGTGAGCATTAGGATATTGGCAGTGCTGCCTGTCCTCGCTCACCTTCCCTTCCAAAGATGTTAGAGACAACTGCGGGGGAAAAAAAACTGGGAAAGACTGAAGTCTGAAGAGAGTGGGAGAGACTGAAGTCAGTAAGGGCAATTGTAAAAACAGTCCAAGATGGGATCTTCAGCATTTCACTCAATTTTCTGTTCCTGCCAGCCTTGGCTGTGACAGCCCCAGCCCCTGAAGTTCTCAGGGATCATCTCACTCTCTTCTGCTACAGTCACTTGTCCTCATCTTTCTTCCCCACCTGCCTCTCTCATCCTCTTCTCTCTTATTCTTGACCTACTGACTTATTCCTTCTCAATCTTCAGCCCACCCATTCCTTTCCTGGAGGAACCTCTGTCACAAATGTTGTGGAAAACCCACACATTGTGACTTCCTCTCCCGAAAGTGCCCCGACAATTTCTATGATGCACCCTCCTGCGTCTGCATCTACATGAAATGCAAATCCTTTGGGGTGGGAACTACCTACCCCTTCATGTCAATGTCATGCCGAGTACAGAAAGGTTCTGCTTTTGTTTGGCACAGCAAATACAACTGTTATTAGGAACACCTCAAAAGGACCAAAGGAGAGTAAAAGAATAGGAGGTGTGAAAACAATGCCAAGTGTTTTGTGTGTTTTCCAGTTTCTTTTCTATTTTGTGGGCAAGGTTCTGTTTCTGGTTTTTATTAAACCATTTTTTCTCTTCTGTACTTTGCATTTGGGACTGCAGAATAGACAACAAAGCTGATCTCAGTGAAGAAACAGAGACTGTGCTTTTTAAATTGGCAGGTGACACCAAGCAGGATTGCAAAATCGGGGGAATTAGATAAGAATTCAAAACAATCACAACAAATTGAAGGGTACAGGATAACATTTAAATGTGACAGATACAAAAATCACACACTTAGGTAGAAAAGCCTACCTCTGCACATACAGGATGGAAAATGGCTCATGAGGCATCAGACTTCTTGGACAGGATCTGGGAGCCACAGCACATCACAAGCTACACAGAGATGAACAATGTTACGGTGCAGAAGTTAAACCAAACAGGAGCACTGCCTGTAGCAGACATGAAGGAACACTTCTGCTCTCCTTGGCCAGCACAGGACCCAGCCTACAGCACTGTGCTCTAGCAGTGCCATTCAAGAGAGAGATGGACTAGCTGAAGGGAGCACAGAGAACCAGGAGGATGGTCAGAGATGAAGGGGAAAAGATACAAGAGGAAGAGTTGAAGAACATGTTCAAGATATGATTTAGCCTAAGGAACACAAAGGAGAGACATGACAAAGACAAAGGCATAGTTTTCCTACACCCACAATTAAAAGGACGACAAATCAGAGCAAGGAAAGCAGAGAGGAGTTACAGAGGAGGCAAAACCTTCTCAGTAACAAAGCAAAGGGCAACGACGACAGCCTGGGCATGCTGTGGACCATCCATACACGGGGAATATGCTGGACAAGCCTGTTAGAGAACATGCTGGACAGGTATTTAATATCCTGCTTTGAAACACTTACTTAAATCTTTCCTTTGCCCATTTCCTATGATTTAAATGATCTTGGTGAGAGATAAATTTCTTTGGCATTTCAGCATAGCCCAGAGCCCAACCTGTCGGCCTTTAGGACCAAAGGAGATGTTAGCTTGCAGGGTTCTGCTAGATAACACCATTGTTCCAGATCTTGCCAGTACCTTTACAGACTAAAATCTATAAAGAACAGGGAAGACAGCTGCCCTTCGTAGTTTCCCAAGTATCTCTGGCAAATACCACTGCCTTGTGAGATGATCTTTCCTGCTTTTCAGGGTAGGAGCTGTGTGTTACTGCTCTTACTTTGTCCTTCCAGAGACAGATGTCAGCACAGGCCCTGGAAGGTGAGCAGGACAGAGAAGGACGTGTAAATAGAGTGAGCTTTAGCTTCTCCAAACATGTCCCATTCAGTGGTGACACTGAAGAAAACCAAGGGAGGGAACAATGGCATCCGTCACCCAGCATAAAACTCCCTCTCCTTCCAGAACATGACACAGACAGGCTAACGCTCATCAGGTGGAGACCATGCTCTCCCTGGCGTAGCTCCCCGGGTTTCAGTGACGTTGCTGCTGATCTCTATCAGAATCACGCTCAGGAGCAGCTCAAGGGGTTCACATCTCGAAGACGTGTCCCTTCCTCTGGCTATTCTGTACGCATCCCATGAGTAAGCAAAAGGCTCTGTTCCTTGGCATCATTCTGTCAGTGGCCTGATCAGACAGCCACTCTTTATGTAGCACCTTGAACATATGCAGCATTGTATAAATACACACTAATACATCTTATTGTTACTTCCATTCAATAAATAAATCCTAACGGCAGAGAGAGCTTTTTTATTTAGTCCTGACTCTGGATTTTCTCAGGTATTTTGAGACACAGCAATACCTTTGCCAGCCTACAGAGACAGAGGCTGCTCCTCCACTCACGTGACTGGGCAAGTCTTAGTAAAAGTATTTTTGCCATCAAAACTACCCAGTTCTGAATGCTACCTGAATTCAGGAGTGGTCCCAAAACACAGGCATTTGTGCTTTGCTGATATGGCCAAATGAGGGAGTATTCAGGGGCGCTCCGTGCTGTAAATGAGGGGTAGCAGTAACATGCCTCTATTCTTCCTGCATGACAAACAAATTGCTAAATGCCCTGTCTGGAGTGAAATTATCATCTGGGTTTATTTTCAAAAGAAAAAGTGAATTCTGTACTGCTAGGGGAAATAGTTTCAAAAGAGAAGGCTTCCAGTTAAATACCTTGGTCCACATTAGGGTATGTAAGCAGTTCAAGAAACAACCTTTTCTCCAAATAATGTTTAATTCTCACTTTTTGTTATCCACCAGTAATCCTTCCAAAAGCAAGAGAAAGACCCATAAATAATATTTCACATTCAGAGGGCAGAGATTTCCTAGTAAGGGTGAGGAAACAACCTCATTTTATAAATGGAGTGATTAAGCTATAGAGGCCCTGAGTCAGAAAGGTACTTCAGCGTGTGGCCAGCTTTAAAGACATAAACAATCCTAATGAAGTCAGCAGCATTGTCTGTGAGGTTAAATTTAGGCACAGACCCGAAAATATCTTCTTAAATTGGGATCAGAGAGGAAAAGGGTGGAACGTTAAAAAAAACCCCAACAAACCAGTCTTAGCCTACCCATTCACTACAGACACAGGGATGGGGACACCATAATAGCTGTAAGCCCACCACTGGATGCCTTTGCAAAACTCTCCTCAGGGGTCTTGCCCATTGGCAGCACTATCACAATTGCCTTGAGTCCCGCAGCTAGAAGAAGTTGTCTCATCTGCCTCATACTGGTGTCTCAGCCTGGTCCCAGCACAAGCACTTCCCTTGACCTTGCCATCTGGCAGGACTGCTCTAACACCATCACCTGGGACCCACTTGGTGAGGCCCACAATCAGGACAGGGATTTACCTCCAGGCCCAGGTCACCAATCCTGCCATGATTTGACTTCCCATCTTCCCTCCTGACCACATATTCACACACTTTTATGCACCACTGCTATGATGTGGCCAAAATCGGGCCCTCTTCATTTTGCCACCCATGTCCATCATCTACCTCCAAGTACACAGTCTAACTTCCCAAGGCTGAGCTAAGTTCAAGAGCCTCACAGGCATCAAGGAGGTCTCTAGGCTGTTCCCCATCAGCAGAAGAAACCTACACTGTACAAGGTGCACAGGCAACTCTTATCCATTCTGGATGAAACCACATCCAGTGGTCTCAAAGCACCATGTAAAACTGGGCAGTAAATAACAACCGCTGAGCAAATGGGGAAACCTAATGATGGAAAAATGAAAATTATTTCACTTTCCAGGCCAGCTGAGGTGTCCATCTGAAGCCAACTGGGTCTTCCCCACCTGTTACAGCCACAAAGAGGAATGCACTGCACAGAGTCCAAGGGCTGACTACTGAGGTGAGTAACTGAGCTTGCCTCTTTGTCTGCTCACCCCGGCCCCTACTCCCAGCAACGCTCTTTTTCCTTCTGAAAATAAAACAGCATTTTTCACCCGTTACATCGCAAACTTGTTTAATCACTAGACACAGCAGCACGATAAGAACAATAATTTTAACTGGAGGGGGCTTCCTGTTATCCTGGCTATAGCCATATCCTGAGCAAATAAAAACGTAAGGCTTTTGGTCCCAGCATTGACATAGCTTAAGTTCTGGTTATTATTTCGTAAACAGGAAGCGTCTCTGAGTTATCATCTCCCTGCATGAACTTTGGGGTAAAACCCTTTACTCTGCCTCACTGGGGGCCGCCTCCCTGACGAGCAAGTTTTGTGTGCTTTAACGAGATTTGAGGATGCATTCAAAACCCAGCAGGGCTGGCCTGCTTCTAGCATTAAATGGGATCTGATCCACAACAAGTACAGGATCAGATTTTCCGGCTTTCTCAGCCCCACATGTGACAAGGATAGCATGCAGGCAGGTCCCTGCCTGTGCTCAGCTCTAGCAGCCGCACCGGTGGCGAGGTGCAATTTACAAACATTACCCAGATTAATTCCATGAGCCACCCACATAGAAAACTACCAATGCGGCTGCTAAAAATACACCCTGAATTGCAACAAAGTTGTCAAGAATAAGTAAGAAGCAAAGCGAAGAGGAACACAACCAAAACAGAGGTAATCACTGTTTAGAAAATAAAGGTTAACACATATAAATACCTCTCTTTACGCAATTGTGAAGGATGCCAGGTCCGAGACGCCAAGGAAATTGCTGGAGACACCCGTCCTAGGCAAAAATCTACCCACAGTTTGTGATGTCTAGCACACCCCCTCTTAAAATGGGGTCTCCCCTGGTCCATAGAGCCTGGCTCTATTCTCTGCACAGCAGGAAATGTCACAAGGTGAGTGCACAGGTGATGATTTTGCACAGCAAGGGTAACACTGCCTAGAGGAGGGGGCAGAGAACCAGACTCTTGTCTGGCTCAAGCCATGCACCTCCTCTGAAGCCAATACAGCCACTCCTGATGAAGCCACATCTCTGGTGCTCAGTGGCATGGCAGCCACTAGTTTGCCCCAGCTCTGGAGCAGAGGCCATGTAGGATTACACCTGATGAGGTCTGCTTTGAAACTCAACTAATTTCCTTGTACAGCTCACAAATGAAACTAAAAACCAGGTCAAACATTGAGCAGCAGTATTACTCCTGTTTTGTTTCACTTGTTGTATTTTTATGTCCTTCATTTTACTGCTACGCTCTCCACCACCCAGAAGGAAAAAAAAGGATAAGAAAAACCCAGGAGAGGAGAAGACAAGAGCAAAAACTCCAAATTCTTTAAAACAAATGGGAAAATTCTCCTGGCACAGTGTGTGTGGGAGAACATTTCACACCAGATATTCACTTATTTATCATGCCTCGCCTATTAATATCAGGTGAGGCACCATTCTGCTTCCCAGAACCGGTATTTAAGCCAGCTGCTCTGCACAAGCACACACCACCCTCACCTGCACGTCAAGAATGGTGGGTGACTTTCTACGTGTGCTCTATGTTATCACTCACTTAAATTTCTACTGGAACCACTTCATAAGGCCTTTGAGGTGTCACATTTCCTCCCAGGGTGCTTTTTCTGTCAAAGAGCCTATGTTCTGAAATCGGCACGGCGGGGATACGGTTTCACCTCCCCTCGCCTGCCTTGCGGTGGTGGCGGTGGGCGCGCATGTGTGCCACCCGAGACTGCTCGGTCAAGGGCAGGAGCAGAGCAGTGCCTGCCCGTCGCAGTGCTGATCCGAGCCCTCGGCTCCTGTGCCCTCCTCAGTGGCCTGACTGTACCTGATGCTCCAGAGGAGGGCTACGGACCGAACTGCTTATGCACATAACGTGAGGCTCGCAGGGGAGGATGGCAGTCCTTGCTTCCTTCCAAGGAGGAAATTGCATCCCCTGCGATAAGTAAGTTTTTATCTATGCACTGCGATATTGCAGGGAATTCTAAGGACCTCTCATGGCAACTAGGAGGCGAAAAACAATCATTAACCCCTCCTCCACCTCCCCCGAAGCCATTCAGCAGCAATTTAACTCGCAAGCATACCGCAACACAAAACAGATAAAACAATTTCTATCAGCCTTTACGCTATCTCCGGCTCCTGCCGTTTGGGATATTCACCTAGTTTGAGGCTTAAGGCATGCTGCAGAGCCTGGCCGAAGACCCCTCCGTATCTGGTGCGGGGGATCTGTTCCTACGGGTCACTTTCAGGGTATTTTTTCTCATCTGCTTTCTTTTTCCAGTCAGGCAGAAGCAGGGGCGCCGCTGAAGTTAGGATGCTCTAAGGAACCGCTAAACTTCCACGGCACGCTCCGGTGCGGCACCGCCGCCCCCTCCCCAGGAAGAAGCCGGCGCCTTTGCTCGCCCCGGCAGTGGCCGAGGCCTCTTCTCCTCTTCCCTCCCCTCCCCTCCGCTGCCCTGCCCGGCTCCGGGGAGGCGGCCGTGCCGGCGCTCGCCCACTGCGGCGCGCCGGGAAGGGGAGCGCGGCCGGGCTGACCGCAGGCCCCGCGGCCCCTCCGCCCCCGGCTGCTGCGGACCCGCCGGGCGCCGCCGCTCGCCACGGGGCCCCGCATCGCCCCGCACCGCCCGCCGGATGCGGCCCGGAGAGGAGCGAACTTCAGAGCAATCGCCGCATGACCCCCCCGCCCGGCGGCGCCCGCCCGGTAGGGGCTGGGCAGGCTCCGCAGCGGGCGGTGCGATGCCGGGCAGGCCTCACCGGCCCGGTCACACCGAGGCGGGGGTCAGGCCCGGCCCCGGGGGGCCGTCGGGCGGGGGCCGGGCAGGTACGCGCCCGGGCTGCGAGCTCCGAGCCGCGGCGGGGGTCGTCGTCATCGGCGGGCTCCCCCCGCCCGCGGCGGGGCCCCGCTGCCGGGGGAGGCGCCGGGGGCGGCCCGGGCGCGGGGCGGGGAGGGGAGGGGGGGCTGCCCGGCCCCGGGGCCGGGGCCGGGGCCGCTCGGCGGCGCGACGCGGCCACCAGAGGGCGCCGGCGGCGGGCTGGCCTCGACCGGCACCCCGGGCCCGCCGCGGCCCCTCCGCCGGCACCGGCCCCGACACCGCCGCGTCCCCCCGGCTCCCCGCCGTCCCCGCACTCCGGCGGCCCCGGGCCCGGCCGCGGCGAGCGCGGGCAGGGCCGGCTGTCCTCCCTGCGCTAACGAAAATGCGCCTCTTTGTCTGCCCGCCTCCGGCGGGGTCCGAACTCCGAACAGCGGGTGAGCCCGGGGCTGCCCAGAAATAACCCGGCGGGCCACCGGTAACTTTACACCGCCCGCCCAGCGCCCTCCTCGCGGGCGCCGCAGCCCGGGCTCGATTTCCTCCTCAGATAAGTTTTACTGGCCGCACCATGGGGAGGAAAGTACCGTGTACCCGTGCCGCCCCCCTCCCGCTCCCCTCCGCGCCCGGGTCTCCGCCGCCACGGACCGAGAGGCCCCCGGGCGGGATGGCGCTGCCGCCGGAGGATGTCCCTCCGCTTTATGTAACGCTCCCCGGGCAGCGCCGAGCCGGGAGGGGTGACGGGGAAGGGTAAATGCGTCGCGAGGGGATTTAAATTAACCCCGATACATCTCTGAATTTTTCTTTTTAAACAGACACCCTGGACTACACATCGATCTAACACACACAGCCGTATACACACACACACACACACACACATACATACACATACACACACATATATATAATTATTATGATTTTTTTAACCCGAAAGAAACTAAGTTGGGGCACTTGGGCTTCTCGCCGCAGCCCGGGCTGGGCTGATGGAGAAGCCAGAGGAGCTGACAGGAGGCTCCAGCAGCCCCGTCCCCCGCCGCCGCTGCCCGCGGAGTCCCCGCGCCTCGGAAGAGAGGAGCCACGGCGGGGGGAACTCCTGGGAAACCGGCGAACGGAGCGGGGTGGCCGGTCCTGGGAATGCGAACTGCGGCGAGGGGCAGGCAGGCAGCAGGCACGCACACACACATACACACACGGAGGCGCAGGGCAAGCTCCGTCCACCTCATTGTTCTGCTCGGCACCGGCACGGACTTCACCCACCGCCCCCCGCCGGGGACCGAGCGCCCGGGACCGCGGGGCCGGGGCCGGGCAGAACCGGGGGGCGACCCGCGCCTAGCCCCGTTCCCGCCGGGCGCCGGCTAGGGCGGGGGTGCCCCGCCGCCTCCCCGCAACATCGCCCGGGGGGACGGCGAACCGCGGGCGGGCGGCAGGGGACCCCCTGCTCCCCCCCTCCCTCCCCCGCTGCGGCCGGGCCAGGGGTGCCGGCGGGGCGGGCCGGGTCGGGGCTTACCTTCGTACATGGGGGCCATCGGTGCAAGGACGCCTGTTATTCATGGCAACGCCGCCACGAACGACGCGAGATCGCAGCCCCCCAAACTCAACACACATCTGCCATCTTGAGCGGGTGTCTCTCGGCGGAGGCGAAGCTGCCGCCTGCCTTCTGCATCGCTGCCCACCTCAGCGCGGGGGGAGCCGGGCACATCCAGCCCCGCTGCCGGCCCTCCGACGCGGCCGGGGCGGGCGGGCGAGCGGGCGGGGGGCGGCGGCGCCGGGCCGGGCCGGGCCGGGCCGGGGCCGGGGCGAGGCGCGGGGCCGGGCAGGGGCGGCGGGCGGCGGGGCCCCCCCGGCTCGGGACGGCGGCGCTGGGGAGGGAGGGAGGGAGGGAGAGAGGGAGGGAGGGAAGGAGAGAGGGAGGGAGGAAAGGAGAGGGAGGGAGGGAAGGAGGGGGGCTGGCGCGGTGCCCCCGCTCTCAGCGCGGCATGGCTGCGTGTGCCGGGGCGCCTGCAAAAGTTGCACTGGGGGTGAGAGAAAGGGAGAGAGAGACGGAGGGAGAGAGAGGGAGACGGAGACCGAGACGGAGAGGAGGAAAAAAAAAAGGAGGAAAAAAAAAAAAGCAGCGAAGGGAGTTTGCAAATAATCAAGCGCCGATGGCACCGATCGCGGCTTCCCAGAAGGAGCGGGAGCGAGCGAGAGAAACCCTCTGCTGAGATTATGTGGGATCTTGTTTAACAACACATTTCAATCAGGAGAAAAAAGGAACAGTCAACAGAAGTTGGTGAAACACTTCTGTCTTCCCCCCCCTCCTCTTTATAGAAAAGAGAGGAAAGGAAAAAAATAAAAAGGCAGCTGATTGAAGCTTTGCAACTCACTGGCTGTGGGGATCATGTAATTTGTGCTCATGTTTTACAATAGCATGGAAAATTCCTACCTCTCCCCCTCTCCCCAAATAAATCTTCTATTCCCTCAAGGCATTTCACAATCTGGTTCACTGACAAAAGTTCCAATTTATCTTTTTTTTTTTTCTCGTTTAGCTTACTTGCAGTGTAAATATTTAGCGGATGCATTTAAAATAAACATGCGTTGTTGCTTTTAGGAGTCAGGTTGTGTTTTTGTTTTGTTTTGTTTTGTTTTTTTTAAAAAAGGAACCACATCAAAGAAGTGTTTACTAACTGAGATTGACAGCCTGTTCTCCCCCTCCCTCTCCCCCCCCTCCCCGTTTTTTTTTTAATTTTAAATCATCCGTCTCTCCATTTGAGCTCTTGCTGTAGGAGCACCAGCCCGACGAGCATCATTTTTGTCGGTGCATAGAGGAAAGCTGTAGGTGAAACCACAGAACCCCCTTTGCCTGACAGGAGCTTTACAAAGGAAGGTCAGTCGCCAGGTACCCATTACGCAGGCAAAGGAAGCTGAGACTCATGCAAAGCCTCTGGCAAAGGTGGAAACAAAACCTCGGGCTGTGATCCTGCATTAACAGCCGTCTGGATCTGCCTGCCTGGAGCTCCTTACAGATGAGCAGTGTGGGACTGGATCAGTGAAGACATAACTCCCTTTGTGCCTGCTGTTACTGCTGATGCCCCAAAACGCTGCCTCTCGCTGCTGCTGGTGCCACCCAGACCTCTCCCACCGCAGCACTTGGTCGCAGCAGGGCTCAACACCCGGCTACTCCCACTGATGCCTCGAGGACGAGGCAAGAGGTAACTTTTGCTTGGGAATTTCAGTGCGAGTCAAGCGCTCCAGCCAGCCTGGCTCTTGTCTCGGGGTGCTGCGGGTGCCTACGCTGGCAGATAAAAGCAGGCCAGGGAACAACCCATGCTGACCAGCCGATGGAGCAGGATGGCCATGGCTGCACTGCGGAGGATGTGATCTCCAGGCTCCTGTGGGCCATCTTGTTTGCAAGGTATCTTCAGTGTTTTGCATGATTTTTCTCCCTCCACTGAAAAATGCCTGAAACTACAGGAGAGCTGTCTCACGCCCCATTAGCATTCTGTTTGCAACATGAAGCTGAGGATACATTTTAAATGTGTCGGGGAGTGCCACGCAGGGCTGGTGGAGGTGATTGAGGGCTCAAAAGTGGGCTGGGATGGCACTGGAGGAGTATGTACAGCAGAGGGAGCAAAACCTGCTCCCGTCTCATCCCTGCTTCATTTTGAGAGTGATCCCGAGATCAACCAACACTAAATCTTGGAAAGAAATGGAGCTGCCTCCAGCTGGACCGCTGGGGAAGTCCAGGCCAGAGGTGGAGGGCAAGTGTGTGGATGACAGCAGGCACAGTATTTGAACATGCTTGTTGTCCCTCTTTATTTAGCTATGGTGACCCACAGGGTTCAGCTCTAGGCATGAGTCGAAAGCCTCATATTTTACTGAGACGTGTTTCTGGTCATTGTAATTCTGCACTGCTGTCTTCTTTATGATGGAGAACCTTATCTGCTTTCCAAGGCTACTGATGCTTCTGATCCCAGCCTGCCTCCCTGCCCTTGATCAGAGCGGCAGCCGTGGAGCCCTGCCTCAGAGACACAGAGGAGATGTGGAGAAGTGTTGGAGAAGAGCAGAGGACAACACTGGAAGAGCAGGCTGCTACAGGAACCAGCTTCACTTCTTGGCGTTTCATTCTGCTGCAGCGTGGCTCCAGGTTAGTCACATCACCCTCACTCTCCTCAGCTGCAGAATGGGGGCAGATGTACCAGTCTGTGCTGCGTGAGACTGCACTGATAGTTTCTTCTCCCTTTGTTTCACCCTGAGCTATCCCATAGCCCGTGGGATCTGTGTTAACTCCACGTCCATCAAAACTGGCATGACGCAGGAGCTTAAAATACAAACCAAACTCACTCCTTGCCAGAAGAAAAGGAGGAAGAGGTCGTCAGAGATGTCTGCAGGACTCACCATGTGTGGCCTGGGCATGGAAGTGGTGCCCCCTGGCCCTATGGCTGGCATGAAGGGGGACACAGGAACATCCAAATCTGCGTGTGACATACTTAGGCAAATGCTAAAGCTGTTGGCTTCAAAGCACAGGTTATTCTGCTTGTCTTAGGGAAAAGGTGCTGAACTTGATGGACTACTTGGCTGGTCCAGGACATGAACTCTTGAGTGCCTCTCAGGTTCAGTATTGCCAAGGACATTACAGACTCTCATCCACCCACAATTTGTCCCAAGATAGGAAAATTAATGGGTATGGTTTTAACAACGAGGACTGTTCTGATCTTACATCTTTTTGAATGTTGTTGCCAAATGAGGTGACATTCAGCAAATAAAAACCAGCCCCAACAAGTCCTGACCTCGGCCCAGACTGGCTGCGACAACATGCTGCATAGAGGATGCTGCTGTTTTGTGGGCATGCAGAGGGAGCAGGGATTTGCCCAGCTGGGCACAGCCTTCCTCCTCAGCTCACACAGGGGCCTCCCCCTGAGTGTCTCTTTTGGAGAGGACTTAGGGCATGTGATTGGAGTGAAGGGGGTACAACTCCTTGCTGTACTTCCCCACTGCTGTGAACAAATGGGGATGCACTCTGGAGATGGCCCAGCTCTGAGCCTACAACCTTCTTTCCATGCTCCCCAAAACTGAACATCCATGCAAGGACTTTACACCCTTAGCCATCTGGGCCCCTGAGCCAAGGCCAAAGCTGTGGTGTGAACATACCTGTGGTGTGAACATACCTGTCAGGAGCCAGTTGTCAGTAGTGCAGCTGCAACAGCCCCGGGGCAAGGCTGTTCTGCTGGAGAGATCGTGGTCCACTCTCTGCCTGCCTGAGACTGCAGGGGGTATCACTGAAATTTTGAATCCCGAGAGACTTTCCCACCTCAAAGAGAAGACTACTTCTTCTCTTTGTCCCCTTCACTTGTGAGAGGAAGGCAAACCAGCACTGGAGAAGCACCTTTTAATGCTCATCTTCAGGTTTTTTCATTTCTCTGTTTGCATATTTGGGTCTCCCATAAAGACAGCCGTAGTCTGGGTACAAGTATGATGCTCAGCTGTGTCATGAAGTATCATGTACCACCAAGGCAGCAGCATCCCCAGCTATGTCCGACGTGGCTGCTGGGTGGTGGTGGCAGACACTAAGGCAAGGAAAGGAGGGGTGGCCTTTTCACAGCACTGGGCTGGCACTCAAAGGGGCTCCATTTCTGCTCCACATTTTGGAGCACAAATTTTGGTGGTCTTGGCATGTAACTCACTTCTCCAGAAAGGCACATGGTGTTTCACTGGTGTGTCTCAGGGGCCTGCTGATACCAAACCGAGCCTATACTTAACTGCAGCGGGAACAGCAGGAGCTGCTGTTTCTTGCTGGAAATGGTGAGAATTTGGGCTTTTTTTTCTTTTCTGTTAGAAATTACTATAGATTTTGAAATTCAAGTTTAAGAAGGAAGGCAGATGAGTTTTCAAACATAGTTTTTGGTCATGATTCTCATTTTAGGGGGGTTGTGTGAGTGGACAAATGATGCCCTTTGGTCTCTCAGAGCCAGAAACTCTACGGTGGCTTCACCACCTCTTCTCTGGTGCCTCCGCCAAACCCTGGCTGTGCCAAGAGCATGCCAGAGGTATTGCCAGAGGTGCCTGCTGCTGAGATGCAATTTCTACCTCTTTCCCCCAAAGCTGGGGGGTCTGTGGCTCCCAGCTTTCTTGGTTCAGTGTCCATCCACTGCATTTATTTCTTTGGAGAGATTGAGCCTAAAACTGTACTAATAAAAGACTGGACAGTACATTAAAAACAATGACAACAACAACTACACAACAAACAAAAAACCCAAAGAAAAAGCAGAAGAGAAAGGCTGTAAGCACACAGGGTGAGCACATCCCCTTCAGTGACAACCTTTCATACCTGTTTGCCTTCATGGTGGAGCTGGAATGCAGCAAGTTGTTAACAAGGATCAGGCTCCAAATCTTTCACATTAAGCAAAGCAAAATTTTTTTTTAAACACCAGGGGAAGGTTTCCCAGTGAAATACACACAGTTGTTTTCTTTTTAAATGTAAATCAGTGGGGAAATGGACAGTTTAATTAAAAGCAAAATTATTAGGTAAGTGCTGAGGGAATCTACATTATTTGCTGGGTACACTCACATATTTTTACTGGTGAGTCAATTGCAATTTTTAATTTCTTTCCACCTAATAAGACCAGCTCAGAGAGTAGCCACTGTGATGTGGAATATTTGGGGAAGGATGTTTCCATGGATAGCAGGAATGTCTGTTCTGTGTGCAAGCTGTGGATGCCCAGGCAGCTTGCTATGGTGTGTCCATTACATCTCTGCTAATCACAGAATATTCTGAGTTGGAAGGGACCCACAAGGATCCTCATTAGCAAACACTTGCTATAGGCTGCCTCTGTGGCATCACCTGGAGAAAATCCTGTCCCTTGTGACAGGGATTTTGGGTCGCTGCTAGTGACTGAAACGCTTGGGCTTATGGCTGGCTGGATGCTAAGGGAAAGGTGCCACATTGTTAACTGATTTTACACCCTGCTACTGCTCTGTTGCTGGACCCTGCTCCCTTCGGTGTCACCTGTCCCTCCACACACAAGCCTTTTTGTAGGCAGGTGTTTAGTGGAAGCCCCCCTGCCCCTTCCCTCAAGCCCATGTGTCCCTCTTGCGCATGGCAAATGATACAGATGGACTCCCAAGCACATCAGAAAACAGCCAGCGCTGGGCTGGGGCAGTGACTGCTTGGTTTGTAAGGTTCTGAGGGAAGGCCCTTATCTTTGAACACATATGGAAAATATGCTGCATACTTGAGTGGGGTTGGGGGCTGACGGCTCTGTCACAGCTGAAGTTCAAAATAAGACCACAAAACCCTACAGCACAATTATCCCATGCACCAGCAAGTGGGACTCTGTAGGAACTCAGGTATTTTTACTCAGTCCGAACATCAGTGCTTTCCTCAATGCAGCTCACGTGATGTAAATGCCCCTTTCGGTGGGTAACAAATGGATTTACAGTGCAGGCACAAAGAAGGATGGGGCTTAATTCCCAATAGGAAACCAGATGATGCTGATAAAGCCTTAGTGGCTTCAACAGATGTACCCTGACAGAGACGGGAGTGTGGCGAAGAGAAGCAGGACAGATGTTGTAAAACGCTTTAGGTACCACGGATGGAGGAAAGGTGCGATGAAAGCGCACAGCCTGATCAGTGCCCCGAGGAAGGCAGAGATCTGGGTCACCTCAGCCAGGCCTACCACCACATCTGATCACATTCCTGAGCTTGCTTCCCCATCAGGAGTATCGCTGAAATAAATGCCCTAAAAATGATGTGGCCTCTCCGTTTGAGGGGTTAAACACAATTTCCCATCGCCGAGCTTTTGCAGTTGGCTCAGGTATTGTTGCAGGATCTTGGATCCTTTTCTTCTTATTATTAATAAAAGAAACTTTGAAATATATATAAAAAAAGTGCTTATCAGATAATGAAATTCTAGCTGTGGTTGTCTTTCAAACAACCAGGGCCATGATTTAATTGGAAGTAATTATAGTCTTTTCTGAAGTATAATTTTTAGGGTATTTTTTCCCCTGACATTTGCAGTGTGGAAATTAAAAATAAAACGATGTCAGAATCACGAGATTTCAATCTGTCTTCAAACAATAATGTGGGCTAGTGTCAGAGGTTTGTCCTTGGCTGGAAGGAAGAAAAACTCACTGAAGAAAATCCTGGTGAAAATCACCAATAGCACCTGCTGGTGCATTTTCTGTGCTGAGGAATTCCTGAGAGACTCCTGCTTCCCAGAGCTCACTAGAAACCCTCCTACCTCTGCTGCAGTGGGAAAGGGCACATCAGTACCTAGCTCCTGAGAGCACCACATTTGTGATGCAGGCTTTGTTAATTATTCCACCAGTAAAGCCGTATTAAAAGACACACTTAGAGCAAGGAAAAAAAAATTTCCATTCTACACAACAAAAATTAAATGTATTCCTCGTATCCTGCTGAAAACAAAGTTATTTCCATACTTCTTTTTCCCCCAATATTTTTTTTTTCAAATTTTTAAACAGGAAATTTTTCGAATTATCTCTTTCTAAATTTTACGCTGTTTTCACTTTGCAATTCTTCATCTTCCTTCGGTGAAACCACCAGTGTATCCCCTAAACTTTGACTCACACTCTGTGTCTTACTGAAAGTGCTGTTTCCAAGGGAGGGACAGTCTCTGCTAGCATCAACTCAACCTCTTTGGTGGCCAGTGGCATCAGCAGGGCCCCATGGGCAGAGCCTGAGCTCCCACCAGCCTGTGTGGCTCTACTGGTACTGGTGATGCTGTGATGCCCCTGGACACCTATGCAGCTCTAAATACAGCCACTCAGAGGACAGTTTGGCTCAGCCTCCTAAATCACACTCTCCAGGCTTCAAATAATTTCTGTAGGGATGTGGATGTGTACATGAGGAATCATCTTGCACTCCGAATTCTCTGCTTCTGGATCTGAAATTTTAAATCTAATGCCCATTTAAAATCCATTCCTGAACACCAGTCAAAGGGAAAGGAAGGAACTATTTCAGATTAAAAGGGCAATACATATAAAAAGAAAAAGTTACCTATGAGGCTGTGATTCACTGTATAAAGTGCTGTAGAGGATTGTATGAGGGATGCTCAGTTCTGCAAAGTGTGTTGACTTTTTGATGAGGCATTAGGTGAGGTCCCCTATCATTACAGACTCTATGGAGTTATTAGCAGGATGATTTACAAGCCAAATTCCTACTGGGCAATGCCTGCCTGGCCCGTTCATGCACCTCGCCTCACTGCTCAGCTTTATTTATTCCATTTCACTCTTCACCTTAGAAAATCCCATTGCATGGTCTTTCCAGTGAAGAACATCTATGTTTCACCTCAGACATGGCTTCAGCAACAAGGGAAGGGATTTCCCTCTACTCTTCAGCCTCTGAAACAGCCTTTTCAAAGAGAGGTATTTTATTGTATGGGGAAAAAAATTTATACAGACTGAGGTAGAATTTTGGTCGGGCCTTATAAAACAAACTCAGTGACTTTAAAGTAATAAAACTTTCTGTGGCACTTTGCCAGAGCTGATCTTCTATACTATACTTCAGGGAAAAGTACGGATGTGCTGACAGAAACCTCGTGGCTTCCAACCTGTACACTGTGTAGAGCCTCAAGGGATTTTCTGGAAAGCAACTGCTTTTTCGAAGTTAAACATTTTTATCCCCTTTCCCAAAACGGCCATCAGACCAGCAGTGTTTCAAAGTCAAGCACACGTGTTTACTTCCACGACTTTCATGCTGTCAACAGAAAATATTTGAAATTGCAGGCAAAGTTTCCAAGAAAGCAGAGATGGAGATTTTCTTTGCTTTAAATTTCCGAGTACTTTCCAGCAGTCCTTCTCCTGTCTTTGCACCACTCCCTTGCTCAGCTGGGAGCCTGGAGGTCTGAGCCCATGACTTGAGCACAGATCTGTCTGGGGGCTCTCTGGTGTTCAGGTGCTGTGGGCCAAGGAGTACCTTTGGTACACGCAGTGCCGGCCACAACACAGTGCTGAGTTTGGCAGGACCCTTCTGGCCAGGGGTGGAAAACCCTTCTAGTATTTACACTTATTTGGCTATGCAGTGGATATTATCTCTTTTTCCAGCCCAGATCTCTATGAGAGCCAAACCTGGCCATGATGTTCATCACTGTTAATGCTGTACCAATAGCTAAGCTATTGGTGAAATGTTGACACAAAAGCATTGTGCCTTGCTGATTAGTCACAGCCTGTAACTATCACAGCTTTAAAAATTGTGATCATGAGGCTTTGTCTTGCGACCCTGCTGCCCACCCACTTCCATGCAGAGAGAGACAAATAAATATTTACTACTTCTCAAAATAACACCCAGCCACACTCACCCTTACTGCTGCAGAGTAGTTCATCTAATTGAAATAAGAACATAAGTAAATTGTTTGTCAAGGCAGTTTATTAGGAAAAGATTGCTGTGTCAGGAGCTCCCTCACTGCAAGAGATGCTGCGTTGTCTCTCTTAATATTTAATGCAATTTTAATAATATTTCCCAGTTAGGGGTGCAGGCTGATGCTATAGACTAAAGCCTGCCAAACTGGGGAGGAATAAAAGCTTGAGGTCAGCTTCATTCCACTGACTTTTCCACCTGGAGGCTGGGCAAAGAGCAATGCTGCACTTTTTCCAAGGGACTCAGCCACTCCCAGGTACTTCTCTCATTAGCAGCTTTATCTCATATTTGTGGATTTTGCCTTTCACTCACTCAGAATGACACTTTAAAAGGTGAGGGCCATATCCTGAGGAGGTAGAGATGAGAAACCCACCTTTCTTCCTTTGACAAACCCATTTCTCTTTGCGATGTTGCTCCGCTTGGGCTCATTAATCAGACAGTACCATAAACTACTGAATTTCTCCCAAGCTTGTGATCGCATCTGCAGCTACAGCACTCTTGACTGTCAGTGGCAAGTCTTGTTTTGGAAACCTCTGGGTTAAAATCAGAAGTGTTTTAGCTCAAGGAGTGGGGATATTCAGCTTAAGTATCAAAGGTCCCTGCTAGTAAAGTGTCCCCTGATACTGCCTCGGTGTCACCCTCCAGCCCTCACAGACCTGTCTTGACTGCAAAGCTGCTGCACTGGTGATGCCCCAGTGCCCATGCCATCCCTCCAGATGTCTCCTGGCAGCAATGCCCAGCTCAGGCTCTTCCTTGTTGTGAAAGACTCCTGGCTGAAGGACCATGGAGTCAGAGCCTTTTGAAGCTGCTGCATAATAAGCTGTATTCTTTTCCCAAACATCACTAGACAGTTCAATAATAATTACGTGAACTTCGTAATCAGCCAAACCAGCATAGCCGTCTACCTGACCTACACGTAACATTTGTGAGTAATTTTACATAAAGGGCAGGTACTTCTGTACTTGGTGCACGGCCTTGTGCACAAACAGCTATAGAAGGAGGGCCCAATTATAAATAAACCGTCCTTAGTTGTCACTTTGCTGTCTCTGACTTCCCACGCATTCAAATGGTGAGACTGATTCATTTAATCTTACTCTAAAGCAGCAAGCCACAGAGTCAGTTTCCTGACAGTTGCTTAAAAAAGTGTAGCTGAGCTCTCTTAAATTGTCTTCCCTTGTATTATATTTAGACATTGTGATTAGAGTATCTGTCATGATATGCTTTTACTTTAAGGCAGAAGTTCAAGCTGCTTTCTGAAAGCAAACAGAGATGCTCCTGGGAGCCGAAGGGGCATAAGCGCTGGGGTTCAGCATTTAGGAGCAGAGATCTTCAGCACCACTTGTGCTGCTGGCTCCCCTGCACAGCCAGCCTTTTGAAAACCTGAGTTTTCAAATAAGTGCAACATTACTTACCATAATGAGACTACTGGGAAGGGTGGAGGCAGCGAAAGACTTAGCGGCTGTTTCCAAGGGTTTTAGAAATATCAGCCGAGCAATTCTTACGATCTTCCCTCCTCCCCTCCTTCCCTCTTCTCCCCCCAAATCTCGTCAAAGGCTTGGATGCAAAATCTGGACTCTCTTGTCTTATGAACATGGCTCTTATATGTTTGTGTCATTGCAAAGCAGATTATAATGACTACACTTCATGCTTTTTACCCTAATTAAGTCAGTGGAGGTTTCAATGCAGATACAAACTCGACGTGCAGCTCTGCCCTTGACAATTGCCTACCAAAAAGAATACCTGAAAGCTCTTGTTTTGCTAAATATGCTATTTAATATTTTGTAATGCTCGGGTAAATACAGTCAGTGAATGTAGAGTCTTCCACGTTTCTGTAGTATTGTGGAGGGGGTTATTACAGTCATGCTGAAGGAGGTTTCCCTGTTCCATGCTTTGCCAGACCACTTGTCAAATACTGAACTGCAAGTTCCAGTCCTGCTGACCACCATCGGGGATGAGGAGACCCCCAGACTCCAGCAGACTCTCAGCCACTTCTCTGCTGGCAGGAGCTCTCCATCAGCCTAGCAAATGTGACCAGAATCTGGCAGACAGGATGAAGTGAAAGACCCACTGAGCTCTAGGGTACAATGGGGGATGGGAAGGGCTCTTTGTAGAGGGGGAACAGCAGAGAGCAGATGCCATGCTTCTGTTGTGTTTTGTTAACCTGAAATTAGCACACTGAATTGAAAGGTGAGTTTCTCCCGTGTGCCGTGTATAGGATGCCTGTCTTCCCCTAGCTGATCTACAGAGATTTGTAAATCTATTATTGCTTCCACATACCCTCATAGAAACTTGTGCTTTAGGTTTAGTGTGTAGAAAACTTTAGGTCCTAGGTCCACATCCAAGTGTTTGTCCAAATGTGATTGGATTACCATTCCTTCAAGACTGGTCATATTCCTTTTCCCTCAGATAAAAATGTCATGCTAGAAGTTTTCCACCATGCCTGTGTCTCTAGAGAGAATCTTGGAGACTTGAAGGTGACTTTTCTGAGAAATGGTCTCAATATAATTCCAAAAATAATTTATAATTTGGAACCTGCTCCTCAACCTCCAGCAGAGATCAAAGGGATCCCAGAAAAAAAGTTAAGCACCATGCATTCCTAGGAGCTGAGCCTTTGGCTGTAATGAATCAATCAACTACCCTTTTATCAGCCAGATATAAACTGACTTAGGGCATTTTGGAGCCAAAGGCTACTAGTACAAGGCTGCTGGTTTAGGCTTTGTTTTCATTAAAAAGTTTGACTCCAAAGGAAGATCTTTGTTTCCAAACCGTGTTTTTTACATCTTCTTGTTATTTTCACCTTCGAGCTCGCTCAGCCAGTTGGGTATGCAGAACGTGTTCTTGCTTCCTAGTGTCAAGATCGCCTGTTGAGGGTATGTATGGGGTGCTAATTACTATCTGTCATTGGTATTTATGGGGTTCCAATCGCTACAGTACCGGGGTGCCAGGTACAGTATTGAGATAAGCAGATAAGTTATTGAACGTGGACTCTGCTCTTCCCACCCCGGTGCTTGGCCCCTTTGACTTGGAGACTTTGTCCTCTCGCTCTTGCTCAGATGTGGGGCACCTGAGAAAAAGTGAGGTTTGTGCTTTGCTGTCAAGCTGCCCCGGCCTGTGAGCTCAGCTGGGCTGTACCTGGTGCTCATGGCTCCGTCTGGGATCATATCCTGCTTCTGTCCCTCATGCTGGTGTGGGACCCAAGGCACCGGCGCCATGACCGGCGGCACTGGGAGCAGAGCCCACAGAGCCCATACCCTGCACGCTGGCTGCTGCTGAACTCTTTTCCATAGAACTTTTTCCAAAATCCAGCAAACTGCGGCAACTGGGAGAGCTGAAATCAATTGAGGTGCTGCTTCCCAGCCTGTGAAGGGTCACAGAAGGTGTCCCAGTCAGACAGCATGGAAAGCTTTGATCTCTTTGGACAAGGAACTGCCGTGAAGCAGACGGCTGCTGGAACCTGGCTGGCATTAATGTGAAGAATTTCTTCTGGCTACTGGTACTAAAGAGAAAGTTTGCTTCTCAGACAAAGTCAACCCTTTGACCAACTTGACCACAGCTGTGGCCAGAGACTCAGTCTCAGTCTGATTCTGAGAAAAACACATGCCTGGAACTCCATTTCTACCACTACAGAGAAATTAATATGAACCCACAAGAAAGTGGAGATGAGGTGAAAAAATGCAGGTCACAGTAGCAGCTAGTTCCTAAGTGGGACAGGCATAAATTTCTTTAACGTGGATATAGAAGGGCACGTATTTTGTTTCTATTATTACTTGATTGTGGGAGGCTAAAGGAAAATTTTCTCACAACCTCAAGAAAGAAGTGTTCAAAACAAGTTTTTGAGATGTGAAAATTAAAACAAAAAATTGGGAAGGAAACTGTAATGGAGGATCTGTGTAAAATTTTTTCCCTCTTCTTTTTGATCAGCTCTGATGGTTCTAATTGATGTCCAAGGAGAAAGCTTGATGATTTAGAGATGAAGAAGAAAGGAATCACACCCTTGGTAAGCCCTGCCTATGGGACAGCAACCCCAGGACATGCTGAAAACGTTTAAATAAGGAATGTGCCATGAACCAACATTTATCTCCTGCTTACCCTTACAGCTATTTCCTTACCCTCAAATTTTCAGGATTGAAGAGCTGTAAGGATCAGTAATTACGCTGCGACTTTTCCTTTATGTATCACTGCTCACTCAAGAATTTCAGCCCATTACACAAATAGCAGCGACGTGCTTGGCAGGGGCCCTTTGAAGCACAAAGTGCCATTGCTGCCAGCTTGGTTTCCTCAGCAGAAGAGCAGTGGCAGAGGGAGATGAAGGGATGGAGGCTGCAATGCTGGGATGCCCTCACATTCCTCGCCCTCCCAAGTCACTTGTGCCCCTCCTGCTTTGCCCCTGTGGGGGTTTCTGGCCTCACAGCCCACTTGAGGCCAGGCTCTTTTGGGATGATAAAGCATTTCCAGATGCTTAGGTGCACTTGGCAAACAGGGAATGGGCACCCAGCACCCAGTGCTCTGCGCCCAGGGCCAAGCAAGGCAGTGATCCTACCCCTTAATTGCTGAGAGCTGCTCCATGACGCCAGAAGGTTCACAGAGAGCAAGCAGGGCTGGAGTCAGGTTACACTGACTCCCAAGGACCAGGCAGAGGCTTCCCAAGGAAAATACATGCCCACATAAATAAAGAGGGAAATAATTATAAATGAGTAATTACCTGAGCAGAAGTAAAAGGGGAAAGCTGAAAGACTGAAAGAAAAGAGAAGTGCATGAGCTTTTTTGTAGATGCAGAGGCTTGCATTTTACATCTAAAGAAATAGAGGAAGAAATTTAAATACATATTTAGGACAAAAAACAATTCCAATGGGAAATGTGAAAAGAACCACTTTTATGAGGAAACCTCTGAAGAGACAAAGCTATAGATGCACAATTCCAAATATCAACCATTTCTTCTTCAACAGGAAAAAAACCCAAATAATTCATACTGTACAGAGTTAAAGCAAACTTTTGGAAAAGCACCTGGGAACAGTGCTGGGAATTGCCCACCCTATGATTTTTGCTCCCGACACTGGGCAGTGTAAGCGAAGTGCAATTTATTCCAAGAAACTTTGCATTCCTTTCTTCTCACCACTATCTTGCTTATAGTCAGGTATATTCATAGAAACCTGCTCAAAGACCTGAGATGCACTGCCATCAGTCCCCCAGCACCCTCCACTCAGCGGCCAGTGGAAGGATAGAAGACTCCTATCCAGGGAAATACCCTTTCCCATGGAATCATAGAATGCTTTGTGCTGGAAGGCACCTTTAAACGTCATCTCCCCTTCCACAGATAGGGACATTTTCATCTAGATCAGGTTGCTCAGAGGCCTGTCCAACCTAACGTTGAATGTTTCCAGGAATGGGACCTCTATCACCTCTCTGAGCAACCTGTGCCAGTGTTTCACCTCCTTCATTGTAAAAACTTTCTTCCGTTTATCAAGTCTGAATCTACACTCTTTTAGTTTAAAACCCTTGCCCCTTGTCCTGTTGCTACTGTCCCTACTAAAAAGTCAGTCTCTATCATTCTTACAAGCCCCCTTCAGGAAGGCCACTATAAGGTCTCCCAGGAGTTTTCTCTTATCCAGTTGAACAACCCCAAATTTCTCAGCCTTTCCTAATAGGAGATGTGCTACAGCCCTCTATAATCATCTTCAGATTAAGCAGAAAATGGCTTATCAGGGAGGCAGAATCTCACTTAGAGAGCTCCAGACTGAAAACCCAGTCTTTAACTTTCTCTGAAAGACAAGATGGAAAACAGATCTAAATATGCTTTCTTCGCTCAACCACCACAAGGTACCTTCTGTACCCTGCTCTGTCATGTTTCTGGATGAAAGAAAATTCACGGGCAATTTATCACCAAATTAAGGTCACCACTATCAAAATCATTCTGGATCCTAAAGAGCCAAATAAATGTGACTGTAGTTCTAGAAATGTATTTTGGGCAACGATAAGGAGCCTGGGCCAGCTGCTGCTCACTTAGCTCTTATGTAGGCAACACCTGCATAGATTGCAGCTGGGGATGGCTGAACGAGGGCTGGATGGGGTCATTGCAGTGCCATGAACTGGAGATGGAGGGACTGGTGCTTGGAGACTACATTACATTCCTCAGCTTGGGATAATCCAGAGTCCTCAGAGACAGGGCAGCCAGGTATGTGCTGCCTTTTTTTCCAGCCTGTCTAGGAGGTAACTGGAGTGATACTGTAGGGAAAAGATTCAGGCAATGTGATTGAAAAAAAAAAAGGAAATAAAGTTCCTTTATGATTCCTCTATGGTTTTGTGGCTCTCAGAGCACGCTGGGTGGTGGGACTGGAAGTGTGGAAGCACAGCACACAGACAGACTTTATTAGCCTGATGAACTAGAAAGACTGGTGTGTTTTGGCACTCCATCACTGTAACTGGCCTTTGGTGAGACAGTGTCTTTGGCCAATGCTATTTCCAGGGAGGATTTCTCTGTCTCTGTTTCTCTGTATACCCTGCCTATTGGGCACATGAGAGCTGTGCTATTTAACCCTCCTTCCTCTTGTTTATGTTCCCCATTCCCACACAATCCATAGGCAATGTTCTATAGCATTACTCCCCTCCCCCAAACTTTCCCTATTTCAGTTGGTGTCACCACAAAGGAATAGATTATTACTGACACTGATCCCAATTTAATCCTTCCAATAATCTGATTTTTCCAAGCCTATTTATATCCTTGAAATGACAGTAGGGTTTAAAGTGATACAAATACCTGAGCCTAAGAGCTGGTACTCTCCACACCAGTCTGTTCCAGTTTTGACCCTTCAGAATAAACTGTAACCCCAAATATTATTTGATAAATCCCTTCCCAAGTGTTTGTAGTGCTAGACTGGTCCTTGGTTCCTCTTTTTGACTAGCTTTTTTCACATTACAGGTTTATTCTTTGTTACACTGGTATCAAGCTGAAGTCTCAAAATAAGTTTTAAAGCTCATATAAATGTAGAATTTCTTTTCCCTTTGTGGATGTTAATAACTTTCTGGTGTCTGGAAATGATCTAGAAGTAAAGCTTTCATAGCAGTGTAAGAAGTATAAACCCATCCTAGTTTGTTATTTCATCCAGGAACCTGAGAACTTTTTTTATTTTCCTGGGCTTTAAGGTGATCAGCCAATGTTTTCTCCCATCCCCAATCTCCTTAAGAAGCTTATTAATGTTTTACATTGAAAATAAAGACAAAAAAAATCTGAAAACAAAGCCATCCTTAGGGCTGCATACTGTAAATGTGCTTGCTGGACTATTTCCACAGTTTGTAACCAATTCATTTTAATATTGCTCCTGCTTCTTGCTAGATCTGCAGAACTTCAGTTCACACGTAGCCAAGGAATAGTTCAACCAGCAGTCAGCAGGTTTTTGTTCTTTTTTCACCCCTCCACTCTTATAATTCAATGCAGTGACTTGTTTATATAACCGAATCCTGTTTCTCCAAAAGGGACTTGGCTATTTCATTTGAGCGACAACACCCGTGGTAGGTGACAGTCCGTTTTTTCCAAAGCAAGGCCTCAGTTTTCAGCAGAATTTACATTCCAGTAATAAATATTTAAAGGAATTATAATGGAACTGAAGCAAAGAGTGTCCCTCTGAAGCACACACACACACACACACACACATGTATACATACACACACAAATA
Organism: Lycocorax pyrrhopterus obiensis; assembly: GCA_014706295.1. NCBI lineage: Eukaryota > Metazoa > Chordata > Aves > Passeriformes > Paradisaeidae > Lycocorax > Lycocorax pyrrhopterus. The sequence goes on along the minus strand of JACSVZ010000015.1, from coordinate 56,321,811 downwards.
CATGCACACTCACAGTCAATTAGTCTGGGGTCCCTCCAGTGCAGATGGTGCCTCTGTTCAAACCCTAAGATATTTTGCTTTTTCCATTAGGAAACTTGGCCACCTTGGATTTTTAATACCCCATAAAACCTTACAAAATATTATTCCTTACTGTCCATGTAGCAGATCACTCAAACATCTATGTCAAAGGCCTTTTCTGCAGCAGGATCTCTTTCTGCCCCTAAAAAAGTGCAAACAAGAGTACAATCCATGCTGATTTCTTGGTGTCCTTTCTCAGGTATGAGCTTTAGGATTTTCAATAATCTCTATTTTATTCTATAACAGACTAAAATAAATTACACCAGAATGGCAGTTTTGGAACATACCAGGGCTACACAATTACCTTTTGGCTTCTAATGTGTAGATTATTGTAAAGCAAATGGGACACTGATGTACTTTTCCATTTACAAAGCTTGGATTTTCCCCTATGGGCGTAACAGTAGGTGATGTCTTAATTAATGATGGTGAAGATCATAGATGTGACATAAACAAAAGAGCTGCTTTTTAACAATAATAAAAAAGAAGAACAAAATATTCCAACTCTTTTGAGAACTGATGAATGAACTGATGAATGGACTGATTCCAAAAAGTAGAATAATGAAAACCAAAAGGCAAAAGAAGGAAGAATGCGACATAAATATTGGAGTTACCTGCAAATGTAACCTCTGCCAACCAGAAAATATTCATTCTGTATATTTTAGTGTATCCTTGTCTCTTCCTGTGCACTGAATGATGCCCACATTAGCAGCACTACATCTGTATTAAACTGCCTGATTATAATGCTCACTGAGCACTGCCCACCCATCAGAGCCTGCTTGTCCCTTCTCAAGCCAGTGCACGTGCAATATTCATAAAATGACACATGGATCACCCACTTTGTCCACATTTACTACACATATATGTTTCATTATCTATGGAAAAGATAAGCATTGAGTCTTAATAGTAAGTGCACAGAAGGGCAGCTTTGCTGTGAGGAGGCCTGCGACCTGCAGAGGAGTTACCTGTGCAGAACTGACCCTCTGACACAGCATGCTGAGCTGGACTCTGACATGCCCCTCTTCAAACTGGCAGATGAAAATGCAGTGGCCAGTGCTCTTTTTGTTCTCACCCCTGTGTGACCTGCATCTGTAGGAATCTTGGGATGGGAACAACACACTGATGGGTGCTTATAAAGGGACAACCATGATTATCTCTGACTTTGAAAGATTGAAACACACAGGATGTGTGGGAGCTGCAGAAGGACCTGTGTCTGACAATCTCACGAAAGACGCAAATTGAAGGAATGAAGAAATAGGTGCTGGGGGTAAGGGGAACTGGTCTTGGAGAGGGGCTCTAAGGGGAGGTGGAGGGTTACATGGGGTTTTTCCATTCATTCCTGTGTGCAGGGCTAAGCAGGAAAACAGTACTTCTCCATTTCTACTCTATCTCTGTTTTTTCACCTTTGGAATCTGGTTATTCTTAGCTCACTAGGTTTAATTCACGTCAGCTGATCTGACGTGAACATATCCATCTTCCATGTTGATCCTGGCTTAAACTCAGCAGAAACGGAAGTAAGAGTGGAAAATAACCCTTCCGACAGCTAGAGACAATGGCACTGAACCAGTTCAGGAGAAATGGAAGGTGGTCACAGGCATGTAGAAGGTCTCTGTCTACTCAAGGAAGTCCACAGTTTAGGAGCAAAAGAGTGGGCGTTTGTGGAGATGAGCATGGACATGCAGGCACCAGTGGAGACGTAGGGATAGATGCTTTTATACTCATCAGCCCTCGTTGCTGTATTCAGCTCCCTGCAGGCATCACTGTAGGGAGGCAGCCCTGGCAGAAGCTTACCTTCATCGAGAGAGACCTTTGGGATGGATCCGCTGGCCAGGAGAGGGAACGAGAAACCTGCTGCAGGGAAAGGGAGACCGTCTAGTTCAGGAGAAGCTCCTGGGAGAGGGGCGGGTGTGGATAGAGGCAGGAGGGCCTCCCACTCCTGTCGCTCCCCCTTCCCGTGCCAGCCCTGCTCCATCTGCTGGCAGGAACAATGCGGAGCCGCTGCCGTTTGCCCGTCGGGATCCAGCCCCTCCTGCCCTCCTCCCCAGCCCAGATTCCCTCCATGTCTTCATTTCATCTGCCACAAGTGCCGAGGGAGAGAAGAGCAGAGCCTTCCCCAGACACAGGAGGGAGAACAACCCTTATCTTTGTATCCCTGCTTTCCCATGAGCTTCCCTCTATTTTAGCCTCTAATATGTCATCAAAGTTACAAATTAAGTACTGTGCATGCCGTATATTTGCTATCTGATCTCCTGGCTGGGAAGTTGACTTCTCTGCTCGCCTGTGGTCAGCCAAACCCAATGGAAATACCCTGCAAGTCCCCTGAGGCTGCACGTTGGGATACTGATGGGAATGGAGTGGGACGGCAGCACCAGCTGCTGCCTCAGCCAGGTGCCCAGGAAACCAGGGTGCAGCTGTGAAAGGTGTCCAGGGGATTCGAGAATCCTTTGGCTCTTTGCTTTGCTGCTCGGCACTTTGCAAGGGTGTTGTTTTGGCTCTGCCTCCATTTTTCCCTTGCCTGCTAGGTATTTAGGAGAACATGCTGGGGAAAGCTCTGTTTTTTTCAAAGTATGGAAGCAACATGGAAAGCTTTTGCCGTGTATGAGCCTGCATGGCATTGCGAATTTGATTCTCTCTTCTCTGTTCATGGAGATGCAGGGTGTTCACAGTTCCCCTGTGAAAGTGTTTTTCAGCTCTGGCACCATGGGCGTAAATGCTTTTTCCTCTTGTCCTGCCTTCTGCTTTTGGGAGATCATCTGCACCTGGAATTTGCATCTCTTTTGCATATGGGAAAAGAAATATGTTCATCCTGCTGTGGTCCTTACATATGGCAACTCTTTCAGCTCTGGGTTACAGGCAGTCAGGTGAATGGGGTGGGCTGAGCTTCCCCATCAGTTGGCCCCTGGGGGAGGGAAGAAGGGCAGCAAGCGTCAGACCAATGTTTACAGAAAATTTAGTCTGCAGTGGATTTCCCTATTCCAGTGAAACAATAGGAGGGTCTTGTGCTGTATTATCCATGCTTCCTCTTTATTCTGATATTATCTGTGAATTCTTGCAAATAATAGATGACTGAGACCATTATTGTTCTGGGAAGCAGGAAGATGAAAACATTAGATGGACCTTAGAGTTTCAATAGACTTATTCATGGTGTTTGTAGTTATGCAAGTCAGAAACAAGCAAAATACCTGTTGGAATAAGTAATAACCCTGTGCATTCACCTAAGCGGTTCTCTCACATCTCATTTTTAGTAACAGAGACTGCCTCAGTCAACCAAGTGCTAGAGAGTTCAAAACAAAAAAAAAGAAAGCAAACATAATTCCACTCTTAATGCCACAAGACCTTGGGAAGCAATCCATTCCAGCTCTTCCATGTATCTACTTTAATACAGGCATTCTGATATAAATTGCATGATGGTGATTAATAAATCTTCTATCAATTGATATTGAAGTCAAAAGAACATACTTATTTTTTTTCTTTTTCTTTTCTAAACCTGCATTAAAATAGCTTATTCAGAACTCTTGGAATGAAAAGTCCTAGGTCAAAACTCACATTTTTCTGGCAAGTCTATGAAAACTTACTATAAAAAGTCACATACTGCAGAATCTCAATTATCCTGGAAGGCTTATCCGGGTTATGGCTTAAGTGTGCTATTCATGTGCTGCCAATTTGTTCTAGAAGTACAAGATGAGCTGTAGTGCCTTGCAAAGGACCTAAACCCTTCCCTGGGCCAGGCGGAATCCAGAAGCCATTCAATGGATTGATCTGAGTGCAGAAGTCCTGCAGCTTCCCTTCGGTCCCGTGCAGAGCTGGGCTGTGCCTCGGAGCTGGAAGCCACGGAGCAGTGTGGGTCCTCTGCGGTTCTGGCAGGACTCAGTATCTGCCTCTACATCACGTCCTCATCATCTGGGAAGTCTTTTTCATTTAGAAACGTTGCCCTGCAACTGCACAGAGGTGGCCGTGGTGTGGTCCTGCATAGAAGCTAAGATGTCTTTACGGGTACCACCTGTCTGGACACTAAAACCTCCTGCATCACTCATTTTTTTTTTTTATTTCCTATTACTTAGGACCTTTCCTTGTCCTCTTCTTCAGCTCAGGTAAAGGGGACCTGTTGATATACCCATGGGTTTAATACCTACTGGTCTTGGAGGAACTTCTCTGGCTCCTTGTACATTGTTGACATTTTTTATGCATATGCAATTAATAAAAACTGGGCAAAACTTTAAAGCCTTGGCTATATTTGGGACAGATTATGAATTTTATGTTCTCTGCAAAGAATTGTTAAACCTTGTTACCCACAAGGACTAATTACTAAGAGGAGATTTTACTCTGGAAGGAGAACCTTCTCTCCTCTGCACAGCCTTGTGTTAGAAAAACAAACATTCACAGTTAGGCAAATACGGCCATGCTCCCAAAGGGGTTTTTTGTGAGTCTCGTGGTGTTTAGTGATCCTATTGATCTCTCAAATTCAGAGCAGCAATGACTGTGTGAGAAACTTCACCTCTAGTTTTCAAAAGAAATGCCTAGCTTTTGGGAACAAATGCCTAAATGAACGCTCAAACACAAGGTGAAAACAGAAGAGGCAATTTAGACTCACCTTGCATGAGTCTGTCAATGTGGGCAAAGGTAGCTTGTGAACCGAAAGCCTGAATAGGGCAAACTAATTCAGAATAAAGCAGTGTTAGTGTGAAATACATGTTCAGCACAGGGAAGGGGAGTTACGCAAGAGAAGCTACTCCGCAGTGACTCCCAATGTGGATAAGCCCTTAATTACCTTTAAAATCTCAGCATTACTAAGCCATGCTTATAATTTCTAGAGGCCTTGAGTTTCTGGAACAACTGGAGTATGAGATTCAATTGCATTCACTTCAGTGGAGGATACAGTTAAGTATCGGCACGTTTGTCGGCTTGAGGCCAGTCATTAACTAATTAGTGTATGGGAACATTTAAGTTTTTCCCATCTGATTTTGCAAAGCTATTTGGTAACACTGGCTTATGAGCTTTTATTTTTCACTTTTTCCCTTCTTCCTTCACAGCAAACCGAGGAACCCCCACCAGAACCAGAAAGACAATTGGAAGTGCGCTAACTTCCCATTTTCCCCCGGCTGGAGATAAAAATATTTGCTGAGTTTTGCGCCTTTTTTTTTTTTTAATTTTTAATGCAGACATACATATATAGACTTTTAAAAAAAGAAATATATTAAAGGTTTCAGAGTGCTTGCGGCCGCGCAAAGCCTCCTTTCCTAGCGAGAGCATGTCAGTGGGAGAGGCTGGGGGTGGTGGTGGAACTACAGCCCCCAAAGGGCGTGGCGGGGGGGCAGTCGAAGGCGACAGGGCAGGGACGCGCGGGGGCTGCTGGGAGCTGTAGTCCCGCGGCCCTACCTGGCAGCTCTCCCAGCACCTGTCTGTTCTGTGAGCGGCGGCGATGGCTCCGCGCCCCACTGCTGCCCTCAGGCTGCTGCAGGGCAGCTGCCGGCTGGCACCCCAACCAGGAACCTCTGGAGGAGGCATGGGAGACCTCTGAAGGTAAGGATCTCCTGGGATTTTCTGTGTAAGTCCTGTGGTCCATCCTAGTCCTCCTTGCCCTGTGCTTTTGGCTGGAAGCCTTTGCCATGTCTTTCCTGTGGCACATCCTTGGGGAAAGTCGTCGTGGTGGCACTGTCTGCAGTGTCAGCATGTAGGTAGACAAGCCGTTCTCCCCTGCAGCCATGGTTAGAAGTGTTGACTCCTTTAGGTAAAGGTTAGTGGGATAAATAATCATTCAGCCTTAGAAAAAGAGAGGGTAGGAATCCCACTCCCTAGAGGGGCTGGAAATCTTTCTCTAGTGAATAAGGGTCTTATAGCATCCAGCTTTTTGCTGAATTTAAGCTTGCTTTTCAAGTATTTTTTTCCTTTTAAGTTGACTTTCTAGGTCTTAGTAGAGAGAAATTGACGAATACACGTTTTGCATATGTGGCTGCAATAGACTCTGCCTGTGTACATTTCCTTCTTCCAGTGTATCTGCTGTTAGCTAAACTGGAGGCAACTCAAAGTTTCAGGCTGTTCAGACTGCTACAGTGAAAATCCTTGGAAATGCTTCTGTTTCACCCTGCTGCTTAATAAAACAGAGCAGTGGTCAGATGGCAGAGGGAGGAGAAATGGTTTTGTGTGCTTCGTGGGTAAGGTAAAACACCTCTGAACATTTTGGCTGTGATCGTCTGGCAAGCAGGCGCCTGGGAAACTATTCCAGCCTTGCTGTTGGTCCTTACACCTGAGTGTAAATTTGCCAGAGAGTTGTGGTAAATACCTTGCAAAAGAACACGCTGCAGACCTCCCAGGGCTAGGTGTGACGAGATAGTAATGCCCTGTGCATAGAGACTTGGTACAATGACACAATTACACCCTGCTGGTCCTTTCCTACAAATAATTTGCTAATTATTCTGAAGAACACCGATTTTTTTGTATGCATTAGTTATGGTCAGGGTCACCAGTTCTCAGCTACTGCTTCTGGGGTGAAGCAGCAGGCAGTGGGCAGGCTGAAAACTGTGGGAGCAGAGTGGGAGTTTTTAACTAAGGCTACTGGTGCAAGACCCTATTTAAACAAAAAAGGTGGAAGCAAAGACAGGAGACCCTCCTAGTAAAGGTGTCACCCAAGAGAAGATGTGAAAGGGAGTTCTCAGTTCTGCTGGGAATTGCGTTGCCCTTTTAATGGCAATAAAGTAGCTTTGCTGTTGGTCTCTGCAGACGTTGCCAAATGCTGAACTGAACAGATCTGGACAAGGAGGCAATTCCCTTCCTGTTGAGAGTCTTGGCAGCTCTGGGTCAGTGTGAGGTACGGCTTTTGGGTGTGTGGGGTTTGCACACCATGGCATCAGGACTGCTGTCGTACGGAAAGGCAGAAAGCTAAAGAGCTGGCGTCCTTCATGAATCAAGCATGCAGAAAGGTTAAACGCAGTGCCCTCAGATCTGAAATGAGGATGATATAGCTAGCATTAGAGGTGTTGGTGAGAAATGCTAAACTTTCTACGAACTAATCCATTACCTTAAAAATCCCAGCAGCTGTAACGGGGAGGTCTCATGGTCTGCTTTCCACGTGAGGTTTTTCATACACCTCATAGGCTGATTAGTGGCACTGCTGATATGTTTGTAATAGAAAATAACTTATGGGCGCATCTGAATTGGAATAAAAATTAATTTATGGGGGCATCTGAATCTGAAAGCGTTCCCTACGCATTCTAAAAACTTTCTTAAATGTGAACAGCACTAATATAAAAAACAGAGATCATACCTGCATGCAGCCTTGCTGAGCTTTGAGTGTTTCTCTGTACACGGACAGTACATACGGCAACTTAAGCCAGGGTGTCAGAACTCCTGCAAGAATGTCTCCAGAGAAGTGTGATGGCTGGGGATGCCACTGAAACCCTGGGGCAGGGCAGGTGCCCGAGGAGGAGGACGGTGGTGGTGGCACCAAGCCCCGTGCAGGCAGCAGCAGTGGTGGGGGCCTCTGCCCCTTCCCTCCTGGTGCTGAAGGCGGATGGACCTCCCTACTCTACCTTTCCCCATCTGACAGCAGGCTGCAATGTTTAAAACAGGCGTGGATTTTCCTGTTTGCCCAACATCAGCACTCCGCCCAAACAGCAATTGTGTCGGTTTTGTTTTCATTTCCCCATACACATCAGAAATCAAACAGTGTGATATGGCTAATGGGATTATATTGACCCACCTCTGCAGTTGCTATTAATATCTGAAGAAATCCCCAAATGCCTCAGCCACAGTGGCAGTACAGCTGCCTGCCCATCTTTCTTTTGCCAAACAGACTGGGGTTTTTTACGTTAGCAAGCCCAGTAATTACAAGTCCAAATTTTGCTTCTTGGTAGTGTTAAGAAGATAGGCACCAGATTATATACAGAAGAGAATAAATATAGAGTATCTGTTTTTGAATGGATAGCAAGCTGATTTGCAATATCATTTAAACAGCATCCTAACAGGCAACTCTTTTTTAAAAACAAAAAAGGCTGAGGGGGTTTGAGGGGGCTCATGCCTTTTTCTTGCTGACCACAGAAACATAACCCACCCTTCCTAAAAAAAGCACATTCAAAAGTCAACCCTGGTGCACAGGCTACTAAATTTCAATTGCTGGGTTTATGTCATTATTGCAGTTGCAGTAACTCTGTAAAACACAAGAAGAAAGGTTGCTCTTTCCACTCTGAGCTCTTTCCATCCTCCACCTCCACAGCAAAGGTTACCCTGAGCAGTGTGTGCATCTGTCTGTTGTAAGTGTAGAAATACGTATTATTCATAACTTGCCAATGTGTATGCTGGAAAAGAAAAGCTGAATTTATGGCTATATTTCTTCTCTGCTGGGGTTTTTAGAGTTGAGTGTTTCAGCGTTTCCATTATAAACCCCTGTTTTCTGGGGTTTATAACAGTCTTGAAGAGCGGAGTGGTCTTGAACCATAATAGAAAGTGCGTAATGTTGCATTTACAGTACAGCTGTAACTGCACATTAAGGAGTGTAATCTTCTCAGTGTGCCCTCAGTGCTTCAATAAGGTTCATTGGAGTTACATATACTGAGAGAAAAACAATATTTCATGTCTGGAGTTGGTGCTGTCCCTCCACAGAGCTGAGTGCATCGCACGAGGGCAGAGAGCATCTACCTGCACCAGACTTACAAAAATTCCTTGCTACACCCTTAAAATACTCCCATGCATCCACAGGAGCCCCTCTGAATTACAGCTCACCATAACCTCCCTCTGTCTCTGGGCTGTCTGAAGCAGACTCAGCTGGTCTGTCATGCATCTGGGTAGTTGCTGGCATTTCTAGTTAGCTTGAGCTGCCACAGACAGAGCAGGGGCTCTTGAGGAGGAAGCTCCCCATACCCTGAGAAGGATACATATTTCCTTCTCGCACTAGGCCAGCTGCAATATAAGGCTGGGCTTATCTGCCACTTGGTAGAAGGCATCAGAAGGTAGGAAGGAGGCTGGACTCTGTATACTTTAGGCTGAGATCCCAGCTACAGTACACTTTGAGAGATGGAGTTAAAAGGAGTGTGAGCAGGACTGAAATCTTGTTGAGACTAAGTTTTTCTTGCTGTTTCAACTCATAACGTCAGGTTATTTAGTCTTCCACTTAACCTCTCTTCCCTTGGCTAATAGGTCAGCTTATTGGGTTCATGCCCTTTTGCAAGTATTGCTAACCTCAAGCATTCAGAAATCACAACTTTACTCTCAGATTCATGAGACTGCAGGAGAAACATGCATTTTTTTTAACTGAGCAATTAAAATAGTTTAATTAGTATTTTAGCCCTGATCCTTTGAGTTTCAGAGCTTTTGAGCACTTTTTTCCTTGCTTTGCGCTTGACAGTCTTTGCCCCCTGTATTAGTCACAATTGCACAAATGAACAACCAGTGCTGCAGGAAAAAAACTCAACTAAACCAAGACTTCAGAAAGAACTTGGGATTTGGAAGTGCTGGTTTTGTGATTGAATAATTCTTTTCTTTTTTCACTTTTTCTTTTTTTCTCTCCCCTCACCGGTTATGCATGTCCATGTTACAACATATCTGCTGAGAATGAGATAGCTGAAGGGATTTCTGATTTGGTGGTCAGCAGAAAGGTCTGCAGCAAAAAAGACCAATGAATGGGAAAGCACAAAAGGCTGAACTAGAGTAAAGCTGCCCGTATGTTGCATGGGCTCCTCTGCCGTGTATCAGGGGGCTGCAGTTTGCGTGTTAGTTATCTGTGCTCCCTTTCCTATGGGTAAGAAGGCCTTTGGGAATATTTGGCATGATCTACCAAGAATTATTCATCATGTGATGCATTCATTTAGGGAGTAAATACGCTCTGTGTAGGGGCATGAGTGAAAAGAATGCTTTTCCATGTACTTTATATTGTCCCTGCATTTGCCCCACAGTGCGAAGGTTTTATGAATCTTCCTGTCCCAGCTTTGTGTGTTTCAGTGCCCCATAAATTTTGTGTTCTTACTGCCATCTGAAAATATTCATCATGGTTGTTCACAGTACAGTTATTGTCATTTTGAAATGCTTATCCTGGGGAACACTTTCAAAGGCGAGAGAGGCAACAGGGCAACAGATTCCCCTGCCACATCTACAGGAGTCAGAGCAGCATTACCAAACCCTGCACCTGGTGTTCTACAGGAGAGCGTCCTGTGAAGAGGTATTTCTGCATCTTAAGAAATGGTTCTGTAGATGACACTAAAGAATTGCTGAAGAACTGGTCCTCAGTGATTCATTTTGCTGCCAGTTTGAGTTTCTTTGCAGTCAGGTTGCATTTCTACATGTGGATGCAAACTAATAGCTTCTGGGCTTTTTGAGGTATGAAAACCATTGCTGTGGCAATAGTATTAGTCTGACTTGGTCCATTGCCACCTTTCTTTTTCTTTTTTGCCAGTTTACTGCCTCTTCTGTGCAGAGACTAGTGCTGGTAGTGCCTGAGATGTAGTTCCTGTTCTGGTTTTGGTACGTTTGTTGAGACTAAGTTTTTCTTGCTGTTTCAACTCATAATGTCAGGTTATTTAGTCTTCCACTTAATTGTATCATCTAATACATTGCACATTCATTTGCTCTCTCTTTTTGCTCTCTTACTCCTCTCAGAGGGACAATTGCATCCAAACCCTCTGATTTTAGACAGTTTGAGATGAGGCATAAAGGGAGAGCCGATACTGCGCACAGTTCCCAGATGGGAAGAATTCTACCATTCTTGTCAGGCTGAAGGCCATAACCCATGGGCACATTCTCCATTCACATCTGTGGAGTTTCTTCTGGGAGCATGTGATACTTGAAAAAAACAGTGGTGGACCTCAGGTGAAGAACATTTCTTTACCTTGTCTGAGGTTCAAGTTTTTTGAGACTGTTGGTGCCTTCCCCGTTTGTGATTTTGAATTTTGACAGGGTATTGATAAATGCATTGTATTAGTCAATAAGTTTGTTTAATTAAGTTATAGAGCAAGGTACTTCTGTTAAGTTTTTCACAGTTCTTTTGACCTGTGATCCAGCACCAAAGCATGGATAACTCAAGCCTGGGATTTGTTACCTAGAGTAGCTTTTCAATCAGACAAATAAGGTTAGGTATTTTTCATGGTGTTTGAAAACTGAGCTTCACAAAAGAAATTATAACTTACCAGTTCCTACCATAATATTTTTACAAAGGCAAACATTTATATGTCTCTCTGCAACTACAAGACTAGTCTAGGCAGGGTTTTTTGGCTTTTGCTGTGAATGTGGAGCTATTGATCCATGAACATAAATCCTTATTTATCTCCAGTCAAGTTTATAGGACAATGAAATTATAGGATTGCTTGAATCAATCAATGTTTCTACAGCAAGCTATAGAAATATAAACAAGTTACCAATTATTTAATAAAGTCAATTTGCTTAGAAATGCCTGGCGACGGGCAGCAGATGTTACACTAATTTCTGCTTTCTCTGGAACTTCACAGGGGCTGCAAGATCTTAATGTCACTATTAGCAAAGGTAACTTTATTTTTGAAACTCATTCCGAACTCTCACAGCAAGAGGAAGAAACTGTCATTCCTGTTGACCACAAAACCTGTGCTATTTCTAAGAGGGGTTCTTTGAAATAACTAGGATATCTCACAGCTTGTTGCTTTAGAGGGGACTTAGTACAGTGGCACTACATTTAGTTAGCATAATGAGTTTTTTAGCCTCTAAGATACTGGCTGAGTTGGAAGCACCGTAACTTTTAGTCAGCTAAGATTAAATTTGTTAATGAATTCAAGTTTGCATAATATTTTAGCTTTCCTAGAATTTTAAACCGTGTACCTGTTTCCTGAGAAGCATTTAGGTTAATATAACCGGGTTCTGACTTGGCAAAACAATTTAAGTGTAAAAGTGTGTCTTTCTGCTTCTCAGTTGGAAGTGTCATGAAAGTGGCCTCCTCAGTGTGGTTTTACCGTGTTCACCTTTTGAGATCCACTTTATTGGAGTGACTTTTTTCAAGGTGACTCAAGAATCTCCTGTGAGCTCCTGGTGTCCTTTTGGTGCTCCTGTCTGTTTTGAGTGTAGAGCAGGACCTTTATTAGTGGGCTCTGATGCCTTGGTGGTCTGTCTGTTGGGTAGTTTGTCATAGTTTATCATGCAGGAGTACACAATCATCTGATTAATCTGCTTAATCAATCCTTGAACAGGGATAGTAATAATTAAGTCACAGATGGCCATTGTAAATCCTTCTGTTCCAATACATTAATATTCCCAGTACTTGGGACATTAAGGTTGTTTTAAATTAAAAAAAAAAAAAAAAGAAAACCTCTGTGAAAAGTGCCTCTGGATTTTTTTTTTTGATTGGTCTACCTTCAAGTTTTTGAGAATTCATTTTGGCTCTGGAAAGATTTTTGCTTTAAGATAAATTATTATCACATATACATTTTGGTACATGGGCTTTGTTAAAGTTTATACATAAATTAGTCTCTGATTAATCTCTTTTTTAAGCTGTTCTATGGTATTTTTCTGCAGTATTCCGTGGCTAAGCTGTCTGTAGCAGAATTTTGTTGATCTGAAGACTGTGCTATAAATTTCTATGGACACAAACTGCTATAAAATTAAAACTTAACATCTTCCCTGACTTCCTTCATCTATCATAAACTTGGTGTGGCTCAGCCTTAATTAGATTATTATAGACCTAAAATATATGAGGTAGAATAGCACAAGAGGAATTGAATTTGGTCGTTAGCAGGAGTGTGTGGTTAGTCTAGCTGGTGTAGTCAGTAGCTCCTGAAATATGAGACTACACTTGCCATTTGATATGCTTTGAAGACAGGTCAAAATCCTTAACATGATTTAGGTTTACTGGGAAGGTCTATAATCCTGCTTTTTAATAAACTCTCTATTTCGTGTTGGAACAATACCTGTGTATGTCAGGCATTGCTGAGGCTCACAGCCACAGCTGTATTCCTTTGGAAGTTGAAATGCATTGTTTTGGAAGAGCATTTACAGAAAATATTACTGGACTCAGACAGGGCTCTAAGGCACAAAGGCTTCCTCTGAAACCTGGATTGTCTGGGTGCCAGGTTTTTGCTGTTTTTCAGCTGAGGAACAATTCAGCTTCTCAGACTTTGAAAGCAATTGTGTACTTCCCTGTTTAATAGCTACTGCTGCGAATGTGTGTGCAGGCTGCAGCTCTGGCTGTTCAGCATTGAACTCCTTCTGTCTGGGAGGTCTGTCATCTGCTCAGGAGCTCCCAGGCAGTGGTGGGGAATGAAGGAGGAGATGGGTGTCTTCAGTGCAGGTTTTAGTCAACATCTGTTTGTGATGAGCAAGGTGGTGGTCCGTGGATTTTAATTGCTACGTAAGAGAAGAGCGTGGATGGCACTGTGTCAAGGAGATGCAAACCTTGGTAGATGCAGTCTTGAGGGAAGCCTTGTGGATTCAAATACAGGCAGTGCTGCTGACTCACAGCAGTCTGACAGGAAAAGGCTCTCTTCTGCTTGTCTCTGGCTTCCTCCAGCATGTGGTTAGGGAGGACTTTGTATCTGTCTCCCTCCTTCTTTGATACTGTTCCCATACCGGCCAGCATGACTCCACAAAAGGAACTTGGAGATTGGTGAAAAATATGTGTGCTATTAACTGTTAATTAGGATGACATTTCTCACGTAAAAAAAACTTATAAAGAGGATCTCAGGATTGATAAATAGCTCGTTTTCATTGCTGTCTGCATCCCTCTGACTCCTTTTCCCCCCACCCTGAAAAGCATCATGTGGATTTATGGGACTCCTCACAGAGCTGAGGTCCCTAACTCTGAGATGGTAGCTATAAGTTCCTCTGTCTGTTATGAGAAGTGCTCCAGGTAGGTTTTAGAGCCAATGCTTGCCACCTTTCTTAATGGTTGGAGGTGCCAAGTTAAAATCCTTCAGCAAGAAGCAGGGGATGAGGCTTAAAAAGTAACACAAAACAAAGCCCGACATCAACAACAGAAAAGGACAAAAAGAAAAGAAAAAAAAGCTTGATTATGTGTTCTCTTCCAAACTGGATACTGATGTGAGACCCTATTTTCTTTCTTAAGTGTATGTTAAGAACTATTCATACCTCCTATGTCTCAGTGTGACTGGGAAAAGACTCCAGTGCTTCTTAAAAAACAAGTGAGGTCTGTACTGAACCTGTGTGTGCTGATAGGAGTCATGCAGTTGATTTTAATCAGAGAACATCTGTCCTCTATGTGCATAAAAATGTCTTTTAGTAAAAAGCCAAGTAAATTAAAGTGAAATTGGAATATTATTTCTTGTCTTCTACCCTTGTGGTGGTTGGTTTCGTTTTTTGAAAAAAGTTTGATGCATATCAATGCTTGATTTTTTTTTCTTTTTCTGAAAGTCCCACAGGATTGGTTGCTGGTTGGGATTACCTTGTGCCCGCTGATTAATTCCTTGTGTCACTGGTCTTGAATCTTGTTGCAGTTGTTCTTGGAGAACTTGCCAGCAGCAGCAAGCCAGCAGAGCTGTTATTGACCTAGAATAGCAATGGAGTTGTTAATATATGAAGCAAGGTTTTCTGTGAACTACATTGCTGTTCTGTGGGGCTGATGAGCTGGTTAACACCTTTTACTTATTCTGTGAGGATCTGAGGCTGGAAGGGAATTAATGCAGTTGTGAAGCACGGGGAACCAAAATAGCGGTGATTCAGTTAGAGTAGAGCCAAATCTTCTTAAAATTAAACTCCATTGTGTTAGAGACTTTACTTTTTTGATACCTATATTATTAACTTCTCTGATAAAAGCAGGAAATGTAATACAGTGATATTGGAGAAGCCTTGCACATTAAATCTAAGCTATTGTCTTGGGGTAGTAAGAGAAGAAACCACTCTTCATCGGGTGCGTTATGAGAATCAGATTTTACAGAATTTCTGGTTCTCAAGGTTACCATATAATTCACAAACTAAATTTTTGCATAACATTGATTTCCTTAACTTTCAAAGAGGTTGTTTAGGATGGGTGGGAACTCTGCAGCACATATATGAGTATTTATAGTTTCATAAGTAACAAACAATACTGGATAGTTCAGGGAATTTTGTCATGGGCAGAGGTGTTTACTTGCAAGCTGCTGCTTCTGATGTTGTCCTGAAGAGTTTTTTGGTCATGGAATTTGGTTACTTTACACTATAACAGGTTGGTGGACTGCTCTCATAGAAGTGCTTCAAGGTGTGTTTTTTGGTTTACCTTTCTAATTGGACTGGATCAGATGCTGAAAACAGGATTGAGGTTTGCAGGCAGGAAAATATGGAAGAAAGCTGAAGAATTCATATACAGTGAACAAACCATTTCCAGAACTGTGGTCAAAACTTGATGGTTGTGTGCAGGTTGTTCAAGGAGCTGTGGCAGCCTGACTGTGCCACGATGCAGAGATAGTAGATTTGACCATACTGATGTTAAATCTGATACTAGAAATACAACCTGGGGGTAGCCAACTAATCTCTGGAGAGACTGGTTAGTGGTACCTCCAAGGGGAGCAGTGCACTGAGCCAGGAAAATTGGCTGTAGGACTCATGAACTTGAGATGATATAGCCAAACAGTGCTGTCAGTGTGGACTCATCAGTGTGGCAGATACTGACTTATGGATTTGGCACTACTCAAAAAAATTGGGTTTTTCTGCTCATTAGTTCTTTCTTTATATGCATTCTAGAAGTCACATTAGACCAGTTTTCCTCTAATTCCTCCTTTCAGTTGTGGTAATTTGAAGTTTACTTTGTTCCATTCTTACAAGGTATAGCCAGCTTGGAAATTAAGTGCTAATGAAGTTTAATATTGCAAAAATGCTCAATTTTTGTTACTTTAGAGAATGCCACTGTTTGTATGTCAGGACGCCCCTGAAGTGCCTTTATGTTTTTCTCCCATGATCTGTAAGATGGTCAGGCTGTCTTCCCCATTACTTTTCACCACACATTCCCCAGCTTCCCATACTTGAGGTCTGAAAACCTATTCAGCAACACTGATGTCTCAAGCGGTGGGTATGTAAATATTTACTGGCATGACAGTCAACAACAGTGGGAGGGGGGAAATTGCTACATTCTACCATTCAGGGAACCTTTGAGTTCTGTCTCAGAGTGTGCAGTCGATGAGAAGAGGAAAGGTTTGCAGTTTGTGCTTGACATGTTTTTGCTCTCTCGGTTCCTGTTTTGTTGCAGATGTCATTCATTTAGCTGTGGAAGGCTTTATCAGCCCTTGCGGAGGCTTTCCCCTGCACACAGCACTCAAGGCTGGAGCTGTAGTGGAGGAAAATGGAGCCTGTAGATCTCCTGGCACTTGCCTCCCTAGAAATGAGCAGTACCACAGTCACCCTGGCTTTGCTGGCGATCTTCCTGGTCCTGCTGTATTGGTAAGTGATAACGGTGATATGGGCTGCACATCACACACAAACCCTGCTGAAGCTCTGCCAGCATCTGTAGAGTCTTTTATCCATGAGGGGAAACTGGAAGGTAATTGCCTAGGAGGGAAATGGAGGGGGACTTCGTTTGGGTGCAGAGGGTGCAATAAATACTCAGAAAACTCACAATGCTTTTAGAGAATTCTCTCCTTGCAATATTGACTTGTAAGTGCTTTACCAACTGCTAACAATAATTGTCTTCTAAATTAAGAACTTATTTGTTGGTTTCTTATTAATTTCTTTGGGCAGCAGGAACATTGGTCCAGGTCAGAAAGAAACCGAGTACTTGTTGGACCTCTTCTCTGTACTATGCTGCACTCTTGTTCTTTGGCTTAAGTGTACAGACACTTTAACTGCTGCTTGAATTTCCTTTCTTGTTCTTTCCACACTGACTAGTGGATACAAATCAGAATAACAGCAGCCCTAATGGTTAGCACAGTAGGCATTGCAGTGAGCTGTGCTGAAATGAAAAAAACCGCACCCTGTCCTGACAGTTTATTTCAGAAATTAAATTACCTGAATTGGGAGTGTTCTTTTGACTTTTTACTTGCATATATCTTCAAATCCTGCCTTCCAGTAAAAGAATGGGGTTTTTTTTCAGTTGTATGAGTGTTCAAGAAAAGGTTTCGGGGACTGTTGCAGAAAAAAAATCCAAGAGAAATCCAAAGGTAATCTAGAAGAGAATAGTGATGGCACCATGAGTTTAGCACAATTCTTGTAGCAATGTAAATGACAGATCGCTTTGCATATATTTTGTAATTCTTTCACCCTGTTGAGCTTTGTTCAGCTTCCTTCTGTGTCCAGGGAGGGTCTAGAGAGACTAAAAAGGGTCAAACCCATATTTGACATGTGTTGCTGTATCAAATAGGTGGGTGAGCCTACTTTCTTAGCAAGATCTGCCCAAATCATCACAAACATCCAAGTCCTACTTCCTCTGAATTTTATTGGGAAAAAGAATGGCAGCTCTAGATCACTAAGATCATGCTGTTTAGCTGCAGACCTGTGCGTCTCTGGGAGTGTAAGGGGGAGAGAGGGAGGACAGAGGCACATCCATAGCTCAGAAAAGCAGCAGATCAGCTGGTGAGATCTGGCCACCTGTGAGTCATTTGAAATAGCCTGATACTTCCACACAGCACATGTCCAGATGTGCCAAGATCTCTGAAGACCTGGAACTGCTCCTTGTAAATGTCAGGTACTGTCTGGTGTGTGCTTGCCCAGGGCCTCATTTTCTGGTTCAGTTTAGGGAAGGCTGTTCCTCCCCTTGAAGTTAAGACATGGTGGTTCAGTGCACATTTGGTCTGGCCATTAACAAACCTAGCTCTAATTGCAGAGTTAAACCAGACTCATGGCTGTGGTCAGTTACTGCTGAATTGAGTGCCTACCATAAAAGTTTCAAAAAGTTCAACTTAGCAGTGAGGTGGGAAATTGTCTAACAGTAGGGACACCCCATTCAGTGTGTCTGCTTTCCTGGTTGAAGGTGAGTTCTGTGAACGCATCAAGAAAAGTAAGCCGAAGTTTTATGTGGGGAAAGTGTTTTATACTCTTAACTGCCAATGGTTATTACTAACCAATCTTGTTGATCTACAGATTCAAGTTGATTTTTAAGTAGCTTATTAAATACACGTGCCTACAGATCACTCTTCCAGTGGGAAGCTGGTGATTCTTAAACCTGCAATGAAATAAGCTATGGGCTGTTGGTAGGTTTGCCTGGTGGCTGAGCTGTTCAGTTCTATTTATCTCAGTAAAATGCAGTGACTGAGCCTGTGAGGTTAAAGTCTTGAAACACATCTGTAAGCAAGGTTGTTGTTGTTCAAACTTGTCAGCTTTCTAATCTGAGTCTATTTTGTTAAAGTTTTTTATACTGCGTGCCTGTTTAAACAAATCAGTAAAACTCAATGCATGGTCACATCTTCCTTTATTCATGACTGAAACCTTGGGTTCAAGGCATTATTTAAACAGTGTGTAAAATGGTTGCTAATAGAAATGCAGGTCTCTAATTCTAGAGAATGGTTTTATTACAATCACGTTGAATACCCGATTATCTGGCTCTTCTAGGAGTTAGAAAACATGAGTGTTGTGTATGGCAGGAGAAATAATAAAGTAATAACTCTAAAAGTTCCTTTGAGGTTTTCTTTATAAGCCTTATCCTAATTTTTTAATAATGACTGAATTATTCTTTTTTTTAGCTTTTTCTGCCAAGATTGTATCTTTTTAGAAGGGCAATCCTGGGGAAAGGGAGGAATGAATATTTGCTATTGTAACTTTTGTTATGGTAGTAGCTTATGATTGATCGGGGTCACGTTGTGTCAACTGCTGTGTGAGTACAAAGAACGGGCACTTTGTCCACCTTATTGGCTGTAAAGGGCTTAGTAAGGCCCAACAGAGGGCAGTTGCAGGTAGAGGAGAGAGTCAAAAGTTCTAATGCACACTAGAATAGGAATGTGGTGATGGCAACGTTCATGTTTTTGAGCTCTTTCCTTAGCACGATTTTTGTGGATGGGGGTACTCCGTGATTTAAATCACAGCCTTGAGCTGCTGTCCATTGGCTCAGCCTCGGTCCCTGTTAGTGTGTGTATTGTAAGGCCAGCTGGGATTTGTCACAGTTCAGCTGGCAGGTGGTATCTTGCTAAGCTGTGATAAGACCAGTCTTCACATTTTTGGGTATGGTGAGGTCATATGAAAGAGGGAGAGAAGAAAGGGTTGATTGGGAAAGGGGGGAGAGGCTGTAGCTGCATAAAATAAACTTGAAGTTATAAGTCTTAGGAAGAAACTTGGATGATTTGATAATTTTTTAGGCAGTTATTTATGGTACAATGAAGATCATCAATAACTCTTTATAACAAATCATGTAATAGCACATCTCTGATTTCTCATGCGTTGTCATCAGTGTAATATGAAGGTGATGCTTGTAGCGTAGTGTGTCAATTTTAAATCAGTGGAGCAACTATAACCTCTCAGTGTTTGTCTTCTACATGACCTTAAGTCAGCTCGAAGGAGAGGCTTTGTAAGGTAGTTGATTTAATGTTGGGAGTAGAAAGAACTACGAAGCTTTTTGGGTACTTAGTCTATTTGGATTTGAATGGGAAGTTGGTTTTTTGGTAATCTGTTAAGTTAAGAGGCTGCTCAAGCCTCTTTGCTACCCCCATTCCTGAAGGATTTAGTTACCTGCTGCTCTCCCCATTCTTACTCTTTGTTCTCTGTAGGTAAAAGTCTCTTCTTGTAGATTTCTTACCATGGATTCTTCGACGTCTGTTGCTACATCATTATTATTGTGATAGACTGGTTACTGCTTTATTGACCACAGAAAGGCATAATATGGCTAACTACCAAAGTTCAGTAATACAGGTGGCACAGCAGTTAGCAGTCTTAAAAAATGTCTTGTCCATGCTCCACCTTGTCATTTCTTCCACACAAACTGATTCTCGGAGCAGTTTCTTTTAAGAGCACTTTCTTTCTCAATTGCGAGCACTGCTGTCTGTTTGCCTAATCTCTGTGAATCTCAAGGGGTTTTTTTAGGCATGAAATAAAACCAAACTCTTAAGGGAAGAATGAGGTTAACATTTACAAATCCCAGTGTTATTCTCCATTGAAAAATATAGTAGTATATCTATGCAACATATTGTTCATTTTCATTTCAAACACATGCTGAGATGGATATCCCATGCTTGGCTATGGCTGCAAACATTGCTTTGTGTCTTTCTTTTTGCTGTCTGGGTAGATGTTTGATAAAATGAAAGCAGGAGTTTATCTTGCTTTAAAGTTTAATGTACCATAAGCTGAGCATTATGAAGAAGCTGTCACAGCATTCAGATACCTCTGTTCAAACTGGATTATCAGCCCCTTGTCTAAACAAACCTGGGGTTTTTCAGAAACGTGGAGGTTGGATGGGAGTGTTTGTTTATGTTTGCAAGATCCATGTCTAATTGCATGCTTTCAAACATAGCAAAACATAAACTAGTGGTGTTCCTTTCTGTTTCTGAAAAGCTAAGTAATTCAGAAAGATGTCATTTTTACATTGAAGTAATATTAATGATCGCTTGTGCTATGGACGAGCGTAGAGAGACTAAGAGATTGGGGTCCCCTTAGATCAAGGTACTATCCACCCAGTGCAGAACAAGTCAATCCTGACCCAAAGAATTTGCAGTCTCTGATAAAAAAAGAATGAAAACTAAACTTAATATTTTTCTTTCTCTGACCTTAAGTGTAGACATTTGCATACAGGTGGATGGGGGACGTTCTTAGATGTGGGACACACGTGTTAGAGTTCATCACATGGTGCCATACCTGTACTAACCCATACCAGAAGCTGATCTCAGGACAAGGAAGTATTTCCATACAGGTGACTTCAATACCATTGCTTGTTTGGCATTACTTTGCATCTGCGGTTTTGGAAAGGGCTCTAAAGGGAAAGTTTAGAGGTAATCTCTTTCCAGCAAAATCCTCTTTCTGGTTTTGCAGAACCTTGCTGTTTGGGGTTGAGTTAGCTAAAACTTCTTTTTTTCTAAAGTAAATGCCACCTAATACTAGATCTTGGACCAATTTTTGCCCCTCAAAAGATCACTGTTTACAAAAGATGTTTGACAGCTAGAGCTCTAGGCTTATGGCCTGAGTGCAGGCATAAGAGAAGTAGATTATTCTCCCTAACACATCCAGATAATGCTTCAGGACAAATCCAGGGACAGGCAGTACAAAACTTGGATCCTTTCTGGGTAGGTAGGCCCTAACTTTTCCACCTGCCACTGCTGCCATCAGAGGCACAGGGCTGCAAGGACCACTATGGCTGGAAACAGGCCTGGATGTGGAGCATCAACAAGCACTCAGAAGTATGTACAGCTCTGCTCTTATATCAGGCTCTCTGAGGTGAGAGGTTCAGAGAGGCATTCTAGTGCTCAGGTGTCAAAGCCTGCTCGTTTCCCTTTCTGGCAGAAGGCACAGCTCTGTAGGCAGTGAGTGCTCAGGGGCTGGTGCTCCTGTACTGCTCCTGGGCTCTGGCTGCTGGACTTGTTCCATCTCCCACATCCTTCTGACCAGCAATGTCTGACCTCTGAGCTGGGACCTAAGGTTATGGTCCCTAATGAGTCTTCTCCTGTGACAACCTTGTAGCTTCTCAGTTTGCAGTCAACCCAGCATCAGGTTTACAGGGTCAGAAGGCTGGGAAGTTTTGGGATTTTTAATATTCTGTTAACCCCAGCTGGTGGCTGTTTTATTTTTTTTTCCTAAAATGGCCATTATGTCAGTGGAAATCATTCTGCTTCCCTCCTCTTTATTTGAATGTCCCATTAGAAAAGCTAGAAAGAACTGACTCAACAGGAAACATCAGCAAACTGCTGTTGATGACAGAAAAAACCTAAAAAGATTCTGAATTGTCTTTCTCATGCAGTTTCCCATCAAGCAAATCTGGAATTCCCACTAATGTGTCAAACATAATTTGATCCCACAGCTGTGCAATATATGGCCTTGTCTTTGAGCTAAATCAAGCATCTCTAGGTGAGCCTGAGAAGGAGCAGAATAAGTTACTGAATTATAATTTGGAAAAGTGCCATACCACAAATTACTAAATACTTTATTTCTCTGAAAACAAAGTAGATTCGATCATCCAGAATGAAATTCACTCAGTGCCCTGATTATGCTGCTTTTAGGTAAACAAAGTTATCTTACATTTTGAGGGAGAAGCAGAAGAGTTTTCTGTTGTTGCTATTGCAGCTTCAGAGCTAGGTTCTCTGGGACATCCTCAGAGGCTGTTCTAACACCTTGGTTATTCAGAAAAATGTAGCTGGGCCTTTAGTGCTGTGCAGCTTTGGTTTTGCTTGGTTGCACTGCACTGCAAAACTCAGAAACCGTCTATGTTCAAGTTTTGTTTTGTTTTCAATTTAGAGATTACATGTCCAGCAGTGTTTTTTTGAAGGCCCTCAAGTGGTTGCTGAGTTTTTTGGTTTTGTGAAGGTGCACTTTACCCTAAAAACTGTGTAAAAAAATCAATCTCCAACCTTTGACTTCCTTGTGGTCTTTGTTTTTCCCTGAACTTTTTCATGCCTTTTCCCATTAAATCCCAAATTAAAGCATAGTTTGATTTTAGTGCGTGGAGATTGGAGCCTTAATAGTATGTAAATGCAGACCTGCAGGGATAGGATGGCTTCCTTTCATGAAACAAGTACATTTATCTGTGTTCTGCTGTGATCTCCTGATCCATGTCCAGTGGAGCAAGCTGCAAAGCTGGATAATGCACGCAAATGGCTCAAGAGCAAATAGGAGATGGACACAGCCCTTGAGCCATCCCATTTCTGCTTCCCACTCCTGTGGGGCTTGCAATGGCCTGGGTCTGGTCTCAGCTGGGTTGCACAAGCAGGAGAGACCAGCAAGGGAGGGAAGTACTCTGACTTCTCCATCAGGCAACTTCTGCCTGGGAGTCTGCTCTGGCGCTTCACTGAGCTCTTCTGGACCAGCAGTTTGGTTTTAACTTTTGATCTGCTTTTTGCCTTAGGGCAGGTTGTTTTGTTTAACTTGGGGATATTTGGGTCCCTCTCAAACTGATTTTGGGTACTCCAAGTTATCTTTTAGGAGCTCCTGCCTCCATCTACTGACAGTATTAGGAACATGAGGAACTTAATACCCTGCTGGTGGTGCTTTAAATGGAATTGAAATTAGATGGTGGGAGAAGGCAATGTAAACAACTTCCTCAGAGAGAAAGCTCTGCAAGCAGTGGGGCTCTCCATCCCATTGCACTGGGACTGTCTCTTGCTGTGTGTGTGTATTTAATTGCCAGGCTCACAGGGGCCTCTCGGGTCTGCTGCAAAGTCTCCAAACACTGCCATGAGCTCTGCTCTTCCCTGAGCCCCAGGGGTGCATACTGGCCGTTCCTGTGGCTGCCCTGCACTGGGGGGGCTTCTTGTTCCCCCTGTGCTCCAAGGTGTGTGGATTTTTGTCACTCCACTTTCAGATAGCACAAAAAGTGTCCTGCCAGCCTGCCTGTGCTCCCTCTTAAATGAAAAGTTAAAACAGTGGGCAGTTTTGACAGGTTAGAACTCCTCAGAGTGCTGAAATATAGATCTATGTTCTCTCTTTTCTTGTCTCCTTTAACATTCTCCCATCATTTAAAAAACATTGCCCATATTCTTCTTCACTCCTTTTTGTCTTTGCATCAGACTTCATCCATGCCAATGTTTGTTTTGTCCTGCCTGCTGACTCACAGGTAATTTATGCCTTTGATTGCCATGCCTTGATCTTCTGTAGAGAAGTTTTATACAGTATTTAATGGAGCTGTCTGAAAAATATTTTAAAATATTGACATATTATTGAGAGATTGTTTTTTATCAGTTTCCCTTGACATACCCAAAATCTTTAGATGGATTTTTCTCTCTCTTATCTCCTTGGTTCTGTTTTAGTTTTTTTTCCCTATTGAAAACAAAGTTTACTGTTCCATGAGCTCAGTATGTGCTAAGTACTGTGAGACAGCTGAAAGAGCTCAAAATATTTTCTGGTTTGGGTTTGGATATGCATTTATTTCACTTACCCAGGAATAGCGGAGGAGCTTGAGAAAATGATGTTCCATGTCTGCCTCTTCCTTCCCTCGCTTTCTATGCCATTGCTTACACTGGTGACAATTTCTTTTAAGCCTTACTTGTTTATTTGACATGTGTTATCTATGGCTGGAGTGTTGTGCAGGTCAATAGGAATACAAGAGTTTTAATGAAGGGATCATCTAGCATGTGGGAGATTCTCCATATCCATTCTTTTGGTAGTTTCTTTCCTGGCTAGTTGCTGCTTTCATGGTTCTGCAGAACCTGTGAAGTTGTTGGGGGAGCAAGGAAGCAACAAACAAGGAAAAGGGCAGAACTTGTTATATTGCTTTTTTTTTTTGCTTGGGTAGGAAAAGAAGCTGGATGCCCAGCAATGTCTGGGAAGGGACTGGGAAGAGTGACTGGGAACAGAAGGATACTCCATGTGAGTATGTAGTGGGTTGTTACAGATTGAGGTCAAGTATGTTTGGGCAAATTGAGGCTGGAAGAAAGAAGCTGAACTGAGATGTATGTTGGGAGTAGGAAATGGAGCAGTGGCTGTGTGCTTGCTTGTATGGACAAAGTAAAGTCTACTTCCTTGGAAAGAATAGTCCCTTTCAGCTACTAAAAACCTTGTGATGCTCTTTATGAGTTGAGGGGCATGGGAAGGATGAAAAGGCAGTGGACTTTAGAGGAGATGAGTAATTGGTAACTGTATGATCACAAGCTCCTGCTGAGTGAATGCTCTTGGATGAGAACTCTTGGTGGAGTTCTGAACCTGTAACCCTCAGTATTGTTTTAACTGACTCGGTGGCAATAAATCTGATGTAATCTGTGCATGCATGTTTGTGGTTTCTCATCCAAAAAGCTCCAAAGAGCTTTTATTTAAACACCCTCTCAGTAGAGTTATAACAATTGAAGAGGTCATCGAGGCATGTGGTTTGAAATGTGGGAAAGACATGAAATAAAGCCGTCCTGGGAGAGGAAGGAGCAGCTAAAGGTTCTTCAGTTGGTTGCATGCTAGCATGACAGACAGAGAATGATGGTGGTCAAAACTGCAAGGGCCCTCTTCCATCTTTAAAATATCGATATGATCTGTTTGTTCTCCAAAGACTTTAACAAATCTCTGTTGTAAGATTTTCTGTATTACTCATCATGGCTTGAGATGAAGCAATCTCTCCAAGAGAGTTCTCAGTATTAGCTTCATGGTAGCAAAACTGAGAAGCTGCATGTTTATGTTAGGATAGATTTCAGTGACTATAACACTATTGTACTGGATTGATTAATGTCTCTGAAAGCTGTGATGAGTTGTTCTCAGTATGGGACCCTGAGTTGACCAATTGTTGCTCGGTAGCCATTCACGTCAGAGCTCTGGCCAACAGCTTTAGGAAGAGCAAAAAATCTCTTGGTGGTTCCAGAAAGACTTCAGATCCCCTCTGTAGCTCATGAAACAGGGTTGTTCTGGAGTGTTATTCAGCAGCCTTCACTTCTATGTATCTGGTGTGCTCTCTCTCATCTCCTCTTCAGAGCTAGGAATAGGTGGTGCAAAGATAAAGAATTCTCAGTTTTATGAGAATATTCCTAGCTATGGCAACAGACCTCGAGCCTTTCCTATTTCAGAAGAATAGTATTTAAAAATTTGTTTGTTTACTAGAAAGTTTTAGACCTCAGGTAATTTCTCACAGTTTGTGTAGTTGTGTCTCTCGGTAGTTGTGTTTTAAAATTTTAAAAAGTTTAAATTTTTAGCAGTAGTTAAGTATTCAGTGGTTTTGCAATATATTTTCTTGCCTGAGATACAACTTTTGTGTAATATAAATGGAAGTGCTCTCAATTTGAGTGGAAAACCAGCCATCTGGTGTTCTCCTAGGACGCAGAGCTCTGTTATTGACTCAAAGAGACCATCTGACCTGCGGTTTCAGGCACAGAGGAGTGAGGAACCTCCCCAGCCAAGGTTTCCGAGCAAGCTTGGAATTTTAATTGTGGGCACAAGATGGTGGAAGGACCGTAGGAACCTGTGCCTTCACAGGTCATGAATCTTGTAAGGACAGGGGTATTTACAGTGTAAGTATGTTCATCCTGCCGGGACTCTGTCTGGGATTTGAGAGCTGGGATTTGGGTAGTTTATCCCTGACCTGCCTCCTCAGCTTTAGGAGACTCAAGCCATTAACAAGCATGGTAAGGAGGCCTTTATTTCTGTGGTAGCTGGTGACTTAGTTCCTCTTTCAAGCTTTAACTGTGTCACTGGTGGACATTTTCTATTTAATTTTTGACATTGCTAGGGATTCTGTGCAGTAAAGCCTTTTTCTCCCTCCTTCTCCCCCTTTTTATTTACGTTCCTGAGTGAGAGCATAGCCAAGCAGTGAGCTCAGTGCCATGGAAGCATTTTATATTTTGAGCAGAGATAAAAATCTCGTTCCTTCTATAAACAAAACAAATCAACAGATGATGCCCAGGAGAACCATTTCTCTATAGCCATTTTCCTCCAGCTGCTTTCTATTCCATGCAGCTTGCAATGCACCATATGAAATACGTGTGTGCCTTTCTGTGTGTACAAAGCACAGGTTTCCTCCAGACAGTGGCAGCTTCATTATGAAAAAATAAACAAAAACCACCAAAAAAACCCACTTTTTTTTTTCTTTTACAATGCTGTAATGATAAGATTACTAATAAAGATGCTTGGTTGTTTAATAGTGTGTAATTTAGCAATGCTAGAGGATATGCTGGAGGAACTCTGCAGTCACAGCCACTGCATCTTCCCTCTGAATGGGTTTGGACTATTGTCCGTGGGAGGATGAGGGACAGAAATAATCTGAGTGAGTCTGAGTGCCTCATAAACATGTCAGAGAGGAGAGTACAGTGAAACTGCTCAGAGTTTGCTGCCCTGTGTGTGCTTGCAGGTGTCCCTGTGTCAGCGAGGAGATCTCTCCAGTGCTGCAGCAGCTTTGTGGCTGGGCGCAAGCTTGTTGCAGGCATGAGACTGGTGGAAGGCAATAGGAATTGGCCCCTTCAGCCTGTTGTAAGCCCTTGGTTGATGGCACCTCTTGCTTTCCTTCTTTAGTTTGGCCATGGTGAACAGCTCAGCAGCTGAGGTGGATGGCCAAGAGTTGCAGGGGGGTGAGGGTTGAGAACCCGAAGCACCATGGAAGGAGATCATGCAAGGGAAAGAGCAGAGGGTTGTCTGGATGAGGAGCTGGTAGATAAAGTGTGTGGCAAGATCTCAAGAAGCTTGGGAGTAGTTGCAGGTCAGCCCTTGGCAG
This sequence comes from Lycocorax pyrrhopterus obiensis, assembly GCA_014706295.1. Classification (NCBI taxonomy): domain Eukaryota; kingdom Metazoa; phylum Chordata; class Aves; order Passeriformes; family Paradisaeidae; genus Lycocorax; species Lycocorax pyrrhopterus. The sequence continues at coordinate 56,294,624 of JACSVZ010000015.1, read as the reverse complement.
AGGTGCAGCTGCAGGTATCTCAGGTATCTTATCTCAGCAGAATCTTTCTGCTCACCTCCCCCTCCTGAGACGTGCTTCTGTACAGGAGGAGGGTGGCCAAGCCAGATGTTCCTAAGCTGGAGCCTGGGGGAGTAGTATCTATCCTTGCAGGGGCAGAGAAAGGTGATAAAAGTTTGAACATTGCTAGGTTAATGGAATGTCTGTTTGCCATCAATAGTAGCCTCTGAGACGTGAAGGAACTTGGAACTAGCGGTGGGACAGGAGGGCAATAAAATTTGGCAACATTACTTTTGGTCATCTTGATAAAGCGCAGTTTAGAACGGAGGGAAAATATTGTGATTTCAGCTCCAAAAAGCTCCTGAGAGCTTTCATGTAAACACCTTTCAAATATCCATGTACATTTACACCTATATATAAATACATAGCAAGTGACTCAGAGCAAACAGCTTCTAAATAAGCAGCCAAACGTAACTGATCTGATCATTGGATAGATCAGTGCCTAAAGCAACCCCCTTATCCCATCTCCAGCCAAATTACTCCTGGCAGCTAAGGAAATAACCTTGGGTAGGATTTTTATAACAGAGACGTTAGCTATTGACCCTGAGTGTATTTTATGATGCTGCCTTGGTTTTGCCTTGTATATCTTCATTCTGGTGTTGATGTGTTGTTCTGTGTTTTTGAAAAACTGCAGTCCCTCCCCACCACTCCAGGATCTGTGGCTGCAGCAGCTGGCTGCGGGTTCACACTCATCAGCACCGGATCGTTCTCCAAGGCAGACCTCATCTGGACAGGGCTGGGCACATGAGACCACTTTGATTTATTTAACTGGAGTGCAAGACAAGTAACTGATGCAATTTCTGCTTTGCTACTGGGAGAACAAAGGCTGTACCTGATCTGGTTTGAAGTTCACTTTTCCATGTTAACAAATTTCAGTTAAAAGAACTTTTTTTCTACCAGATCAATTCTTTGGGTGGTATGGCTGAGATGGTTTTGATCAGAGCCTTTTTGCCCTAAACCTGAGTTTGCTGAATCATTGAAACAGGGTCTCAAACCTGCGTGAGAACTGAGTTCTGTTTACTTTGCTCAATTGTCCTGGTAAAGTTAGGGAGCAGCAAAAAAACTTCAGTAGAAATTTCCCTGAATGACAAGTGCACATGAATAAATTTTTTTTGTTTTTAACTTGTATTTGTGAAAGTATTTCCCAAGGATATTTGCTTATGTCTGAACATTTAGGCTTGCAGCATCTATAGAGTTTGAACTCAGAGCTTTAAGGAAATGAAAGCTGTGTTGTAACATAGCTGACTTCTTTTTTTTTTTTCCCAAAGAAGTAAAATATTTTAGGTGCTTAGTTCTTTTGAAAATCTGGATTTAAAGGGGGTGGTTAACAGTGGGAAATTTTGTCACAATTGTTGGCAGCAGTGGCTGACTGTTTTGCTGGGTGACGCTATTTTGGGTCAACTTATAGAGCTCACTGTAAGATGTAAAACCTTTTTGGTAAAGTTTACATGGACAGCTTGTCTCATTGATTATCCAAGAAATTCTGAACTCTTAAATAACAGCTCTAAGCTGATTTACTAGTGCAAGCCCTTTAAATTCATAGGCTGAATTTGGCTTGCATTGCTTAGACCAGTAATAAAACAGATTGTGGGGCTTTTTCTTTCTTACCTGAGAACATAATTCTCCCACCTTTCAACTTTCACACGGACATTTTTCTGACTGAAAAATGTTGTTAAACATAATATTGATACAGTAAAAGAGCAACCCACACAGAAACCCAAGCTGCACCATAAATCCTTCTCTGAAGTTGCTCACACTGGTTATGTAAATAAAAGAAAATTGATGCTGTTTGCAGAATGTGATGATATGGGGGAAATTTCTCTTACGTGATAGAAATTGTCTGCATCTGTGTGTGCCCCTGTACCTGTCCCCCCACCCAGCTCTTTGTTGTTTTGGTTAGCTCTGTAGCTGATACAGACACCAGAGAACCACCCCCCGAGGCGGAAAATGTCCTTTCTCAAGGTTTCACAGAGGATCATTACAGTGACAGTTTTGTCTTTTCCTTGCTTGGGAAAGACCTTTTGACTGAAAAATATATTGCTCAGTTCAGGAGGAATTACTGTATGTAACCAAACACTAATGACTTTCCTTTGAATGTGGTGGGTTTTGGTTCCAATTCCAAGTAGTGAATTGTATCTCTACAAACTAAGGGATGTTTCAACCCCTGTGACTGTTGATCCCCAAGGATGCAGCTGATCCATCTAGGGGGGGTGGTTTATTTGTAAATTGCATTGCATTTGTAAATAGCTGGTGGCCAAAATCATTATCATTGTGTTAATTTAAAGATCAGTCAGCATTTTCAAGGGCTGGGCAGTTTCAAGAGCTTTCTCTGAGCAAGTTGGAGGCTTTGTCTTGTAGGCTGTGAGCAAATTGTTACAAGACACAAGAGAGCTGGTAGGAGTTTGTGGAATCATAATTAATTGACAATGGTTTTTCAAAAATGACATTTTTCAATTTAAAATAAGCTGTTAAAACAATTTAGAACAGTGTTGTGATAGTCCCTTGACACATGTGGGGAGCTTTGGGTTAAACATATAAATAATGCTGAAAAGACTATATTTAGTTCCAGACTGATCCAAGGACAACTGAAAAATTGAAGGTCAAATAACAAAACGAAGAAAAGAAAATTATAGCCCTCCTTGTTCTGTTCTGCAGCATGCTGCTTGGCAGCCGTGAAGGTTCAATACTGGGGAATTTGTCACATACAACTATTTATGATTTGTACTTTAAGCAAAGCAAGTAAGCATGAAGTGTATGCACTTATTGACAACAGCACATCACTGAGTCCTGTCACACTGAATCTGGAGAGCAGCTCTGGAGTACTGCAGAATTTTGGTGGGCTGGATATTAAAAGATCTATGAAAACACAATCAATGAATCAATCAATCAATCAATCAGTCAGTCGCAGCTTTCCCCATGCTCTGTCTTGATCCTTAGGCTGTAGTAGTTGCTTGGAACTGAGCTGAAGTGCAACCAGGTGCTAAATGGTGGGCCAAGACCATTGCTTGTTTTACTGTTTTTATTTGTACAAGCTATTAAAACCATGGAACAGGAAGAAGTTCAGTTCACTACTAGCTGGGGAGAACTTTTAGTCTGCGCCTGAGCAGGAGTTTGTTTAAAGAGCCCGAGCGCAGAGCTCAGTGCTTCCAACTGCAGAGACAAGGCAGTGAGCTTCAACGCATCTAAGTCATCCCTCCGATGCTGGTAATGGTTCTTTTCCTCCTTACGGAGACACCTCGAGCGTTGCCGATCCGGTCAGGATCCAGGGTAGGTGCCAGGCTGTATTCCCTTCACGTCAGGGTGGTACCTCACTTGAGGGGCTGCAGGTAGCACAGGTGCTCTTGGAGCCGCAGGACCACGTCTCAGCAGGTCATGCCTATTTATTCATAATCTCAGCAGGTCATGCCTATTTACTCAGCTGAGGACCCGCACGAGGACGGGGAAGCTCTGGATACTCAGCCTGCTGATACATTGATGGAGGTTGTCAGTGATGTGATTTCTGCAATCGTGTTTATGCGATGTTTCACTTGACCTAATCTTGCCAAGCCTGATCATGCCTGCCTGTCCTCTTGCACAGCTCCCAGCATGCCCAGAGCACTTTCCTACTGGCCAACCAGGCCACAGTCCTGGGGCCAGATCCCTTCCCTGGAGTATCTGCTGGCCACTTTGCTTCAGACATGTTCTGACTCTTCTGTTTCTATTAGGAGATTTTTAGGGTGTGATTAATTATTTTCAGAGGCTTTATTTCATTTAAACTAGTCTCCCACTAGCCTTCCTCTCCTTGAACTGCTTATGAAATCTTATTCAGTTGAAACTACAGGGTATTATCTCACGTCAAATTGACTAATATACTTTAAATTGAATGTGTTTATTGCATGGACAATGTCTATTCAGACAAAGCTTTGGCTACCAGTTGTGTGAAAATCCAAAGCATTTTTAGCAGTATTCACAAATGAGTGGGAATACATGTGGTCCGACTTGGCTAGCAACTTGTCCCAAGATGGGTGCATTAAACTCTGAAACTGCAACATTCAGAGAAACAGACTTCTTTTTCTTAGATGGAAACCATGTCTTGCATAATTTGTGTTTTTGCAATTTCACTTCAAATCTAGGCTTTGCCTGTCAGAGATAATGGGAAACAATTATTTCTTTCAATTACTGGCTGGCTGTCGTTTACATTTCCTATGAGCATCTCTCTCTCCCCCTCTCTCTCTCCCCCCATTCCCTCCCTCCCCCTCTCTCTCTCCCTTAAAAATATTTTTGTGCATGCTGAATCTAAAAAAAAATCAAAGTGGAAGCCCAGTAATTAGGGTCATTCCTTTAGCAATGAGTTAATCTCTTTGCAGAAGCCAAAAACAAATTGAGATTGTCCTCAGCTGAAGTCCCAGATGATGCATCATTTTGGTCTGGTTGTTTCTTCAGCTCCTGAATTTATTATGTGTTTAATATTGACTGTGTTTCAGAATCAGATGTAAAATCAGTTGTGGCTTAGAAGATCGGTTGAAGTCTTATCCTGGTGAGGGCCTGTATAAACTGAAACTTGAAATTTGGCCTAAGAAAGTTGTATGAAACACCGATTCTTGGAAATGTGTCTCTTAATAGACACGTTTCTAACAAGTGTTCGCCCATCCTTTCTTTTTCTCTGAATATTAGAAGGAGAAGTTACATGAACAATGTATCTTTTCATTAGGTCATTTCTTGTGCTCTTCATTTATAGCTTCATTTCCCTTACCTCCAACTTTTACACATTATTTACCGACTAATTCTGAGTTCATAAACTTGGATACGCAAACATGTGATTTCTTTATTTTAAACCACCAAGATATTCATGTTTTGTGTGAGGAATCCCTGGGCAGAACTGAGAGTTCAGCAGTGGCACAGGTGAATATGGGTACAGCTCTGGCTTTGCTTTAGTATATGAAGCTTGACACTTGGATATACATGCACAAGAAGAGGGAGATAAATTACTGAAACCATCATTTTCCTTACTGTTGACTACCAAAAAAGAAATTAAAAGGGAACTCCCAGCCCTCTCTATTTATAGAATGTCACCACAGCATATTTTGGAGTTGTTTTTGAAGGGTCATTAACCTCACTATCTAAAAGCAAGCAAGCAAGCAAGCAGCATTCTTCTAGCTGTCAAATACAAGTTAAATAGATTCTTTTAAATTAGTTTTTGTCTCTGAAGAACATTTTGTTTTTTATGCTTAGTCTGTAAGGGTGCTCAGATGCCCCAGTTAAAGTCAGAGCCAGCCACATCAGGAGAAGTAATCTTTGCACAACGTGGTATCTAGCTATGCATGCCTTTGTGATGAGAGGAATACACCTTTCCAACATGATCAAGTAAGAAATACCTTAGCAGCATAGAAAGCTTGATTATGATCTTTATTACCTTGCTGTAAAGCAAGAGCAGCACCACTGAACTCTGTGGAGTTGCTCTAAATTGAAGTGTGAACTCTGAAATACAGAGCGGAATAAATTCACTTTATACCCTTTAACTTGGAGAAGGCAAGTCAGTGTGGCAGTCCCAGCAGGATTACCAGCATTCAATCAGTTTCAGGGCTTGTACATCCCAGCGTTGCGGGTAGGCTTGGGAAGCCTAGTTTGCAGTAGAAATGTCACTGCTCTTCCACAGAATGCTCTGGTAACAGCCAAACCTCCTAAATAATCATCATCCCTACTGTTCAGTGTGTGAATGCTGGGAACAGAAGTGTTGGGGGAATCTTTCGCAGTTCTGGCAGGAAGCGTGTCTCTTGGAGAACGGGAGACTTTCCACTGGCGCAAGTCCTTGCTTTTCAAGACCTGTCTCTGTGCTGAGACAGCCATCTGGCCACCTCGGAGGGATGGCAGTTTGCGGTGCAGTGCTGCTGGGGGTGGGTGTTATCTTTCCAGGTGGCAAGGAAAGCCTCTTACACTTGCCATTGCCATTGCCATCGGCAGAATGCACAACTGCAGGGTTTTGAATGCTTAAATTCACTATTCGAGCTCCAAAAAATTGTGCAATCTTTTTGCAGTTTGTTTTGTTTTGTTTGGTTTTTTTTTTTGGCAAGGAGTAGGGGGGAACCCTAACTCTGGTGACTCCCACTTTTGCTATTCAAGCCATAAGCACGTCTTTACTTGCTCATAGGTTTCAGGACTTTGAGATTGCTTTTGGTTCTAGCAAACAACCACAAGCCTCAATATAAGCTCTGGTTGGGGCTCATTATCCGTGCCCAAACTTCACTTCCTTATGCAATCATGCAGTTTTAATATTGATGCTTTCAGAAAAATCCAAATAATGAGGGATTCACGATAAAGCTGTGAGATTTTGTTGCCAGGTTTATTCTTGTGGAGCAGAACTAATAAAACTTTAAGGAAGAAGCCTTAGCCAAGTTTTTAAAAGTAGGTTATTTTTATTGTGAAAAACAAAATTAAAAACAAAGAAAGAAACCCAAAGCTTGGAGATTGAAACTCAAGTTAATTTAATTCATGTGGTCAGTGTAGGCTTTTTGGTGAGCTGGAACCAGGCAAACACGTGTCAGGTGCATAGAAAACAAAGTAGTATCAGTATGTTGGCTATGAACTGATCTTGGATTCCTCCTCCTTGCTTGCATGATATTACAATGAAAGTTGGCAAAAGGAAATACGATTGCACGTGGTGAGATGTTGACAGCCAAGGAGCCTGACTTTCTGTTTACAGAGGGGAAAATGAGAAAAAAAAAATGGGGAGTAAAGCTTCCTATGTGTCTTTACACAGTCCTGGAAAACACGGGGTAAAAAATGTAAGAGAGGCTGTAATACCAATCTGATTAAAAAAAAAAATCTCCAAAATGTTCTAATGAAAAAAATACTGTGATTCAGATTGCAAAGGAAAATCCTTACTCCCTCCGGGTGTGTGCTGTATTCCAGAGCAATTGAAAAATGTATGCTAACAGCAAAGGGGGGACAAGTATTCCCCTTTCCTGGACTTTTGATATAATTATTTAGCCAACACTGAGAGAATCTCTGCATACTCTAAAACTTCAGTCATTTCTGAAATATTGATCTGGGAAGGTCACTAAATTCCAGAGCTGGTGAGATCAGGGTAATGAGATCAGGTGACAGGCCCAGCAGTACCCACTGATTTAGTTGTTTAGACACTGTAACCAAACCATGACCTTCTTGATCCACAGCCTCTTTGATCTAACTGTGTGAAAACACAGCTGCTTACTGGATATTGCACATTAGTGTGCATGTAGACATTAGGGGAACTTCTCGTGACATTTACTTTAATTATTCTGGTGTCAGTTTATAAAAATGAGTATCACCCACTGGCTAGGCACTAGAATGGGCTCCCCAGGGAAGTGGTCACAGCACCAAACCTGACAGAGTTCAAGAAGCATTTGGATAATACTCTCAGGCACGTGGTGTGACTCTTGGGGATGGTCCTGTGCAGGACCAGGAATTGGACTCCATGATCCTTGTGGGTCCCTTCCAACTCAGCACGTCCTGTGACTAACTGTGGATCAAAGTCTCTTCTAATAGATGAGTGACTTCAGGTTGCTGTGACTCGTGTGGTGTGCACTGGCAGAGGACCCTCTGGCTCCCAGGCTTGGCATGAAGAGACTGACGGATGCCCCATTTCCATGCTCAGTGCCAATTCCTCAATGCCTGCTTTCCCCTGCCCCTCTCTGTGCAAGGCAGCCCATGTTACTGGTGTTGAGCAAACAGGGCAAAGCCTCCACTGTGGGACCCGGGTCTGCCCTGGGTTCCACTTCTGTGTAAAACTGTCTGTGGTCTGGGTCTATTCAGGGATGAACCTGTGTTTTGCTATTTTTTTGTCAGTCTTTATATTTCTCTCCATTTTGGGTAGCTGTTTCGTTTTCAACATCTCTGTAACAGTGGTTCCCTCTGGAGACACTCTGCCATCAACTCTCCACTGCCTGTGCCAGAGGCCACATGGCATTTCCTTCCCTGGCAGAAAAATAGGTATGGAGCAGAAATTAAGCCTGCCAAAGCTGTACCATGCTCCCATGGAAATATATGCCCAGATCCATGTGAGATCATACACCAGAGCCCGGCTGCTTCCTGCCCCAAGTTTAAATACCGTGAGCACAATAGTAAAGTTCCATGATGTATGGATGTGACCTGGAATCACTTAGAGCAGAGGAGCGGGATGGAGAATTTATGTCTAGCCCAGGGCAGAGCACATGGGCTCCTGGCTTTTGTGTACTGTTGCCTTTTCGCTTGCACACGAGCTTATCAAAATGTTTTTGCAGGCTTGCTCCAACTTTCCTGCGCAGCTTTTAACCCTTCATTTGGGGACCTTTGTGAACTAAGCAGTAGCAGGCAGTGTGCTCAGAGAGGGTGAGTAGTGAGAGCTCAGTCAGAGCCAGGCAAAAAACCCAGGCTGCTGCAGAGCTTGGCAGGAGCTGGGAGCCCACAGCACTGTCTCTGCAGGCATGCTGGCTTGTCTCCGTTCCCCACAGGCAGAAGAGTAGATGCATTTAAAAATAAAGAGGAAGACAGTGTGGAGTGCCAGTGTTGTGTCCCTCTGAATATGGTCCGAAAGTACATACTAGGGAAGTTTAAAGCTGATTAGACATGTGGACTGGCATTAGAAATATACAGTGCATCCAGAGAGGCACCACAGCTGCCTATAAAGTCAAGCAAAAATAATCCCATGATGCTTTCTGTCCCCATAAACAAACACATCCATGGAGACTGTCTATGGGGTAAGCAGACCTGGCCCCACAGTACTGAGTGCTAAACTAAAGATGAAAAGATGGCCTAATAATGTTGAATACATTAAAGTGCAGGTTAGTTCATAGTCTCTTTCATGTGTACAGCAAGCAACAAGTTACAGGTCCTTAAAGTGTGTTTTGTGTTTAGTAGAGAGATGGTTGTGTTTTTTGAGGAAGACAGACACTACCTCAAGCTTTCATCCAAACTGAAGTAAAGAATTGAAGCGCCTCCTTTTTATGATTTTTCGGTTTGTCTTTAAAAAACGCTCTCACCCACTTTGTTTGTAACATTTGCACAGTGCAGGAATAAAAAGTGATCAGGAGAACGGTCTCTGCAGGCACTGGCAGGTTTTTACAGTGTGCACAAAGGTCTGGAAGAAGCACGTTTGGGAACGTTTTCCCCTGGCCATAAAATGCCACTTATCTGCAGAAAAATGTGTTACTTTAAGGTGGGAGCTTTTTATTTCTTTCATGAGTGTGCAGATGTTTTATCGTAAAATTAAGTAATTTAAATGCTCTGGGTTTTTTTTCTTGTGTATGTTTGTTTCTTGCTGTGGTTACCTATCAAGCACCAAACCAAAATGCTAAACATGGTACAACACCTAAGCAAAACTGCCAAACATAGTCCAAATTAATAGCAAGGCAACAAGTATAATTATTTTTAATTTTATTGTGGACATCTGAGGAATCAGCTGAGCATTTGTAAAGTACCTCTCTGAGCTCGTATCAGGCTGATTTCTAATAAGGATTTCTATCAGAATTTGTATTATGAAGGAGTGTGGAAGGAATTATTTCTGCTGCTTAACATTATCTGTATGAAATACTCACCAAGAACAGAAAACCTAGTCGAACATTTCAAAGAAAAATAGCTTTCAAAGCATGCACTTTGTCTCTTCTAGGTTAAAAGAATTATGTAGAGGCTTAAGTAGTTAGCTGTATTCTGCCCTTTCATATAATGCAATAGGGAATGATAATTTACTTTTGTGTTTAATATTGTGCAGCTGTGGGTTGGCTGTAAAGTCTGGAAACATGCTTACGCCTGTATGAGAGGTGTGCTCCACTTCCACTGTCTGTTAGAGAGATGGAAGAAGTATTGCTAGAAAACTCCACAGAGTGCTATAAAACTGTGTCAGGAGTGTGTTGCTGCAGGGATCAAATAACTAAACGCGCAAAAAGCTGCTGTCTGTTCTTTTGGTAGGATGCGTGTAGGTAATGTTGTCCTTTCCAAAGAAAATTTTTAAAAGGCCAAATTTGACTGGTAGCATAAAGTCACCTTGAAAAGTAATGAGCAGTTTGTGTTTACTTGCTTTATTACTTGTATGCAAATTGGATACACACACATATAGCAGGAAAGGTACGGCCAGAGCATTTTCACATGTGACTCTTGAGGTGTTAAATCAGCCAGCACCTTAAATGGCTGCAGGGCAGGAAATTGGAGCTGGGTCCTGGAGCAGTGCAGGGTGAGGCTGGGCTGCCTAGGGGACTTGTCACCGGAGTCAGAGGGAGCTTTCATGGAGCTCTCTGTCTGTAACACATGGTATCATGGCACAGCATGAGTCAAGGGAATGGATTTTAGAGATGGTGTAGTCAAGGGAAAATTGGGAGAATCAAGGAAGGAAGCCAGTCAGTCAATACTGAGGTGCCTGAGCAAGTCACTGAGAAAATGGTGTTTCAGTAGAGGGTGTTGGGTAACGGTGGGGAATGCTGGTAGTATTTTCTGCTTTACTAAAGATGGAAACACTTTGTTAAATTTAAACTCCTCTAACTTTCAGCTATCTGGTTCTTATAGCAACCCTGTGAAGTGCATACGTGATATTGAAATGGATTAGATGGGTTGTGATGGAGTCTGTGGGATTAGAGTTCACTTTCCCACAGTGATCCTCTCGCTCTGGGCTGCATTTTTGCAGCCTGTACAGCTGTACTTGGCTGTGGGCATGCTTCTGCTCAAACTCTCCCTGGAGTTCAAAATGCCACAGTCTTGCTGGCATAACACTGCCAGCCGTGGGCATGTGTCAGCCCAGCAGGCTGTTGGTACACCTCCTCTTTTCTTGGGATCCTGGTGTTAGGCAAAAAGTAAACACACAGTGGGAGCCAGGCAGGAGAGGGAGGGATGCTCAGGAGGGAGAGGGTGATGCCGTGAGAGGTCACATTTCTGTAGGCTTTTCTGTGCACTTTGCTCTTCCCCAGTTCACAAGCTGTGCTGGAGAAAAGGGCTGATGTACAGAGAAGTCAGACTGTGCCAGAGCAGAGCTGTGTTCTTACATAGCTCAATATAATGCTGTATCTGGGAAGAAAGCCTGAATTATTCCCTCACTTGCATAACTGCATGTAAGAGTGTTTATAATCAAGGACTTGGGCTCTGTCCATATTTATGAATGACCAGGGCTGAGTCTGGGCGTAATTCCAGCGCTGATACTGCGTGTGAGTTGCACACTGTTGTGAATACATGACACTGCTGCTCCATGCGAGGCCATGGGACGGATGGGACACCTGGCAGAGTTTGTGCTCCCTGCTTTGAACAGCTCGTGCGCAGTGGGGACTGCTACTGTACAAGCACGCAAGCCCGGCACACTTAGAAGTCCTTGCACTGATTTAGCCACTGTCTTTGGCCAAAGCAGACATCCTTCTCCTTCAGACAATTTAACTAGTTACAAGCCACCCCTTGAGTTTACCAGGAGCCTATCTCCAGCAAAAATAATAATCCCTCCACTCCAGCTATTAACTCCCTTGAGTACTAATTGTTCACTCTTTTTGCCTTTTATTAATGGCATATGGATATAGGGTCTTTACTGTAGTTGATGAAATGTTGGGCAAAGTGTTGCAATTAGTTCCACAGCTGCTTTGGTCATTGATGTGAAACACTTGTACTTCTCTAGAGGCCACTTTAAATTGGAATCTGATCCAGTCCATTATTACCAACCTCTTTTGCTTTCACCTTCAGGTGGAGGAGTGGAAGCCTTGATGTTACCTTGGGGAGAAAATTAGCAAAACTGCTGTGTTTGTTTCACTCACATCTCAAGATTCTACTCCGTAATGCGCTCTTCCCACACCCCAACTGGACTCCACCTCACAGGGGATCATTCATCCCCTAGTTACCACTTTGCAATGATCTAGTCACAGGCAGTCTGTTTGTTCTATTTTCCTCCTCTTCAAGGTCCCCTGACTCAGGTGGCTGGGTGAGAGCCCCTGCTGACAGGCCTAGTCCCAGAGTGGGTCTCCAGTCCCTCCTGGAAGTAATGAGGATCCTGTCAGGCCCCTGTGTCTGATTGTGTGAGGCACGAAGCAGCGAGACCTTCCTGCTGTGCAGATCCTATGGTCTAGAGCAGAGGACTGCTGGTGCTGTTGTATTCACTACTGGCCAATAGCTGTCGGCCAGTGTTCTGGATGAAGGCTCTGCCTGCTGTACTGACATCCATCCAATTTGGGTAAATGCTGGATTAAGCAAGAGAGGCAGTGAGAAAATGTCATGCTGATCTCCCAGAAGCAGCATGTGATGTACGACTTCCTTGCCTCATCCTAAATGAATTAACACTGCTGTAGAAAATAGAAAAAAACCAAGCATCTCTATTCTTTCTCCTTGTACATAATGAGAGACAATTTGCCTTCCTGACTGCATGTTGGCAGGTCAGTAGATCCCTTCTGAAATTACACAGAATTAAGGATGGAAAATAATGTTCCTGTAGTTGCATCACATACTATCACCTCCCTACCCAAAGTAATCTTTTCTCTTAGGAAATGCAATTTCAAGTTAGTGAGAAGTTATCCTATTTTTTTCTAGCAACTGTGTGCAACTTTGGACAACACGAAGAGTTTGATTTGAGGAGGAAGCATTGTTCCCAATTGTAACATGGCATGGGTCACTTGATCATAAAAATATTCTGCTGTTTCTCTTCTGGAGATACAACAGAGTTTCCTTTGTTGCTTCTAGAAATGTGCATGTACAAAACACACAGCATTAGAGATCTGAGGGAGCTCACCTTCCAAAGTAGTTGCTTATTCAACTTCTTTTCAAGTATATTTTTGTCCAAAGCCAGGATACAGCATGTTGCTCATGAGCTCTACTTGAGGAGTTAAATTCCTCTTAGTTCTCCAATGGCTGGATGAGGGCAGCATGGCATTGTCTGCATCTGGCAGCAAGAACACAGTCCAACCCTAAATGGTTAACTTCCTTGGGATAGTCTGTCACCAATTACCAGGAATGGCACTTCTCTTTGAAGACTAACTCTCTTTGGGAAGAAGATGGCAGCTGCTGTTTTTAGAAAGGAAAAAAAATGCAATTACCTTTACCGAAGGAAGGGAGCAGCTCTAATAGGGTTTTTTTATCAGACTATTTTTTTAGACTATTTAGGTATTTCAGTGATTATTACTACACAGCTCTTTTTCCTTAGGGGATGCTAGACTGTTCCAAAAGCATTTGTTAGTTTACTTAGGCATTAAAGGGGTCCTTATGAATTTCGATTATCCTAAAGTACTTCAAAGTGTCCCTAGAGGCTCAAGCTGCTTTGAACTTAACCTTTTCTGCCCAGTCTTGTCATATGTGTGAGCCCAAAGATTTTAAGCAAGAGGTCAGTGATTCTCAGTCTTTTTAATACTTTGACCCATGCTATAGCACGAAAAAATAAACAAACCAGATTCATTCTGATCTATCCAGGAAGAAAGAGAGGGGATGGTTCCAGTGGGCCTTTTGTAACCCTCTCCTGAACCTGCTAGCTCTCCTGACCCGTTAAATAGAAAAAGCAGGGAAAAAACCAACAAACCCCAACTTTTAACACTCATTGCCTTGCTTCTAACTGCCTTCCTTTAAAATGTCTTTGGTCCTCAGGGCACCTTGAGATCTTAATGGTTTCTTTATATAAAATTTGAATAATGAAGCATGTGAGACACTTGCGATTGAAAAATATGAACTTTAATAAAGCTGGTCACGCTGCTTGTGAGCTGTGTATATCACACAAAAATGTGTGGCAAGATCCTCCGCTGGGACTGTTCAAAATAACTGCAGTGACTCCAGCAGTGCTCTGCTGATTTACGTGAGGTGAGAATCTGGCTCACATCCCGTATTATCTTGCAATGTGACTGTGCAGCTGTAACACAATCTTATTCAGCTCTTTGGGTTCGGGGGCAAAAGAAGTGCCCATGGTTATTTTTGGCAAAACACGTCATCAGACGGGTTCATGTGATTCTCTCTCTCGTATATTTATTTTTTATTGCCGTTGACCTACTGTTGTGGTTTGACCCCAGCTGGCACCTAAGCCCCAAGCAGCCACTTGCTCTTTCCCGCACTGGTGGGCTGGAGGAGAGAATCAGAAGAGTAAAAGTGAGAGAACTTGTGGGCTGAGATAAAGACAGTTTAACAGGTAAAACAAAAGCCATGCATGCAAGCAAAGCAAAACAAGGAATTAATTCACCATTTCCCAAGGGTAGGCAGGTGTTCAGCCATCCCCAGGACAGCAGGGGCCCAGCACACACAACAGTGACTGGGGAAGGCAAACACCACCACTCCCAGCATCCTCCCCTTCCTCCTTCTTCCCCCAGCTCTATACGCTGAGCATGGCACCACATGGCATGGAATGTCCCTTGGGTCAGTGAGGGTCAGCTGTCCCAGCTGTGTCCCCTCCCAACTTCTTGTGCACCTCCAACCTCCCTGGTGGTGGGGTGGTGTGAGAGGCAGAAAAGGCCTTGACTCTGTGCAAGCACTGCTCAGCAATAACCAAAACATCCCTGAGTTATCAACAGTGTTTTCAGCACAAACTCAAAACACAGCCCCCTACCAGCTACTGTGAAGAAAATAAACTCTATCCCAGTCAAAGCCAGCACACCTACATAAATTATTTTGGTGTTTGGAGACTTTAAAAAGAATAATTCAGTATTTTTCTTCCCTTAATGGAGCTGGATAATTTGTCTTTTCCTCTTTCTATTGCTTCATGGTGTTGGTAGCTATACAGGTAAGGCATTATTTTGCATGTGATGCAACACAGCTCTTGCTTTTCTTGAAAGGTGTGTCTGACTGCACCTCTTTTCACTTTCTAGGTGTCTTTACACAGCCTGCATTCTCCTTCACTGTTTAAAATAGAAATTGGACTGCTTGAGGGTTTTGTGGGTCACGTACTTCTCATTTTCCCATCTGAAATCTGAACCCTCAGACCTTACAATCGTCTTGGCTACAGATGATTCTGACAGTTCTTTTTCCCATTCTGATCCTTTGCTTCAGTCCCTGGGCTACAAAGGGAGCATGAGGGCTATTGGTGTCCTTGGTATGATCCAAAAGCCTCTTGAACATATGCATCCTGTTAGTATGCCAGTGTCTCCTCTGATAGCGTTAGGCAGGAGGAAATTTGGAGTGTCAGTTATTTTTATAAGCACAAAGCGCTGCCTATTTCCCTGTTAGGCACAAGCAGCTCTCAAAGAACGTTTGGAAGCATGAAGCAACAAGGTACAACTGGGTGTTATCACCAGCATTCTTCTTTAGACTATTTTTATTTGCACGCACTTTATCTGCAGCATTTCTCCAGTCTGAGAAGATCAAGCAGACACCACATGTACAGTGTAGCCCAGACAGCCAGATGACACAGTACTGTTTTGATTTGGAAGTCAGACTTCTGCTAAGCATCAAGGGGCAAACCTTTATCTCTGCACATAGTGCTGAGGGGTGTAGGGAAGAATTCATTCCCTCTGTCAGTGGAGCTGATCTGGATTTTCCATTGCAGTCTTTAACTACGAGTCTACTTGCTACAAGGGTCTTTTCTCCAAAGCAGCTCTCAGACCCCTGCCACGAAATGGTAGATCCACCAGCCCTGTACAGGTTCCTCTCCCTCGTCTGTTTCTCCTCTGAAATTCCATTGCTGTGAAGCAAGTGCAGGAGCCTCTCCTTGGTGCTCATATAAAGGCAAATGAAAAGGCTTTGCTTTCTTTTACTGTCCCACACCTTAATGACGTGCAGTTGTGACCTTGGTCCTGCTGGAATGAACATTGCCAGTGCCACAAGTTACTGGCTTGCTCCCAAGAAATATGTAAACCATAAAGGTGGATTCTTGAAATGAAGAGCTTCAAAATAAGATGTTGTCAGTAGATTGTGATGTATTTAGTCACTTGGACTGGCATAGGTTCTGGGTTGTAGCTTGCTGTTAAGGGCAAAGTCTTGTCCCTTACAAAAATCCTTAAAATAAAATAAAATTTCTTTTAAAAGCATGAGGTCATCTCATTCTGTGGAAAATTCGGTTCATTTGTCTTCTCTGCTGCAAGGTGTGCACAAATCAGACTGTGTTATGATAGAGGTGCTCACTGAAACAAATTCCTAATAAAACAATAAACATGGAGGCAATCCATCTGTACCTCCACATTCCTCAGTGAAGCCTTGCTTGAGTCACAGCCTGGAAGGGAACTGGTGGGGTTGATGGGGGATACCACTTGCTAGTAAGCACTGAGAAACGAGGAGATATGTTCAAGTTAATTCTGTTTCCCAAAAAGTAAATCAGATGCCCAGCATACTTTTATTTTGCCAGCCAAGCTAATCCAGCCCCCACAGGTCTTTGCTTTCAAAAGCTGGGGCACTAATGCCGTGTGGAAAGCTCTTTTCATTAGCTCAGGTGTGTGTCATCTGGTCTTGTTGGTTGCAGTATAGTCTTGAATTTAGCTGTTGAAGCTGGCAACCCTGTGTATTTATAAATACCTTTGTTAACCTCCTTCCCTGCTTCCTCTTTCTCTGCTTCCAAGAAAATCCTGCTGTCAAAAAACCCCCACCTCGTAGCATGTCCAAATACAAGCATGCTGTTCTATCTGGGTTAAATTTTGCATAGGCTTTGCCTGGGTTTGTGTCTGGATTGCAGTCGGTCTTATCCAACCAGATTATATTTAAATAACACTTGATAAATGGATACGTATGGCAAATGTCAAGAGCTTACACGGTATTCCTTGTAAGCCATGGAGGAAGCATAGGAGAGGCTTGACCAGTTTCATCCACATTTCCAAGTTATTGATCCTAAAAATTAAATTGACTACAGAAAAGTGCTTGGAGTTGAGAGTGTGGTGATCGAGAAAGAAGGGAGAAGTGGTTGTCCTGTAGGGAAGAGGAGTTACTCTAAAGGAGCTTTAGCATAGAATTGTACTTCTTAAACTGGTTTCTGCAGTGCCTCTTGCTTTAAGACTTCTAAAGCTCAGTAGACAAACCAGGAATTCTTGCAAGAGTGATGTTTTTTCCTTCTAAGGGTGGGAGAGCTTGTACACAGAGAATTGATTCGCCACTGGTGCACAAGTCCATGTCAGAGCTAAGAGTGGACCCAAAATTCAGGCTTTCTTGGCAGTGTGCCAGCTCTTAAGCATTATATTGAACTTGTGTGAAGAACGAGTAGCATGAAGCTATCTCTCCTCTCCATTGTAGCTGCAGTGCTTCCTGCATATTGACAACAAAGTGAATCCTCTAGAATAAATTGCAGGAACCTTATTTCAGTTGTTCTGGAGACAGTGATTACAGAATGAGGGGAAAGTTGTGGCAGCAACGAATGCCTTGTCACTGTCTGAAAGCTGCCTTGGCTTGTCTGTTCCTTTCCTGCCCTGTATCATGAGGACTCAGGCAAGTTCCTAGTGAGTTTGATGCATGTTTGGTCTCCATGCAAATGATGTGAACTGCAAGGAAGAATACACAGTACTCATCCAAACTTCATGCCCATCTGGGGCTGTTTTTGAAAAGGCATTGCCAGCATTAAATGGCTGCTGTTAGAGAAAACAGATTTTTCCGATATTTCACTGCCTGCTCACCTGCTGCTGCCCTGTGTATCTTGTTTTCCCACAAGGGCCCCCGTGTTGAATGATTAACACAGGCGTTTGCCCTTGCAGTCTGGGGCAGGTACCCAGAAGAGGTAGTCTGGAACCATGATGGGAAAAGGAGGAGGCTGCAGCCTGGGGTTTGCTGGTACACTTCGTGCTTCTTCACCCATGTGAGTTGCCCAGAGGAGCCACCACAGACCCTCCAAGGTGTCCTTTGTGCCATGTCTGTGTCTTTGCTGGCCCTCGCAGCTCTGGCACAGCAGTGCCCGGCCCTCAGCACCGAGGTGTGACTGCCAGCTGGGCATGAATCCTGCCTCACCAGTCCTTTCCTGAGCAGGATCTGCTGGTGCACTTCCAGCCATGCCTCAGTACTGAGAAACCTTTCAGAAACGGCATCCTTATGGGGCGGGGGGTGTGGAGGGAGAGAGAGGGGAGGGTTGTGTAAACTGTCTCTAAATAAAGATTTGCTCCCGCCGTCTGTGGTTAATATTGATTTAACATATTTTTGCTACGACTCAATTTAGTCTTTACTCTCATCCAGCTGTGGGAGCTCTGGTTTGCAATTGCCTGTGTGATTAATCCTTTTGTGCATTTCTTTCGTTGTGTGCATAGTGTCAATTCTCACCTAGCACACCACATGCTGAAAAAATCCAGAAACCTGCCTTGTTTTCTTTTGCTCTGTTGCACGTACATATCAGTGATTGGTTTTTGTTTTTGTTTTTTTTTTTTCCAAACAAAATTATCCATGGAAACAATGCTGTAGTGTTAAACTTGTATCCCTCCTTCCTTCCCCTTCTCCCACACCCTTCCATCCTTCCTAAACCCGTTAAAGGTATATATAATCCTTTGGCTTTCCTGGCCTACTGCCATATATTTTACATGAACAGCAAGGCACAACAGCACCTGTGAGCCTTATAAAGGTCTTATTCATCTGATGGGCTTGTGCAGCACTCGGCATGGAGAGGAGGAATACATGCAAACGGAGCAGGAGAAACTGCAGAAGGTGTGCTCATGAGAGAAACTATGAAGAGCACGGGAGGTAGGGTGAGGGTTTGTTTGAGCTGAGGCCTTCTCTGTGTACTTTCTACTGACCGATGGCGGCGGGTGCTCACCCCAGGCACCACCCTCAACTCTGCCACATACATGCACATTTGTGTCTATAGATCATTGTGCCCCTCTTGTCCTGTTGGCTCTGAACGCTGTCCTGTGCCTGCTGGGCAGGGACTGTCCTCCTGCTGCCTCTCGTGCTCGAGGGAGGTGGAAGTGGGACACGATGTCTGACTTCGTGCGCACAGTCACGCTTGTGCGTCAGCAGTCGCACAGGACAGTAATATTTGTTGTGTTTCACTCTTCCTTTTTTTTTGGCAAATAAATAGGGGATCATATGGACAGGAAAAACAGTTTGTGGCAACTTTCTGTTCCTGTGGGCATGCACATCCTGCACAGGTTTATCTTGAAGTTTGACTTTCTTTATGCTGAATTATTAGTTGCATGTTTTTGTTGGTAGTTTTGAGAAAAGTTCTTGCAAATTTTTTTTTGTCTGTGCCTTTAAAGAAAGCCAAAGTGGTATAAATTAATCTGGAGCTGGTATGAAGGTGCCCATACTATCTTGTCTGCAATGAATTTAATCAGTGAAAGTTTTATGTGAAGGACAAGACCTACTGAAATTAAATGCTCAACACTCCCCCTGTGTTCTGTTCTGCTCTCACTGTTTACATGCAGGTGACCCTTATTTTAAGATCAGTGAGATTTTCTTGCTTGCAGAGAACATGATTAATTAACTGAGGGGCAGTAATTCTGTAATCAGTAACCAGTGCAGTGTTAACAGCCCAGATGAATCAGCCTGGTTGTGCATCCACAAAAACCCCATCATGGGCATTTCTTCTTCCACAAAGGGAGCCTGTGCTGGTGCTCTTGGGCACGGAGTCCATTTCTGGAAGGGGCAGTGAGAGATTGTGTTATGAAATGCCCGAGGTAGACACTGGTTTTGCCAATGAGAAGTTGGGCCCGAGTCTGAAACTCTGCAGCGATGTGTCACCCCTCTAGTGTGGGTTCAAACTTTGATGGAGGAGTATTTTAATTTGAGGCAAAGTGATTAAAAGAGCTGTGGATTTTTCTTCCCATTTGCCAGAAGAGAAGCACCATCTAGCTAGGGCAGGATGTGTCCCACCTTTTCATATCAGTGCTCCTCTCATGCTCTTGGAGAAATAAACTGGGCTTGATGTATGATTCTGTACTACAGGATGGTGATGTGCAGGGAGTATGAAGAGGTCCTTGATGGATACAGCTCTGCTGTCAGAGCTTTGAGTGGTCTGCTTCCCTTGGTAGATCTTCCCTTGGTCCTGGGCACAGTGGCTTTGCTATGCTGCAGTGGCACACAGCTTTGCCAGGGTAGGGTGTGATGCCTGAGATGAACCTAAGGCACCAGATGTGTGGTCGGTTTGGTGTACAGGTAGTCCTGTAACAGTATGGATTTGGTCCTACAGTCATACTTTTGCCATGGCTGTATGAGGTAGAACAGGAAAACAGCATAGGTTGCCTCCCCTCCCACCCCAGGGTCCGGCCAGCTGTAGTTGTGGGTTAAATCCTCAACAGAAAAGGGGAGACTGTGCTTTGTTAAACACAGAGTGTTAGATAATATGAGGTTGTACAGTTTTTTGAGAAGCAGTTTTGTCTTTTTTTTCCCCTTAAAAACATATCAGATTAATTTTTTTCCACAGAAGTCAGTGGAGCTCTGTTGCTATAAAATCCGGTTAAGAAAGATCATACTTAAACTCTGGTTTCTGCTATTAGTGAGATTTTCCAGGTCTTTCGTAAGATTGTGTTCCTGTTGGTATGTCAGTAACACAGATGAGCGTTTAGAATCTCATGTTGTTTAAGAAGCCTTGAAGGTATTTTCCACTGGATAAGGTCTGTTTTTGAGAACATAATGTGTTTATCACAGGTTATCAGATCAAATCCCTTATAATTTTCTCAAAAAAAATATCAATTTCTTAGAATAAAATGGCATTGAAAAAAAAATTTGAGTGTTTCCTAATACAGTGCCCCTTAACCTATCTGCCAAAGTTTTTTTTTTTCCTTGTAATATGTATTTGCATACTGCCTAAGTGCTGAAGTGCATTTTCCTAATGTTATGGCTTGCATGAAATGTAACTCAGAAAAAGCGCCGCACACCTTCTACAAAGGCTTAATATAAGACTTAAGCACTACTTAGAGTTTAATGTAAGCCCTGTTTTGATGGGCTGAAGTAGGATACCTGCTGACTTTTTGCACAGTGATTAATTTCACCTCTGAGGTTGGAGTTGCAATTGATGTTAATAAGGGGATGGCTTACAGGGAAAGCAGGCAGCACGAGGACAAGTGTGAAGGCCCTGCCTTCACCTGGAAATGGTAATAGGTGTGGTGGGCTAAATTTGACAGGGCTTTTTTATAGCTTGTGAAATATAGGAATGGGTAGGGTTGTGAAAATACGAATGAAGGTATGTT
Source organism: Lycocorax pyrrhopterus obiensis (assembly GCA_014706295.1). NCBI lineage: Eukaryota > Metazoa > Chordata > Aves > Passeriformes > Paradisaeidae > Lycocorax > Lycocorax pyrrhopterus. Next base: position 56,273,619 of record JACSVZ010000015.1, on the reverse strand, counting down.
TTCTGCTTTCTAATGCTTAGAATGCAGCAATAAACAGCAGCAAGAAAGTCAAAGGTATGGATGAGAAAGAGAGAGTCAGGGTAAGTCTGGGAATCTCCTGAGATGCCGAGCCCAATCCCCAGCGACTGCAGGCACCTAAGTCTTTCCATAAACTCATAAAACTTTAAGGCTCCATCTTATTAGGTGAATTTGGCTCCTCTATGCAAATAAGCTAAGTTAACACATCCTTGTCTTCATGCCTCAGACCTTATTAATTTGAGGCAATTTATATAGGAGACCAGTAAGAGATGTGGTTAGGAAAGAAGTAAAAGGGCCAAAATATTCAGTTTAGTGGGTGGATTTTGTGAAAACTTTTGCAGTTATAGATCTCTTTCTCATATCTATGGAAACAGGAAAAAAAAAAGATGGGAAGACTGATGCCTTTGGTAGAAAACAGAGAAGACACAAAAAGAGAGTAAGTGAAAGATGTAGGAAAGTGTTGTGTGATTTTTCAGTCCATAAAAACAAAGATGAAAAGACTTAAATTTTTAATTCTGTTTGCAGAATATAAATGCCATGTTGAAGGGGAGGGGGTTTTTAATTCACTGATTATAGCTGGAAACTCAGGCACAGTCTCATGAAAGCTGAGCACTTTTGAGCAGAAGCCAACACTGTGGAGCACTTGTGTGATATGTGACAGCCAGCAGATGCAGAAAGCCAACATCTGTTGCATTGCCCAGCACCCATGAGCCAGCTTCATGCCTGAAGAACAGGCCAGGGTCTGCATGTATATGGTAAGACTTTGAAATGTCACTGGCAGTGGGGAAGGGAACATATCTGAGGCTTCTATGTCACCTCCATGGAGTGGTACCAAAATGGGGAGCATGCACCCCAAGGGATGTGCAAAATAATCCATTAGAGTGCAGGAAGAAAATACTTTTGTACCTCTAATTAAAAAAAAAAGGGATTAATACATCTTTATCTCACCCTTTCTTATTTTCCATTTTTTGTATATGCTTTATAATGTACATAATTTGTTAATAATGTACTACATGTATATAATTTATAAATACTTACCTACCCATACCTTGGGGGGATATGATCAGGAATGTCCTACTGAGAGACAGGAAAAGTAACTAATTGATAAGACACAGTATGACAAGTTGGACAATGCATGTTTTAATGCAGACCTACAGTGTGCTGTGGACATTACTTCCCTGAAATTCTTGCACAGGGATGTTCATCCATCAGAGAAGGACAGAGCTAAAAGGAGTTCTTCAAATTGTTTTGGGATATGGCTGAGCACAGCAGTGAAACTGGAGTGTTGGCATTGTCCATTTCTACATCTGGTTAAAGCATTTATAAAGGAGGGGTTATTTGGAACAAGACCAGTGTTGCCACAGTAAATTTAAGCAGTGGGTTAAATCACCTATTTAGTAATTAAGAAGTAATCTTCATGTTGCCCAAATTATTCACATGCTTCACCTTCAGTCACTCTACTGCCTCTATAGCAAGGGCAAAATCCTTATATTGCCTTTACGATGCTTAAGCCTTATTGCTGCTTTCCAGAAATCAGATTTTGTCAGTCCTTCTAATGCTCTGCAATACTTTTTTATTCTAGCAGTACAGCCAATTAACACAACCATATCAAATGAGATTACTTGCAGAGCGGGTCTGATCCAAACCCCACTGAGGTCAGGGGAAGGACTCCCATGGTCTTCAGCACATTTGCTGTAAGGCCCAGGGTAAAAGAGCTTGTTGAAGTAGGGTGGTTGAATGAGTCCCTATCCCTTTTCAATAGATTTGATTGAGCTGTGCTAACAATTTTTTCCCAACTGGGAAGAAACAGATAACAGCGTGTTTGCATACGCGCTTGTGCTCCCCTCCTTCCTCTCCCCCTCCTCCCTGCGTGCACATGTATTTAGCACAGAGGCAGACGCGTGGTTGTGTCAACTCACTGACATGAAGCACCGTATCTCTGATAAAACTGGGGCTCTGTTTGATGTTGTTGCAGTCAAATGTGCTTGATTTGAATAAGAGATTTTTTGAAATCTATTTTTATGCAGATTTTTAAAGCCTGTAAGGTAATGAGTCAATAAGACAGCTATTAACACTTCAATCTTTCTGATACCCAGAATAAGAGAAAGAGATGGATGAGATCTGGCTGTTGTAGATTTAGCCAGCTTTTTCATGCTTGGGTTCAGTTAGCCCTGGTTTTATATGCTGAGTTTTGTGTTTGAGTAGTTCCAGATTTTTGCAAATGTGAGGCTCAGCTACATGAAAGACTGTTTAGGAGTGCTGAGATGTGCATCCTTCTTCCATTTCCACCTTTATATTTCTCTCATAATGTTTGTTTTTTGAGATAATCACACAATAACTTTCACTGACCTTAAAAATCATGTGAGAGGACTGCTGCTCATGACTGTCCTCGTGTTTTCTCTGTATTGATCACAGCAGGCTTGAATAATGAGCTTCAATTTCTCCCTTTAGTGCAGGCCATGGAAACACTGTGTCCAATTATTTGAAAGAAAAAAAAAACCATAGAAAACGCTTGATTATATATTTTAGAAAGAAATTTTATTTTTTTTTTCATGCATGGTCCTGGCATAAATGACAGACACTAAATCTTTTGTTTATTTTGCTTGCCCCTTTCAGGGCATGATCTTAGTTATACTTACTGAGAGTTGCTTGTGTACAAACACAGGATGCTATTGAATGTATGAAGTGTGCCTAACATTCACATATTTATGAATACTACATGTTCAGACTCACTAATTATACATGACAGTGCAGATAATTAGGGGTTCGTGTAGGCACGCACTTGGTAAAATGGTGCAGACAGTTGTGAGTTTCAGCTGCGTGAAAATTGTGTCTCTATTCTTCAAATTACAGCTTTTGAGGGCTAAAGAAATTTTATACACAGAGCAGGTAGGGCAAACCCAGGAGTTCACTTGTTGCCTTGCAGACACAGCAGACAGGCAGCAGACTGCTTCCTGCTGACTCGGCATTTCTCAGGGGTGACCTACAGGCCTGTGTGTTGGTGAGATGCTCTCTCAAAGCCCTGTCCCCCTTTCTAAGATGCAGACAAATCCCTCATTGTTCATCTCAGGCTTCCTCTCTTATATTTTCCCTTCCTTCTATGCACTGTTATTTCTTCCTTGTGTTACTAGTACAGCAGCCAGCGGTTTCAGCTGGGTGTTCCTGTCAACTCTTCGGGCCAATGCGATCAAAAGTTATTTCCTCTGCTACCTTCAGGTACCTGTATTTGGACACATACATGTACCTAATGTGATGATTTCTTTTATTCTTTAGAAAAAGCTGTGTGCCTGCAACTTCCCTTTGTTTCTTGAGGATTTCTGTGTGATACCTAATTAAGAGAGAGCCCCTGTATTTGGGTAACTGAGTGTTGATTTAGGAGCTTTGTCTTTTGACACCCAAGTTTTAAAAATGTGGCTGCAGGCAGCGATGCAAACGATATAGTCTTTCTCCTTTATAAGGAGAGAAACGCTGAAATACGTTTCTGATAAGTGGGGATAATGTGTTGTGGAATATGCAGCCTCTGGGTTATTTCTTGTTGTTTTTTAATTAAATCCAGGAAAGTTTGTTTTTCTTAAGATCTTTGTAAGCTGAGAGTTGTGGCGTACCATTTGTGTGCAGAACTGCTGTTTTGCTGCCTGAACAGAAACAAGACCACGTCCAATTCACTGGCAAGGTGGATAAGCTGGGGCAGCTAATACGCATGCTGTAATTACTGCATACCCGGGGTTCCTTGGCTTCCTGAGCTGCCATACCATCTTCCATAAGCACTAAATTATCTTTAAAAATGAAGAAAAGCTGCCATGTGCTTGCAGCACTTGAGAGATGCAACCTATTTTATCACCAGCCACAACTTGCTAATGGAACAATGGGAACCACAGCAGCCTCGGATGACTGGTCTGAGGATGTTTCATAAGGGCCTCTGAGTCATCTCCCATCTATTTGTTGTAATGTTTCACCAACCAGGTGCAGGCAAGTCCCAGATGCCCTTTGACCAACATGCCAACAGCTATAACTGTAAAAACCTCTTTTTTGTAAGCTCAGCCACAAGCAATTCAGATAAGCCAGTTCCCAAATTTTCTCCTATTGCCATATATGGTGCATTTGAAAGCCTGTGCCAGTGGTCAAGCAACCAGAGGCACACGTGCAAAAAAAAAAGGGCTGTGCTGTGCCACAAAATACAACTCTGTTCAAACAGACTTGCTTCAGAGTCAAAAAGCAACTCTTCTCCTGGCTTTGACCTGTCAGGAGAGAAGAGTAATAACTTGGCTTTACTTTTCAGGAGGTTTAAGCCCACAGATGGCCTGGCCATAGTAACAAGTCTCAGGTGCAATATATCCTGCTAATAGAATAATTAACACTGCTTGCCAGTGTCTTCTAGAGTGGTAAACCAGTGCAGGTATGGCTGCTGAAGAATATGTGGTCTCCTCTGGATGTTCATGTTTTGAAGGTGAGACTAAGCCTTCTAAGGTCTGATATTACGAGCAGATTAGACCAATGAGCTGTTTCTCAGTTTGTAGTGGAGAGGAAACTTTATTAGAGATTCACTATATCAGTATGTCTTTTAGAAAGTGCTCTATGTACTGGAGAATGTGTTTGGGTGTGCTGACTTTGAAATGGTAGGTTTTTGACACTTTTTTCCTCCTTCCTGAAAAGGTGCTTTAGGTTACTGTAAGTTGGAAATTTTTCTTTACAGCTGTTCATGCATCCACACATGCTCATTTCCCTGTACATCTAGAGGGTGGCACAGAATCTGCTAATGATGTTGTGCTGGAGTGGTAAGCTTCAAAATGATGACTGCATTGTGGTCTGGTATCTCTGTCTGTGACTGTGCTCTTTAGTAATAAATATTTCCCTGTGAGCACAAAGAAGTTTCTTTTGGCGTTTCCTCCCTTTCCTTCAAATAATTACTATTTCCAGTAGTTGTCTGGGTTTTTTTGGTTTGTTGTTTTTTGTTGGGTTTTTTTTTAATTTGATGGTTATTGTTTATTTATTTATTAAAAATGTGAAAGATTTGGGGAATTATTTGTTTCCCAAAGAAGCTTTATTTCATATGAGGAAGAGAGATTTGTCTCTCCTCCCAGAGGTTTTTGTGTTGTTTTTAGATAGAAGGCTACCTGTCCTAAAATACATTTAATGAAGCTGTGTGGTAGGATAAGGTAACAAATGCTAGCTTCCAATAAATGTTTCAATACAGAAAAGCCTACACATGTCTGGGACTGCTTGGCTAATTGTTAGATAGCTTGGTGTTTTTCCTTAGGCTTCCATTCAAAGAGGCAACGTATTTGTCTTTGCAGGTAAGCTGTGGGCAATTTCTAGCCAAAGTCTTTTGGTTGCTGCCTTTAGTTGTGTGACAATTTTCCATTGCTGTGGGAGGGGCCAGTGCCATGACTTTGTCAATGGTTTATATTGGTAGCACAAACCCCTCCCTGATGGGAGAGGAGGAAAATAATCCCTCTTCCAGCGACAACAAACAACAATTAGAGCAATAGTTAATCACTTGTTTATTTATAGACCAGAATGAACTATGCTTCCATCTAGTTTGACTTCCTGTTCTTTAAGGCTCTGTATTTTCCTTTAGACTTTGTAGGGGGAAGTGCTGTGTGGTGCAGGGTTTTGTTTGGTTGTACTTTTTTTTTTTGAAGAAAGAAAGGGGATTCTTCTAAAAGCTGAAAGCTGCAGTGAGTCCATTAGCATCCCTGGTAAACTGTTTTAATCTTTACATGCCTTGAACCCCAAGAAACGGCATCTGAATTCAGGATTTCATTTCTCTAATGTATATACCCAACTCTGTGAATATTTTGGCTTTGTCCTGGAAGATGGGATGCTGCTTGCTGTTAGAGCTTTTTCCAGTGTAAGTATTTGCAGGCAGCAGTCAAAAGGCACTTCCCAACTTTCTGTTCGATATACTGCACTGACATTTAAAAACTTGTTTTATTTTTTCTTCCCCATCCTTAGATCTCTTTAAAGATGTCCTTTGAACTCCACCCACTACTCCCATGTCTTTCCTGAACAGTACTTTGTGCAGCAGTAGAGTGGTTGTATCACCAATGCTCTACGTGTTGTTTCCTCACTTGCATCTGGTGGCCCCTTTTTGAAAGGAGGTTGTAGTGGAGTGGGGGTCAGTCTGTTCTCTCAAGGAACAAGAGATAAGACAAGAGGAGATGGCCTCAGGTTGTGCCAGGGGTTTAGGTTGGGTATTAGGAACAATTTCTTCACCAAAAGGATTGTTAAGCACTAGAATTGGCTGCCCAGAGAAGAGGAAGAGTCACCATCCCTGGAGGCATTTAAAAGACATAGATGTGGTGCTTAGGGACATGGTTGGGGGTGGAATTAGTGGTGGTGGGTTGATGGATGGACTTGATGATCTTGGAGGTCTTTTGCAACAAAAAAATTTCTATGGTTCCATGTCCGTGACCTTTCCAAGCAGAGCCTTTCATCCTGGACACAAGATATGTGTTTCTGCTTCCAAGATATATCAACAGGCTGCCAGGTGACTTCGGTTCCCTGTTCTGGTGCTGAGGCTTGTCCTTTTTTGTTTTGTGCTGTCTGACCCCTCTTCATGTCAGTGATTAACTTTGCCAGGAAAGAGCTGTAGAGCCACAGTGTGTAAGGGTAACATTTCACACAGTGGCTGAGCTGACCCTCATCACTTGCATCTATCGAAAGGGACGTTCACCTTCCCACCACCCACTTCCTGGGGCTAAATCAGGCACTCATTTTTGCCCTTGGGGGACCTATCCAGGTAACTATGTGAGTACTCTTCTCTCTCCTTCTACATACAAAACCATCAGCAAAATATTTTCATTTCTGATGGGCTAGTTTGCTGGTTTAGTGGCTGCATCAGCTTGAGCAGGGATCAGATGAACATAGAGAAAGCAGCAAGAACGAATATGTGGAGGTGGGTGGTAGGGAGAAGGGTGCAACTTGTTTCAGCAGTAGTCAGCTCTCAGATTGTCTCAGCTGCCTCCTGCAGTCCTACTGTAACAGATGAATTATACCCTTAGAAATGCCATGGCCAGGGTGGATTGGCCACTATTCAGGTGAGTGGGACCATTGCTGGTGGTGTTTGATGCCCAATAGCTATCAAACAGCTGCTGGAATGGATTTCCAGCAATCAAGTCCCATGGCCATGCCTATGGCCACGGCTCTGTGGCAGCAGGATGCTGCAGACAGGCTGTGGACATATTCCTTAGCACAGAAAATCTGGGGTCAGGTTTAAGTGGCTGTAACTCATGATTCCTTTTACTAGCGTGTAAGAAACTACGTCTGTAAATCCTCCTAGTAAGAGTCCTGTGGATCAATACCTCATGATTATGGGTCACATTTTGTGGTCAAGCATTGAGCCAACTTTTAGCTAGTCTAGGTTAGTGTCGTGTTAGTTCTCTGTGTAGTGTGTAAAATGTCTTTTAGGCAAGATGTTTTGTGGTCTAGTGTTTCTAGCACATTGGACTAGCCCAAGCAGATGCTGTTGGGAGAGTTGTATTTATCAACCGTACCCCTACACCTGTCAAGAAAACTAACCCTAACCCACCCCAACCCAAAATGAAAGGCTCGTTTGACAATATTGAAAGACATTAATTACATTCTCCTCAATTAATTCTTCTCAAAATTCTTGTTAATGGCATTCTAAAATGATAGTTCCATTACTTTATGTAAGGATGATGTCAGGCTCTGTTTTCCTCTTGCCCCTTTAGATTTTGGCATTATGCTGGTAGTCTTTTGAAGGCTCTGAGTTGTGCTAGTGTTAAAGATCAGTATTGTTGGTGCAGAGCACCTCAGCCAGTTTGCTAGCTGTATGTTATGTGATGCTACTTAATTTTGAAAATGTTCATCTTCAGCAGGATGCTGCCTTGTTTTTTCTTCAGTTATAAGTTGTACCTTTTCTATTGTATAAGTGCAATAAATTATTTTTGGAAGTATTGTCTAAATACTGATGCCTGTAGATACAAAAGAGAAATCAATCAATCAGTCTTCCAAACCAATTCGCGTAGGCATCCACCCAATTCCTTTCACGTAACTTCCATTTTCCTCTTTTCTCTTCTGATACTCTTTAAGGTTTGTTATCTTTTTTTTTTTTTTCTGTTTTATCTTGAGGACAGGGAAATTGCTACCGTAGGGAGCCCTTACTCCAACTTGCAGGTCCCTAGGCTAATGTGTAGTCGTGGGTGAGTTCTGGTCCTTTACACGGATTGAAAATATAAGGAATTGAGAAGGAGGTTCTCCAGTGGGCAGTCCAAAAAACAGAATAGAACAAAACTAACTGTAACTGTTGGGACCATGGCATGAAGGTCTTCAGCCTTGTGTATTAGGCTTTCCTTGAGCATTTTTCAGTAGGGGAGCTTCCCAAGGGGGAGGAGAACAGTCCATTCTGGGGGGGGGATGGGGCGAATGATGTATAGCAGGGTGTCATCCCCACCTCTGCTGCAGATGCATCTTCGAGGGATAGACTAATGTTAAAGATGGATGTTTAGTGTGAAAAACCCATCAGTGGTGTATAATGACTCTTGTGGAAAATGACCAGTGTCCAAAACATAAAGAATGTTTAAGTGTTCATTTTGCTCTGTGGGAAAATGAACAGATTTAGAGCGTGTGTATGCATGCACATGAATGTAAATATATGGATATATAAATAAATACAGAAGTATGGTTTCCTAAGGGATTCAAAAGTACCTCAGCTTGAGTTAGCTATTCCTAGTGTAGTGTCAAAGTAAATAAGGCAGCCACTGTGCAGTGTGGTGTGCCAGTATGGGACTGCACCACCTTATGTGGGCCTTTACATTTCAACCACAGTTTTTAGTTACCACTTGGGGAAGAAATTAAAAGTAAAGATTATCTTCAGAGCTCTGGTAGTGGCCAGGGAGGGTCACCTTTCTCCAGGCTGCACGTGGTATATTAGATCTGTGCACCACTGCGCTTTACATGGTTTGAGCAGATGGTGCTAACGTTTTCCTGAGTGTCTTTTTTCATATTCCTCCAATTCAAAGTTTTCTGTCCATTGCTTTTTTTTTTTTGGCCAACATTGGAGCTTCCTATCTAGCCTCTCTTACCGCAGGCACTACACTTCAACTCCCCAGAGATAAGTAAAAGTATTTTTCTTCAGACATCCAACTTCATGTCTTACGGTTAGCTCCTTGGAGACAAAGTAAAGCTGGAAATAATGATGCAGGTCTGTAATGAGCCTTAAAAAAAAAAAATCATTGTTTTAGTTAGGACAAGAAATACACAAACTCAACTGCAATAATTAATGCATTTCATAATATCAGAGTTTCTTCCTCATATCTTGCTCAAGGTGCTGTTGAGATCTTGTATCCCCTTTCCAGTAGGTGACTTCTCTGAGACTTCATCTGCCTGAGAGGCTGTTTCCCAAAATGAGCCTCTTTCTTCCTGCCAGGAGTTCTGTCATTTGTATCACATCTTGCTCTCATTCTCTTCTGCTCTCAATCCCAGTTCTGTTGTCAGCCCTTTTATTTTTATAAACTTTCTAATCTCTTTTAAAACCCCTGTGTATCAGCATCTAGTGTCTTTGTTCTACCTTGGAAAAGATCACTGATCTGCACCCAGGTGCTTGCAGAGAGAGTGAAGAAAACCGGCTTCTCTGGGCTTCAGCTCTCCTCTTGCCTCTCTTTGAAGGTGAATTGCTCATGCTAATGACTCACTATCTTTACTTCCCTGTGGAATTTTAGTTCATTGTGGTAGTTAAAAAGTAATCGAATGACAGTGCGCAGACTTCCCTCCACTTTAGGGGACCTGGTGCTGATGATTTCTTTATCATTTTTGTTTCAGCAGGAGCTGCGAACCCCTGTCAAAGATCAGGGCTCTGCTGTGCACATGAAGGGCGTGCGATGTAATGGAAAGATGGTCTCTGTCTCGATGAATTTGCAGTTGAGGCGTTGAAGCGTTTTGCTTTCATGTGCCAGGAGCGTTTGAGGCTGTTTAACTGGAGGAGAGAGGGTGAGCTGGGACAGGGGTGCAATAGCAGGTCCTTTGAGAGATGCTGGGAAGGGGGTCCTTAATGGATTCATACGGTACATTACTCGTGCAGCGGTATGTCAGATGTTAAAAACACCAGAGTCAAAGGGACAGGCAGCAGTAACAGACTTTTCCATTGTTAGCAGGGAGCAATGATTACAGATTGCATCCAGGAGCCTGCCAGATAAACAGGTTGAGAGAGAACATGACCAATACAAGAGCAGAGAGTCTTCATTAAAATTAGTTCTTCCTGTCATGTGCACAACTGCTTCACGGAGAGGGGGACTGCGGCTGTCTGGATTATGGAAGATCCAGACAAGTGGGCTGCAGAGTAAGCTGTCATGTGCTATGACACCGAGTAATGCAAACCAACTCTGTTCCAGGAAAGCCATTTCCATGTCCGCCTCTACGTGAAAACTATCTGACTTGAACAAGGGTTTCTTTATGAAGTTAAGAGAATTATTCCTAAGGATTGGAATTTGTCTCTGTCATGGAGGAATGGCCAGAATGGACTTCAAAGTGCAGTCAAAAGATGAGATAATGTGAAACAAGCACTTTTTTTTAATAGCCAACAGCCCAGAGAGAGGAGCATGTCAGCTTAAAAAGTATATTTCTGTCTGAACCATCCGACCTGCTGTTTTACAAGTAATGCACAGTGTTACTGCATTTTTCAGTGATTAAAGAAGGAAAATACCTCTCAGTCCATTCTGCTTGGGGTTTGACACTTCATGCATACCCAGTGTTGCTATTCCTGTGTGTAGTGGGTTGCTCAGTCTCCTTAGACTTGAATGGATGATTCAGAGCTCCAGGAAACCCCAATTGCCTTTGTTTTGCTTTTAATCTGGATGGCACTTGGGAGTAACACTTGAGCATGCTTTTTTTAGGCAGTTTTTCAAGTTCAGAGGATCTCCTTGAAGTTTGCTTCCTGCAATCCTTTCATCCAGTCTGTTTGAAATTCTGTTTTTCCTTTGGCTTTGTTTGGCATCTATTCAACTATCTTCTGTTTTGTAGGAACAATTTTCTGCCTTTGTTAGTGGCTCACGATAGCTTACTTGGGCTGGTGATGGTGGTTGACTGCTCAAGCACACTGAAAGGTGATTGAAATAATTTCACTGCTCCTCCTGTCTCATGCCTGTGGTTGCTAAAGGGTATTCTTCTAGTCCTGGGGTAGGGAATATGCTATGCATATTCCTTACTCTATCTGCTGTGTCTAAGATGAACTCACATTATGAAAAGGACTGAATTACTCATCTTTTCTATGTGCTCAACTCTTGTCAGTCCACAGGTACTCAAGAAGTCATGAATAAGATGCAAAAGAAAAAAGGAGGCTGAGTTTATTTTCTGTATTGCCACATTGCTTTGAACCCCACTTCTGTACTTCCCCTCACTGTTCATGTGTGCACGAGCCCTGAGGTTGGGAGGATTTTCTTTTCTTCCCTTCAGAAATTAATGATGTTTCTCCCTGGTGACTCCAGTTCTGTGCTTTGCTTTTCATGAAAGGAGCTCCAGATACCCTTTTCTTTAGTTCTAGTGGTATTAAATCATGCAGCAAAGCAGAGGTCTGGACTTGCACTATTTAGATGCATGCATGGTAGCTTCTGTTGTTCAATGCTGAGGCTTTGCAGCCAGCACCAGTGCTATTTTGAGATGTAGCACATTGTCATTTTGTTCCCTGAAGCAGTCTCACTTCCAGTGGGTCTTTCTATGCCGCTTCAGGAGCATGGGTCAGCCACCTGCCAGGACATGGGATCACTCCTCCAGAGGTGCTTGTGCTTCCTCTGTACCCTAAGGATGCGAAAATGAAATGTGTATGTGCGAAGTATAATTTCATAGTTTGTGGTAATTTGAGTTTTTTGTTGTAGCTGTTATAAAGAAAGACGAGAGAAATGGGGGAATGAAAAACTGAGCAAGAAAAGAAAGATAAAGAGGCATCTTATCTCCTCATGGCATCAGAGTACTCTTGGTTTTCAAGTCATGGGGAGCAGGCAGTGTCTCCAGTATGAATTTCAAGTTTATCATATGCTGTCTGGTATGTACAGACGTTCTAGCATCTTTCCTGTAATTAAGGGTCAGACAACGTTGTCATCGTCACCCCTGTACTATAATGGATTAGACCCTGCATAAAATAACTAGCTATGAGCTGAGATTTTATGTGTGCTCTCAGACTGAGAGCCAGCACTTCCTTTATTTTCAATCCGGCTTACTTAATTATAGGTGGGTCTGAGAGCACCACAAATTAAGGCTGTGTGATGCTCCCATTATACAACTCTGTTTTAAATTGCTTATTGCTTTATAAAACTCCAGGCAGTTAGGATTGAAGTTTTCTGGGGCTGCTGTCTGTTTTAGGTGGAATTATTGAAAAATTTCAGTTAAAATGAGCTCTATAATTTCTGAGACAAATGCTAAGGAAAAATGTTTGGTTTTATTTTGGGAATCTCTTGGGGTTTGGGTTTTATTTCTTTATTTTATTATTCTTTAGAAGTGATATTCTGATTTTTATATTAGCTTTAAAGCAGGGTTTCAATATTTGGTGAGAGGAGGTGGGCTTTTGTCAGTGGATGTACTTTTTGCCTTTCTCATGCAAATTTGGACAAATTGTAAGTCTTTGGAAAATTGCAGTTAGCACACGTTCACTGGAATCTCTTCTGTTTATATATCATTTTAAGCTAATGTTTCTGATTCTGTCTTTGCTAAGCATGTTGCCACCCTCTGTGTCTGTGGAGGGTTGACCAGGTTGGTCTCTCTGAGTGCAGGGACTGAGAGAAGGCTTTCTCTACTGGAATTGTGTTGGGGTGTGATAGCATCAATGAGGCATCAAGAACTGCTAGCAGGGAGCCTGTGCAAATAGTCTGGTGGGAATGGGGTTCGGCAAGGAGAAACTGGGATAAATTGCTGCATGGAGGAGGGCAGATGGCTGATACAGACCAGTGTGGGACTGTGCTGGGAAGGGATCTTTTGGGGAGCTCATGATGGGAGGTGCTGCAGGGTCTGGGTGAGGGTGGCAGTGCAGTCAGCTCCAGTGAGAAGCAGAGGCTGGGACTGGTGGCAGGTCCATGGAAGAGGAAGAACAGGGATGTGGCAATGCTGCCAGAGGAGCAGATGAGGGCTCGCTGGTAAGATGTCAGCACCCAGAAAGAAGCCTAGCATTTTGGTTTAGGAACTCTTCAATTCTGCTGGTTTTTTCTCTCTGAGGAAGTATTGAGATACTCTCTGGCAGGCTGTGCCTCACAGCTCCCTTGTGTGAAAGACAGCCTGCTTCTTCCGTCAGCTCTTCCATTAGCTCACTTGGCAAAGGTCTCTGCCATAGTCTAGGGTCTTTTGATGACCCCTGTGGATACAAAATGATGCAATATGATGTATTTTTAATGAGTTGTTTTTTTTTTTTTTTTAAATGAGAACTTGCAAAGAAAATTGCTTAAAGACACATTATTGAGGTTGTGAAGTCATGCCCACACAAGTTAGGAAATGCCAGAACGAAGTTGGCCTGTGGACCACTAAGTCAGGCTCTTTGAACACCATGGAATGATCTCTGGTGCTCTGATCACGTGTGTCTCTGGTCGATAGGACCTCTGCCACATTCAGGGCACTAGATGGATGGTGGCTCCTTGGTGTTAAAAATAAATAAATAGAATTAGTTCATGTGCTGTGTAATCATGAGGTCTGAGCATTCATCCAGAACTGTCTGTAGGGAGGTGAGTTGTCCCTGCAGTCTGTCACCGTGGCTCAATTGAGATTACAAGTGGGGAAGATGCCTGGAATTTGCTCCAGTTACTTTGTCCCTGCTTTGGTACCTGCCATATATATACTGACAGACCGGTCTCAAAAAAGGGGATAGGACTGTGTTCCCCACCTCACCTTCAGTTAAGGGACATGTCTCTGGCCCTAAAGCACTGGGAAGTATTGAGCCTCTTGAAGCAATTTTCTTTCCCAGGGCTTTCTTGGCAGGGTGTGACTTTGTGTTAAAAACCTTGTGCCAGCTGGTTCTTAATGGTGCTGAGTGTCTCTGCATGTGCTGTTGCTGTTAAGGAATGTGGTACAAGACCTGAACTCTAAACCCAGTTCCCTGACAGCAACAGACACCAGGCAAGTTGTGTGATAGACCACGACTGCATGGAATAAAATATGAAAGGCAGATGAGGCAGGTCTAGAGGGAATGCAGTGTGGCTTTGCCTGCACAGAACATCACTACTTGATGTGTTGCTAAATAACATTTTGGGAGTTCAGCCACCACAACGCTGCAGTCCCTTTTTGGCCCTATGAAATAATGGACCAGTGGCCTAGTGAGTACTTTCTTTGCGTCAATGAGAAGCCAGAATGATCAGGCTCTCAAACAGACTTTCCTTCCCCAATTTAAATATGAAACTGTATCCTGCATCCATACAATTCTTCCCGGTATGTAGGAATGGCTGAAGTGCATACAGAAACTGATGCCATGTTTTCTGCAAGGGGAGTTGCATCACTAGGATATGAGCTTGCATTACAATTAGGAAAGCTGATAAGGTTGAAACTTCATGTCCTTTTAATTAAGATGTCCATTTGCAAAATTAACGTATGTAATTAGTTGAGGAGAGAGGAAAAAAAAAATAAAGTCACGAAATTTCACTATCGTTTCTGAATGCCATGTTTCTAGCAATGCACCTGTTTTTGCAAACTTCAGTCTTCCTGGCTGAAGCAAGAACATTTATGACCTTGAGGTGGGACCATTTTCTTCTGATTGCCCCACAATATCTGTCTGAATAAACAGGCACTTGAAGAAATTCCTCCTTAGTAAAGGTATGGTGCCAGTGGTCCTAGGGAGTGAAAGGAAGGCTTGGTGTGTGGTTCAGGCAGCGGGACTGGGACATGAGCTGAGCTTAGGTATCAGCTCTGACCCAGGCTTCCTGCAGACATCATGTATGGCCTCATGGATGCACCAGACCTCAGATCTGCTGTGGACAGTCCTCCTGGTGAGGAGACTCCTCTTTGTGGTCATGTGGGATGGAGCTCCCACCTCCTTTCCCAAGGTTATCTATCGCTATAAGGAGCCAACAGCCTCTGCTGCTGTTGACCTCCATCGTTTTGTTTAAAGGTGTTGAGCCAACAAAGAAGGGCTGAAGCTGTGGATTTATGACTCTTGTTCATTTGCTCTTTATTTGGAAAAGTCACTGCCCAGTGTGAAGAGGTTGCACTCTGAGAGAGGTGATGAAATATTGTCATTGACCTGCTGTACAGACCATCTGTCTCTCCCAGGGCTACTCTGGAATATGGTGAAGTGTGTTGCTTTTTCTGTGTGGGCTTTTTCATTTAATTGGCCTTGGCTCACTGCTAATTTTTTAGAACTTAAATCAAAGCAACCCCCAAAACTTTAAATACACCGTGACAGCCTGAGGCCTTATTACAACCAGTCTCTTGAGACTCGGTTCTCTTAAGAGACACTAAGGAAATTGTTCAACAGACCAGAACAGTATGGATTAAAAGATGATTGTTAGCAGATAGATGAGGTATAAATTTAATATTGGGCATATAATTTTGCCTTTTCTGCACACTGTTCCTGATGTATTAGCAAATATTTTGATGAAATAATGCCCTATGATAATTCAGATTTTGCAGCTGGAAAACATCTGCCCCTGTGGAGGCAGATGGTGCAAGTGTGTGCAATGTCTTTCTTTTTCTTGTGCAATTATGTCAAAATTAAGGCACTGTGAGTGCATGAAAGTGATTAAGGAGAGCAAGTGTTACATGGAAGTTCTCATTATCCCTGAAACTGTTATTACAGCCCTGCAAATTCATGGTTGAAAAGTATAGATTTGTTGAGCTTGAAAATTAAATTGCAGTACTCAAATATCCTTATCCCAAACTGACTAAAGTGTCTCTTGAAGTATAATTTCAGCTCATTCTTAGAGGCATACTTGTGGATATTCAGTATCTCTTTGTGGAGGTATAGTAATAATTCTAATAATCTGAGCTTGATATTCTACACATCCAAGTGTATTTTCATTCAGCAAATCCCTCCTTTTCCACCACAGGTACTGCTGAGTAACAGTAAAGGGCAATTTGGTAACCTGTGCTGGCCAAGGAAGAGGGATTTACTTTCCCCACTTTTCTCTCTTCTGTTTTCTGAGAGTCCTTCAGGACCTACCTGTCTTTTGGGGATGGGCAGCTGATTTAATTTTGTGGCTTTGTTTTGTTTTTCTTTCAATGAGTACACTTTCTGGAGGTAATAACCAGTGCAGGCTGTATCCTTCTGGGATGGTATCCACTTTGGCTGCAGTACTCACTCACTTGCAAGACCTGGTTTCTGTGTGTTCCTTTGTCAGAATGAGACCCGATAATGATTTTCTACCTTAAATATCCTGAGCAGCAGACAAGAGGAAAGGCTTAAGTGATGGCAGCTCTCCAGTGACCCTGCTGCAGTATTCATAATGCAAAATTTCCTAGAGAGGGCTGGGAGCAGAAAGTCTGTAGGGAGCTTTGGGATGATATCAGTGTTTTGGTGAGACTGGGCTCCCAGGGATGCTTGTGTATTTTTTCATGAGCCATCATCATAATGGTGGGGAGGCTACCTTTATTTTGTGTATTATCACTACTTTGTGAGCAAACTACATCCCACTGTTAACTGGAATCTGGTATGGGTATATGTAAATAGAGGCAAATAGGTACAAATGCATGGTGATTGTCTCTCGTTTGGCAGGAGTGATTTCCATTATCTCAGCAAAATACTTTGTTTTCCCAGTCAGTCTTGCAAAATAATGCACCTCCCAACAATGAGATTAAATAACACCACTTTTTTTTTTATCTCTGTGTCCCAGTTTATAGCTTTTCAGATATTATTAGGTTGTGTATTACTTAGATGTAGAAGGAATGACGCACTTTCTCTATTGGGAGAAATTTGGGGTAATTTCAACAGTATGTTGAACTCCACGATGCAGAATTGGAAACTCTGTAATCTTGTCTGCTACACAAATTGATGACCCTTGATGGTCGACTGTGTAATACTTTTTCTCTCAGTACTGATCAGTACTGACCTGGCTGGACAGATGGCTAGTTCTGTTGATTATATATCCTTCACAACTTATATTAATTATCTGTTTCTCTTTTTTTTTTTTTTCTTCATTGTTTTGTGGAGAGAAGTTAGTATTTCAGAGAGTTTATATCTGCCATGCTGGCCTACAGGAATGTATTTGGCATTAACGTTCTTTCAACAGTTGTGTTTAATATATACAGGGAGCATTTAGCTCTCAGAGGCCATCTGAATGTCTTCAAAGGGTTATTGAATTCTTTATCGATCTACTTCATTACTGCTGTTCCTCTGGTTCTTTTTGATGTCTTGTCACTTCACTCAAAATATAATGCCAAGCTTTTAAATTAATAGTTGTGCAGGAAGCCGCGCTTGTGTAAATATTAGGGTATGTTTCTCTTTTGAGTGAGAACGTGCTAGATTGTCCAGTAAATATTGCTGCCATCAGAGTTTTGTCCTTTTCATGCCTCTCACTTTGCATAGACTCATTCCTCTCTCCCTCTTAAGAAAGCTGAAGTGTCTGGGGTTTTATCTTTTAGTTTTTATAACAGTCTAATCTCTTATTCTGCCATTAGAAGCTCACAGACTAGTCTCCTGATTAAGAAAATTAATTTGATTAATTTTCTTTCCTTTCCTTTCCTTTAATGTTTTCCATATATTTCTCTCACATTTGGTAAATTTACTAGCTAAAAGTGTCTGTTGATTTCCTCCCCCCACCCCTCATTAATTTATTCTATCACCTTTTGAAGCTTTTTGGACTTCTGGAGTAGACAATAGCCTGTGGTAAGGAGTTCCATAGTTAGTATATTTATTTCTTGGAAAAGTGTTTCATTTTTAATCCTGTCACCTGAATATTCATTTGTGGATTTTCATGCTATATTTTTAATTTGTGTGTAATAACTCTTAATTTATTTTTTAAGCCTTGCAGGATATTAAATATATTTGTCATAACCTGCATCAGTTGCTTCTTTTTTTCCATGACTAAGATTATAGCCTGTCATCTTATTTCTTGTACAGAAGTGGTTCATTATCTTTGGTTATCTTGGTCACCTCTTAGTATCTCTTCTATTTCTAGATTTTGCATTTGATTTAGCCTTTCTAGTCCATTGGCTGATCTTCTACTGTCACTGTGTACCCACAGCAACAGCAGGAGGTTTCCTGATACCAGATTAATTTTTGTGATAAAGCAATGTAGAAGTGTGTTAAGTGGCAGAGTGAGAAATAAGACTTCCCACTGGTGATAAGGCAGGCTTGGAGCTGTTTTATTTAGATGTACAGCTTCTCCAGACAAATGGCTTTGCCTACAAGGTCACCCTGCCTGTTTGCACTTGCCCAGCTTCTAGCCCAACTTCCCTTCTCAGCAGCAAAACCTAGACACTGTTTTCCCAGTGCCCTTTGGATGCAGCTCTGAGTTACTGGCCAAGTGTGTGTCATGGGGGTGCTGAGTGACCAAATCACACAAATTGGCCTGTTTGAGTTATCAGCCTCTTCTGGCTCAAAATGCAGAGGTTTGTGCCACAGAGCTGTCAGATTCATGTATTGCTGGTGTTCACTGTGTGTTATACAGGACAATTTTTCTTTTCCCTTTTTCTTTTCCTTTTTTTAAGCCACTCTTTCCTCTCTCTGTCCCCCACCCAAAATAATGAGAATGAGCTGAAATACTGCAGAGATGGGAGGAAGCTTTTAGTATTTAAGGTTGCAGAAAGTAAGCTGTTCCATTAGAAATGGCCAAAGTTAAGGCTACGTGTGCAGTGTTAGATCCTTCTGTGCATGCAGCCTCGGCAATCTCTGGTCACTTGCATACTGTTTTCTTTTCTGTAAAACATCAGGTATTTCAACAACACCAGAAATGTTGTAAAATCGTAGAGTAGAGCTAGATATGTTTATTGATGAGATATTTCTTTTTCTCCTGCTGGCTTCACCCTTTTGTTGTCATATTTCAGTCTGTAGCTTGACTACACTGCTTCTCTCTCCCATCTCATTGTAAACTGTCGTTCCCTACCTTTCGAAAACCTACTTCAAATGTAACTGAATAAAAAGCAGTGGAGAAAACCACATTAGGAGGGGAAAAGGGAAAGCAAATCCTCATCTGTATGAAGCTGCCAGTAATGTTCAGAAGCTGACAATGATGAACTGTTCATCTAAGCATAAATAGTCTTCACAGTCTCTGTGTTTCTTGCCTTGTGAAATGGTACTCATTATTTTTTTTCCTTTTTAAATATTTGGTGATCACATCATTTACTTTGTCTAGTGTAAGCCTCTGTTGCAGTCACTCTTCACTTTGCTGTACATGAAAACCAGGAGTCTACAGACGGTCTGGTGTGCAGTGAAATGAGCAGTTAACTGTAGCCCAGCCTGGTGTTTTGTTATCTGCCATGTATTTTACAGTGAAAACATCAGGATAGAATACTGCAAAATTGACAGGTTTCCATTGACAGGGATTTTAATCTTTTTCACTGTTTACATACTGAAGATGAGGACTTTGCTATAACACAAAGACACTTTAGGAAGATTTCAAACAGCAGCAGCAGCAAAAAAAATCCTCTCTTTGGGGAAGAAAATGTATCATATAGGCTGTTTTGTCATTTTAAAGTTAAAACATTTCTTTTCCCAAGAGTATTAGCTGAGGAAAACCTCATATTTTTTAAAGCAGTTAAGTAACCAAGAAGTCAATAATATGTATAAAATACGTAATAAATGTTGACTTCTGTGCCTTTACTCCCCGATACCTTGTCATACTTGATGTAGTGTCCTTGCATAGACTGAAGACACATCATTGCTATTGAGAGGGCTTGTGTTTGTGAAGGTTTGTACAGCCCCATTAAAAAAATAAAATGATTGCTATTCAAAAATGATTAAACCTCTAACTCCTGATTATGATTTTTGTAAAATATCTTCACAAAAGAAAATCCATTAAGAAAATAGATACTGTGCTGCAGGAAATCTCAGCAAATGGAAGTGCACAACAAAAGTTGTGTCTTTGGGTAATCAGAGCTGCTGCTGTTAGCTCCTGCTCTTTCAGGTTTCACTAATTGAAGTCCATTGACTTAAATCCATTGTTTGTATTAAGAAAGGGGGAGGGGAGGAGAAAGAAAGGCTCTGGGGTTGGGTTTTTCTTTTTTCCAGTATTGTTCCTGTCAACATGCCACAGTTTCATCTGAAACAAGGGATGCATGAAGCTTTTCAGTCCGGGTTTTTTTCCCTGTATTTTTATATTTGTTTAATTTGCTGACTGGCAGCTCTAAAAAATCACTTAATCAGCATATCTGGCCCAAATACTAGGCTTGACTTAAACATACTGACAGTGTCTTGGCTCATGGACAACTGAGACTGGTTTGAATTTTTGTTCTGTGATCTGCATAGGTAGAGGTGATGGAAGAAGAAAATAAAAGTCTGAAAATCTGTCTCGTTTCTTTCCCAGCAGTGCCACAGAAGTCAAGCCCCAAATGCTTCTTTTGATCTTGTTTGTAACCTCATGTAGCTTTGGAGAGTCACTTCTGACTTACAAGACCCTCTGTGGGAAGAGGAGCAGCTCTCTAATTCCACTGCTCAATTTTGCAGGCTTGTGTTTGAGTCCCTTGGTCCTTTTGCCCTCTCTGAAGCACCAGTGTATTTAATTTGCTTTTGTGACCCGAGGAGTTGCCAAGCAATGTAATCTCATTGGCAGTTCTGTCTGGCCAACACAGAAAGCATCTTCTCCCTCTCTGAATCCAGGGAAGTCATCTGAGCTAGTTACTGTGGCAAGTCCTATCATGGCAAAATCCAAGATTAATTTACTACCTTATTTTTTTCCAGGTACTCCACATCTGCATTCTCCAAACTAAGCAGAGTAGGGATCCGACATCCTCCACCTCTTCCTTTCGTTGGAAACCTGCTCTTTTTCCGTGAGGTAGGATATGTTTTTCTTTGTATCAATCAAAGTGATGGGAAGAGTGGATAGGAGGCAGGAGGAATTGAAGGGAATCCTACAATTCACTGGTACCACCTCTTCAAGCATGTCCCTCTGGAAAGGGCAAGCAAAATTCAGCTTTTTGAATGAATTGGTAGAAGCAGTTGTGTGTAAGCAGCTCTAATTCCAGGGTAAAGTAAACTTGAGGGAAAGAAAATGTGTAAGCTCCTGCAGTTAATTATTTGAACTTTTCCAAGAAAGTTCATACCCTCAGTGAAACAAACTTAGTTATGTGAATAGAGCAGATTATGTTAACTAGCCCCAACTGGTTTGTTCTAAGTGGTTTTGGCTCCTACAACCTTTCTGTTTGTTGGCACTTTTGCTGATTGTACACATTTATTTTAAAGCCTTTAATGTTGCTTGCTCCTGAGCAGTAACTGGAATTAGGTACTGCTGACTGGTGTTGCTCTGTGCCACAAATATTAGGGCTGTGAGGAAGAGGAAGTGGTGGGATTTTGCCTCCAGATTTTATTCCCTTATTTTTCTCACCTATCCTCTTTCGATAGACTGCTAATGCTGTGTTTTTCCCTTGTTCAATTTCAGTAATGTTGCTGAGGGTCCAAGGTACCTTAATAATGAGGAGCTGCCATTTCTCTGGTTGGATCCTACAGTAAAATCTCTCCAGTGTGTCTCTATTGCAGCCCAATAACTTTTCAAGAAATCTGGGCCAACTCCAGCTGCTGCCCAGTTTTCCCTTTTAAGTGCATGGTCATCAATATCCATGCTGAAATTTGAATTATTAATGAGAATATATTGCCTCTTACCTTGGTTTTCATGGTAATTGTTCTGTCAATATCTGACTCATTATTAGATAAGACCCTTTTAAATACCAGTTTTACATGTACGTCTGATTTCATTTAGAAAATAGCATAAAAGGTAGACTTAATCCACTCTAGATTAATTTGAACTGGAGTTGGCAGGGTAACTTTAATTTACAAGGGATTCTGGTGGTATGGAATGCAGACCAGTTCACCTTCACTCTTCTGGTTTCAATTCAGCTGGATGGCAGGAAGCCACTCATTCTGTAGCTCCTTGGTGGTGAAATCCAGTTATCGTTAGTCACCTGCTAACACTTGCTGTTAGGTAAAGGTGCTAGAGACTGAGTTATTTTGGTATGTTCTAGATAGGCTTGCCCTGTACCAGCATACAAGTGTAAAGGTTTTGGAAAATGACCCAAAATGATCAAATGATCTGTTAGGCAAATTTCATTACTAGAATAGCATTCATTAAATTAACTTAAAGCAGACTAATGCAAAAAAGTT
Organism: Lycocorax pyrrhopterus obiensis; assembly: GCA_014706295.1. Taxonomy (NCBI): domain Eukaryota; kingdom Metazoa; phylum Chordata; class Aves; order Passeriformes; family Paradisaeidae; genus Lycocorax; species Lycocorax pyrrhopterus. Next base: position 56,251,424 of record JACSVZ010000015.1, on the reverse strand, counting down.
AACCTTGATTTTACTACCTTTTAGGAAGAAAAGTGAAGTAAAGGTAGCTGAGAAATTGTATCTTGGGATACCAAGAAATAACAATTTCAGGCGGGGTTTTGAAACAGAGTTGAGTGGTACAAAGCCCCAAGCACCACCAGGCTGGATGTTCAGCACTATGGCATTTCACCACGCTATCGCTGCCGGTGAGAACGGGCAGGGAGGAGTCCAGGCTCTTGGTAGTTTTTCTTCCTTCCCTCATATATTTTGCCATTTTTTCTGAATCTGCTCCTGGGGCTGCTTTCTTAGAGTAGTGCCCATAGCAACGTGCCCGTACTGGGAGCCCTGCTTTTATACTGCAGGCTCTTGTCTAGGAGAGCATTTGCAGGGACACAAGTGCTCTCACTGCAGTCAGTAGAGGACGCCGTCCACTTACCCTTTCCCAGCAGGGGAGAACCAAGGCTTGCCCATCACCTTACTGGAACTAGGGATGGTTTTAGGGGCTTAACTGCCCCTGGAACTGAGAGACACAGCTGTGCAGGAGTAGTGGCTTGTTGGGGTTGGGTTTACTCTATATACATATATATATTTTTTTTTTTATAGGAAGTAGAAAAAGGTTGATTTGTTCTGTTGCTACACCTATAATACTAAGAAGTTCTTGCCCTTCCATGTTTGTGCAACCATTCCCTTTCCACTGAAATAGCTGTTTAGATAGTCTCGCTTTTAAACGCTCTTTCTTAGTATTGCTAATCTTGTGCAGGGAAAACACAAGAGCCACACTCCCATTAAATCATCAGACTAGTGCTTTTCAACCATGAACATTTATTTCAAAGGAATTAATGAATGGTGACTAAGAGGAATGAATTGATATGTGCCGTATGGGAATCTGCATATGTGTAATTCATACATTTCCAGTGTCGAATTTGGTCTGCAAATAAACACAGGCTGAAAAGCCCTGAACACAAGTGAGATCTGGAAGATAAAAGGAAATCAAGAGGCTTCAACATATACAGCCTTGCAGTCCAAAAAATGTCCTCATCTCATGGCTTCAGGCTTTTCTCCTAGAATATGATTGCTAGAAATTTAAGGAAATAGAAATAAAGCAGGAGAGGAAGTCCCTTTGACATAACAGAGTAAATATAGGACCTGGGAATTTAAGAAAAAACATTAAATATAAAAAAATCTCAACAAAATTGTGTAAGCAGTATTTTACAATTTGTAATGGCATAAATTCAAGGATTTGCTTGTCTTCTCCCTTACTTGGGTGTAAATCACTTCTACTGAAATAAATGGAGTTTCTTGTTTTGCTGCACTGTACATGTGAACAGAGCTTCAGGCCTTATCCTTTTTTTTGCAGTTCTTCAAATGGGCCTGAAAACAAAGGAAGAGTGCAAGCAGGGTTTGACCAGTAGTTCTGGGTTGTGGGGTACTTAATAAACTCTCAAAGGTACTTTAAACAAGAAAATATTTCGTTCATGAGATTTTTTTTTTAATGATTATTTCAGGGATTTCTTGAATGGTATATTTTTTTGAGTAGAATAGTAGTAGCTGTTAATATAGTGTCTCTGAGAGAGGAAGTGTGGAAAGTAAAGGGGCTAAGGAAAATGCAACAGGAAAGACCTATCTCCATCATAGAGAAGCAGAGTTTAAAAGCTGGCTTGGGGAAAACAAAGTTATTTTACTGTAAGTCACCCCTTCTCTCTCAAGTACAATAAAGGGAGATAATCACACTCTGAAACTAAAACATATCCAAGTTAATCGGCTTATCTCAACAATGAGAAGATAGGAAATTATTGCAGTTCTGCAGCTGGGAAATTATCTGAGTCCAAGATATTAGATTAAAAATTCTTCCATTGTATGAGAACAATTTCTGGTGGGTAAGTCTGATGTAATAGTAAATATGATTAGGCTGCTTAAAAAAAGCAGCATGTTCAATTTTTTCCAATAACTGAGCAGACTTGCAGCCGACAGGCTGCTGTTTTGCTACGAATTCCTGACTCTTCACTCACCTCTCCATGTGCTGCATTTTTCCTGTGAGTCTGGAAAAACGTGAGGGTTGTTTGTGATAGCTGTGTAATGGTTGACGCAGGGGTATGCACAGCATGGACTTTCACACGTGGGTCTGTATGGGCTTTATAGCAGCAGGTTGCAGAAAAACTAAACCAAACTCTTTTACCAATTCCCAGGCTAATGATTTTATTACGTGACAAACGCTCTGAAAACCGAGAAGCTGCGTATCCACATCACCCTTTCTCTCTGGCAAACACTTGACCTGTTGCTATGGCTGTGCTGTGCTTTTCTCCCCCTTTCCCGTGCCTTTCCTAAAATGACAGCTGTGCTGTTTTTAAATGTCATTGGCTCTGACATTTGCACGGCCCTGGTCGCCTGGTACTGTACCTGTGTGCACTGCTCCCTAGCCAGCCTCCTGGAGAGCCACGTTGTGCTGCAGCAGCCTCGGGGCTGGCCCCTGATGTTTTGGGGTGGTGGTAGGTGTGTGGGTTGCTGCCTTGCTTTGGTCCTTGGTAGGTGGGTATGCAGTTGTGTGCAGCTGAGTGGTGTGCTCTGGGTCCTCGTAATGGCATGATCATGTGTTGCTTCCCTCCTATTACTCCTAGCAAGCTCCAGTGATGCTTTTGACTGTCTGTGTGCTTGCATCCCTGCCTTGCATGTTAATGAAAGACATCACTCTCTTTAGCCTCTCTCAGCTTGGACAGGATACTCTTTGTTTACTCTGTTTATTTCAGTCTGGCCTACTTGTAGATCCTGGGCTACCCTGGAGCGGCCCATTTCTGCTGAATGGAAGTGGGGGCTGTGTGGGTGCTTTGTCTTGCTTTCAGTTTGGGATCTGGCTGGGCTGTGTTGTTTTATGGCTGATGGGTGGGAGTGGAGAAGGGGGGAGTGCAGGGAGGAAGCAGAGAGCAAACATTTTTTTTTTTTTCTTCACTGCACATCTGCCAAAAGCATCCTTCGAGTTGGACGTAAAGAAAAATAAAAGGCAGAGTCCTTGCAGGAATGAAATTAACCCCATGTCTGATTTTTAGCCTAGAAAGCAGTGTGTGGGTGCTTAGTGATAGAGGCTGCAGTGTTTACTGCTCTGGAATTTAATGACACAGCATTCAAACCTAAACAAGGTTGGAGAGAGGCAAATGGTGAGGGGAGCAAAGAGGGGGGAAAGGGAGGAAAAGGAGCTCTCAGGCTCTGGACCTGGATTGAATTACAAGAATAATATGGCTTATATTGACAGTGAAAGCCTGCATATGGTTTTATGTTTCTTTGTGCAGATAAACAAGAGAAGAATGAGATAGGGAGTGTGTGTTTTGCAACTTGATAACCCTTTGTGTGGAACCAGAAAAGGTGGCTGTGGCATCACCAACCAACCTGTCTTTATCTCCCCCAGACATCTGTGTGCATCTGCTGTGGGCTTCTGACGGCCAGAACAGACCTCTTGGGGTGATCCAGGTCTTCTCTTATGTCCTGGGAATGCCACCACCCTAGACTGGGAGGCATGTACATGCATGTGGTGCAGATCTGAACCTAGCCATGTCGCTGTCTGCAACATGATAGAAAACCTGGGGTTAGATGTGGGTTTATGTGTCTGTTTCTACATCTATAAAGCCAGTCTTTCTCCCCTTTAAAGATGTGTATTTTCCTGGTTTCATGTGATACTCTGTGCTACCTCCTTTGATCTGATGTTAGCATTGTCAGATAACCTGACAAAGTTGGTGCCGTGTCTGTTTGTGGGAACCTAAAGCAGGAAATCAAGACAATTGGCTGTTTCCCTCTTGACTAAATGCTATTTGCAGCCTTCAGCAAGAGCTGGACCTCAGTTTCTGAGACGAGCATCAGGTAGAGCTGTGCTGTAGCTCACCCCAGCTTCTCCCTGCACTGATGGGATCTCAGCAGGGTGAGCCTATTTCTGGGGGAGCAGCGTGTGTCCCTTGGAGACCCTTCTTTAGAGACGCGATGTCCTCGGCTTCTTTGCCCTTGCAGTGTTTCCCATAACTGTGTTTGCAAGATACCCCTGAATGTGATGCCAACCTTAAATAACATTTATGGAAGCTGAGACAGTATTAGGGTGCACAAAGCAACTGGTAGGTTTTATGTGACAGAAAAAGGGGATGAATCATCACTGCCTTGCTGGTGAATAATGGTGACCCGTGCAATGAAGGTGGTAGTGGCCATGACAGATGCCTTTGCTCTTCTGGACTATACCATTTTTCCTTTGAGGGAAGAAACAATTCCTTTTTACATTACAAGGAGTGGTGTGTTGACTGTGTGGCTTTTGCCTGGAGCAGCTCTAACATCTATTTTTGTGCAGGGCTGTGTGAATGCTTCCCATAGACTTCAGCAGCTGCCCCTAAAAGGAGATGCAGGCTTCACTGATGGGCATCATCATGGTTTTGGTACCCCTTACCCCATGTTTTGGTTGTTCCTTTTGAAATACTTCATTCTTGCTTTATTAAATGCTGCATGAGGGGAAAAGGCAATGGCTGGGGCAACTGGTAGCTGTTAAGTGGAAAGGGGATGATGTTGTTTGTGGCAGCACAGCAAGGGAGAAGAGACTCCCTAATCATGCTCCTGGCTTTCCTCAGACTCTCAGTGTGATTTTGGGCAAGTCTGACTGGGCCAAAGCTTTCTTCTTTTCTGGGCAAGCAAATCTCTTGCTTCACCTTGGGCCTCTTTTATCCACCTGCAAAACAGTAAAGAGGGTGTTCTGGAATAGATAGGTATGCTTTTTGATCAGGTTATGGTGAAACATTTTGAACAACTTCTCTGGGGCCTGTTAGATTTGGGAAGGCTGATGTCACTGCTGTCTTAAATGGACTGGGATGCTCAAAGGCCAGAGGGAGTTTAAATGTTTTCACAATATTCACAGAACAAGTGGGGCTGTGAGTTAATGCCAGGCATGAGTTCTGGCCTACGAATGAAGGTATCTGAGTGAGGTTGGTCCCCAGCATAACAGCGCTGAAGGATACTTCTCTGCTCTTCTATGCCATCCTTCACCACTGCCCTTTGATGGGTTTTTGGTGGCAGCTGCCGAATGACTACCCAAGATCTGTCAGAGCAGAGGTCTGCATCATTAAAATGACATCTGGCTCATGAGAATGGTGTAGGGGAACTTTGCCACGTGTTATGTCTTTTGGAGAGTATATTTGCACATTCATCACATAACCCTCTGGAATTTGCTATGTAGCCTGCTCTTCAAGCAGCGTGTACTGCTAAATTAAAGCCAGCTCTGGCCTGACATGCAGCAGCAGTGAACCCAGACAGCTGAGCCACACAGTGTTTGGGCTGAGAGAATGGGATAATGTGTAGTTGCAAAGGTAGTAGCAGGCAGGTAGAGCCTGTGTGGTCACAAAATGGGCTTTACCTTGGACTCCAGAAGAAGTAGGGACCTTCACCTTGAAGTGCAGCACAGTAGTGGTATGTTTGAACAGAAGGATTCCAATAGCTGTTGTAGTAAACTCAATGGGCTTTTTACACGTGAACTTAAAAAACCAGGACTGTTTCTTGGGCGTGACTGTCTTCTCTTCAGTTTTGTCTGTAGTTGCACTGGCCTGGAAAGAATGAGGTTGGAACAGATAAAATCTTTTAGTCCTTGAAATTAGGAAAGAAAGCAACAGTCAGGCTGTGACGAATAAGAGCAACTCTGTTATTTTACATGAAATTGTGACTTGCTCACATTACCTGTCAATTTGGAGTTTAGAAGCATCCTGTGTTGTTCATCTTGTTACTGCATGTGGGGAACGCCACATTCAGAAAGCCAGTTCTTCTATGTCAGCAAGACCACTATGTGTAATAATGGCCAGGTATCAGTTGTAATACTAAAATTATAGCAGGCCCAGATTGGTTATTGTGAACAGTTGTTATCCATGAGCCAACAAATTTAGCAGAGTCTTAACTTCATTAGCAGTGTCTAAATGCATTAGCCATATGCTCCTCAGCATATGGGTAAATACATAACAATTTATTTTCATTAGGGTTTTCTTACATGTGCTGCTAACCCAAGCTCCACTAGAAATGTTTACAGCATGACATGTCTTTTCAGATAAGAAGCTGGCTTTCTGTACAGCAAGTCATCCTGAAAGGGTGACAAGCAAGATACTTCCCTGTCCTTTCTGGGAATAGGCAGGTACAGCTGCTGTGGGTCTGATCCGCTGCATTTAGCTAGGGTCGGTTTCTGCAAGGTGTTATATTAAAATGAATAATAGAAGGCTTTGGAGAACTGCCTGTCCAAACACGTGCTGTTAAATCCCTGGTATTCACTGTGTGCTGCCTTCTGGTTTCCTGTGATGCACCTCGGATGGCTTCACCACCTGGTACCTTCATAAGACTCATGAGCTTCTGGGTTCTTCCCACTTCCCCCTTCCCAGGCAGGATGTAGAGTTGAAATATAACTTCACCTAAGAGGGACCAAGCATGAAATTAGCTGGTAATCATGGCCTGTAGTCAGATGGATGCAGTGCTGGAAAGGCAAAGTGAGTTTGTAGGGTGGGCACTGGGCAGGGCTGTGAGGACTTCAGTAGCTCCAAAGTGGCATGGATGTAACCCGGCCATTGTGTGCTCAGGGTTCTCCTAATTTCTCAGAAATAAATGAAAAGCTATTTTCTTGAGAGCTTTTTTTTAAAACAAAAAAATTTTGATAAGCATTTATGCAGCTCGATCCAGAAACATGAGTTGCCTTGAAAGATGTCGAAGTGTAAGAAAGGACCGATCTTACTGGAGAGGTAGAAAGTTCAAAAGTTAATCTATTTCTCCACAGTCTCAGAGGCCTTGGCACATGTCTAGATTTAGATGGTAATGTGAAACAAGAATCAACTGGAGTTGGATTCTAATCAGGTTTTTTTGAGACCTGACTGGGTTTTTTATTGTGGTTGGGTGGTTTTTTGGTTGGTTGGTTTTTAGAAAACAAAAATCAACAGAAAGCCTAAACAAACCTGCGCGCTTTGAAAAGAAATGTGTTTCAAATTGCTGTATTTTCTTTTTGTCTTTGTCATCATGCAATGCTGATGAATGGATGAGTGAACGGAATGGGAAGTCTTGGGTTGTCCTTGGACTTTTTAACTTTTCATTTTGTTTCTTAACTATTAGCCTTTTTTCCTGCTTAAATTTTCTAATTTTGTAATATTCTATGAATTTTAGAAGATTTATAATAAGGTAGAGGGAAAAGTGAAGTGTTCTTTGGAGAGTTGCACTGGGACAGTTAAATATGCAGGTAGCAAAAACAACTCACTGAACATTGGTAACTTATTTTACCTTACTACAAGAAAATTGAAAATTACATGCAAGGGAAAAAGAAATTGAAACTGAGCTACATGTTTCAAAATATTCTCAAATATGTATTTTTATAATAAAGTATGCAAGAAATAAACATTAAAATAATTGCAAATTAGTCTTTGCTATTTGCTGAATTTCCATAGTTTTTGTGCATTATATCTGATGGCTTTTTTTTTGTTTCTGTGAGTATAGAAAACTGTTAGCTTTCATAGGCAGGATGATGCCCGGGGTGACTTTGGTAGTATTAGTGAAAGTTGGGCTAAAGGAGATGTAAGAAGTCACATACAATGATGAGTTGAAAAAGTTGAGTCGGACTTTAAACATGGTTGTTATTTTTCTGCTGAACGGCACTTTTCCTGTTCCACTCAAAAGGGAAAAAAAGTACATGGAAAGGGCAGGTATTGGAAGGAAGTCTCTCTTTGGACACACAGAGAAAGGGGATGGTGAGCCCCAAAGTCTTCACTGATTTGTCTCCATTTGCTTTTATTTCCGTATATTGAGAGGAAACAGTGGGTGATAAGCCCTAGACAGGATAAGGGACGTTGTGGCTCTAGAGAGTGGTCTAGGTAAGAAGCACAAAGATGTATGAATAAGAAATTGCTGATTGATACGTGATTTTTGCGAAGACGTGAACATATCTGCCTTGATCTGTTAATACACTGCAACATGTGGTGTGTTGTAAAAAGCATGTGACGAGGCAGAAGGAGCAAGGATAGCATTTGATTTATCCTTATTTTTGTTCCACTTCTGAAGGCAATCTAGGACAGGAGCACCTTGCAGCCAAGGTGGAGTGGAAAAGGCACTTGATCACAGAAAAGGGGGAAATGGGAGAGCTTTGGGGAAAAAAAAAGCTGTTGGTGACCTTATACCAGAGGTCTCTATTTTAATAAAGAGTCTCATAAAGTTCATCACAGATAGAATTAGGGACCTTGCAAGTATCTTGTATTTATATTTGTGTTTATATTTTTCCCTACCTTTTTTTTTTCTCCCCAATGCCCCAGGGAGCCATCTCTAAGACCTCATAAACGTGAGATTTCATTTTCTAATGCTATTTCATTTCCTGGATGGAGGACCTGCCACGAGAAGACCAGACCTCAAATTATAATAGCCCTATAAATAACTCCCTAAGGCAAAGGGAAAAAAGAAAGCCTTTGAAAGACAACCGCAAATGCAAAAATGGAGGTTTTGGGTTCTTGCAGAACCAGACTAAGCAGTTCTAGTTAGGACATGGTTAATTTTTGGGTTTTCCCGTTTGTGTCTTTGCATTGTTTACTTACAAAATTATATCTCAAAAGTCCTCAGAGATCTTTTGCTTGAGCTTAATTTTCTGCAGTGTTTTGGTGCCTTTTGGCCTGTCTTTAGATCCTGCTAGAAAATGGAGTTTTCAGGTAAAATTGAAAACAATTCAACAAACTGACTAAAACAAATACAATGATGGATTGACTAAAAATAGTCTGAAAATGTGACTTTTTCTTCTTTCTGGGTGAAGTTGTTTTAATTCAGCAGACCCAGACAGTCTGCCTGCTTTCTACTGGAAATCTGTGCAGAATTGGCACATCGACTAGAATAAAAACATTCCCGAGGAATCGGCGTGTTCTGTCAAAACATTTGAACAGCTCCTGTCTCCCAGAGCACAGCACTGCTCTGGAGACAGCAAGGGAGCTCTGCAACGCGTGGTGCAGGCTTCCCCTCCAGCCTCCCATCTCAAATCCACCTTTCTGCGTGAGCATGGGCCAAGTGTTTCAGGTTCAATTATATTTAGCTGTGGAGGTAGTAGAGAAGGCAGTTTACAAGAGCACTTTGCACCAGGGCGTGACCTGTGCAAGGATGTCCTTCCTCTGTTCCCACTAAGGCTGTGTTGTACATGGAATCTTTTAGGTTGCAAAAGACTCTGAAGTCCAACCATTAACCCAGCACTGCCAAATCTACCAACCAAACCATGTCTCTAAGTGTCACATCTACATGTCTTTTAAATACCTCCAGGGATGGTGACTCAACCACTTCCCTGGGAAGCCTGTTCAGTGCTTGACAGCCCTTTTGGTGCAGAAATTTTTCCTACTGTGTGGGGGAAAAGTCATGAAGTTAAGGTTGGAGGATCCCAGTATCTTCCTGGAGCAGGCTGGGTCGATACAGTGGCTGGGGACAGGTAGGCTGGCAAATCTGAGCTCCAGGAGGAGTCCTGCTTCGCAGGGATGGGATTCCCCCTGACACATGTCTCAGTGCCATGTCTCTTGCTGCTGCATGACTCTGCTACATGTGAGGTTACCCCCCAGCAGCCAAGTTCAAGCTCTGTGTTGTGGAGTAATAACAATAATAATTTTTATGATTTGATCAATTAAAAAAAAATTGTAATCTTTGGCTAGAAAGTGGTACACAGCAATTACAGTGTTTAACAGAGCAAGGTGAGATGAAACTCAACCTTTTCAGTTTGACACTGATTGCTTTACTTTTGCTAAGTAGTATCTTAGTCCCCCAGCACTGAGATGAAGGGGGTCTTGCTAGTAGGCTCCGCTCGGTATGAATGAGACTGGTAAAATCAGCCCTGCAGATAATTTACTAGAGACACTGTCTGTCTGTTATTGCGACTAATTGCTTAGGAATGTAATTGTATCATTCCTGTTACCAAAATTGATATTCCCTGCCTGACTCCAGCTAAATGAGTTTTTATTTTTGCAGAATTTCTGGGCTGTTGCATGGTAAGGCGTTGTGGTGGACAGCAGGCAGTCAGTGTTCGAAACAAATGAGGTTTTCCTTCATACCTGACACAGAGGTGTGTCTTAAGCGGTACTTTACTGTGCGGATGCACTAGCAAATGGTGTCCTTTCAGGCTGTACATGTGACAATAGCCTGTTTGAATGAGTATCCATGATGGTTTTAACACCAGCAAGAAATTAAAGTCCAAATAAGCCACTTCCCTTCCCCCGCTCCTTCCGGTAAGCGAGGGACCAAAAAAGTGCCTGGCTTTTCCTGCTGAAAGCACTCCTCCCAGCGATGATGTGGCTGGTATGGAATAACAGCACGGTCACACCCACATGGTGCTGAAACTCTACACCCTTTCTGTAACCAGGGCAGTCTCCTACCTGCTTGTCTAAGCCCCGTCCAGCAGAAAAACCATTTATAAATTAGCATAAAAGTAAACAAGGTGCGGAAGGCAAGCAGCCCGATGTATGTGCTTAACTTGCACTCTGTGGCACAAGCCCAGAGAGCAATTCAGTATCATTTAGGTACAAGTGGCATCGCTGAGAAATGTGATGGAAGACAACGACCTGTGCCAGCCGGAGCAGGGAGGGCAGAGATGGGTCACAAACCAGCCCTAGGTCTGCGTGGATTAGTGTCAGCACAGCAGACTTGAAGGGGATGGGCTGTGAATGTGCATTCCTAACTCTATTACTTATCCCCTGGGCCAGAGGGGCCAGATGGGTTGCATTGCATAGGCAACATATTTAATCTGTGAATGATCATTCCTGATGGATCCTCTCCAGACAGTCCAAAAGTTACATTACTGAGCCCCAGACTACTTTGCGTAGAAAGACAAGACCACCCAATCCAGTGCCTTTAGGGAAGGGAGAAGGTGGAATTGCTGTGATTTCACATTTTATCAAGCAGCTGTATGCTCCGTGGACAAAATGCTTATATACTGGTGTCTAACCCAAGGCAGCTAAAGCCATGCTTTGGTGCCCAAAAGTGTAACCGTATGATTTGTCACAGGAGTTAACAGGTGTTGGTACTTTTAAATGTTGCTATATCTCCTTTTATTTAGTTATGCAAAGTCTAGCCTGCTGCACTTAATTTCGTCTTAAGCATATACTATGCTGACAAAATATGGTCACCTTTGGGACTCAGGTTTCTGGAAACTGAGGTTTCCCATCCCTGAAAACATGGGACAGGGCTCTGAGCAACCTGATCTAGTTGAAGGTGTCCCTGCTGATTCCAGGGGGGTTGGACTAGAAGGCCTTTAAAGATCCCTTCCAACCCAAGCTATTCTATGATTCTATGACCAAATAGATGAAAAAGTAATCCATCACAGTATGGCCATATGGAGGGGAAAGCATGTTAAAATCCTTCCCTGAACAATTACGGCAAATATATGTTAAAAGGCTTTAAGACCTTGCACAGTGATGAGTCCATCTTTTGATAGGAGAGGTCACTGACTGCAACAACAGTGTCAGAATTGAAGCCTCTTAGTATATTATATTACTGTCTTGCAAAGATCTGAGACTCGGGTTTGTGCGGACTTACCACTGTCCTAACACAGGGGCATTCCCTTGATATGCTGAAAGCTTATCATCTGGAGAGGGAGACTTGGAAGAAAGGAAGTGTGCTTGCAGTTTTATGGGCAAGGAAATTGAAGGCTGTGGCTATAACAATTTTGCTTCACCACCCACTCAGATCAAGAGCCAAGTGCCCTCTGCCTTCACTGGGTGCACGGGAGCAGGTAGCCAGTGATTCCTCTCAGCTTGTGCAGAAGAGGTTGTGACAAAGGCTGTGGACCGCATCTGCACCCAGTGGGCTTTGGCACAGTGCCACAATTGATGCCACCTTCCCAGAGTCCCCTGTTACTGCAGGAAAAGCTTATATTACATGGAGGAGGATAATGCCTCAAAACATCCCCACTGGAATAAATAAGTACCTTAAGCTGAGAGTTCAAACCCAGCTTGCTTTTCTACTACTTTTGTAGTCAGTCTGGTAATTTTCATTTGGCCTAGGAAAAATAGAAATAAGTGTTAAATGCGTGCTTAAAAGATTGCCTCTCTTCAGAGAGATTTGTTATCCTTTTTCTCATTTTCAACAAGTAAACTTGCTTTTGCAGAGGAGATTTTGACATTAAGTGTCTTGATAGAATAATAGGCATGAGATGGATTGCAATCTATTGCCTCAAGACTTTGCCAATCATAAACTAAAATCAGTTAATGCATTGAGTTAAATCTTGCTATATTGGGCAATGTGCTAGTAGTATTAAAAAAATCAATCCAGAAAATATATTGATTATATTATCTCCATAGCAACAAATAATAATAGGATAATGTTAGCTTAATAATTGTGCTTTGTGAAAACCTTTCAGAATAATTACTGCATTGTGGTCTTTTCACAATGTGGAATGCAATAACGCTTCTTCCTTGACTGCAGTCACCATCAGCACTGCGTCAAGAGATGTTGTTTTTGTGTGCATGCATATGTATTCATGGGTAATTTTGCTCCGGGTGAAACAATTCAGCAGACTATTTTGGGATCCATTTTTAAATGGTCAAGACCACAAATTGGCAATTGTTTTCCATGTGGCTTGTTTTCTCCCACCCCCTCTGACAACTGGCTACTGTAAAAAGAGGTCGTTAACATTCCTTCTCCTGCCTCTTTCTTTACAAGGCACAAAGATTTTGGCATGTAACAAAACTAAATGTCCAGCTTCTCTGTTAAGGATCTGTGGGAGAGAGGAACTCTGCTCTAAAGACAGTGCTTCATATCTGTTCCTTTAATTGAATTTAATCCATCATCCTCTAGGAATGACTTGTTCTGCAGGAGCTGAGATATTTGCCTGTATTTTAAGGGACCTGGTTCTCTTGTGCATCCTACATTGTCATATAAATAATAACCTGAGGTTGTTATGAATATATAGAGATACTTTCTTACATATAAGCAGGGAGGTGTACGTATAACATTTTTAGCCTGAAATTTTGGCAGGAGAGTCAGAGGACTGATATATATGCTCTTCATCTGGGTCTTGCTCTTTACTTCCACATCAACCCTGTAATTTATATCTTGAGTTAAAAAGAGGCATTAACACAAATCCATGATGAAGAAGCCAAGTTTTTAGAGTGGCTCTGTGTAAGCTCTCCTCAGCAATAACAAAAACATCTCTATATTATCAACCCTGTGTTCAGCCCAAATCCAAAATATAGCCCTGTACCAGCCACTGTGAAGAAAAATAACTCTACCCTAGCCAAAATGAACACAACTGGTAAAATGCCCCAGTTTAATCCATGAAGCTTAAGCAGGGCTTAAACCATCCTGTGTCTATGTAAGGTCTTGGGGTCCTGGCAGTAGATCTGGGGTCTGTTCTCCTTCTGGTCATGCCAGTATTTCCTGCTGATCGAGGGCTGGGTTTGGAGATCAGCTGGCGCTGCTGCTAAACCTTGCACAGGCAGGAGCTTCCCCACGGCTGTTGCAGGGTGCCCTGTGCTATTCCCAGTGGTATGGTGGGATTGCCACTTTACTTCCAAGGACATGAATGGATGTCACATTCTCTAGTGGTCACTCCTCCATCCCTTTTTCTGTGGGACACAGAAAAAACACTGATGTCAGACAGGTTAAACTTTTAGCACCTCTTCTAACTGTGCATCGTTTTGTTTTGATTCTTACTTCTGGAGAGATTTTGTCATACAAATGTCCCATAATTTGTCTTCTTACTGTTTAGCAAACAGGGATCTCCTTTTCTTTGAGGACCTTCAGGAGAAAGTCCCTGCTTTGAAAGCACTACCTACAATGAGTGACCCTCTTGGACCTGGGAATGTGCAAACCCTCTGCTCCGTACAGGTGTACCGTGTACATAAGAAAAGCAGGAGAGTGCGAGAGTGCTGACAGTTTTCCATCTGAGATGACGTCTTCATCAGGAGCTTGGTTGTGCTGTTTTTCTCTCCAGTCCCCCCAGGTGGTTGCTTTATGGGGAGGATGTGATGGAAAGGTTGTTTTATATCCCTGGCAGTGGCTACTTTCTGCCAGTGGCCCAGCCTCCTAGGGATGTGGTTAATTCACAGGGAGAGGGAGGAGCAGTGGTTGCTCTCGACTTTGTGCCTTATGCCAAATCATCTAGTCCTGCATAAGTGTTGTACTGAATGAGAGTGCCAATCGTCTCTCTCCTTTCCTGTGTGCAGATGAATTCAGTTATGAAAGGACAGCTAAATGCATCAGTTCCTTTGGAAAATATCTGGTATTTGCAGGTGTGTAGCATCATTCACTAAAAAAAAAAAAAAGCAAGCCCAGATGGCTTGACAAGGTGGTTTTTTTTTTCTGGTGCTGCTGCAGAATCCAGCCCTGAGTGATGATCTAGAAACAGAAATGAATGGCTGACAGGAGCCAATTCAATCTCCACCTCCAAACCTGAATTCTTCTGTCTATGAAATTGTCACAGTTGGAACTCTGACTGTTCTTGACACACATCCTGTGCTTGCCGGTGCTGGCCGGTGATCTTACTGATTGCTAGAGCTCCCAAATTCTTATTCCACTGCAGTCTCCTGTTTAGTGTCCTTGTGCTATCTCAGCTCCTGATGCTCTCTGCAATCCTCTCTCCAGTCCACACAGGGATTGGCACTGTGTGTTTCTGTCTGCCTCTTGCTAATCCCTTTCCAGGGAGACCTGATACGGCTTTCTAGTGTTTCTGTTTTTCGTGCTCAGATCCTACCAACTACCACATGGGTGGTTTGGGTCTTAAACGGTGTTTGCCTTCAAGACAGAACATGAAGAGTAACTTACCTTATGAAAACAAGGAGATTTTGCTAGAACAGTTATTTAAAAATAGGTGAAGAGTCAGCTGCCTGCTGTAATGTGGCGGTTGAGGCTACAGCTTGTTGTATTCCCAAAGGGATACAACTATTCTCTTCTGCATGGGATCCTACAGCACATCTCTGTCTACAGTGGTTTGGGGCAGGTCTGTCCTACCTGGTGGCGTGTCACTCTGGGAGCAGGATGAAGCACAGGGAGTGTTTGTTCCCATGGCTAGGCTGAAGAAGTTGCTCCACAGACACGTTCCCCCTCCTGCCCTGCTGAATGTATGGGCTCACCTCAAGCCTTGTGCGTGTCAAGCTGATGTGTCTGCCCTTAACCTTGTGGCTTTTACAGAGGTGCCATGTGATAGATGGGAGTAAAAGGGGACCTGTCATGCCTATGCCTGGCCTGTCCATGCTCCAGATAGCAGCATGTTCTGCTCTCCATCAGAGGCCAGTACAATCTGTGGGGACATTTTTTCTGTTTTCATGCTTGAGAGCTGCATCCATACAAGGTGGGAATTAGACAAGAGGAAGCTAAACTTGTCTGGCCATGTTAAAATACAGAAATAGTCCGAGTATCTTTCAGTAGTGCATTAAGTGGCATGATTAATGTCTGTCACATGTAATGATCTTTCCAGGTCTCTTCCCTTGATGCAGTACTCTGTGTGCTGTCTAGTGCTTTGGTTTGGATACTGTTTTGTGTCTTAGCGTCATCGCAATAAAAGATCAAAATTTGAGAGCTGAATTTGTGATTATCTTGAGTTCTTTCAGGCGTGTGTTTCATCATTTCAAACTCGGTGGTCACAGATAATTAAGTGGCATTGATTTTATAACCAGGTCATATACAATGGCAGAGGCTCCTAGCAGTATACAAGGGGAATGTCTCTGAGGAGGCCAAGATATCTCCCACTGAATGAGTAATCTTATGTCCCATAGATGAGGTTTTCTTGAAACCCACCTGTCTAAATACTACCCAGTTAGGCAGTAGTGAGCAGTATGAGATGGCCCAGAGCTTGCATCAGAAAAGAAAGCTTAATCACTGTCATCCTAATTCTGTGAAGATGCAAGATTTGCACGTGGATGTGTAATTTTTCCAATGCTTATTTCAAAGTCTGTTTGCACTCTGTGGCACCCAAGACAGACAATGGGCTTGGTTAATATATTTTATCCTTTAAAATGACGTTTTCATGGTCTGAAGGAATCTGCTGCTGATAGGTCTGAGAAGGAAGGGAACACTCTTCTGAAGTGGAAAAACTCCTTGGAGGAAAGAGTCCCTGTCTCCCTTTCTTGAGAGAGAAGTCAACTTTCATTTCTTCGAATGCCACTTTGTTATCCCCTGAAACAGTGCTGTGTTGTCAGAGTGCTCCCCAAATCTTTGTTTTCCTTAGATTTAGCTACTGCGTCTGTCTGTCCTACATGAAGTTGTCTCAATTTCTTCAAATTACACAATGACTGTTTTGCTTCTCTTAAGGAAGGCCAGCAAAGAACACTGATAAAGCACATTCACCTTTAGTGAGATGTGCTGAATGCTTATGCTAATCCATCTGAGGCATTGAGCTCACAGTGAAAATCCACATTGCAGTGGTCCTCTATTGTACAGTGAATTCCCTCCTACAGAGAGCACTGTAATTCTCTGTTTTCCTGCTGTAATTTGAGGACGTAGTAATACTAAGGCAGCAAAGGTGGTTAGCCATCCAGTGGAATTACATGTAAGTAGAGATTGTGTAGGAGAGAATTACACTCCGTTTGGAAGGAAGACAACTTAGAAGACGTTTAGTGGAAATTACATACTTTAGTAAAAAAAATAAATCCCTCGTTCCTTTCTATTTTTTTGTAGTTTCTTGACTTATTATAAATATATGTTTATCAAAGGATCAGAAACTGCAGTGAGTCTGTAAGACCTCATATGGAGCCTTTCATGAACACACATTGAACAAATTGTAATTTTCTTTGTATGTGTCTTCATAATGACATGTTTTCTGGTTTTGATAAAGGTTCCTAGAAGCCTGAATAGGTGTCATCTGTGACATTTACTATGAAGTAAAATAAGGGCCTAGCAGGGGTAAGTGTTATCTAGACAATAGTCCTAGTAAAAATAGTAAGTTTGCAATTATATCTCTATAGCAGATATAAACAAGGTCTACGGTAACAGCAGGTAACTTTCAAATAGATAAAAAGAAATATTATTCAAGCCAGTGTAATCAGACTGGAGAATTCATCATTGCAATAATCAGGGAGTCAAATACAGCAGCTGGAATAATTTGAGGGTCTGGATAATTTTATGACTAATTACATTTGTAGCTATGCATACTATAAGAGTAATTCAATCTTAAGCTAATAGTTGGGTGAAGAAGAAACCTCCCTCTACTTAAAGCATTTTAGAGTTAGCCGTGCATATAGGGTTCTTTTCCTCATGCCTTTCTTCAAAGCCTCAGGCATGTGATATGTCTGAAAATTCAGAAACAGATCAAATTTGTTGATATTCCTTTCCTTTCTCATATACTGTCTGCGTTTCTGTGGCAGAGAAGGAATGTTTTTGTAAGCTACCAAGGAGGAGGATTGTGAAACCTTCAGCTTGTCTCTGGCTCTGCCATTGACTTCTTGTGTGGCATTTGGCAAATTGCTTAATCTTGTGTACTTCCAACTCCCCACCTGTGACAGATGGGCATTTTAACATCCCAGAGATGTTGTGGAAATGAAGTTTGTGAAGTGAAATGAGATTGAAAAAAGAGAAAGACAAAAAGAAAGCAAGAATCTCATTGCAGTATGCCAAATTAATGTATGAGACTATATCTATATGAGAATGAGTTGGAAAGTTAAGGTGAGTCAACTAGAAGTGTGAATGCAGTGTGCACATATGGAAGTGTAGTAAATCTTTTCCATGAGAAGAGTCCCTCTTATTCTAGAAGTGGCTGTAGATCTCCTTGAGGGGCTGGAGTAGAGGAGCTGGGTTATTCATCCTATGCTTAATTTTTCCAAAGTATCCACATCATGCCTCCTGTGCCTCAAAACCCTTCTTGAGGTTCTTGTCCCCACTGTTCTGACTAGAAGGCTGCTCTAAAATTTTGCTACTTTGATAGTCAATAAATTTTAGATAATTTCAAGCAACATTTATCCACAGCCAGTTTATACTACTTTGATCTTTTAGTAATGTAGGCCTTTATATTAAATAGACATTTTTCTCTCCCTGGTGATTCCTCCCAGTACCGTTCTAGACAGCAAGCATGTCTCCTCCCTTTGGTCTGCTAAAATGAACCTTTGGTTAGCTAAAATGGACTCTCCTAATCATGACTTGTAAGACAGGCCTTCTGTTCCCTGAAGATCCTTGTAACCCTTTTCCCCACTTGTTCCATTTTTAATTCATTCCTTTTGAACGTGGCAGCTCATCAGATTTACATGCAGCATTCCAGAGAAAGCCTATCCCAGATACTCTACATCTGTAGTTTCCATCATTCTTCTTTCCGTCATACATTTTCCATCATCTTTATCTTATGGTGAATGTGTCCATCCAGGTTTTTCATTTCTGTCTTATTTTCAAGCAATCACCTGCTACTGCAGAAGTTCTTGGAGTTAACAGTCTCTCTCTAGGGGCCTGAAGCTTTGCTTTCAACTAAAGACTCTCCTATGTTGCTGTTGTTCAGGTTCTTCAGGTCATCCAATTCTTCTGGTATGACAATCTCAGTTTCTCTGCTTGCTGAGGAAAGGATCTGTTTTTTCAGAACCATGTACTTCACTGAATCCTGACTACCTTTTGTGCTAAACTCAGTCCTCCAAACATTGAACAAGGTTTGTCCCAGGATTGACCCCTGAGAAAACTGTGGGATTTCCTCCTTTCCTGGCTGTACCTTTTCTTTCTACTCAGTCCATACTCACTTCCCTACAGCTTCGATGTTTACCATCTTTTGTCTTTTATCCTGATTTTCATCCTTTTGGGTGTGACGATGGCTCACCAGCCACCAGACCAAATGCATTACTGAAATCTGTGTGCATCTTTCATTGTTCCCTCATCTAGAAAATACGTTATCTTCCCAAAGAAAGACAGCAAGCAGGATATCCCATTTCCCATTCCTGTGACCCTCTTTCCATTAAGTATTTGCTGTGAAGTGGGGTGCCATGGGTTGCCTGAGGGACTGTTAACTGGCTGGAGTGGCTCCATCCAGCCATGCCACTTGGGCAGTGCAGGTGCTTTTGACTCGGATGTTAAAAACACATGGTGGGGTTTGTGAGGAAAATCTGAGGACTCAGGGTCCCACGCACTGAGAAATCTTGCATGCTATTGGGGTCAGGCTTGCAACTGTGTGCTTGCTTGCTTGCTTGGCTTCCCCTCCCTCCAACTCTTCAGTTACCAGCCCATTAGAATCAGCCATTAACCTGGTCAATGGGGAGAAACAGCAAATACCAGAAAGGATGATGTGCTTTTCTTAATTCCTGTTTGAAAACCTGACTGGTTGAAATGGTAAATGTCTCAAGAAAAGGCTGACAAGGGTCCAAAGCATGTCTTGCTTTTGTAATGCTGACACACCCAGGCAGAGAAGGATGGGATGAGTACTTCCCGGCGAGTGGTCTTTGGGGGTGAGAAGGTAGTGCCCTGCCAAAGCTGCCAAGGTGGCTTTAAGCTGGGGTGCTGAATGGGCATGACTGATATGTGTTGTGCCATCTGATCCTTTTGGGTGATAGGGTTGGTTGAGGTGATATCTGGATGCCTTCTTATCCTTTTTGTGGTACGACTTGAACCCAAAACCCTTGGTCCTCTCTGAGTGGGAGGGGTAACAGATGACAGAAGAAGAAGAGGGTAATGAAAGGCACGGGGTAAGGGCAGAGAGAAAGGAAGAGCTCACGCAAGAGGGGAAATAACCATGTTTCAGGGAGGGACTAAAGCCATTTCTCTGAAGTGAGACAGCAGCTCTTTGTTAAGGACAGCAAGGACTAATACAGCACACAGCAATACACCTGCCCACTTAGTTTTTATTAAAGATCTGAAAAGGTAGAAGGAAAGAAATTTACGATTTGTTTGGTATTTAGTTCAGGTAATTTTTTTTAAATTGTGTAATGAGAACACATTGTCCAAATTTTCATATGCAGATTCAATTAGTGTTCAGTTAATTAGCCTTTACAGATGAGATTAACTTAATTACATAACACTAACCTCTCTTAATAACTATTAAGGGTACGAAGGCTGCCTTTAATAAATTTAGAAGGGCTATATGTGTTTTTTAAAATCTGAAATGACATACACATAAATTAAACCAAATTACACACAGAGGACAACCATTAATGGTAACGATCAAAGGAAACAAACTATGTACATAGCTCAGAATCAGGCTGCTTAGAAGTTCATGCTGTGTTCCTCCTCTTGTCTGCTGGCATCCTAGTGATTTCACTAGGATTATTACTGGAGATGATGTACAGTCTGGGGTCATTCCTTCAAAGAGGGTTGCAG
This sequence comes from Lycocorax pyrrhopterus obiensis, assembly GCA_014706295.1. Lineage (NCBI taxonomy): Eukaryota > Metazoa > Chordata > Aves > Passeriformes > Paradisaeidae > Lycocorax > Lycocorax pyrrhopterus. The sequence goes on along the minus strand of JACSVZ010000015.1, from coordinate 56,231,246 downwards.
ACTGATACAAGGTTGCTCTAATTAAATGTTAGCTTGTGTTAAAAAAAATTATTTTGGGTACTAGGTTATTAGCAATTTTCTTTTTCAGGTGGTCTAAGGAAAAAAGACATGCGAAAGCCCATTGAAGGCTAAAAATCTGATCCATAAATGTCATTCATTGTCATTATGTACCATAAATAACTGTATAGATTTTTTATCTCTTGATATGAGGTGTGCACTCAAACAATGATGCTGTGGTTATTAATATCACAATGAAACAGAGCATCACATCTGATATAGGGTAATAAGTGTGGAGCATATATGGGACAAGTCATGGGATATGACATCTTTGGCTTCTGAGTCACAAGTTTGAATCCAGGGTGTCTTGGTAAAGTGACTGACATCAGATAACATCTGATACTTTTCAGAAGGCAGCAACAAAAGAAGCCTTTTTCCCTTGGCTGTTCTTGCATGGGTAATGTTTCCCACTTGCAGTGAATTTTGATGGGCTCATCACATCCATCTCCACAGAGCTCAGTAGCTTTTGTGACATTCAGTACACTACAAAATTCAAGGGCTACCCTCATTGCATTCTCTAGGACCCATTTAGGAGTCCAAATTTTGACTTACTGTCAGGAGCATGCACCTGCTGGATCCCAGCTTTGTGGCCCTCTTCAAACCATTTTATCTCGTGACCCTGAAGGACTATAGTGAAGTTCATAAACCACATCATTTGTTTTCCACCTGCAGGAAGCTGAAATGTTCAAAGCATCCTCCATACAATCTGTCTCATTTCCCATTTGCAGCCACGAGATCTGCAGGTATTGAGCAACTAAAACGAATAGTTTGGATATGCCTCATGTTAAATACCCCAAAAATCAAAATGCATTGCTTCTCTCTGAAATACTGCCTCTTTCTGAAAACTTTGGCTTAGTGCCTACAACCATTTTCAGCAAGGAGGGAAGATGACATTGCTGCAGATTTTTTCCTTGCTGTGAGGAACTAGCAAGGTGAATATGCAATGAGGAGGAAATTGCTGAAGTATCTGTCTTGGAGTGGCAGAGTCTATTGAAGAAAAGGAGAGGGGGTACTTGAGCAATTGCAGCCCTCTCCTGTATGCGGCTCAAGCTGAAGCTTCAACATTCGGTATCTCAAGAAAAATGATTGGCAATGACCAGATTGTGCTCTGTCTGATGCAGACCCAAATCTTGTTCTCTTCCGTGGGGTTTGTACCTGTATCCCTGAGAGCAGGATTTGGCCTTGTGAGTGATTCTATCCTCAGATGCAGCTGATGATATGTGCTCAGAGGAAGGGGAGAATGCAAATTACCTGCAGGGAGGCAACCGCCAGCCATGTAAACAAAGAACCTTCTGGGTGTGCAGCAGTCAGCCCACTTGAGCTGCTGTTTCCATGGTATACCAGATGCTGTAAAATATGCTTTCTTTGGGGGAAGAAGCTTTTCCTACTCCTGCATTATCTTGTTTGATGATGGACTGTCCTCAGGCTGGTACCTCACTGTATGGGCCACAGCGTGACAAGTCCCCCCTGGCCCAAGCATTTTCTGAGTTGATGATGATAACTCACATTCTGCAGCTTCCAAACAAAGAAAAAAACTAAATGTTTTTTTTTAAACTTGGAACATCATTGCTAACTATTCTTTTAATTGTTACTAGTGAGTGTTTAGTGTGCTACAGTTCTTCCTGGTCCACATGGTATCATACCATAATACTGTGTATTGTTTTGCTTTTCTGTTTCCTTCTGTTTTCCTAAAAAATCAGAATACATATTTTTCCCTGATTATTCTCTTCCTAATACCCGTGTTGCTTTGTTATAGTTCCTGGTTTAGGGAGGTTAAAGCCACTGGGTACAAGCCAGCAGGTACCGTTTCGGAGTTTGACTGAAGATCACCCAGTGGATAAATATGAGGAAAGGAAGCAAAGAGAGGTGGTCTCTACTTCTGTTTTCTTGGAAAACAGCAGCTGGTGGTGAGCTGGTGCTTGGTTATATCATAGATACTAAGTACAAGTGCAGTATAAACATGGACAAGTCTGCAATAATTGCTTGAAGCAAACCAACCTCAGCAAGTGTAAATAAGTTAGCGAAAGCACTTATGGGGCTTGCTGTACTTCAGACATGACTCACGGGAGGAGGAGGAGGATGTTTTTAGGGTACCTGTCTACTGGAAGCCGTGTTTGGGGATGATGCTGCAAAACTGGTAGAGCTATGTGCATGTGGCATATCCCCTCACTCTGTTCTGAGTCCATGCAGGTTCATTGGCTTTCCTCGTGGCTATCAAGAGCAAACACAGGTGCCTTTTTATGACTCCAGCTTCCTCCAGCTGAAAGGTGTGTCTTGGTGTGTAAGGGATACACGCACGTGTTCGCTGCCTTGCCTACACTCTGGCCACCACAGCTCTGTAGGGTTCTGTGTGTGCTGTTGGTGTCTCTTTCCCAGGCCTGCTACCACAAGACCTGCTACCAGGTGCTTACCAGGCCCCTGAAGGAGGCTAGGACAGCAGTGGGTCCCAGGGGTGAACCTGGGAGGAAGGTAGTGGTGAGCATGTGTGTGCAGTGGTGCAAGGCATGAGAAAGTGTCCTGGAGTGTAGAGAATGAAGGCTTCTTTTACTCCTGAGGATGCTTTCTCACAGGCTTTCCCAGGTGCTTTTCAACTCCTTCTCTTTCCCCATCCTGCAGGCTTGTACTTCTCACTTTAGGAAAAAAAAATTAAGTGTGGTTAATTTTAAGCCAGTGCAATTATTTAGGAGTCCTGGAGGTGGAAAACCAGTTACTGGTTAACAGACCTGATTTGAAAAGTGTTCTGCCTGAACCCCCTACTGTAGTGAGCCAGAAGCAATTCTTCCAAGAAGCTGGCTTTCTGGAAGGCTTTTTCACTGAATCATTTAAAGCCTAGGCTTCTTGAAAATGTTAATATCCTGCTGGCTCACTGGAATGCAGCTGGTGGGTACAGCAAGTGCAATACCTATGTGCGTGCTTGCAATCCAAAGCACAAGTGAGCAGGCAGGGTTCAGGCTGCAGCGTGGGTGTCCTCGCTGAAGGCTCAGGCTAGGAGGGAAGTGGGCTGGAGAGCAGAGCTGATTTGGCATCGTCCCACAGGACTGGAAGCTGCTCTGCCTGCCCTGACCAAGCAGTGCAGCTGTGATAGAGCAGCGCTTGGCACCCCTCTGTGTGCCTGTGCCCGGTGACCTCGAGCCGTGCCCTGTGAGGCGCTGGAAATGTCCGCTGTGCTTGGGCAGGTTGGGGCTGCTCTCCTGGGCACAGCGGTCAGAGCGTGCCCGTGGGCTGAGCCTGCTGTGCCAGCCTTAAACAGCCGCCTGGAGAACAGCGCTGGGGGAATCCGACCCCAGGGTTCCCCCTTGCATCAGTAGACAACCTTTATAATGCTGAAATCATAGCAATTGCAGGCTGAAATCCTGCAGCGGCTGGAGTATCTCTGTAGCAAAAATGGGAATATCTCTGTAGCAAAAATGCAGGTCGGTGTGAATGTATATGTGCCTTTTCCCCTCCCGCAGTGTCTGCAGGTAAAAGCCTTTTTGAGTTAGCTGTATGTACTTGTGGTATTACAAAGGCTTTGTCCACCTTAGTTTGCTAATGGATGAGGCTTTTCTGCTTGCCTTAGTAGTAAAGAATTTTTCAGGGTAGAATATATATTCTTTTTAGGCAATATGCATTCTCCTCAGGCTGTCATCTAATCCACCTCTTTCATAATTTTATCCTTAGTGTGTCTTCTTACACATTATCCAGTGTTTTTTGGAGCTAAAGGAAAACCTAGAGTTCTTGTCTTAAACTGGAGACGTATTGTCCTGCAGAATAAAAGTATTACAAGTCCAGGATTTAAAAAAAAATAATAAAAAAAAAGCACAACTGTACTAGAAGAATAAAAAAAAATAATTGAGGGGCTCTGTAATAGGAGGAGTGTAGGTGGTGGCAAGTGCTTTGCTAATTTGGACAATAAGTTAGCACCCAAGGGTGCTAAGTCGGATCATTACTTTTGGTTACCAGATTTTCTTTTGCTTGGTGCGGTAAAATGCTCTCAAAGCATACACACATTACATGGGCTTGTTTATTTATGTCAGCAGTAGGTGTATTTACAGTAGTTTGTGTTGTTCTAGCTAATATTCTGTGGTATGTCATAAAAACCAAGAAAGATTCAATATGAGTCAGAAGTATTCTACATTGTTAGCGAATTTTCTCTGAAGAATGAAGATAGATCACAATAGTCTTTCTTCCATTAATTATAAATGCAGATTAATGCAGTCAAATGTGTTACTTTTTCCATAGACAACTTACAATGGAGTATGGTTCTCAAATACTGTGGTTTCATTAAAACAGATTTTTTTATGTTCACTTTCAGGGATATATTTTGCACACCTTCTTTAGATTGATCAATTTGAATTCATTTAAGACACTAGCAATTTAGTATAGTGGCAGGTTTATTTAGATAAATGGATACCAATTTTCATCAATTATGAAAATGAAACACAGTAAAAATACTAAAAAATTCGTAAAAATACATCTATTTACTATTCTGCAGAGTGTACCAGCTGACTGCCTTGCGCTAAACTCTGACTTGGCAGGTTTGGGGTTTTTTTAAATAATGCGACTAAAACCAAAACAAGATGACATTGCCATATTCCCTGGGCTTCCCTTTTGGGTAGTAAGGCATATACTTATCCTCTTATTAATTTCTCTGTTAGTTTTCCACCCATTCACATATCTGAAAAAAATTGAGTCAAGACCAAAATGATGAAATTAGTATAAAAAGAATAAATCATGAAATGGTAACAGATTTTGGAGTGTAAAACCTTGATGAAAACATGCTTCATGGCTGTCCATGGCTGTCCAGGTCTTTTTTTGGGTTTGGGATTTGTTTTTCCAGCCATCATTTCTAGACTCTGTGTATGTCACAGGTGGACAATGATAGAAAGGTGAGGTTATGAGTTAATACCGTGGTTTTCCTGGCTGAGGTTCAAAGCTTTGTGTGTGTTAGAAACCATGTGTAATAGAGCTTCTGCTGTGCACTTCTCTAAAATGCTGTGTTATTTTTCTTTCTTCCAGGGTTTTTGGGAAAACCACACAAAACTCATAACGGAGTATGGGCCTGTTTGTGGGTAAGCTTAGCAGTGCCATCAGCTTTCTTCTTTCTATCTCTTGCTCTTTGAGTTTGTGGGGTGGGAAAGGAGAAAATACCAAGATGTTCATCAAAATACAGAGTGCAGTGCTTCAGTCTGGGGGACAGAGGTGGAGGTGGTTTGATTACATGCAGCAAGTACTCTTGGCTTATTTTAGTTCAGCATTTGGCATTGGACTTCATTTTTCTCTCTCTTATTTTGATTATGCACATGAAGTTTGGTCCTTTTCAGAACTGTACAAACCTACCAGCCTTCAATATTCTCTTTTCATCTGCATATTCTTTATACTTACAGTGAACAGTGGAAATAATAATGTGTCATCTTAAAAACCCCTCAGTTTATGAAATAGTATGAATTTGATTCAGCTGTTGCTATCTATATTTATGCAAAATTCCTAAACTTAAAATACAATGAAGTACAGATTAGAAATGAGGCATTCCTCTCTCTATAGCTCAGCTGGGCAATCTTTGCAGTTTATTGGAAGTAAAGAGGGTTTAAGCAGTATATCCCTTCGTAGAAGCCCTTCCACATTTCTCTGAATGTCATTTCTGTTCCAAGAACTACTTACTTTCCAGTTGTCATCATTTAAAGTGGAAATGTAGTTGTTTTGTGGTATCTTCTATTGTTGTGGACAGTTGGTGTTTGTAGCACAACTATTATTTCAATATATAATTATCAGGCAATATCCACAAAGTACAGAACACGTCAATTTTTTTTCCCCCCCTGTGGTCTGCAAGGAGTTTAAGACACTTGTAAGAGAGCATGTATGAATGTCTGGGTGTGTACATATTTGATTACAAAACATACCAATATGCTCTTTATGCTCTTCCAGCAAAAAAGCTCTAGCAGAAAGAAGTCAGGCTCAGGCATTTGATGTTCTAGTCACAGCCGCCTTGTGGCATTTATGCTCAACCCTAAGGACAAAGTGCTGCAAGAAGTGATGGAAATAATGAATTCCAAGGGTTAGGGACTTGTCTAGGAGGAAATAATACAGTGTCTTGGCTGGCCAGGAACGGGAAAAGATATTCATTAATGCTGTGGCAATTTGTATGTTGTGTAACAAATGGAAAGTGACTGAGGCTTATTATCTCCGTGACCTTTGGTGTGATGCCCTTAAATGACAATAATGTAAGAACACTGGCATTCATTCCTCAGTATACTTCCCTCCTTATTAATATCATCCCTATTTTTTTTCTAAGCTGAATTTGAGACAAGTTGCTATTTAGTCGTCTGTCTGCTCACTCAGCCAGGCAAGGCTATGTCACTGGAGAAAGAGATGTATAATCACAGTGTGTGAGCAGATAGAAAGTTTCATTTCTCCAATCTACTTACAGACTGTTAGGGAATGAAACCTCTGTGAGACTTGCATGGACTGCAAAGCTGGATGATGGTGGTCATGGTCAGCCAGGAGATAGTTCTGCCTCTTTGGGATTCCCTAGGTAGGAAGAGTGAGCCGATTGGGCATAAGTATGCTTCATTTATTGCATGCATGGAAAACTCAATTTGTGAGGCATCTAGGAGGCTGGCAGAGAAAAAAAATGCTGCTTTTTGATGTCTCCCAGGAAAACAAAGCTGGATGCAGACAATGCTGTGTTCGAGGTAAGGTCTATTTGTAGTTGAAGGAGGATGTTTTAAAACCTGGCTTGCGAGCTGCTGTTCAATAGGTGGGGTATGTGTCGGGGGTATTTATCACGTTCCTGTCAATTAAAGAAATTCCTTCTCCTTCCCTATAAGTCTTCAGTGTGATTCTTTTTGTGGTTCTTTGAAATAGGCAAATAAATGGTAGGTGTGTTTATGTGTATACTCTCAGCCAAGTATTGGATCTGGCAGATGGAAGAAGATGTGGCATTTTTCTTTTCCCAGATTGAAAACTGCTTTCCAATAAGCATAAAGAGCAATGATCTTTATTTCTACAGTGGTGAAGTGAGTTGAATACAAATCTTTGGAACTGAAGCCTTTTTTTCTTCCTAAGGTCACTTGAATAGTCTGAATGATACCATCACAACTGTTTTCTTTTGTGTGTGAATTGGTTTCCTTGACAACAGGATGTCAAATCAACTTTTCAGCTTTAATCAAGTCAAAACAATATATCCCTTCCATTCCAAAAGGCCTCAAGTCGAAGAGAATTATTTCAAGTAAGGCTTTTGTAGGTCACAAAAGCTTTTTTTCCCTTTCGCTCCCGTGTGCAAATCCAGAGGAGAGGTGATGGTATTGATATTTTAAAAAGAGAGACAATGCAAATAGTCCTCAGTTGTGAGTTTGTGCTGTGAAAACTGTTTGTTTTCATACAGAGGTGGCCCAAGATGGAGGCCAAGGCAGAAACAAACAGCTCTGGTTTGGTGCAAAAGCAGACATGGAGTATTTCTATTCAACAGGGGAATCCAAGTCACTGATGTGACTTCTGAAGAGGTCCTACAACAGAGTGGTAGTCTTTGATTTAGCTATAATTTGGAGTACCTTCTATAAAAATGCTTCCTCTACAATATGTGTGCTATTTCATCATAACAAAAATAAAGTTGAAAAAAATCCTACTTGGAAAACAATGTACTAATACATATTGAGATTTGCCTTGAATATTCTTCTATTCACATAGGAGTTCTGCAGAAGAGTACCCCTGTTTGCTGTGGAAATTAGTGATTTACACCACTCATTTTTTTGATGAATATTGATGCTTTGATACTTTATTTTCACCTCCACCATACCGAATAGTTCCATTTCAATTGCAGGTTAATGGCTACTGATTGGAAATAGGTGATAAAAGCAGACTGAGAAATAAAGAGGGACAACATATTTTACGGAGTCAGAGAAGCAACTACTACAATGTGAGCAGAGGTATAGAGAGAGATAGTTTTACTTTCTATATACACTTCATATGCAATTGACCACTCTACTGCAATTGCATCATTATGGCTTTACAGAACTGTAAGCATGTATGGCTGATTTGAAGCTAAAGAAATCTGCCAAAATAAGTAATATATTCTTGGCCCAACAACATACTACCAGTGATAGTAGAAAATATGACACAGCCCCACATGGGCAACTGATTGCTCTGGGATGAAGGAACTTACTCTGCCTTCGACTGTAGCAGTGCATTTGGGCATGGGGAAGAATGTGAGAGATCATAACATAGACCCCACTCTGTGTAATCAAAGAGTGAGAACAGATTAAAATTCAGTGCCATTTGTGGGGTGACACTCTTTCTTCATGTTGTTTTGCATCTGAAATAGCTGAATAGGTCAAACCCTATTCTTTCTCTGCCTTGACTTGAACACTCAACTTCAACCTGCTGTGAGAAATCTGAAGATGTCTGTAGTAGAAGCTCTGTTCTGTCACTGGCAAGGCTTGAGGCTTTCCCCTTTAGTGGATGGAAGAGGGACATGTGTTTCTGGGATTTGGGCATCTGGAACTTTACTAAAAGCCTTTTCCTTCCTTCTGCCCTCAACAAATACCTTGGGACAAACCTAAGGTGGATAGGGCAGGACCTCCTCCTGCAGAGAGCAGCTGATGTCTTCATCATGGGCCGAATTTAACTGAAGAAACAATGTCTTTATTGCTATTGTAATTTCACAACGTTTTTTAACCCCTCTATTTCTAGCCTTATTCTGCTTTCTGTGGAAAAAGTAATTCCGGGACAAGTATTCTCATCTTTGTTTCTGAAGGCTTACGTAAAGAAATAACTTAGTTTTATGGAAAAATCTTATCCTCTTTAATTTCCTCTTTTGCACTGGTGTGGTCTCATGGACTCACTGCCTCTCTTGTGGTACTTCCTTTGGTTTGATATTTTAAAGAATTCACTTTTTATATTTCAGCTAGAGAAAATCACACCTGGACAATTACAGGGAAAAACAAGCTTCCTGTTGCTGTTTTATAGCTCTTCATAGTCTCAGTTTCACACGTAACCTGACAGGGAATTTTGGTAGCCTCACTTGCCTGGATTTTTGTTTTCTGAAAGAGCAATATATTTTTTTGGTCAGTGTCAGGTCTTTCATATTTCATCAAGATTTATATTCTTCTCACTGTTTTCTCCTTTATGTGTTGTGATAAGGTTCTTTCACTCTCTACGATTGTTGACCAGCCCCAGAATTGCTGTTGTGGGTTAGAGTTATCTCTTTCTTCCATTAACTACCTGCAAATTGTACAGTACAGCAGAACCCCTAACTTTGAGCACATGAGTAATCACATTAAAGTCAATGGTATTACTCAACATGCTTCAAGTTAACCAGAAGTCTGTCTACCTTGCTGAATCAGACCCATAAAACAATTGCATCTGTTACTTAAAAATATTTTTAGTGCTGTTGGTACACATAAACACTTAGTTCTATTGTACCTGGAAGAAGTTAATGGGGAGAAAAATATTTCTCCTCCCTCCCCACCCTCTTTTGATAGCACTTTGCATGTAGACAATTTAGTTGCTCTTCTGTGAAATGTGTTAGCCATTCCCTCTGAAATGGAAAATATTATTGCATAAATGGACAGAACAATAGAGCAATCTTAATGTTTTTAAGTTAAACTTTCAGGTGCCTTTTTTTTATTATCACTATGAGGATTTGTTAATAGTAACCTATTTTTTTTAAAGTTGTCTTTTAAAAAAGAACTGAAACCCAAAAATACTCCTGGCAGAAACTCCAGGGCAGAATTCATGGTACAATGCTACATCTCCATCTGAATCCACACACTTAACCGTAATTAGGTGTTGGTTACAGTTGGCTCCAGTGGTTAAATCAAGCTGCTGGAACAAGCCCTGTGAGTTACTTTTGGATATGTCATCATCAGCTTCTCCTCTTGTCTCTAGAGTTAATTGGTCTTAAAAGCATAGCCTTCTGTGGGACTGATGCCTAAAGATTTACCCAAAAGGTGGCATACCACACTGTTCTGGGAGCTGGAATCTGTGTCACTGTTACAGGTGGAATCGTTTTTGTGGCTGCCTGATCATTTTTGGAGTATTTTACATTCTGCATAAGCCGATCTGTGGACTGCAGTTTATTGGCCAAGTTTACAGTAAATTAGTTGACTAGTTTATTTCTGGCGTGTTTCAAATGTACTTAGGTCTCTGGAACATTGCAAATTGATACCTAGTGTACTAGTAATGTCAAAGGTATTTCTTAATGAGCGGCTCATAGCCACAGACAAATCTGCTGTGTAGACTGTGACCTCCTATGAGAACCGTGCAACTTGAGCTTGTGTACTCTGTGATGGTTCTTGATTTGTTACTATAGCCTCTGGCTGTCCCAGTAAGGTCCAGAGACATTTGTGTTCTGTGTATACATAGACAGAACTCAGAAGCCCACCAAAAACTCACAGCTCCATCCCTCAGGGCAGGCAAAGCCATTTGGATGGAAACCTTTGGTGCAAGTGGTGATCTCTTCTGTGTGCAAAGCTCTTCCACTCCTCTCTGAGGCTCCAGGCGTGGCCCTGGGGTGGCTGAGCTGCAGGCATATGCTCACTGTTGTGCTTTTTCCCAAGTTTGTTTCCTCCATCCAGTCTGTCCACGACTCTACTGCAGCTGTTTAAGCCGATGTAAGTCAAAGACCTGATGTAATCTTTTACAGATCTGGAAAGAGAGTGTGAAATCCAACCGTATGAGACAGGCATTTTATGTGCTCTTGGCAAGGCAGCAAAGGACACTGCCTGTCACCTGCACTGTGTTCCTGATGCTTGTTTCTGTACTTGGGGTGTGTGCAAACTGCTGGGATCGTAGCTCCAGCAAATTACTGTTTGTGTAGGGGAAAATCTCCTGGTTGGTATGGCTCCACTGATGGATTTGGCTGGACACAGGATGGCTCTGTGAGATTGGCCAGAACTGTGCGATCTCCTAAGATTGTACCATATCTTAGCATCTGAGGAATCTGGTTAAATCTTGGTCTGCTTCTGTGTGTGCATATAGCAGCCTTGGCTGGGAGAAGGTTTCACCTCCATTTCCTCCTGCAGAAGTGTTTCTTCTTGGTTCCTTGCACGCTGGTACTGTGCAGCATTTAGCTGTTGAAGCATAGACCTTGAGAGCTCCATTTTAGGATTATTTGAAAAGTGAAGTTTCTTTTGAAAATGTGCTGAGGAGTGTTTTACAGCTAATATACAGCACAGGTGATCTTTGATCTCTGCTGCCTGCTTCTTAGCTAATTAATGGTTAAAATTATAGTTTTAAAGGGAATGAGACTGCTAAACAGATTGCTTCTTCTTATCATGTTACACCTGCTTACCACAATGTGTCATCCTCATTCAAGGAAGGGGGAGGAAATATTCTGAGTTACGAAAACTAGTTTCTTAGACTCAATTTCACATTGCTCTACCTTCTTCATTATCTACTGGAGCCTGTCTTTGTTAAACTTCTTAACAAGCTGTGAAGTCCGCCTTGTCATTTCCCCCCCCACCGCCGCACCCCTTTCCACCATTTGGAAAGAAGCAGGTGGAGGGCTTTTAAAAGACTGAAGAATCTGAGGCATTATTTCAGTGTACCAATCCTCCTAGAAAGTACGGGAAACAGCAGCACTGTAGATTTAGCTGTGCATATTAAATGCTTTCATTAGAATTTCCTACAGCACTCAGAAGTATTGATGCAAACCTAAAGCAGATACATGCAATATGCAACGTTCAGTAGCTATTAATGGTCTCTGACTTCACTCACTGTGTATCTGATTATGAACTGGTGCTCCCAGTGTCATGCATGGTAATTTTTTAATGCATTTCCTGAATAATTTCCCCTCACTCTGCATAGAGGGAGGAAAATGCATCATGCCTCCCAATGTGTGTGTCTGTGCCCTTCCCGTTCTTGGCAGCCTTTGAAGCAGATCAACTTTAATGCTCAATTCAGGAACTTCTCCTGCCTGCCTTGGTCACTTCACAGGAGAGTCAAATTACTGCCTCTGTGGGTGACTCCCTAATGCCAGTTTCCACTTCTTTCTGCCAGCCTAGAGAAATCCAGAAGCAGCTTGTGACTGTTTTGTGACTGTGCTATTGAGCAAAGGGGATTTCCCTTTTCCACAGATGCCGCTCTGGGGTCTGGAGAAGGATCCAGAGAAGAAACTGCGGATCAGCAGCCTGTTGTATGTGCCTGTTGTCTGCAAGCCTAGTACAGGCTGGAGTATCCATGGCTCTGTCCCCTTGTCATGCCACCTGCTAGGAGCCCCAGGATGCACGTGCTGGTCGGACCTTCTCTGCCCATGCTGGGGAGCTCATGGGGCTTCTGCCCCTTAGGACAACAAAGCATTGCACAGGAATGGATCTGGGATGTCTATTAATTAGTTTCTTAAAAATAGTTGTATTTTCCTTTGTGAGGATGACTACCCTTTGCCAGCTCTTGACAGAGGCATTTCCTATCAAGTGCTGCCCTCAATGCCGTTGTTCAATGGTGCCACCACTTCTCTGGAGTTTGTTCTGGTTTTGGCTTTTTCCTTTCACAACCTTGATTCGTAGGATCTGTATTTATGCTTTTTCATACTTCCTTCCCCCCCCCCCCCAAATATTTGCTCTGGGTTTTTCTTTCTCTTCTCTTCTCTCCATCCTATTTAGCTCTATGCTATCTTACCTCCATGCTCTAATTTTTATTCCTCCCTGTTTTTCTTATCCAGGTTGAGTTGTAAACAGTAACATGACCTGACAATTTTAACGTTATTCCAATGTTTTTATGTAATTCCATAAATCTCTTCATTACTTTTTTATTGTTTTGTCATATATAGGTTTTAGTTTTTCCTCTACCTTATTAGTCTGGGGATCAATTTTAGTCTAATATATTTTAGTAGTAGAAAGGGGAACAAAATATCTCCTTTTTTCTTTGTTGGTTTGGCACCATCTTAAAATTGCCCTTTTTCTCTGTTTGACTACCTCTCTTCTTTCCCTGGAGAGTCTGCTTTATGTCAGACCTTCTGCTGGCAGTGAACTGGCTCTGATTTCATCAGGCAATAGGCAAAAGTATACCCCACTGCAGAGAAGAAGTTGTTTTCAGCTGTTACTTTGTTCATTTGTTTTTTCCTGTCTTGGGGAACATGGAATGAGCTGAGCCACCATTACCCTGGGGATTGTGAATCTCTCTCCCTCCAGTAAATTTAGTGGCTAAACCTGAAGGCTTGTCTTGAAGAGGGATTTATTTTAGTAATATTGATAAAATTCTACAAGTATAATTAAAAAGCTATAGTAATGTCAAAAACCCTCCCATGCAGAGACACAGCAGCTCTGCAATGACAGACACTGCATCAGGGAAAAGACTGACCATGTCCCCCAGCAATTATAGGGGGATGCTCCCATGGGAGTTTTTTCTAGTCAAACTTTATTAAGATTCAAATCGTGTCTTGTCCCAGAGTTTCCTCTCTGCCCCATGTGAACAAGGCTGAAAAAAGTGGTCTGGACCTTCAAGCTGTTGTTTACTTCAGTGTAGCTCCATTGCAGACATAGAGTCATGACTGTTGGAGGATCTTGACTTAATGTTTTTAGGTCTCTCTTATTTTATATAACTTCAATTTTTCGATGATGGTGCCTACTGAATAAAGTTAGGTTTTGTACAGGAAATTTTAAGACATACCCACACCTCTTAAAGTAGTTTACAGAAAAAGGAGTGAGTTGGGAGCAATGTTCTGACTGTGTAAGGTCTAGCAGCAGAAATTTTATCACTCAGCAATAATCCAAGCTTTTCTGTCAATGTTGGAATCTATTTTATTGAAAAAGGATCTTGGCAAGGACACTGGGAATTGCTGCAGAGTCTTTCAAAGCGACATTATGTGAGGATCTTGGTTCTTCGGGACCTTTTATTGTATGGAACATCTTATGAAATACTCTGTGTGAAGGGCCAAAGTAAAATGTTACCAAAGCAGCCTAACAATTTTATATGTCCACTGGCTGTCCATTTAGGCCAGTAGGAAATAAGCTATGTTTGGGGCAGGAGAAGGAGAAAGTAGGTCTCCAAGTGCAATACAGAGACAAATGTTAAACTAGGTCAGATGGTAATGTAACATCACATGGAAAGGCATTAGTTTTTAAATATTAAATTCTATTAAAGTAATTTAAATTTTTATTTTTGAAATAGAGAAGTATATTACAAAATGGGCAGATTAATATTTGAATTACCTAAACTTGTTCTTACTACAGACCCATATTTTCTCCTGTCTCAGTGGCATTTTATTTGCTTTTGTCCTGTAACTAATACAATTGGATTTTCATCAGTAGTGAAGAACAGAAGCTTGTGAAACTACCATAATTTTCATTCTGTTCATTTCCTAAGCAAAATATTTAAACAAATACACAATTTATAAGCCTTGGAGCAGACCCTGACACCCCTTTGATACACCACTGTGTTTATACCTACTCACAGGACTGCTCTGGGCATTGCATTCAGTGTATTTCCCAATCTTTTGCTTCTTCTGGGCTTGCCATTTTGGATGTTGGATTTCTGCAGGCACACATGCATTCCCTGCACTGGCTGGCACGTGCACATGGCTTCCCTGCACTCTGAAATCCACAGGCTGTCCCAGCTGCCAGAGGAGTGGAAGCAGTGGATCACACTGAGGTCAGAGGACAAGGGGTGTTGCTGGCAGTGCTAACCCTGCCATGTAGGCAGCATTGCCTATACACTGGAAGGTCTCTGCTGGATTTAAAAGGCTCTGGGTGAGAAGAGCGTAATCAATAATTGCAGATATTAAAAGTGGTGCCTTCTCATGCTTTCCTGCCTTTTTCCCCTTCCTTCTTTGCCTACAGGACACGAAGCATCTGAATCCCCCAGACAATTGCTCATGCATTTACATTTTCATTTGCTTGGTTTATAGCAGGATTGTTCCAGCTTTTGGGAGGGGCAGCTATCAAAGATGTACAGGCACTGCCATTGTGTTTTATTGTTCCAGTCTATTTTTCCCTGTGAATGTAGGTGGGAGTTTTTCAGTGGGTTGGTTTTGTGGTTTTTTTTTTACTTTCTCTTTCTTCTAAGAATTTATAACCCTTTTATTGTCAGTCTTCAATCATTTTTGATAGATCAATATATTTACTTCAATGATGGTTCATCCTACAGTTGTGCTTGTATTCTTTTTTTTTTTCTTTGTTTATAGGGGTTATGAATAGATTCAGGGGATTGTATCTCTGCTATACCTCTGTCATTGCATGAAGATCAAGTTGCTTGAACTTGGCCCAATATCTTTATATTTAGAAGGAATATTAGGTGTATACATTGGTCTGTGTTCAAATTGACTGGTTTTTCCTTTTTTCTAAGTAGACTTTGAGCAATTAAAAATGCCTCTTTTTTTTTAGAAATTTTCTCAGAATTCTTAAGTATGACTGCTGGTGTTTCATGTACACTCAACTGTTTGGAGGCAAGGGCTAGAGGAAACTGCTCCTGCAGACTTCAGAGATCCAGAGGGTTTGGGGAGTAACACAGCAAGGCAGTGCTGAATGATAACATGGACTCAAAAATGAGGCAGGTCCGTGGGAATCCTGTGGTCTCCAGGCAAGCAGCTATGACTGAGGCAGAGGAGAGAAATTCTTGAGTCTACATGTCACTCATGTCCCCAGGCAGCCAGATGTGGGCCTGGGACAGCTGTTCAATGCAGCTGTGAAGAGAGCTGACATGTGTGCAGTGCAGTGTCAGGGTGATTTGCTGTGATCTAGCTGGGGGTCAGTCGAAGGAGTGGGTGAACAGGACCTGCTGGTGAAGGTGAAAGGATACATCCGTGGAAGAGAGGGCTACATGTACTATTCCATCCCCAGGGATTTGGGTTGCTTCATGAGACAGTGACGTACATGCCATTTGTTATGCAATTGCCCCCTTCTCCCACCACAAAGAAGGGAGCAGCAAAGGAAGTGTGTTTGTTACAGCTGATAATAGGTACAACATGGTAAATGGAAAATAGGTCAGCTAGGCAGTGCTCTCACTAATATTACTGTTTGAAACATGATCCGTATCTTACAACTACACATTAAATACGGGGAAAAACCCCTGAACCTGCATGGATTTCAGTGAGGTTTAGTAATTTAAACCAGGTGAACATATTAGCTGTTTGTAGGATGTAATCCCCATAGTTGCCTTACTAGAGCCATATACACTCTGGGGTCTGGTACATTCAGTTTTAGGCTGAAATAATTTTCCATGTTACGAAAGCCGTGACTCAACTACCTCTCAGCAGCGTGTTGTCCATTTGTAGCAGCAGATTTTCCTGGAAGTCATTACTTTGGAGTGCCATTGTCAGCTGTACACATCACTCCTGCTCTTCTTGTCCTTTGTGGTGCAGATTTGCTCGTTGTTGTTAGTGAGGATGTTACTGCTGTTACACAAGCTATCAGGTTTTTCTGTTCTTTTCTTTCTTTTCTATCTCTGTTGAATTGCAGTTTCCTTTGTCTTCTGCGTGGTGCACTGAAAGAGGTTAGGAAATTTATCATGGTTATTTTTAATGGGTTTTTAAAGTCCCCCACAACACAGATTGAATTGATTCAGGAAAATTTCCTGGAGCTGTAGCAATTGTACTATTAAAAATAATTTTATCATTGCAATTTTTCTGTAAGAAACTACATCTATTTTTTTTCCTTCTATCCTATAGCAAACCCCTGCTTTCTAATGTTTCCACATGGTCAGAGATTAGCCATTTCCCTAGATAATTTAGGTTGGTCATGTGCATTTTTATTGTAAAGAATTCTGATAGTGGTTTCATGATAAATGCATCAAGCATTGGGAAATTACTTTTATTAGGGTACATTTAATAATGCATTAACAAAATTAATGGGTTTGTGTGTGTGTTTATCTTAGGAATGTATAGAAAAAGTTCATGCTGCTATAGGTAAAAAATTAATCTTTCCTGTGTGCATTTTGCATGCTGTAGCATAAAAAAGTACATTCCCAAGAGCTCAGTAGGTGGTTACTGTCTTTTTTTTTCTTTGTTTAGACATATTTTTTTTTAGGCAGATTGTACAAGAAAAGCAAGTCCCAGTGACTGTCCCCCTCGTGGCCAGTCTGACAAGCCTTTCCATCCCTGAGTGAGGCTGTCCATTGTTGGCTGGGATCTGTGTCTTTATTGCACACAAACCAAATGAATGTGTTGCTCATGGCTTCCCACTTATGAAACCCTGCTTTCACTTGCTTAAACTTCAGATATTTTCGGGCTAGTAACCATGACCAAGTCAAATGTCACTTCTTATTCTACAAAATGGTCTATTACATGTGTAGTTACATGAAATTCAATTTCGCTTACTCATTCCATCATGCTATGTTTATGATGCAAAAAAAAAAACCCAGTCTATTTAGTCCTATCTATTATTGAAGGATTAAAATATTCTAATATTAAGACAGTATTATTTCAGAAATGCATGCATCTGCATTAACATAAGTAGAGCGAAGGTATTAAGAGGGATGGTGTACAATATAATGTAACTCTCTCATTGATTTAGGATCAAAATCCCAGTAAGAAAGAGTAGACTGAAAGAAAATTATGTACATGTTTATTTCAGATACATTCAAACATAAAATATTGTTCTGTCCACCACTGCTGATCCTATTTACAGGAGGCAGATGAGCTGTCTTGCCTATAAAGAAATGAAAGATAAAGTGCAGAATTAAAACAAACAGAAACCGCCTACTGATTTTGAATGTCCCTGTTCTGAGTGCTGCTTTTGAAGATATGTATGAGGACATGACTTTTCAGCAGACAGGGGTACTTGGTATGTTCTGAAAGCCTTTTCTTTCCTTCACGGCTAAAATGGCTAAGCAAAACCAGAGAAGTGAAGAACTCTAGTCGCACTTGGGTTCTGGCCATGATAGGTAAAGCATTCATGAGATGAAGGTCGCAGAAAGGCAGAGTTATGGATGGCTTTTCTGTGCAGCCTGATGTCAGGCCTCAGGGAGGAATAATAACACAAACCTCAATTTTTTCATGGTCAGAAATGCTTTATGAGAGGCAGAAGTCAGATCACATGGGTTTTGTCTTAGTCGACCTGAAATGTTTGCTTACGTGAAGTTTAGTGATGGGTGTGTACCTATAAACTTTATTACTCTTGTGCTTTTATTATAGTCAACCTGCTTTATCGCCTGCTGTATCTTGTGATGTTGTAGTATCACAAATTATATTTAAATCCTTTGACCGCCTTCCTGTTTCATTTTCTCCGTATGGTTGCACATATGCTCTCCTCCTTTTGTCTCCTAGCCCCAAATTTTTCTTGGATCCTGCACAGTGACACACACATGCTCCCCTGCTATCTGGGACACTGAGGATCCTCCTTGGCTTTATGGACACGTGCTCAGATAGGTCCCCCATACTTTGCTAGAAAGCAGCCCTGCACTGCATTCCCCTCCTCTCCATGTTCTCTCAGTGATATTATTCGATGTAGCATCACTGTCATATCCCTCATCTTCTGCAAGTGCGCTGCTCTGTCTCCATTTATCTTGTATGAAATGGCTTTAGCCCTGCCAGGGTAATGCTGCCTGTTGTTTCCCAGAAATTGCTTACCTGTCCGTCAAAGGAAGCTGCTTAGAGCTCCTAAATAGAAATGAGGATAGCAGATCCCTATCCCTTCCTTACGCAGAAAAAAAAAAAAAAAAACAAAAACCAAAAAAAATTGAGAAAAGGTTACCCTTGTTTAGACCAAGTAACATTGTCTGCTTATCCTCCTCAGCCATCTTGTAAGTTTTTTCTTTTCACTCCACTATAAAAATAGGTAGCACTGTTGAATATAAATAATAGACTCATACAAATCCATACAAATGAACACCGTGTTCATAGTAGCAAGTAAAGTTTGGAGACACAGAAAGTTTGCTATCTTCCAGAGGCAGTGTTCCCTAGAAATAATAATCCAGTGTTCTGGAAATAGTAATCTGATGGTTTTTCCCTCAGAGCATGGGAAAGGAGTACTTTGGTAGTGAATTAGGTGCAAAGAGCAAGAGATGAGACCATTCTCATGCTGCATCTCGAAAACCCCCAGAAAGGCCGGGCGCAGAAATACGCTGAAACCCACAGGAAGCGCCTGCTGCACCATCACATGAGGTCAGTCAGGCGTAGCGCGCTTTAGCGAGCGCAGACAAAACAAGCTCTGGTGAAAATGCCACAGTCTAAACACGAGTAACAAAACACAGACTAATACAGCCCAAGCTTGGTGGGAAGCACCATGGGAAAAGATTTAGAAACATTCTTCTGGCACTCTTGCTGAGGTGAAGAGCTATGAGGACTTCCAGCGTCACCCGGTCACAATAGCACCACGCACCCACACAGGAGGAGTGACTGGTTTCTTGTTAATATCACAGTGCTTCTCATTTCCAGTAGCATCCTGTAAGCGCAGTACCCTATTTACAGCTTTCATTTGGCATTAATGAAGTGGAATACTGATGTAGCTAATCAGCACTAGCGGTATGATGCAAGCACGCGGAGCGGCAGTGGCGGTGGCAATCATCTTAGCCCAGTTGGCAGGATAAAAATAACCCCTGCCAGCCCTGGGAAGCGGCAGCTCCCCGGCTGCGGAGGAGCACAGCCCACGACCCCGTGGCTCTGCGCTGCCCTGGAGCCCAGCCTCTGCTGCAGCCCACCTGAACAGAGAAAAGAAACAATTGTTACCCCTGTCCATCCCTTTTGCTGCTTCTCTCCCCAACCCCTGAACATGGGCATGAGTTTTTGTACTTGCACTTCGGTCTGGACTCAGATTGCCTCCAAAAACCAAGTGGATGTAGATTGCCAAATATGCTGTATAATTCAGAGGTGTTTTTTTTTTTTCCCTCTTCGTGGCACTTTGTGAGCTTAATTTAATCTCTGTCATTTCTTATATGTGAGTAAATGTCATCTACTTCATTTCATGAATGAATTAACACGGCCATGCAGAGGCTGTGTCTCCTGCGCTGCTCACTTGGAAGGGGGAAGGGATTAGTAAATGTGTGTGACACCCTCAAGCTGCTAAACCCCAGGGTTAGAGATGCTCAGAAACAGATTTCATTTGCACTCTGGTATAAGTTACTTGAAAGACTCTACCAGCTCTGTACCTTGTAATGGCCTCAATCAGCCCTCCTTCTCCTTATTGTCAACCCTAAATATATTACTTTCATACCACAAGTCTCTTACTGCACCTGACAAGGGAGGAGCTCCTTTAAAAATAGCTGTGCTTTTAGTGGTGGGGAGAAGATAAATAATCCCAGAATTTTCTTCCTTTTTTTGATACTTCCTTAAGCATGTCAGAAAGCAGAGGCCTTTTGGCAAGGTGCGAGTTTGAGATAGCGCAGAGGTTCTTGGTATGTGGAAGATAGCATTTTTAATCCTGGGTGTGTGGACAAAGGGTTGGGTGCATAACCATACAGAACAGCGCAGGAAGTGTGTGTGAGCAAGCATTTTATGTTATGTGATATTTTTAATGCATCCAGGAATTAAATTAATAGTCCTATGTGCTTATTTTAAAGCTTTCACAACATGAAAAGAAACGCAGCTCATTGAAAAAGGAAGTGAGAAACAATTTATTCTTAAATGGAAATCACTGTGGCCATGTCTCTTTTTTTTTATGAATTTACACAATGGGTTGGATTAGTCTCTGGATGAGGTGTGTGAGTGTGTGTGTGTTGGCAGAGCTGCGCTTTGAAACTTTTCTCTGTGCCTGAGACTTCTCAGTGCTACCGGGGCTTCATTTTCATGTGCAGTAATTTCACCTGTTTCTAGGGTGCTGTGGTTTTGGGGTGGTTTTTTTGGTTTTTCTTCTCTTAAGTGTTAATGGGTGTTTCATGGCTCTCTAATCTGGAGATTGTCGCTGTTTTCCCCACGGATGAGTAGAGAAATGACACGAAGTCCAGGCTCAGGGATGAATGGATGATGATTTAATGAATTCTCAGAAGACTTTTATCTGTTAGTTCGCAAAGTGTATTAAGTGGCATAAGGTAATTGGTTTTTGCCATCCACCCCCTAAGGGGATTGGTCGAGTTCTAAGACACCCATCTCTGACTGTTTTTCTAGTTAGAACCATAACAATTCTACCAAAACAATCCGCACCTGCAAGAAGGTTACAAAACTGTAACATTGTTTTGAGTTACTTGCATGGGAAAGACAGAACTCTCACAAAATGCTGCAGAAAGCTGGAAAATCTCTCTGCTAAAGCTTTTCAGTGTCCACAGGAGATACTCAACTTGTGAGTGCTTTATAAAAATAGTCCAGGGAAGCACCTTGCCAGCTAGAGTCACAGCCTAGGATGCAGAACAAGTGGCACAGGAGTTAGTTCCCAACCTTCCCAAAGAAAGCTGGCATGAGATTTCCAGGTGTACGTAGCAGCTGAGAAGCTCTGTTCTCACAGGGTGTCAACAGAAAAAAAAAAAGGTGATTGCTGGCAATTCCCATCTCCTCTACACCTGCCTGTCCCCCAGTCCCTCAGATGGAAAATGGAAGATGTTATTTGTTTTCCACACTGTCACTCCAGGTTATTTAAGTTGTAGGCTCCACAGGCCTAGAATAAGATTTCTACTTAGGAGTATCTCCTGTCAAATTAGGGCATGGGGATCTTGGAGACCTTTAGCTGCTAATATAACACAAATAATAATGGGACTTGTAGTACTTGACAAATTTGTCCCACTCCTTTCCTTTCCTCTCCTCTCAGACCAAAATAACCCTTTCTGTGCAGACTGTGTTTGGGTTTTGCAGCTGTTCATTACGTGTTGCTTAGTCCTACCCCATCTGAACTGCGTGTGAGCACTGAAAGGGGGCAGTGCTATGACAAATCAATTTGCTGACCTCTGAAATAATTAAGTAACACTGGGCTTCAGGCCTATTTTACACAAGCATTGTGCTATTTGTTTTTATGTTTCTCTGCCTGCAGTGAAAGGGTGTCTCTAAACAAAAGAGGCAAAGTGATTGAGGAACTTCTTTTACGGAAAAGTGTCCTAAGAAAATCAGCCTTTCCCGCTGTATCTCTGTGTCTTTGTACTCCTCTCCTTCTCCCCCTGCTGCCTTTGTTTTTCTTTGTTCTTTGCTCTTCCCTGAAGAAAATAGTCATAATAAAATATTCTATTTTCATATGGCTCTACAGATGATCTTTGTGTACTTAACCAGACCACAGCATAGAAAACAAAGCCTTGCTCATTGCCTAACAGCATATATATGTTTTATGATTAATGTGTTTGTAATACATGGGACTGAGATAGGAAGATCAAAGTCTTCTGTGAATTGACAGCAGCGCTGTAAACAAGGTGAAAGGGTTGCAGGTGTTTCCCACATGGATGTTACACAAAAACATATGGCCCTTTGCCATAAGGTACTGTATGTACTCTCCACCTTTTCCTGTACAGCAAGGCAATATCGCTGTGAGCTTTGCTCAGAGAGCATGTCCATGGCTCAGAACCTGGGAGATGCTGTCAGCAGCAGATGACCATGCCGTGTGGCCAGGATGATCTTGGGAGCGTGGAAAGGCTAATGCTAAATTGGTCTTTTGAATTAAAAGTAGCTGATTGATCCGCTGTGTCATCTGAGAACAGAAATCTGCATTCTGGGGGGATCCCTGGCAAACACTGGGAAGGAAGATGATGGTCCTAAGTGTTTCAGGAGGGACTGGGCAGTCCAGTGTGCCCCTTGTCTCATTGCTCCTACTTCAGCTCAGAGTTGGACTTGGCAGGCATCTCTTACCTCCATGGGTTATCTTCTGTGGCCGTGGCCATGGCAGGCACTAGGTGTGGGGTTGAGACACCTAGGCCACATCTCTGCAGAAAGCAACGGTGGTGCATGAGCAAAACTGCAGATATCATTGCTGGATTGCTGTTTATTCTTGGGGATAAAAGAAAAGTTGTGTTTAGTAAGTGACTAAATCATTGCAAAGAGGGCTGCAACATCCTGAGTTGACCCTGAACACAAGCCAGTCATCTCTGTCCTTCTCATTAATTGCCTTGAGAGTAGTGCTTGTCTGCTTGTAGGAATGAAACTGCTGAAGCTGGGTGTGGTGGGTGTTTGTAGCCTCTTCAGTTATCGAAGCACTTCCGATGAAGTTTAGCTTATTTTGTTCAATACCCTGTAACATAACCACCTCCTTGACCTGCGAGCCCTTTGGCAATCTTTGCTTTTTTCACAGCTTCTGGGAATAGACCCATGCCCTCTGCTGAACACTTGTGAAAACTTTTTGCCTGGCCATCCCAGCCTGCTGGGGCAATGGCTCCTTATCCACACTTTCATCTGCTGGAGGAAGCTCACACTGTCCTGGTGCTGTTGATGTACTGGTACCAGGTCTTTCCTGCCTCACCTTCCAATGGAGCTAAAGCTACTTGTCTAAAATGTGAATTTCTTTCTCTGTTCTGGAGGGCTGCAGTTTAAACTGAAATACAATAGAAACTGCCCTGACAGCATAACTTAATTAACCAATGCCTCATCGACCCAGGAAAATTTGCCTCCATGTGTGGGTCATGAAATTTAGTTTTGCTGGTGTGGCAGTGTTGGGGCTGATTTCCATGTGGACAGAGATGCATTGCCCTAAGGGTGCAATGAATTCTTGCTTCTCTGCAGGACTGGGCTAGGTATTCCCAAGTATTTGCTTTGCACCCTGAAAGCCCTACGTGAAAATATTATGAAGTATTGGGTCAAGCGGTGTAATGGTACTGTAGCCAAAGGTAGGACTTCTGTGTGCGAATGAGCCCTGTGAAAAGATTAACCTAGGAAAAGTTAATAAAAAGTGCTGTCCTAAATTATTCATGAATCCATTTGCGATGTACTTGCCCAGAGGCTTTTGTTTTTCTCAAACTCTTATTTATTAAAATCTGACAAGAATATCGGGTTTTGTTCAATAATAAATCTATGTGAGACTAGTGATATCCTCATCCAGTAATACAGCATCAAAATGAAGTTACATAGCAGGGGTGAATATGTTATTTACTTGGGAAGAATAGATTATTGTTCAGGAGGATTTTATCTTTTACTTGCTATTTCGAAACAAGTGAAAAAAGCCCAAAACACCTAGTTGGGAGATAGCCTCTTGTTTTGTGACTGAGGCCTTGATCCTGCAAAGGATTTTAAATATATTAAAACTCAGTTAAGCATCTTTCTGGTGGCTTTTCAGGTTCCAAACATGTATTTGCTAAATGAAATAGCTCAGACAATCTTGTTTCGTGCCTAGTTCTACTTGTCCTTTTTCCTTAACTTCAGGGAAAGACCATGGAAGTCATGCTTCTAGCCTATGGATTTTGACTTCCAAAGTGTGTCCATACAGAACCTCATTTTTTTGTGTCCTAAAAAAGGTTAGAAAGATTATATACAGAAAGTAGGAGAATGGAAAAAAGGCGGGAAGAGAGCTTTTGCTGTTTGGAATCCAATAATGTGTGTGCTTTATAGCAGTCATTTCTTTTAAAAGGCAGAACTTTGCTTAAAAAGCAATTTAAGTTTGTTTTTTTCCCCCTCAGCATTTTCAATGTAGTAGTTGTAGGGGATTTTTTCCCCTTCTTCTCCTTCTCTGCCCTAATTTATAACTGGATAAAGAAAGGAAAAGCAGATGCCTGTAGCTAGAAAGTTAGAGAAGAGTAAATGAAAAAGAAAGAGCTTAGCTGTGGAAACAGAACTGGGAGTTCGGGTGACTGGTCTGAGTTGGAGGATGATGAATAGATTTGTTTGTATAAGCTTGGCTAGTGAGTCACTTTCTCATAAAAGCAGCTTGAGTAGGAGATGCTCCTGTCCCAAATTTTTCGTCCTGAATGCTTTCAAGCACAAAGTGCACTGTGACATGAAGACTCCTGCTGTGAGTACCATCCTGTTGTCCCAGTGGACAGGAGCTGGAGCTTTGCAATTTCCCAGGTTTGAAATAAACTAGAAGTGTGTCTCTCCTACACACACATGCTTTGCATGATGTATCATGAGGTCCCCCTTGCTGGTCAGAGTTAAGCTGTCTGGGTAGACATAATCAGCTTCTGGTTCAGATTTGGAATTTGGTGTCAGGAAATTGGTCCCTGTGGAAAGCTGTTTGTTGCAGGACCATCAGTCACTAACCATTAAATGTGACAAAGAACTCGCTAAACTTGGAGGGAGGAAGAGAAAAGCATGATGTGAGCATGAGAGGTCAGTATTTGTGGCTGGTCATCCTGGGTAGGTTCAGAGCAGCACGTATCTTTGCCTTGAGAGCTTGTGTTGCCTCTCTGATGCCGGAAAAACTGTACAAAGTACCTGCAAAGGGTGCATGTATGGAATTATCCTCTTTTGCTAAAGTCTGTGATCAAAACCCTCTTTAAACTGAGGCCTCAGCTCTTTCATATGCACCTATGAGGATTCCGAATATAAGTTTGACCATTAACAGGCAGCTGCTTTTGCTGTGGTTGAGCAAACTGGGAAGGGTGAAAAAGGTTTACCTCCACAGACCTCACCACCCATATCTAAGGTTCCAGTAGAGTCTGTGAGTTGCATTTGGGAAATAAAAGTTCCTTCTGGAAACCCACCAGAGAAGAAAAGATGCTGTCTTCCCTCCTGAAGAACATTGTGTTCTTGTTCTTCTCTGCCATTTGTTTGTTACGAGTTTTGATGGTAGGGAGGTCAAGCTGGACTGTGAAACCTTGCTTTGGAATCAAGATATTTGTCTGATTTGTTTGCCCTTGAAGAAATCAGGCTGCTGCAGCTTCATTGCCATGGGAACCTCTAGTTACTATATTTAATTCAGCCCAGGGTTTGCTTGTCTATTCAGTTGCTGCAGTGTAGACAGGTGATAAGCAATATATCGATACTGAGCTATATCATTCCAAAATGATTAGGTACAGATATTACCACGGTATTGCAGAGTCTGTGGTACTGCTCTTGTGTTCTGCTGTGAGCTGCCTGGTCCACCTGTGCCTGCCTCCAACCTCTTCTTCCTCTCTCCTGGTGGAGAAAAGACAGCGCTGCCTGAATAGTCTTTCTGGTCCAGCGATCAACAAAGGTAGGGACTGCAAGCAACCTCTGCTTGCTGGTGCTGCTTCTTCCTCCCCAGCAGAGCAGCCCAGCATCGAGTGCCTGTGGGCCTTGGAAGGAATGGTGCTGGAAAAGGGAGCTCTGCACCCCTCAAAGTTGTAGGGTTGGGATGGGTCCCAGTACCTCTGCAGCATCCACAATGGTGTGAAGACCCAGAAGGGCAGACCCTGGCTCCACAAGGTCTCATTAAAAGGGGAGCAAGGAGATAGAGGGTGTACAGGCAGAGACGCCCCTATAACCCATTCTTCCTCTGAAGTTTTACTAATTGCCTTAGAGTTGGTAAAACTGTATTTCCCCCATTTTTTTCCCCTTCCCTATTAGTGTAATGTAAGATTTGTCCATGGCAATGCAGAACCTGAGCTGCACTCCACTCCAGTGCTAGTAGAAGTAGTGGAAGTGTGCCTTTATTGCAGTCATGCTGGGTGGACTTCTGGAAAGACTCATTAGAGACAGGGCTTAGCCATGAAAAGACATTTCATGTGGCTGATGTCAGGAAATTCAATTTTGTAAATCTTTCACTATTATTTGAGTTGGTTTCTGGTGTTTTACTCCTTTATAGTTTGGTTTAATGATACTACATCACTTAGTACAGAATTCAGAGTGAGCACAGAGTGTGTAAACCCTTACGTTAAAATGTTGGCTGAGTATTGATTAATCAGTAAAAGATTTTAAGCTGTTTCCTTTAAATTCCAGGACCATGCATCTTAATTTAACAGTTGAGAGGGCTGGGGTAAGATACTGCTTTACCTAAGGGAGTACATTTTCTGTGGTATTTGTTCACAGCAAGTATATTCAAGCAAAAAGTGATGTTTTAGGGAAGGAGATGGTTCTCTGTGGTCACTGTCTGCTAAAATGATTCTCTATTTCTTTCTAGGTATTATATTGGTCGCCAGATGTTTGTGGTGGTCTCCTCACCAGAGATGATCAAGCAAATCTTAGTGACAGATTTCAGTAACTTCACCAACAGAACTGTAAGTACACATAAAAGTTGACTTTGTGGATGGAGTTGGTAGCACTGCTAATTTGAGCTCAGACCAAAAGTGGCTACAAGGAAGCCAGAAATAGAGAGAGGCAAAATTACAACACGGTTCAATAAGGCTTTAAGTTATATACACTCAATATATACATTCAGTCAATGACTCTTGTTACCAGAACACTCCATGGATGGAAGGGATTGTCCTTAGAAGAGACACACTGTCCTTGTGACTGAAGCACCAGATGGATGTTGAAGAGAGAGGGTTTCAGTATCCAGTTTTGCCACTGACTTCCTGTGAAATCTTGGGAAAATCACTTACTAGCTCTCTTCCTCAGTTCTCAATCTGTAACATGGAGATGGTACTATTTGCTTTCTCCCACACATGGTCTGCTTTGCCCTTTTAGACTTCACAGGGCAGGAGCAGTCTGCTTGCGACAAGGACATGCCTCCCACAGCTATTGTATATTAGTCATACCTGAAAATAATAAATAGCAAAGAAGGAAGTTGGAGTTAGCAAGAATTTATACATATGCTCTTGGTTACACTCATCTTGGAAAGCTCATTTTCAAGAGCTGCTTAGAACAAATAATGAGGGTGAATGGCCAGAGGGATAGTAAAGAGTTGCAGCAGTTGCTCAGGATTTTAAGAGGAAATACTGTCACTGCGTGCTGCCTCAGTCCCATCCACTCCCTGCTTCCCTCTGGGCCCTTTGTATGCTCAAATAAACTCACATGTATTCAGGAGGATTGTTTGTGCCCTCGGGGAACATTTCTTCTCTGATCAGCTGTCTGTCTTCTCTGTCCCTCTGATCCTCTCTGCAACCAGTCAGCCTGTTTGCAGTCTGCTTGTCTCCTTTGCTTGCTTCTTTTGGTACATGAGTTTCATCTTGTGACTGCCTATATCTCACTTAATAACTACTGGTACCAGTTGCCCCCCATTCTGCCCATAACTCACACTTGAAAGGAAGAATCTATTTTTGGACTTCTTAGGCCGAAGTTGTTATATGTGACAAGGGGCTTTTCCCCGTTTTCTCTATACTTGAAGAAATTTTCCATTCCTTCCCTCCTTCCACCCCAAGCAAGAACCTTATTTCTTCCTGTCTATAACTTGCCCATGCTTTTCTTCTTTATATTTGGTAGTAGTAGACTGTACCCACTCCTCCTAGCAGTAGCTGCTGATCAAGTAACACCTCCCTAAAATGAGGGAGCTTTCCTTTGAGGGGACACTCAGAGATTTGCTCTTAAATTTAGTCAGCCTGGTCGTTTGGATGTATCTTTCTCTGTATTGTCACCCTTCTCAGTTAGTGAAATTTTTCTTCCTCTCCAGGCTTTTTGTGTTCAGAGCTTTCTCTCTCTTTCTTGTGGTTGTATGTCCAGCTGTCATGGTCTGTAACATCTGTGCTCCTCTCTAAAATTCAGGTAGATAATGTCATTATAGCCACTCTCTCCCTCTCTCTCCTTGGTTTTTTTCTTCATCAGGGATCTGTTAGGTATAGCTGTCTCTGCAGGTTCATATCTTGCCCTTATCACTTAACTTCCTCCTGAATCATTTGTGGCTTTTCTGTACAACATCCTGCTTTATTGATGAGGAACTGAGACATAGACAGAGTGACATCCCTGCCACTAACCAGAAAGCCTATGACAGATGAGAAAATTTAACTCCTAGCCTCCCTTTAGCAAAATTAGCAGTTTCCCTCCGGTGCAGGGTTGCTTTTCTGTCTTGCTTAATGCCCATGAGTCTAAATCAAGTGAACTTCCTTAATTTCATATGCTCTCATATGCTTGTTCTATGGTCTTCTCACATACCTACAATCTTTGATCATTTCTCACTTTCCACTTTGTTCTCCCCTCTTCCAGCCATTGCTTTTCACTTGTTGGAGATAAGCAACCTTCTATTTCTGGGTCCTTCCACATCTAACCTGGGGATCTTTCCTCCTCTGGAGTTTTCACATTGGAAGCTGTCTCCTCTTTAACTTGCAGTCAGCTCTGTTGGTGAAGTATTTGGCTATCCTGTACACTAATATTTCTACATGAATATAAATAATGCTGGATGGTACATAAGGAAGGCCAGTGGAATTTATTCAGATGTGATTTGGGTTGTATGCAAATAATGATTGAAAGGTGAGAGTGAGAAAAGCACTTTCCAAGTAATAGAATTCTTTCTTATCACGTTGACTGAATAAATGTCATTTTAAGACTTTTAATAGGGTTGCTTCTGTTTGTGTATTTTAAAATTAGTCAAAGAAAGCTCCTCTACTTCAATTGAAGGTTTCTATTTGCTAGTGGAGAATTCAAAATACTGAAGAGATGCCCCTGCTTTATTTTACCAATTCCTTCCCCAGTGATGAGTGGTTACAGACATGACTTTGGAGTCAGTGCTGTTCACAAAGCTAGGCTAATGTATTCCAGTCCAGACATGGCACATGCTTATTATTTCCACCCAAAGCCTTTTTTTCAGCTTAAGAGTGTCAGCCTTTTAGGCTGAGAGGATGGGAAATCAGGTGGGTTTGAACAGGTCTTAGGAAAACACACTTGTGCTTTTCTTTCCCCTCCTCCCCACATGCATTTCCAAAATCAAGATTTGTACTTCATCCACCAGGGTGAAATGTGAGTTATCTAATCTAGAATGCCTCAGAGATTATCCTGTCTGTAGCAGTTGTAACTACTGCAACAAACTGTCACTGAGTTTTAGGATGTGCAGGACTAATTCTAAAAGCTAAATGTAGATAAAGTTTATATTCCATGTTTCTTTTGTTGCTTTTTCAATTAATGGTAAAATATATACATATTTGATTAGGAGACAATGGGAAATTGAACTTGTGAAGGGATGAAAACAGTGGGTGTATTGATAGAAGCCAGTAAGATGATGATTCAGTGAGTTCTGACAGCTTCTATTAAAGCTGTCTGTAATGTGATGTTATGCCTTTGAGTGCTCGTAAGCAGGATGACTTTAATCTGGGATTGTGCACTTGTGGACTACCTTCTGGGAAGTCATCAGAAGGCCTTTATGGAATGAGAGTGGTTTTAATCTGCTGAGAGGATTCTTTTGGAAGCACCTTGTGTCCTCTCTCTACATCCTGAAAGACCTAGACCATTTGTGCACTTGTCACACATTGAACCTGTCTGCTCACTCATTATATAGACAAAGTAGATCTTGCATGTGAACACAAGCTAAACTACTCTTCATTTTATGTTTCCCTTTGATACTATATATTTCATGTCTTTACTATGGATATCTCTTGAATATTGCTGTAAAAAGTCTTTTATATTCCCCTGCCACCTTCTCTTGTTTCTGAATTACTGGTTATTAACTCTTGCAAAAGAAGTGTATGGTGACTGCAGACCAAATCTGCATTAAGGTTCACTTCCTTATAGAATAAGCAACCAAGTCTAGCACACAGGCTTGTAGGCACAGGCTGTATAATCACAGGAAGGCAATAATGACACTCTGCTTTCCCATTTAATCTGGTCTCAACTAACGTAAGCGTTGCAGCCATTTAAAAACAAAAATGTCTGCTGTAATATACCTTCATACTTGAGGCATATGAAGCCTTTTCCCCATGTTTTTAATTATAGTTGAAGAAGAAAATATGAAAATTAGTTTATAGACCTTCTGCCAAAAAATATGGAATTAATTTTAATTTAGGTTAACCATGGAAACCTCAGCCAGCATTTAGGCAGGGCTGTGCTGGAGTAAATGATACCTTTTTCTCACAACTGTGTTAAGTTGTCTCTTGAATAGAAGTTTCCTTTTAAGAGCACTAAGACCATTTTTAACTTCATTACTGTGTTGTGAGTGAGATAGGATTATGATGTTTGTTGCATTCTTCCAGGTGGGATAATGATACATAATCTGTTTTCAGATTGTTTTTAATTTCTGCATTGAAGATTTGTTTTTCAATTAGTGCTTGAGAATCATTAAAGTGTACTTTTAAAAATGTAGGAGCAGAATGTTAAGGTGGAACAATGTGAAGAGAAACATTACCTGGTACATAATTCAAATAATTCAGAAGTTGTCTGTAAAAATATTTCCTAAAAATGTGGATTCAGTGAGCCCTAAGGCAAAGGTAAGTACTGGCTAGTCAAGGTTTGCCAGGCTGCTGGAGCCAGTGCTCTGCCAGGATTCATGTGGCTGTCACAAGTGAAAACTAGTGGTTGATTCAGACCAAATCCTTAAATCTACCTGCCAACCAGCTGGGAGAGAGTGACATTTTAAAATTCAAAAATCTACACCAATTCCATTTGCTGTAAGAAAACGTTGCTGTTTTCTCATCAGAAGCTTTGCTGCTACAGTGGAACAGATAATGATGGATTAACAACAAACAATAGCGAAGTGGTAAAAATAAGAACAAAATGTACCAGGAATATAATGTGATACAAATTCCTTGTATCCCTTTTGAAGGAAAAGTGAATTGCTTGAGAACCTTTTCATTTTCGCTTGTCTGTTCTTTCTCTTCATCTTCTAGGTCATCCACATAAGATCTGATTATTCTTTTCACATGTGGAATTTGTCTGTTACACTAAGCTGTTTCATCATCATAATCTTTATTTTGGTAAGCCTATAAAACTTCAGGCTTACCTGGGGCACTAAACAAATAAAATGCAACCACCAAGTAGGAAGGAACCTATTTTCTGCATTTATTCAGTTGTGGTCCAGGATGCCTGACATATCCCTGAACTGGCTGTTCTGTCTGGTCCCTTGCTAGAGGAAAGAAAACTGTATATTACCGTATCAAAAGATCTATCTAAATTTGATACAAGATGCCCTCCAGAGGTCCCTTCTAAACTCAACCATCCTGTAATTCTGTGAATTTTAGGTCAGGCCCTCAGTCATCAGAAATCAACATAATAACTTTAGATGACTCTACACCGACTGATAATGATTATGTGTCTCCAGAGCAGGACTGGGATGTAACGACTGGCTTCAAACAGCTCAGCTCAGGAACTGGTCTGTGTGTGTCTGTGTTCTTCACCTTTTGCAAGTAAAGGACCACTTGCATGTCTTGTGCAAGATCTTTCTTGCTGCCTTCTGCCTTGATTTTTAGAGAACAGGCATCAGCCCCACCGATGTGCTGACTTTCAGTAAACAGTGGTAATCCAGTTGTGTATCCAAACCTGGAGTCTGATCCAGCTTATGGGCTGGGCTGTTTCTTCAGTCTCTCTCTCACAAATGCAGTTTTTATTATGAAAAATGAACCCACCGACATACTCGTTTGGAGACACGTAATGTAAGAATAACTATGAATTAAATGAAATGAATGGGAATGAAAAGTTCTATACTGTTGCCAAAATACACACAGGCATGCTGTCTTGACCCTGTACCCTTTGGTTGTTTGGTTTAGAAATGTTTCTTTTCTTCAAGTTAAACTTCCTAGGATTATTTCCGGTTGTGTCAATGCCATCATTGTCATCCTTTCATGTGAATTTCTTTGTTTACTTAGAAATTGTTGTTGTTAAGTGCAATGAACTCAGCTTGTAAACAGATGATAAATGAACTTTGCTGGAAGCTTACTTTTGCCTGGGCACATGGTTTGGAGCCCCAGTGACACAGTATGACAGCAGGCAAGTTGGTACTTGGAAAATGATTCAAACAAATGAGAAAACATGGTAAATATATATATATAATGAGGTCTTCATTTTTCCATCCTTTAAAATGACTGTTCAGTGGGATGGCTTAATACACGAGTGATGATCTGGGGTGTGTGAATAGTCTGATTGTGATATTTAGTTTTGAATGCATGCTGGGTTTTTGTGCCTGCAGAGAGAAGGAATGTGCTTTAAATTTTTTCACTGCTTATTCTGTTTAGATTTTTTTTTTCATGTTTCCACTCCTTCATCCTGTTTCATCTTGGTTTTTGTTTGGTTCGTATAGGACATGCAAGGTGACTGGCATAACACCTCTGGAGCCAACATGTCCCATGATTATTTGCTATGTCTGCATGTGAGCTTGAATACATATCTGTTTATATTTATGGATGCATACAGATGCACATATATTGATTTGGGGTCTCCTTGTGATTAGACGAGAGGCTGAATCGCTATTCCAATCTCTAGAGCACTGTAGACATCAATTGTGCCATATCTTATTATGGAAACTTCGCAAAATATGCTTCTGTACATGCCATGGTGGCATTTCAGTTTGTGATGCAGTAAAGCCGTTGTGCCTGATGGCAGGCTGTACCGTGAACATCCAGTTGTTTGTGATTTCCCTCCCTCCCTGGCTTTGTAGGACAAATCCAAGCATCAATCCTGCCACATGTACAATAAGCCTTGGTCTCACTGAGCTGAGAATATTCGGTGCTTCCAAAAATCATTCTGTGCCTTACAAGGATAAGTGAAAAGGTGTTCAAGCAGTGAATTTATTAAGGTTTACCTTTTTTTTGCCTACCAGTTTTATACATCTTCTAGATCATAGTTGGTTTGAAATCTTGTCTAGTACAGTATCATTGTAGAAAGAGAATAATGTTTGCAGGGAATGTATTTGCCTGTATAGCGCTTATCTGTTAAATATTAATTTGTTTGACTGCATATTTGTGGGTGCTGTTGTACAGCCATGTGAGCCCAGATGCCTGAGTGATTTTCCAGTGCCAGGAAGCTGAGCAAGGGCTCTTTTCCTTGTTTTGACCTGATGGCTCAGGAGCACTGAGGGTAAACAACCCTAATATCTGCTTTCTTTCCCAAGTGTGTTTCCATGGCTGTCTTCTAGACATACTAGAATACCTTTCTAGCCTGGTCAATATATATGTAACTATTTTGCTGCCTTCTATACCTCATAAAATAGCTTTTAATTCAGGATTTGTTTTTTTCTTTCCCCTTTTTGCTTTGAGAGCTTGCAGGTTAATTTTTCTGAGCAATTAAATTCAGTTTTGTTTAAATGTTTTAAAGTAGCAGTGCATATGCTTGCAATAGACACTTGAAAATTAAAATAATAAATATCAAGAGGGTCATTTCTTTCACACTATGTAAGTCTTTTTATACATGCACAACAAATTGTCCCTTATTCCCCATATGCTGAAGCTAATAGCACAAAACTAATGTTGTCAAATGATCACTGCTATTGACTGTAAAATTAATCAGACTTTGGCTTCAGTTACCCTTAAAGAAAGAACTGATGTATTAGCAGACCATGTTCTGTGAACCACCTGATCCTCTGAATCCCAGTGAGAAGAGTTCTGGTTTTGTCATTAGGGCTCTAGGTCAGGATTTAGGAGCTCTGAGCTCAGTTTTTGGCCTTGCTACAGAATTCCTGTGTTCACAAGGGCAAAGCATTTAGGAAGTGCTTTGTCACCTTAATAAATGTAAAAGAGTATGTTGGGAATTTCCAGCTGAAGAGTATCATTAGTGAATGTGAGTGCTTCAGGACTGATGGCAATGGGTTGGGATTCGATTTATCTGTCAATTTAAATAGTTGTGGTGGGAGGGTTTTTTGTTTGTTCTTAAAAGAAGCTTCAGAAATGCAGATTAAAAAGTTTTAATGAAAAGCTCTTTTTTTTTTCCTTTTAAGTAAGTTTCTATTTTGCAGTGTGAAAAAAAGCTAAAGTAGAAAAGTTAATATTATCAGATTTCATTGAGTGTATTTGAGGATCATCATCTCAAATATGTAATTTTTATTTGTGATTCTAATTCAGAACAGGAAACCAAGTGAAACCTGTGTCCTGCGAAGTGGGAAAGCTCATTTGCATTTACCTTTGGAACACCTGGCACCTGCTTCTGCTGACCTCTTGTCCTGGTTCTGGCCAGGACAGGGTTAAGTTTTTGAGTAGCTGAGAGGGGGCATGGCCAGGACCCTGAGGTTATTCTATACCACATCGTTGCCAGAGGTGGGGGAAAGGGGCACTCTTCCTGGGAGAAGGGGTTCCTTCTGGTCAAGTAAATGTGGTGGAAGGAGCTGTCTGGTATTGTTTATCATTGGGGGGATTTCCATGTGAATGCTTTCTTTTCTTGTACCCTCTCACTGGTATTGTTGCTGTTACTGTTCCTTGTCTTATCTCACTGCTGTTTCCAGTAAATTGCTCTCTTCTCAACCCATGATCTTTACCTTTCCTGCCTCCTGTTCCCCTCTGCATCCTGCCACAGGGAGAGGGAGAGGGGAAAGCAGGGGAGCAAGAGGGCCGCAGCGTGGTTTGGGGAGTCTCAGTGGGGGCACAGAAGTGGGGAGTACCACTCCTAAACCACGACTCCACTGTTCATAAAAAGATGTCAGCATTTGCTGCCTTCTGTGCACATTCTTACTTCTCATTTAATTCAGTGGGCCATGGCTGTATTTACATAAGTATTTTTATTCTGTCCAGAACTGAGATATTCCCTTAAATGGGAGACTTTGTTTTTTCTTTGCCTCTCATGGAAAAGAGGGTGAACACAGTCTCTTCTTAAACATTTGAGTATTCAATAAAGACTTGTGAAAGTTTAGGAAGATACAAATAACAGTAGACTGGAGTGCCACAGAACAGCTTACAAGCAATCAGTCTTTAAACACTCACTGTAGCTAAGTCAAATTAATTTGAGGATGGTCCTGTTGACTGACTTGGAGATACCCTCTAATTGACAATGTATTTCCTTTGAGTGGTGTCTTAGGTACCAAAAGGTGTCAAAAGCATTGCTGTTTGAGGAAGGTTTCCTGTGTTGTTGTGGCTGGAGGAAGCTCTCTGCATACTCCCCAGCAGTGGTGACCAGGCTGTAGCTGGGTTTGGAGAAAGCCACACTGCCAGTGAGGCTGCTATTTTAACTGGCTAACATATTTTTGTCCAGGTAGGTCATATGAATTCGTTTGCTTGAGACTTACGAATCTCTAATTGAGTAAATGAACACTAATATTTGTCACATTTCCAGGTTAGATTGCAAATAAAACTGGCTGATTCCTCCTATATGAAGGGCTAGCAGTGATGGTGGAAACAGATCGGTGACACACAGATGAAACACAAAATAAAAACTTCCCACTTTTTCTCTTTTCCAGATGTGGGTTGTCTGTTTTCAAATGCTATGGGCCATAAACCCTGGCAATATAAAGGCAATGCAATGCAATTGACTGTAAGGAGGCTAGAAGATTTAAAAACAAGTTTCCTCTTTCCTTGCCTCCCCATGAAGAAATGATGAGTCAGCAGATTGAGACCACAGCTGATGCTGAGATGCGCAGTCCTCTTATTTTTCACAAGAGTTATTATGAAATGAGTTATTTTTCAGCATGGGTCTAAGTGTTTGAATCTATCCCTGAGTCTTTCTCTGGTTTATTAATGGGCTGCAGTGCTGCCATCACCATGGTATCCTGCTACCTCTTCCCCTGTGAAGACTGCAAAACCACATGATGAAATTTACATTTTTAATTCTCCACTCTCCATGCCTGTACATATAAAAATGGTTTGCAAAACCATGGGAGAACACAAATGCAAGGACAATTCAGTATCAAGGAACGACTCAGGTTGCTGTGTTGTTTTGTTAATTTTTAACGCTCTCCCTTTATGCTGTTATCCTGCAGCCATCCGTGGCTCAATACCTGCTCCTAGGTAGACACCACAACACCAGATGGATTACGTACTTTACAGCACTAATGATAGTGGCTGATAATGTGTGCAAAACTCCCTTTCACTGCTTGTTCAAGGCAGTCAAGAAATACTGAATACAGCTGTACATAATTACGCTTCTTTTGAAGCTAAATCAGCCCGTGAAATTTCTGCTCCTGGAAAATGGTCAAAATTAGTCAATAAAAAACCCAACAAAACAAACAAACAACAAAACCCCCAACCCTTTGCATGTACTTAGTTAATGGTGTATTGTGACATTCTGTTTCTTAAATGCAAGGCTTCCCTGCCAAACTATTGAGGTTTAAAGGGGGGAATTCTGCATAATGAAACTACGAAAAGGTGGTTTTGCTGCAGGTGTAGGAAGATGCTGATTTGACAATATCCTGTGCGTGTGCACTTGTTTGTGCCATGAGGAGCTGGTGGAGGACTATGTATGTGAGTGTCTTAATGTCTTGCAGGTATGTGAAGGGCCCCTCTGTCGTCTTACCCACTCCCTGTTTCTTTCACATGTTTCTTTGAGTTACTGTAAGGTCAACTTTTGAAATTATCTGTTTTGGCTTGTTTATCCTCACCTCTATTTTTTTCTTTATTCTATCATTCTGCAAGATTTCCTTTTCTAAACAACTGAAGAGAACAAGATCAGAGTTTCATTAGGTTTTGCCTTCCCTTCCCCCAGTTTTTTCTCCTGTTGAAACTTGCCAATCACTTTTAAAGCCTACACTGGGCTTTTCTGCAGCACAGGAGATATCATTAAGGCTTTAAACCCACTAATGAGGGAAATGTGCGCTGCTTGAAGGCTCCTGCAATATTAACTACATCCAATTATGTTAGGTAAACGTATGAGTATAGTCAAAACAGGATGAAAGCATATCTTTCTATTCAGGCCAAAAGCAGTCTTCTGAGCCAATCTTTCATCAAACCTACGTTGGCTATTTATTTACTGGGTTTGCAGCGCTTTTTTTTTTAATACTGAATAATAACATTGAAGAGAAACAACACAGGCAGGAAAGGACTATCTATTCCTAGAGCTCCGTTCCTTATTTAAAGAGCATGTTTTACTGCTGGATAAAATATGTGAAATCTTAAGTCTGATGAATATTTTTTCTTGTTAAATACATTATTGCTTCCTTATCTGATCCTGCCCTTAGCTGACTGTGTTATGAGTAGGTGGAGTGCAAAAGCAGATTGTGCTGGTCTTTGCTGGTCCTGACCTTTGATTTCTGTTGATTTGTTGTTTTTTTAGAGGGAAATTAAATTTATCCTACTTCTTTCGACATAGGCTGTGAGAATACTTTTTTGGAAAGTTATTCAGTCTAATAGCAGAGGTTTTTAGCAATCCCTTATTTCTGACTTCTGAAGCTGTTACTTGACAGAAGCAGATTGGTTGTTTTGTTTACAGTTTTCTTAATTTTCCCTATTCTTGACATATAGTAGTGTCATGTCCTTTGATTCCTGCCTTTCCCAGTCTGCTTTTGTTTAGAAGAGTAATTAGTTTGTCACTTGTTCCAGAATTGACATAGGCTCAGATCACAGCATCTGAGTTGGCCTTTTTACATGCTTGAGCAATCAGAGTTCAGAACCAGTGCTTTGCTTTGTTTTCATGTCTTTAACCACATTTGGAGGTAACTCAGCTGCTCATGTACAAAAAGTCCTTTTGAAGCATCTGATGATACAAGAGCCCTCTTAAGTCTATGCAAGTGACGTTTCACAGCACAGAGAAGTGATTTACATGTAGGTACCTGGGAGTCTGGTGGTTCAGCACTGGAGTAGATGTGACATGGCAATATGTGATGTTTGAATGGTTGTCATGTATCTTGCCTAAGCTCTGTTTAGCTGGGTTGAGTGTGCTCTTTCAAAGGTGGCCAGCAGCAGAAATCAAAGGACTAACATAACAGCAGGACAGACAGTGACAGTAATCTTCCTTCTGGCTTATCTGCCCAGCCTCCGGCAACCAGTGCTGTGGTGGCTTCCAGTGCCAGAGATTGCATCTGAGCATCATTTCTCCCATTCGCTCCATTGGCTACAAATCTGTTCCTACCCCACCCCATCCCACCCCATTTTGAATCCTTTCTATTAACTCTTATGCCAGCAGGTGGGGGTTTTTGTTTTGTTTTGTTTTGTTTTTTTTCATGGATAAGCTTTTTTGGTTTTGAGTGTGATAGTTCTATCTGGGGACTCTTGTGTGTGCACAAGTTCATTCCTCTTCAGTGAGAGTTAATGTGATACATGTGGGCATTATTATACTAATCCTTGCAAGATTTTACTCTTCATTTAAAGTATTTTAAAGGTAGCATTAGATCTTCCAAATAGTGGGAATAATTCTCTCTTTTGACATTCATTCAGATATCTTAATCAATTTGAATTTGCCTGCCTTTATGTTCATATTTGGGCTTAAAAGTATGAAAGGTCCTTTTTTTTTTCTTTCCTTTTTTTTTTTTTTTGGTCTAATGATAATGTTCTTATCTAGCACAATGCCAACAACCTTTTGTTAAGATGTCTAAACTGGACTCAGCATTTCCACAGCAAGGCCTACAAGATGGATCACGTGAGCATTCCTCATCTCGTTCAGCTCAGAAGCTAATCCATCTTAGTTCACGTGTCAATGTGACTTTTTTCAAAACTGTGCAGGCTGACTTAGCACTGAGGCAGATGAGTGCTCATTGGAGCTCTCCACCATCTCCATTTCAATGGTGGTTATCTCCAATAGATGGGGAGTGGTGAACAGCTGATGGGTTCGAAGCATCTTCTATTGATGCAGCTGGTTTGCAGTGGTCCTCTGATCAGAGCCTGGAGAGTTCTCTTCTACCTAGCAATCAACTCTGGTAGATCTGTGCTAAGCAAAAATTGCCACCCTCTTTTTTTTTTTTTTTTTTTTTTTTTTTTTTTTTTTTTTTCTGTGATCTACACTATGAAACATTAATTCTGCAAGAATGAAACCTCCACAGGAAAGGATATTCGGAGACTGTGCCCTCCTCCCCGCTGACAGCTATAAATCTGGAGGATCAAAAGTGAAGAATGACTCGGCAGGTATTATTTTACTCTCTAGTGAGAAGTCTTCTTTATATAGTAACCACATATCTTGGCACCATTTGTTGTGAATAATTGATAGCAAATAGCTGGCTGCTCCGAGCCTTGGGGAAGGGAAGGCACTGCCATGTGTTATTGGGGGTGCTGTGGAAGCACAGCTCCTGACCATGACCAAGGAAAGTAGCGGGACACTTGCCAGTGCTGCTGATGTATTGTCAGCATTTAATTCACCACACTTAGAAGGGAAAGGGAAGAGGATGAGGGGTGTAAAATTCAAGTTTTTACACTGCATGGCTCACTTGCAGCTCTCCAGCGTAAGGAGTCCTTACTTTGGGCACACCTGGCCGCTGCACATTTTCATGTTCATTCATCTGTTTCTGAAGTGATGGCTCGAGGAGAGTCCATTTAGCCTCACAGACACATATTCAGCAACATATATACAGAGGTCAGGAAGCAGGTGTCCTGCAGCAAAAGTAAGGGATTGTCGATTATTGTTAATTATTTACTCCTGCCAGCCTCCTCCCACTGGTGTTAAGCAATAGAAACAAAAATAATTACATTCTTTACTGAAATAACATTCCATTCTTCTTCTTTTCCTTTCATGCTTGCTCTTACAGTAAAGGATTTGGGGAAATAAGTAGTAAAAACAAGAACTATCTTGCATTCTTCTCCTCTGCTAGATTAATTGTAAGTTGAAGGTACATAAGATATTATTTTTTTTCCCTTTTCAAGGCAATTGCAAATGACAGTTTCCCCATTTCCTTTGCCATTCTCAGTATGTGCATTTAGATGAAGCTAAAACTGCACTCTTGCACTTTTCATGCAGCTTTCCTAAAATAATTCTGAATAATTTAACAATGGCTCAGAAACCTTCCAGTTTAACCAGTCATTGACCTTCAGTCAGGTTTTAATGTCATCGGGACTATATTGGTATTTCATCAGTTCCAAAGAAGCTGTACTGTCACAGAGGCAGTGGTGAGATCTATAATTAAAGTTGCCCAATGTCTCACATTACAATGTTTTCTTTTCAGTAGATTACCATAGTTTAACTGCTTCAATTAGTATTTTCCATTTAGAATTTTTCCGTCAAAATGGTCTTGCTATTTTGGAGATGATGCCTAGGGAAAAGTTTGGGTTATTTATTGATCGCGAGGAAAATAAACCCAGAGTCTATTTCTTTGGCTTTGGCTTTGTTCCCTCTAGTGTTAAGGGCTGGATATAAAAACCACTTTGAAAATCTGACCAAACTGCTTAAGTTTATAAGCCCCTGAAGAATCTCAGTAAACACAGACTCAACAAAAAATTATTAAAGGAGACTGACTTACTACTATCGCTCTCTGCTGACAGAACTCTACAGATGACTAAGAATTTCTACGAGTCATCATGTGAGCTTTATGTCTGAAGGAGGAGAATCCTGAGTTTGTGACTGATTCATTTTACATGAAATGTTTTTGGTTTTTTTATGTGCAATGTTAAAATGTTTCAGGATATTACTTTCTCTAGAAATCTTAAATTTGAGAAATCAAATAGAGATCCTGTGGGGAAAAAAATGGTATATGATAACATAACTAAAGAATTGGACACATTTGGACCCATTTCTGGGTATTCTTTAGGATATGAAGACTGCACTAAGCCTAGGATTTTCAAACCTCTTAATGCTTAATTTTGCTCTCTAGTATCCTCCTAATATAATTGTAATTGACTGCACTAGGAATTGATAGTATACTGTATTGTCAGCAGTAATAATAAAAAAAAAAAAGCCTTACCTTAGTGATTTCTGAGATTTGATTAGGAAATGTGGGGAAGACAGAATTTTCATGTCATATCTGATTTTGAAGAGTTGAAAGCCAAAATAAAAAT
The DNA here is from genome assembly GCA_014706295.1 of Lycocorax pyrrhopterus obiensis. Classification (NCBI taxonomy): domain Eukaryota; kingdom Metazoa; phylum Chordata; class Aves; order Passeriformes; family Paradisaeidae; genus Lycocorax; species Lycocorax pyrrhopterus. The sequence continues at coordinate 56,189,918 of JACSVZ010000015.1, read as the reverse complement.
AAAGAGTTGGTTAAAATAATTAGTTTCAGTTACAGCTTTGAATATAAACAAAAAGTGGTTTCAATTTACAAGGTAAGGTTATTTTGTTCCAAAAACATCTATAAAAAGGTAGTTTCTTGGAACTTTTCTCCTTCTTTTCTTCCAGAAAGCCTAGAGAAAGAAATTGATTTTGCAATATTTCCAGTTTCTTGCAAACCTCATGGCTTTATTTAAGTTTTTTTAACTGGCTGTGGTTTTATTTTTGTTTAATGTTTGATTTGAATTTTTAAAAGGAATGTACCCTCCCTAGCTGGTGTTTCACTGTGTCATATTAGATGTTCTTTAAATGCCCTGGTTGCTGGATGGCACTGCCTTGGTTTACCCTCATTGTGGTCAAGTGGGGTAGCTCTCATTTTTTCACTTTTTTCACTTGTGGTAACACTTATGTTATATTGGCAGTGACAGTCACTCTTGGTTGTAAGAACTTAGGTTTGTCCTAGAGTTAAGACTTATTCTAAGTAAAAAAATCAGCAGGGTTTTAGACACGTCACAAAGGGGGGTTTTTTTTCAGTTTCAAGATCCTTTTTATTTTTCAGGCTGCTGGATGCTGGGGGTGCTCAGCATGAACCTCAGGTGTGAGAGAAGCAGCTGTACAGATGCAAAATGAGTTCTTGTGATGTGGGAGTGTGTGCTGTGCTGGCCAACACTGATGGTTGGGAACTACAACTCCCACCTACCAATAAAGCTTGGAGGGGGGTGGGGCTTGGAAGTGCATATACCAATAACTTGCAAGTAAAAATAACGTGCTGAGTGCACGCAGTCGAGTGTGGTGTGTGTGCTGAGTATGGTGCAGCCTGGCAATTTCACTGGTGTCTGGTCCTTCCAGAGAGCGAAGCTTCTTTCCTTCTTCATTTAGGAAATCCCAGCAGGCAGAACTACGGCAGCCTCCAGTTGGGTTGCCCGTTGCCTTTCTGTGTGCACCTGGCTGTCCGGGGGTTAATCCTCAGTGAAAGGCTGCAGGTGTCTCGTTCTCATGGCTGGCACACGCTCCTTCCCCAGGCACTCGATAAAAGAGAATCTAGATCCCAAATGTTGCTCTGTCCTCGTGCGTGTTTGCTCAGCTTCCAGCTTGTCTGCACCCGAAATGCTGGTGCTGGCTTTTTGGGCACCATGAGTGGGCAGAATTCGGGCTCTGATCCATCCCTCTGATTTCGTGTCATGGTAACAGTGCACTAAAACTGAAGCAAGAGTAGTGAAACAGTAGTGAACAAGTGAAACAGGCCCCCCAAATGCTGCATCACCTGAAGGAAACCTGTTTGACCAGAAAGGGATCTGTGAGCTCCGTGGTGTGGACAACAGTTTGTGGGGGTTTTGTTGTTTGTAACATTTTCTCTTATCCTAGAACTCTTAAGATAACAAGATATGGTGATGTGCTTTATGTTTCATAATCCACACTACTTCCTATTGTGAATCTAAATGTTTTAGAATGCAGAAGTAGCTGATACTGTTAATTTATTTGAATGAGGTACTTGCTGAGACTCAGAGGAGTGTTTCAACTTCTCTCCTTGAAGAAATCAAATAAGAGTGATGTGAGCAGCAGTCTGCTTGCAGGTTGTTTGTGAAGTAAGGCTGTTTTACAGAAATTGTGAGCTCCAGGGAACTCATGATAAGTCCTGTAATGTTATCTGTGCGCAATATGACTTTATTATTGTTGAAATTATCTTATGACAAACATTTAATTCTAGATATGCTCAAATTAATTTGTAAGAGGCAAATGAACAAACATTATTTCATATAAGCATGTCAAAACATGCTTTCATAAATTAGGATTTTTTTATTTATTTGATTGAAACCAGGCAATAACCACACATATGAAATCTTGGAAGATAAAATGCTGCAAGTGTGCTGTGCAAACTCCTGAGAAAGTTTTATAGCCTAGCTCTTCTTGAGGGACAAATAAATGAGGAACAAAAGAAGCTACTGCTATCAGGAAAATGTATTAATGTTGTGACAGATAGATGTGGAAATCTTAATACATGAAATTTGGATTTTTTTCCCTGATTTGTAAATATCCACTTAATGTAATTAGAAAGAATTGTGAAGTAGCAGGCAGGGAATTCAAATTCTTCAGCTGAGCAGATACTGCGAATGTGATTTGTTGACAGCTTGTCATTCTGCTGTTAAAGCTGACCTGGAGTTTTCTTTCTGAATGACTTTTCAAAGGAAAAGTAACATAAAAAGTTAATTATTTAGCCGGGGAGCGTTCTGACTCGGATTAACAGCATATGCTTAGACAAAGAGCAGAACAAGAGCACAGCAGTATTTCCTATAGAATATCCCCCTAACATCTGACTGCACTTTGTCAGCTTCCTAATCTGAAAGCTGTATTCATGTTTTTAATTTTTAATAGCCCTTTTCTTCCAGTAGTTTGATTTGAATATCATCTTTAACCCATTTTTTGTTTCTCAAACCATTAGGAGGCTTCACAAGAAAACTTTTATCGGCTTCGTTTGACATTGTTCTGAAATTTTCTTCTTGGCATCGGGGGGAAAAGGTGAAATACTTTTTCCTTGGGTTGTTTTGCACATACTCGAGGTCATCGGTTTGTAGTATAAATCCCAAATATTCTGTTTCAGTTTAGATAAATGACAGTTTGAAGTATATTTTGAATATCAGGATGTTGTCACATGGGAAATGGGGTATTAGGCAACAAGTTTGAGGTGCTACATGGGAACTTGGAATACTGATAGAAACCCTTTGAAATGTCTTTCACCTTTCGGTCATAGTTTGCCACTTAGCCTCTTGTTTATTTTCAGTGTTTCTCAGTCCTTTGAGATTTTAAGCCAGACAGTCCTGTATGTAATTTTATTTCTGTATTACAACACCTGAGTGGAAGAGGTCAAGCTGAAATTGTCAATAAAATATGAAATACATGAAGAAGTGACATTTCTTATATATACTTTTCTCAGAATAAAAATGTTGCGTTCAAGTGATATTTTTAAACTAAGCCATTGGTAAGCTTCCCCTTCACCTGGCTAGCTTACCTCTGCTAGTGAACAGAAGGTCCTAAGCATTTAACCCCTATTTGAGGAGCTTAATTTGACAATACAGATTTAAAACTCTTGCTCAGCCATAGCTAATGTTCTGAAGTGCCTTGAATCTCTTGGAGCTGCTGATTTCAGCAGCCGAAATCACCAAACGGAAGCTTAGCAGCTTTGAATCTTGTCCAAGGTAGGAGATCTATGAATATGATGTTTTGACAGGAGATGGCCCTCACAGGTACCTTTGAAGCCGGCTGGCAGTTCAGGCACTTTAGAAAATGTAGCAGCAGTAAACATGGTTCTTTGTAAAACAAGGTGATGGCGCCAGGCTGCTTCAGTACAGTCCCCCATGACAAGGGGAGCTGCCCAGAGTGCAAGAGAAAGGCTTTCACATATTTACCTGCTGGAAATCATTCTGAGGCACTCCTCTTATCTCTCTGTGAAGTGCCCTACCCAGAAACCTACAGGTGATTCTTTGAGAAGATGCACTTGCAACCTTATTTGTTGAATTGACACCACGTTCTATGTGGTTTATGGCATTCATGATAGAGAAGTCAGTGAATCTCTGCAGCCTGATAGGTCTCAGACTATCCCTCCCTCCCCCTAACCTGTACTCCTGCTGTAATAATTCTTTCCTCCATTATTCTTATTTCCTTACTTTTCTTCCTATCCTTATCCACAGGAAGGAGTTACAATTTTTTTTCCCCATTGTGAGTTTTGTTCCATCAGTGATCGTTTGAAAGCGGGTTAATTCCATGGCTTCTTTCACTTTGCAGTTGTAAGAAAGGGGGGAATCCGTGGTCACAGCTGTAGTGACCTCCCTTCTGGAATACATTTTGTTATTATGTCCATGAGAAGAAAGGTAGTGAAACCTTAAGGAAGTGTAGGACTCTTCCTACATTGCTGTCATGGCAGCTTGGACAACTCTGTGCTCATTTTGGTGAGCTCTTTTTCTGAGGTATCTATCTGCATACCCAAGGCATTTGGGTCAGCAGGCAGAAGGACACACAGAGGGAGGCTGGGTAGTACTTACAATCTCTCTTGGTATTCTCCAGAAGCTTCAAGGTTGCTGCAGGTATGTCCCTGGATGAGCAGAGTATGGAATATGATGGTCATGCGTAAATAAAAGGTCTAGCCTAAGTTCTTATGGGCATTGCCTGTCTTTCCTACATATGCCAATGACTGAAAGCATGGCAATACATGTGTACCAAAAGTTATTGGGGACTGCTTTCTTCCAAATACTCCTTACAATCTGTAAAAGGAACTTTCTGGTCCTCAACCTTTTCTCAAGGAAAGTGTGTATAAACAGAGAGGCTTTTAATAGTCTTATAACTTTATCCAGTATCAAAAAGTCCAGTTATGTCAGCTGGAAAGTGGATTTAAACGTGTTTAAAAACTGCTTCTCAGCACAGCAGGAACTGTGTACAGAGTATGGCTTCTCTAGTACAACCTGGATTTGTTTATAATACCAAAATTCCTAATTAAATAAGAGCAAGTACTTTTTTCTTTGGTTTGGTTGTTTTGACCCCAAATATGCAAACTGACCCATATGCAAACTCATGAAGGCATGGACTTAATTTTGGTGTTGCTTACACCAGCAAATGGAATGTGTGACTTGCATCAGTTTGGGTCAGGCTGCAGGAGGCCATATGTGTTTATTTTAGCATTTATGAATGGTTATATTTACCTCATTGCAATGACTCGCTTTGGTTTCTATTGACAAAACCATGACTTAAGAGAATGTTTGCAGAGACAAGAACAGATGTTTCCAGGCTGCTTGCCACAGAGGGGAAAAAAAAGCCAGTATTTGCTTGTAAGCTGGTGTTGGCTGTGCCATTTTTCCAATGAGTAATTAGGAATGGTAGTTATTAGTCAGTTGCTGAAGATCCTGACTTGATGACAAAAGAACCTGCTTGGAGATGCCTTTTTGTATAGTCTGATCTATAGAGTAGAATGAAAGACAATTGCTGTAATCACTGAAACCAATTCTACCTTGTCACACTCTTTTGAAGTACCTTAATGACCAAGGAGAACCTAAAAGCTTATCAAGATAGATAATCCATGGACATTTTCTCCTCTTCTCTGCAGGCATGTTGCTTTCAAATTAAGCTGAAGACTTTTACTAGACACTTTTATGAAATTGCGAAGCAATATGAGCTTTTTGGAGTTAGTTTGATGATTTTTTTTTCCCCTCTGGAGCCATAAGATCACCTTCTGTATCATACATACTAAAATCAAATTTGTTTTAAACAAAGAGAAAAGAGGGGACAAAAGTGTCATAGAGTATTAGCAGGGTTGGTGATCTGGGAGGGTTTTGAGTAACGTGTTTGTGGAGTAGTGTCTGTCCCCATAGTTTTAATGGGCAAGGAAGGACTGATTTCAGCTACCTGGCAGCAGCAGTGTGGGATGTGTGGCATCTCGGGATTTGGAAATGGAGTTTTGGAAAGGCAGATGAGGAGTAGCCTGCTTTGGGAGAGACAAGGCCTGTGTGTAGCGATTGCCTTGGGTATTACGTGGATGGGAGGCCCCTGACAGGCACAGCAGAGGAGTGAGAGTGGCCCAGTGGTCTCCCACACTGGGGGACAGCCCTCAGTGGGCAATGCCAGCCCTTTGCCCCCTGCGAAGGCTTTGATCCTGGGGTGAGGAGTTGGGTCTTGCTCCATTGTGAGATGATGGTTTGTGAAGAGAAGAATTTTGCATGCTTTGAAGAGATGTGGCTATAATATCTGTGTATGCAAGGGCCTTCCAGATGGAAACAGCAATGAACTCCAGAGTACATGACATAAATGAACTCTATTTTGGGTTTTAAAAACATGCAACGCAGTGCTTTCCTGGTTCAATCAAAAGCCACTACACAATATGTCACTGAATGTCATGAATACAGGGAGAGTTGAGCATGACTTAAAACACCAAGGAAGTTGGAAGGAATATGCCCTATCAGTTTACCAACAAGGAATTTTAAAAACTAATCTATGGAGGCATCTCCTGCCTTCCCACTTTCATGATCTACTTACTGCAAGCTTGGTAAAATGTATTCCTGGAGATATCTCAGGGATTTTTTTTCTGTTTCTTTTTTTAATAGCAAGTGTTATGTTGATCTGTTAAGTGTCATGCCACTGCCACTGACTGGATGAAATACCATACGGGCAGTTTATGGGTTTACTGGTTCCACCTGCTGGCTGAACTGGAGGTGATGACCTGTCAGTCAAGGGGAGCTGAATGAGTAATCTTAAGAGATTTTATTAATAACTATGGTATGAGGTATGGGGATAGTGTCTTGTCTTCATGCTGCAAACTTTCTGTGTCTTCTTTTATTACTTTTTATTTCATTAAATTCAATTTAAAAATGCAATTTCTTAAACAGGATGGCAATGCCTAATCACAAATGCATTTTTAGCAAGAGAAGGATAGCAACCTTTTTTGAAAATAAGATGATGATCAAGTTAACCCAGTGATGTGCAAGCACTTCTGCCTGCTCATCACTTCTAGAACTTGCCTTGGGGAGAAAGCCATCCCCCACTAAAGCTAACACAGATAACTGCATGGCATTCATGAAGGCTGGGAGAATGATGACCCCTCACATTGGGAATATACCCCAAAAATTTCCCTAAAGAGGGAAAAGGGTGGGGGTGGGAAGAACCCGGAGTTAGACTTAACTCTGGGTACTGAAGCCCCCATGGGTACCAAAGAAAGGCTGAAGGAGAGAGGAGCAAATGGCTCTCATTAGTGTGGGTTGTAGGGTTGAGATTAAGGCTGAAGTTCAGGGGAGTGTGGGCATGGAATTCCAGTTAAAGCTGGATCCCGCAATGGCTGCGGGACTAGAAGAAAGCTTACATGAAGGCAAATGGTGTTTCCTAGGGATGACTAATGCCAGAATTAGTGTTGGAGTTACTGTTTGGATTTGGGATTTTTGGTGCTCTAGTGCTTAGTTCCTTGTTTGAATCTCAGCAAACTGAGTGCTGAGGTTTGACTCCTGTAGAAGTAAATTGGTTTTGATTGGTTTTGTTAGGAGTGGGGTATGATTAAGTCTAAGTTTAACATAACAAAGTGTCTGAGATCCCGTTTTCTGGAGTTTCGTTTCTCACTGTGTTGTCAAAGCACATGGAGAAGATTAGCAGCTGGTTCTGCGGAGGTGAGTGGTTTTTAAAGGTCTTTAAAGGTACCCTTTAGATTTTTTGAAGATTTGTCTATCCAGAATACTTAAAGAGCGTATGGCTGCATTAACTGCCTTCTGATGGTCACAAGCCTTTATCCCTCATTTTTCTACCAAAGAAATAAGAGGAGGTGTCTAAGGGAACATCATGGTGCTGTTACCCTTCTTTCTGCTCTAGGCAGCCATTGCTGGCCAGAGGTTGTCTAGTCTGCTAGTGACAAACTTGGGAAAGGAAAAAATATTGAAATACATAAATACTGAATCACGGAAGGCTACAGTTTTTCTCCAAGATAAAACAGGGACAGGATATTAGTGCATGAATAGGTCCTACAGATGACCATATTGACATGCTTCTTGGCATGGTTTTGTTGTTGGTTGCTTGTCCCCCAGGCATGGTCTGGGCACAGTTCAGGAGAAGAACATGTACCATGACCAGAAGCAGTTTGGATATGTCCATTCTTTTTGGGGACAGGAGGCCTCTGAGTTCCACTTGGCCTCAGAGCCAGAGAAGATTCACTTGCCTGAATTATTTAGTAATACTGAGGAAGCCAAATTGACTGAGGGATGAACAAGCCAACAGCTGGGTCTGAAGGGTCATCCTGAGGAACACCTTGTAGGGGAGGGAATTCTTGCATCAATTGCAGAGATGCCGCTCATCTGCAAATATTATTTTGTTTTCTCTTTTAAAAGCAGTGATGTTTTAAAGGATTTGTTTGCAAGTAAATCCCTCCAATTTTCCTTGTTGCGGTTGGTGGCATATCTATGATTGTGGGAACTCAGCAGCACTTGCAGGTACGCTGCAAGAGATTACCATGCGGCCAGTAGTTTTCATGCAGCATTGCTATACCAGAAATGGTTGATTACACAGGAGAAAGAAGTGCAGAGCAGTTGTTCAGTATTTAGATAATGCTAGATGGAACATGATCTTGATTGCATTTGATTTAAAAGCAACCTCCTCTGCTACGTAAAAATCAAAATCCCACCCCTGAAAATATTACAGCTGCCTCCTGCGGTAATTTTTTTGTGATTTTTATAAGCTCAAGATTTTTTAGATACATCTAGTACCTCATCCATTTGGAAAGAGGTGACACTTCGTCTTTCACTGAGATACTTCAGGCTCGTTCTCATACCAAATCCATTTTCATTCCTGCTATATGAACCTATAACACAGGTTATGCAATTAGGAGGAAAGTGTTTGCAGAAACAATAAGGAAAACCTGATAAATGAAATCCGCTATACACTGTCAGTCATGCTGATGGTATTCCAATAAACACAAATATATTTTTGCATGCCCAGTTTTAAAGGTACAGAGTAAAATGATTTATGGCCAAAGCTGGTTTTCCTTCCTTGCAGCATTTATATGTATATAATACTGTACACACCAAAAATATGTTAAGGGAGCATTACTGACATAAAGTAGAGTGCTAAAAAGGCAATGCTATAGTTAATGTCGTAGTTATAATATTATAGTTAACAGGCTTTTTGTTCAGTAACTGAGTCCCTCTCTGCGAATGTGCTGTATACAGTCTTTATGCAATTAGGAGCACTTTTTAGGGCGAATGTTTGGTTTTAGGAAGGGAATTTGCTCTCAAGACAAATGCAGTGAGATTTATATCACATCTGTTATTATCTAAGTGGAGCTTTGTCTTGCAAAGGAGATTTGTCTTATAGAGTGCACAGTTTGGGCAGCCTTCAATTTAGGACTGGATGCAAAATACTTTTCCAAGTGTTGCCCTGTAATTTTTTCTGTTTTTCTTTTTTTTTCCGTATGCTATTTAAACCTTGTTTGGAAGACAAAATTGGTCATTTCCTTGTGGGAATTGTTATTCTGCTCTTTCACTGTAGTTTCTGAGTGCCTCAGAAATGTTAATATATCGTTAGCATTTCTGAGGAGGTGATGTGGTATCTCCACTTTATAAAGCAGAAGTGAAGGCTGGTGGTTGAAACACGGGTCTGAGAGTGTTTGCTAATTTGGGGGCTGCATTCAATGACCTGATTTCTTGGACTAATGCATTTCCCAGGATCAAGGCACATTTCCTGTTGTTGATTTCTGTGAGTGCTCAGGAGCAATGCAATCTGGGCCTCAGGGTTTGAAATGAAGACCGAAGATATAAGGAAGACTCATTTAGTGACCAGCTGAGTCAAGATTTAGTGTAAACGGCTGCCCTAGCAGCACATAAGAACTGTGAAGCAGAGGGTAGCATACAGTACTTTCTGACAGGATGATGCTCTTTCCAATTGTCTAGAGCCTCTTTCTTCTGATTCCACTGTGCCTTTGAATATCTGTAACAAATGATGGAGCGCTCCACTGAGTGATGGTCTTTCTAGCCACACTTCTGATCCTCAGCAAAGATACCTACTGACAAGTTAGAAAACAGATCATTTATTTAAAGAGGCTATTCAGAGAAAACAGTCCAAGATGTTTCAACTTTGACAGCCTGTCCAAGGTTTTCCTTGTTATTTTACAAAATAGAATAGCCTATATATACATTTAAAAAGTGCCCTTACTTTGTTTTACAGTAGTCATCTGATGACAGTACCTAAGTCAGTCTCTTCCTTCAGCTTAATATTTAAAATATTTAAAAGCTTAACTTTTCTACCTGAAAGCTGCTCATCTTTGCTCAAAACTGGTTGGTAGTGTCAGCCCAGTGACATTAGTTTACTACACTGGATGGTGTTGCTGAGAATGTAAAACTGTCCCATTAGCCTGTTTGCAATATAAAATAGGCTTCTGCGTTTTACAAGCTTATGCAATGTAGTAAGAATTTGGCAAGTGTAAAGGAAAAAGGTGTTAAGGAGAGCTGGCAGCTCCTTAAAGAAACGATATTAAGTGCAAACTCTTCCAATAAGGAGGAAAGTTAAGGAAGTGCCATGGAAGACCAGCATAGCTAAATTGCCAGCTCTTCATGGCTCCTGAAGAGAAATTGTTTTTTTACAGAGTGGAAAGTAGGTCAGATTTCCAAGAAAAAGGATAAAAAAATAGCATGTAGTGGCAATAAAATCAGAAGTATTGAGGCACAAAATGATATTAAAGTATCCAGGTGTGTAACAGGTTGTAAGAATTCATTTTTTCGTGTACATTAGAACCTCCTGGTAACTGGAGAATTGTACACCCTCTGCCCACACCCGCCAGTCTTAGGGTAGTTTTTCTGGAGGACATTGCTGTACAATGCCTGAAATGTATTTTGGAACAATCCGTTGTTGGAAGGGAAGGGAGGAGCCCAGGGTGCCTTCTTTGCAAGAAGTATTCTGTACTTTTCTTAATGATTTAGATGACGGCACAGAGTGCTCTAATATTTCATGTAGAAAGCTGGTAAGGATGAAAGATGCTATGAAAAAAAGGGCTAAAATTCAAGGTGGCCTTGATCAGTTGAATAAATAGTCATAAAGGGAATGGTCATAGTTCAAAAGGACATGTTCTACATGTCACTCTTGGGAGTAACCAGCTTTAATGATAAAGGCTGGGAATAACTTCCTAGAGAGTGATCATTCAGACAGAAGTCTGAAAGTTGCAGGGAACCACAAACCAGTACATGAGTACAGTGTCATGCTGTGGTATGTAATATTCCAGGGTGAACAGAGAATTGCAGAATGTCTGGAGAAAAAAAATCCTTCCTTGCCTGGAGTACCGTGTCAGGTGGCAGGGGCTGTTACCTTGAGAAAGAAGTAAATCAGCAAGACTATGCAGAGGAACAGTGCCAACACTGAACACACAGTCCTAGATAATATAACTGAGAAGGATGTATTGAGTGAATTATGTGGGGTAGATGGCTGCAATATGCTTAGTGGTTATTATAGCCTTCTGTATGTATGGGCTGCTGCAAAGACGGGGAGAATAACCCGGTTTCTATGCCCGTGGCAGCATAAAGACTAAAGTTCCAGCAAGCGAGAGATATTGGGCTACCATGGTAAAAGTAGTACAGCACTGGAAGAGTTTGAGTGGGGAGATTATTGAATCTCTGTTATTGGAGGTCTTCAGGAACAATTAGGAAACATATTTTCTGCTGTGGGGCTGGACATCTCCTGATGCTTCTCCCAGGCAGAAGTGTGTTGTTTCCTGACTCGCTTTCTCTTTTGTCTTTTATGTCCTTTTGCTCCTTGGTGAATATCACTGCTCTCTGGACAGGAATTTCTTAGATGGTGGGGGAGATTAGTAAATTCACAGTAGTCATTTTGGTACAGAACTTCATGGGGCAGTGCTTTAAGCTACTATATTTGACCAACTGCTGCAGCTGTAAGAGTCACAGGCCACAACTTCTTAGTGAGAGTGTTCCTTATCAACAGAATAAGGACTGGGACTTGCTTTCTAATCAACATATTTTCTGAAGACTTTTAAAATGCATGTAACAATCTGACATACCAGCTGTCACCAGAAACTGTGTCCCCCACCAATACCGGCATGCGGTGCGTTGGCACTCATGTCACACGGAGAGGGAGTGTTGACAAGTCCTCTTGCTAGTCACCTTAGAAAGACAGGGAAGAAGCCAGGGTTCAGTGAAGGCGATCCCAGGAGAACACCAGGAACATCAGAACCAGAGCAGTCTGAGAAAGGAGTTACTGGATTGGTCCAGGACTTTTACAAGCCTGAGAGAAAATAAGTTCAGCAAAAGAGAAATTTTCTCCAGACTCATCCATGTTTAGCTTGGTGTTTGGGACTGATTTGAACCTCTCTTCATGGGACAGCAGTGCGATGCCATTCCTGAGCAATCTTCCCAAGTTCCAGAGTCTTGAGTAGCTGTAGTTGCATTTGTGTTAAAATTGAATTATGTTTTCTTTCAACTTAGAAGCCGAACTTGATTTCCAAGCCAATGCTTGATAGCATCCTTTGTCTTCGTGATGACAGATGGAAGTATGTGCGGAGCCTCCTGACCCCAGCCTTCAGCGATACCAAACTGAAAGAGGTAAGGTGCAGACATTGCTGCTTTCATAATTTAGAAGACTTGTGCAGGCATCTGCTTTATGTAGGTCCGTATTAAGGATAAGTAAAACATGCTACTTTGTGCCACTTTATTTAGACCTGAAGAATACGCGCGGCAGAGCTTCCATACGGCACGGTTCAGATCATAGACTGGTGAAAATCAGAATAGCTCATCTGAGGATACGATCCTCTGTCTTCCTCTGTTTAAGTCAGTTTGTCGATGAAAGTGTAGCATACTCAAGAAGGACCCTTACCTCTTCCTCTCCCCTGCCCTGTTAGGAGTAAGCTTAAGTCCAGGAAAGGTTATTGCTCCCAGTTGGAACATAGCTTTTCTTGATGTGCAGAGTCAGCAACTCTCATGTTAACACAGGAACTGCTGTCAGTCTGTTTTCATTTCTCCATCTACTTCCCCTTCCCTCCTCCTTTTATTCTTTAGTCCTTTCGTATAATAAAATAAGTCACTGGAACAGAATGTCATTGCCAGATAAATACCTCTGACTGAAAATAAATGTCTCTGCACTGACCTGCTGCTAATTTCCTATTAATGTATCAGCATTTGCTCAGCCATGGAAACCCATTACCCAGTAACAAAGTCCTGTTCCAGTGACACGATATCTCTTAATTAAATGTATATAAATGATTGACTGGTTAAAGTCTTCTCTCAAAGAAAAATACAAAAAAACAACCCCACAACAAAAAAAATCACCTCTTCCTTTTTATGTTTTATTCTGAAAGGGAATCATGCTCACTCTGGTGCCCAGTCCTGGGTTGTAAAATTTTCCACTGGGCAGACGCCTGTGTTGTTTTGACATGCCGCTGTCGAAATCCACAGTAACATCTAAATGTGTCTGGCTCTCCCAGCTCTATAGACAGCGGTCGCTTAGCAACACCGGCTGTCACCTCCTTATTATGGTAAATTCTAATTGGCCGCGAGCCTGGCGGAGATGCTGATTAATCACGACTGACAATGCCATTGGTTATGCGCCCTGACATTTGCTCTGTCACCAACTCCATCACGAAATTTCAGCAAGGCGAGGGTGTTTAAATATGCAAGCGATTAGTTGCACATGGCATGGTGGCGAGAGGAGAGTTTTGCATTTTCCTAGCGGAAATTAATCTGCCTTACTGCAGGTCATCGGCTCTTTGCTCGTGGACTAACAAAAGATTACGCCGCACTCCCCTCAATTTGTGGAGAGCAACCTCTGCCGGCACCAGCCGGGCAGGCTTGGCTGAGGAGCACGGTGAGGGCAAGAGAGGGGAGCCTCGGGGATCCTGCTCTGGGGCTGGGCACGCGCGGCTTTGCAGGGTCTGGCCGGTCAAACTGGGCTGGGAGGAGAAGTCATGGCACTCCCTTTGCACAGCTTGGTGGTGGAGCTGGAATGCAGGAATAGTGGTAGGAGGCAAAATGAAGGGCTGGCCAGTGCCTGGTAGCTGTCTTGCATGCAAAGATTGAGATCTTTAATTTTAGCCTGATAATCAGCTTTGCCCACGCTGCCTCGTTCAAGCTCTGTGGAAGGCATGTGTGCATGGGCTTAGGGTGACCTGGAAATTGTCACTTTCTCCTCCCATTCTACAGCAAGTGGGAAAAAGAGGAGCGGGGCAGGTGTCTCTGAAAGGTTCAACTTTGCTTTTCTCTCCCATGCCTTCACCAGAAGTCCGCCCATCCCTCCACAGACAGACACTTGGAGCAAGCCCATGTGAGATTAAGAACCGCTGTTGAACGGATGTGCTCCTCAGCCTTGCATTTCATTTTCTACCCAAATACATTAGCAATCCTGGGATTTGAAGTTAATGCAACTTAAGTCCTTGCCCATGTGCTTTTCCTGCTGTTGCTTAATTTAGAAGCCATACCAACACTTCTCAAAGGAAATCAATGCTCATTAATTATGATCTCACTTTTTAACTCTCCCATATTTGGTACTCTCTCAAAACCTCTACAGCAGCATGGAAACAAAATTACCATGTTCTAGTATTGGCCATACTACAGAGTACTCAGCATTATCTGCAAGACATCCTGTTTATAATAAACCCTTCCTCTCTACTTTGACTTAGAAACACAAATTTGATACTAATTTATTGCATAAGAACCTAGATATGCTATTTTGTATATATTTATAGATACTACTAGGACATTCCTTATTTCTTCTTACAAGATATTAATTCCTCTGACAAAATCCCACACCAAAGTCTTCCACTCTGTTCACTCTGAATATTTGCTTTACCTTTGTTCCTCTATGCAAACTCTCCAGTGGTGCTGGAGAGACTGCAGACCTCGCAAGTGTCTTTGGAGAGTGGTTCCCCTTGAGTGCTGCAGCCCCTGGTGCCACTCCAAACATAGACTTGTCTGTCTGGATGCTGTGAGAGAATTGGGAGCTATTAGCCTGTGACAGAGCAATAAATGTTAACAACTCCTTGTCCTCCCCATAGCAATCACTTCAGATGAAAGATGCACTGAGGGACAGAGAGCTCAGCGTAGGTTCCTGATATCTCAATTTCAGAAACACAAGAATGGACAGTTTCAGGGCTAGCAAGAGTGAGAAGTGAGAAGCCCCTTTGGCCTGGCTGCTGGAGGACAAGACCCAAGACAGAGCTAATGTGTGTTGCTAAGATTTAACCTGCAATGCTCCACAGAGGCACCTGCGGCTGTGGGCAGAGGCGAGCTTTGCCCTTGTCACTTCAAAGAAGTGGTGTAATGTCACTGAGAAGTTCACTGAGCTTGAGGAATTTCCCTGTAGTTTGGCAAGTATCTCCAACAGCCAGCCAGCAAATGATGAAGAGTTGATTCCAGAAATTTTGAATTTTTCGAAGTTACAGGAAATGAACTGAGACTAGAGGTTATAGAGTTGTTGGGTAGCAAATATAGTGATTTCTGTGTGTCTGCAGACAGTTGTTTTTGTAACATTTTTCAACAGTTTCTGACATCTTCTCCAGCTTTCTCTCTGTCTTTTCTCAATTTGTCTTTAAAAGCTATGTACTGTTTCACTGTTGCTTTTATGGATTTCTATGTATTGTGTGTTCTCCCTCTTTAATTTTCTTTTTCTAACAAGCATTAGTAAAGGAGTCCATTCCAGCTGAAGGAGGGTTTGGCTCTGGATATCATTAAACACAAATGCTATTGTGGTGGTGAGCATAGCATAAAGCAATAGACTTGTAAGCTTGATTCTGCAGTAAGATTGGGTAGCATCCCATGTGAGATGCCACTGGAGTTGGTAGCAGATCTAATAGTAAGCTCTTTCCAGTAAGACCCCTGAATGAACCTCGTAGTGCCATTGCTGTGGAAGCACTAAGAATGAGAAATGAGAGACAGGAGGCAGGAAACCCAAGAAATGTCACTTCCAGCTCTGCCATTGACTGCCTGTGGGTGATCTGACAGAAGCTACTTAAATTCTCTGCACATGAAACAACTTTTATCTGTTAAGTGGGAACAATACCAATCACTGAAAGTTGATCCAAGATGTAATTCATGAGGAATTGGTGAATTATAATACTTAGAGGCTCTGAGTAACAGAAACATTTCCCAGTGTTCCTATCATGCTGCCCTCAGCTGTTATGTATTGAAACAAGCTGACATGTTAGTGATCTTGCTGTACCAATCTTGATTCCCTATTTAGTATTTCTTATTTTGTTCCTCTTCTTTTTGCTGTGGTGCCTGTGATGATCCTGCAGTTCTGGACCCCTTGTCAGACTTGATAAATAGCTTTACTCTCTTTTACAGCCAACACCAGCAGAAAACCTATTGATTTTTATTTATTCTGATGGTGCTGCAGTAGTCTTGTCATCTCCTATCAGTATGCCAGGGATCTGTTCCTCCATTAACAAACCATTTAAACAAAACAGAACACAAAAATTAAAGAAGAGAGCACAGCTTAATGTAGCATTGTCCTAAATAACCTGTGAAGTGGAGTTTGTGTTGAGGAATTTCTTTCAAACAAAGGGAGACACGAAGCAGAACTTGTAATAGCATGGCACAGCAGTGCAGAAAAATCCTCGAGTGTCACTCTCAGGCATGTAGATCTTTCATGTCCCACTAGGACATAAGATCTGACAGTCCAGCCGTTAAGGTTTCCTTGATTTGCTGTTAGTCTGTGCACATTGGTCAAAGGCATTTTGGGAGTGTCTCTGGAAATTGCTGTTGTTGGTGGACAAAGCAAGAGTGCTCACCTGAGGAAAAGCAAATCACTAATGTAAAAACTGATACATGAAATGTGCATAATCTTGAGCCACAGGCCGATGTCTTGTTGAGTTGCTCATTGCAGTAAGTTGTGGCCAGGAATAGCAGAGCTCCACTCTCAGGTGATGAAAACAAATCCTCTCACAAAACATCTTTCTGACACTCTGCTCTTTTACTGGTTTTATTCAGGGACTTGAAATCTGGAAGAGAAGCAATTCTTGTGTTAGAGATGTATTCTTTTTCCTTCTCCTTCCTTTATATTTCATAACATTTGTGGGACTAGAGGCCCAACACGACTTCTGCTTGCTGTACGTGAACAGTAAAGTCTCCAGTGTGTCTGTCTACAGTGAATATGATCCAGACTTCTAGTTTTTAGTTTGGATGCTAATAATAAGAGGAATAACAATACTGGTGAATACTGAGGGCCACATCTAACTAGAGGAATGTGACTCTGATGCCTTCGAACAGTGCAAACATCCACATGCACTGTGCATACGCAGAATCAGAAGCTAATTGTTGTTATGTGCCAAATAGCATATTGGCAGGATTTATACAGCAAAGCCCCTGGCATCATGAAAACCCTAACCCCAAATGCTCTTCTTTGGCAAAAAGAAAGAAATTTGGACTCTGGGCTACTCTTGCTGTTAGATAACTGTCAGATCAAATATTTACAGGGACCATATTGTTTAGATTTTTCTTCATCCTGTTACTCTCAGCCAATCTGAACACAGAGCAGCTGGGGTTTGTTTACCCACCAAGAACTGAATCTCAGGCAGGTTATGCAGGTTTTATGTTCTGACTGGCAAATGAGAATGTATGGGAAGTCACTGATACCCAAGGCAGCGTAGATCGACGTGTCTGTTTCTGTGCCAGTTTCCTGTGCTTGATATAGTTCACCTCCCCCGACAATACTTTCTTTTTCTTGACAATCGGACAAAGATTTTGAGGTGTTATGAGGTGTTATGTTTGTAGTTTGCAATATTGGACTAATTTGTGTCCTCCAGGGGAATAAAAACCCAAACCCAACCTAGGATTTCGGAGTAGATATCCCCTGTAGCTTTCATATACAAATAATTGTCTTATTGTCATATCATGCTAACAGTAAATCAAATCCATGTGCCCTCCTCCCTATTTTCCTGGTTAGATTTACTAATAAAAATTACCTTATGGCTAGGAAGGAATTGCAACAGTATTTCCAAAGGCTGGTCGAATGTGCAAAGTGCAGAGGTGCTGTGGGATGCCCTGGCCAGACGTACGTGCCCCTGACATCTCTGCCAGCTGTTGAAAAGTGATAGCAACCAGCTGGCTGGCTACAGATCTGGTGATGTGATGAAGAATAAAAGAGAAAATAAGGCAATAAAAGGAAAATCTGAAATGATCACCATCTGTTCCGGTAACATCATACCTGTTAAAAAGCGGATTTTGACTTTGTTCTCCTTGGCTGGTTCAGTTCACTGGGGGGGCTGGACCCAGAGATTATGAAGTATTTCACCTTTGTTCAATCTGTTGAATAAGAATGTACTAATTTTGTTGAACCATTTGAGAAGAAGCTTGCTTCAGGGGACCTTCTTTGGAAAACCAAAAAGGGGAAGAAGACTGCCACATAATGTGGTGTGCACCTCCCAAAAGTGTAACAGCTGCTTTTACCGAGCACTAATCTGGCATCAGAGTTGTCTTGTGAGACTGTGGCAAAGCCCAAATCAACCCGGCTTTGCAATGAAATTTCTCTCGTATAGGCACGGGACCTTGAGAGCAGCTAGACACATTCTTGACTCAGACTTCTGCCTTTGGAAAACATATTGGATGCTCCTGCGTTGGCCTTTTGACTGCGTGTAGTCTTGCCCATGTGTTAAGATGGCAGTGTGCCTGTGCACAAAGTGTTATGCCAGTTTCACAGAGGTAGAAGTGCCAAGCAAAATGGACTTGGCTGGGCAGGCTGCATAGCTCTCAGAGTGTGCTGCGAGGCTGCAGTAAGTCTTTTTTGGTAACAAGAATGTCAGAGGAGTAGGATAAGTCTGTTCTCATGTTTGTTGACATCCGTATGCTGAAGGAGGTAGTTCAGGAAGGAAAGGCAAGTTTCTGTGTGTGCACTGATGATGCTTGGCATAGTTGTTGAGGCAAGAGTCTGGTATTAAGTTGTAGGCTGCTCTTGGTAGTCTATATGGGAAAGAGCCATAGGACACAGTTCCTTTTGGTTCGTGGCTGGATTCCTGCTACACCCTTCCTCTGCCCCCATATTTGGTGTAATCAGGGAAGTGTCTGATTCCTCCCATACATAGAAGCTAAAGAGACAGAAAGAGAGACTTTAATTAGGCCTTGATGTTTGCCTGTGCTATGGTTTCCATGAAGCCCTAAAGAAGAGACAATTGCACTGTTGGCTACAGCCAAGATGTGGGTAAGTCTACCAGACCAGCATGTGTCAGTGACTGGAAAGAACCCTTAGATGAATAAATTCATGGATGTCCATTTAATGGCATCACCACTTCAGAAAAGCCTTTCCTCACGTACCAATAACAGTTTGCCCTCAGTGGCTTGTAGTGGTATCCAGGGTGATTTCCTAGTGTACGTGTTAGGTCCCTCAAACTGAGAGACAATGTTTGGAAAACATTATTCCTTCTGGAGCATATGCAACCTAAAAGTCCAAATAGAGATCATGATAAATCATCATGTGGAACAGGGAATGATTAAAAAGAGAGGGGGATATTTTTGCCTGATAGCTCTCTGTGTATGTAGCCGCAGCGGAGCAAGAACCATCAGTCAGGTAAGTGACACAGCCTCTTGTATTTAGGCCCAGAGCTGGAGAAGGGCATCCCTGTAATGTGTAGGTTTATTTTGAGCAGAAAGTGCCAAAATTTCATCTTACCTATACTTAAGTGCCTAACAACACTTGCAGAGGAACCGGAGAGCGGTATCCCATTTATCAGATCAAAACAATTTTACATAATTATTTCTGTTTGTTTTTTTTTTCTTAACATGTTTATGTTTTTTCACAATTCAGTATGTTCCTTTCTAGATGACACCACTGATAAACCAGGCCTGTGACATCCTGCTGTGTAACTTGAAAGTCTATGCAGATTCTGGCAAAGCTTTTGATATCCAGAGGTATGTTCAACATGCCAAAAATTAGTAGCAGGTTAAAAAAAAAAAAGAAAAAAGTCAATAGCAGCAGTTATTCTAAATTCACACTTACTGTATAAAAGATTTTTTTCCTCCCTCACTTTTAAAAGTGGAGATCATAGTTTAATAGAGGGTGTGTCTGATAAATGCCTTTTCTTCCTGGGGACAGCCATTGCATACTTGAAAAGTAATTTTAGTAAAGCATTTAATGTATTTCTGGCAGTTATTTAATGAAGTTTTAGCAGGTGGAAGCACAAAGGAAGGCTGCATCAGTCCCTGTCCAGTCTGTTCTCTACAGGCTGCCAATAATGTACAAACATAAGAATTGATCTAGTATCAAATATATCTAGTCCTTCACCCTTTTGCTTTTTTTATATATGAGGTTTTTTTGAGCACTTAATCATTCTTACCACATTCTTTATAACCCCCTCTCCTGGCGCGCTAGCTTTTTGTGAAACAATGGGATCAGTACTCTAGATAAAAATGCACCATTGATTTATAAAATGACATTTTAATATTTTCCATATTCTGCTTTCTCTCATTTGTTATGCATTTAATATCCTATTATCTTTTTTGTTGCTCTTTCATCAGAAGTCTTCACTGAACTGTTCACAACACTGTCTAGTCCCTTCTCTGAGTAGATGCATTTCCTCTAAGACCCTGGGTAGTAGTTCAAATGCATCCTTTCTAACAGGCACTATTTTTGCTTCATTTTTCTTACACTTCATCTGCTGGGTTGGTCAGCGCCCTCTGAAGTTCTTCATGACTTTCCCCAAACTGAAGCAGCACAAATAATATTGTTTCATCAGAAGAAATGGATATTTAGCTGCAATTTATTAATCTTTTTTCAAGTACATGTACACATGCACATGCAAGTGTGTGTGTGTGTGCGCAGAGATCTCTTTATTAAATGGCTGAAGAGATGCTATGAAACCTCAAGATATATTATACTAGCCTAGTGCTGTGATGAAAATTGACCTTTCCAGTCCTTCCAGTCTTTTCCCTTTTTCCATTTGTCCTTTGTCTTTGACTGGTCTTTTAGCTATTGATCCATTATAGGGTCTCACCTCTCAAGAGACACTCTGGAAAAGACCTTTTGAAAGTATAAATGAATGATGTTGACCATCTCGGAACATGATCTTCCAGTTGTTTTACCATACTACCATTTCAGCAGGTTTGACGTATTTATAAATGTGATTCTCGTTCCACTGCAGTTTCACAAAATTGCCTTGGGAGCTGGTTTTTTGGATGTAAAGACCCTAGCTGTAACCTCCTGCGACCTTAGTTGTCTTTAGCCATTTTGTGTTTTGCCAACAACTCAAAATTTAGTTTTTAAGGTTTTTTTTTTTTCAGTACCTTGGAGAGGTAGATGATCGAGTCCTTCTGATATTATTGTTTTATAGGAATGCCCCCTCTTTTAACAGTTTAACTACTAATAATGCTTTTTTTTGTGTGTGTATATGTGTAAGAGTTGAAGACCAAAAGAAGTTACTTAGCTTTGCAGTATTGTTGTTATCTTTCAAATCTGCTTTGGTGTGGTCAGAATGACAGCTCACAAAGATCATAGTTTAGAAATACTGATTCACATGATATATGCAGGATATAATGGGCCTGACTCCA
Organism: Lycocorax pyrrhopterus obiensis; assembly: GCA_014706295.1. Lineage (NCBI taxonomy): Eukaryota > Metazoa > Chordata > Aves > Passeriformes > Paradisaeidae > Lycocorax > Lycocorax pyrrhopterus. Next base: position 56,168,918 of record JACSVZ010000015.1, on the reverse strand, counting down.
GTTCTTCTCTTCATATGTGCGCACTCAGGTTAAAACACCAGAGATTGATATTAGCATTTTGTAAGGATTGTGGAAGTACAGTCATTGCTGACTTTACCACAGATCAGAAGAATCAAATTCCAGGGATATTTTACATTCTTGGTCCACTTATCTCAAAACTTAATAGAGCTGCTAAAGCCCACTAGGAAAATAAAGATGGTATGACACCTGGATAGATGGTCAGATATGCAGGGAGTGATTCAGTAAATTCTGAAGTTTCTAAATCATGGTCCACAGATGTTTTGTAGTTCTCAGAGCACTGGCTGCTCCTCTGCGGAGATACAGATTTCACATGGTGTCAGTTCCTCTTGGTTTTATCCACAGAGTTGCATTACAAAGGAGTTATGAAGAAGAAGAAGAAGGAAATCCTTAAGCACCTTAATTTCACTTAAGAACCTTTTGTCTCTGAGAGTTTAGACTGGACAGGTAGTAGGTGTGGTTTTTGCAGTTTAAAATGAGAAAGGAGTGATCTCATTTATTAGGATGCATACTAAAGAAATGCTTGTGAATCTCCGACGTGTTGCATTCGATTTCTAAGTCATAACAAATTTAATTGTTTTTAATAAATTTTTAGTGGAATCATTGAGCTATATGAAAATACGTCACATTGTAGGTGTAGAGAAGGTGATCGTTATCAAGCATCGGCATTTGTCAGAATGATGGAAACATCTCTTGTTGGCAAAGCTCAAATCTAAAAGCAAAAGGAAACTCGGTGGCAAAAATTAATGCTGTGTGATGTTCGTAGAAGCGAGATAGTAATGGATATGTGATTTGTAGATAATGATTTATCGTTCTTCAATTAAATGCAGGTGTTACAACTGCTTTACCTTGGATGTCGTTGGTAGCGTAGCTTTTGGTACTGAGGTGGATTCTCAGAAGAATCCTGATGACCCCTTTGTTAAGAATTGCAGAACATTCTTCGAAATGTCTTTGTTTAAGCCTCTTCTCATTCTAATCCGTGAGTATAGTCCACATTTGTCTACCTTCTTGTCTACCTTCTTGTGACAATTTCCTAAAAGTCATTGTCAAACTGCAAAACATGCTGAAGCCAGAGCAGGAAGTTTTATAGCTGACATTATTTCAGAGGTGTTCAGAATGCAACCTACAGGCCAATTCTTCCAATTCTACCCTTGAGAGTTCCACCATATACTCTACAGGTCTTGTCACCATTAATGAAACTTGCTCCAGAAACTGAGAGTCCAGGAATGCAATGCCCCAGGTTCATCTGAGAGAAAAGTTTCTGGGTCCTGGCATTTCTACAATACTTGTTTTAATACACTTCTCCCCTAAAACAGTAACTGCCCTTCAGAACTTAAGTGTAAAGTTTTTGTGCACTTGGTTTGCTTAGTAGAGACCAAAATCCCATCCATTAACAACCCACTACCGAAAAGAGGTGGAAGAGCATAAACAGATTGTGTAAGTACTCCCAATTCTTTTTTGAACAGCAGCCACAGCCTGGTTGATGGCTCTAAAGGATAAAGATTACAAGTGTCATGAAGAGAATGCATTTATTTTAGATGAATAGACAGGCAACGCAAGAGTGGGGTATAAAGCCATGTAGTTCTAGGGCATACCAGCTAAAGCTTCATGGTGGTGATGGTCTTGTTAATTCAAGGGCAGTAAGAATCAGAGCTGAGGAAGCCACAGCATAATCAATGCTTTTGAGGTTTTATCATCTTGTTATCTAGACCTGCACACAGTAATATCAGGTGACACAGTGGCAAAGTTTCCTGTGCCCATCTGATCCTGCTGGCATTACAGATTGCACCTGTACTCGCAGTGCATCAACTGTTCTCTTCTGGAGTTGTGTATCCAAATTGCCCTGGGGTTAATGTTTAACCTGATTGCAAAATGTGATTTGTGACCAACTGCTTAATGGGACAGAAATGTGCCCCTATACATCTAAGAACATGTCCTTCATTAAAGAAAGTTTCTGTAGTGTTTGGAGTTGGATTCCTCGGTTCATCTCTTTCTGCTCGTTCATTAATGTGGCAAGAATTCCCACAATGTATTTGCTCTGTTGGCAGAACAAGGTTTTTCCAATGGTTAATTTGTTAGTCTTAAGTTGTTCATAAGTTAATGAGGGGTTTATTATTGTAAGACTTCACTCAGGTTTCTAGGTCGTGACTATGAAAGTCATGGACTGGAGACCATCCTTGTGATAACATCCCACTTCCAGAGTCTGTGGCCTGTTTAGAGAAGCAAAATAAATAGAATCATAGAATAGTCTGTGTTGGAAGAAACCTTGAAAAGTCATCTAGTCCAATCCCCTGCGATAAGCAGGGATGCCTTCAACTAGATCAGTTTGCTGAGAGCCCCGTCCATCCTGAGCTTGAATGTTTCTGGGGATGGGGCATCCACCACCTCTCTGGGCAACCTGTACCAATGTTTTACAAGCTTCATTGTAAAAAAACATCTTCCTTATATCTAATCTGAATTTGCCCTCTTTTAGTTTAAACCCCATAGCCTTTTTCCTACTGCAAGAGGCCCTGCTAAAGAGCCCCATCCTTCTTATAGGTCCCTAATACTGGAGACCTGTAAACAAGAATGGAAACTGCACTGTTTCATGGGTTGGTGCCGTAAGCTGCTAGGCCAGTTCAAGATCCCTCACCTTCCCTATGTAATTGTCTGAGTAGGCAGGGGAAACAATGCTCCCCTTTGTTGTGGTGGCTCTGTGACATCAAAAAGCTGAACCAAAATCCTGAAGCCTTGTGGAAACAAGCTTGGAAGGTATCTGTCTGGCAAGAGAGTCCTGGCCAGCAGGACATTTCTAAAAGGAAATCCTTTTTTCTTCCACCCCCATAGGTTGGTAAAGGGAGAGGAAAACAAGAAAAATCAGTTTTCATAAAAGGAACACATCCCACTTGATAAGTTTTATAATATTAAGAAAGAGTGGGGTGGACTATTTTATGCCTTCACAGTCTGATTCAATGTTTTGTTCTATAATATCTCTTACAGTTTCTTTCCCATTCATAATGATCCCATTGCTACGCATTTTTCCCAACAAGAAACAGAAGGAACTGAATGGATTTTTTATCCAAACCATAAAAAATGCAATTATCTACAGACAGCAGCAAGATGCAGCTGAGGTAAGGCTATTTCTGTGATAAATATATGGATAAGTAAATATTTTGAGGAAGAACTGGAAGTGGCATAAGCCTCCCTTTAAAAAGCAAACTCAATTTCTTTGAACATTCAAAGTGTTTTAGTGAAGATTTGATTAATTTTTAGTTTTATGTATCATCAGGCAGAATTGTTAACCCATTCCAATATTGCTTCTCTTGGAGTAAGGATGCAGAAAAGTTACATCTGGGATGACTTTTCAGCTTAGTTTCTAGACCCAGAAGGAAGGATTCAGCCTGTGGAATTTTTTTCTCATCTTAAAGTCAGGTGTCATGTCTGCACTACTTTTCCTTAAGGACCAGTGGAAAAGAAGCCCTCACTGAGTGTTTCAACCTTGTCATTCCCTAAAAGCTGAGGAGGGTGTTATAACTGTGACAGTTTCTGCTGCTTTGGAACATGGAGAGAACCTGAACATCTGGTTAGAGCAGCCACTTGATGTTGAGATGGCAAAATAGAAAGGTCGGAAATACCACCTGAAGTATGCAAACAAATGGCTACCCATTGTTAGCAAATCGTTTGTTACCTCTTTTGTTTGGACATAAGGCACTCTGAGGGTTTTTTGTGTTTGTTTTTAATCACTCTTGTTTTATGAAGTGTGTGAAGGCACATACATTTTTATGAAAGTCTCTATTTTTGGTATACGAAGCATTTGGAACGTAGGCCTGTGCTTTGGTTCTATGATACAGAAGTTCTTCTTTTGTCCAAAAAGACAAGCATGAAAGGAAATGAAATCCTAAGATGTCTTTTAATTTAATTTCATTTTTTCTTTCTTTTCCTTTCTTTTCATTTAAGTTTAATTTCATTTCATTTCATTCCTTGACTTCTCATTTCATTCCTTTCATGAAATGAAATCCCAAGATTTCATTTAATTTCATTTTGTTACATTTCATAGAATTTCATTTCATTTTTAATTTCAATTTTTTAATTTAATTTCCTTTTATTCAGTGAAATTTCATGTCATTTCACTTATTTCATTTCATTTCATTCTTTGATTTGGCATTTCCTTTTGCGATATGAAAACTCATTTCGTGAAAGGAAAGGAAATTAAATCTTGGGATTTCATCTAATTCCATTTTGTTACGTTTCTTTTAATTTCCTTTCATTCCATTTCATTTCACTTCATTTCAATTCATTCCACTAAATTTCATTTCATTCCTTGACTTTTCATTTCATTTTTATTTATGACATGAAATCTCAAGATTTCATTTGATTTCATTGTTTCATTTAATTTCTTTTCTTTTTTTTGTTTTTTTTTAAAATTTCATTTAATTTCCCTTTATTCCATGATGTTTAATTTAATTTAATTTTATTATTTGATTTTTCATTTCCTTTCATGAAATGAAAGTTCATTTCATGAAAGGAAATGAAATCTTGAGATTTTGTTTAATTTCTTTTCTTTAGATTTCCTTTCATTTATCTTCATTTTTATTTCATTTTTTTTTCATTTCTCCTGATTTCCTTTTATTGCACGAAGTTTCATTTCATTTCTTTTCATGAAGGAATATGGATGTGTAGTGAGAAACAAATAGTATCGGTGAGAATTCTATTTTTAAGGTAACTGAGACGAATTTTTGCGTAACAATTGACATGAAACACACAACATACACACAAAGGAAGCTGTTAATATTGGAGTGTAAGAGATGTTTCTTACCACTCTGAGATGAAGAGTAATGCTGATGGAGTTAACAGCACAGGTGAGAATGGATCCTCCCAACTTATTCTCACAGCTTCACCCCACAGCTGCCACTTTTCAGGATAAAATGGATTTTAGCTTGCCCTACATTACTTCCAGGACACATTTAAAAATAAAATTTATATTCAAAGATATTGCTGCTCTTTGACTTTTTCTGCAGCGATGTCTCCATTTGTTGCAGTTTATCCCTACATGCTGCTCGTTGTTCCTTCAGCCCACCTTCATCAGTCTTTGTTTTTCGTTACATCCGAAAGATGGTAAGCACCCCTGACTGGCCACAAACAACTTGTGATTCATAAACATGGTTCCTGGCCCAGGCTGAGTGCTGCAGGAAGATTTTCTGACAGTGATGATGTGTATAAACTGCTCGTAGGCACCTCATTTCTACTGCACAGGTCCGGTGTGAACTTTTAATGGCATACTGACGTGGCTGTAGGTATGGACAGTTTTAAATCAAAGATTCATGCCAAAGGGGGCTGCATGGAAAGTCTATCTATCAATTATCAAAGGATAAAAGGGACAATGAAACAACCTAATGCAGATTAAAAGTGTTCGCTGTATTAACGATTATTAATAAAATGCAATGTGTTTCTGTGGCAGTAGCACTGAGGGGATCGATCATGGGCTAAACCCTTCACTCTGCTAGAGCTGGTCACTCCCTTAAACAAGGGACAACACAAAGAAAAGCAAGACTGTAGTGACAAGATCAGGAGGCAGAAATCTCTGCATAATGCAGCCTGTTTGCAGTTTACAGTGGTTGATGGGCCAGAGGCTTAAGGTTCTGTTGGAAGGGATATTGGAGGTGCTGTATGAGATAACACGTGGCAGTAGCTGCCCAACACCAGGACAGTGCGGAGGAAAGTGCAAGGTCCGTGTTTGCCGTAGCAGCGTATGCACGGCTCCATGACTGCCTGTGGACCCGTCTGCTCCTGGACTTTTGCCTAGTTTGCAAAATTGGCGTATGGGAACTATTTCAAATGCTGGAATTTAGACACTTAGGGTCAGATTTCTGAGGGCAAATTAAGTCCCCTTTGCAGTTCAGGATCATTGTTGTTCAAAAGTGACTGGAAAGTTTGGAGCTTTCTTTTTCCCCCTTTTCACTGCCTGTCTTGTTACATGCTCTTAGAATTTTGACTATTCTAGGTTGGTGGCACGTACGTCTTGTTACAAATATAGACAACTAATATTTGCCAGAGACATAAAAATGGTGTGTGAAGCAGAACAAAATGCAGCTTTTTTCAATTTAATGCAGAAATTAAATCTGTAGGGATTAGGTGTCCCAGATAGCCGTGCATGTGAAGGAGAATTATGTCCTCTGTCCTAGGTCTCAAATGATGAAATGTACCCACTGAAACCAGTTGGAGTTTTGGCACTGAATTTTAATAAGGCCAAGATATAACTAGCAGCCCCTGGTTCTTTGTGCTAATAATGAGAGCTATAAGCAGAGTCTTATGGTCTCCCTGAGGTGCATTAGGCCAATGGGTATTCCTTAGTTTGCCACATTCCTAGATGTTACATTGTGTGCATCTTTTACTCCCCATTGATTTTATCACCATTAAAAATGCTTTTGGGTTCTTTTCTTGAGGGGAGGGGGTGGGGAGGATAAAAAAGGCCTTTGGAACAAACTGTAAAACAATGAAAAGCTCCACGACAGTGATTCAGCTGAAGCTTGTCTTCCTCTCATCTGCAGCTAATGTGAACAAAGAAAAAAGAAAGGCCAAAAAACAATGTGACAAGCAAAGTCAGCCTGTTATCATCCCTGTTCTATCAGTAAATGAAACAATGCTTCTGAATGCCTAAAGATAATCCCATGGGTAGATAGTAATTTTACAGCCAGGTTTAGATCTAATAATACGCTTGCAGCTTATATGAGATCTGTGATGTCACTTTCTCTCATCCCGTCGGGTAGTGGTGCAGATGTCATTTTAATTATATATTATCTTTCTGTGGTCACTTGAATAATTTTAGTCCTGGATATTCCACTCATTTGGCTTATGTACAAAAACATTTAATGGTTGTACTTTAGAAATTTTAATATATTACATTTATTCATGGATTCAAATTATTGTAAAAGGCTTTTCCCACTATTTACAGAAGGAGCACATTTACCCTGCTCAGAAGAAACAGCACAAATTTAATGCACCACTTAACACCTACTTTAAAGACTCCAGCAAGATTTAAGTGTTCAAATACCTTATCCTGATTATCTGCCCAGGTTTAAATTTTTCCCTGAGGCAAAATGTTTCGAAAGACAGGGCAGATAGACTATTTGTTTACTTCAATAAATGATACTTTGATAGATTTTCATTTAATAATCTGATATGCAAATCATTTTCATGTTAAAGCTATTTTTATATCATGTTATAGCTCAGTTCTTAACCTACTAGTTTCTTTTAAATTATGATGTCTAGATGGAGTCTTTCATAGTGCTCAAAACTGAGACTCCTTTCTAAAACTGTGAGTTGAAACCAAGCCTGCTGTCAGCAGATTAATGTCAAGAGTTTCATTTGTAATCCATAGTAATAACAACAACTGTAGTGTAACAATTTAAGGCTACTGTAAAATATTATTTTTGGAAAATCACAACAGATCTGTGGGAAAATCCACAATTGAAAATACACATCCTTTAACAAGGAGAATTGGAGAATTCATAGAGGCTTCAACACATTCTTCTGACGTTTCCTGATTTTTCCAGTCATACTGTCTGCTGTGAATGCATAAGTCAAGGTCACAGATCTATGCCAGGCTGGTAGTCATCTGATGATATTTCTGATGACCATCAGCTGCTTCTTGGTGGTCTCAAGTCAATTTGGCATGAGAGGGTGACAAAGCACAGGGAAGTATCACCAGAACTATTCATTGCCATTTCAGTTTGCAGTTCAGTCAATCTGGCTGCAGACCTATGGACTACTTGAGAGCTTTTAATGCAAATGCAGAGCAGACAGAAAGAACAACAGGAGAAGAGTGTGAAGGCTGTGCTGCTGTGAGCCACGCTTCCCACTGAGCCCCATGGCGTAAAGCCACACAGAAACTGTACAGCGTTGTCAGTCCTGGTGATGATCTGGCCTCCTTTTAATTGGTGTGGCTTTGGGATGCTCTGTAGTCTACTGTGCCAGGTATAGATCAAAAGAGGTTGTCCTCTGGTCAGCAGTTGCAACCCCTTCCAGTTTTCCCTGCTTGCTATCCTGACCAATCTTTTCCCTGATCACCGGTAGCTACAGTCAGTGGCTCTGCTTTTCCCAGGCTGCCTGTACGCCTGGGCAGGCATGAGAGATTCCTGGTGAGTAGAAGTCCTTTGGTTTATCAGCATCAGCCATGGGAGACTAAAAAGGTTAGAAAACTGACTTTTGAGTAACTCTGAAACTAAGGTAATTAAATACTTGCAAGGGGTGAGGGGTGGACTTCTCTTGCTCTATGGACTAGCAACAGAAATGTGCTGTAAAGAAGAGGTATCTTTTAATATCTTTCTGGGAAATTATGGCCGAGTTAGAACTTTAATCTCTGGAACACTGATTCCCAGGGAAAAACATGCAATGATCTCCCCTAAGGGGAAGAGGGACATGTGTGTGTGTACCTGCATTCTGGAGGATAAGCGACAATCTGAAAACCTAATTACTGTGACACTCTGTTCTTTTCTCTTCCTTCCCCAGTAGTTCCCTGGAGTCCTTCCTTTTCATGAACTAATGAACTATTTTATTCAAGAGCTGCTTGAAATGAGTTGAGCAGAGGTAATCCTCCTGAAAAAGTCTGATCCTCTCCTTGTCGAGGGAAAACTATACAATTACAAAGAAAACTTAGTTAAAAATTTGCTAAATACTATGTACATTCCAGGAGCTATGTGTGTGTTTGAACTGTGTAAATGCAGTACAGATGTTAAAAAGTAAATATTTTTCTATGGAAACAGCAGATGGGAGGATTAGACACCTTCTAATAGTGTGTAGTATTCTTGCCTTTGTAGAAAACCAAGAAAAATTTGTTTATGTTAGGAAGACAGTGATGTCCATTTAAGGATACATGCTATATGGCAATATTAAATAATCAGTTTTTATTGATTAATGAAGTCAGTAAAACAAAGGACCAGTCTGATCCTTTTGTTTTTCTAAGTCTGTTGGAGGGATGCTGTGGTTCTGTTCTGCTGGGCTGTTCTCACGATTTGATCATCCCATTATCCACTGCCTTTGTCAGGTGGAAATGTGGACTTTCCAGAAAGGTAAATGTGTGTCTTAAAGATATAGAGGAAACTTGGGCTAAATATGGAGTTGAACATAACTCTCAAACCTCAATTTCTGCTGCTTTTAGCAGAAGGGTATAATTGCTCTAGAATATGTTAAAAACCTTTTGAACATTAAATCTGGTGTCTGTGCTTGGGCAGCAGACAGTGAGGAAAAAAATGAGTAGCATTATATTAAAAAGAATTTGAGTTATTCACCTTCTTTTAAAAGTCAAGCCATTTGCTTGTGGTTTAAATTGTGTTCCTTCCTTCCCCCATTTGAAGAAAATTTTTTTAAAAAATTATTTATTTAATTTATTTTCCTTAAAGATGTAATGAGTTTTATAACTTTCTCAGGATTTCTGAGCTGGGTATTTGAACATAACAAAGCTACCAAACCTTGAATGGAAATGAACTTGAAATCACTATTACTTTTGGGCACCAGCTGAAATTTCTTGCTCACCCTGTTATTGTCTTTCCAGGGAGGAACTGCTGACTTACCAAATGTGATCTTTGGGTTTCAGGCCTGGGCTGACGTGTCTGGCTGAGGTTCTTGCATCATGAAATGCAGCTCTGCAGTCTCCCTGCTCAAAAGAGATCAAGGACAGAATAAGTAATGAGGGTGGTGGCTTTCTTGCCTCCCCAAGGCGTGCAGGAAGAGTTTTGCATTACTGCTGCATCTGTCCCAGTTCTACAGCTCAGAACACCTGTGAGCCCAGGGCTTTATGAGCACTATGGCCACAAGAAGTTAGCAAATGTCTGCTGGGTTACCTGCTGCCAGCAAGCACATGGCAGGTCTGCTTGCTACTGCTCAGCCTTTGCTCTAATGCACCATTTTACTGTTTCCTTGGTTATGGCTCAGAGTGCTTCATGGACTCTAGACAAGGAATAGGCAGATGGTATCATGTGTGCATTATCTGCCCCACTCCAGCAAACCCCACAGCAACCCTAACAACATAATCGTGGCATCTGTGATTCTTTGATGCCTCCACCTCTCTCCACTCACTTTTGGTCTTTCTCAACCACTGCAGTGTATCTCCATTTCTTCTTCTGGAGGTGACAGGAGTGATGTCTCTATCTCGTATTTCACAGATCCCACCTCAGCTACACTCTGGGATTTGAAGCGCCATCATGCATGTGAGCCATCTCCATGACTTCTCAGAGCACTGCTCACATAGAATCACAGAATCATTTAGATTATAAATGGCCTTTAAGATCGTTAAGTCCAACCATTAACCCAGCACTGTCGAGTCCACCCCTAAGCCGAGTCCACCCCTAAGCCATGTCCACCCCTAAGCCATGTCCACCAAGTGCCACATCTATGTGACTTTTACATACCTCCAGGGTTAGTAATTGAACCCCTTCCCTGGGCAGCCTGTTCCAACAACTGACCACCCTTTTGGTGAAGAAATTTTTCGTAATATCCAATCAAAACCTCCTTTGGCACAACTTGAGGCCATTTCCTCTTGTCATATTACTTGTGAAAAAAAGACCAACCCCCACCTGACTCCAATCTCCTTTCAGGTGGTTGTAGAGAGTGATAACGTTTCCCCTGAGCCTCCTTTTCTCCAGGCTGAACAACTCCAGCTCCCTCAGCTGCTCCTCATCAGACTGGTGCTCCAGACCTTCCTCAGCTCTACTGCCCTTCTCTGGACATGCTCCAGCCCCTCCAAATCATTCCTGAGGGGCCCAGAACTGAACATAGCACTCAAGGTGTGGCTTCAGCAGTGCCAAGTACAGGTGATGACCATACTTCAGTCTGCAAGAGCATAGACTGGTACTAAAGGACAGATTTTAAATCAAAGCACCAGGGTGTTCATGCTGGTTAGTCTGGTTAAGTCTTTGCATATCCACAGTTGCCAAGAATGATCTTGCAGATAGTGCCAGGAAAATGTGAGTATCTATGCAGGAAAAGCTAACTTGACTTTCTAACAGATGTGCGATGGACCTCCTTCAGAGGGCCTTCAAAAAAATTTTAGGTTTGGCCCTTTCTGGGCAGAACAGGAGAGGTTCAGATGCTCCCTGTAGCAGCATTAATCAGCAGGAAGTCACTAAGCCAGCAGGATGCCTTCAGAGTTAAAAGGAGGAAGGATTTAAATGCTTCTGTCAATAAGTTTTGCGTGTATTTTCCTCCTGTTTTCACCAGCCAGTGTGGGAAGTGAAGATGGACATTTGGCTTTGCCAATCTACAGCATATGAGAAACATCTTTTATTGGAGAAGGGTGGGATCTTTAGTGCTGAAAAAAGGCCTTTTCATCTAGACTGAAAATAAATAAATCCACATGCTCAGTTGTTGGTAATGTCAAGGTTTTTAGTGACTTTTAAAAATAGTGTTTGCATGGTAAAATCAGTCTCTTAAGATACTGTTTATTGAAAATCCACGTCAAAAGATAGCTTAAGGACTCTTCCAAATGTTTGCAGTAAAACTCATCTGAAAAACTGAAAGAGTAATGAATTGAAAGGCAAATCTGCCTCTTTCAAAGAATCCACCCCCATCACTGAAGGAGAGGTGAAAAGTGCTCTTATTTTTTTTTTTTCTTTCTTTTGAGTGCTGGTTCTTGAGGCTATATCCTGTTTTTCCTCTTCTTGATACTGAAGGGCATGGAGTGGTCACAGCTCTATTTTATGTGTCCATTAAAATAAGGTGAGCAAGAGCTCATTGTGCTTTGAAGGTGGGATCCAGAGAAAACTGGCCTTTGTTGCTGAGTTTTGTGGTGGCTTGATCAGCACAGGTGAAAAAACAGCAGATAAGAAAACAAAAAAAATTAGGTGGTTGCTCCTTGTAAGGGCGTGGGTCTCTTGCTTCTCCTCTGCAATGTAGACCTGGCCCACCTCATCATGAATTTTTTTGCTTTACTCTCCTTTATGATCACAAAGGGACCCTGTGCTTGCTGTGCAGAGTGAGGTTCAAACATTTAAAATCCTGTTTATGCCTGTGGTAATTCCCTGTAGGCAATAACGTCAGTGCTGGCCACTTGTCCCAGCCTGATCCTGTGCTAGTAATGAGTATTCGCAGCATGCATTTCAGTGTCTGATTAAATCTTTCTGAAAGGCCATCTGTTTGAGGAGGATGTGGCATTGGCTTTAATACTTTTTATACCTAGTACTCAGTGCTGCTCTTTCATGACCTTAGACATAAAGTTTGTCCCCTTGGTTAGTTAACAACTTTCCTGATACTCTTATCAGAAAAAATAATTGAATCAGGGCTGTTGCAACCTGGTGGGTCACTCTATATATTTGGGGAAATGTGCATGCTCAGGCCACAGAAATTTCACATACCCAATGAGACTTTGTTGTGTCCAGGGCTGAGAAAAAGGTCTCTGTTTTCTGGACAGGGAGTAAAGCACATCCAGCTGCCTTTCTTTTATAGCACTCAGACTTGAATCTGACGCAGTCATATATATCTGTTGATACATGCCAAATCAGTAATTAATCTGGCCTTTTTGCTGCATGTTTTCATCTGTGCAAAATAGCCAGCCTAAGCAGTGTTAAATCTGTCTTTCAGGGTCATCTTCCTATAGGCTTGGAAACACAGTTTCCCTTTGTGATTCTGTTGGCATAAAGCAAATCTTGCCCAGCCTATCTCTTCCCGCTTCCTGTCATTTGTTTTCCGTCATGGTATGGTCTCAGTATTCAGCCTTTCAGCTGAAAGGGAAAATTGTTACCCTGAGGTTGTGCACATTCCCTTCTTTTGTAGTTTGTCTCTCTTACCGTTCTTCATCTCTTCTTTACGTTACCCTTGCAATGTGCTCCCTCAAAGTTTCTCAGAAGATTCTACTTGAGGTCACTGAAAGCCCTTCCTTTTCCTGCTTCATCTGCGATCTGGGTGTGGGGTTTTCAAACCAGCAAGCAAAAGGAATCTTGCATTAAATTAAATAATCTGGAGATTAACTTTCTGCACAGCAGAGTGGTGGTCTTTAATGCCAAGGTGGGATATAAGATCTAATCTTTGTTTACATAGTCTTTTTTTTTTGTTTTTACTTACTCTTCATCTAAATCTGCAAGGGGCCTATTGACTGGGACCAGGAATTTCATGTGTAAATTTTACCTTGCTGTTTAGAGCAATAGAGTGTTTCGGTACTTTCCCACTACAAACAGGCTTTCTTCTGACGTGTGTAACTAGAGCGTAGCATCTAAATTCTTCATTTAGAAAAAAATCACGGATTTACTGACCTCATTGCAGTAACAGAGCTTTCCCTTTCTCTTGTCAGTTTTAACAATTTCAGTTTTGTCTTTCTCATTTCATCCTTTTTTTTTTCCCTTCTGTTGTTGGTTCACCATTCTTCCTTCCTGAGTCACTTCCAGAACCAGAAGGGGAGTTGCAGCACTTGTGGTATTAGTGGGTGATCTTTGAATTTGTCTCTTCGTCTTTCTGTGTCTCTGTTTGCCTGCAGTGACCTCTCTCAGCCCCACGCACTGCCTCCTTTTTGCAATACAGTGTGACCTTTTCTGAAGCAGTTATGAAAAAGCTGTTCCATGGTATTTCATTCTTGTTCAACCATCTTGTCCATCTTTTGGCATGTTTTGATCTTTGGAGGTTTTTTCCTTGATCTGTCTCAGCTGTTGCCATCTACTTTGCACTCCTTTGATATTTCTCCGTTTTCTCTTGTGTCTGCTTACCTTAGCAGATCCATACTCCTACTTATAAGAGGCACTGACAGTCCATCTTGCCAGCAGGAGAACCGTTTAAGTGGCCAGCATTTGGATGCCAAGTGCATGAAGTTGCTTTTCTTTTTAACGCGGCGACGAGTCAGTCTGACCGTCTCCATGCACAAAGGCGACCAGCTTTGTTTGCTGGGGCAATTCTCTTCTTGCCACCGTGTTCAGGCTGCCCCAGGGGCTGCCTCTCCCCACCTGCCCCTCCCTCTCCCCAGCCTTGTGGAGCCAGCAGACCAGAGGCTTTCGCTGGACCCTGTATTTGTATTTTGAGGAGAATTTAATGTTAGAGTTACTTATTATGGAAAACAACAGATTGTCTGTGATGGGTAACCTCGAGGAGAGGCTTGCTGAAATGTGCCCTCGATGTCAGCTGGCTACAAGGCAGGAATCCCTGCGTGGTGTTTTCCGTCTGCCTTTTGTTAAGAGCGGCCTGAACGATGATGGTGATTCCTCTCCCTCCCGAAAATCCACCTAGAAAATCCTGCATCCGTGGCAGTCAGTGCTGCCTTGCCCTGGCTTCACAGCCTGTGAGTGTTCAGGGCTTTCTCCTCTTCCTTCACAGCAGCTACCCTTCATTTTTCCCTCCCGCTGGGATAAGCAAGCTATATCTAAGGGAGACAGAGACTAAAGGGGAGCTGAGCACCTCCTTTCTCTCTTCAACAGAAATTTACACTTTTTAATAATGTAATCTCAATTAAAAACATACCAATTAAAATGGGCTTTTTAGTAGCTCTCTGGGGAGAGGGAGCTATAATTCACATTAAAATGTAAAGCTTCAGAAGCAGGGAGAGCTAGGTGCATTGCAAGTGCCCGAATATTCAGTGATTTTAGTTACAGTGGAAACTTGATAAATTGCTTTGTGCCACAATCCATTATTAACAGCTTAATGAATATCACTGCTGCCTCTTTTAAACTGCTCCGCGGTGAAAATGATTGTCAGTATTTCAGTTGTGAACTCTGATTTTTTGGCGTGCCTGTATATTTGCCCCTTAAAGAGAGAAGGTGGGTGAAAGTCTGCAGGCTTGGCTTTGGGTCTGGGTGAGTTCTGCTGGCTGCAGCATCCTGGGAGAGAGAGACAGGTAGAAAGATGGAGCTTTGGTGTTTCACCACCATTGGGACTGGCCAGGGTTTAAATCTGCCCGTTGCAGTTTGAGAGCAATGTCTTTGAGCATGAAAAGAGCCAAGGAGGGATCACCAGATCGTGAGGCTGCCTTTACATGTGCTGTTTCTCTGCATAATACACATCAAGGACAGAGGACTGCTTGGGGTGTCTGCTCAGGGCTAAAGGGAAGCAACAGTGTCACAGCCCATGGTCAAGCATGCTGCTGCTGAGCTTATTTTGGAGTGAGCAAGGTGCCAGTTGGTTTGAATTTTCCAGGTTTTAGCCGGCAAAAAAGCTGGTTTGAGGCATGGAATTAGGCAAGTCCTTTTGGAATGCTGAAATGTGACTGGTGATTGTGCTCAGCTTTGAACAGAGATAAAACAGTTATTTTTTTTCTTGACAGTTATTATGGCTGTAATTGTGCTCACGTTACAATGCTAATGTTACACATATTTATATGTGTATTTGTAGTGAAATGATACCGTTCCCCCACTTTTCAAAGCAGCTTATTGTTTCAAGGACAAAGGTTATTAGTAGGGTTGATATTATTTTAGATGCTAACAGCAGGTATAGGGGGCTCATACTTGTGTCCCATTGAAGTGTTAAATCATGGGATTTTAAATAGCCATGGTCTGGCTTCTGTGCAATTTATTATTTATTGTGGGTGTTCTGTTTTCACTTGATCATGTGGTCAGACCAGAGGGTCGCAATCCCAAAATGGGGTTACTGCCAGGTGTTGACAGGATCTTGACAAGATCTGAGTGAGATGCAGGATAGATCTCAGGACAGAAATGACTGGGAACTGCTCTTTTAATTCAGAGAAGTCACAAGTGCCTGTATGGCATAAATGTGATTTTCCTATCTTGGGGCTTTGCTGTTATTATTCTAATTATGTTTTTCTGTAAAACAACAAAAATGTATTCACTTTCACCATCTCAGAAATGCTAACATTACTCTTGATGATGTTAACTTGCACCCTGCCAGTTACACAGAACTCTTCTGGGTCATTATATCAATAATTACACACAGGATTTTTATTTTTTTCTTGTGAAAAATCTTTTATTGTCAGAGTAGTAATGATGCCTGCAAGTTCCTAAAGTATTGCTCAGTCAGGGATATGTAAGATGTGGGAGATGTCCTCATATTTTTGGGAAGAAAGACAGCTCATATTTGGCATGCTGGTAATGTTTCTGTAGTTGTATTTTTTTAATTTTTTTTTTAGTTTTACTTTAGGAAGCTTTCTAGGCTGTCATTTTTCATGCATCCCTGTACTGGCAGAGGACAAAGTGGTAGGCAGTATATAAAATGTCATCTAATTTTTCTTTTGTTCTTTAATTCACGCGCACGTGCTTCTTCTGTGTGTTTATCAGTGTACACAAAATGCCTATATTTGCAAGATAATAGCTGTGTAAATATTAGAAAGTCATATTGAAACTCCGTGAAGGAAAGGAGAGCAGGGGGAGAATCCTTCCTGCTACTGAGGAGCCATCTATTGGATAAAACCCATAACTGAACCGAGCATCCGTGAAAGTGTGGAGGATAACACAGTTTGTTATTGGTCACTGGTTAGCTGAAAATAATCCTTTCCTTCCCAGTGCTTTCACCCACTGTGTTAGAAACCTGTATCCCTTCATGCACCCAAGTCATGAGAGTCAGATATAGATGTGATTTATGTACTTTAGGTAAAAGCCAGTTTAATATAGCTGAAAATCCAGGATAAATCCTAATGTAGGGTGCAGGTGTGATCATGAATGGATAAGCCGGCAGTAGGATTGCCTGCCAGCAGTGGAGAGCAGTTGCTTGAAGAAGTGATAAAGACAATTTTCCCCCCACCATATTGTTATTAGAGAATATAAATAACATTAACTGTACTTTTTTTTTTAGCAGTATGTGCCATTTATGTCAGTCTCAAAACCATGATCAATTTAGTTAAAAAAATTTTTATTTTAGTTTCCTGAACTTAAGGGCATCACAAAACCAAATAATGAGCTGTTCCTTCCCTCAAAACGTATGCAGTCTACATGTTGTGTGATGCAGAAAGAAAGGATCTTGAACAAACACTGGGGAGAGATGAGGGAGAGCAGGATGTGAGCAGTAAATTCCCTGAATGGCTCCAAAACGTCCTGATGGCTCTTCAAAGTGAGTGGTGGGGCTTTGCAAGAGTGTTAAAAGGAGCATATGGGGCAGGAAGAACAAAGAGTAAGAAAGAAATAATGAGATTCCTGTGCATTTTCTTGAATGTCAGACAACTGCTAAAACAATAAATTATTATTAATCAGGAATTAAATTTAAGCAAATAAAATTGTAACCTGTGGCAAGTAGAAAGGAGCAGAGGACTGCCTGCAACAGCAGCCTTTAGTCAGCAATTTGAGTCAGCAGAGGGTCAAGCTTCTGGGTGCCAGACACTTAGCCTAAAACACTCCCTTCCTGCATCCTCCCTTCCTCGTGCAAATAACAGAGAGGAGGAGTGTCAGAGGGTTTAGTGGGAGGCCAGATGAGCTTTGGGAGAGGATGCACGTGTACAGTGTGAAGTAGGCTGGACAGCTTGCTGCTGGTTTGGGGATGGGTGCCTGTTCCACATGCTGGCATGCATGGCAGGGCCTGGCCTGAGCTATTCTTTCCCCCCATCACTCAGTTATTTCTTACCTTGTGTTTCCACACTGTGTATTCTGATAGTGTCACTCCTCCCCCTTCAAGCGGCAAAACACGTGTGGGGCAGGAGAAGCTCAGCTACCACACACACAAATCCAATATTTATTGTTTGCACTGTGATAATGCCAGGAGTCATTATCAGAGTGGTGTTATCCTAAATGTTTTGCAAATACAGAATGAGGAGGTTGCTGTCCACTGATATTTGCTGCCAATGTCTCTTGCTCACCACGATGCAGAGACTGGGAAAGCTGGATGGGACTCTGTAGCCACTGAATTTTGGGCTGCTTTCTGAGCCTTCCCCATGTGTGCACGCGATGGAGGGAGCTGTGCTGGTTATGCTGTTGTGCTGTGACCTGGGCTGAGGCTGCCAGCCCAGTGTGGCAGAGCTGCCAAGCAGCTGCCACAACCTACATGACGCTTGTTTGCCATTAGACTGAATTTCATGGTGAAAAACTTAGTGCTTGTCATAGATACCTGAGCCTGGAGCTGGAGGAAAACTCCCCAGAGTCAGAGACAATGGCCAGTTCTGTAGGGGTGTAAATGGACCCTGCTGCAGACAATCCCTTGATTTTACACTGAAGAGCCACTGAGAAGGTTTCCAGCTCTCTAGGCAAGCTGTGGGTTTCTCTGTGGGCCCACACAGTTAATGAAACAACCAAATAGGAGTGTATCTTTTTTCCCACCCATACCTGTAGTGTCTCTTCATCCTACAGATCACTTTAGCTAAGTCAGGCCTTTGGCTAGGATCTTAAAACCAGTCTCCTCTTGGAAGAGCTGTAAACACCTGTATTAACATTATGTCAGCTACAAACAACTCTTTGCTTTCTTTTCCTTCACTAACGATTAGATCTGAAATTCAAATTTATTTTCATCCCTGGTTTGTGTGGGACCATCTGGAGAAGGAGGCTGCTGTCTTTCAAGATGTGAGCCCTCTAGTGCTGCTTGCAGCAGTATAAACTGAGGGGAGATGGGTCACTAACAAAATCTTGGGTTTAAGAATTCCCTCCAGCTTTATTTTCCGGTTGAATTAGGCTTACCCATCCCTCTGTAAGCTACTCATTCTTTAACTTTGCGTTTTGAAGGTCAGAAAGGTGCAAGATTTTTGAAGAAGAAATTATCAGCACCTGTGCACTCTTCTCTCCCATGAATGGAGGCACTACTACGTGAAAATAATTTTGTAATTTTCAGCAGTTTGATTTTTATGTTATCATCATGCTTTATTAAAGATATTTTGAAATTTTGTATATATATATATATGAAAACATGTACAGGTTGTGGAGTCGCAGACTTTATGGATGTAGGTGGTGAAATCTAATGATTTACGATATCTGTGGTGACTCACCGGAGGAGGGGAAACCTCTGCAGTGACGAAAAAGGTCCAGTGCTAGGGTGGACTGCCTGGGGATGCTGTGGGAAGCCAGGGTTTGCTGGGTTTTTAAGAACAGGTTAGACAAACAGCTGTCAGTGCTGGTTTGGCTGATGTTGCCTTGTGGCAAGGGGATGAAGCAGATAACTTGCTCAGTTTCTTCCAGGGCTCCTTCCCCTCTATGATGATGCTTTTGCCTTAAACTCTTTGAGTCTGTGTAAATCTGCTTTCATCCTAGGTCTTAAAGGGTTTTCTGAGATCGTCATTAGCTTCTCTTCACGGTGTTTTATAAGATTTGATGTCTGTTGTACCGATTTTACAGATGGAGAAGCTGCACCAGCTATAGCTGTGCTTTTCAGGCAAAAAAGGGAGTGCAGCTTAAAGCATCTCAGCTACTGTGGAAGGGCACTGCTTTAACCAGTAAATCAGATTGGCCACTTTGCAGGTTTAGTGGCAAACTCAGCCAATAAAACCCATACCATGTTCTAATTTAGGCTTACTCTTGGCTTTATTTTTATCTTTTATTTTTTAGAAGAACACTGGTCACATAGAGAAGGTATGTTTTGTTGCCATGTTTAACACTTTCTGTTGTCAGGTGCCTTCATCTATTTGCTGACTTTCCTGCCCCTCCTGGGGGCAGCTTTCATTTTGCCTTTTTGCAAGAATTATTGTAGGGACACTTTTCTTTCAAGTAGCAAGCAAAGGCATTGCTGTGGCTTCTGACATCAAATGCAGTGTTATTGAATGCTCACAGGGTTCTCTTATAGATGTGAACTACGGTCAACAACTTGCATACAAGATTAGTGATGATAAGATATGAAAATATCCAGTCCAAAGTTACACAAAATCTTCTCAATCTGGGGTTTTATTATAAATATTAAAATCAGATCAGGCTGGCAAAAGGCTGCTCCACCTTCCCAGTCAGCACTCAGTGAGTTTTTCTTTTTTGCTTTAAATTTAGTAATTTTTTTAATACAAGTTATTTCACTTTGTAAGACCTGCCTGCCCTCAGACACTCGGCCCATTCACAATAGAAACATTGCAGTCTTTTCTTCTGCTGATATTAGGAAATGCAAACAAAAGGGTTTTATCTGCCAGACTGAAAAGTCTCTCAGCCACTCTTGAGCAATGCCATACCCTGCAGTCCAACAGAGTCCAGGTCCTTCCAGAGCTGAGCATCACCTGTGAGAGCACCTTGTCCTCGACCTTCAGACACACAAATTTGAGGGCCTCTCAGTTGATTTCTGTGTTTGAGCACAAGGCAAAAGGACATTCTCTCTGAAATGTTTTGGAATTGGATGTATTAGCAGTGAAACTAGGGTTTTTGTGATTTCACTGAGAAACCAAATGAAGCCTGCAAGTGTTAGAGGTTGAATTTGATCCTTTCAAAGAAGTTTGGCAAAATGATAGTTTTAGTGAAGCTCCATTTTGTGCTTCTTTTTCAAAAGGATCTGGGTAGCTACTGCAGTGCTTTACTGATAACTTCTTGGTGACACAGGTTTGTTTCACCTAAAAAGAGGGTTGCCAAATCAAACTTATAAAAAGCTTCCTGGATATACATTGATATAGCAGTGTTTGTACAAGTTTGCTGAAATAATATGAGATGTGAGCTTTCTACCTGCTAGATAAGGATTCTGAAATCTATCTTTTTTGAGTTTCCATCAGAGCATTTGAGAAAGACCAGGAGGGGCTGTACAGTTTATTTTGAATGGTATTATGTTAGCAGCATCACATTCGTATGACTTTCACACCACAGCAAGTGCTTTACAGACTACTGACCAATTATGTCATTTATTTTGATTCCTTGATTCATCATAAAGTAAATTTTTGTGTTTCTGGGCTCTTTTGAACTCAAAATGCAGATCTGAACTATCAGAGTGGTGCAAAATTTGAGCATAATTTGCAGAAAACATGACTGAAATCAAAGCATTAAGAACTAAAAATGTAACTGATATATATTTGGTAGTTTTCCTTAAGTAATTTTTTTACTTCAGCTTGCATAGAAGTTGAACAGCTTAATCTCTCTACCAAAAGCATGACCCAAGGGTCCCCTGGATCCCCAAAGCACGGTGAGTTTGCCAGAAGGTCAGCTGGCATGTCAGTCTTAGATACGAAAACACAACTCCCTGTTTAGGATGGAGAGAGCTGGAGACATCCCCCGCCCCTCCAGGACCCTGGCCCCCTGTGAGAAAAGTCACGCTGCATCTCGCCTGTGAGCAGTACAGCTCCCATCTTCTGACAGCTGCAAAACTTGAAAGCCGTGATTTGAGGAGGGGAGGTGGATTCTGGCGGCCTGGCCTTCCCCAGCACCGCGCACCTCTATTCTTCCAGCGCGGAGCACGTCGCTCGTTACGCCTCTGTGCAGAGCGATTCCTCTGCATGGCCAGGTGATGTTTAAGGAGACTAATGAGAGGAATGATACGGCCCAGAACACTGGTGTCAGGAAATATATTGCAAGGTGTCTATCTTGGGGAAGCTGTAAGCGGGACTTGTCTTATTATATATTTCAAAGGGGATGTCTGTGTCACCACCAAGTTAGACATTCACCCTGTCCCACACTGCATTCAAATGATTTTTTTTTTTCAAATCGTAGCTTTCCATTCAATTATCATTGGCTTAATGACAGGCTCTGTGTTGTACAGGGGCAAATCAAGAGTCTGTCGCATTAGCACGCCATTTTTTTGTGGCAGCAATTTGTTTCTGAGGCCATTGTAACATAACTATGCAAGTGTCAGAGGACAGGATGGAGGCTATTGTGGGCTTCTGCTTTTTGTGAGGGAAATCAAACAAATGTCCCTGATGGAAAAAGGAAGCCAGCAGCTGGATGTGATGACCAAAGAATGTTTTTGTGCAGTGGCACTGTAAGTACCTGGTCTGTTGTCAAACTGAAAAAAAAGCCTTTTTTAATTTTATTTTTTTCCTTCTGCTGTCAACGAAAGTGGAGAAATCCCCCCTGTGAATTTTCATGAGATGCCTTTTCCTTATTTCTAGCACTTAACAATCCAATTGTATTTGAGTTTATGCTAGTATTTGCCTCTATTGCCGTTGTTAGGTTTTGGAATCAGAGCGATTTTTCCATCCTGATGGTGCGGAAAAAAATATGTTTCATTATGACTTGTTATAACCCTGGAAATCTCTTCTCTCGCTTGGGTTGACGACGATTTTTTATGTAGCACTCTATACTGATGCCTAAAGTGAAGTAGAATGAAGCATAAGGAAGAGAAGCTTTGCTGAAATATCACTCCTTCCACCGTGTAGAATTATCTCGGAAAAAAGCTTGCTTCTCCCTAATGTTATGCTTTTTTTTCCCCCCTACTATTATTCAAGTAGTTTTTGCAAATGAGTGTTGTTTTTGCAAGGTTTGTTTATGAGGCCATTGCTCTTAGCAACCCCTGCTCACCTGTGAGCAAATTACGTGGCACAGATAGCCGGTATCTGGTTCCTTCTGGATAGGATGACCTTAAAAACAGATTCTGCAACAAGACAGGCTTTTAAATTCCTAACCAAATATGTTATGTGAGTAATAAAAAGAGCTCCTCAAAATGGCCACAGAGGCATTTCAGAGCACATTCCTGGGAATATTCACTTGTGCTAGTATTCATTAAGTTTGCTTTCAGCAAAAATTCTCATGAATGAAATTTTATTCACTAGTCATTATGATTATTACTTTGCTATCACAGCAATAACCCGATGCTTTGTATAAGGCCAGGACCTGATTTTGTTTAAGGCTGGAGAAACATCTTACAAGGTCTCCAGAGAGTGTATTGTCTAAATATAAGACCAGGCTGGTCTAACAGCTCATGACTGGGAACAGCAAACCCTCAGAGGGCAATGGGTTTGTTTACAAGAAAATTCACAGCTAGAGAAGGATGGATGCAGAACCATAGCAAATGTTACACCTTTCGAGCTACAGGATGCTCCAGTGTTACAATTCCACTGAATAGGAATGTAATTACGCATTTTTATGTTGTAAAGGTGGTTTAGGTGATAGTGGCTAGTCTTGCAGATAAAGAGACGGTCTCTACAGATGCAGTTCATTACTACATTGAATTTGTTTATCCACACACTAATGAATGCACTGGAACTGGACTCTCTTGGTTGTTATTGGGTTTGTTGGGTGGTTGGTTGGTTGGTTTGGTTTTTTGTTTTGGGGTTTTTTGTTGTTAGTGGTGGTTTTTTTGGTTTTGGTTTTTTTTTAATAATTTTACAAATGGCCTAATACAAATATATGTACCAGGGAAATTCCTGAAGCATTTTAAGACTATGCCAAAGAGTTGGACTCTGAGTTGTGCAATACATGAACTGCCAGGGTGTGAATAAAGCCCTTCCTGGAAAAGTTGAGCGGGACTTTTTAGCTATTCACAGCTGAAGTCTGCATGAAGCCTTGCTTCCTCCAATCTACAGGAACATAATGGAGCAGAGGTATCCTATGATGCTGGTGGGAATTGTGCCTAAGTCTAGGCACAAGGAAGTATTTTCAGAGCTGCAGCTCATTTGCAGAGCACAATGTCTATAACATTTTTTGTGTGCCTTCACCTACTGTTGGAAAAGCATGTCTCCCATGCCTTGGAGGAGATTCAGTCTGACTGGTGAATGTGTAGAGTCTTTCAGCAGGCAGTGACTGGCACTCGCTGCTATCTGGAGCATTGATTTTTCGGTGTACCAGGGTACAAGATGCTCATGGATACAAGGTACATAATGGAAAGGTTCTGTGGGGTGGAGGGAAGGAGCTGTTAAGGAGGCACTGTGCCAATCCCTTGTGTTATTCAAACCCCAAAATAACTATTCCTCTCTGCCTGTAGATCGATCAGAACAGTTTGTTGGCAGCAGAACTACACACAGGACACTGAGTATTTCTCCTGTTTTCTTGTCTCACTGCTCTCTTTTCCCATGTCGTGTAAAATATAAATAATCTGATTAAGCCATTTGACATTTATAATTAATTAGTTCTTCCTTACTCTTATCTAGTTTGCCTGTCCTTTACTGTGGCCCTTCTTTTTTCTACTTGATCTCTCAATCATCAGATCCAAGAAATCATTCAAATGATTTATTTTTAACACATAAATGCAGCTTTACAGCATATTCTTTTCTCTTGAAGAAAGGCTTGGTCCCTTCTTTTGTCCATCCCACTGCACAAGTTGTCATGTTCTGGCACTGCAGTCACTTCTAAGTCCTTGAGCTATCATGTATTCTGTTGGTATTTGAGGAATTGAAAATCAATCACACAGCCTTATGGCTTAGGTTCAGCACAATTCTATTATGCCCACTCGCAAAAGTCAATTCAAACCTTTTGAGTTATATTTCAAAGCCTAATCAAGCTTGCTGTCCACACTGGTTTGGAGTCAGCTCACTCTTGGCCATAGGTCTGTTTATTAGAGCTTTTGTGTCAGAAACTAGTGTGAAAGAAAGCAGTTCTCATAACAGTAGAATCATTCAGTGGGCATTTTGCAAAGACAAACCGCCCAAACGGGTTTAGCGGTAGGGGGATGCTTACTGTTTTAATATGGTTCTGCAAATATGTTTTTTAAAAATTAATTTTTTTTAAAAAAATATGTTTTTTAAAAAAAGCTTTCTTTGTAGGAGTGTTCATAACTGTACTTTCTCATAAAAAGATGTCCCAGTTTACTGAGATTAGATTTCAGTCCTGTCACGCTAAGATGGTACAGAAAGTATTGTAGATGCAACCCTGAACTTAGATGGTGACTTTCATGCTTTGGACCATATGAACAAATGAGGATGGTTCATCCAAGCAGATGGACCAACTCCTCCAAGCATGAGTTGTGCTGCCTCCATCTGGCAGGTGCACATGGGGCCTGCATGTACAGTTTCTATGTCAGTCCCCTGATTTCCAGCAAGTGCCAAGAGCTCGCTCTAAGGATGAAAGAATGGAATGAAATGGAATGGAAGAGCTGGCCATTAGGAATCCTCTGTGAAGATATGTACCTGTTATGAACTGGGGGCAGATCAGTCTCATCTCACTGAGAAGAAAGCAGTGACAGGCTCTTAGTTACAGCATTTCCAGCTGATTTATCGAAGTCTCCTCATTTGGTGAAGGGCTGGTGGCCATTCTGTGGGAGCCAAGTGTACACTGTAAATCAGAAGTAGCTCTCTGTTTCCATCCCCGTGGAAGGCATTGCTCTGTGACCCATTCCTCACATTCCTTGTCCCGCTGTGTTCTGCAGAGGCGCAGGGATTTTCTCCAGTGGATGCTTGACGCCTGCGATTCAGCCGACTCCCTGGCGGCCGGATGCTCAGATGTGATTGGCCCATCTGCTGCTCCCAGACAGAACAAGGCGCCTCTGGTTGGCAGGGCCTCATCTGGAAAGGCTCAGAAGACGCTAACAGAGGATGAGATAGCAGGCCAAGCTTTCCTGTTCCTGATCGCTGGGTATGAGACCACCACAAGCACTCTGTCCTTTGCCACGTACTTGCTGGCCACCAACCCAGAGTGCCAGGAGAAGGTGCTCCGGGAGGTCGATGAGTTCTCTGCAAAACACGTGAGTATGATGTGCTGGTCTGGGGCTTCCTGCAGGGAGCAAGGTGATGTGAATGCATCAACACAAGAGATGGCCTAGAAACTTCATGTCACGGCGAATGCTTAGCCTTTAAAAAATATTTTACGCTATTGAAATCAACTGGCTGTTGTCAGGCTCTAAAAATACATATTTCTATTTTTTTCCTCTTCTACAAATGCTTCTATTGTTTTTTGTGGTCAATTTTATTTACTGATCTTTGTAGGACCATAAATAGTGTTCTTACAAATCATAAACTTCAAAGTTTTGCTTTAAACGTTCATAACTTTTTTTTTTTCCTTTAGCAGCAGAATATATGTGTAAGCTTAAAAAAGAAAAATCATCGTATCTAATTCTCTTATACTGTGTTCGAATTACTTCTCCTTCATTACCTGTATTTGCCAAAGGCATTTTTGTTTCCTGGACTGGAGTTATTTACTTGTTTCATTCAT
Organism: Lycocorax pyrrhopterus obiensis; assembly: GCA_014706295.1. Taxonomy (NCBI): domain Eukaryota; kingdom Metazoa; phylum Chordata; class Aves; order Passeriformes; family Paradisaeidae; genus Lycocorax; species Lycocorax pyrrhopterus. Next base: position 56,143,110 of record JACSVZ010000015.1, on the reverse strand, counting down.
ATATGGCAGGCCCAATTGTGCCCTCATGTCTGGCGAGTTCAGCTGACTTCCTTAAGGCCTGCCTAGATGTGAAGGTGCGACCTGGCTGGGAGTATGGGCAGTTTACTGGGTACTGCTGGGGGCAGAGTTGCACACAGAACACCCTGCTATGCAGCCCCAAGGAAAATATGGTTAATCTCCTCACCAGTTCCTGGAAGCTGACAGCCTAATAAACCAACGGGAAATTGCTGGGAGAGCTGTCCTATAGGATAGGTGTGTGATGTCATTCGTATCTGTCTGTAGACAGGGATGTGAAATAGTAAACTTTTCCATGCAAGTGCATAGAAATCTGAGTGCAATCAGTGATTAACTGGCTGGTTTCTTAAGGACATTCCATGTAGGGAGCCCGTGGGTATGGACATGTCTACATTAACAAGTAGTGTGCTCCTGTAGGCACAGATTCATCACTCAGCGCAGCTGGTAGTGGGGACTGTTGGATACACACCCTATGCACCTCAGGAGTTTATTCTGGGGTAGTTACAGTCTGGCTCTGTGTGTACCAAATTTCCCTTAGCAGTTGATCTGGTCTAGTTCCAGTTAAAGGAGCCCTTGCTGTGCACTTGGAAACTGCAGTGAGAGCCAATGCAAGAGGTTCAAATGTGGGTGTGCTTCTGATCCAAGCTAGAGAACTAAATGGACCCTGGCTTGTATATGGTCTGACTGAGCTGCCACTCACTATTAGTCATGTTTCAATAATAATCAAATTCAAGTGCTTAATTCTTGATTCTTTTGGTTCTCTGTGAATATTTCGCTAATAATTTCAGCTTTTGCACTGTCTAGGAGAGGTTATGAAGCTGGAGACACTTGTGGCAGAGAAGTCAATGTAGAGAGCTGGCACTCAGATTAATTTCTGCAGGTCAGCCCTGTACAAAGTCTGTGTGGTGTCTCAAATCAAACTGGTGTCCTCATCCCAAACCGTGCTGTCCCATGTCATATATTGATTGGAAGTACCTTTCAAATAACTTCCCTGTACTTTGTGAGTTGTCAAGTTCAGCTTTAGATGGTGCATGTATGGCTGCATGGCCAAGGAGAAGAGAGAGAGAAGGATAATGATTTATCTGCAGTCCCTGATAACAGGAAATTGTAGATCTGATCTGCGCAGCCCCATCCTTCAAAAGATTTCCTTTTATAAACAGTTCATGGTTTGGCAGGGGGGTGGGAAGGGGCAATACACTGCTCAAGAAGCCCACCCCAGAATAAGGAAAAGGGTGCAGCAGTTCAGTCCATTGGTGACTGTAATTAACTACTTTTAGCCTAGAAAATGAGATCTATGTGAACGGTTTGCAAGTTACGGGAGCAGAAGCTATTTTGGAGCTGGGTATATATAGATGCTGTGTTCAGTTGTCATGCAAGAGAGAGGGAGGGAGGGGACACAGGCTCTACAGGCTCACAGTTAGTTATCGAGTCAGTTGCTAAGAAATTTGATTAGGTTATTGCTTGTACTCAGCACACCAGCTTTGCTCTTATCAAGGTGCTTTGCAATTTTCAGAAAGGAAGGGCTTTAGAAGGCCAAAACAGGGGGGAATGGTGGAGTCCGATTGTTTTGACATGTGGTGGGAGACTCTTTTGAATTGCAGATATGCAAGTATTAAACACAGTACCCTCTTCAGCCAAATTCATACTCAGGTAATTATAACTACAAAATGCCCTCCACCACGTCCCCCTTCCATCCTCCAACCACTTCAGTTGCCTGATGCAGAATGTTTTATTGCCCTAATCTGTGGTGTGGAGCTGCAGTCTGATTTTACAGCAGCTGCTGTGTATCATCCCAGAGATGATTGTACTTTGATGGTGGACAGAGTGATTTATATACTCATTTACCAAAGTTTATAAAGACATGTGAGAGCCATCTGAGAAAAGGTGCTATAAATGACAGGTGCAGTTCCAGCTTTTTGGCACACCAGTCAAATACACAAAGCATGGCGACCTTGTAATAGCCAGTAATGGAGCAACGTTGGTCCATCTGGGCATACAGCAGTATTTTGGTGGCTCTGGGTGTTGTACTTGAGGATACCCCTGCATTTGCTGTGATCTTCATTTGTCTGTCTTGCACAGTGGGTGCACTGGCAGGATGGGAGGGCATAAAGGGGGTGGAGAAGGCTGAGGCACTGCTGTGTTAGAGGTCCCTGGGCAGGTGTGGTGCAGACTGCTGCAGTGTGGTGCAGAAATACAAAGCTAGGTGCTGGAAGTGGTCTAGCCCCAGTGCTGGGAGTTGGCAACCCAGAGGAAAGACAGGTCCATGTTGTCCTGCTCTGTTGTGTCCAGCCAAGTTTGTTTCAGAGCTGTCCTGGGAGATCTCACTGCCAATCTCCACCACACAGCCTGAATACACTGTGCAGATGGCACTTCCAGGCAAGCGTCCTCAGAAAACAGTGTCTGAGTGAGCCATGGGTTGTCATTTTTTTCTTTTCACCTCCAGGACCATCCTCATCTGCTTGCTAAAGGACTTTTTAGGTCTTTTCTTGACTGATAGCTAAGTGTCAATGCTTCATTGTGTCTCTTTCCCTCGAAGTGAGAAGAGCCACCTGGCCCATTTCAGAGCCTGGCAAGCAGAAGCCTCTAGCCTCAGTTATTGTAGAGGGCAGGACACACAGTTTATTGCCCCTTCACCTCTATCTGGGTCTTTAGGGTATAGGGAAAGGGTGTGCAGAGCTTTTCATCTCTGGGAAGCAGAGAGACAAAATACTGAGTGGTGACTTCTTGTCACCCACACTGCATCTTTCCATACTACTTTTGAATCTCTGTGTCTGGTCCAACTGCACTGGAAAAGACAAGCGTCGTTCTTCTAACACACAAATAAAAATTCAAATTATAGAGACTTTGACCTGACCCTCTTCATAAATCCCTTGGGAGTATAGTATGTGCCCTGTGAAGGGCAATCTGCTAAAAATAAGATGCACCTATTTGCTGCAAGCTTGTTGCTGGGTGTGCAGCTTGCTTTGATACCATGAAAGCAAAATAAACAAGATGAAAAGAGAGTTAAATATGAACTAGTGGGGGCAGGACGCCTACCTCTGTGTCTGTATAAAATAATATTATTTTCTGCAGAGGCCACGGATCTGGGACAGCAGAGGGGGGTCAGATGTTCAGATGGGTTAAACTGGCACATGTTTGGTATTAGTACAGGTATGGTGATATGCATCAGCTGAGAAGCAAGCCTGGTATATACCAGTAAAGGAGGACATGGGGAAAAAAAAGAAAGGTTGCTATTTCAAGACCAGATTATTTTTATAGCGTTTGTGGCTAACCATCCCTGAACTGTTAGAGGCTATACAGTTGTGAAAGAGATGTTTTTATCCACATTCACCAAGTGAGAAAGAATGCACCCTTGGTCTTCACCCTCTGTGTTTCAGTCAAAAATGATCCCTGTGCAGAGCTTTTAAAGAGCCCTTCACAAGACATATTTAGGAAGGTTTTTGCACTTGTGACTGATTATTTTATTGTAAAAGGAAGCTGATTTTTGTTTATTTGTGTGTGTGCTTAGCAAAATCATAGCAAGCCTGGAGCACACGTTCATTCTGAGCAGATGGACACTTGCTTCTGAGTGCCTCTGTATGTTATGTCCTAAGCCACAGAGCTTAGGGCATGAAAAATTGCATCTTCCATGCTGGGGATTCCCTTAATGTGAGGCCTCTCTTTTTTACCTCTATTCCCATTTTAGCATTTAAATGTCTGTCTCCCTTCCTTCTCCCTGCTCTCAAGCCTGAATCACTCACAATTATGAATTTTTTGTTGTTGTTGTTCTACTGGACTGCATAATTTTGGACAGGAAGAGTAGTGGCACAAAACAGAGTGCAAAAACATAGGTGACCAAGCTAACTTCTCATAAGAAGTTATTTGTTACCCTGAGGTGGAATGTGGTGAGTGGCTGTACGTATGTGCTCCTGATCTGTTGCAAAGTAAACACATCAGGTTAAACCACTGAAACCAGGTCATTTTCTTGAGGGGGGAAAGCAAGCGTGCTTGGGGCAGCTAAGGAGGGCAGAAGAGGTGTAAGAATGATCTGCTCTGTCTCCATGCAATAAAGAAATCCATACTCGAAGGTGCAGAGTGTAGAAAAGCCTGGAGCAAGAGCTCCCTGAATTCTAATCTCACCTTCAGGAATAATTTACTGCGTATTCTCAGTAACAGACAACCAAGCCTTGCATTAACAAATAGGTAGATTGGTGCTACAAGTTTTGGGGTTTTTTAGCTCATATCGATACAAACCTATTGTTACTTAAAGCACCAGAAGAAAAAGTTGCATCGAGGGGTTAGTGCTACCCACAGAACCTGAGATGTGTTGCTGCACTGATATGTAAGGCTTCAGGTCTGGGGAAGGACAGAGTAGCAGCTCACTACTCCTTGCAGCTGATGCCTAGGAATACCTTCAGGAGCCCTGACGAAGGTGAAGGAGAGTGCAGGAGTCAGGAGAAGTAAATAAAAGTGAATACACGAAGGAGCAGCTATTACCATAAAACATTCATTGGAGACTGCAGGACTAACTGTGTTTTCCATTCTATTTTAAAAAAAGCTTTGTACTACTCTTATCACTGCTTGATATGACATTTAGAAACACCAGTGTGAGAGGAATGAAGAGCAGGATAAGACACAGCATGTCTCTACTCCATCCAGTTTCCTATCCACACAAAGTCGTAGTGTAACAATTCAGTGCTGGTGTGACTTACCAACATTTTCACCTCTGTCTAGAGACTGTAAAATTTAAAGAAGCTTCAAAGTCCTGCCATACTCTCTCTCTATTTAAATGGAGACTTGGAGATTTTTCTTTAATATAAAGACATCTTCCTGTTCCTATAAATACTTGGTTTTGTATAGCTTTAGGGCCCAAGGAATATTTTCAATACGTTTAAGTGAAAATGTTGATCAGACTGTTCCATCTGTATTCTTTCTTGTCAAAAATATTGAATGATGCTACTCCAAAGTCATTGCAAGATATTGTTTAATTCCTTTTTAACTGCTGTGTGTAGTGAGTTGTGAATGGCCCAGGTTGAACTGGACTGATGCCTAAACTCCTTATTTATGATTCATGATTTTGGTGCTGTAATTCATCAGACATACTGGGTGTGGCAGTTGCTCATCTGGGGTAATTGTCATCATTGATTTGGATGGAACTGTACTAAACTTTACACTGGCTTATGACTCTGCTCTTCACACTGAAAAGCTCCTTCACTAATACCTCTGCAGTCTAATGGAGTTGGCTTATTGAAAAGAGATTTTGCCATTTCAAAACTTTCCCTTTCCATAAAATTTCTTGAGCAGAGAGAGGTAGGACCATTTTTATGGTGTCTCTGTGCCTGATTGAGTACTTTAGATTTTTAAGCAGTCTATGCAGAGAGTCTCCTTGGTAGCACAGACAGTTTTCTCTGAGCATTAGTGAAAATGAGAGGTGAAAGTCAGAGAGATGTCACTGTCAGGGAATTACTACAACAATTTGCATGAGTTTGGTGCCTTTCATGCAGTATCTCAAGGCACTGTGCTCTCAGAAGCTTGCAACTACAGAGACTAAGCTTCACTGAGGAAATATTGCTGACGGTGAAGGCTTGCATTTATCAAGGGAGACTGAATTGTAAATAGAGTGCAGAAAAAAACCTACAGAAGAGAGTCGCTGTTACACATGCATACACACACACACACACACAAAACATACAGACCCAGGAAGCACAAACAATATCGTGTGTTGTTGCTGTTTATTCTCTTGAAGGAAATGACACTCTTTGATTTCTCTATTTGTTTAAGAAGGTGTTGCAAAGCCTCGCATCATTTATGAATGTCAGCTGTCAGCAATCAGGTTTGTTTTAAACAAGTAGGGAGATGCTTTTAAACATGTAGAGACTGAGGACTTAGGTTGTGTTTCTGCAGTTCTTCATGCAGTTGCTCAGTATCTGAAATCAGTTATTTTTCTTAGTCTCATGGTGCTTCTGTACACACCGGTCAAACGTTGCTAAGTTAGGAGAAGACAATAAGCCTTTCCCTGCAGTTCTCCTCTGCTGTAAGTATCTAGAATATACTGATTTGAAATGCAGGCTTTGGACTCAAGAGACCCAAAGTCACTTCTCTTGGGCAGAGGTTATTTTGGCTTCTAACTTTCTTCTTCCTGATTTTCAGCCGCTTAAGCACCTTTGAGACTCATGGCTTTGGTCTCTTTACCATCTTGAGTCCCTGCTGTGTAAGGAGAGGTATCCTGGGAAAGTCTTGAGTCCAAGCCTGCCAAGTGTTTGCCCACTTTGCCACAAACCTGTTCCTAGGCCCAAATGCTGAGGGGAAGCACCGAGGGGGAAAAGCTTGGGCTCAGTTTTCTCACTGTGTGAGCCATAGTAGGTATCTCTTTGTACAGCTTGCTTTCCATCCCAGGCACTCTTCCAGCACCAGCCAGAGAAGTTGTTCTGGAGGCCTGTCTGGAAGATCCCTGTGGCTTGTTCCTGCTTTACAGAAGCTGTGCTTTGTAGGCAGCCACAGTCACCCTTTGGCTGAACCGTGAGCAGGCAGGGAGAGCATGACCAGCCAGGAGCCACATGAGAGCAATTCTTCTTGCTTGCCATGTATTTGTAGCTCTTACACTGTGTCTACAGGTTCCTGCTCTCCAAAGGAGACAAAGACTTTCAAAAACATTGAATACTTTCTGGAGAATCAGCTTATTTATGATATGCAAAGAGTTGAGTCAATCAATTGGTAAGTCAAGGTATCTTTCAGGAATGGTTTGGCTTTGCTATTTTGAAAAGTCTACTGTTAGCTTATAGGAACAAATTCCATGTTTTAAACCCCAGTTGTATCTTGACATTGTACTTCTTCCTTGATGTTTCCAAGAACCCTATCAAAACCACAACCTGAGTATGAAAAAAACCTAACTTCTCTCCTAGGACAATCCTCTTCACTGCTGAGAAGTGGTGATTCTATGTGGCCTGGAATGAGGTGTTGTTGAGATGATTAATGTACCTCTATTTCAGGGAACTTCTTGTTGTTGTTGACACTGCAGACTTCATTTACCCCTTTCCACCCAAGTAAAAGAAATAAAAAGAAAAGATAAAAAAAACCCTTTTATTTTTCCATTTGTTCAGACCTATCAGTCTCTTGCCCATGAAGACTAATTTATCTTTTGCTTGCAATGTCACATGTTGCTCAGTGACTCTGCCTTATTGCTATTCTTGAGCAAAACTGAGTCTCAGGTAATGTATGCTAGACAGATACTCATTTTCACCCCTGAATTTTCCTGGTATTTTGCCATCCTCATGATAATTGACCCACCAGCACTGCTGCAGGGTTCATGTTAAAGAATAAATTTTTCTAGTGACATGGAACATTTTATGTTGAAGATGTTAATAATGCAGCACTTTAAATGTGATTAGACAGATTTGTTTAAAGAGGAAGTAAAGGGAAGGATGCATCTTCCATGTCTTTCTATTCCTCTCCCTGTCCTTTTCCCCCTCTCACTTCAGGCTTTTATGGAGAAAAAAGCATATTTGCTTTAAATGTAAGGAAAATTATCACTGCTGAGCAAGAAACTGGTTACAGTTTTCTTCAGGATTTGTATCCCAACTGCTCCTGTATATGCAGTTAGCATGCTTCCTCCAGGGACAAAGTAAGCCAAATTAATACCAATATCAATGCCCAATCAATATTTATGTTTATATCAGTGTTAACCTTTTAGCTGCGGATAGGTAACATCATTTGGAGGGCGGAACATAGTTCCAGGTAGAATTGGTGGATCAAATTTTTGCACTGGGCAGTTGAGCCTTGCAGAAGGGAGCAAGGATGTAAGCTCAAACCACAGTAAATGTCACCACTGCTCCTCTCCACGACGTTGGGAGGGACATACTCTCACCAAGTGAGCCAGAGGAGTTACATATGGCAGGAAAAGAGGTGAACATGGCATGACTTCTCAGGAATGGGGATGCCTTCACAGGTGTAAGTGCCTGTTCTTTGAGTGGCAGCCTGTCTAGCCCTCAGGAGTTTTTCAATGTGAAGCAGGAGTCAAGCTCAGAAAGACATTATACTAATTTATTTTTTTTGCCATGGGAGTTAGGCACTAAAAGTTTCCATAAGGTATGTGCTTCTGTATCATAAATACTTAGCAAAGAAAGAGAGACCAGCTAGCAATAGGCACAACCTCAGTGCAAAAAAGTCAGAGAAACTAAACCATCTGGCCCTTGAAAGAACTTACAAATGAGAGAGGGTGGCCTTGGACATCTGTATCAGGACCCCCACACTGTGTCTCAGCATTAGCAGCCAATTGCATTCATCAGGCAGGAACTTGTCTCCTGGGAAATGTTAAATACTAAGCTAAACAAAGAAGCATTTTCAAGCTTTATGTTAGTTAGCATTCATTTGGAATGAGATCCCTCTGTGTCCCCAGACTGACAGGCAGATTCTTCAGAGCATGAAGGTGTTGGCCCAGCCCTGGCATCCTCATCTGCTGCAGGAGTCTCCACTGAACTGTTTACTTCTGAGAGGCTTTCAAGACCAAGGGATAAAATCTTGCTTTAATAACATTTTTCCTTGTGAGGACAATAGTGACTCTTGAGACTGTGAATACAAGAGCCACTCTCATGATAAGGACTTTCCATGGAACCTCCTACAAGGGCCTGTAGCGACAGGACAAGGACAAATGGCTTTGAACTGAAAGAGGGTAGGTTTAGGTTCGATTATTTACTGTGAGGATGGTGAGGCACTGGAACAAGGTGCCCGGAGGAGCTGTGGATGCCCCATCCCTGAAAGTGTTCAAGACCAGGTTGGATGGAGTTCTGAGCAGCCTGGTCTAGTGGAAGATATCCATGCTGATGGCAGAGGGGTTGGAATTAGATCATCTTTAAGGTCCTTTCCAAGCCAAACCATTCTATGATTCTATGGGCAGAGGAAGAGAAGGACAAGTATTGGGGAAAAGTTGATACAACAAGTCCTGTTTGTGCACGTGTGCCTGCATGAGAGAGAGAAGGAGGGAGAGGATAAATTATGACTGATTTTCATTTGAAAGTTTCACACAGACTCCTGAATTGCACATATTATATGCATAAGGTGCAAAAGTTGAGCTGAGGAGAACACATGCCTAATTTATTAAGAAACAGCAAATCCCCAGCAGCAACCAAGAAGAAATTAAAATAGTATTCATCAAATTCATAGCTTAAAAATGATCTTAACTTATATGAATGTAAGGTCAAAATGGAATTTTTCCTCCAGGTATGTACATAAATTAGGAAGCATTAATAGGAGGTAACCAGTCCATTTGTTTGTCAATAAGCATTCAAAGTGAAGGCTGAATGATCTGGTGCCAGAAGGAATGAAAATTAGTTTGCATTTCATGATTATGTTAAGCAGTTTTTTGGTAGAATGAACTTATTGTGACCTCCCCTCCCTTTTTTTTCCCTTCTTTACCGCCCTGGCAGAACATATGTATTTAAATAATTTCCATTTCTAACAATATGTTTGTGCTACTTTTAATCAGTGTGAGATGGCTTTTCTATTGTTTGTTCTGCTTCATCTTACGCTTCTCTTCTAATGTGGAAACAAAGAAAAGGTGGGGTTTCTGGGTGTGCCCTTGCTCTAGAAATGTAGTGGTCTTCCAGTGATATGAATGAACATTTCCTTACTTAACCAGATAGAAAGACTGGAGCAAAGGGAGTAGTCAGGAAAACACAAAGAATCATAGGAAACACATCCTGTCTGAGGACTGTTCCATTTCAAATCAGTTAATGAATTTTATTGTCTCAGAGAACAATTTTTCACTATTTATTGAATGGGTCAGGTTGGAAGGGACCACAGGTGGGCCTCTGGTCCAGCCTCCCTGCTCAAGGAGGGCCATCCTAGAGCACAAGGCACAGGATTGTGTCCAGATGGATTTTGAATATCTCCAGTGAGGGAGACTCCACACCCTCTCTGTGCAATCTATTCCGGTGCCTGGTCACCTGCACAGTAAGAAAGTTCTTCCTCAAATTCAGGTGGAACTTCCTGTGCATCAGTTTCTACCCATTGCCTTTGTTTTCCCTTTGTTATTGATGTATTTGAAAAACCCTTTCTTGTTGTCCTTGACGTTCTTTGCCAGATTTCATTCTGGCCCCCAGATGGGCCTTGGCCTTCCTTGTCTCATTTCTACTTACTCTAATAACCTCTTTATAGTCATTCTAAGTGGCCTGACCCTGCATGCATCTCCTGTATATTTTCTGCTTATGCTTGAGTAATGAAAGGAGTTCTTTATTCATCCATGCAGATCTCTTTCCCCCTTTGCCCAATTTCTTGTTCATTCTTGAGCCCGGAGGAAGTGATCCTTGAATATCACCCAACTCTCTTAACCCCTCTTCCCTGTGAGGCCTGTTCCCAAAGGATTTTTCCAAGAAGATCCCTGAAGAGGCTGAAGTTAGCTCTCCTGAAGTCCATGGTTGTAATCTTACTTATTACCAACTAATTTGATGTCTGGTTTTTGTATGACAGGTTATGGGACTTTTCCAAAATCAAATCCTTTAAAGCAACAAAATCCACCTGTACCTCAGTGTAACTGGTCATGTTTTGAATGTTTTGGTCAGTGTCCCACAAGGGTTTTTATGCAAGCAGTCTGGCCAGAAGTGGAATTTCACCACTGCAGTAGCCACTGGGACCCATCTGGGGCCTCGATCAGGGGAGGCTTAGACCTCTTTTACACTAGAAATGCCAGTCGCTTGTATGGACTGGAATATTGGGCTTTTAACCAGCACTGACTGGATAAAGAGATGCTTGCATGAAGATTCATTTAGTAGCAGTTACCATCCTTAGTCAGGTCTCAGATGTAGTGAGACCGACAACTCGGTGACTTTCTCAGTCCAAGGAATTACCCTTCCTGGCTGTCACTGAGGCACAGCACATTACGGCATGTTGTGAAAGCAATTCACTCTTTAGCCCTGTTGACTCAATGTTTTCCACCTGGGCCAAATCTGTGCTTTCAGAATTCAACAAAATATTCATATTATTTTATATGTAAACCATTTTATATGTAAAACATTTTGCTTTTGCGCACATCTTAAAAAATGGATTTCAGAAAAGTCTCCGTTAATAAGCAGGAGGGAAAAAAAAGTTTTGGGTTGTTTTTTTTGTTTGTTTATTTGTGGTTTTTTTGTTTGTTTGGGGTTTTTTGGTTTTCTGGGGGGGTTTTTTGTTTTTTGGGTTTTTTTTGTTTGGTTTTTTTTTTGATATTTTACATACTATCAGCTTTAAAGATGGAATGCAATAAGATAATTTTGATCTTCTGGTTCAACAGAGATTTTGAATAAACTTTAATGTCTTTTTCAATACTCCTAGCTACACTTTAAATTTACAGGAGAAAATTGAGAAATGAAAAAGTTCTGAACATGGGGCTATTATCCACAACCCCTTACTGCTGTTAATCTAAATGAAGGAAAAAGGAAGAAACAAGATGTCAGAAAGTCATTGCATTGTGAACTGGAAAAAAACACTTTTAAAAGCTCTTGCGTTTTGGAACTTGTTTCACCAAGTTCATGTGCACTCAGGATACAATAGGAAGACGATTTTGTGCAGTCACGAATTTAGATTTAATAGCCTGATAAGTAGAGAACTTTACAGATAATTTCAAGGTGTTAATCTAACCTTGCTGTGCCTTTAATCTTTTGGCGTTCTAGAGAGCGGTGAAAAACAAAAGGTGACTGTTTTAATATCATAGAGTAGTCATGGAGAAAAATTTCCCCCATCAGAGCAGCTTTTAAATAAATTATTACCTTTTTTTCCCTTTGGTGGGGAAAAATAAATGTAAGATGAATTTAAACAGAAGTGAATTTACTGAATGTCCTGCATCTTTCTCTCTTGTTAATTAGTAACAGTCAAACGCTCTTGTTCTGCAGACAGGGACTACAAAGAAAAGGATAAAGAACTTGGGAAAGATTCTACTGCTGAAATAATTAGGCAATTTATCATTCAGGGTAATTGGACTTGTACAAAGCAGCATTATTTACCATGGGTTTCCATTTCTTCTAACTGGTTGTGAAAAATACAGCTACATTGATTGGGAAATGTTCTTAGTGCTTTCTTTTTCCAATATGCATTGTGCCAGGGATGTTCAGTTCAAAGTGTGGTGTTCCTCCCAGTGATTTCTTTTCCCTCAGTGATCTTCAGAAGCAGCCTTCAGCTTCTAAAACCTCAAACCAAAATTAGATTAAAGTGCCCAATATGGGGTCAGAAATGGGAGGGAAAGAGAGAGGGGTTTCCATCGGGGAATTTTCACTTAACAAATGAAAGCCTTTGCTTTGTTTCAAAGAAAAAATTGCAAAGTGGAGGCACATCTTAATCACATCGGTAGCCAGCTGAGATGTTTATGCTAATTTCCAAAGGTATGTAAGTATAGGAATCAGGGGGTCCAAAACTCCTGCCTCTCTAATGTGAAAAACACAGGCATTTAAGCACCACCGGCAGATAGCTCTGATGCTGTTTCAGCGTCAGGGAAGACAGGGGAGTAGTCACAAGGGGTTACTTGAATTTCACTGCACAATTTGCAGGCTGTATGAATGCCCCTTCACCCGAAGGTGAGTTTTTCCACTGTTTTTCTAAGGAGGAGGGCCCAGCTACTCTTTTGCAGTTTGTTGAGTTACAGCACTCTCCCAGCTTTGTGCTGTTCCCTTCCACTCTAGAAAAGTACGTCTTCACAACCGGCTTTACTTGTGGTGGATGTTGTTCAAACTCCTTGGATTTCACCACCGAAGTCTCTGAATGTGTTGACCCCATGGCTGGCTTTCTGCCAGACCCCTGGGGTGGTGCAGGGTGTCACATCCTGCTCCAGCACATTTTGCTTTGAGCTGGGGGTACTTTGTGGTGCTGGCATCCCAGTGTTCAGATACATGTCACCAGGCTTTAGGGCAAGGAAATCAAGTTGTGGAAGAAGTTATTTAGAAGTGATCTTGCTCAGCCTGCCTGGTAGAAACCAGCCAGCTCCTCCACCTGGGAGGAGCATTCACTGGGGAATAAGATGATGTTTAAAAGCATTTTACTCCGTGCCTGTGATAAATTCACAAATATGCACTGCCAGGCTGTCTTAGGTGGGTGCTGAAAACACGCTTTAAGTGGCAGAGCTTGACACAAGTTGCATGGGTGTCTTCAGATAGTGTCACAGGTTGCGAGGTTTTCCCCCAAATGGCTTGTTATCTTAAAACTTTTGTATGTGTTTGATACCTTCTGTAATAAGAAAGTCATGACTACCAGCAATTTTCTATGGAGATATGAGGAGCAAGAAGTAGTTACTGAAAATACTGCCTGTTGCCTGAGCAAGCTCAAAGTGAGACAAAATGCACAATCTGTGTGCAAACTGGGAGTGCTTGATCCCCTGCCAAAGGAGTGTTTGAACTCCCATACTGAAAGGTGCACCTCTGTGGATGTGGCCACGTTGTCAGCCGAGAAAGATGCCAACATTTGTCACATTTTGTGCCATGTCGTAATTTGCTGGCTGTTTACACTGCTCACCTGTGGTGAGCTGAGCTGCTGGCTGAAATTTCAGGGCCCTTGAGTTTTTTGGCTTTTAGCCAAATATCTTTGAAGTGACTCTACTTATTTACAAGGACTGTGCACACTCTCCTTTTGCCCATCCCAGCAGGAATTGCACAGCAGGACGTGGCTGCTGCGCTCACAGCTCCATGGGGCAGCGTGGACCGTGGCAGTCCCTCGCCAAGCCGTGTTTGCTGTACTGAGACGGCGCCTGGTGCTTCTTGTCTCCTTTGTTCTCCTTTTCTGATTGTTTTCCTCCCTCCCTGAACACACAGCTCTGTGCAGAGCGCTACCTTGACAAACCACTCTGCCCACGGGTGCCGTGCACAAAACCTTGCTGGTCGTTTTGTGTGGCAACAGTCGCCAGCGACTTTGCACAGGGGCTGTGAGCCTCCTGGCTTGTCCCTCTGGATAAATATCATGAGTAGATAAGCTCCATTACAGAATCAAGTGGCTGCTTTACCGACAGGTTTCAACAATGTTTAACCCAAACAGTCGCTGTCACACAACTGATTTTGTTTTCTTTAGGTTTGGTAACCTGGTGCCACTTTAGCACAGCAGACTGCTGACAGTGGGAGCAAAGATACCGTATCTTTTCTAAATAATTTAGGTTATTTTAGCACTTTTCATTTGGTAACATCCAAATGATACGTAAATACTAACCTCTAAAAGTACCTACAAGTCCTGTAATATTAATGGTCCAGTTTCTTCAGGAGGCACAGAGAATTTAAAAGTTTTGGCATGGGAAATAGAGAACTCATGGTGCAGTATTTGCATGATCTGGTTAACTTAGGTTCTACAAAAAATCCTTTGCAAGATCATCTGGTGTTTCCCCCATGGGTTTAAGTGAAAATACAGTGATTTTCATCAGAGATCTAAAATGCAAAAGTCAACAGATCTACTGGTGTGCACAAATTGAAGGATGTACATGCATCACCCTATGCAAGGACAGAACTGCAAACTGCTTTCAAGAGTGTTTTGAGTAGTCCCTACAAAGCACATTCTTCTTCACTCTGCAGTGGGGGAAAAAGGTATTATCTATGAATTCATTAAATGATACATTTTAAGTTTAGGAATTTGTTATTGTGCAGTCTAATCTTGTGTATAACCAAGGGCACATGACTTTTTTGTATTAATTAATTAGTGTATCTGTTTAAAAAAAAAAAAAACAACAAACAAAAAACCCCAAACCCTCCCAGTTGTTTTAATTAGATGGCACAAAATGTCTTTCCTGACTTGAAAATGAAGGATCCCAAGAAGAGCAAGCAAAACAAAATGCTTTAGTAATCTTTTTAATTGTTCTTGTTCCATTGTTGCAAGTTTTGGTGTTCTAGAAATGTTGGGCAGAACTGTGTTTAACATATTGTTTTCATGAGACTGTGAAGGTTTCTACCTTTTGCACTAATTAAACATGTAAATCCTACAAACTGTATCCAGGGTAACTGCAAACCCAGATTCCCAGTTTGCATTTATGCCCTCTTTCCTGTTCCTGTGATGGGAACGGACCATGAAGGTGTGTGTACATCAGCCTCACTCTTCATCTGCAGCAGGATTATCATCTCCTCATTTCTGATGTTTTGTTCACAAACAAGGGCTTGCAACTGTGGCAAGGCCTGTTTCTGCTGCCCTGGTAGGACCTTAGTGAAACTGAGAACCAGGCTCCGAAGACATATCCCTTTGTTCTCACAATCCAGTTATTTAAAGGAAAAGAGCAATACTCATTGTGCTGGCAAGGAGCACAAAGCAAAACCAGTTATTCAAAAACTGAGAAAGACAAAGCAAGACATAACACACTCCATTAAGTTTTCCTCCTGTATTAATGGGAAGAGCATGGATGTTTTCATCATGCTGTGTACTGAATTTGGTATAAGAGGAGTAATCCATGCAAAACAATAGTTTTTCTTACAGAAGTTAAAGATGGAGTGGAGACAATTTTTTCGATTCTTTTTTTGCTCACACCACCTACTTTCATCATCTCCATTGGATTGAAGTAGGAACCTTGATAGAGGAATGCAGATAATGTGATTAAATTTTGGATCTTACCAGAGGTAAGGTTCACTTTGTGACGCAGAGGTGCCTGTCATTTAGGAAATCCGCAAAGACTTGTCCCAAAGCCTTGGGAGGACGTTGTTTTGGTTCAATCCTAACTGAGAACAGGGCTGTGCTTTAATAATCAATCAAGAGGCTGCTGTTGCTGGGCTCAGGGTTGCAGTTGTGCCATCAACCCCGGAGGACCAGCTGCTCTGCTGCAAATTCGGGCTGGTACTGAGGGGGAGTGAGAGGCACAGTAAACACACAGAGTAGCAGTAAATGACAAGAGGCTGTGATATGTAACATTAGCCAGGCTCACTGTTTGCTTAGGTTGTGGAATGGTCTTTTAAATCAATCTTTTATTATCAGTGGAGCCTTAGCAGTGCACTTAAATGAGAGAACAATGCAAGGACACCGAGACTTGGTGCAAAGCGAACATCCTGCTTTCTTTCCTAGCTCTGATTTTACAAGAAAAAACATAGATAGACCCAGGCAACAGCATTCAAAAGGAAACTTTTTTAATGTTTGGTGACCTTTGGGACTGGGCTCTGTTTTGATCCCCATTGCTGCCATATGGGTTCATCTCACCACCAGTCCTGACATACTGCATAAAAATAGCTGGGAATATGTCATGCCCTCCTACTTCTACCCTAATCTTTCTGGCAACGGTGAATTTACCAGAGTTTTGTTTCATCTCTTCTCCTAAGTTAGTTATCCTTCTCCTAAATAAAGATTAGGATATCGTCTGTAAACCACAGTGATATCACCTGTTAGTTGTTTCTTGTATTAAAACTGTACATTCCTAAAATTCTTTCTTTTTTAAAATTTATTTTTATTTTTTTAGAAGTTGGACAGTATGTGTGGCTGCTTTCAGAGGTTCTTCTGTGGCTTTTTAACATCTTTTGGAAAAAATGTGGGTAATAGAATTGGATAGAGAATTCTAAACGAAATTTTCCACCAGTGTGAAATCTTACCGGTGTGAAATCTGTGTTAATCTTATTTTACAGACCTGGTTTTGCTCAGTGTGCCCTTGTTTCAAGTGTAGTAGTTGTTGTTGCAGTTAAGTGTTTTTAAGTTTTGTTAGAACTTTTTGTCAATGTATTTATTCTCTGTTTCTATAGTTCTATAAATGCACAAAGAGAAATTAGATAGGAAATGTTGCCTTAAGTTGGGGTTTTTTTTTTGTAGGAAAACATGGTTACCTGATCTTTTATCAAGCCAAAGCTAATTGCCATAGTGGCTGCTTGAAACTGAATAGAAATCTGAATACTGTCTTTTGCATTTTTAGCATTTCAGGTTAAGGAAAGAATAATTTTAATCCCACTTATGCTCAGACTTTGCAGAGAAATGTGGAAGCCATGAGACCCTTGCTGTGCACATGGAGATATGCAAGGTCTAAGCAGTGAGTGCATTGGCAAACGCCATCAAGCCCTCATGTGCATCTTTATGCATCTAAGTATATGTACACTTGTATATCCTTCAACACTGGACTATGCTATGAGATGATAATTATAGACCAGGTCATTTTTGGTAGTACATTTTTTTAAAAAAGCTTTTGGAAGAACTTTCTTTTCCAAGCCAGTGATGGGGAGAAAAGGTTTAATTTCAACATGTTGTCCAAAGCGTACAAACTCTTCAGTGCCTCAGTACATCTTGTCTCCTGGTTCAGCTCTGCATTTCTGTCAGCAGTGCAGTAATCAAACCAAGGCATGGGATTTTAGCTCTTTATTTCTGGACTGCAAGAGGCAAATGGAGAGTCACATAAGCCCACATCACCAGCTGGAGCAAGCAGGTTTCTTCACTGTGCTAAGAGATGCTAGACGGAATGCTGGTCCAGCCAGTGAACACTAAAGATCATAACTGGAGCTGTCTGAGTCTACTGCAGGGGGCAAAGCTGTAGAAAATGGATTTACATCCATTACAGAGTGAGGTAGGAAACAGATCTCTAACCTAAAAGTCAAGCAGGGCTTGTATTCAGCCTGGATCCAGAGCAGGGAGAAGCAGAACCACCAGAGGAACACTCAGAGCTGTAATACGCAGTTAAACCCACAGCAATGGTAGGACTGGACAATCACTAGTTAAAGGTAGTTAATTATTTAAGAAAAAAATTATGAAGTATAAAATATTCAAAATGCCTGCGCCTGATGCATGCCATTGCCACAAAGACATGTGCACCTGGGTTTTAAATTCTTGCCTGTTTATTACATTTTTCTTTTGAAGTAAAGATATTTTAATACTAACAATAAGATAATATTATTTGTGAAACATTAATAATAACAAAATACGGGTGAGAAACTTTGCTATTTACTCCCTCCAGAGGGGAATGCGTCTGTTTTCTTTGAAGTGAAAATAATTTACAAGGCTTCTTAGCTCTCTCAGAAATGAATAACTTACTAAGTGTTGTGATAATTGTGCAGAGAACCCGTTATGGTAACACAGTGTAGCTACAAAGTGACTGGGAAATTGGTGCCTTGAGTCTGAAATTAGATGTTGCAGTTACCAGGCGTCATTCCAGATTAGCTGTACCTGTCTCGTGGGCAGCTCCGCGGGAGCCGCGCGGGTGACTCACAGGGACCCACCGTTCCCCTCGCTGAGGAGCTGGCCTGGCGTAGATGGCTTAACTTAGAAACAAAGACAAAATAAAAGTCAGGCTCTGCTGAGCTGTTGAGCCCAGAGACAGGGTCTGCTAGAGAGCTGGCTCGTTGGAAACCTCAGCAGGAAATAAAACCTGCCTCCTGCAAAAGCTTGGAGATGGTGTGAGGCAGCTCACATACCAGTGACGATTCTCGAGTACCTGGCACTCGCCTGAACTCGCTGTCGACATCTGTACACCTGCTCTTAGCAGGCAGAAGGCAACATTTCTCTGACTGTACCTAAAAATGGCATTTCTCACAAAAAAAAGAAAAAAAGACTGTTAGTTGCGGTATCTTTGCCAAAACCCATTTACATGTTGGCTGCTTAAAGACCCATCTGCAGTGTCGATCGCCTGACACCAGTTCACTTCCTGTCCTAAATTGCTGAAAAATCCCAGTGCATAAACCGCTGGTGCCGTGTTCTTTTTGCCAAATCCATGACCTTCTTCCTCCCCACGTCTGCTCCGTGCACTGTTGTGTCGCCTTCCTGTGGACTGCCCTTCTGGGTGCCTGTGATAGAGCTGGGCTGGCCGAGACCTCAGGACCTGGCCCTGCAGTCGCCCAAGCTGGCAATTCTCAGCTTCTCTGCTCGCCGTGCCGTTTGTACTCACATTTCTGTCATCATGATCTGAAGTCTTCACCCCTAATTGGGAACCTTTGCTGGGTATGCATGAGTAGTTCGAGTCACCTTGGGGAGCGGGACTATGTGGATGTGGAGGCACATGTTTTGAAGTGCACTGAGATTCTTCAGGGTATAAGTTTTATAAATGACTGATATTATAAATCCTGACTGCCTGATGGCACGCACTAGAGTGGAACATTTTGTCATCAGTGCTTATTATCTCAAGATTCTTAATTAGTTTCATTGATAATTTTGTCGCACTTGAATGTTTCGAATGATTAAATATTTCAGTGCTTCTTTAGTGGCAAGTCTCTCCGTTGTGTACAGCAGGACATGGTGCCGATTCCAGGCGGTCGGTGGTGCTCACTCTTCCTTTTGCAGCCCCTCGTGGGAGCTCCTCTCTGAGTGCTGAGGTTGGGTCTCATCATGGCCAGTTACAGAACCCTGAGGTGGGTGATTTAGGGGTACCAGAAGGGCGAACAGTGGAAATGCCCAATTTTTCCTCTCAGCTTTGAACACAGTATTTTTCCTCCTCTGCCTAGTCCACCATTCAGGTGTCCCAGCTGAATGCACAGGAGTTGTTTGCCCTATTCCTGCAGAGAAAGATATTTCAGCTAGATGGGTTTCCCAGATTTTAAGAATTATACCTGGAGGAGGCTGCCTGCCGTTTTCTTTCCATCTCCTTCACACTTGTGCTGATGGCAGCAGGTTCCCGTGTCACGGCCGTGGATCAGTGAGTCTCCCTTTTGCTTTTGCTGTGCACTTCCTCGACTCTTGCCTACCCTCCTGGCCAGGGTGAGATGTGCCTCAGCATCTGCTGGGGGCCAGGCAGATGTTTGTGAGATGGGTGTGCACACACACACACACACCCCCACACCCCCCCCCAGCCAGGAGAGCACAGGCCATGTGCAAAGCCCTTGAAACACTAACCACAGCTTATTTCTAAGATAAAACCTGTCCTGAATTACAAGGATTTTCAGCACAGCATGTGGCATGTCTAGTTCACATAAAAGAAAAAAAAATTAAAACAAAGTACCAAAACCCTTTAAAATGCTATGTCTCATAACTATTTACTTATTCCATAGGCCTGAATGCTGAATGTGTGTTGTAAATTGATGGTATAAATATTCTGTTTGCTTCACAAGAAAATTTGGCTCTTTGCCTTGAGACTTGTAAGAAGATAATGTTTTTAACCTGTGGTTGGGAGGCACAGTATATCCATATCATTGCTTTAATCAGATTATTGTTTTCATTTTTTTTCCTTCTTTTTAGACCAAGTTGTAGGGGTTTTTATCAGACCCCTGTTTCTTGAATGTTTCCCATAGGTGGAATGTAATTAAGCTCCACTGGCATCTCCTCCTGCTGGGATTTAGGCTAGGGACAGATCTTTAGGAAGCATAAAACAAATAATGTGAAACCTTGTTGGAACCCTTGCCAGAGAATTGGCTCTACTTCATTTACAAGCTGATAGTTTTGAAAATCTGCCCTTTCTCATTTTATGAATTGCTTTCTAGAAATTGTTAATCAATCATTTAAACACTGTGGGGGTGGGGGGAGCCTGTGAATCTTTTGTAGCTCTCACTCTGCTCATGGGCTGAGAATTCACATGTCAAGAAGCACTTTCTGTCTCAAACCCCGGCTTTTACTCAAAATAATTTGACAAGGAAGGCTGCACCCTGACGGTGTTGAGGATGGAAGGCTCTGCGAGCAATGGCAAGTGCAATGGATACTCGAGCCCTTACCTTGCTGGTGTGACAGTGACCTGTCCCCTGGGAAGCTCCCCAGGCTGAGGATGTGGAGCAGCTCCGTTCCCAGCTGGGTCAGAGCTCGTTCCCCTCCACGCAGGCCTGTGAGCACAGCCTTGTGCTACTCCTGTCTAAGAGGCTATTCCCACGTTGCACCTCAGCTCCCTCCAGCTGCAGAAATGAAATAAAATGTGAGACCTACCTCTCAGTACTAAGGGTATAAATATGGAATAATCTTGTCAGCTCAGGGGTTTACTGTGCTGTAATCAGGAGGAGAATCTGTCCCCAGGTATAGCTTGACTAATGGCTGTCGAAGGCAAAAGTGAAGTGATAAGAGTTTGGGATCAGTGCCTAGTGAGCTAATATCTATATTGCAAAACAAACTGCGGTGTAAGTTGGACTGCCTTTGGTGATCCTCCTGCCTTAGGATTTCAAATGTTCTCTTTGGAATCAGGAAAAGACCTAATGCTCAATATGAGGTATTTCTCACCTACCTGATGTAACACTGCTTCCAGTTTCTTTATACTCTTGTAACAACGAAATGAGTCCTTACTTCTTGGTTGGCCAAGTCTTCTGCTTGGATATTGATGTGGATGGTGGAGCAGATCTCTCATCCTGGTAGAAGAGAAGAATGTTGTGCTGCTCTCCTCACAGGGCAGAGACTGCAGTTGCTGAGACCCAAGGTGGAAAGTAGGTTGTCTTTTTGTAATTCTTTGGTAGGTGGTGATGAGAGAAGCAGTACTAAGAGATTTTTTTAATACCAGTTAGGCAAAAGCATACGGCATGCAATGTAATGGCTAGGGATAGTAGTCAGTCAAATGCATTTTTAGTGGTTTATGTATTAATTCTACTAACTTGCTTTTTGCACCATCTTTTTTTTATCTGTACCAGTGGCTTTAGCATCTGGGTGTGGATATACAGGTGATTACCACACTGCTGTACTGTAAACAGAGTAGAAGTCTCCACAAAGTCATTGCTGTCCCTTCTTCCCTCTGTTATCCGTCCTCACTTCCAAGCTCTGTACCTCGTTTATGCTCTCCTTTGTGTTTTTGATCTCACCATGGCCTTTCATCTATGAAGGTGCTGGGCTCTGATCTGCTCCCAGTTTGGTGAGGAAGCTTTCTTTGTGTCAGTCACATGTGGCATCAGAGTGATTACATAGGAAAATAAAAAACAGAATAGGATGTTCCCCTAACTGCTGTGATCTGAAATCACACTCGCTCCAGAGACCACACATAATTTACAAAAAATAAGTACCCAAGTTCAATATGGATAAAACAGTCCAGTCTGTGCATCTGTTTGCTGCTATTAGGAGTATTAGTTTTCAAGAGCAATCCATTATACTGTGAAGTACCTTACTTTGTTAGACAAACAAGAAAACCCACACTTTTAATCTCCTGAAGCTTTTAATGGCATCACAGGATGCAGGTACTTGAGATACTGATACCTACAGCAGAGGGATGAAATGGCCTTAGCTTCTTCCTACTGCTGGCCTGAAACCAGCAAAAACAGAGCTGAGCCATTTTAAGAGGATTTTGCCAGCAAGGACATTTTTTGTAAGCACATCAGGTGCATGCACTTGGGCAATAAAGGCTATAGAAGAGAGAGAGGTCTGTGCTTTGAGTGCTCTGGATTCTCTGCAACTGTGTGTTAAATTTGAAATAGCAGTCTAAAGAGTACCTTCATCAGCAGAGACTGCTAAAGGGGAGAATAAAGTGCTGTGGGAATTAACTGAGGCTCTGTCACCTCAGAGATACAGTATGTGGGGGCCAGGGAGGCTTCAGCATCATCTGCTGAAGTACGGCTGGAGAAAGAGCAGCAGCAAGCCGAGGAGCTGCTGCCCACCTCTCTGTGTAGCCAGAGAAAAATTGCTGCAGCAAAATTGTGAGCAGTGTCTTGTAAAGAAAACAGAGGAGCTGCTCAGAGGTTGAGGAAGATGAGCTATTTTTTAGGGCTGTCTGGAGCAGAGTGAGTTCAGGGTGTTCTGACATGTTCCAGCTGCAGCAAATGTACAAAATGGGGGCAAGCAGGCTCACCCACAGCCAGGCTATTATTATTATAATTTTATTATAAGTGGCTATACTTCATTAATTGTCTCGTCTTTGTGTACAGACTGTTTTTGTGGCATTTGCACGGTGTGGGGATGTTTCTGTGCACACAAAGTGGTGAAGCCAGTGTTTGCTGCCATGCTTCTGCATCTTCTCTAACGATTGCTGTAAATTTGCCTCTTCCCTTTTTCAACTATGCAGCCAGCACTGACATAAAATGTTCTTTGTGAAGAGAATATTGAAGAGCAGAAGAGAAAAAAGAGGGCATGGGTGTGCTTAATAAAAAAAGATTCTCTGCACTATCGCAGGTGCAGTTGATGCTGTTTAGAGCAGTCACTCATCTCACTCCAAATAAATAGTAATGACTGTTTCCTGTGACTGTGCTGTGAATCATACTCAGTCCATGCAGGGGAGTAGAAAATAAAGCTGCATGCAATCCACACGAGATGATGGCTCTTGTAATATTCAGCAGTTGGGCCTGGTTAGAAGCGTTTCATTATCTCAGAATTAAGAGAGAGCTTCCTGCTGTTGCAAAAGCTTGTTTATTCTTCTGCCTTCCCTCCCTCCCCTCCCTCCCTTCTTTCTTTCTTTAACATCTATCCCTTCTTCCTTTCTCCCATCTCTGAAATGTTGGCTTAATGTTTCTGAGCAGAACTGCAAGGTCAAATTAGGGACAGTGGCCCTGGAAGTACATTAGTCGTTTTTAGCATGGTTTTTGGCTTAATAGGTGGGCGCTTGAATTTTCTTTTATCTTTTGCCCTCTCTGCTTCTTTTCTTAGCTTATACTCAAAATTTATCAGGAAGAAGCAGAAGAAGCCGACCTTCTTTCCCATTTCTTAGTGAACTACAGAGTTTTTCCTTATCCTTGGCTTGCTCCAAAGTTAATCAGTTGAGGTCTTTCAGTGAACTGCAGTTGATGCTGTTACCTTAAGCCACAACAGAGTCACGTGTGGCAAATACTTGCTCTGTTGGGGCAGGTCTGTTTGTGCTTAAGCTGGATGTTAGAGGTCAGCTAGCAAATGCATAGTGAAACCAGTCAGTTTCCCTCCTTGACTGGAGGGCTGAGCCAGAACTCCTTGCCTAGACCCTTCAGGAGGAGGCCAACAGCCAGAGCCTGCTGTTCAGGCTTCACCATCTCTGCAGAGTGGCAGTGTGGGGTGAGTAAATCTGTGTGAGGCTCATGTGAACCCTCATCGTGAGCTGCCCTTGTAATTGGTGGGGAAGGGCTCCACTGCTTCAGAAGCTGTGGAGGATGAGACACATACCAGTTCCCAAAATCACTGTATGTCCTATTTAGCACAAGCGTGGATAATGTGTCCCTGTGTGCTGTGCCTCACTGCAGTCAGGATTGCTGGGGCACCCTACTTGTGTGTATCAGTTCCATTCAGCAGAAGCACGCAGCTGAACAGTGGAAGGTCCATCTCAAACCAGGTGTGATTTATAAAGCATCTTATCTCAACAAGAGCTCTGATTCAGGTTTTCACAACTGGGTGATCACTTTGATTCCTTACGGGTGAAGTTGGTTGTGTACCCCTCCAACACAGCCCTGCTGTGCTTAGTGACCAGCACATTCGACACTGAATGGGTGCAGCCAGGGTCTTTACAGGGTATCCAATTCCAGCTCATAGCTGGACTGATGGAGGGACCTGTGTGATCCTTCCTGGCTCCTCTCCAGCAAGTTCTGAAACTAGAGGAAGAGGTGTGCTACCTAAGGACACTGACTTATATGGACAGTGCCCTCCCGGAGGGTGAATCTGTGAATACTAATGAATTCATTAGACCTCCTAAAGCATCTCTGTTTCAGTAGTGTTTGCCTCAGCAGCAGTCAAGATAGTTAAAAGGCAATTGCAGCCACTGAAATACGTAGCAAAACTATTATCAGAAGATGTCATTTTTCGTAAATGTCAGTATGTAGATTTTTTATGGAGATATGGTGACAGGTAGTGAATAATTTAACATAAATTTACATAATATAGTGCAGCTGTTAATTTATGGCCATATTAGACTACAAGGTTATGTATCTAATGGCTTTTGGTCTCCTCTTTTTTTTCTTTTTTTTTTAAGTTAAAACTTTCCCTAAATTGTCCCACTTTACTCATAATTCATGAGACACCTGTCTTCCCTCCCTCGTGCTGTACAGAAGGCTGTGCGTGTCATACCCTTTTTGCAGCCATGTGATTCACAGCAGACTCATTCCCATCTTCCAACCTCAATCATTTCAATTCAGTGTGTCCCTGTTTTTATTCAAAGCAGGCCTGCGAGGGTCAAGAAGTGCTGTTGCTGCTGGTTGACTTGTATTCCTCAAGGCTGAGCCCTTGGACATAGCTAGAGACACGCTTTGCTTCCCCTTGTTTGAAAAGCTGGAGATGTGCAGCCAAAGCTAACTGCTCCACAGGTCAAGATCTCCACCTGGCATCCATTTCCAAAATAGTCAGAGGAGCTGGCTTCCACTCAGTGCTTGGCATCTGCAATTGAGGATAGATTTTTTCCCAAACATTTGCTTGGTGGCTTTCCATGGTACGAATATTGGCCTAAATTTTACAGAGGTGTCCATGCAGGATGATAGTACAGAGGTGAGGCTTTGTACTGGATTTGTGTGACAAGGTTTTGGTAGTGGGGAGGGCTACAGGGGTGGCTTCTGTAAGAAGCTGCTGGAAGCTCCCCCCATGTACAACAGAACCAA
Source organism: Lycocorax pyrrhopterus obiensis (assembly GCA_014706295.1). Taxonomy (NCBI): domain Eukaryota; kingdom Metazoa; phylum Chordata; class Aves; order Passeriformes; family Paradisaeidae; genus Lycocorax; species Lycocorax pyrrhopterus. The sequence goes on along the minus strand of JACSVZ010000015.1, from coordinate 56,117,863 downwards.
CATTAGCTGGCTCCAAGACGGATCCAGTGCTGGCCAAGGCTGAATCCATTAGTGATGGTGGTAGTGCCTCTGGGATAACAGAGTTAAGAAGGGGGGGGAAAAAAGCCTGTGCAATAGAAGCAGCAGTCAGACACAAGGAGTGAGAATATGGAGAGAAACAGCTCTGCGGACAACCAGGTCAATGAAGAATGAGAGAGGAGGTGTCCAGGCACCAGAGCAGAGACTTCCCTGCAGCCTGTGGTGAAGACGATGGTGAGGCAGCTGTGCCCCTGCTGCCTGTGGAAGTCCATGGGGGAGCAGACACCCACCTGCAGCCGGTGGAAGACCCCATGCCAGAGCAGGTAGAGGTGCCCAAAGGAGGCTGTGGCCCTGTGGAAAGCCTGAACTGGAGCAGGCTCCTGGCAGGACCTGGGGATCCATGGAGAGAGGAGCCCAGGCTGGAGCAGCTCTGCTGGCAGGACTTTTGAGTATGCAAGGGACCCACACTGGAACAATCTGTTCCTGAAGCACTGCACCCCATGGAAGGAACCAATGTTGGAGCAGTTCATGAGGAACTGCAGCCTGTGGGAAGGACTCACGTTGGAGAATTTCATGCAGAATTGTCTCCTGTGGGAGGGACCCTGTGCTGGAGCAGGGGAAGAGTGTGAGGAGTCCTTCCCCTGAGGAGAAAGGAGCAGGAGAAACAACGTGTGATGAACCAGCTGTAACCCCCCTTCCTTGTCCCCCTGCACCGCTGGGAAGGAGGTGGAGGTAGGGAACTCTGGGGTATTGAGCCCAGGAAGAAGGAAGGGATGGGGGAAGGTGTTTTTAAAATTTGGTTTTACTTCTCATTATCCTACTCTGATTTTATTAGTATTAAATTCAATTAATTTTCCCAAGTTGAGTCTGCTTTGCCTGTGATGGTAATTGCTGAGTGATTCTCCTGTCCTTATCTAGACCCAGAAGCCTTTCATTATATTTTCCCCCCCATCTGGTGGAAGAGGGGAGTGGTAGAGAAGCTTTGGGAGGGCACCTGGCACCCAGAGGGGCTTAAGCCACCAGAGGCTTGAATCTAGAGGGGTCGTCAGGGCACAAGTGGTGGCAGAGCCTCTTGGAGACTTGACCTCTAGATCAAGTGTTAATGGACCATGCTGCTGATTCCAAGCCGGCCTGAAGCTCCATCCTGCCGCCGTTTTACCCAGGTGATGTCCAGCTGGTGGGGCAGAGCAAGAAAGGAATGTGCCTAACTGTACTTGATGCCTCTGAAAGTTTTCCCCATTTAGGCACTCAAATGAGACTCAGGCTTTCAGGAGAGCTGTGTGCATCTAGCACACAATGATAACCAGTGTGATACCAGCTGTTTGTACTGCAGATCTTTGGCTGCCCCTTGCAGGACATCTAGGTGGGAGGCGAGCTCTCTTTGGAAACCTTCTGCAGAAATCAAACCCCTGAACGCCCAGGGCAAACATGGATCGTAGTACAAACATGCAACTCTATAGTGAGGAATTAGGATTAGAAGTCAGTGTTCCTAATCAGAGCAGAGGTCCTTCTTGTGAGGCAAGTAAGTTTCCATCCAATTTATTGTGAATATTACTTGAACTATTTAAAAAATGTTCAGCTACAGCTTTCCTCCCCTCCACACACTGCCAGAGGGACATAAGGAAGCATAATTCATATCCAGAAGATAGGTTGGCACCAATGTGTATTAGAATAAGGTTAAACTGTGTACAGTTTTACTCATAAACTTTTGTAGAAGGTAATTGGGGCAAAGGGTTGATATTTGTGCTTTGTAATGGAGGGAAGAGTTCTTTTTGTTTTCTGCAGAGAATAATAATAATCAGCTTTTTTTTTTCAGATGTTGTACAATGTGTCCGGTTGCACACCCGCTCTAGAACAGTGGCATGCACCCTTTCTTATTTGGAAGCCTGTGTAGTCCTGGAGGTGGGGGAAAAGACTGGTTATTCCATTTCAGCCTTGTTCCTGTCTTCATCATTTTGTCCTTCTGGAGGCTTTTGGGAATTGGAAAATCCTGTGCCATTGACCTCAGGGACTATGTCAATTCTGTATGGAATCACAAAAGAAGTCATCTCCTTTGCCAAGGCAGGTAGAGCCCTAGGAGCAGTGTGACCACTATTTGTTTTTCTGCACAGCACTGTGGGAAAGGGTTGGTGTTTAAAGAGCAAGTAAGAGAACTGTAATCATGCTCTACTGTGTTACAGAGGAGGGGAAAGCAAAGAAAGCATTTGGTACGTACAACAGGGTAGCTCATGTTCTCTAAAGTGAAATATTGTTCTTTTAGTTTCAAATTTCCAGCAGACACTGACTTCTTATCTCCTCTCTTCCAACCAAGAAGCAAGTTGCCCCATTTTGCCACGGTGGCTTTCCATATGCTTTGTTTCCTCATGAAATATGAAGCATCATGTGCTCTGTTGCCTCTCAGAGTCTGAAATATTACACCCATGGCTGTCCCCCAGGCTCTGTGCAGAGGTAAATTGTGCCAGTGGAACTCCAGAGACCTTCTCTTGGAGCTCACCACAGTGTAGTGACAGCAAAGGAATGTCTATTGGCCTCTCTAGGAAAGGGTCTCAGTTAAATCCTCAGTATGTTCCTAATTGCTCCATCTTGCTGTCCCACCTCTGGTTTGAGCTTCTCATCACAGCCAGATAGCAAAGAGAGCTGTGGTTAAACAAGATGCCCGTTGTGTTTCCAAAACTCCCACTTCAATAATGTATTAGCTTGATTCATAGAAAAGCAGTGGACCAAATGCCTGCCTCTCTTCTCATGTTTCCACAAGCCTTCCAGGAATGAAAAGAATTAGCGCACAGACAGCCGATTTCCCTAGCACACCACAGAGCTGTATTTAGTGTGGCCTTAACCTAGACTGGATTCCCACTGGACACCATACAAATGTTTAATAATTAATGTCTCTTTTGAAAAAATCAAAGAGGGTGAAAAGAGGTTATCTATCCTAGTGATTCTTAACTGAGGGATGGCAATGGATTGGAGAAGCCTAAATTCTTCCTACCCTCTAATATGTCTTGTGAGGAACAGTAAACAAGCCCCACATTTTTGGTACAGTGTTGCTCAGTGTTCCTGGAGCACTAATGGGAATATTAAGTATAAGACATCTATGAGTCACTGTGGTTCTCATTCAAGTCAAAAGCATAAATAGCACTTCTCATATATCCATGCTGTGTCAGTCAAAGACACTGCATTTCCTTTCCCCTCTGCCTCTAATAAACATCCGCCGACCTTAAGCTGCTATATACAGGAAACAGCCTGTTGGTTATTGTGTAAAACTGATAAGGTCCCCTGGGATGCTTTATCTGTCTCTGTTGTGCGTATAAATTTAGCTTCAGTCATTGTAGGTTTTGTTCTTTTACCCTTTTCCCTCTCCTCCTTTTTTAATGCCTGCTAAGTAAACATGGCATTGTGGATAAGGGGATAAAGTAATTATCTAGCATAATAAGATCAACACCCAGAGACTTAAGATTCCATCAATACACTTTGCCTTTCAGTTCTTTTGCCTGCATTTTTCTTGCAAATAATGGGTTTCTCTGTTTTGAAATGTGTACCTGTTATTTGTTACAGTACCCTACCCACACCCCCATTTCATGCAATTGTAAGCTGCAGCAGACCAGAGTGCCTGTCACTATGATTTTGCTCAGAGACATGATGGTATTTACAGCAATGCTGTATTTCCTCTCCATTTATGGCAAGTTATGGAGGTTTCTTGCTCAGCACAGTGCTGTGAGATGGTAGGCAGAATTATCTTTTAATGTAATGCTCTCAGGAGGTTGGGTTCTTGAAGATGTAGAGCAATTAACACTCTTAATACTTCCAGTGCTGGTTAAGGGTTTGGTGTTGGGAGGGTGGAGCTAAAGTTTGGATTTGTTGTTTTATGTTTAAGAGACTCCTGTCTTTCATTCCTTATTGTTGGTATGCAAGCCAAAAATATGACCAGTGGTGTTTCAAAGGTGGCTTGAACTTCTGGGTGTGACCTGTGTGGTACAGCACTATTGTTCCTTACTTTTGCCTGTAGTGTGCTCCATACTGAAAACATGTTGGAGATCTGAAGGATGTGTCTGGATGCAGTAATCCTTTCTTACCCTGCAGTCTGTTGGGGGCTTTTTGAATTGAGTTTTCCTGAGGTGACTCAAGTTCTTTTTAAGATTCACTTACAGCCTTCTGCTATCACTCATCTTCCATTCAGGAGCTGGTGAGCCTGATGCCCTGGAGTATGTCTTTTGTGTAATTCCTTCTTATGCAGCTCTGAGGTAAGCACATCAGGGTGCATTTTATGCTCAGCTTGTAAAAGTACGACTGTTTTGGCAGGGTGCTGGACAGAGGAGATTCAGGCCAGACATTTTACCAGCTAATTGTTAAAAGCTGAAGTGGTAGCTGGGGAGAAAAACAGGCATTCATGCCTTGAAAAATCCCCTGCAATGTCCTAGTCTAGCTCTCACTAGTTACACACCCTGTGTGTGTGGTGGAGTGGCTGCAGCATAACCAAGAGAAAGGGTTTGTTTAGCTTTTGGTTAGCTAAGTGACCATGGTCCAGACAACAGGACAAGTTAATTACCTGAGCACTGCTCTAGTTACTCAGGTGAATTTCAGTTCTCACTGACCTTTCTGCTTCTGGTGTGGTTTCCATTACTCTTAGCTGGCTCAAAGCTGCCTCAGCAGATACATCCACGACAGTAGTGGCCTTAACTGCATATAGACTTTAAGAAGCTTGGTGTGGTTTTCAGAACAAAGGGGATGGGATCAAAAAGTCTTTAAAAATTGTAAGCTAAAAAATCCCCAAAACATCCTTTTGGCATCCTTATTTCAGCTTCCCCAGGGCAAGGGCTACACCTTCTTTAATATTGAGAGACTTAAGAAATCTGACTGAAAACAGGATCTTCAGGAAAAGGCCAGATAAAGTCTTCACAGCACTGCTGCTTCACAAATTTCCCCAGCAAGGTGGTACTTGCATTTAGGCTTGCAAGGCAGTTGCTGGAGATCTTCCATAGTTTGGATGAGGAATTTGTCCAAGCCAGCCAGGGGTGAGGATCTTGCCCTGCTTTCTTCAAAGATGATTTTGTCATGAGTGGTACATAAAAATGCATTAGCACTTTTTGTCAGTAATGAACTTCCTTGTTCATTAGGTTAACATTGGCTGCTGTCACTAGTAAGTACATTTTAATGAGGAAGAGAGCATTCTGAAATGGTGGAAACCTGGCACTCTTGGGTCTAATTCACAGCTCACTGAAGTCGGTGAACAGACAGACTCCCACTAAATTCAGGTCCCATTCAGAGCAAGGGCAATTTACCCTGGCTGAGGACCTGCCCCTGCTTTCCCCAGTGGCTACTCAAGTGTAAAGTGCAGCTGCTGCTGGCAGGTTTTTTCTTCCATTTAGAGTTCTCAATCCATTTGGCATTATTTTTAAGGCAACAGCACAGCAACTGAAGTTTTGTTCTACCTCCCTAAATTAAATAATTCTCTTACATCGTTTACTTCCACTTGCTGGTTTGCTTTCATTTGACCTGCTAACCATGTCACACAGCATTAGCTTTGTAAATGCTGTCATGGACTTGGTTTGAAGGTTTGTGCCAGGTCAGTTGTAATTCCCTGTTTTTCTCTTGCATGCCAGAACAAGCGGAGAAATGTATATCATGGGTGTGAGCCCAAGTAAAATGAACTTTGATAATTTAAAGAGTTCTATGCTGGTAAAATAAGTGAACAGGTTCTTGGCTACTGTCGTATTTTAAAACTATTCTTTTGCTTGTAAGTCCCCCAAACTTTCTTTGTACTCCTGTTTCTGGTGTTTCTGATTTAAAAAATACATATTTTTATAGAACGAGCAAAACAGACTTTCACAGAAAATAGTTCTGTGTAAAAATTCTGTGGAAAAATTACGGATGTGTTTTAAAAAGCCCCTTCTTCATTATTTCCTTCACTTCTCAAATAACAATTGTACTTATTTTCATACAAGCCTTCTTTTCCTGCATGGTGCATTTTAATAATTTACACATCCCTGCTGCATGGGAACCAGAGAGCAAAGCAGACTTCCTGAGGGAATGTTGCTGCAATCCTTATTCCTGTGATTATTGCTACAGTACCACTGAGAATTTCCACCCTAGATCTGGATTTTATTGTAGCATATGATGTTCAAAAAACCTAATAGGACACAGATTCATAAAAGCTTACAGTGTGTACTTAAACTGACAAAACAATGTGGATTTAAGATTGTATATTGCTGTTAGAGATGTTGAGTCTTTTCCTAACACAGGAAAAGAGGATGGGTGGGCCATTGCTCTGCACTAAAACAACACTGAACTGATTAGGACCCTCAACTAATACTCAGATTTCCAGTGTGCCTTTTGTGGTATTAGAGTTTGGATGTTTCTTAGAGTCACCCTCCAAGCTTCTGACTGTGGTCATGTATTTCTTTAGATGCACATGGGCTGAATGCAGGACAGCAGCAGTTCATCAACCAGCCTTTTCCCTGAACTGCAGTTTGCATTCTCTTCAAACCTGCAAGCCCGCATAGTTGCCCCCTACACACCTGCCTCAGTCAAAATAACCCTATTTAACATGAAAGAGTTCTGATTTAGTGTGAGACTTCATCATAAAGCAGCAGGGATTTTGGACTGAGTGAGTGGAGAGCAGAAGTGCTGTCGGGTTCTGAGGGGCTGGTGGATGGACTCAAGGGTGGTGATGGGTGATGGAAGCAGTGAGTCCATCCCGCTCAGATGCACACAAAATGCACACTGTGCCCCACGCCCAGCCATGCACTGACCTGCCCAGTGTTCCACCACATGGCAGCACTGCCTCACAAAGCTGCCTCCAGTGGCTGCCGTGGTGCACCCGTGGGAACGTGTGCTGCTGAAATGAGTCCACTGCTCATTCTGAGTAGATTCGGGAAGTTTAAGAAGGGATGAAGGGAAGGGAAATTGCAATCTTAGATTTAAGAACCCAGGAAGAACACATGGGTCATCATAGCATGTGCCTTCACAAGGAAGCAGACACTCGGAATCTCATTTGAAAGGATCCACAAAGCTCCTTCTCCACACAGCACCAACATATTGTGGATCGTAGATGTCCCAGGCCTTCATAAACAACTAGAAACCTCTATTAAAACATCACTAGCTGCAATTATAATGTATCACAGGAAGAAAGGAAAAGAGAGCAAGATCTCAAGTCCTGGCAGTAGCAGGGCATTTGTTAAATAAAACTCATCTTTAATGATCAAAGCTGTTATTAGTACATTGGTGAGTCCAGATATCTTTTTAATGGTTTTCATTTTCACATTAACCTTTAAATAGTGAGTGAAATCTTTCTAAACTAGAGAGAGAAATTATATATTCACAGCCTACCAAGTCAGTGGAAGTCATAAAAAGAGGACCTTTTCTGAGTGCTAATTTTTCTGAAAATTTAATTTCCAGGATGCTCCCATTAGGCAATGGTTGAATCTGCTATCACACAATCCAAAGTCACTTCCCCAAAGCCATCAGTTTATGCAAGGTTTCCCTTGGATTCCCATTGACAGCTGCTGCAAAGGATTCTTGCTTAACTCTCCAGGCTCATGTGTTTTTTGGTTGCTCTTTTAGTACAGCCTTGACCTCCAAGGTCTTCACATAGGAACAGTGCACCTCACAGTTGGGATATGTTTTCCTTAAGGATATTATATTGTGGCTCTTTTATATGAGTGGATTGAACTTAATTTAGGGGGAGCAGGAGTAGAATGAAAGGGAAGTTTCAGTTTCCTAAGGGAAAATGAAGTGAACTGTGTAATCTTAACAGTTTGTTTTAACTCTTGCCACAATCTCTGGCTTTCTCTAAAGAAAGTCCTTTGTCTGCTGGCAGTGACTGCAGAGTGGTTTATAACTTTCCATGCTTTAGCTTTATGCCCTAGGAGCAGTGGTACATTTAGGCAGTGCTGCAGGCAAAACCTTTTATGTTGTGGTGGGGAGTGTTTTCTCCTTTAAAAATGTCAAGCTTAATACAGTGATGCAAAGGAGCAGGGCCTCCATTAACCCTCCCCAACAAGGAATGATCCCAAGATCCTACTAGTTCTTTATTAGAGCAGTGGGGTTTCCCCATAAGGCATCATTTGTTATATTACTTCCACCTTGTAAATTACATTTTCTTTTTTTTTTTTTTTTGTCTTTTTTTTTTAAAATTATGCTCTGGGGAGGGAAGGGACAAGGTATGCCTCTGAATTGGTGTTTAGGGGGTGTGGGGAAAAAAGGAGCACAGTGAAATACTTTCCATCCAAACGTAGGGAATAGAGCAGGTTCAAGAAAGAGAAATTGTCCTGCAGAACAAAAGAATTTTAAGAGAGGTTTTGAGTCAACTGCATCAGGGTTATTTTTTCAGCCAGATTAAGTGCTTTTATGACAACCTATTCTGTTCACACCTTTATTTTCCACGTAGTTGATCCTCTCTTATATTCTTGGGAGGGATCCCATCACTCGTTTCATTCTACAGAAAGCCAGTGATGCTTTGTGCTAAACGAATGAACTGCTTTGTCATCAGTGGTGAGATCTGTGGTGATGAATCTGGCATTCCTCTTCCCTCTCATGAAAACACACTGAGGTTGTCAGGCTGCTCAAGGACTACTAAGACTGAGGACACTGATTATCAAGCCAAAATGAAGGAATGGGTGTCTTAAGAAAAATAATGCATGTAGCACGTGTAAGCCTGAAAACATTTCTGAACAGCTTCTTTAGCCACTATCAGAGTCCCTTCATACCTCCTTTTGCAAGCAGAAATGAAAGCAACAGGGATAAAATCTAGCCAGGGTTTTAGCAACATCTGTCTTCATAACATGTTGACATGTATAAACATGGTCACTTCCTTTTTCCCTTCCTGGATACTATTAATGTAGATGTGGTACTGTGATGTAATGTCATACAAATCAATCCTTATGCATCCACTGTTGATCGATTAGATGACAACTGTTAACTATTTATCTGGTATTTTTCCATTGATCCCACAATTTCAGCATCCAAGTTCCTTATGAAGTGTAAATAATCTCAGTGACCTCTACAAACGCCCAGTTAAATTGATTTTTTTTCTGCATGTGTCACTGGTTTCAAAGGAGCTATGCTGATTTGCACTACTTGAAACCGTGTCCCAAAGCCTCAGGCTCAGAGGGTTCACAATGGAGAGGGATGCGTAGCCCAGAGGCAGAGGACTACCATCTTTGCTGAGGCAGGGTTTGATTTTAATGTATTAGGAAGGCTTTTGAGATCTTTTAACTACTTTTAAAAGTCATAGTGTTGAAATCATGAAGTTTAACAGTGCATATTCTTTATTTCTTCATCATCATTGAAAATAATGAATACTGGATCTTTAAAATCCTGCAAAGGCAGGTAAATTGTAATTAATCATGAGCCATTCATCAATAACTAATTATTCAATTACATTAAAGATAATCTTGTTCTCAGGGAATATCAATCATTAAATGAACAATTATTTATTTCTAATTCATAAGATCAACACTATTACTTCTGTAATTGCAAGTGTCATGAAATGGCCACAGCATAATAAAGCATACCTGCCCTATAACCTCCATATTAAATCAGAATGTCATATTGACAGATACTGTGGCATTGCAAATAAGTCACCTTTTGCAGCCACCTTTTTCCAATTGAAACAGCTGGGATTACATGAGAAATAAATACTATCTGTGTCCTAGTTAAGCCTGTTTGGAAAAGTCTAAAGAAGCAAACTATTAGTTAGCAGACTGATAATTACAGATGTTTAAAAATAGATACTCAGCTATTTATGCTGTCTGAAGTATTAATAACTTTATTTACCTTTGGAATAAAGCTCAGCTGTGAGAGCCAACCCCATGTGACATTTCCTTGTGGTAGCAGAGGTGGCTCAAATATTTTTAACTAGTGAAGATTTCACCAGCAAATTTTGTGGCAGATCTTGTGCTTACATGCATGTACAAATAAAGCAATGGAGGTTTGAGAGAGCATTATTGTGCAAAACAAAATCTGCAGTTTATTCATTCATTGTATTATTCATTCATTGACACGCAAATATTTTAAACAAGATGAGAATAGTTTGTTGTAATATGCTGGCAAACAGAAAAAAAAAGAAAGCCTTGTAAAGGACCTTGTAAGGTTTTGCAATGTGCCATGTTCACGCTCGGCCCGTGGTGCCATGTGTTGTATTTATGAGCTTGGAAGTGGTCAGGGAAAACCCTGCTGCAGGCTTCTCTGCAGATTCTGCATCCTGCCCACTGTTGTGGTGCCAGGCTGGGTGTTACCAGAGGCACTGTATCCCCTCAGGGGGAAAATGGGGCTTACAAAGATTTTACGGAAGGTTGTGAAGTTCTGGTGGGGTTGGACCTCACCTTGCTGAAGATAGGATCCCACTCCATGGTAGGAGTAAGAAAAAGGTTGAATTCATGCAGGATTATCAGCATTTAATAATCTGGAGGCTCAGGAGTTCATTCAGGTGAGAGGAACTTGCAGGTCAGGCAGGTCTGAATCCCCAGAGCTCTGTTCCAGCTGTTTGGTGCCCACAGTAGAAGCCCCAGTGGCACAGACTAAGAGGCCTCAAATGTCATCTGTTCAAAGGCTAGTGCCAGTGATCTTTTAATTCCTCCATGAAATTGAAGTAGACATACACATCAATGCCTGGCTTTGCTGCTTCAGCAAGGCAAGCTGTTTATATTATTAAAAGTTGGGTATTTGCATTTGCAAAAGCAGTTTTTCCCTGTCTCATTCAATCTTTCTGCTGCAGCAGTTTTGGTAACTGAGCAGGGTCTGTGTGTGTTGTTAATAGTTGCTCATGGAGAAGGTCGAGGGAGCAGAGGAGAGGGTTGTGGGAAAGGGAGGGCTGACCCTTTTCCATCCACAATCCCCTTCACCCCAAACTGCTTTAAGCACAAATAGCCAGATGCCACATGGAGCAGCACTGTGCTTTCCAGGAGCCATCCAGGACTGGTGTGCAGCACACTCCCCACTCTGCTTGAGGGCACCTGCATGACTGGGGGAGTTCAAACCCACCATTTGGGTTTGAACTATCAGAGCCAGCGGGCTCAGCAGCAACATAACCATGGACAAAAACAGGGCTGGGAGGAAGTGGCTTCTTCTGTCCATTAGGCTGTCTGTTTTCCAGATGAGCTGAGATTTATCACACTGTTAATGAGGACTTAGTGCTTTCTCTGGACCATGCTGCTGTAGTGGCAGGGGTTTGTCCTGGCCCCAGGTCCAGAGGGTGCCTATGCATCCAGCACTGGATGCATATCCACTCAGATTGTTGAATCAAATTCACAGGTCTGCTTTCTCGCTCCCTGAACTAGTCAGAGCTAAAACTCCCACAGGAAGAGTCCAGGTGGTTTGCGATGGGGAAAGACTGCCTGTCAGGACTGCAACTGTCCCTTGACTGACCTGGGGACAGTCCCAGAGACCTCTGGCAGGAGGTCCATCACACCCAGCCCTTCCTCCTGGCAGGAGGAACGTGCCAGCAATGACCTTGAGTGGGAGCCTGCATGCAGCTCTGGCTGTGAGTTCCTGGCAGTCAAACTCTGATTGTATGGCTCCAGTGGGAAAAGCGTAAGATTTCAGGGGGAATAAACCCCTGTGTCTCGCGTTTCTAGAGTGTGTAAGAAGTCATGTAGCTATAAAGTTAATGATTGCTGAGACATCCCTTAGCTCTCTCCTCTATCTGATGCATGCTACTTTGGTGCTGTCGGTGTATCAAAGAATAACAAGGGCTTTGTTTGTTAGATTGATACAGCAGCATGTATTTTAACTGCTTAATCAACAGTACTGCTCCAGAAGCTGTAATGAGCTTGTCCCAGTAGCTGCACCCAGGTGGCATCTAAGTGATTAATCCTGATAAAGAGAGATGGTTGCCCAGCAGAGTGGCAAGTCAGAAAGCAGACCCACCATTTCAAGGCTTAGTTGTAGAAAGTAAGATCTGGAATGGGTGACAGAGATAGAGGCATCTTCAGTGTCAGGAGAAGATGTGGGCCAGGCTTTTTGTGCATGACTGCTGCTCTTACCCTGTGCCAGCTGGCACTCGGATCATCTGCAGAAGCATATGTTTGACCAGCCCTCCTGCCAGGGGAAGGTGGTACCTTGGACTGGTTTAAGGGGAACGAATCAGGAAAGAGCACAATGAGCAATACAATAATTTCCTTTGTCAGTATGAGGTATTCTTTAGTAAACTCTACACTGAAAATATTACCTTTTCATTCAACTTTAGCATGCCCTCAGGCCTGACCATGGTATCCATGATCGTAGAATCACAGAACAGTTTAGGTTGGAAAAGACCTATAAGATCATCGAGTCCACCTAACGCAGCCAAGTCTACCACTAAGCCATGTCCCTAAGTGCCATCTTTTAAACACCTCTGTGGATGGTGACTCGACCTCTTCCATGGGCAGCCTGTTCCAATGCTTGTCTTTCTCAGAAGGACCACAGGAAGCATGCTGAGAGTCGTGCTGAGAGTCATGGTGCTCCTCCACCTCTGAACAGAGAGGGAAAGGGAAGTGGTAGTTGGCTAATGTTACTTGAACTCCTTTCTTTCTTAACTTCTGACTTGCTCTAAGACCACAGGCTGTTCATGTGGTAAATGGAGCATGCTTATATTTATCTTTATGGGTGTTTGAGATTCTCAGATAAAGGGCATTAGGGAAGGGAACATATTATTATAATTTTAGTATATCTCCTACTTTTTCATGACATTATGGAAAGTTCGTGGTAGTATTTCAGCATCAGCCTACACAAATAGTATTTAGCAGTGGTATTTTCAGTCATGGGTGCCTAAAACGAGTCCCCTAACTCTCTATTTAGGCACCTAAATAGGTGCTTAAGTTTGTTAAAGGGACCAACCACCAGCAATCTCCTCCAATGTGAATGAGAGCTTTACACGCTCAGTGCCTTTAACACACACACAAAAAATATTTATGAGAGCTGTACCAATCTGGCATCTCATTCAAAGTTTGAATTTGGTATGTCATAGCTGATTTTGCATTCAGCATCCAACTGCAAAGAAACAATAGCTGAGTGTCAATGCAGTTTATGCAGTTATCAAAGACAGTTGGTGCCTCTTTGGGGCTTCTGCTTAAATCATCCACTCCAGGAAATACAATTCGCATGTTTAGCAGTCTTAATGTAAAAAATACTGTGTATTTTTGAATTAAGTCAGGCCCTGAAGTGTTTTCTGATTCTAGTATCACTTATCTTCCCCATCAAGGTGCACAGCAGAGAGGGCAGCCAGGCTGTTATTGCTTTTACTGTATTCTAAACACGCACAGGCGTACACACACATCTGTATCTTCAAAATCTGCCAAAAGTATTTGCTGCTGTCTCTAAGAAGGAGTAATGCTCTCCTACAATGTGCAATTTATAGGCACTAGTTTTTGCTGCTTCTTATTATAAAAACAATTCATCTCATTGCAGAATGTGTGCTTAATTATAATTTGCTAATGCCCTTGAGTTTTTTAAAGTCAAATTTATTGCTCAAGTGTACTGTAGCCAATATAATCTGGTGACAAAGCAAGGGAATTAGCTTAAGGAACTGATTTTTCTAGCACTGAATTTGTGATCTGTGACCTTATGCAAAACATTTTACCTTTTTCATGAGTCAGCTTCCCCATCTGTTTTTTAAAAAATGGCTGGAGATTACTAGGTGAAAGGTGCCATATTTTTATTTTGTTAAGCACCAGAGCACAGGATACATTCAGCACGTTATTTATAATGTACATCTCTGCATTCGAAACACCTCATCATATTTACACATTTAATTTGGCTTTATTTTTGCCATCGTTGCTAAACATAAGCCACCCACACAGGTTAAGGACACTGATGTTCATAGTAATCAATTCAACCTAAACTTAGTGCTATAATCAGTCAGTACTGCCAGTGGTCTTGGGGTTCCATCACAACAAAGCAGTGTGGAGAGTGAAACCCATTTTCCTCTTGGCTTCTGATCCACACCAAACAGACACGAGCCTATTCGTGCAGGGTCTGAGGCACGTGGGCTGTGCCCATTCAGAGTGTGGGTCTTGTCTTTGCTCCTCATCAGCCCCAACGACCCTTTATCTGCTGTGCCAAGGGAAAAGATGGGGATGGTGTGCACAATAGAAAGGAGAGAGGTCAGCTTTTTCCTCCAAAGACATGAGCTTTCTCTAGTTTGTGGCAACTCCAAGGAGCGTGCTAACAAATCGGCCCTGCTGCTTCTGCTGCAGAGGGCTGTGGATGTCATGTCAGTGACTGCTTTCAGAGCAACCCCAGGGGCGTTTGAGCAAACATTTTCTCCAACTGTTGACATCTTGGTGGCCTCAGAAAGCTGGCCCCCTGTGGCTCATAATGGGATGGTGGCTGGATGAGATGGAGCAGGGCGTTTAAACAAACCACTGTTGCTTTTCAGTTTGTGCTTGCGTTCCTGCTTAGCTGTGTATGTACCATATCACATCACGCATCTGCATCCTGCGAGGCATTCGTAGTTGATAGAAAAACATCTTTGATGGGAGTATGCAAAGAAACTCCACTCTTTTTTTCAGCAAAACAGCTCCGAAAACTTTGTTTTGCTGCCCACAGCATGGAGATGTTTTCTTTTACAGCTACAATATGAGTACCACTGGGAGAATAGCGTGTGCCCCAGGGGTACACATAAACTCCTGACCCTGCTTAAACTGTGTGGCACACAACACCGGGCACATGTCAGCAACATTTGTGTGCTCATTTGGCACTGCCGTACCAAACCCTGTGTTGTGACACATCATTCACATCCAGCTGACCACGGGCCCAGCAGTAATGTTGCAATCACTGGTCCTGATCGCTTCCTGACAAATAGCAAACACAGCCTGTCCTCCCTAAAAGCAGAAACCTTTCTCACCGCACTGTAATCCCAGTGCCAGCACCAGAACCAAACCTCTCCACAGTCACTTCAAGCCATAAAAAAATTTTCTCCTACTTTCTTTCTGGCATAAAGCAGAGTTTGGGAAATCTATTAGGGCTATTAATTTTGTTTCAGGGAGCGCAGGGGTGCTAGTGTTTTATTAACACAGTAGCTCTGCTCAATGGCAACATCTGGTTTTCAGTGAGGTTTCAGGGTTGGGTTTTTTTTAAGTCCATTTTCCAGCTGTGTTGACTCAAGTCAGAAGGCAGTCAGCCACTTGTGAGACTGAGGTCTCCAAACACTTAAAGAACTGAGATATTCTTTGAAACCCCTGGATCTTGGAAAATTAGGCCAGAATCTGACAATACCAATTTTTCCTCCGGAGGCTTGCAGCATTCACAGTTCTGGTTCCAGCCAGGATCAGGAAATTAAAAATCACTTGGAAACTTCTGCGGTGTTTTCAGAATGGCTGTAGGTTACATCTCCACAGAGCAAAAAGTGCAGGAGGGAGACTTAGTTTTCCCAGGTCATTTGTTTTATGTTGTTCATGTATCCTGAAAGATGATTTACCTTGCTCGAGAAAACATATAAGTCAAAAGAATAAAATCTAGGTTGTCTGGAGCAAAGAATGGAAATACTGCTTTGGTGTCAAGGCATTAACAATTCATTAGGCTTACCTGTGTCCCAGCAGTGGGGCCAGATTGAGACAGATACTCTTGTAGCTGACACCAGCTGCATTCTTGATCCACGTTATAAATCCCGTCCCTCTGGGACTTTTGTTAGCCAGGTGCGGGTACATGCCTGTGGCTTGAGCTCCAACACAGCAGGGAATGGGTGGCCAGAAGGACCTCCACGCCACTCCTCACCAGCTCTCCTTCTCTCTACTCCCAGCACAGCCTGGACCCCGGCCTTCTCCTAGCCCAGGAGCTGTGGTTCCCTGCTAAATCTCAGGGGAAGGCTGAGGCACCTGAAAAGCTGTGAATGCTCTCAGGGTGGCTGCCCTGCCACCTCATCCACCTTTGCTTCTGTCCTTGCTTCCTTCCCTCTGTCCCACAGCACTCACTTTGAATTCATCTCTCCTGTTTTCTGCTCCTGCATTCTCTCCTTTCCCTGCTCCTGCATTATTCAGCTTTCCTTCTCTGGCAGTGTTTTTGCCCCCCTCTTTTTCACCTCTCAGCTCCCCATGCTCCGTGTGCAGGAGGAAAACAGCAAGCCATGCAATACAGCCTTGTGAGCCATGAGTAATGACAGAGTGAAAGAAAGAGGAGGGAAGGCAGCCTTAATGCTTGGCATCTGAAAATGAAATGTTTGCTTTTTCTGCAGTCAGTTTTGTTAGAGGTGCTCAGGATTCCTTGTTCCTGTCCCAGTAGCCTGACAGAAGCAGGAGGCTGTGCCAGCTTGGGATGTGGACTTTGAGTCCAGACTCTACCTCTGTGGCACTGCCCAAGCCCAGAGGAGCTTCACTGATGCAGCAGAAATTTGCCCGGTACCAAGCTGACATAGCTGGCATCCATAGCCTGATGCCTCGTGTTTTAAGTATTTAATGTTGCCCATCTTTTACCCTATTCTCAACCCTCTTTTTTTTCCCCTGAAAAAAAAGCCTGGCTGAACTGAGGGAAATCAGTCTGCGAAACAGGAACCGTTGAGTTGTTTTAGGGTTTAGTTACAACTGTGTTGGTTTTTTCCATGCATGATTTTTCTTTTTTTTTATTTTCCTTTCCCAGACTGCTTGAGTCCTAAATTCCCCCTGTAAATCTGCTTTCTGTACCATCAGTTCTCAGAACAATGAACTGCCTGATATACCTGATAAGAGCTAACATGAAAAATGAATAAATCATTTGCTACTCCCTTCTCTTTTTTGCTGTAACTGGGTGTTGGTCTATAAAATGAAGGAAGTTACATTGAGCAGGAAGTTTAAAAAATGCTTAGACAGATGTCATTAAAAAAAAAAAATCAAACTTGGCTTCCTGCCAAGTGTCTGTAATTAAAATTATTCTTCTTAGTGAGAAAAAAGCAGATGCAAAGGGAGATTTCCTGTCTCTCAAAGTAGGAAATACAAATAACTGTTAGTCTTGCCTTTGTGTGTGCATGTGTGCACGCATATGTGTTTGTGTGAGTGTATGTCGTGGTGTGGGACTCTGATGCTTATTTCTGAAGTGGCTTGTGATAGAAAACTTTAGTCAATACCGTGTGGATGGGTGCTTTATTATAATCTGTGCTCTTTTTAGTCTTACTTTTAAATTAGATCTTTGTTGAAAAATACTGTATATAAATTGCCTTTTCCATATTCCACATTACAGAAATGGCTGGTCTTACAGAAAAGAACAGTGAATTTCTGTGTACGGTGTTGAAGGGAGAACAGGATGTGGGTGGGTGTACACATGTGTATATAGCTATACTTATCTATGCACATCATATAGCTAGAGCTGATAGCTATATTAACTTAGAAACCAATGAAGTTAATGTCGTGCAACTTCCCAGCATACATGGAAGTATACAAGTATAAAACTGCTTCTATCAGCGTAACTTCTTTCTCTCAGTACAAGCATCTTTAGTTTGATGCCTTTACATTATATTTTTATTTTGTTTCTTGTCTGATACACAAACTCTGAAACAGTCTATTGTCCAAATTAGGCGAGTCTACCATCAGGGAATGTGCTCTGTGGCTATTTTCTGTCATCACTATTTAAAAGGGGGCTGATTCCTTTTCTCTCTTATGCATAGATAGACTTACAACTTACACAGGTTGAAGAAATTCTATCAATCCATTTACTGTGTTTTTTTCAGGCGTTGACCTGAGGTTTGTAGTTCTGTTTCTTTTTAAAAATAAGCACTTTTTGAGGAATGGCAGACAAGGCATGGGCACATGTTCCAGTGCTGATCCATGAGAATGGGCAGACGCCGGTGGAGCAATACCCCTTGGTGGTAGCAAGGGCTCCTACCTGTTGCGCTTGTTTGTGTAGTGTGTGTTCCATATTCATATCTGGATGGGAAGTTGTTTGCTGCTTTTAGCAGCCCCACATTTACACAGGACAGATGTACTGTGTAGTTCTTCCACCAGCACTGGTGACGAGCTTTAGTTCTTGTATATCTGCATTGAGATGTACCATGGCATAGACACAGTTCCCTGGCAAAAGTGTCCTGGTAATGTTGTTCATTCTCCTCACTGTGTTGGGATAAATGGGTCCAGGGAACGGGGTCAGGAAAAGTGTGCTTGTACTGACGTGGAATTTTCCTAATTTATTGTGCTGTCCAATGCTTTTTAGCAGACTGTGCTTGAATTTGCCTCCAACTCTGAAAGTGAGGTATAGCCCCAGCCCTGTTGTACGGATCAGTACATATTGCCCTAGCACATAGCAGATGGCAATCAATACAAACATGCTGTATGCTGTACAAACAGCACAGGGTGTAGGTGTGTGGGTGCAGCGCCTCTGTCTCATTTTAAGCACATGAAATGAGGAGTAGGAGACAGCAGGTGAAATCCCCAGTGTGTTTTGGGTGTGATAACCATAGGTGGGCATACCTCTCCTTTTTCATGAGCCCATGACAATACATTGGAATAGCTTAATTTTACTGCTCTTTCGTTCAGGGCTCCACAGCCGCTCAGCTTCTGTTTGTGGGCTGACTGGTCTCAATGAAATTGGTTTCCTACAACAAGAGCCACTACTTACATTGATAAACCCTGGCTGACCTGGGTATCAGGAGCTGGTTGGCATTCTGGTGCGGTGTGTACTGACCTTTGTAAACAACTCTTCTGTGATTCTGGCATCTTTGAGTGCTCCTGGAAAAACTTCCCTTGGAACAGATAACAGAACTCGCTTCTGTACTTCGAGTTGCCAGATTATCTGGCAAGAGAGCTGCTAAAAAGAGGTTCTGAGAACAGCTGAAAAAGAGCAAGTACACACCTGCTGCAAGCAATAGAGCAACTGGTACCCACTGAGCCAGAGTAGTGGCGATCTGAAAACACATGAGAGGAATATGGACATGTACCTCCTACGGGTGTTGCAGCGCTGTGAGAGCCAAAGAGAGTTCTTAATTGCTCAGAGAAATATAGAGGGCCTAGTCAGAATGGACAAGGACTAGTGTAGGCTTTGGAGATGAGATCACCTTACAAAAGCTAAGCCCAAGAATGCTGTGGAAAACTTTTGCAACAGCTAAGCTTACAGTTCTTTCAGAAAATGGAGAAGAAACATTTTAAACTCACAATCCACTTTATAGCACAGCCCAAGGCTATAGGTAATCCATCTCTAGCAATCCTAGGATGTCCTCAGTAAACACATGTTGAAAAACAGCATTGCAACAGACCTCCTTGTGTCCTCCTTGAGAAGAGATTGCTGTTTCTGTTGAAACCCAGAGATCCTGTGAAAAGGTGGGGAAGGTCAAATGTACAGCACCAACCATGAGAAATCCCTGGTTGTTCCTCCAGTCCTGACTCTGTGCTTTTCTGGAGGGCAGTTTGCCTAAATGTAATCTGGCTGGGTTTGCAGTTATGTCTGGTATTCCTGGGATAAGACTACCAAATGCACTTTTCAGAGGCCCCAGGCACGTAGCAGGAGAGGTTTTATTTCTGCTTCCCAAGTGGGAAGGGGAGCCACGTCAGGATTAAATGGCCTGATCTGTGGCAGCACTCACAGCTCCCAAATTCTCATCTGATACCCTACTCTCCTAATCAGCAAATGTTTAAACTCTTGCTTTACTTTAAGCTGCTGGGCCATTACATGGAAAAGATAAGGCAGTCTCTGCTGTTGGCAGCGATGGCGTCCGCTCATGCCTCCCCCTGTAGTGGTGTGGTATGTCTGCATTTGGGGAAATGAGCTGTGAGGGGAAGGCCATGGGGAGTTCTGCTTGGGCCAGGCAGAGGGAAGACTGATCCTCCTTCTACTAAGAGTGTCAGGTAATATACCAATGCTTTTCACTCCTGTGCTGCTCTGCTGCAGACATTTTGCAAGCAGAGAAGGAAAGCAATGGGGTTTTTTGTTGGCATCTTGACAAAGCATTTTCATGAGCATGGCTGCCCATTGAAGACATCTGTTTAAGTTTCCAGCCCGGGATAGCAAGCAGATCTGGGCAAATGCTTGGGACAGCATTTTCCCGGCAGGTTCACTAATGTTTCACACACGTGAATCCAGGACAAGTAGCAGATGCCCTGAGTAGGCCTAGCCAGTGCTTTCAGCTGAAATGTGTGTTTTGTGTCCGGCACATTCTCAAGGAGCTCTTCTGAGGAGTTCTAAGTAAACAATAAATCTCTCCACAATGGAATTCATACTGAGTGAATTATCAGGGTTAAAAAAATATTCTGTTGCTTTCAGCTCTTATCTTTGTTTACCGTATCGCCAAGGACAGTGACCTGCCTTTGTGCCCTAATACTGAACTGTCAGCAAGAGAGACAGGAAATGCTGCCTCCTCTATAGGCTCAGCGTATAGGCTTAATGAGAAGAATAGAATAACATCTCAGCAGCAGCAGCTGTTGGTTTTGCTCAGTTTGGTTTATTCTCTTTTGTTGTCTTACTTCAGCAAACCTAGATAATTTCAGAGAAAGGCCTTTGTGCCAAGTTTCTGAACTCTAATTTAGTGACCTTCAGATATTTAAACATTATTAAGACCAAGTCAAGCTGACAAAAGAGTCTATATCCTTTTCATTTCCCACCGAGCTGAGCCAGTTGCATCCTGTGTGGCGCCTGGTTGCGCACAGCACTCGGAACACGAGCCATCTTTCAGCTTGAGGGAGGAGGGAGTGCACCAACCCCAAGCAAAACACTGGCTCCGTCCCTCTCTGTGGTAATGCTGGGTTCAAGGGAAGCCCCACCACTCCTGGGCCACATGATTAATAACTCCCCCTAATGAAGTAAGAAATGCACGATGGAAAAAATAATCAAATAGGAAGTCACCATACAGGACAGAGCAGAAATGTGCTGGTAGCGCCACACACAGTGGAGTGGCACTGCCTTGTTTCAACAGCTGACCCTCTAGATTTTGGGGAGCAGGGGGCATGAAAGCAGCATGAGCCTGGCTCCTACATCCTGACACCGGCTGCAGGAACCCATCCTGGTGTCTGCTCAAGGAGAAGTTTTGGTGCAGCTCCTCTTCCACAGGTCTAATAGCAGCTGTAGTTTCCCTGCATGGTTCCCACTTCATAATTTGAGGTGGCAGAGGTGCAGGGAGCAGGGAGAATTCCCATGGGTCCCAGCCTCTGTTTGGATCCCAAGGACATCATAGCTAGATAAACCTTCAGAGCAGATCCCTTAAACTTTAAATTGCAGCTATTTTTTCCATGAAAAGGTGAGCAAAGAGTGTGTTCCTTTGCTGGTTTGTTGCTGGTGTGTGAGTGAGTGTACAACACACTTTACAGTGTGTACACTTTACACCCAGCCAATTGCACATCGTAAAGCAAATCTTTAATGGCAGTTTAAGTTCACTTTTTTATTTACACAGAAGCAATGTGTAAAATTTCTGTTCTAGTAGTCTGTCCACAGTTTTGTTTTCCATTCAGGATTTACCTTTATTTTGTATAATATCAGTATTAACTGCCAGGGTTTACCTTACTCATGACAGAAAACCTTTTTTAAAAAAAGCAGGGGATTTGATGTTAGTACCATGTAATGATCAGGCTTTAAACAGGAGCATCATATGCTGCCGTCCTCTGTGCATGCCAGCAGTATCCACACAATCTCATGATTAAGGTTTATCAGTCTTATTAAGAGTGGTGGAGGAGAGGAAAAAACTTCCCCAAATTTGCTTGGAAAGCTGCGTCAGGACTTGACCTTCTGCTAGCAGGCCCCGTGGTTTTGCCACACAAGGGCTACTCCCCGCACTCCTCCTGCCCTCGCAATAATGTGCCTGGAATCTGACCCCGCATTTCCCGCTGTCATGTTGGTATCAGCTGGAGATAAATGAAACCTTTTGTTAACTTGTTCCTTGCTTTGCAGGGTGCTCTTCTCTTCTGCTTTAAAGAAGAGCCAGTGGTGATGTGGCACTGAGGCAGAGCTACATATAGGCACTGCCGGCATGGTTTGGAATGTACCAGCCAAAGCATCTCTTGTGGCAAAAATGAGACAAGACTCCATTATAAGGAACACAAAAGGGAATTTTCTATCAAGTCCACGGGAAGCAGGGAGCAAGCTGTCATGTTCCCTGGCTCTTCAGCTCCCAGCCTGTGTAGTACCAAGGAGCAAAAGCAGTGACGTGCATATGCAGAACACAAAAAAAGTCTTCCCACATCCTGACCTAGATAAATAGGACTTGGAACGAATTTTCCGACTTCACAGCAGTGACACTTTGAATCTTCTGAGATTTAAAGAATATATATATATTTTAGTCATTTTTATGCCACTTCAAATAGATGGATGTGTTACAGAAAGTACACATGCACACGTGTCCGTGCACATGAAGAGAGGCCAAAAGTACTAATACCCATCTCTCTTACTGTGCCATAATGTGAAATAGGAAGCAAATGTGTTAGCAGAAGCAGTGGGTATGGACAGAAGTGCAAGATGCTCTGGCTCTTTCGAGCTGTGTTGCAAATACCTTGGGAGCTGAGGCAGGAAAAGCCATGAGGTTGGGCTAAGTTATGCTGGCAGAAGGCAGGTCGAAGTAGGCAAGGGGTTCAAAAGGGGTTCACATCCACTCACAGTTTTTACCAGCACGTTTCGTATGAGAGGTGTAGCTCTGGCAGAATACGATCCCAAGTAACCTGCTTTCCAAAATCTTTTCTTCATAATGAGCCAACTTTCCCCACCTTTTTTTGGTTTTTTGGGTTTTTTTTAGTGTGACGTAAGTATTATATGACTGGGACTATGACTTGGGCTACCGAGATATTGCATGGTATTGTTTAAACCAGAGCAGTGAAGTTGGAATAGCAGCAACATGCCACTGGCTTTTTGATCATCCTGCTGGTTCACTAGAGAGTATTAGAGAGTAGATTTCTTTACGCACATAGAAGTCAAAGAAATAATAAGCACCCTTCATCCATCAGATAGTCTCTATTTATACATCAGGGTAGGTGTGAGAAGCAAGAAGTCCTGTCTTTTTCTCGGTTTTTTTTTTCCCTGCTAATTTTAATTTTTTTACTTTTTAATTAAATTTCTTCATTTAGAGTCACACAGCTGTCTGGGCTTCTGCCATAGATAAGTGGATCTTCATCTGACAGCAACAACCAGAATTTATCTTTCTTTTCCCTCTCTCCCCCTCACTTCCTCCCTTCCCCACCTCCCCCCTTGTACTCAGCAGAAACAAAATGCTATATATAAACTCAGCACAGTTTCCCCCCCAATTACTTTGTCTGCATGTTTCAATTTCGTTCTGTGTCAAGCTTTGCCAAGGTACCACATTTGGCATTTTCAAAAAGGGGTTGGATGATTATTCCTTGAGGCCCCTCTTGTAGTAACAACCCTCACACACCCCCAAAATGTGTGCTACTGTACTGTAGGTACTCTGAGGGGCAGCTTATGCTTGTCTGATGTTTATTCACATGAAGTTCCTGGTCTTGTAGACTTTTTTCTTTCTTTTTTAAAAAGTCTGCATGATTCTAGCTGAGTGCTAGCAGCAGATGGCCAAAGGACAGGCAGGGATGGCCCATGGTGCTCTGTAAATGGAATATTACCAGCATCCTGCCATCAGGCTGCAAGTCTCTGTTATTTGTTTTGTATTCTCTTAAATCACTCAACACTGAAGTCAGGTGTATAACCACAATCTCATATTTCATTATTAAAACAAAAGACAACCAGTAAAGAAAAAATAAAAGGAAAAAAGGTTTCTAGTTGGAAAGGTAAGACTGAAAACATGAATTGCAGTTCAGAAGCCAGAAGGCATATGAAGTTCAAAATACTGTTATTTGTCATAAATCTCATGTGTTTTCTAGCCAATTTTAAAGTATGTTTTAAAGTGTCTTGCTCATAATGTTTGAGTGGTCAGGATTGGTAATATGCTAGCTGCTCTCGTGTGTGTGACAGGCCCTTTATAGAAAAAGCCTACAGCTGTGTTTCGTCTTGGTACTCAGAAAACCCCTCCCCACAAATTAGCCCATCTATAGTTATCTATGGATCTTTGTGCCTCAATTCATGATAAAAGGGCAGAGGATACCATCCTTTATTAGGTGTTTTGTATGGGTAAAATTGCTACTGAACCCCCTGCAGAACACTATGTTTTATGCAGTTTTCTGGGTTAAAAGCACTCTTTTGTGTTGAATGATTCTATCAAATGTGTCAGTTTGTGGGTGCCACCTTTGTGGCTCAGGGGTGTCTGGATCAAGTGGCCTACTTGTCAGGGCTGGCTCAAACCCAGCTGGATGCCCCCGTGTTGGCCAGGTTCCCCTGTACCCCAGAACTTTTGAGACTTGATGCTTTTGATCTTTGAAAAATAAGAATAAAGGATAAAATACTGGGCATTAAAGTAGTGTGGCCGTAAGTGAAATGACGGCACAGAAGCGAGGTGTTGCAAATTGTAAAAATAAGGGTATTCTTGGAAATACAGAGATAAACGAGTGTTGTGGTCAGGCACTGAGACAGGAAAGGATCAGGTTCAAGAAGCAAAAGTATCTTTGAGAAGCAAGAGAGAGAAAACAGCAAATTGGTCTTCACACCAGGACCGTTGTGGGACTGTGAGGTAATAAATAAATAAAGGCCAAAGTAGCTTACTCATAAAGCAGAAGAAACCATGAGCAATACTTTCCATTTGCCTTCCCTGTAAAGCCTTATATCATCCTAAAACATGCTGGAAATGACCTTGTTCAGACTACAAATATATTCTGTATTTTCTCTCTGCTGACCCTGTGACTTCATCCTGCAGCTCTTTGAGTTCTTCTTTTGTTCCCCTTTGCTTCCATGTGCTCACGAGGGCCAGTGAGTCAGCGCACGAGGGAGGGCTTTACCACCCCTGGCACTACGTGGTGCCCCCCAAACAGCTGCGCTTTCCAGGCTCTGTCCTCAGCTCCTGCACATGGGGGCAGGTGCTCTGACTCAGGGATTCAGGTCTGTGCTAAAGGAGACCGTGAAACATGTGGCCTCCTGCACTGAATACTGTTCTTTATAATCTCCTCTCAAATATGCATCTTTAAACATCAGAAAGGCCCAGGCCTTGGTCTGTTTTCTTGTCTTCTCTTCAGTTTTTGTGGATCACTTGGACACTGATAACTGCAAAAGAATTCCATATAAAAAACTATGATTTTATTTCCTGGGCTTAAGGACAGGAAGGCTCTCCTTGGGGAGGACTTAGTGGAGTTTTTCCTTTTTTTGATTGGAAATGTTCCCATAACTTGGGTACAGTTTGAGTGTCATTACAGAGGTCCAGTTGGCCCTCAAATAACCTACTGTGCTTATCAGTGTAATCAGGACCAAGTCATTGTGAGAAGTAAATCATAAACAGATGGACAGTCGTGCCATGCTGGTCTACAAAGGGTAGAGGAGAGCAAAGACACAAAACAGCGCCAGAACATGACACCACGATGGCTTCACTAAATCTAAGCGTGAACAGGCTTAGGGAAATTTTTGTGTTCCCAGATGGAGAGAGACAGAGTCAGGGAATAAAAGGAAAGGGATCCTTGAATAGGCATCTGCCAGGATTCTTTGCAGACAGCTTTATCTGAATATCTAGAGAAGTTTGTCATAGGTTAGTGTCATAGTAGCAGACACCCCTGCTCACAGCCAGCTCCCCACTGAGCTTGGGGTAGTGCATTTTGGGCTGACAAGTCATGTTGTTTTTTTTTTAAAGATCCTCTTCATGCACTGGAGGAAGAAAACACGAAAGCTGTTTCAAGTGCTATCAAATTTTTTCACATACCACTTGTAAATTGCTTTGTTGTACCCCAGGCAGTCAGAACTTTCCAGGGGGAGCAAAAGAGGAAAAGACACTGGATAGCTCTGGTTAGAAAATACTTTTTTCCCCTTTCTTTCTCCATTTTTCATATTTTCAGTTAAACTGTAAGAAGTTTCAACAGGACCAAACTTTTCCTTTGTGCCTTATAGAAAGGCCACATGCTAAAATTTGGAGCTTGGACTGGACATGGCTTTTACCTGTAAATTTTACCTGTATTAGGTAGAAGGTGCAGAATTCTACGGCAAGGAATTGGAGCTTTGGCACCAGAAACACTTCTTTACGTTCTGTACTTTTAGTACCATCAGTTTCTCAAGGACAGGCTGAACCGTGAGTTATGATTTTGGCAGCTGAAAGCAAACAAAGCTCCTTTTTGTTTAAGTCCTATTTAAACGCCATGCAATGGATTTCTTTCTTTTTTGGTCACTTTAAGTCTATGCATTCAGAGCAGCATTTGCCTGTTTATGAACAGGAGTCACACTGAGGCTGAAAAATAAAAATCAGGCTAGTTATGAAGGCTTGAGCTGGTGGGTGCTCAACTCTTAAGGCTGTAAATTGATGATCTCAGTCTTCAGCACCTCTGCTGGCCCCTTGTGTGCAGGGGAGGGATTATTTACCAGGAGCACCTCACACATGCGTTTGGAAGATGACCAACTAATTAATGTTTGCTAAATGCTTCGCGAGCCTCGGGGGAAAAACAACTATGCAAAGGCAAAGTCTTATTATTGTCGCGCTGCACCTAATGTACGTTAGATGTTTTCAAGGCATCAGGCGCTGCATAAATGTTGTGTGGTATTAAAACTGACCTGCCCTTGTCGGAGCAAATAATAATTATGCTGAGTGATGAGAGAATCTTGCGTTTTCTCTGCTATGAATGTTTTCCTGTTTACTAATTCAGAAAAGGTCTCATCCAGCAATTGCTGAAGCCAGTTGACTTAAGCAGCCACTGGCTCAAGAAGGGCGAATTACAGAAGTAATTTATTTTGTCTAAAGCTCTGATCTCCTCATAGATTGGACTGTGCTCTCTAGGGCATATTTCCCCAAACTGCATGCCTGGGGCTGAGTCACCTCTCAGTCCATAAGGCTGCCATAGAGATGAAGAACAACTGAAGACAACCTCAGCACGTAGACCATAAGATAGCCTCTATTTGCAGCATGAAAATTCATGCTGATGCCTTTTAGTATAAACATAATGTGAGGAAATGAACATTTGATTAAACTAAACACACCTTTTATATGCAAGGCCCTAATTTAAAGCACTGTCACCTCCATACAGAAAATACCAGCTGGAACAGGAATGATTAAATTAAATCATCTGGCTCTTATGTGATACCATGAATGTCTACTGAGAGGGGGGGAAAAAAAGTCTCTCCTCTTTATTCCTGTAGATCTGCAGCAACCATCAAGGGACACTTCTGTAGCAGGAAGGATTAAGTCTTGCACAAACTTCAGTGGTTAATGTGCTTTGGACTGGTGACATGCCCTTCGGACAGACCTACCCCAGTTTTATAATTCTCTTTCTCAGCCTTTTGGGCCTCTGGCAGTCCTTTCTCCTATTTAATTTCCTCCTTGCTTCCCTCCCACTGGGATCCTTCACCATTCAGCATTTCTGCCACCCAAGTAGAAATTTTGATTGTGTCAGACAAGTGTAGAAAGAGAGACTTTTGAGCCTCGGTGGGCTGTGGAGAGAACTGGGGCGGATTTCCTGGGGGCTGAGTGTTTTTTAAGGAGTCAAGAAAGAGGCAGTCTCTGTGCCTCTGCTGAGCTTAGCCTGCTGCAGTGCATGGGCAGGGATTATATACCACATCACAAATAGCTGGAGCAAGGCATGCATTGCATACAGGTAGGGAGCCACTTCTAGAGGGGAACTACTTTTCCCCATCCAACCTAAGTAAAATAACAAAAATTAGTGTAGTGAGGGTACTTATGTAGGAAATGCTGCCTGGCCTGGCAGTGTCAGCACACTGGGGACCTGCACCTTCTTTTGTGACAGCAGAGCATCCCAGGCTCCCAGTCTCACAGTTATTTAATTGATTGTCATTTGAGGGCACACACTTCTCTTGGCAATCTGGGACTAGGTGAAGCTGACAAATTTACAAAACCTAAATAGAAACAGATTTTTTTCTCTTTTCTTTTCATTTGTAGCTTGCCTCATGA
Source organism: Lycocorax pyrrhopterus obiensis (assembly GCA_014706295.1). Taxonomy (NCBI): domain Eukaryota; kingdom Metazoa; phylum Chordata; class Aves; order Passeriformes; family Paradisaeidae; genus Lycocorax; species Lycocorax pyrrhopterus. Next base: position 56,090,061 of record JACSVZ010000015.1, on the reverse strand, counting down.
AGTATTTCCTCAGAGATTTTCTTCTTTTTTCCTGGCTTTATTTTTTCTGGTTCTTCTACCTGATGGCACACGTTCTGTTCTTGCTAATCACCATGTGTCAGTAGTAATGTAGGTGGAAGAGAATTTCTGACTGTTTTGGTTGCAGCTTTTATGTTTATCTGTTTGGCTTTGGGACACTGTTCAGTTTCAGGAAGTATTTTTATCTCACAGAAGTTTCCTTGTGAGCAGCGATGCTACAAAGACCTTGTTTTAGCACCATGGAAGCTACTGGAGGTAGTGCAGGTCTGTCTTCTGTCAGGAGCTGAATTCTTTGATTCAAAAAGCAAAGTAACATTAAAGTGAGTTGACATTGGTGTAACCTTATACCTTCTGGCTCTTTCCCCAGCGCTATTTGGTACACCCTTAGAACCGCATTTTCCTCTCCCTTACACTGATACAGCCCCAGGGAGCTGCATGGATTTGCACCAGAGTGATGGAGGGAATTTGGCTGCAAGGTCTGCGTGTGATGTGGTTATCAGTGCGAAACTGGCGCGCCAGCCTTTCCCAGCAGCTCTGAACTCGGCCTGCAAATCGGCACCTTCCTCTGTGTGCGGTCAGTTGACTTGCATGGCAGTGAACCCAGAGAGAGGGGGAGCTGGAGGTGAGGGTGACTGGCAGGTAGTTTGAACAAAAAGCTGTAAGATTAAATTTATTTGGCACTCACAGTCTTGAAGAGGAGCTGGGAGGAATTTGTTTGAGGTGTCTGAAGCACTGAATGTTGTCACATCTTGAGATGCGCCTCAATGAGCAAAGTAACTTTGCCAAACCTGGTGAGCAAGGGTGGGGGTGAGAGCCTGACAAAATTCCATTTGAATAACAACCCAAGCAGATGAAAAAGGTGGCAGGTGACCAACATGGAACAAAGAAATAAATTGAAAGCTTGGGAGTATGTGTTTTGGATAGCTATTTCTTGCTTCTGGGTAAAGATGCAAGAGGGGATGGAGCTGAGAACTTTAATGTTGGTTTCTGAGAGCATGTGAGAAGGCACAATGCTGATGGTAGATGCTCTAGTGCTACCAAGGTGTGCTCTAAGGATTTGAGAGGTGCTAGGCAGCTCAGAAAGTCTCTTAATCTGGAAATCAGACTTGTTGCCCCATTTTTCATTCCTGAACCTTGTCCTCAGTTCTGTAGTCAAGAACTTAATATTTTGCTAGGAGGTTCTGTAGGCCTCTGTCCCTAGAAGTGGCCAACAGACACTTGGTGATTTTAGGCAGGCTCTTCTCTGCCTTAAGGACATGATCTGTCTCCCAGAGCTAGTGGGACTCAGGAGCTTCAGGGTCCTGTTTCCCGAGCAGAATGGCCTGGTTCTGCCTGGTGCCTTGGCTCAGAGACACATCTCACCTGGCAGGGGCAGGCTGGACCACAGGCAATGGAGAGGAGCAGTAAGTATTTCATGAGGACTGCCTTAAGCATTTTTTACATGTTTGGTCCGAGTTCTGGGGATAAAGCTGAGAAATTTTACTTCATCAACTTGGTCCCTATCCTGCTGCCTGAGATTGTAGGGAGGCTTTAGTTTGGTGCTTTACAGAGGTTCCAGCATGTTGTCATGGAAGGGGTAAAACATGAGACAAGCTTTCTTTAGGCAAGTTAAGGATAGGTGCCTGTTAAACCACCCCACCCCTTTGTTTCATTGATCTGCATTTTGAGTGCAGTCCTGTCTCTAACCTCTCCTTTGGTGGTATGGTTGTTGGCAAAGTTGTCACGGGGCAACCCTAATTTGACTTTCTTGTACTTCACATTCTTGCATTTCTTGCCCCTCTCTGAGGCTGAGTGAGGCACACAGGCTCTAGTTCTGTTAGGGTATGAGCAGCTCCTAGAGGTGGCCAAAGAGAGGTCAAAAACACAAGCAGATTCTTTGATCTATTGGCAGCTTTTGATCCATTTGATCAAGAAACATTATTGACCTGTTTGTGAATGGCTGTGGTCTGAATGGCCCTTTTGGCAATTTGAAATGGAGTTGGGTGAGAGTAATTGGGGGTGATGTTGGCTTTTTTTTGACTCCTATCCTATTGCTATTCAAAGTCTACATTTTGGGGGAGAGGCCATGTGGGCTGTGTAGCTATGCATACACAGATAACTCATGGATCTGCATCTGTGCTTAAGCAGATCTGTGCGTCATCTCTCTGACCTGGACTTTGTCACAGCCACACCTGCCCATGAGCCATTGGATTTGGATTGCAATTTCTCAGAAACCTCGGCTGGTTCAGTATCAGGCCATGACTCAGCAGTGCTCCTTGTGAGGAATGTGGTCTCGGCAGGCTTTGCTGCTTCTAAATTGATTTCAGGTTCACGTCACACTGTCAGCTGCACAAAATTTTCTCTGATTTTTTTTCATTCTTGGATGCTGAGCATCACTAGAGCATGGCCAATAGGATAAGTGGAGATCTCTTATTCACTGATGTGTACTTTGAATTACCATTCCCAGAACAGAGGCGGTAGAGGAGGATGATCGTCAGCTACTTTGGGGGAAAGTTAGTGTCTCGTCTTGAGCTGTCACTGAAGATGGGTTCATGCTGGACGTTGTATGGAAGCAACTGAGGTGCAGGCATATGTTCCCTTCTGCTGACTTGGCTGTGGTGGCACCAACCACAGCCAGCAAAGAAGAGCCAGCAACTGGGAACAGTAACATCTCAAACTGCAGCAGAGTGATTGGCCAGACCGCTCCTGTCAGCACTTCGATTCCCTTGCTGTTCATTGAGGAATTAAAAGTTAACTGAGGGCGGTGGTAAAAAATAGGTTTGCCTGCCTAGAAAACGCTAAAACCAATATTGAAAAGCAGAGGTGGATCTGAAGGTAGTTATCTCTCTTGGAGTTTATATGAGGATTAAAACACGCGTCATCCTTGTAGCACATAGGCAATTTTATAATCACTGCGGGTATTTCACCTCAGGGTACTCTGTGGGATGAAGAATTAATTTCCCATCTTTTTCCAAGTAATGGAAGCTTGTGATTTTCTGTCAAACATAAAGGAGAGTCTGTGGCCAAACTAGATGCCAGAAGTGATTGAACGATCTGGGATTGGTAAGGGTGTACCACCACCCATCCAGAAACCAAACTGGGGAAACATGCATGCAGAAAAATGCCACAAGATGTTACATGGCCATTTCACTTCCACATCAACAGGAAAAGACACTACGAGGCTATGCGAAGCACAAGAAAAACTGCTGTGCAAAGCAGTGGCTGCAAAATTAAAATACAGGATGTTTTATTATATGCAATGTCTTTTTCCTCCCTCACGCCCCCCATCTCTGGTTGTTAAAGACAGGAATCTTTCTTAGTGAAAAAAAAACACCTCATCTTGAGTACAAGGCAATTTAGACAATTTTTTTTTTCAGGGGGTTAAAGTGGCATGTTTGCACAACACCACTCTCACCCCAGCAAACCTGCCAGCAGCTGATAGATATAAATAGGGACATTTAGGGAGAAAAGCATATTTATGTTCCTTTGAAATGTGCTTGGCTAAAGGCATATTTTTAAGAGAGGGAGTGGAAAAACAAATGGAAAATATTTTCTTTGAAAGGGAAAAAAAAGCAACAAACTGTCCTTCCTGAATAGAGATGCTTGGCTTGTGTGTACTTTACGCAGCTGCAGGTCAGACCTTGCAAACAACTACTAAATTAGGTCCAGCTACTTTGATGCTAAAAGCATGGAAGTGCCAGTAATTAAGTTGCATCAGATGTAGGAAATGACTGATGTGTCTGTCATGCTCATGATAGCAGAGTTCACTCTGCTGCCATTTGACTGACCCCTCCTTCTTTATGTAAGCAAAAGGAATTTTCTTCTAAGGAAAATCGGCTGGTTTTACACCTTTGTTTTGTTTTCTGAACTGCTAATCCCCTGAAGGTATAGAAGCTATTTGAAAGAGCAAATCAAAGCTCCAATAATTTAGTGTTATATTATTCGTTGATGTATGGTTTGATTTAGTGGCTACTTATTATATCAGGTTACCATATAATTATCTTAATTATTGACTCCAGAAGTAAGTAGAGGGATTATGAGAGAGACAGGAAGGCCCAGTGGAAAGAGCATGGTTCAGAGAATCAAACACATCTCGGTGTGCTCTTGGCTCCACCACTCATTTTCTCTGAGCCTGGACCCTTCTCTCAGCCAGCCTGGCCATGAAATCATGAGGGATTGCAGGAACAGGACAAAGATGCTGACTCAGGATTCAAAGAGATGCAGGAGAGCAGTATAAAAAGGACAGGGGAAAGTTCTGAAAGAGAGTTGTAAAATGGGCAGAAAAAATAAAAGAATGCACACCACAGCATGCATTTGCATTGAGGAGTGGAGCACCTCTGTGGGCATGGAGAAAGGGAGTGGTGCCATGAAGACCTGAAATTTGAGACTGCATTTCCAGCCTCTGCTACTGATTTCCCACACAAAATTAGGCAGCCCTCAGATCCCTTTCTGCAAAACAAGGGTGATAAAAATCATTCTCCCAGCTTTGGTTTTAGCTATTCGAATTACTGGAGCACTGTTCCTCACACAGCCTTCAGCCATGGTTCTCACGTGGCTTTTAGTCTCCTAGTCCTTCATCGGATAACCACTGACCTAAGCCAAAGGGTTGAGTTAGCAGGCACCACTGCAAGATAAAAGCCACACTGAAAGGTTGTCAGTGCAGTCCATACTTCCTGTATTGATAATATTTGTCATAAACTGACAGAATACTTCATCTATTGACAAGCTGAGTTGCATTTTTCCCCCTGAGAGAGGAGCACACACACTGGTTCTACTCAGCCTGTGCAAATTACTTTCTCTGCTTCTGCTTTTCTTTCCTGAGCCAAAAAATGGGGATAATAGAATGTATCTATTTCCTTCCTAGAAAAGATCAGTTAATGTGAAATGGTGCGTGGTGGCTTAGTGCTGAATAAGTGGGATACCCTAATCCAGCAAGGTATCCTTGTTCTATTGTATGCCTTTTCTGCATACCATCTGGAGTTGTTCTCTGCTTAGTATTTTCAGTATGTACCATATGTTTTTGCATGAAAATTCAATAAAATATGCATTATACATGAAAAGTGCTGTAGTAAATAAAGGAAGGATGGAATCCAGTCGCCTTTGTGAACGGCAGGGGCCCCAAATCTTCATAAAAGGTTTAGTCTAGTCTGACGTCTGTGCTTTTCTCCAATTTAGTCTGTGTCAGTCTTAAGGAGATGCTCTAATTTAAAACAAAACTCTACTTTCCTGATGAGGTTATTCGATGTTCTTTGGCTGCCCTCTGCTGAGAGCACTGAATAAAACAGGCAAGATGTCCTTTTTCCAAGGAAGGTAACAGTAGAAGAAATTCCCTGTTTTTCTGTGTGCTGAGTCGTGTCACTGCTGCTGTTTGGTGTCTCTCGTTGTCTGTTTGTTGCCAGTCAGAGGGCAAAGCCTTCTGAGCTACAGCCCTGTTGGGGTTTTAGTGCCCACCACTCCTTGTCAAGGGCTGAATGTCTTTGTAGGATTGTGACAACGTGGGCTCAGGCATTGACCTCCATGAAAAATTAAGTAGCATCAAACAAGGGTTGGAGGAAAGAGGCTTCTCTGCTCAGGCACTGTTGCAGTCCTGCCAGGTGGGATTTGAGCTATACCTCGGCACCTCCCTACCTGGCAGATCAATTTAGCACTGCTTGCTGTTCCTCATCGGGGTGCCAGCGTCTTCCAGTGCCACCTCCACCCCTCCACAGGCATCACAGCACTAGCACTGTGCTTTATTTCTGTAGCTGGGAAAGTGCAGAGGGATTGTTCCAACTTTAACAGCAGTAACTGAAGGACTTGCTGTTTCTTGTGAATGAGGTGTGAGCCGTGCTCTTGCCCTTGGGAAGAAACAAGGGTCCTGTGCAGATTTTGGTACACGCGTAAAACAATAGCTCTGTTGTACCTGTTGATGCTCTCTGTAATGACCTGCTTTTAATACTCCCTAGCAAGTTGATTTATTATTATATCTTCAGCTGGGCTGTGCACCAAAGCGTTTTGATGATGAAAGGAATGTTATACACACATTTAATTACTGCCCACATTTTTGTATAATTTTATCATTTACTGTTTTAGATGAGACATCGAGTTCTACAGAAAAGATGCCCAGTAAAAAATAGATGATTTAAAAGCTAATCTGAGATGAGTTTGGCACTTGTATGTGAGAAAATGTAATTGTTCCTTTCGTCCTGCTCTTTCAGATGGTCCCTGATTACCAAAATGTACAAGAACTCCCTTATCTGGACATGGTGATTGCAGAGACATTGCGCATGTACCCACCTGCATTCAGGTATTTTTTTTTCCCCTTCTGATTACGCAGGATAGCTCCCTGGCTCTATTAAATGGAAATCTGCTGTTGGAAGACCAATGGTCTCTCAGTCTCTGTGCCAACATCAATACTGCTTTGTGCATTTGAAAGATATAATGCAGCCTGTTGAAGGAAAGCTGGATAATTCTGGTATTTCTAAAGCATATTTTTACAGTGAATTGGCCAAGGTTGCTTCCTCACCATTCTTCACATCCCCCAAGGTTAGAGGATGGAGCCATTTTGAAGCAGGTCTGGCCTTAGAAAGCCAGAGGCTGCTGCTTCCATGTGCCTCAGGCTTCAGGGATATGCACCAAAACCCATCCCTACCCTGTTGGTTATCAAGGCCCTGATCTGTGGAAGGGTTGCAATTCAGAAAGCTGTATTTTACATGTGTGTTTCACTTTGGCCACATTACACTAATAGAGCTAAACTAATGGTAACATCCATTAACTTTGGAAGTTTTGTCCCAATTCACACAAGACTTATTCAACTATATTGATGAACTGAAAACAAGGGAAAAAGCAAACTGTTTGATTGTTAAAGCTCCAAGTTATCACAAGCATAAATACAGATATTAAGAAATAGAATTTTTCAAAGTGATCAGCCAGTTGCAATGCTTCTCATGAAGCTCGGGGAAAAATTCATATGACTGGAAAGAAGCCAAAGCTGAGCTTGCTGTGAGAGCTTTTGAAAAATTTAACCCATGACTGCAAGCACCTTAAAATAAAAAAAGCCTAAAATCATATTCTCTTCTGCATGTTCATTAAGATTGGAAGTTAAGATTTTTTTCATGGGCATCTGCAGGATTGTTCAGAGAGTAAATATCAAAGAGATCTGCTCCTGGATGAGATGATGGGGCTTTACTGTGTCAGACTTGGGGTACAAATGGAAACGGTTTTGCTGGTTAAAGTGACAGGGTCTTTGAGTTTGGGCTGTATCACTGGGAAACAAACTGTGTTTGTCAGATGGGAGACAGAACGAGAATGGAGCAAAGTTGTTCTGAAGTTTTGTTTGGTGTTGTCAGTGCTGTTTATTGATCTGGCTTTTACTCTGATGGATGTGGAATGGATAGAACAGCCCAGTGACGCTGAAAGATGGTAATTGCCTATGACAAGGATAAAGCTGAGTTAGGGGAAAAATCAGCAGCAGCCAAGCTTGTAATAAAATGAGTTGGTTTTAATTTTTTTTTAAATGAACTTACTATCCAGAGAACTTTCTCCCCCAGAACTCATGTTTCCATTATCACCAAATTCACATAAGAATGAGAAGGGTAGCTTGTCAATGCTTTTTTTTTTTCATGCCAGTGTTTTGTTCCAGGTTTGGAGCCTCCGTTACTTATTTGTCTATGAGAAAGAGAGATGAGTGACAGTGAGGAAAGAATGTGTTCCTGTAATGATACCAGACTGACAGCCCTGAAGCTGAAATCTTTGTTCAACTTTCTAAGCAGAGTGTGGGAAGCAGCAAAGGAAGTTCCTGCACATTGTTTCGCCGCTGTGCTTGCAACTGGTGCCAGGGAATAGATCCCAGACTGAGATAGCAGGGCACCCACCTGGGTCTGGGCTGATTTGGGATCTGTAGTGACCACCCAAGCACCAAAAGACCTGGTTCAGAACCTACCACCACACATGTACACCCACACACGATCCTTTGTAAGGTTTACAGAGACAAGCTCGGCTTTGGCAGTCTTGTCATGATGAGGCTCCTAAGGACACCTCTGTCACCTATCACCACCGGGTGGGAGAAGACTGCACAGTTTTGTTGTTAACATCATGCCTGTCTTTGATGAGTGTATGTGAAATGTGGTTTTCCAAGGCTTGTGAATTGGCTGTATTTCCGGAGTAGCAGCAGCAGCAGAACACTCAGCCCTAATACTAAAACCATCCCTTGCTAAGTTTCAGGTGCTGCACCAACAGGGGGAAGCTTCTCAAATAAACAAACTCAAAGCTATATTTACTATCCCTTTTTTTTTTCCTGGAAGCCAACCAGCATACTCTTTCTACCTGTTATTAGAGATGACTGACAGATTTCATCAGCAATTTTCATAAAGAATGAGTCTAAACCCAACTTCAACAGTAAAATTGAAGTTTAGTAGGTAATGCTTTGGAAAACAGTACACAACCAGAAATGCTTTCCTGTGAAAAGGGCAAAAGTCAACCAGCTGGGCTGGAGGTACGGACTTATAAGTGGAGATGATTACAACCTGAGAAGACACTGGCATCAGCAACAGTTGTTGCATTTATCTATGAGGAAGTGTTACCCCAGAAATTGTATGGTCAGATGAAGACATTATTTTATAGATCTCTCCTTCTGTGTTTTTAACCTTTATTAATAATCTGGGATGCATGATGTTGTTGCAGATTCACTAGGGAAGCAGCTAAAGACTGTGTAGTGTTGGGTCAGCATATTCCAGCTGGAGCTGTCATTGAAACTGCAGTTGGACACCTTCACCACAACCCTGAGTTCTGGCCAGAACCCGAGAAGTTCATTCCTGAGAGGTACGTGGAGTAATGCTTTTCATTCTTAGGTTGAAGTCCTTACTTCTTGTGGGCGCAGAACTCCAACCTGTCCAGTGCAGACACCAGATTCTGCTGCTCTTTCACAGCCACAGTCACCCACTATTTATCCAAACCAGCATTTCCACCAAGAGGAGCACAGTTTCTTTTAGACCATAAAAACAGGTCATTTCTACTAAATCAGACAAGTGATGATAGTGGTGTATCCCACAGAAGGTGTGAGGTTTGGTCAAGGTTGAACTGTGGCACAGGTTTTCAGGCCTGTTTCCAAATCAGATACTGTGAATAATGTAACTTCTGGGTGCCACAATTCTGAAGTGGGATAGTATATTCACCTGGGAATGTACCTGGGAAACTCATCCAGCTCCTGGCTGGTTTAGAGCACCCTTTTCACCTGAAACATAACAGTGGCTGCTCTGTGAGTGGGGAACCTGCCCCATCTCCCACTGGGAATTTGCTGTCTGTCTGTAAGTTAGGATCCTTGGTTCTTGCTTGGCAAGACATAGTTTCACATGGAGCATTTATTGTCTTCAGTGGGTGGGGGGAACCCTGTCAAGCTGTGGTTTTGTACATGCCCTGTGTTACAGGTGCTGCGTTGAGCTTACAGGGAGAGTTTCAGCTGATGTGGTGCTGTGTGGAAACACAATTTAGTTTTGTGGGCAGCTATATTTTTAAGCTGTTTTGTGGGCAGATGCACTTTAAGCTACCACTACATTGAAAAGTTTACCGAGAAGAAAAGTGCCTGCTCCACAAACAACTGGGTGTGAGGTAGGCAGCCCAGAACCATCTTTGCCAGTAAGACAACACATGTGTGGTGTAGGTGGGTTTGCCTAATGCTCCTTCTGGAATGAATCTAGGCACATGCTCCATCAGACTATTTTGGCCATGAAGAAGAGCAATGCCAGGGTTAGAGAAGCCCAGAGATTTTGCTGGAGAGGAATCTTAGCAGTAACTGGAAGTCTGGGGTGGGTATTTTTAGCAATGCTTATCTAGAAATGCTTTCTTAATTGTTTATTCACCACTTTAACAGTAGTATGAAAGGGTAAAATGGTTAGTGGGGGCTGCAGTCCCCTTGACTCACACAGTACTGTTTGTCATGAATCTGAGATTAATTCCCTTTTGAACCTTCCCTGAGGAATGATGCATAATTACTAACACTCTGCTCAGCTTGTATCAGTCGGTAATGTTAGTAAGAATGATAAAATAAGAGCATAACAAAAAATAAAATAATTCAGCTACAGCCTTTCCCCTCCCAATATTTCATTTTGAAATCGGCCATAGGAGTTAAAACAAGGGAGACTTGAAATTTACCAGGATGATATATGGGGGTGAGCAAGGCAAGAATTGCCTGAACCTGTTTGTATGGGATATGCAACAGTGTTTAGAACATGAGTTAATGGTCCTTCAATCTCAAATTAGGGGCCTCTACAGTACTTTTTGGAGTAGTGTCTCAATCTTATTTAGGTTATTTAAGCATGGGGATGGAATTAGTGGAAATACACAATATCATTTTTTTCCAAAGCTCGAAATAGCCTGTATTGCCTCTCATCTCTTTCTACCCTGCATGAGTTTTCTGGGCCTTAGCAGTCTAAAGTTCTTGGAAACTGAATCCAAAAAGACGAGAGATTTTCATTAAAGATAGATTAGAAGTAATACTAATGTCTTCACATCCTCTCCTGAAATCACCAGCTGACAAAGACTGATGGCCGTAAGTCAATTATCTGTTTATTTAAGGTGTCAGGACATAATCTGTCAATAGTCCCCTTGACCTGTCCATTAAGACCAATTGAAATAACCAGCTTTTGAGATTTGAATGAAAAACATGGAATCAAGAGCAAAAAGCATTTCTTGAACTGCTTTCCATCTCTGCACCTTTTAGGTTTACAGAGGAGGCCAAGAAGGAACGACATCCCTTTGCATACCTGCCCTTTGGGGCAGGTCCCCGTGGCTGCATTGGCATGAAAATGGGTTTGTTGGAGACAAAAATGACTCTGCTGAGGATTTTGCAGAAGTTTCAATTCAAGACCTGCCCAGAGACTGAGGTTTGTACATGCAGAGGCTTAAAGATCACACTGGTTAACTTGAGGGAGTTGACATTGTGTCTTGGGACAACTGATTTGCCTTTGTGACTTCTCTTCATTTGAGAAAACTGATAGAGACACTTCCATAATAAGGAGGGACAAGAGGCCTGGACTGCATGTTTTAAGCAAAATATGATTCAAGATATATAATTTTCCAACAAACGAACTGTTACACAGCCCTGCCTTAGTGGAGAGCAGTATGGCAAGACCACAGGCAAAATGTCATGATCCACAGAGGGTGAGAACGTGTGTACATATGTCATGGGATCTCGGCTCTTCAGTGTAGGCCTATTGCTATAGATGTTGCACCCAGCTCCAGAGTTTACAGAGTTAATTTCTTTCTGTTCAGATCTACAGCATTCCTGGGTAACCACTGCCTCAGCCTCTGGCTGTAAATTCTATTTAATATTATACCACCACAGCTGACTGTAAAACAAGCACTTTACTGCTTCCACAGTAATCCTGGTATGAACGGGTCCTCCAGGAAAAATGTCTGTCTGTATGTGGGGGTGTCATACACACACAAACAAACACATACAACTGCACATAAGATGCTCTTTTTTCTTTCAGATTCCTTTGCAGCTCAAATCAAAAGCCACACTTGGACCAAAAAACGGAGTCTACGTTTTGCTGGAATCTCGCTAAATGGAAATGTACATCCTGAAGCCTTCTGGGATGAGGCCCTTTGTTAGTGATTCACTGGGTATAATTATTTTTCAAAACTCCAAGGACAGATTGGAGCCTAAGTCCCTGTGATGGTCAGTAGGTGCTTCCTCACTGCCCTCCTGTGGGACAGCCTCCAGTCACTTTTTAAAATGGGCTCTACAGTCTTTTTTGGAGGTTTTCAAATTGCTGTGAATGGTATCTGTAAAGAAGCATCCCACTTTCACTTGCTTTTCTACATCACACTTCTTTTCACTTAATCTTTGAGAATGCTTTCCTCATGCTCAATTTCCACAATTTACAATAGATTTTACTTTCAATTCATTGTATGACACATCCTTTCTCATGCACTTTTGAGTCCCTTCTCTAGAGAAAGCCCCAAAGGCACCACAGTTACAGCAGAAGACCTGGGACGCAGTGCATTGGATTTTATCATGAACTTCACTAACAATCAAAGCTGAGGCTCCTGCACAATGCTTAATATCTCTCTGTGTCTGAGTTGCACCTCCTTCATGCTTTGAAGTGATTTTAAATACACTTAGATTAACAATTTGCACTTGGCACATTCCATCGACATGACAAAAGAAGAATGAAGAGCTCCCTGGCTTACCAGTAAAGTTCCAGTAGCTAAGACCAAAGAAATGAGGTGACAGCCGTTTTGCTGGCTGCTGAACTGCTGTTGGAAAGGTGGAGTCAAAGAAAATGTGAATTTAAAGTAAGCAGGAGGACTGGAGGAAATTTAAGGGTAATCAGAAGGTGTTGGTACAACATCTGCTTCATGGGGAGGCCTTTCCTTTCCAAGCATTGCAGCTGGCACCATCCCTGTCTAGCTCCTTAAATCAAGGAAATTAAGAGCATGCATGCACTAGAGCCAGTGGCAAAGGGGTGGGATCCAGGATCATCAGACCCAGCAGCTCTCTTGACTCCTTCTGAGACACTGGAGCAGGTCATGTCCCAAGTGCCTCACTCCCCTCAGGAAGGAAGTTGTCTGACTGCCAGCTGCAGCAGCCCCATGGATCCATTCTAGCTGTGTGACTGTGCACACGCATCTTCCCAGCCAAAAGAGCCATACACCTCCACTCCTCACATTCCCTCTGTCCTACTCCTCTGCAAAGCCTTCACCCACCACACACCTAGTGTTGCACAAGAAGCTGGGAGGGGACACAGCTGGGACAGCTGACCCCCAGTGGCCACAGAGACATTCCATACCCTGTGGCACCATGCTCAGCACATAAGACCAAGGGAAGAAGAAGGAAGGGGGACAACATTCGAAGTGATGGTATTTGACTTCCCAAGTCACTGTTAACACCTGCTGGAGCTCTGCTTTCCTGGGCTGGTGGAACATATGCCTGCACAAGGGAAATGGTGAATGAATTCTTTGTTTTTTGTGTGGCTTTTGCTTTACCTATTAAACTGTCTTTATCTCAATCCATGAGTTTTCTCATTCTTACAGTTCTTTCCCTCATCCCACTGTGGGGGAGTGAACGAGCATCTCTGAGGGGCTGAGCTGCTGGCTGGGGTTAAACCACAACAGAACCACGAGAAGAGATTGGCACAGTCTCAAGATCCTTTTTAAAATTTTGTTTATTCTTATCTTTTTTTCTTTAAAATTTTTGTATGTAACAAAAATTCTTGCAGCACTATAAAAATAATGAAGCACATTTGGTTCTTTGCAAGTCTTGACCTTCTGCCTGCTTGGCATAGTCTGCTTGAGGTTTCCTTAGGTACAGCATCTCTCTTGGTGGTGTGCACAGAGAAGTGTTGCAGCAGCAGGAGGAAGAGACTGCTCAGCTTCACTGCAGGGATGGAGCCATCTGCTCATTGATGCCTGGCTAGGTCCCTGAGTTTCTCTCCAGCAAGCATCTTTTGCTGCCTTCTTCCCACATGCTGCCTGAACACTGATCAAATTACTGGATCTTGTTCCTCAAAGATTGTCTCTTTCTCTTTCATGTGTTTTTTTTTAAACATATCTCTATGGGTAGTAGTGGTGAAGTACTGACTGGGGCAGTCTTGGAATTGTTCCTTTTTCCATGGACCATCTCTGGCATGCTAAACAGAAGTGCCCTGTTACAGACACACTGATTATATGAATTGCTGATGGATAGATTGTTATTTATTTGAAATGCAACATGCTGTATTTACCTTAGTTTCTCCACATTATACATAACTTTTCCCCTCCTAAAAACAGTATGTTGAAGGCTGATTTACTGTGCAGCTTATACACAGAGTTGGCAAAAAGCTGGATGGGCCTTGCCTAAAAACTTCCCACCTACCTGAATGAGCAGCAAGTTTATTCCATCTAAAGTCATCTGTCACAGGCTTGTTTGTATTCCTTACATGAATTAGGAGGTTGTCATGTGCTTCATTTTTGACAAAATACTCCAAGCCTAAATCAAGCTTGTCCCTTTCTTACACATGATTTTGTATAAACTCTTCTTGCCAGTCCTTGCCTCTGCAACGTGGGTGGTGTGGCTGGAGCACTTAGCAGTGAAGACCGAGGCAGAAGTCATGGAGTACATCAGCCTCCTTCATGTTCTGGGTAACCAGATCTCCTGTTTCCTTCTAGAGAGGGCCCACGCTTTCCTTAGTCTTCCTTTTATCACCGACATACCTATAGAAGCCTTTTTTGTTGCCCTTGACATGCCTGGCCAGATTTATTTCCATCAGGGCTTGCTTCAGCTTTCCTAACCTGATCCCTGACTGCTTAGACAATTTCTCTGTATTCCTCCCAGGCTACCTGTCCTTGCTTCCACCCTCTTTAGACTTTTTTGTATTTGGTTTGTTCAGGAGCTCCTCATTCATCCATGACGGTCTCCTGGTATTTTTGCCTGGCTTCCTCTTTGTTGGGATGTATGACTCCTGATCTTGGAGGAGGTGATCTTCAAATATGAATGAGCTTTCTTGGGCCCCTCATCCCTCGCTTTAATCCTGACCTGTAAGGTCTCAGTCAGCTCCTCATCCATCCCCAGGTGGAGCGCCATGCACTACACCTGGTCATTGACGGAGGGTGACACGCCCTTCTCATCTCCTCTAACAGTCCTTCCTCAAAAGCCTGTATCCTTCCATTCCAGCCCTCCAGTCACAGGAGCCATCCCACCACGGCTGCGTGATGCCAATGAGATCACAGACCTGCAGGAGTGCACATCCCTAACCCCATTTTTTATTCTGCATGCTGCATGTGCTTGCACAGAGACATTTAAGTTGGGCTCCATCTTACTGGCTGGAGTGGCTGGAACTCCCTTGTGCTGCTTTTCAGGTGCTCTCCTGCTGATCTGTGATCCCTCTCCAGGCTCTGTGCATCTCTTGCTGGCACTGGCATCAAACTGGTATGACTGGGATGCATTGAGGTTCCTCTCCACCAGCATCATTTCAAATATTGATGCCACTGGAAAAAAACCAGTCCTGCAGTGGCTGCAGCTGCGCATCACATTTTACAGGCTTGGGAAATGAACCAAGAGTCTTTCCCAGCTGCATCCACGTTGAACATGGACAGTATGTGTGCAAGTAGACTCACTTGAGTCTGTGCTAACAGTCTTTCAACTGCTCTGCAGGCTTCTGGTTTGAAGTGTTATGTGTTTTCACCTGTCAGTTTGTAGCACTATGGAATAGAGAAATTATTTTTGCATCTGAAGTCAGATTTCTGGAAGTGCATCAACCCTTGTTCTACACGCAGGCTGAGACAGACAGCTAGAGAAGACAGAAAAAAGGCTGCCAGCTTTCCAGTAATACAGGAAGATCCCCAAGCCATTTGTTCCTTCTCAGCAACAGTTGGCCATACAGCCACCAGACACTGCAGACATTGTACCGGGACACTCAGTGGTGCTGGACCTCACCCTGGCTGTGTGAGCTCAGCAACACACCTGCAGAGTGGCCACTGGAAGGGCTCAGTGAGCCTCTGGAAGCACACATTTCCAGAAAAAAAAGGCATGAGACTGCCAGCAGCTGTCCAAAACAGAAACTGGTAATATCACCATAATCACAGTGTGTTTGTGCACCTATATAACATGATCCTGAGCAGAGTTGGTTTTAGAATTAATTAAAAAAAAAACCCTCAAAAAAAAAAAAAAAAAACCACCAAAAAAAAGCTACTAAAAAAATCCCCAAAACAAAACCAAAACAATAACAACAAAAAACCCTACCCCCAGCATTATGTTTATAGTTGCAACAGCAAAACATAGCTTTATATCCTTAAGTAATGGAAACTATTTAGCATTTCTGGTACAACATGCTTCAGTCAACAGCAGTTGGGTCTAGGGAGGAACAAGGGAGCTGGTTTAAAATAATTCCTCTCCTCAGAAACAGCAAGTGTGTTGTCTTGCATTGCTGAGCTGTGAGTTTGTTTAAAATTGGGCACGTCTGTGTTACAAAAGGGTTTTAGTCATTCTCTGACAGCTGATACGAAGCAAAGGCTGCTTGGTAAAAGAAAGCTTCTATTAAATATGTCTTCTTGTCTTTGTAATGATGACAGAAAGCTGTCAGTATAAAATGGTATTTTTAATGAGGCTGCTGATAGAAAAAAGGCTCTACAGTTTTGTACTTTATAAATAGTATTCCTAGAAAAACAGAGTTGGGTGGCAGAAATTATGATGCTTCATGGATTGCAAATTTGAACTATTCTTACCTGGCATTAAACTGCAGAATTTCCTCTCTGTGCGAGATACTTCAGGAAATTTCCCTTTGGTAAACATCCTGGACATAGCTTCACCTGATACCAGACTCTTCCATGTGTTTACAGTAGAGAGCATGGTAAAAGAATTTAAAGCTGATTATAAACTGTTTCATTGCTTGGCTCATACTGGCCCCACTCACTTTCTTCTGACCTTGAAAAATCTCATCCATCTCCAAGATGTTTTTCTCCCTGCACTGCTGGGGGCTGGGGCTACTTTCAAGGAGGGAGGATTTCCTCAATTGCTAGGATTTCTGCAATAGAGACAAATTTGTGATGGGCCTGAAGCAAGACGTGCAAGGGAGCTAGGGAGGCCATGAAGCCTGTCCCTTGGTGAAACAGGGAAGCACCAGTAATGCTGCCCATGTAACAGCCATCCCACCTGGACTTTCTGCTGGATGTACTCCAAGTTAAGCAGCATTTCTGCAACTTCCACTTGCCCTTTGGCCCTAAGGCAGCTCTGAGCACGGGTTCCTAGAAGCCACGCTCCTTCTCCAAGGCCAGCAGCACTGAGCACACCGCTGTAGCTGGTATGTGCCATCCACCCAAGTTCCTCTCACCCACCAGCCCCTACTTTGCCAGGCTGCAGGTATCCGCACCAGATACTGCCACTCCTTTGCTGCCAGCACTTAGACAGGATTTTGACATCCACATCTTATAAAATCTAGTCAGAACATCATGACAAACCTGGCTACAGGTAACTCTCCTTAAAGGGTGCAGTGTATTGCCTTTGGCTGGCTGGCTGCCAGCCCCCTTCCCAGCCCAGCAGGTGTGGGATCAGGGTTCATAAACCCCCATGCTCCATACCCCACTGCTGGCACAGCAAAGCTGTTTGGCTTCTGCTGGCTGTGCTGTCTGTCCTGCCAGGATGGACCTGCTACTGAAAAAGTAAACAACCTTCACAGCTTATCTTTCTCCTCACATGGCGTGGGCGTGAGTGACAGATTATTGCACTCTTCCTGCTCAAGTTACTTTTCTTAAGTAGCCAAAAGAGATCCTCTTCACTCAAAAAAGAGGTTCACTATTACTTTTTGTCTAAAGTTTGGATTTAATGCAAACATCTCTTTGTTCATTTCCAAATGCAATCCAAACAGCTGTAGCTTCCAAAAACTCACAAGTGTATTGAAAGATTGTACTTTCAGTCTTGAAAGAGAGAAAACCATCAGAAGGAATTTAGTGGTTTGAATACCTGTTTATTTACTATACACAAGAAAGTTACCCCTGCAGTTTCAAAAGTGAAAAACACGGCAACTTTTCTTTTTCTGTGATAACAGAGAAATAACAGATGGCAAATTACTACAACCAGGCATTTTATTCGCTGTTTTACTTACACTCATACACACACAGGCATACACATATCCTCTCCAAGAATCAAGTAAAAGGTTTTAAAAATACAATAAAAAATGTAAATAAAAATATCTCAACTTTTTCCCTTGAAAAAGGATGTTTGTTTCAATTTTCTGGCAGAAGATTAACAAGATTTCAGCTATCCTAGTTCTTACCTGAAATTCTGGTTATGTTCAGAGGAAGAAAGGCATACTACCAGTATTCTCATTTGCCATTAACATGTAGATGAATATGGTTTATGTTTTGGCAGAAAAACCTTATTCTGCACAGGTAGGAAAGCTTTCCTACATAAATGTTATCCTCCTCAATGAATGTAATATTTGCTGACAAGCTCATTTGCTGACATGAGATTTATCATTTAGGTTCTATTACAAATCTTTCAGAAGAAATGATACAGTCAACTTGCCTTTCCCTATCCTGTGTTTTACTGGGATTAAACACAAATAGGAGTATTTTCCTTTAGGTATCATGCTGCTAGATTTGCAGTTCACATCAAAAGGGTCTGCACAGCCTTTCTCCAGCTAATCATGGCCAAGCTCCTGGCTCACAGTGCTGAAGTAATAGAGTTACCCAGTGTACACCAGTCAATCATCATCCAGATGAACTAAAAAGAAGTATACAGAACACAGCTAGAGATGAGCTTTTTTAGGTCATATAGAAAGTATTTTTTAAGGCTTTTGCAGTACACTATAGCTAACTTATAGCTAATTTAGTACATTAAACCTATGATAAAGTATCCATCTATGCATCAGCAACTTTAATCTTAAAAAAATATTTGCCAGCTCAAGTTTTTTGATTGCACACATGTAAGCCAACTGCTCAACACTATTATCTTGTTCTGATGGGCATAATTAAATATTCAACCTGATCTTCAGATTTTAAAGGTTTCAGCTCTGTGGCTGAAGACCACTTCCTAAGTAAGCACATTTTTTCCTGAAAAGAAGTCCAAAGATAGCTTGATTACACAGGAAACCTGTGAATCTCCTGCACCCAAAGAGGCAGTACACCTGATGAGAGACACTCACCATCCTTCCCAACAGCTGTAAGGGAACAGTAAAGTTCATCCACAGAAACAAGGTACCGATAATCAAGCAGGACAAGCAGTGTACTTCACTGCTAAGTATGGTATTAAATAACAGCGTGAGTTGCCTCCTCTGCTTCTGCCACAGCACCTGCCAGCACTCCTTCAGTTGTAGGCACAGTGAAAGTCATGAAGAACTTGTGTTCTCACAGACATAAAATACAGTATTTATTTGATAGAGTAAATCAACTGAGTCACACAGCACCAAGCAACCCCTGTTATGCTTGTATCTTTGGTACTTGTTTTAAATGAGAAACTCAACAAGTGAAAATAAGTCTCTGTTCTTTTTCAACAAGCAAGTTTAATTTTTGAGGTTTTGTTGGTGCAGATTAAGTAGGGACAAAAAAGGAGTGCTACTAATAATTTATGCAATGAGTTGAGCACAGAGATTGTACAATCACATTTGCAAACACGTGAATGTCTACTGTTACAGGAGACAGATTACTAAGAAAACGTGTTTTATCCAATTTTGAGTTAAAAGATAAACAGGTAGAGGGACAGAGCCTCTGCCCAATGAGCACGTGTAAAGATCTATCCTGAAACAATAACTAAAAACTGTTTAAACTTGGCAGTCATGGCCAATCCTCATGCTACAACCATTAGCAAATTCTTCTAATAAATTTATGAAGGGCTCTCATAATGCAAGGAAATGTGAAAGCTGCTAAAAATAGGATACTGACTCAGGATTTTAGGAATTCTAAAACATTCTGTCTTTTTATGCCTTGTTTTCTATTGCACAGAAAGGATAGAGAAAAAATGTTTCTGACCACTCACCTATCTGATCACACAGCTTCTTCGAAATCAGTTTTTCTCTCTTAAGCCAAAACTAAAAAAACTTTTAAACCAGTTAAACATAAGGATGACAGGTTTGGCTGCTATAGATGTCTTGCTGATGCCTGGTATTCTATGAGATACTCTGGATAAATCTGCTGCTTCTCAAAGATGACGAAGATAGAAGGGTTTGAAGAGTTATTCACACAACTGTCATAGAAGTTTTGGCTGTCCTTCATGGGAGGCCGAACATAATGAGAACTACCAACAGTGAACTCCCCCACCAGCACTCGTGCCAGAAACATGGTCTTGGTGTTTGAGTCTGCCCCACAGTAGTTGTCAGAATAAGATGCATCTCTTGCAAAATAGCTTCCTGCAGAAGAGAAACCAAGACAGAGTTGATAAGACATCAACAATGCAGGAACAAAACGATACTGTGTGAAAATGAATTAATAAACAAATCCGGTATGCAGTTCATGAACAGCCTTTCCAAAGGCTTCACTTGCCCTGTATGTCCCTCTTAGTGAAAATAACCACTATGCATTACCTACACTTTTTAGTTTTCACAGCACACACATTAAAAAGCCGTCCCAGCAATGTTTTAAATGTTATCATAATCCTCTAAAGGATTTCCTCCTGATCCTAGATGCCCACCGTCCCCAATATCACCAAATTTCCTCTCCTGGCAGAGGCTAATATTCATCAGCACAGCTGTGAGTTCCATCCCCATATGGGCCACTCACTTAAGAGTTGGACTTGATGATCCTTGCGGGTCCCTTCCCACTTGGAATATGCTGTGATTCTCTAACATTTCTGAGAGCTACAAAGTATTCAAGCAGAAAGGTGGGTAGTTAGCTAGTCAGCCTGCCTCAGCTATTCCACTCCGTGTGCTGGTAATTTCCTGTCCCCAGGACAATGTAAAAGGATATAATTTGCTAACAAGGCAAAAAGCCTGTAACCAGAATGGCATTTAGATTCCTGGGGGAAAAAAAAAAAAAACAAAGCCAGGCTGCTTTCCTATAGGAGTTGGGAGAAACTGGAACAGCAGTAAGCCTGGAGTCTAGCAGAAACCATCCCTACAACTGACCTCTCCTAAGTCTGTCTTTTCTTGCAAGGACTTAGGAGAGCAGAGGCCAAGACCTTTCAGTGTGCCTTAGCTCCAAATGACCCTTGTGAAACTCAGCTCTGTTGCCCACATCATGACAGAAAGAAGCCCAGGACTGGCCAAATACCACGTTCTAAACTTTACACCTCTGCAGTGAGTACTGAGAATTTTTTAGCAAGTCTAGGATTACTGAAAGGTGAAAAACAACCTTTGCCGTAGACTGTCCCATGAAGGCCACAGATTCTCCAGTCAAAGTTTTGCTGACAGATGGCATCAATGTCTTTTTTACTAGTCCCATGAAATAAAAATCGCTCATCTGCAGCCTTTCCACCATTGCTCTTCTGCATTAGGTCCTTCTGCCTGCAATGAGAAGCAGAATCTTTGCAGTTCTACAGTGGCTGTCCCCACAGGTTCCAGCCATATGGGCACTCAGAAACAATTTTACAGAGTATATTCTGAAAATCCTTACAGTAAAGCCTAATTTGGGCATACAAACCTTGCTGTCTAGCTGCACACAAACATGCTTTCATTATACACAAATGCATTAATACTACAAATGTTTTCTTTCATTCACTGCCTTTGAAGAGAGGGGAAGGAATCTCAGCATTATTTTTTTTCCCTGAACACAGGAGTTCATATTAAGGCTTGCCCTCCATGACTTTTGCATTTACTTTTGAAGGCTGTTTCACTTTTGACCAGCTGCAAAACATTGTGTTAGATGTGACTCATTACCAGCTCCAAGGTTTCACTGGAAGGAAGCTGTCACGGACACAGGCCTGGCAGAAGTCAGGAGCAAGGATTCCTCCCACATAGCTCCGAATCTGACTATTCTAAGCTCTGTGTCTTGACTGAGTTTTGGGTTTGTTGATACCTCTTTATCTAAATGTTGATACTAGGCAGGTATTTCAGTGCGAGAGCGGAAGCAGAGGCACTTCAGGAATGTGTGTGTCTATCTTTAGCACACAGCTAACTGCAGCAACAACAAACATCATGCATACATACCAGAGCAGTGTTTTACACATACCATTGATACAGTTCCCAGAGGGATGGGTTCTGGACTCTACAAATCCTTTTAATAGCTGCTCTGGGCATTGTGCGTTGAAAGTCCACCTTGACTTTCTTGTATTCTTCAGAAGAACAGTCAAGCTCAATCAGCTGCAAGGAAAAGTTTGAAAAGCTACTCTCATCTTTTATTTAATCATAACAAAGCCACCCTACCTAGTGCCCTACTCAGACTTTTAAAGTCTTTTCTGTGAAGCAGAGGTATGAGCAGTAAAAATAATCTAGGAAAAAATGCAGATTGAAGATCCCTGCTCTGTTTAAGTGAGCTCTAATCTAGGGAGCGTTAACTTCTAGCGTTTATGACACCCAGGTTGCTCTCTCACAGGACAATAAAGGATCTGCATGCTTTTGTGCAGCCACTCAACCCCTCTTAATATTTGGGTCAAGATACATTTGCATGCATCAAACGGTATCTAAACACATAGCAGAAATGAGCACATAAATAAAAAAGGAACTGAGAATTTACGTTGCAGAAAACCAAAGAGGATCTTTTTAGTTTACACTCCCTACAGCCAGTGAACACAAACTGCACTGCCTGTTGTGTTTCTAGACCAATTGAAGAGGCTTTATTTGAACAATTTTAGGGAAGAGCATGGTCACACTACTAAAAATCAGTTCCTTACATAACAGTCCTGAAAGAAAGCCAAGTTTACTTGCATGTTTTCATACGAACATAAAAAATGTCAACATTAGTCTTCCCTATTTCTTAGTGACAACTTCTTGAGGATTTGCATTTTGCAAGTTGGTGATTTTTGAGCATCAGATAACACCTTTTCTGTAGGTACAGTTACTAGAGTTGACAGAGGAGCTGGTGGAAGCAGACACGAAGTCAGAGAAGGTAAATCACGCAGATATTAATTGGGTGTGTTACAAAGGTAAACAAGTTTACTCCACTGGAGTGAATAAAATAATAATAAACGTAATAATAAAATATCCCATCCTGAACAAGCTGCTCTGAGAGGTTGTAGCACCTCTCTGGAGATATTCAAAACCCACCTGGACACAATCCTGTGTGACCTCCTCTACGTGAACCTGCTTTAGGAGGGGGGTTGGTCTCTGTATCTCCAGAGGTCCCCCCTTCCAAGCCCAACCATTCTGTGTGATTCTGTGAACTCTCCTGGTTTCAGCAACTCTCCATAGACATACAACAGTCTACAGCTAAGGGAATGGCTACCCTGAAGTTCAGAGGCATCATTTACCTCTGATGCTTCAGCATGTATTGGGACTTCAAAACAACGTATTTTGGGCACCGGTAGCAGTCTTGTTAACACAGCAAATTTGCCACGGCAAGGGATTTAATAGTAGCCATGAAAGTCCATGTTGCCACAGTTTTACTGCCACCATTTGTTTAAGTTTGGGTCTAGTTTCACCTCCAGGTCTGCCCAGTGTGATATCAGGCTCAAATTTACCAATACCTCTGTATTATGCTACATTAGAAACAATTATTTACAAAACCAGAAGAAACACTGAACTTGCCATGGAACAAACTTTACATGACAAAACTGACAGAAAAAAAAAAAAACCAGAAAGCTCCAAACCTTAAATCCCAGTTCAGGCAGGGCAGATTTGTCCCAGTGAGCTGGAATGCCTTTAAACCCTTCTGTATGTTTAAAGCCCCTGTAGATTATAAGACATTACAAAAAGACAATTAAAATAAAACTGAACATGGCATTTTATGTACACATTATACTTAACATTTTTGTCAAGCTTAGGAAAAATATAGGCAACTGGACATATTCAAAAATATTTCAAAACTGTCATTTCTGTTCAGCACATGAAAATATGTGTTCCAAGTCATCATGTCAAGACTTAGGGAGCAAGATGCCAAATTAGAAAAAAAGAAAGATATACTCTGAACTAAACATATAAGGATTTCTCTTGCAGAGGTGAATGTATCTATAAAAGCTCTGCTACAGCGGGGTAGGTAAATACAAATACATCCAGTATCACATCAGTATGACAGAAACAGGATAGATACAGCCCTCCCCTCT
Source organism: Lycocorax pyrrhopterus obiensis (assembly GCA_014706295.1). Lineage (NCBI taxonomy): Eukaryota > Metazoa > Chordata > Aves > Passeriformes > Paradisaeidae > Lycocorax > Lycocorax pyrrhopterus. The sequence goes on along the minus strand of JACSVZ010000015.1, from coordinate 56,066,480 downwards.
ACTTCCACCCCAATTTTAATTAGCGTGTTTAACTGCTCTTCTCAGTGTTTAAGCAAGGACTGTGTGCTGCAAGGGAATGTGCATAATTTGGCTGTTACATGCAATTGTATCTCCTTGCAAGCTCCCACCTTTTGCTCTACCTGTAACAACTACTGCTTTCCTTTCAGATTGTCTGGCTGCTCTCAAAAGAATTTTTCTAAACTTGCACTTAGCTTTGAAAATTACTCAAGGTACTAGCTCTCAGAAAGAGCTAGTACACATAAGCATTATTGATTCCATCTGTATTCACTGTTCAAGTCAGCAGCTCCCTCCAACATTGCTACGTGTTGAATTATTTCCTACATTTCCACACTTCCTGTGGCCAAGCCCAAATTTTCTTCACCGTAAAGGTTCCTGAGTTGATTGAGAACTGCTGCCCAGGCTGCAACACTGCCCTGGCTAGACATGGTTGCAGAAAAGGTATGTCCCTTTCCATGTCTTTCACAATTGCCTTAACAGCTATTTCTTCACCCTACTTGCACCCATGGAAGATTCTGCATTCAGAAAGCACTAAACCCATCACCTCACAATGAGCAGTTGTGATTTACCTGGCTCTTGTGTTTTCCACCTCTGCCTGAGAGACAAATTTAGGTCTTCTGCAAATCTTTCTCTCTGTTCTGTAGCGAAGGTTTTTCTGCATCATGGCTGCAAAAAAAACCCAAACAGAATCCCATGAACAGTCAAAGATGTTTTCGAAAGCCTTCACACTGCAGCCACATTTGCCACTAAGTTGCTTTGTCAAAAACATTGACAAAAAGGCTCCTTCCTCCTCATTTTGCAACTGAGATACTTTTTCCCTACATTTAGTTGTAGAATTCAAACCCTGTAAACAGAACCCAACATCTATCACAGACCATTAATTTTTATTGACCACCAACAAAAAAAGTCACAGCAACCTTATATTTTAGAGGCTTTCTTTCTGGATCTTGGAACCTCTGCAGCTACTATCACATCATACTAACAAATAAGAGTCAGTACCAGCCAGGACAATGAGGCCTCATCTTCAGAGACACACAGGAAAACAAACAAACAAAAAAACCTCTTGGCACCATCAAGCCTAGAAATGAATTTTTGGAAGACATCTACACTGCATATATTTGCCTAAGTTACTAAAAATGCCCAAACTTTATAAAAGGGATTGATTTACTATGCAATTTTCACTCCTAAGCCAGACAAGTTTTTCCAGCATTGCTTTTGATTGAATCACAAAGAGCAGATAACATGCCCTTTCTGGTTTTTTTGGTTTGGGGTTTTTTGGTTTGGCTTCTTTTCACACAGAATGAGAGAGTAATGGAGAGCTGGATCAAAGACAACTACACCAAACTGACAGTCTAGGCAGGCTGATTCCCACCACTGTTCTCCGTAATTTTTGAAAAGGATACCAGGAAAGGCAACAGCTCAGGGAGGACAGTGCCATCACAAGCGGCTTACATTTCCTGAACTCGTGGGAAACACTTCTTCCTACTTCGACATACTCAAGGTATTTTCTCAGCCTTTTCAGACAGGATGAAAAGAAAATATCTGCAAAAATCTTGCAATGCTGAGGATTGTCTGGACCCTACACCTTGTCCAAGTATTTGTTTTCCTGCAAACCAGTGATTAAAGCAGACCAGAAGCTGGCTTGTCAAGTCTTCAGAAGTTCCTCACCATTTGTGTTGGTGCCAGCATCAGTGTCATACTTGGACTTTCTGGCAGACATTTTGAAACCTAGCACAAGAACTTCTCAAAAATAAAAGCTTTGAAGGAATAGAATGTCACTCTACTTATGTGAACAGCTCTTATCCTGAGAACTTTGATACAAGCTCTGTCTCTGTAAGCATTGCAATTCAAAGTCCAAATTTCTCTCTTCTATCTTCTGTAAAAAGATAGCTCAAAACCACAAGAGACCTGGGAGGGAGGGACAAAACAAAAGAACAAAGCAAATGCAACCTACACTCAAAATTTAGTTCATATTCATGTCTTCCAGCTTTGAAGGTCAGCTTTGGAGAACTTTTGGCCAAATAAGCTTTCTCCAGGTCATCACTGGAGACAGTAGCAGCTGCATGAAGATCATCCTGTCAGGCCAAAAACAGAGAAAAAAGAAGTTTCTCCTGGTCTGTTATAGACAAGCAAGTTTAAAAACCAACAACTCTTGTATGTATGGTGGGTGCAGGATATATCAGCATATGGGAAATCCTTGATTTAGACTGAGCACCACTTAGCAACAACTAAAATCTCACTGTTTTATTCATGTTATTCTCATACTAAATGCAAACACAGCACTGTGCCAGCTACCAGGGAGTAAATTAGCTCCATCCCAGCTGAAACCAGGACAGACCACACATTCACCAACTAGACCAACAAAGAAGCAGAGTACTACTGGAACTTCAGAGAAGGAGGCTTTACTCAGAAGCAATGGACAGAATGTATTAATGTGTTCCTATCCAACACAGCTCACTGAATAGTTATCTGTTGATAATATTTGTGACTCACCAGTGATCAGTCTCCTACCTGAACCAATCAAAATCACAGGGAAAAGACCCCATTAGGCCTTTAATGTCCATCTGTACAGTATGAGTGAGAGGAAGAGGGTGACAAAAGAGGGGGAGGATATAAACACTGTGCACTTTTCAGTAGTTCTGCACTTCTCACACAGAGTTAGGAGTCTCCCCATTTCTCCACACTTACTTGTTTTCCATACTCCTGCCACATGTCATATTCATCTTTCCAGTACCAGATCCATTCTGTTGTAAGAATGAAGTGGGGGGGTTTGGTCACAGAGGAGGCTGTAGAAAGACGCCTGACTTTTGCAAACCCACAGGACATATCGTGAAAACCAACACAGAACGAGCCACTTTCAGTAACAGCATAATCAAATCTATAAAAAAAAGGAGGGAAAAAAATCAGAACTGTTTGTGAAGCTTTACTCATAGGTTCAGAAGCCCACTACAAATTTGCAAATTAAGTCGATATCACCCAAAAGCAGAACACAAAATATGCACTTTTCACAGCAATGTGTGTTTTGCACTTTTCACAAATCTGTATGCTAGCTCTGTTTCATATTTGTACATACTTTGCATTTCAGTATTATCTCTCACATTGGTTCTACGGGCAATAACCATAACCCACTCCTAAATTAATGAGTTACATAAGATGAACAGAAAAGGTGGAAAACAGGCACTGCCTTCTTCGTGCTGACCAACTATATTCCAAAGAGAATACTGTCGTAACTTAAGAAGGGCTTCAAAGAGGCTGTAACATAAGAGGAACAGGTAATTTTCCAGCATGGGACATGGCAAACTGGTAGGATCCCCTCACAATACTCTCTTCGTGCTACCTAACCAATTCCAAACTCTGAAAGGCACTTCCATATTCTTCATGTGCTCTGCACCCAAGAGTATCTCTCTCTCTCTCTCTCTCCAGGTATTCTTCTAGTTCCATGATATGGACTGTGGGAAAAGGGGGAAGAAGGGCCAAATCTCAAGCAAGGTGAGGTCAGTAGAAGAATGCCAAATGAAACTATTTATGTAATGACTACAATAGAATTGTAGCAATTTATAGCCACTAAGGGCCTGGTACAATATAGCAAACTCCAAACATTACAAATTTTTATAAGAGTTTATACCTGATGTTTTTTGGGTCACAATATGCTTTTTCTATTTCTTCCATATTCTTGAAGTCCTTCCAGGTTTTACCATCAGAGACCTGCCATCTATATGGCAAGTGAAAATGGGTTCTGATACACTTTTCTGTAAAAGTTTTTAAAAAAAGAAGTAAGAGATGCATTATTTTGACAGGCTATGAGAGAACTCCAACATTTCAGGGCTGTACACCTAGCTGGTGAAATCATCAAAAGGATATTTAGGGAAAGTGTGTGCCTATGGAACCATTACAAGCAGTTATTTCAGAATTTTTCAGCATAAGCAAGCAACACTTAATTTTTGGGCTTAGGTAGAAGGTCAGTTTCTGTACGTACTAGACTCTCTTTGCACATTAAAATTGCACAGTTCCAGAGACAAAAATTGAATCAATATGACAGGCTCATACAAGGCTATTATTTCATAAATAGAAAAAAATGTATTTATGCTTAACCACTACGTCACAAAGTGGTATTACTGAGGAAAAATCCAAAGCACAGCAGTGCTTAGTTTTAAGACAGGAGAAGGACTGTCATGGTTTCACCTCAGATGGTAACTAAGTACAACACAGTCACTTACTCCCATCTGCCCCAGTGAGATGGGGAGAACAGGAAAAAGGTAAAATCTGTGAGTTGAAATCAGAATAGTTTAGTAACTGAAATAAAGTACAATATAATAGAAATATAATAAAGTACAATATAAAGTATATATATATATATGTATATATATATACTCTCATATATCTATAAGGAAGTTAACAAAAAGCGAGAGAGGAATAAACCCCAAGAAAGACAAGCGATGCACACTATGATTGCTAACCACCCACTGACTGATGCCCAGCCCATTCCCAAGCAGCAATCAGCCTCTCCCAGCCAACTCCCCACAGTTTACATGCTGAGCATGATGTCCTAATGATATGGAATAGCCCTTTGACAAGTTCAGGTCAGCTATCCTGGCCATTCTCCTTCCCAGCTTCTTGTGCACCTCCTCATTTGCAAAAGATGGGCAGCTGAAAAGTTCTTGACTTTGGGTAGGCACTACTTAGCAACAACTAAAACATCAGTGTGTGTTATCAATGTTTTTCTCATACTAAATTCAAGCCACAGCACTGTACCAGCCACTAGGAAGCAAATTCACTCTGTCCCACCATGCCTAGGTCCCACGCTTTCCAATACAACCCAGTTAACCACCATCACCTTTCCTCTGTTTTGATACACACACAGATACCATTCCATTAGTCTCAAAGTCCTTTGCCCTTCAGCAAATCCCTGAGAGGTCTAGGCCCCACGAAAAAGAGCAATGGCAGCAGTGAGCCAGGTATCACAAGTGTTACTCAGAGTTCAAAGAGTCAGTGTGCAGTCACTCCTCAACAGGAGTGAAGGTGACATCACCAGTGCACATGCGCATAAACCCGAGGTCAATTTCCACAGCAGAACAAAAGAAGAAACTTAACTACAGGGAAAGTCAAGGAGAAACTGCACCACACAATTCATATGAGAAGGGATGCAGTACTTCAGGGAGCTACCACAGGTCAAGAACATCAAGAAGGAAAAGGATGACACAAAATCAACAAGAAGGCTGGCACAGCACCCTTTTTCCTGGACACCTTGGAACATTCTGAAAGGGAGACAGCTAAAACAGATGGAACAGAGAGTATTAGAAGAAACAACAGAGTATGTAGAATTCAGAGTATCTTTCGTATCTTTCCTGTTTGGAAATGTGACTCCTATCATTCAGCAATCCCTTAGGTAAACACAGGTGGAGTAGCCAATCTTCAGCATGGGCAGATTCCAGAGCAAAACAAAACACCTCCTTTGTTTGGTGTGCCACGTCAAACACTTTCTTACAGTACTCAAGACAGCGGTGAGATTTAGCTAAACATAAAATATAAACTCTGAAGTTTCTCCTTTCTGGGAAAGATGTCTACCACTTCCTCTTTATGAGAGAAGAAAAACAGGCTGGACTTGACACAGTCTGTACTGATACTTGAGACAACCTACCTTTAAAGCCACAGCTTCTGTACAGATGATATAAACATATCTGTTCTGATTCATCATCGTTTGTAGCTGAGGAATCCCGTCTAGAGCTGGGTTTTCTGTCTAGAGGGGGAATGATAAGACTTATTAATACACTTTGTATCAACAAGCCCTCTTAAAAGTGCTCCTATCCCTAGGAAAGATGCCTAAAGGCAATGTTTGTAACTACCTAACTGCAGTCAGCTCCAGAAAGACACTGAAGCCTTTGATAACGTTGTATACTCCAAGTTCCATCCCTGTATCCATCCTTTCTGAACTTGACTTCTCTGTAACTGCTGAATTCCTCAGATACAGTTTTTAGCTACCACCACAGAATGCGAATAGAATCCAATGCCTTTACACTTCCAGATGGACTCGAGTTAACTGTGCATTCCACACAGCTGATCACACACTGGCAGCCATAAAATACGAAGTTTCAAAATTTGATACTTCTATAAATTAAAACACGTTAAGGAAATAAAAAAGGGAAGAAGGAACTGCAGGCAGAATAGTGGAGATGAACATACACACTTGGATTCTCCATTCTGTTATCCTTTTTTTTTTCCTGCTAAACTATACTTAACTTACAATTCTAAAGAACTTCAAAAGAAAAGTGCAAACAAAATATTACACTTCCAAGAAGTAACTACGGTAGTGCCATTTGTGAATTCTTGTGCTAGACAATCGCTACATTAAAGAAAAACAATTAAATAGTATATAATCAGACAAGTAACTACCACTCCTATTCTTAAACAGGTCTCTACCTTTACGTATTTTACCAAAAAAACCCCAAAATTATAGAGCTCCCAATTTCCAGTTCCTGTTATGCTTTTTTAACCCCAAATTTAAGAATTTTATGAACACCAGCACTCTATTTCTCAGGAACCTCTCCTGACTTCACTCATCAAGATAAAGATCTCTGTCAATGAGATAGGTACAAGGTCCCTCCTAAAAGACAAATCAAGATGTGAATACAGTTTTCTTAATGACACCTGTGAAAATATTAAATTCACTACAGTGACTCTTCTGATGTATTCAAAAGATGATATTATTTACCTTTGCATGGTGAAGACTTGGTATCTTCTATGTCATCCATGTTCCTGTTGCCATTTTTTATGTCATACATGTTTCTATAAATGGAAGGTAGTTTCTCAATAATGTCTGAGCTCATTCCCTGTCTCTCCAGTTTCTCAAAACATTCTGGATTTAATAAGTCATGGGATCGTTTGCAGTTGCTGCCGAATCTGCACTGGCCACGCAAAACGTACTGGCAAATATGCAGTTTGGTGCAGGATGTTTTAAAGGTACAGGATCCATAAAGTCCATCACCTTTGTTATAATGCAAGCAGACCTTGGGTAGGAAAAGAAAAGAAAAATTTAAAGTACAATGCATTCGTTTAGACTGTTTGAATCCATGATTTTTAGTTTTTTATGGCTATGTGCTATCTGCTTTTAAAAGATACATTTCTTCTTTCATCTTGTTTTCCAAATGATTACTTGATTGTCCTGCTAATGTTTAGAAAGATTTTTCAACAGACAATGTTCTTACAGACATTCTCAAGCAAATGGGATTTAGCGCTAAGTCACATCTCTTAATTTTCTAGTTTTGGAATAGTGAATTTTTTTGACCTGATTTTGATGGTAAGACATACTGGATCTGGCTGGGATGGAGTTAATTTTCTTCACAGCAGACCATACCACGTTATGTTTTGGGTTTGTGACCAAAACAGTGTTGATAACACATCCCTTTGGTCTGTTTGGGTCAGCTGTCCTGGCCATGCACCCTCCTGGCTCCTTGTGCAGCTCCTCACTGGCAGAGCATGGGAAACTGGGAAGTCCTTGACTGAAGGTAAGCACTACTTGGCAACAGCCAAAACATCAGTGGGTTGCCAAAGTTATTTTCATATTAACCCCAAAACACAGCACTGTACATGGTGCCAGTAAGAAAATTAACTCTATCTCAGCTGAAACCGGAACAGATAAACACCACACAGCCTCTCGCTGACTCCCTTCAGGGAATGTGGGAGAGAATCATAAAAAAACCTAAAACTCGTGGGGTTCAGATAAACACAGTTTAATAGGCCATAAAAGGAAGAGGAAATAATAACGATGATAAAAGACTAGACAAAACAAGTGATGCACAATGCAATTGCTCCCCATTCACTGACCAAAGCCCAGCCAGCCCCCATCAGTGTGCCACCACCCCTGGGCCACCTCCCCCCAGTTTTAGTGTTCAGAATGATGTCATATGGTATGGAACATCCTTTTGTCCAGTTTGGGTCAGCTGTCTTGGCTGCATCCCCTCCCAGCCTCTTGTGCACTTCCAGTCTATGGGCTGGCAGGGCAGTATGAAAAGCTGAAAAGTCCTTGACTTAGAGCAAGCACTGCTCAGCAAAAACTAAAACATGAGTGTGTTATCAACATTGTTCTCATCCTGAATCCAAACCACAGCTACTAGAAAGAAAATTATTCCAGCCAAAACCAGGAAATAGTCCAAACTGGCCAAAGGGATATCCCATGCCATATAATGTCATTCTCCGAAAATGAAAAAAAAATAGTGGGGAAGGAGACAGAAGGAAGGTGGAAGAAGAGGGAGATGGGTCCTTCTTACAAGGCAGTGCTTGCTCAGAGACTTTTTGGGCATCAGTCTGCTTCGGGGTGGTGAAGCAAAAGTGTTCCTTTGCAACACTTGTTTTCTCCCTGCTTTCCTCCGCTTGCTACATTGTCTTTATCTCCATTCACAGATTTTGTCACTTTTGTTCTTGTTAATGCTCACCTCTTCTGCTTGTGACAAGGGAGTGAGGAGTGGGTGAGCAACTGTTCAAGAGCTTAGCTGCCAGCTAGGGTGAACCCACCACAGGCGAGAACAGAGGATGCAGATTTATTCTAAGATTTGCACTAAGCTACCTAAATTGACATCCAACATCTCCATCTCTGTCAAGCCTCTTCCACTTTGTGATGCTCACTGAAACAAGGCTAAGAAGCTTGCACAGTAATACTCACCTCTGGTAAGAGGGAAGGGTCATTTTGAAGCAGAAGCTGGCAAAGTTCACCATGGTTTAAATTCTCAAGTCCATATTGCTTTAGAACACGGAGATTGTGGTCTGAGTAGAAGCTGTGAACAAACCTGCATTCCTTCCTAGAACCCAAGAAACCCAACAGCAAAAAGACTGTAACAGAGTGGCACTATTTTGCTACCCCATGGGCATTACACTGAACAGCTGAAAAAGCACACCAAATTAGCTAGTTTCAGAAAAATCCATACTGCTCCTCTGTAAAGCCATTATGTGATCTGCAAAACAGATTACATAATTACTCTGAGAATAATTGCCTCGCTACTTCTGATTCGCAGTCATTATAGCCTTAGTGCAGTCTGACAATATCGGCATTTTTGACCTGCAGCTCACAACCACGAAACCACCAAAGCTGCAGAGCATCACTCCCTCTGAGCCGATGAGTACATCCCCCAGGGTCCCGCAGCACCGGGACGTGCGGGGACACTCAGGTTTCCCCTGGCACGGCCGTGCTCACGGGAAGGGAAGCGCCAGGGTGATGACCTGGGGAGGAAGTGCTGAGACCCAAAGCTGTGAAACCACCGCCTGTGTCTGCCTCCTTCGCAACAACACACACGCAAATGAAAGGGGGCGGGCAATGGCATTTCAGACGCGGAAAGGGCTGCAAGGCCTTTACTGAGAGCTCCTTCCCCCGAAGGGGCACACCGTGCCCAAGGCCGCGCCCCCCGCCGCCCGGCGATGGAGGCCGCCCCCCCGCCCCTCACCTGGCCAGCTGATTGCGGCAGAAGCCCTTCAGGTGGTACTTGCAGAGGTGCAGCCGCCCGCAGTGCCCCGGGCAGCCCGCGCCGTTCTCCGGGCACAGCCGCACGGGGCTGGTGGCCACCACCACGGCCACCTCGGCCGCCGCCGCCGCCCCCGCCTGGCCGGGCCGCCGCACCAGCGTGAAGCGCTGCGCGTCCCGCAGCACGGCCGCCAGCTTCTCGGCCGAGGGCCGGCCCGGCAGCCGCCGCTGCAGCTCGCCCTGCTCCAGGCAGCCGCCGCTGGCGCACAGCACCCGCAGCGCCTGGACCGCCAGCGCCATGGCTCGGCCCCGGGGCTGCCGCGCCGAGGAGCCCCGCCCGGGCGAGCGACGGAAGCGGAAACGAAAGTGAAAGGGTCCGAGAGGGAGCGGGGCCGCCTCGGGCCGGAGCCTTGGCTCTGCCCCCGCGGGGGAGTGGCGTGCTCTGCGGGACGCGGCGGCGGGGAGCGAGGCACAGGCGGGGCTGGGCCCTTCGCCTCCTTCCTCTGCCTGGCTTTGAGGATGTTTTGACCGTTTCTAATCAAATGCCACCAAAAAGGGATGGCAGATGGGAGATCACACGTTTCCTGTAGGAAAAAGTGGGCGCAGGGATCAATGGAGCCATCAGCCGAGTCTCCTTCACCACCCTTACTTACAGGGAGCAGGGAGGAGGCTGGTGTGCGACTTCTGCCGTCTTTAGGTGCCAGAAAAACATCTCAGTTAAGGTTTCTGAGCTGCGCCAGTTTGATGATGATGATGATACGTCATGAAGGCTGCTCTCACACTCCTTTCCTTTCAATATCTAAATAAAAAGCTCAGTCATGGTCACACATCTCCTGGACGTGCAACTGCCCTGCTTGCAGCGCTCATAGTACCGCCCGCTACACGGTATCACTGCATCTGCCCACACAGCAGCCATGGCACCAGTGTGGCCAAGCAATGTCCTCATCCTCCAGGAACTCACAAACTCTTCAGAACGGTGCCCATCTTTTAATTTAGTGCCTTTGTCTGGGTCATTTTGACACTCGTCGTGCTGCATTACAGTCACTCAGAAGCATGCCTTAAATGGTGGCAGAACAATGATGTAAAGTGCCATCATTTAAGTCAGACTGGCAGTGGAAGGCATGAGGACTCTCACTGGTGGTGGTTCTCATTGAACAAAAATCCTGCCTCCTTCCTTCTTTTGCCAGTCCTGTTCTGTTGTGCCTTTCCCCTTGTCTCGTCTTACTTCCTGCTTGCCCTGTGAGGTCAGGAAGGGAATGACAAAATGAGAAGCTTGACAAGTGCACTGAACAGAAAAACAGCTCTGCTCGGTCACTTATAGGTTCATAGCCATCTATGTGTGGCTTGCCTGTGACAGGCCATCAACAGATACTTGGGAGACAACAGGAGGGCTGGAGTGTTACTGTCCATCATCTGTCCTTTCCATTGTCCACTGATTAGCTTTCCTGAAACAAAGGAAAAGCGCTATTTTAGTCATTTGTTCTATGGCAGTAATTCCATAGCTTGGACTGTCTTTGTCCTCCTTTGTTCCTTAGGACAGTCTTTCCTTGAGAGGCAGACCTGCAGATGGTCACATTTGTCACTGACGGTCACCTGGCAGGAAGGCACTTTTAAGAGAGAGATCACACGCCACTGGTAGTGACTGACAGTATCACAGAACAGTTGAGGTGGAAAGGGGCTGTAGGAGGTCATCTGGGCCAACCCCAAATTCAGCTGTTTCATCACTGAAATAGAATATGGGTGGAAGACTCTTAATTTTGGTGTTTTGTCTAATGGTCTCAAATTATTGGATACTGTATACTGCACCATCAGTAGGAGATATCTTGGCTGAACCAAAACTCAGGGAACTCTTTAGCATAAAAAGCATTGAAGCAGAATTGTACTCAACAACTCTCATTCTCCCCAGTATGCATCCATTTACTTTTTCTGTCCAGTGCCCAATATCCATCCTATCAAATCAGCTCCCGACTTTTTACATCTTAAAGACCTGTCCCAGCATCGCTGTGCTGTCCAGGTAGCTGTTTCAACTGTATCTCCCTTTCACACTTTCTTTCCTCATGCATCTGAAAAAACCCACTCATTCGGCAGAAATACGGCATTTTTTTTGGATAAAATTTGTGTGAACGACTACACCAATGTCAACATTATATAGAGAGGAGTACCAAGAAAGAAGTGCAGTGTAAGAAACAGTTTGGAGGGGTGTTTTCAGGTAGCTTTACACCATTACAATTCATTCCAAAGTGTTGGTGTGTGTATCACAGGGAAGTTCACATGGCTGTTCCTGCTTTGAAGGAACTCCTGAGCAAGTTTTTTGAGACTCTGAAGTAGAGCTATCATTCTGTCTCTTTTCACGAGAACAAAAGTAAAACTAGGAAAACAGGCAATGATGATGCAGGGAGAAGGTTTGCAGAGCTGCTTTTGAATTACAGCACCTTCCCATCCCTGAATTCGTACCCAAAGTAAATCATAGCCTATTCTTTCTCACACAAGTTTCTTGTAGTTTGTTTTGTGCCATGTTCCTCAGGAAGAATAAAAGTACCCCTTTGATTTGATAGAACTTCCGCACCTATGAATTATATATAGGCAAAATTGTACTTTCTTCTTCAGAAGAAGAATTTTCTGCTAACAGAAAAGTCAATTTTCATTTGTAAAATTAAGTGCCTCCTATGTATGAAAGTTACATTAGATATGAAGGGCACCTAAGGCAAGTGGCTTCTCTTCACCTCTCAAATACTGTAATTAAAGGTAAGGCTGTTTTCCTAAACGTCATTGTAGCATAATTGCAAATGAGCTATTCTACCTACAGGTAAGGACTGCTGTGTGCATTTGTCCTGAAATAAGCTCCCCCTAAGCAGTTCCTATGGTTTCTGAACAGCTGCTGAACTCAGAGCACAAGGGGTTTTAATAATTGTGGGGCTTCAGGTACTGCAATTTCAGTGAGCCACCTTTGTTAACATCTGATGTATTGTGCGGTGAAAACTTTACTCTAGAAATTTTCAGACATCAGTCATTAGACTAATATCTTTATTTTTAGGAGCAGTTTATGGATAATTGTGTTAATTTGAACTGTGGCATCATTTCTTAATCTTGCATCAATCTTCAAAATGTAGTAATTTAATGATTTTCCTGTGAATTTTTGTATGCATCTTTAAATCATCCATTGTTATTATAATGCATGGTGCCACCACTTCCCACTCCATACACGTGTTTCAGTCTTTCTCCTCCCTAGCATGGTGAAGCTCCTAGCTTTGTATCGTGTGTCGTGGAATATAAGGACATATGGATATAAGGAAAATGGGCAGAAGAAGACAGAAGTGTGATATGTTTGCTTGCAGATGTTTTTGGTTGCTTCTCAGCCTACATTTAAGCACACATTTGAGGCTTAATTGTTGTCCCAGTGATGGTCTGACAACATGGTTAAACACTTGTCCAAAATTTCCATAATTTTGTCTGCAACTTGATGGTTTATAATGGCTTGTATTCGCTGTTTATCAAACACATATAATTTATATACATTCCTTTTCTGGGTTAAATATAGGTGGCCTGTCCACCTTGGTCAAAATCCGTAGAATTTTGTCCCAAAGAGTTGATATGTTGAGATTAAATGTTAAATTTGTTCTTTGCTCAGAAGTGTTTTGATTATTTTATCTGAGGACCATGCAGTCTTTGGGCTTTTACACTTGGAATCAGTCCCATCAACCTGTTGTAGTATTTCTACGTACTTCTCTAATTTCTTCTCTTATGACTAGTATTTCTGAACTCTTTACTAATTAACAGCATATTGAGCTTACAGGTGCAATCCCAAGAGTTTCCCAGTGACATGCTAGCCTAAAAATCAACCATCCAACAGGTAACACGTGCACCCACAACTTGAAAGCAAGAAACAGGAAACTCAGTTCTGTTGCAGTATGTGAGTAGCACCAGACTGTGGGGCTGTTGGCTGTCCCAGGGATCTTGCAGCCTCTGCGAAGAGCAGGATAAATCCTCATTTTTTTGCTCTTGCCTCAGGATACAGATATAAACATATGTTTTCTCATGCAAACAGTATAGTCTGGACAGGATCTAGGACAAACTGTTTTGTAAGAATGAACCAGCCTAATATAACATGGAAGAAACTGTATTGTGTATAGTTTGGTTCATTGCCTAAGTATGTTTCAAGTGGTCTTGCTTGAGAAAATAAAAAATAATTTGGGGCTGAAAATTCACAGTATAGTTAATGATGCTGTTATTTGTCATTGGCACACTCCTAGTCTTATTCTGTTGAACATTTTATTACTTGGTGCCAGTGTAAATGTCTGTTTATTGCGTAAGCCTTAGGCTTTTGTTTTGTTTCATACCCTCAAAAAGGTAATATATTCACACACACCCATCATGCTGTACACTGGCTTCCTCCATGTGAAAAACAAGGTTCACCCTCTTGTTAGGATTGAAAAATTTTAATAAAGGACAATAAGGGACAAAGACAATAAAGCAAAAGTCACAGTGCTGGGTGCTTTTGGCGCTCAGACAAGAGCACACCTGCTATCTTGGAGACACCCTTTACATACACTCGGAGTATTACATATTCATAAACAATTATACATATTCATAAACAATTATACATATTTAAAACCCTTTCTAGTAACTATTTAGGATGGAATCTTGCTCCGGTGGTTTTCCTGACCAGCAGATCGTTGCCCTTTGGCGATGCATATTTAAACCCTTTTCTAAATGGAGTGCCGTACTCCCGTGTCTCGCCCCCAGCAGATCGTTGTGGCGACGCATATTATCTTATCTGTTGGTATGCCGGTAGCAGGGGTCCAGGCAAATAGTTCATAGCTATTTCTAAGTTTTTGGTTGAATGAAAAAAAGTATTAAGAAAACCACATTTTTACAACAAAGCTACCTTATATAGCATATTTTACATATAGCATTTATTTGTGACAAAGCCACTGTTTACAAAAGCTACTTTAACATCATTTATTTTAACATTTGCAGAAAGCCAAGATTATAGCATCTATTTATCACACTCCACCTTTTGGAAACCTCCTTAGAAGTTCCTTTAAAACTACAGTGATCCTCAAACGAACAGTAAATGAACCATATTCTGAGCAGCAGTGTTCGGATTCACCCATGCAGAAGCCGTGACAATGGTAACACATATGCTGACTACAGCTGTATAGAATGCCCTCAGCAAGTGGCTCTGGGTGATTTTGTCCTAATGTCTTGCCACGACCAATTTCATACCACAAAGTAATTCCTTTAAAGGATGGGGAAAATGTCGTGTTTGTGAGGGGGTGGGGGAACCAAATCCATTGATTTAAGCTAAGTCTTTATGTTCCTTTTACTCTAAATATAGAATAGAAATTCAAGATGAAACTTGTGCGAGGTGGAGGGGGAAAGCATGGGAACTAATCAAAAGATGCAAAGTTTATTGAAACATGAAAATGGAACAAGCAAAGGGAGAGGGCCAAAGTCAGGAAGCCTATTGCTGCTCTCACAGCAGTTTTGCCTGCATTTGCCACTGTATTATCCACTGTCTGTATTATCTACTGTTCTAACACTGAATCTCAGTGTGTCTGTAAATTCTTCCTTTAAGCATTCCACTTCCAGATGGGAGTGACCTCCCTGTTGGCAGATAGTGAACAGCAATTCTATTTTCTTTAATGTAGGATTTGCCACCAAACCACTTATCTTTGTATCACAATGATTCGCTTAGCATGCATGCATTTAAATTAGCAGATCTAACAGTTAAAAAGTCCTTTCAAAACTCAGCACTTTTTCAAAGTTTCTTGTGAATAAAGAAAAAAGTAACTTGTCAGGAACTTGTCAGGAGAGTTACTGAATCCTGTCACATTTCATTCTGCACTGCACTCAGCAGCAGTACAGAAGTTGGCCTCACCATGCGGTGTTTCATCCTGTGTTAGACAAAATATGAAATTCCATTGATAAGGACTTAACTCTGTCAGCTCTATGAAGAGATATGTTCGTGACAACATGCAATACTTTTGAATGAAAATGCTATGTCTCCGCATAGTAGCTCGAAAAAGCCTTGCTATTTTATGGCTAGATGATTGTTATTTTTATACGGTCAAACTGATGGGGAACACGAGGCTGAAGGGATCAAATGGATCCTCAGTTATAGCCACTCATAATCACAAGCAGATAAGTTTTTAGATATCTGTTTCAGAAACATCCACAGTGTAATCCACAGACACCCTGAGCCTCAGAAAGCTCTTCAGCACATTGTAACAGGTGTGAGACCTGGAGTCTCTGAGCATACCAAGGAAAAAGCAGGGTCGTTGTCACCACAGGAGAAGACAATAGCTTTCAAAAGGAGAGGGCGTGTTCCTCAGACATCCTGCCCAAAGCCTTTGAAGACGGCAGTCAACTGCATATGGGACAGACCGCAAGCAAATACTAAAAAAAAAAAAAAAAAAAAAAAAAAAAAAAAAAAAAAAAAACCTTCAAATCGCTTTTGCAAGAAATCAGAAACTTGCAGCTTTATTTTCCAGCTACTAGTGCCTACTCTTCATTGAAACTTTCTCATTTCAGTGAAAATTCCAAAGTTTTCTTGTGACTTTTTCTTCTGTGAGTTAATTTTCTTCTCTCTGTGTTCACCATCTAAATTCACAAATGTTCATGCACTGACACATTACCCGGGATGTCACAGTGATTGATTTGGAGATCAGTAGCAGCTACTTTTGGTGGCAGGGAATAAACAAAAGGAACAAAGGATCTCATCAAAAGCAACAAACAATCAGGTGCTTTCAAAAGCTTCTTGCAACAGTGTACTAAGATGTACAACTAACATGTTCATTTTACCTTAAACATCTGCCTAGATTCACAACTAGAACAGATGCTTGGTAAAGGGAGACCTCACTTGCATATTATACTGAAGAGTGTACGGTTTAACTGGAAGTGTAGCAGTGAAATGGGAGTTTATTCAGAGATATTAGTCAGATAAAGGGCTTTCTGCAGAAAAATACTTCCAGTAGAACCAAAGCCGATATGCTCTGTAACACACAGTTCACTGCTGGTGTAGAAAAAAAGCATCATTTCAGAGGAGTCTGCTGCATTTTTGGTTCTTTTGTTAAATGATGATGCATGAGAGAGGGTTTTTTCCTGGGTATCCATTCCAACTAACAAGATAGGCTCGCTAATGTGAATTATCTGTGGTTGATCTGTGCAAGGCAAATGTTCTACGTGGACCTAGAGCAAGCATGGTTATCAGCTGAATTGCTTTTAGCCCTTTTTTTAGCCCTTTTGCCACACAAGGGCAATCTACCTATGCAGTACTTTATAATTTCTGCATAAAAATACATTCTGTGTATTTTTGGTGTAACAATTGCATTTACACCTTCAAAAGAGTCTTAAAGTAAAAGTGATATGTCTGCTGAAATGTAGCATGTGGAAATACTGCTTTCCTTCTGCAAGAATTGTGCTACTGTATGTTAGCAAGTTTCAAGCTCTATTAAAAAAAGAGGAACTTATTTGCAATAAGCATTATGTTGAGTCATATAGGTCTTCTAAAAGTAGATTTACACTTGTTTCCTAGCATTCTCATGGGAATTCCGCACTTGCAACAGAGATTATTTTAATCAAAGCTGATGACATTTTTCCAGCTTTATTTTCCTTTCATTTGGTGCCTTTCAGTTTCCAAGTTATTACTGGTCTATGTAATTTTCTCAAGCAAATGTTTTTTTCATCAGTCTTTGTACTTAGAAATAGCAAAAAAAAAAAAGAACTCTGACAGGCCACTTGCAGGATTTATTATCACTGATGCTTAATATTTAACTGTAGGTAAATAGTGAGTAAGAGACAGTCTGATTACTCTGAAATGATACACAGAGGAAAAACAAACATCTGCTTTTTCTGCTTTCAATTTTGCTTGTAAAAAAACCCTGCCTTATTTCTCTCTTTCCTCATCAGTATATAAACTGATTGGTTTTGAACTACACATATTAAGATTTTTATGTCATGCTTGTGTTAGAAGGCATGGGGCTGCTGAAAATGAATGAAAACATGAAATATGGAGAGCGGAGAACTCTCTGGCTTCTGAGCCACCGGCACCTTTCAAGCTCCAACTGCATCCCATACCTGGCAGGAGTTTCTACAAGAGGATGTTTCTACAAGACAAGAGGATGTTTAATCCCGATTCCCCACATGGTGCTGCTGAGGGAAATTTATTTACAAGCTCAGCCCAGGCCACTTCACAAATGGAACACTAGCAATCTATTTTTTGTGTCTGAACTCCAAACGCTCTCAGAGATTCCCCTTCCTACAGCTTTCTGGATTATGCTGTATGTGCTTTTTGCCTCTAATTATTCTGAGATTTTGTTGTATTAGTAATTTTTAGAGATGAACACTGAATATCTGAGAACTGAGGGAAAGGAATTTTTAGCTAGTTACAATTTTTTAAATGCTGTTTTATATGAATACATCTATCAGACTCAAAAGTCTTCAACACATTATGGGAAAAAAATATTGCTGCTTTTAAAGCACCTCTGGTGAAGTCCTTGTTTTTTTTTTTTTGAAGGAAGATGAAACTATATTCTACAGTAACAACCTAGTAAAAAACCCCAGCCCTCCTGTCTGTGCGCACAGTGACATCTCCTTTAAAAGGATATTAAGATTGCAAATAAAGTAATCAAAAGTTAATTACAACATGGCCAAATTAAGTTGACTGGTATAGCTTTAATTTGTCCTCACTGAGTATGTGTGTTATGGCACTGTTATGACGCGATCACCAGCAGTTTCTGCTACAAAGTTCTTTCTTTCATTCAGTACATAAATGGGTAGTGCTCTCTTAGTGACTAATTAGCCAGTGGGATTTCAATCCTGATTGCATCCCCAAGCCTTATTCATTACATGGTCAGACACCTCTTTCAAGAGAGAATTGTTAACCTCTAAAGATTTTTTTATGCTTCCTCCATTACAACATGTGAATGTTACATAAGGACTAAGACATTTATAAGTGCATTGTGATGTGAAGATAATTTTTTATCCCTGCTTTACAGGGATGATGGCACAATGAGATTAAATTGGAAAATACCCACTAATTTTATGTATTTGATCTATGATACCCAAGAACTCCTGTTTTGGAGAGTTCAGCATTTGTGGGCAGTTTTTGGGGTCAGGCCAGCACTCAGTGACTACACTTGCAGCTGGTCCTGCTCAGCGTTTCTGCAAATCGGATACCGGGGTCTCGAGTCAGAAGTCTCGAAAATGAGGAACATACAGTAAGGGACCACCTGTGAAAGTTTGCTCGAAGGGACTTGCCTCGCATCATTTGGGAACTCTGTGGTAGAGACAGGCTCAGACCCAAACCCACTTCTCCAGGGTAGCCTTCAGCAATTTTGAGAGCATCTTCTCTCTTCCTTGTTCACTAAACAGTTTATAACTTCTGCAACAGATGCAGCAGGGTTTCTGCACGTCAAAGTCTCATTTACTGAGCAGTCCCATCTCACTGTTAGAGCAAAATTTATTCCATGCACATTAAAAAATAGGGGCCTTTAGAGGAAAATGTTAAAATATACACCCATGGAGGAGGAAAGAGAGATGATTATGTTTTGATTTGATGTTTTCTGCCTTTGGAGTGCTCCCGTATTCTCTTGGAAGACGACCCTTCATGCCTCACTTTCAGGTGCCTCAATTAACAAAAATAACATTTAGAAAAAGCCTGGCATAAAAAAAATTTCCTTCAGTCTGCCGCCTGTATCTCCACCATTTGAGTTAACTGCTCATCTGATGGCAATGACAGGTTGTTATCCTCTTGCTTCACTGAAGAATTTCACCAATATTTGCTGCAGCAGGGAAGCATTCCCAGTCCAGGTGAAATCTTGGCCTCCGCTGTAGTCTTGGGAGTTCGGGAGTGGGAAGATGACATTGATCCTTCCCCCTCCATTCCCCAAGCTTGCTCCCTCCTTCCCATATCTTTGAAAATTCAGTCTTCCCTTTCCACTATTCTTCTTGCCCCTCTCAATCCAAGATATGTTGGTCCAGTCCTACACTCTTCAGCCAGGTCTCACAAAATTAGTGCAGATTCTCATATGAACCTCAGCCTTCCTTTTATCTTCTTGTCAAACAGGTTCCAATACTCTTTCCTCAAATCCTGGTTAAGTCTCTTTCTGGCACTTCTCCCCACGATTCCACTGAGCACATTGGAGTTCAGAGGCAGTGTCTGTGCAATCACCTTGCAACTACGATGACCTCCAGCTCTCAGTCTTAACTCCCAGCCTCTTCTGCTCTTCCCGTTATCAATCTCAGTTTCTTTCTTGCTTCTCACCTGGTGTCCTACACAGCAACCTCTGGTACTGCTCTGGCACTGCTTCCTCCCAAATTTATCCCTTCTTGTGCCTGTGTTCCAGTCAAGCAGCTACTCATCCTGTGAAGTTTCAGCGCTGTCCAGGTGTCAGTAGAAGTTGATATGAAAGAGCAGGAAAAAGACAGTTCTTGAACTGGAACCCAAACCCACTTCTTTAGAGTTTCTTTAACTCTCCTGTAACTGTGACACTTTGTGCATCCAAGCAGCAGCATAAATAGAGAGTCCTAAAAATATTTTTTAAGGCCAAGGCCGTTCTGCTTACCATGTATTTCAGCTAACACTGTTGAACAAATGTTCAATATGAGGCACACAGTGGCATAAAAATGTAACATCTACTCAGTTATTTCTGTCATAATTTGTGTTTACAGACCTTTTCAGCATATATTTAGAATCAACCTCATCCCTCATGTTGTTATAACTCCCTGACGAGGGATGGAGTAAAGTTTGATCTCTTAGGGTGTGCATATGAAATACATAATGCTGCTGTTGCACTTAATTTAACTGAGTAGTCGCTATATTCCCTGAATCTGAAAGTTGTTCAACATGTATTTTGCACATGAGCTTGGCTTAGAAGGAGATAAGTATGGCAGACAGGCGAAAAATACCATTTGATTTGAAGATTGATGTGGAATGTTTGTCATTTTCCTGTGAGGCATTGTGTTAACAATGTAACTTGCAGGCTGCGTTCTCTGGAATCCTATTTATATTTGTTTCTGGAAGGTGTTTGACATCTTTTTGGGGAGCTGTAATGCAGAGCATTGCCTCTTACCACACATTAATCAGGAGCTCAATTTGTCCAGGCATGTTAAGCACCTGCTCAGTTTTAAGTTGAAGTATGCTTCTGATTAGGTGTGAGTTCAAGATTCTAGCTGAAAGTTTTCTAGAACTGGGTCCCTTGCTCTAAATATCTTTGGAGTGATCTTTAAAGAAGTCACTGAGTCAAGGTTTTAAAAGGTTAAAATTTTAATTAAGGGTTAGAAGCAATTTGTGTTGATTAGGATGCAAGGTAGAAAAACAAAGATAAGTTAATGATTATTAGAGGCCTAAGCTAGAGCTAGGAGATGTATTATTTGCCATTATATTCTTGTTTTGTTTCTAGAAGGAAACAGAATAAATGAACTGCCATCAAAGCAAATTGAAACTAATAGAACCAAGAACAGCACCTGGGTTTCTTAATAATTAATCAAAAGTAGGAGATCTTGGGCTGCACCAGAAGGTCTCGAAGGCCAGCCAACAGTAAGAAGGTAGAAAGGTCACTGTGAGGAAGACATTCCTGACTTCATCTTTCAGGACCACTGACCCAGTTCGAGACCACCGACCCAATTCAGGAGAGAAACTGCGCATGCGTGAAGGACTGATGGTCTCATTTTAATACAGAGTGGGAATGGGAGGTGCTGGGGTCATACATATGCAGGGATGCAAAACTTTGAGTAATAAATAGGGAGTGAAGGACCTTGTACTTGGCTGGCATGTCTTTAGGAGGCCACTCCCATGCTGCCTGCCAGTGCCTGAATAAACCTATCACTTTCTAACTTTAATTAGTTAGAGGGTCTTCTGTCCGTGAATACCGAGATTTAACAAATCATCACTATAAATCAAACCTCTCCTGTCTTTATTGAAGATTTTTGTGTAAGACTGAATTAAGCACTTGGTTGCCCAACAGCTTAATAACAAGTCAGGAGCCTTAGCCTATAAAGGATTTCACTGCTCAATTTTTAAATTTTATGTTCTTTTGTATTTACTTTTAGCAGATACATCCCATAAAACATGAGGGAGCTAAACTCACTGAGATTACATAGATGTGGGTTGAGGGAATTCCATGGGGGACACTTCCAGGACATACCTAAGGCCAAGGTATGGTGTAACTGCCAGGCCTCTTGCTTTTTTGTTGAATTCAATAATTCGAAATGCAGGCACCTCAAAGAGAAATTGAAGAGAGTGTGAAGCCATTGCTAAATGACAGTTTCATTTGAAATTTAAAATTAAAGACCACTCAGCTTTGGAAAATCTTCTTTCAAAAAAGGTTCCAGGCCAGGAAACTGTTTTACTGACATGCCTCCTACCTTACCATCAAGATACAGGATTTCTTTAACATCAGTTTGTAAAAATCCCCAAAGCCTAAATACTTCTTCAGCACTTTCCTGATAATATAGGAAGCATTTATTTGCTAGTCATAGCACTTTATGCCCACATCACTGTTTGCCTCATCAAAGCATAAAACCCCATTACGTGGGACAGCTGTTTTTCAGTGACCTTCAGAGTTTAGTAGTGACAGGAATTCTATTTCTAAAGAATTTCCTTTACTGCTCTGCAGTTCCTTAAAGTGTATTTTTTAAATCTAGAATTCTGGCAGAAATCTGGCCTCATTCTATTCCTTTTAAGACAGAATGTGCTGGATTTTTGTTTGATTTGGTTAGGTTTGTTTTTTGTTATGTGACAATTATAATACCAAGAATGGCTGTAAATAGTTTTTGTATTCTAACTACTTTTACTCAAGAGCATTTGATTATAAGGTCAGATATATTTTTACATTCCCAAGTGAACTTGGTCAACTGGTTACCTCTCAGAACTATTTATTACCGTCTTCCTCACAACCTTACAGCTTCCTTCATTTCAAATGGCCTGTTTTCAAGTCTTCACTACTTTTTTTCCATCTCAGTCCTGTGTGGGAACTATTTGCCCAACTCCCTGGTGAGACTAAATGTAGATGTCTGTCCCTGAAAATGGAGATTCTGTCAGGGGCTCAAACAGCTCTGCTTTTGGTGGTTGCATGCTTTTAAACCTTTTCTTAACTTTGTGGTACCAGTAATGTAGTATGGTAGTAACTTCCATGGAGGTGATGTCAAAATGGGATTCCACATTTTCCTTTTAAGAGAAAAAATAAGAGCATACTTGCTTTGCAGTGGATCTGCCTGGGAAGGGCATCTGACCTTCCTGTTGCACATGGCAGAATTTGGTGCCACCTGTCAGGGTACCCTCTTTATAATTACTTAAGACAAAAGTACTTGCAGCAGGGATAGCTGTAGAAAAACTCCTATGGAACATTTCAAATGTTTTGGTCAAAAGCCCAAAACATTTTATCTTCTCAATTTTGAGGAGATTAATGCCAATATACAGTTGGTTTTTCTAATTCTTGGTCTCCTGATGAAATCACACATTTTCTGTAAAAGATCATGCAGAAAATTTTTAACCTTTCCTGCTCTTTTTAAGTGGCAATTTATTTATTTCATACTGTCTCATACAATTTCTGCCTATTCTGAAGTTATAAACGAAATAAATACACTTCATAGGCTTTATGCGTAATCCTGTAGATTGTTGCATTTCATTTCAGGTGAAAGTCAGCTTTTATTCTTATAGTGAAAACAGCATGTTGTATTCTTATAATGCATAATATCAGTATTTTCATTAATTGTGACATGTTGTTTCTATCCCCAACAGACTTGAAGATCCCAGGCTGGCCCTATGATTTACTTCCACCACTTTTTCCTATGGGCGTATTCCTCCATTGCTGATAATTTACAGAGGATTTAAAGATAAGTTAGGGCCTACTTAATAATGAATGTTGATTTTTCTTCCTGTTCAACAACTACAGATGCAGTGGTTCAAAAGATGCTTACATGGTCTTTCTGCCTGAACTTGGGATGTATCTTGTCTTAAAAATGTTAGAACTCCATTACCTTTATTCTGTTTGCTTCTATATGTCTGCTAGAGGTCTTTTAATTGTGATTTTTTTTTCATCTGCCACAGTGTCTAAAACTTTCTTTTCCTCTTTTCCTTTTTCTTTAAATCTCTGTCCCATCTTTTTTTCCAATTACATATGTTTAGTCATAACTATCATCATTGTATCCAAAACCTTGATGCAGGTCCTTTAAAGTCAATGTATTCCGAGACTGGATAATAGCTATCAGTGATTATTCTGCTTTTTTTTGTTTTAATGTTAGAGTAAGAAATTAATGAAAGCAAATATGTCAGCCACAAGGTCTGTGAGCAATTGATGACTGGGGGAAGATGTGCTATAGCCTGGTTTTAACAAACAGGTCTGTTGTTCAGGGCCTTCTCCTGATGGGAGAATGGTGGGGAACGTGAGGTTAAACTCCTGAAACTGAGGAGGCACCTGAACCCACATCACTGTTGTCCAGGGCAGCACTGTGATAACTCAAGAGTCGTGCACATCACTGCCCTGTTTCCCAGTGGGGCTGTGAAAGAAAAGAAGGGGCTGGGATCTCAGCATGTTTCTTACTAACTAGATAAAGTGCTTTTACTTCCTGCATGGTGCTGATTCAATTTTGAGGTACAAAACTGCCTCCAAGAGCTTCAAAGGAAAGTAAAGTTTTGAGTTTTGGAGACACCAATGCACATGTAATTCAGCACCTAAATTGTAAACTAACCTAAATTGTTTTTATTGACCTGGACATAAGACTATGCAGTGGAAAGGCAGAGTTTCTAAATTGTAATATGGTTGCAGATGCTACAGCAGTTATTATATGGCTCTCTTTCCAGCTTTTCCAGAAACAGACACAGTTGCTTCCTTTCATTCTTTGTAGTTGAAAAGGCTCTGTCACCTAGTCTTAACATTTTTCAGCACTCAACTTTATGATTTAGGGGGAATGGAATTGAAATGGAGTGTTCAATTAATCCTGTGTGATTTAAGTGCCCCTTGAATCTGAAAGCATGTTTCTTCCACAAATAGCCCAATTACTTGGAAAATTAGTTATTAGTTAGTTAGTTTATATTTGGCTTCCCCAGTTTCACTATTAAGGGTTATTAAAGTACTGTGTTCTTTTTATATTTGCTTTCTTTTTCAGGAAAAGACTTCCATTTTTACCCCTTATCAGGCTCACCTCCTAATCATAGCGTCATAGAATGGTTTGGGTTGGAAAGGGCCTTACAGAGGATCTAGTTCAAATCCCCTTGCAATGGACAGGGACATCTTCTACTAGACCAGGCTGCTCAAAGCCCCATCCAGCCTGGCCTTGAATACTTCCAGGGATGGGGCATCCACACCTTTTCTGGACAACCCGTTCCAGTGTCTCACCCACCTCACAGTAAAGAATTTCTTCCTTGTGACTAATCTAAACCCATCTTCTTTCAGTTTAAAGGCATTCTCCCTTGTCCTATCACTCCATACCCTTGCAAAAGGCCCCTCTCCAGCTTGCTTGCAGGCTGCTTTAGGTACAGGAAAGTGCTGTAAGTTCTCTCTGGAACATTTTGTTCTCCAGGCTGAACAACCCCAGCTCTCTCAGCCTGTCTTCATAGCAGAGGTGCTCCAGCCCTCTGATCATCTTCATGTCCCTCCTCTGGGCTTGTTCCAACACATCCATGTCCTTCTTATGCTGAGGATCCCAGAACAGGATGCAGAAATGCAGAGGGTGTCTCATGAGAGCAAAGTGGAGAGGCAGAATCCCATCCCTCCACCTGCTGGCTACACTGCTTTAGATGCAGACCAGGACATGGCTGGGTTTCTGGGCTGCATGCTCGTATTGCCAGGCCTTGCTGAGCTTGTTGTCTACCAACACCCCCAAGTCCTTCTCCTCAGGGCTGCTCTTGTTCCATTCTCCACCCCCGAGCTTTACATCCTCACCAGCCACTCCTTGGTGAGGACAAGATCTAGCACAGAGCTCGTTCCTTTGTCCATTGCTATTTTTATGAAATGCTCTCATATGATTCCCATCTTGCTCTGATAGTTTTCTGATGAAGTATTATTGTGTTTTGTTTATCCCAATATTTGTCAGTACTCATTATACCTGTAAATTAATCCAAATTATTTGTTTATATTTCACTTCAGAGTCTTCTTTTAGTATAGAGTTGGTTCTTGTTCTTTTTCGAATGCGCTTTTTGTTATTAGTTCCTTGTGCTTCTGTTGTGGTTTCTGTTTTTCTATCTCAGCGGGGTTTCCCATTAGAAATTCACTTCCTTTGGTTAGATGAAGCCAAAGAAGAAGCTCCCTGAGAAGCCTTGCTGACATGAGCATTTGGACCAAATACTGGGTCTAGTTGTAAAGCAGGGGCTTTAGATGTGGGTTTTCCATTGAAAAGCTGATCTGCCCACTCATGCGACTTCAGCTTCCATGCTGCTCTTTCTTTTTAAGCCCTAGAAGAGGTAATTCCATGCTTAGACCTAACCTCTGCAGTAATTTATCCAAATACATAATTTTATGACTGCAATTATTCAATGGTTCTTAGTGAAATCTATTACAGATCTAATATTAGCCAAATAAATAAATCTTAAGGTTGGATCATAATTTACAATCCACATTGAATTCCACATTGAGATGGGAATCCAATGTGATATGCAAATGTTTCATATTTAGTGGTAAGGAAATGAGTCTGATGGAGATAATCTCTCATTTTAGGCTTAAAATTCAATTGGTAAGACATTTTCAGTATCTTTTGTCTTTCTTAAGGTAAAAAGCTTCACAAATGAGATGTACTTGGAGACAATGGTTGGGCAAAGCTCTTTCAAAAAATGAGGCCCAGTAAATAAATATAAAGAGCTCTTACGAGAATTAAAATGCCAAATGCCACTCTTTTTGGTAACCAGCTGCAATGAGTTATAAGGTAGACAAAGAATTAAAACAAATCAAGAATTCAGAGAAGTATGTGCAACATTAAGGCTGGCACAGCAAGTTTCCCCTTACTGTAGTGAAAATAAAAGTGGTGACAACTCTGAGCCAGAACCTCTGTTTGCAGAAATCATCACTGATCCTTTGGCTTTGTTGGCTCTACACCAATTTCCACCAGCTAAGGAAACAATACTGTAACTCCACCAATTAAAATAAAAGTCTATATTTTGCATTGCAGAGAGTTTGCGATTCATAGAATTATTTGTAAGGCAAGTGAGGCATTTGAAATTATGAGATATCCTCATCTTTTGGTATTTGAATAAACAACTGTGTGTTTTAATGCATAGACTAAACTTTTCCAACACAAATGGGAGACTTTTAGAGTCAGTTTCATAATCTGATTTGCTAATATGATATGATGCCATAATTGGATTTTTTGCTTGTTTATGTTCCTTTTCAGTTTGTTTGGGGTATTTTTCTATGTATTCTATACTAAATTATCTGACCAAAATCATGGTAAACAATAGTACTTACACTAGTACTAAGCTGCATTTATTTCCTTTTTGTGTTTGTTTGGAGGTTTGGTTTTGGTTGTTTTGTTGGGTTTTTTTAAAGGCGAGCTTTCTTCGTATTCCAGGGCTGGGAATGTAAATTTAGGGATTTTCTGAGCCCACTAATTTGAAGCTCAGACTGCAGACTCATTCACTGTGAGATATTCATGCCTGGATCATCACTGCGCACTACATGTAAAAGAAGAGACCTCTCCTTGAGTTGATTCCTGTTCTTCCTGTGTACAGAAAAGGCTTCATCCTTGCTGCAAGAAACTTTCCAGTTTCTTTTGAGCCTTGAATGGAGCATAATGGCAGAGATTTTAAAGTTTACTGGTCAGCATGGTTAGACTCAGGACGTGAGCACAGGCATGTGATCTCTCAACCTTTCTGCTTTCAGGGAGACAACAGCTGCGGTTGTGTAATTATTGTGACTCTACACCCATGAGGATTCATGGCAAAGGTTATTACAGAGCTGTATGGCCAGGAGAGGAGTGGCAAAGGCATCTGATAAGGGTCAGAACAAGTATGGAAACACAGAAAATCTCTGTGGCTGTCACATTCACCATATTTTTTTTTATGAAGTGCCTTCTGTTGTGAGGGGTCTATTTGGGCAGTTACAAATTGCCTGATGTTCAAAAAACTTTAAGAAATCTACAAATGCCTGATGAGAAAACTTGCCATTTCAAGGTTTATATTCCTTTAGGAAGGGAGAGACTGGTTTTTATTCTATATTTGAACAATGCCTCATGCAAAAATCTTTATGCTTTCTCAAACTCTTTGACAAGTGCTGTAATACGCTATTTAGTTCTGGGTTTTATTCAGAGGTGAAAATGCTTCTACTGTACCATTACTGTGAGGTGTCTTTTAATGCCAAGCAGGGGTGGAAGAAATTTCTGAAACTTAAACAATCATTCTGTTGTTTGAAGTTTATTTTTAAAACATGGAGGAAGGAGAAGAGCTCGATGTTGTGGTTTCTAACGGATACTCAGATTTTGTTATCAGGCACATCAATTGTTTGAGACATTAAGATGTGAACAGTAAGTTCTCTTTCTCAGACTTTTATCTGTAATCCATCGTCTCATCCAATGCAAAAATCAAAGGAGGCTTTCTTCCCTAATTTCTTGGTAGAGGTCATCGTGCTGCCAGCCTTGGCTGCGCTGTGATGGGTTGAGGAGTGAGCAGTGAATGTCAGCTGACACTCAGTCCTCAGCTGCACCTTCCTCTGTGTCTTCTGAACACTTACAGGAAGGTAGGCTGAGCCCTTGCTCTAAGCTTGTGATGGGACAGTTATTCAATGCACAAATGGGCTGCAGAGTTTAGAACTCCCCTATGAGACAGCATTTCCTCTTGTTCTTATGCTGTGTGTTTGTGCTGTGTATGGCTCTCTCCCATTTCCTCTGAAAACAAACTTTTTGCTGACCTGCCTTCTGGTGTAGCCTCTCATTTGAAATGAGAACTTTCTGATAGAGCAATTTGATTTAGGAAGATGGATCATTTTAGTGGTGGTAAAACCATTACCTTTCATCTCTTGACCTTCGCCCTCTTTTACTATGCCCAGCCAGCAGCCACACACCCACACGGCTGCTTGTGCACGTTGGGAATTGAACGTAACTTACTGCTGTACTATATTTAGTTGCTGATTTGGGTATTGGGAAGCAGAGAAGATAAATATTAAAACATTTTTCCTTCCCCTTTCCCAGGCTCAATTGCACTCCAGATACATCTCCTCCCCTCTTGTTTTCTCCACAGGTTACACTCAGTTCCTTTGGTAAGGCAATGAGTGGCACAGGGGTTTGGGGTCAAGACATAGTGGTTTCTCTCTGCTGCTCCTTGTTTCTCACCTTTTTCTTCCACTGCTGCTTCCTTCTTACTAATTTCCTCTACTCCACTATGGTCAGCCTGTGGGCCACAATCTCCTTAGTGTCGTGGCCACTCCAACTCCTCTTCCCTTGCGGTCCTCTCATTCCCTTGTTTCTCTCCTTGTCACATTCCCTCCCTGTCCCCTCTGGTGTCCCCTCCCAGGTTTGTCTTCTCCCATTCAGCATTTTCTGCCTTGTCCTCAGTATGTTTTCACAGAGGCAACAAACATGCCTGGTGGGCTCTGCTTTGGCACGTGGTGGGTCCACAGCAGAGCCAGCTGGAATTGGCTGGGGCCAGCAAAAGACAGCCCTGGCCTCCCTCCTCCACAGGAGTGCAGTTTCATGTCCAGGAGGAGTGGGGAGCACAGGAGGCCAGAACATTAATTGCCAGCTTCAGATAGAGATGTAGGATTAGGCAGGTCAGATTGCATCATCAGAGGACCTATTTGGACATAATTTACTAGGAAGAAACCCAGGAGGAATCTTGAAGCTCATTCATAATTTTAAATCCTATACATATTTCTACTTCAGGAAAGAACTGAACCATGAAATCTATGTTTTTCCATGTTGTAAAGTAAAGTTAACTAAGTGGAAAGGAACTTGATTGTGTAATTGTATTTTGGCCTGAAATTCAGTGCTGAGTCACAATTTGATATTTTAAAATTACAGTTGCCAGTTAATTTTCTTTTGTAAGCCCAAGTCAGACCAGAGAAGTGGTGCAAAATAGAACCTGAAGTTGAGAAAAAGACATACATGTATTAATGTATTTCACTAAAAAAAGATATCCTGAAACTTTTTTGTGCAAATTTTGAAAAGGCATCTTGCATCTGAAAACAGCAGAAATGGTTAATGGTTTCAAATTGCTTTCACTGAGCTTTCATAACCAGGCTAGTTCTTGACTAGGTTCTTGGTTGAGAGAATATACATAAATAATGTAAGAGGTAATTACTATTTTACAGCAGTTTTTTGGCAAATGCTGAGGAAATTCTGCAAAATGTGCCCCTGAAAGACTTGGCTGGAAAGAGCTATGGCACAGACTAGATTTTGTCAGCAATAAGAAGCTCTGAGCTGAAAAACACAGAGTTCTGTTCCTGTAGGATGCAACACCGTGTTGTGGAGCTGCTCAGAAATTGTTTGGCAAATCATCAACTACAGCTTGTCTGAATCTGTACTGAGTGCTGTAGTCAATGCTTTAGAGCTGAGCTTGGGATGCAAACATGAGCTTTGAAGCAGAACTATGAAATTCCTTCAAACTCTTATTTTGAGATCTGGTTTGGTCCAGTTGTTACACTGAGCTGACAAGGAGGTTGAGATAAAAGCTCAAAGTCCACTGCAGTCTGTATGGGACAGATGAGGGATGTAGGGTTTTGCCCTGGATTCACCCTACCATGATACCAGTGACAGATTTGTTAGAAGGTGCCATAGACAAAAGGAATCTCTCCCAGTGCTTAAAACCCACGTTTTGGACAATAGTTAAAACATTGAATTTTATTTATAGCAGCATGAATCACCCTCTTTTGTGCAGAATGAAGGGACATGCTAGCAGTTTACTATACCTATACTGTCAAAAAAATCCCTAGGCAAAACACTTCCCTAAAATCAGCTATTTAATGCAGTCCCTTTGCCAGCCCTTTGCTGTGGGAACTCAGTCTTTCTTTCATTTACAACACCAGACAGATTCTTGTCGTGTGTGTGGAACTGAATTTCTAGGTAAGTGTCCAGAATGTTTTTTAAGCTTACTTAAAGTGTGCCTTTTTTTTTTTTTCCTTTTTTTTTTTTTTTATCTGAATTCAGTGGTGTAAATGGTATGGCCATTCAACAGCACCTTGCCTATACTTGTGCATTTTAGGCTTTGCAAAGCTTTGAAGTGACTGTAGATGTTTTGTTGAGGTTACCAGATGTTTGGAGTCTGAGTTAGAAAAAATCAGTTTAAGGAGAGTGAATTACTTAAGATTAAGGGGAAACTATGTGGGGATCTTTACAAAGCAGAATCATGTGTTTAATTTCTGTAGCTCTATGCCCCAGGAATCTGTGGCCGCCACCGGAGCTAAAGGATTAACATTGCCCATTCTGGTTTTAGAATGGAATTAGATCAGATCTTTCAAATACCTGTTGCACTGTACTCAGAGAGAAAAATCTCACTGATTTCAGTGAGGTCAGTTTACTGTGTTACTAGGATTCCACAATATATGTCTGGTTGTCAAGATTTAAAAAAACGTTTGCAAATTTTGACACTACTCTATAACATACTTACCTGAGGAAAATTCCCAGCTTAGAACATTCACAGTTAATGTTGGATAAAATTCTTCCTCAGTGATATTTTGTATCCTGCCTCTCCCTTTTATTTTAAAATATCACACACACAACAATCAAATATTTAATGAGTAAAATACTGATATATTGATTATTTTATTTACAATTTTGAAATAATAATGTAAATGATAATGGGGAAAAAAACCTGCAAGGCAACAAAACCTGATTATGGTTTTCTTTAAGAAATATAAATAAAAAAGGAGGTACTAACAATATGTTTCTGAGTAATATTGTTCATGTTAAACTGGCTGAAAATATGTCTATTTACATTGTTTATTAAACAATCAAATTTGCCTCTGGAACTCACACTCTGGAACAGTCTGAGTGTCTATGTATGTTCATATACAGTCATATGCTAATCTGTATTAGAAAAAAACTCTAAGCTTGTTTCAACTGGCTGTGAACCAAAGGGACTTAAACACTTGCATTTAATGCAGGTCAGCATTTTCTTGGGGAAATTAACATTTGTGGTGGCTAAGAATCAATGCCAACAATAACGCATTTTCATTTCATAAAGTCTTTAAAAATGTATTTGCAATGATGTGGATAATAATCCAAAAGTTGTAGTATTAATAAAACTGGAAACTTATTAACAAAAAATAATTTTAATTTTAAAAATACGATGTCACAAGTATTTAATTTAATTTAAATATCACCTTATAATAAAAAATCCCTTTTATCTGTGTTATTAAAAACATTTTACTTTGTAAATGGAAGCAATAAGGAATTGTTTTGTTTAGTTAGTTTTATTTATACTCAGAGAATTATTTTTTTTGAAACATACAATTTTAAAAATATTGGTTCTTTTAAACAGGATTCAAGTCTTGATATCTAAATAATGGTAAGTCTACAACACCTTTATTCTCTTTCATTATTGAGTGTTTCAAATATGCTACAGAAGACTCAGTCAAACTCAAATTTGAGCTTTTTACAACAAGGTGTTCTAAAATTACAATAACTAGTTTTCTGAAAATCCACACTTGTTTTCCTTTAGTGGCATAGTGTAGCATTTTCTCTGCGTAACTGCTTCAGAAATTATGTGTAATTATTTTTGTCATGTCAGTTTTATTGAATGATAACTCTGGCTTCATAAACCACATTACACAAGTGATACGAACATCTCTGTATTACAGACCATAAGACTCTCCACCAGCAGTAACACCCTTTATGTAAACTTCTGTAGCAAATTAAGGAAATGAACCCTGAAACATTTGACCGAGTGAGCTGAGTAATGTTGCCCATGTGAATTGTCCCACTGACCTCAAAGGAGTGAGAACTTTCTCATAATAGCAAAAGATTATGGTAATGCCTCAGTGCCTGCCAAAGATCTGTTCCAGGAGGATGTTTATTCTATATCATCACTGTATTTCCTTAGCATGGGCTGATTGACAATGTTGAAAGAACCAGCCTGGTCTTTTCTTGGTCCTGACAGAAAAATGTTCTTGCAGAGCTTTCCTGACCACGACGTGCTGGGCCAGGCTTTTGAAGATGCTCTAGAAGTGCTGCAGCAGCACTCTGACAGAGAAATGCAGTGTCCACCAGGTAACAAGCACCCTGATTCTACTTCATTTCCCAGCTCCCAGTTTTACAGGAAAGCACCTCTTGAAACGTACAGGTGGGGGATTAATGGGGTGTTTTGGGAGGATGAAAAGGAGGAAGACTATTTGGAGGGTTTCCACCCCTTCATGAGTACTGTGGTGAGTATCTTCCAGGTCACAGCACAGGAAAACTGTTGGACTGGCCCTGTTTGCCCTCCCCCCAGCACCAGCCGAGGTGCATTGAGCTCACTTTTCCTATAATCAGAGGATTTATGACTGTTGTGCAACAGCCTTTTTCCAATTTTAACACTAACTTAAAAATGCCCTTCTGCTATGCCATGAATCCTAATGCAAAAGAAGAAAAAAGAAAAAGACCAGCAAGTGAAATTAATTTCCTCATTTAATTTTTTTGTACACTAATATATATATCTTAAATGTTTTTATGCAGGAATGATAGTTTGAGTCTGGATAATTAATAGAAAATCATTTTTCTTGGCTTCAAGAGTTGTATACAAAACCTAAAATGCAAGAAAGCTGTAAATTGTTCCAGTTCTGGCAAGGTTTTGGTAACTAAATTACTATAAAATTTGAAATTTGTGCTTGTTGTTTTTACACTGTAAGCAGAAATGCAAGGAAAGGAAAATAGGAGGCTACACCACAAACCCTCTAAGCCCAGAACAAAGTACCTGCTGTCTTTTGCATGAAATGCATTTCATATGAGGAAGTTTATTTACGTATTATCTATTATAAAATGAAATGTAAACAAGACCAGTAGGGCTGTATCTTCAGCTGTTGTTAACAAATGTTTGGCTCCACTGCACTGGTAATTTACACATGCTGGAGGATGCACTCTGTATAATTACTTGCAATCTTCTTCCTTGTATAGTTAGGGCCCATGGAGAGAGTTATTAAACCATGGCAATGCAGTGTTTACTCTGTCCCACAGCTGCACCCACATTTCCACTTGCAATAGATGTACCCATACCCTCCAATATCTTCTGATCACCTGCAGTGGGTAATTTTTTCCAAGTGTCGTTAGTCTGGTGTTCTCCTCTGCTTCTTTTAAGTATCCCAAGGTCTTGGGTTCCTTCTGTGTCATTCTTCAGGCACTGTAGATGCTCTGATGCTCCTTCATTCGTGATTGGAGACTCTGACTTGCATTGTACTGATGGCCTGTAGAACTGCCTGACAGTCCCTTTTCCTTTCTACATGTATTTTAGAAGTCTGTAATTATCCAAATCATTATGTTTGGTGATCTGTATTGCCCTCTGTTATCTAGTAACCAAACAATTTCGTGTTACTATGAAATATCTGACATTTTATCTTTAATAAAATTGCTTTTCATTGTGAAGGCTAACAAAACCAGCCCAAGGGTGTGATCAGCAGCAGCAGTACCGATTTTGCTGGATAACTTGCTGATGTGGAACATCTTGGCTCTGGACACTTTATTATCTAGAAGGCAGCCATAGGATAAATGCGTTTTGACAGGCCAGCACCATTTTTAATTATTTGCTATTGTGGTTTTCTTTTTTTCCTTCTTCTCTTTTTTTTACTCACTTGGTTTTTGCTCCCTACTCCTAATCCCCAGGTTATAAAAACTGCCTGACTGTGATCAATCATCACCACCACCTCCGAGCAAGTCCCAGTTACTGTGCAGCACCATCTGTGGAGGAGCAAGGGTATAGCTGGAGAAACATGATTGTGAGTGAACTCATTGCTAATAATAGTCAGACATAACTGGAAAACTGATTGCTCATTTGGCATTTCTGATGCAAATCATTATGCTAACACTAACAGAGATTTGGTCTGGCCAAATTTCAGGCAGGATTCAGATGAAACTGCTTTGGGAAATATGATTGCAAATGTGCAAAATGTGATTAATGATATCTTTTTAGGAGTCAGCTGTTTGGTTCTGGTGTTCTTTTGTGGTTCATCACATAACGTGACAATTAACAAGCAAACCTACTAGGGAATTAGTTACAAGGGAAAGGGCTTCTTTGTATTACTTGGGAACAGGCAGAGAACAACTTCCAACCCTGATGTAGCTTCTGCCACTGTGAAAAACAACCATGACTTTGATTTCTCCAACAGAATTTGGCTTTAAAAGTTGTGGAAAGACCAGCATTATCTGGCCTCTGAGCACAGCTTCAGCCATTAGAGTCCATATGCATTCTTAAAAGTACTGCGAGTGTGGTCTCCAGGAGTGATGGGAAATGAAAATTGCAGGGGAGATAATTTCAGGGAAATAGGTTCCACAAAAGCCCATTTTTAACCAGAAGATTAACAACACAGCATGGGAACTACAGAGCCTGTAAGGGCTACTGTCCAGGTGGCCCTTGTCTTTTCCTAACTCTGA
The DNA here is from genome assembly GCA_014706295.1 of Lycocorax pyrrhopterus obiensis. Lineage (NCBI taxonomy): Eukaryota > Metazoa > Chordata > Aves > Passeriformes > Paradisaeidae > Lycocorax > Lycocorax pyrrhopterus. The sequence goes on along the minus strand of JACSVZ010000015.1, from coordinate 56,031,529 downwards.
AAGCTTCTCCTCCTCCACTTCCAGCAGAAGGGTTGAAGGTCCAGAGTGAGGCAGTTACACTGTTTTCCCTCCCAGTTTCTCCTCTGGTGGGCAGCTCTTGCCCCTGGACATGAATTAGTGCTGCTTGTTACTGGTACACTACGCTGAGTGCCCTCGTGGCTGAGAAAAGTCTTCCATGGGTGAGGTGATGAAAAGTTGCATTTTGAAGGCTTCAGGCAATTAATTACCACAAGTTTCTTTTTATTCAGAGAAGGTACTCTATTAGTAACTTTTTATTGTCTTAATTCTTGAAGAACAGTGCAGCGGATTTTTATGCAGATGAGAGTGTCTACCATACACTGCAGAATACTCCAGAAAGTCAAGCGATGCATGCTGCTGCTGGCCAGCCAAAAGCAGGGAAAGGTCTGTAGAAAGATCATATCTTGATGGGTATGTTATGCTACTTTAAGAAGTCTCTTGGCAAATCATGCTTTCTTCTTTTCCTTTTTTTTTTTTTTTTAACTTTTAACAGGAAAAAACATGGACATTTAATAGTGACTAGGATACAACTGCTACTTCCCATCTGCTAAATCTTATAAGAAGTGATAAATCTATTATTAACTTATTCCATTAGTGTTAGTAAATGGAAAGACAAACCAGAGATTTGTTTCACTTCAAATCATTTGGGATGAAGTCTGATGCGGAGAAGTAAATCTAGCTAGCAATAATATCTTTATCCACTTACACAACTTATTTTATTTTATTTTATGTGGTCTAACAAGCAGTGATTTTCTTAAAGGTTTTTTACATAAGCGAATATTTTTGCACACCTGATTTTATGCCTTTGTTTATTTTTTGAATCACCTTTTAGCTTTTGTCACTTCCAGTATGCAATTTTATGGCTATTTTTCTCCTCCTTCTGGTTGACCTTACTCGAATGGATATCTATTTTGCAAAGAGCTGGTCTTGTGATATTGGTCATCGCAGTTCTTCATTTTTTTACTGCATTCATTATTTGGGTTGTCTGGGGTGGGGAGGGACTCAGCATTCTTTCTATGACTTCTGGATGAGATTTTCACAGCTTCCATTCTGAGCTGTTGTACCTACTTTTGACCATGAGGCCTTTTTAAGTAGCTTCCTGATTTAGCTGCTTTTTGAAATCCCCTTTCCTCAACTTTAACCACATGGTGTCAGTTTTTGGTGCTGTCTCTTCCCATTGATACTGAACACTGTGGTCTCTGTTGCTTAATAGCTGCTGCTACTACTACTACTACTACTACTGCTACTACTACTACTGCTACTACTACTGCTATTATTTCTACCATAGACTCTTTGGAACAATGGAAGGAGTAGCCTCTCTTTCTAAGTTCTCTACTTCAGATACCTGAAATTCGCCATTGCAAATGAAAACCTTTCAAATCCAGAAATGTTTCTTTTCCAAGTCTTACCCAGTGTTGCACTGGGAAATTTTACATGTCAGTATCTGATTTGACCTTCAGTTATTACGGCTCTGTTAAACTTCTTTTCCTATTTCCTATTTCTTTTACACTGTCATCAATCTTTTTTTTCCAGAAGACAACCTGCACAAATTTTCAGAGTGACTAACTATTCTTATGAGGCTGTTTTGTGTCCTCTTACAGGTTTCTTTGTGTCCATGGTGATATTCCTGCTACAAACTGTGATTGGGTGACTATTTCCACCATACTAAATAAATTTAGTCCTCCTATTTTCTTATTGAGACATGAGAGGTTTTCTGTATACTAGCAAGTGGTGTGGCCCTTTAGGAATAGATCTGTAGACGAAACCATCAGCACTGAGGGCCCAAATCTCATATTTAAAGTGTTTCACAAAAGTTTATTTAGGGCAATCTTTAGGCTGGTCACAAGTTCTGAAGGGTACACTGACTTAGACATGCTTTTGGAAAGCATCTTTTGAGTTAGGTTTCATCTGAAGAGAGTCCAGGTCATTCACAACAAAACCATTCCATGATCTCAACTCAAGCTCAGTGGAGTGGAGGCAGCCAAAAGAGGTACTTCAGAATTTAGTTAGATGCATTCTCCCTGAGAGAATTAGGCTGCTTCAGGACAATTCAGCACTGGAATCTTATGCAGATGCTCTGAAACACCTTCTGGAGGAACTTGCTTGTCTCCAGTCACCACATAAGAAACCTGCTGGCTTAGACTGATGTTCAGGGCCTGGTACTGGAACACCACTGGCTTATGCAATGAGGTGCAGTACAAAAATTTGTTAACTGACCCCATCTCAAACTGGTGTGTAGCACTTTGGAGATAACAGCTGGGCTCTGGAAACGCAGCTGCATAAACACATAAGAGCAACTAAGCCCTCTCCAACAAAGACAGCAGCTAGAGGTGATGTGTCTAGAAATAAAAGCTTGGGCAGAAATGACAGCTGAACTAAGAGGGCAGACAGCACGAAATCAGGTGCTGCACAGACATGGCTACACTATCCTTTTGCAGCAGAAATTTAGTCAACAATAGTCTGTGGATTTTCCCCTGGTCTTATTTGTTCTACCATGGGTTTATGGGATAATTCAGGTTGGAGGGGACCTGAGAAGGTCACCTACTAAGAAGTGTCCACTGTGACAAGGCAGTGTCCTTCACTGGTTTCCTTTTAAACTTCTTAGTAATACTATATGTATTTCTAGTAGAATATATACCTCCAGTCACAGGCCAATTTTTATTTAGATAATGAAACTTTATTAATTTTTTGGAAAGTACCTCTGATTTCATGCTCTTCTTCCCAGTCCAACTGTTACTTCTCTCCTCTTTCCTTATCACCAGATACAGAATTACTGTCATCCCTGACAGATGTCTTGGCTTGACCTCAGTGTTCCTTAGCAACTGTCACTTTTCCCCTGTTCCTAGTTTAAAATAGCCACACAAGACAAGACTTTATGAGTTTTAGGTGCAGCTGCTTATTTCCACTTTGGTAAAAGTGGAAGATGTTCTTCTGCATAGATTCTCTCTTCTGCAAAATGTTCCTCTTTGTCTGATAATCTTAAATTCTTCCTCCTTACAGCAGCTTCTTGATCACCCTTGGCTTTGGAAAGGGAACTAGAAATACTTCATAGAGGAGGATCCACAAGATCTAAGTGAAACTAAATAAGCCTCACTAGGAAACTGAAGTTTGAAAACTGAGCCTGTGGAGAGAAGCACTTAGTTAATTGGCAAATATTTCAGTACTAAGCTTGCTTTATTCTGCATGGGAATGCAAGCTGACACTTCTGCAGATTTTTAAAATATCATAGGGTACTAGAAGATCTAGCTCCTTTTTGACTACATGAGGTTTCTGGTTAAAAACTAGCCTTCTTTTCCTGCTCACCCACTGGCCCTTTCTTTTATCAGAGACTACCTTGCATCCCCAAAACATTCTTGAAACAAACCTGACACAACTGAGCCATCTCAAAATCTCTGGATTTTGATTAAACAGGGAAAACATTTATTCAAAAACGTTCAGATTGGCTCTCCAGAACCTCTCTCCTGCCCTGTCTGAGAATGTAATTTCTTAGTGTGAGTTCCTTGACTGTGCACCTGCACAGTATGTGTCTGAAGACTGATGAAAGTGGCTGCTGAGACCTACCACACAGTCGAGTCACCAGATACTTGTCATGATTCCCACATAACCTGCTCTTGAAACTCTGATGACCAAATCTCTTTCTTTCACCACAGATCTGTACTCACTTCAGAACTAGACCATGGTGCTGATAATGTCAAGGTTGTGGGTTTGATCCCTGTATGGGCCATTCACTTAAGAGTTGGACTCGATGATCCTTCTGGGTCCTTTCCCACTCAGACTGTCCTGTGATTCTGTGTTGCTCCCATCTCCGTGATCCCATTTGCTGTTGCTAGTCTTCCACTGAATAGTTTATACTGATCTTTTAATTTGGGACAGGGTACTAGGTTTGGCTATGCTTTTGCCTCTAAGACCCTTTCCAGGAAAAAGACAACTGCTCGTCTTTTAAAGCAAGCATGAGTTCTGTTCTGATCTTTTGCAATTTGTTTGTTTATAGGTAGAAAAAAACTTCGCCTATTTGAATACCTCCATGAGTCTCTGTATGATCCAGCTATGGCAAACTGCATCCAGTGGGTGGATAAACCAAATGGTGTCTTCCAGTTTGTCTCCAAAAACAAGGAGAAACTTGCAGAACTGTGGGGAGAAAGAAAGGGAAACCGCAAGATCATGACTTATCAGAAAATGGCCAGAGCACTGAGGAATTATGGAAGAACAGGTGAAATCATTAAGATCCGTAGGAAGCTGACATACCAGTTCAGTGCTGTTGTTTTAAAGAGACTTGCTCCGTCTTATTTCTTGGGAAAAGAAACAATTTATCATCCCTACATTCAATCTAATCAAGAATATCAGTGTGCAGACGACTGGACCAGTTACAGTAATTACATGTACAACAATGGTTATGCATTACAGCATGTTAACAGCTAGACTTACCTGTCACATAAACAGGCCTTTGTTATCCAGCCATACTTTCCAGCACTTTCTTCTCTGTACATAGCTTTTCCTTTAAGATATCATACAAACACGTGAAGAGGAAGGTTTAAAAAATTGCATTGGCCTGGTTTTGTTCCTTTTGAAGTTAGTGATATACAGTCATTGCCTGTTGAAGTAATCCAGCAGCAGTAGAACACATTCTATTCTCCATGATGCTAATCAAAGGAATTACTGTAGTTTCAAGCAGATATATTCAAGAACAGGATCAAGGCTTTTGTCTGTTGGTGGACATCAAAGATCCCTTTGTGACAACACTCACTGGAAGTTTTATGCATATCTCCAATCAGAATTTAGATGATGTTGTACCATGGTTGCTGCACTCCCTAAACTAGAAAGGGAAAGATTTGCCAACTGCATGAAGCTGCTGTCTGCTTTTTTCAGCAATGTTCTTTATAAAGCACATTTTCGGAGTGAACGCCTGGATGAACAATAGAGTCCACATGAGGGTACACCTGTTGACCAAGTTGTTAATCCTTAATCACTTAAAGTAACATATCTTAGCACAGATCCTGACATGTGGTATTAGGATTGCCAGATGCACATTTTACTGTTGGTAGTGGATTCATTGGGACCATGAGAGAGTCAGTAAAGGATTGTGCTTTTCATTAGGTTTTGTGCAGTTCTTCCCCCACTAATATGAGAAACTCCACTTTTCTCTAGCAGTTCTGTACTCACCTAACAAACATAGCTTTGCCATTTATTTTAGGAGTTATAACTTTATAAATAAAATTTCGCTTCTCCAGCTCTTTTTCTAAATGGGAATGTAGCTGAAAGGCTCAGTGATTTTACACTCTCTTCCTGGGGAAGAAGAATGAAATTTAGGTAAAAACAGAGTATTAGCCCCTTATGTCAGGATAATACCTATAAATCTACTTTTTCTCATACTTCCGTTACCTGATCAACTTGTATCATCATATGATTTCTCTTTTGTGCTAAAATATTTCAATTCAACTGTATTCAGTTCCAAGTTCTGCATTTTGCAATGTGTAGGCCTGGATATTAATAAAGACGAAAATATTTTGTGTGGAGAGGTATAAATAGTGGCCTGATATGTCTGAAGAAACTCATTGACTTGGATAGTTGCCCCTTGCTCTGACTCCTGTTTACTTGTACAGGGTTTTAATTTTATGTAGTAGATACAGTGCAACGCACTCTGCCTAAGCAAAATTCAAATTTTAGGGTTGGTACTTTGGTAAGATGAAAGTTGTCTGATCTTAGAAGTATGAAGCACGTTAACTAGCACTAAAAAGAGACCCACACTTTAAGTCAGGGGGGTTGGACCTTGGTGGAGTGAGCTCTGACTCTTCGGAATGGGTGGTGGCTCTGGACCCACAAGATGGCACCAGTGGACAGCTTTTCACACCGGGGCTGTGACACTTGCAGGCCTCCAGGTCATTTGTTCTCCCAATGTCCCTTTAGTTGTTGGGTTTTTTTTCTTCCCCACCAGGTTTAGATTTTTTATCTTCCTGCACGGCACTGCTGCAGATGTGGCAGAAGCAACACTGTGCCTTTGAAAATCACCACCTGTCGAGTTCCAGCTGTGGCAGATACAGAAAGTGTCATGACACAATGGTGACACGAAGCCCACGAATTCAAGCAGATGCATTGTGCCAGCAGGTCACAGCTCTGTGCTGACCATCCTGGACAATGATCAGTTTTACATCTGAAGATCAGCCTCTTCTCCAAAATAAATCTGTCTCAGCCAATATGGCTGAGGGTGATGCGTGAGGAAGAAATAAAGCTGATATTTCTGATTTACACTTCAGAATTCCTGCAAGCAGAAATTACATCAAGAGCCTTACAGACTCTGTGAAGGAAGCAGAACTAGAGCACTTCAGTCACGTATTTTATCTACCCCATCTTGCCCAGCCTATGTAGTGCTCACATATGTGTTCGCTGTTCAGTAGACCAAAAGCAGGAGAGATTCTTAGCTTCCAGATGAAAAATAATTTTATTTCGTTTAATTTGGCTTGAATTTGACTCCAGTAAACTTTTTCCCTTTGGCAGCACTTTGAGCACCCATCAAGTACCTGCTTCCACCTTGTCAGACTCCAGATGTGCATTCTGGTGGCAGATGGGTCAGACTGCCCTGCCATCCCACATGTAGATGGAGGCTGTCTCATGGAGAACATTGTGTTACCAATTCCCACTGCTTACAAGCTGAGATCTTCTATCACATCACAGACCTGCATGTGTGGGTTTACCATTAGTGCATTGCTTAGTGAGTATGAAAAGAATGGAAAATATTACAAACAGTGGTTAGCTTTTTTTCCCAAGAAACTGCCCCATGGATTGTTGAAGCATTCTAAGTGCCACATGTAAACAAAACTATGTATTATTCTTTTTTTTTCCTTTGTTTGTTTTGGTTTTTGTTAGTGAGAGCTGCCCCTTCATTCTTGGTAAGATCTAAACAATCATAGTTAATTACCTAATAAATGACTGACTGCAAACACACACTGGTGTATCAAGGTAACACTGAAGCTCAAGCTGGCTGTTCAGGCTATTTTCTAGTTATGTTTCATTCATGGCAATTTCCCTAGTTTCCAAACTTTCTTTTATGGAGAAGGTCATGGCAAAAGCCCACATTGTCTCTAAACTGCAGGAGCAGATTCCTGCACCTGTGACTAAGCTGAGGGCAATGACGTTGCGTGTGCCTGCTGCTGTCTGCATGAACACATTTGATTGAGAAACTGGACAGAGTTTGGGATCAGAAAACAAAATTTGCACTTGAAATACTTTTTGGACAATGGTCTTCAGTTTTCCTTTCACTCTGCATTTCAGACTGAAATATTTCCTGTAGAATTCCATTAAACATTGTGGTTAAGGTCTCACATATTTTACAGAAGGCCTGGCAAACTGAATAGCGAGTGCACTATGCAGGGAAATCTCTTGTTGATAGTGACAGCAGAGGGCGTTTGCCAAGAGGCATCGTTTTCTTGGGCTTCTTAGGTCCAGCAGAGCTCCCTGAGAGTTACCAGCAGGCCTTCCTGCAAGTGACACTTCACAGGCACTTCACTTCCACCTGTCTGAAGACCTCTGCTGAAATCTACCACCGTTTTAGATCTTATTTCACTCAACTTTTAGCTGTCTTACCTACTGACTTGCTGTGAATTTCATGTGGCATAATTTGGACCATAAACTGGCAGCAGTACCTGTCAACTCATTCTTGGTTTATAAATGCACATCAACCAGCAGCACAGTGCCTATCTTACGATATTGTCCCGTCTTTTATTGTGTCACCTTCACCTTCACTGGTAGATTTCAACGGGCTCTGTGAAAATCCCATTATCCCCATGGTATCGGCAGTTAGAGCAGGGCATGCATGAAGCACGGTCAGATGTGCATGGATAAATGGCAGGTGAGGAGAATTCCAGCATCCAGAGCCTGTCCTGCAGACAAAAGTCAGGACTGTCATGTGCTGATCCAGTTTCCTGCTGCTTCTGAGGCATCAAAAGAAATAAATAACAGAATCCAATCCATGCATTGAAAGTGCCCAAGAGAGCAGTGCTCCACTGACTCATGCAGCACACCTGGAGGCAGCACAGGCTTTTTGCGTAACTCAACAGCTCATATGAGATTTGAATTGTTGGAAGAGAACTCTGAGATCATCGAGTCCAGCCATTAACCCAGCACTGCCAAATCCACCACGAAACCATGTCCCTAAGCACCACATCCAAACATCTTTTAAATACCTCCAGAGATGGTGATGCAACCAGTTCCCTGGGCAGCCTGGTCCAGTGCTTGGCAACTCTGTCAGTGAATAAATATTTCCTGATACCCACTCTAAACATTCCCTGGAACAACTTGAGGTCATTTCCTCTTGTCCTATGGACAACTTTTTGCCTGAGCAGAGAATTTATTTTGCTTTTTTGTACTGAAGGAAGTTATATCTAATAATGACAGTTGGGAACTTCAGACCAGGCAGCTTTGATGCTGGGCATACATTTTAAAATACCACTCTCCCAAGGCAATCCAGCACCTAAGAGGCACCAGCCACCTTGTTAGGAAGTTACACATTGAACAGTCAGTGTTGATACAATGGATTATAAGGTGAATTACAGTGCAACCAGGCTGTATTAGCAAGATGCCATCAAACTGCACACAGAGTGTAAAGTGATGGACGGAAAAGTAGATTCCTTATTTGACATTCCAGAAACACATAACCTGAGCCAAGAGTTCAAGAACCACAATGAAATGAAAAAGACTGGCAGCTGCTTGTTTGTCAGGATATCTCTGTGTAGAATTAGAGGCTTTAATTACATATAGGGAATATTAATAACAGTTCAAAGTGGAATGTAGCTAATCATTATGGTACTATCTCCAAGCAGAGGGATGGTGAAGCCATACAAGATTTTCTTTCAGAGGAAATGAAAACTCAGCAAGTCTATTTAGAGTACTAGCAGGGTGTAACAGTCTGAGGATCTGGGTTGACTTTTCTGCCTCATTAGAGCAGAAAAATTCAATCACAATTAGAAGACACAATTCTTTACAGATTTGGCTAGTCTCTCAAGTCATCCTGAGATCCAGAAAACACAGGAGATGGCTTAAAAACAATGAGAATAAATAATAATAATAATAGTAATAATAATAATAATAACAACAACAACAATAATAAATATAGTTAGGTGGTTTGCCTTCTAGTTTTTAACCTTTCTAATTTTATGTTTCCAGTCTGTACCCAGCAATGTTGAGGCTAACGCTCTTCAGAAAGGAACCAACAGCTGGCAGAGCTGAGGTTGTTGGAAAAGCAGCACAATTGAAGAGATGCAGAATAGTGAGGAGAACCCCATCTTCTGTACAAGCATCAACATGCTTCATAATGAGGCAAACTCATCCACTACCAGTGGTCATTGACTTGCAGAGAGGGATGAAGGAGTTGCTTCTTCAGGGTATTGTTTGGCATACGGGAAGCATTTAATTCCCTCTCTCACCTCTGTGCAAAAAAAAGTCACTTCTTACATAGCTGTGGTCTACAGAGCTGAACTGTATGCCAAACTTTAAATTTAAATTCCTTTTGTTACATCAGTATTTCTCTCTCCTTGTGTGAGTTCTTATTCCTTGTGGGTCTCTGAGAAATCCACATTTACTCTGGAATAAGCCTTACGTGAGTATACTGCCAGTGGTCAAAGTGGCAGGACTTTTTTATCTGGACTAAGCAAAGAAATGTTTTAGTGAAACAGCTCTGCAGGATTTGGACGGTTGCAGGCTGTAAGTAACTGGAAGCATAAGTCTTTCTGCTTTCTGTATTGATTTCTCTCAGATACAGAATGCTTTAATTTCCAGTGTGTATCTGTCAGTTTGATTTCTTCTTATATTTTTTGAGTCCCCGGGTAGCTGTAATTCAGCCCTTGGCCTGCCCTCTGACATGGTGAGGACAGCAGCACACAATCAATGGCAGACTTGCTCCTATTAATCTTGTTCACTAAGGGCCTGATTCTCCTTCTGCAAAGGGCAAGAGGACAGTTCACACCATCTTCGGAGTAGGCAGGAGAGTGTCCCAAGCACTAATGGCTTCAGCAGCAGGTGTTCCAGTGTACCCACATTAATCTTCCCCTTCGCTGAGATTTAGAGTTTTGCCACCCTCTACTTGGCTGAAGTCAGATATCCATGAAACCTGACCCTCCAGCGTAAGGTGTGAAAGGTGTTGCCACCTGCCATAAACTCTCCATTCATTTTAATTACAAGAAAAAATAACAACCAGTTCACTTGAAAAAATGACACCTTTAAAAGTGCTTAAAATTACCTTAAACTCTTATATTCATGATCTTTTAATGAGACTGGAAGGAAAAAGCACTAATCTACCATGAGGAAAGTGAATTTCTTACTTTCCAGTGGAAAAGCTCTGCCATTCTTATGTTTTTTATGTTTCCAGATACAGATGTTGGGTTTGGGTCAGAGAAATGAGTCCTCAGCCCGAGATTTGGGCCAGAACCTTTTGGAAGCAGAGGAGCCCTTGTCTGAGAGACACAGTCTGCCAAGGCCACGAATGCCTGCACTGGGACTGGACATGAACATGTGCCTTCATACTACTGTGTCATAGTTAATTTTTCAACAGCAGCTGTTAAAAGATATCCAGAGGCCTGGAATGCAGCAGTACTTCCTGGGAAGGTCGATTAGGCTTCAGTCCTGCAGGGATTTCCATCTGTAAGTCGTAATTTTGTGTGGTGGAAAACTCATGTGCCTTCTAGGCACAGGCTCGTAGAGAGGAGACCCCTTGGTTAAATGCAGTCCAGCTTGTCAGGAGCTCAAGAAATACACAATTTATGTGATGACACGACCAAACATGACATTTAATTCATGTGGATTTTCGAACAGTTGGGGCATACATGTGTGTGCCTAACTCCAGCACTCAAAGTGACATGTTTAAAGTTTTTATATATTTGCATCATTTATGTTGATTAATACAGTACATATGCATGCACATAAAAGTTTATGTGTGACTCTTGGACACCAAAATAGCAAATGTTTAGATTTTCTGTATAGATTGAAACAGAAAGAGAGAAAGGCATGGGCTATTTGAATCCTTTCTATCTCTTTAATATATCTATTTGTTGCTGTTCAATTGTTTGTGTAAGTGGTTCATCAGATAGGTGAACTGTGTCTCATGAAAATACTTTTCATATCACGTTGCCCTTTGAAAATGAGTCTATTTTTAAATTTTTGTATGATTTATGTGTGTTGGACAGGATCAAATTTTAATTTCAAGGTGGTGAGAGGTGTGAGCAGAGACACAGCAACTTGCTCATAGGTATTCATTCCAACTTCTAGTAGTACTCAGAACTGTTACTGTTCTAATTGTTTTGAGGACTTTGCATTATGGTACAAAAGAAGTAAAGCAACTCAACTTTATTTTTAGCTGTACTTTTGCTAATATTTGATGATGAATGAAAAAATTATTTGTAGAGTAGTTTGAAACAAAACTATGTATGATTAGATATTTGCCTAAAAGTCAAAAACGGTGGTGCTTTGAACTGGTTGGAAATAATTCTACTCAAATGCAGGATAGAAGGGATGTTCTTTCCCAGTAAATGCATATAAAGAAACCATTTTCATACCTAACATACCCACCCATATCATCTTGTAGATAAAATATCTCAATAAAATTTGTGTTTTCTTATCTTTGTCCTGATTTTCACATAGGTTAGATTCTTTGCAGTGGCTTAATATTTCATTAGGAAATTCAGTTTTATTTCATGTTTCCCTAGGCCCTGCATTGCCCCAAAGTGACTCCAGTTGCCCACCTCTGCAGGGATAGGTCTCACCCCATCCCAATTTGCCAGAGGTGTTGCTCCAGTTGATCAAGACTTTTGTAAGCAGGGAAATATTAGTCCAGGGCATGTTCTGTGAAAAAACACCTGGGTGGGAGCTATCATGCTATGCTTCATGCATCCACCTCTGAAGGTAAAATCATCCCCCTCTGAGCTGCCATGAGGAGCTGCAGGAGTGCAGGAGAAGAAGGACACTGAGGTTCCCAGAAGCATGTCAAGGCTTCCAGAGCATCCTGGTGGGGTTGGTCCCAGCAAGTACCAGGATGTAGGAGTACAGGCTTTTTTTTTTGCTTTTTTTTTCCTTTCTTTTTTCTTTCCTTTCTTTTTTCTTTTCTTTTTTTTTGCTTTTATTTTTTTTCCTGTGTCAGCAGCTGTGACTGCCTTTTCGTACTGCAATCAGCCCTCATGACAGGATTGCAGAAATCTATGGTGCTGCTGGGCCACTTCAGTTTCTGGTTTCCAGCAGTGGGCCATGCCAAATTCCTGGGGAAAGGTGCAGGAAAGGCTGGCAGTGTTTGATGGCAAGGATAACCTGCCTTGCAGGGACACCTCTTCTTTGATGCTCTTTGGTAGCTGCAGCATTGCAGGAGGGTTGGAGGTCTTACTCAGTCCCAGAGGAGTCACAAGTTTAATCAGAGCATTTCAAAAAGAGGCACCCAAAGGCTTCATATACTGCTTTGATCAGGATCTGAATACTCCCAGTTAATTAATTATCTTGTTATGACTAGTCTGGACTAGGAGTCACAAAATCGACATTTCAAATTCCAAAAGGCATTGCAGCTTGTCTGCTCCATTTAGGGACAAGCACATTGGGAAGTCTGTGCTCAGACCCAGCTCCCTTGTACTCCATGAGAATGAGGGTTATTAAAAATTGGTGTTTGCATTTGATTGTTTCTTCAGCTCAATGTTGCCAGGAAGCACTCTTTTGGGTAGGAGTATTTATTGCTGTTTGGTTTTCAGCCTTTTTCTCTCTTGTCCTGTAGCAACACACGTCATGCTCTTAATACCTTGCAAATATACTCGCTAGGTAACAGAGAAACAATGCAGGCTCTTGCCAGCTGTCAATCATATGATCAAAAAGCTCAGCACTGTCTGTCCCAGGTCAGTGATGAATTTGCATCCAGCCTTGTCCGACACTTTCTCGCTCTGGATATTAAACAGAGTATTTAGATGTGGAAAAACTGAAATCAGAGCCTTTGTCACAAATTTATGAGCTTTAGTCCTTCACAGGTTGCTGCAGAGATCTGTTCTTTTTTGTCTGAGCCAGGTAGAAGCAATGTCACCTTCACCACTTTACCCTGCATGTGACTTCAGTTGATCTTGATCCACAGCCAAGATGCTGAGTGCTAACTTTATGATTCAAGCTTTGGTATGCAGAAGATGGGAACAAAAGTGTAAGACTTCAGATTACACTTTGGCAAGGTCTGCAAAATTCAACACTAAACCCCTTTAAATCCTTTTGGTTAAAGCTTCATTTTTTAAAGGTTAATGACCTTTTGATCACCAGAATGAGTTGCTGCAGCAAATAAAGGGCATAAATTGGATCATAGTAGAGCTATTAATATTTCCTTCATGCTCTTTGTACGCCATTTAAGATTTAGCTTTAAAAGATGGGTTTACTCACACAGACAGAAGAACTTGCTCTGCTATCCTCTTTAGGAAAAATGTGAGATGCCAGATAATTGACTACTTCTTCTTGTAGGGACCTGAGAGCTCCGTTAGAAGCCATAGTCCAGGGACCTTGGGTTTATTATATTTCCAGCAGGAAGGACAGATAAGACGTAAACAATGCTCCTTAATTTTGCTGAAGCTTTATTTCAGAGATCTGGGAACACAAATACCTGTGGGAAGGAAAGATTCCCCTTTTGGTATAAATCAATTGTGGCAGTGTTCTAACTGTGTCCATGAGCTCATACACATGGCATTTCTGTAAGGAACCTTAGGCCAGTGTGTGCTGAGCTCAGTGTACTGTTAATATCATTCCTAATGCCTTTCCTCCATCCTTTTCCCTCCTCTCTGGTCATCTCCCATATTTTGGCCCTTTCTAGTCCCATGTTCCTCAGCCAGTACTTGCTAATGTTCTTTCTCTGTGGTCCTTCCAGAAGCTTCTAGCCTCACTGTCTACCAGCCTTCCATGGTATGGGTTCATGTCTGACATTGGATGGACCTAGAGAAAGTTTTAGCATGCCTTTGATCCAGGACAACTCCATGCTCGGTGTGCTGGCAACGCTAACATATCAGCTTTTCCCTTTTCCAGTAACTGTACCACATATCTGTGTGTAAGGCATACCTCATCTGCTTCCTCTTGCTAGACGTGAATGTTTTATAGCTTTGTGCAGAAATTTTTCAGCAATGGAAATAGAAACACTGATGTCAGTTCTTGATAAGTTGCTCGTATCAAATCACATCCCACTGGTAATGTGGCATAGCTCTTTCTTACAGAAGTATTATGTGAATGGATGCCCGAAATAACATTTGGTGTTATTAGGAGTATCAAGGTCTCATCTGTAATAACAATAACTACTGAAAATCCTGCAGGAATAAAACAGATGATGGTTCTTTAATAAATTTTAAAAATTGCATGAATTTCTTTTTAATTTCCTTGTGTGACATGACTTACTGAGATTGTTGCAACCTCATCATTAAATGTCACCAGTGATAACATAAGCTTCAGAAAAAGCAATCTTCATGAATGTTTCAGGCCTTTTCTCCAGCTACAAAAATTATATAAAAGTCATTTCTCAAATGCTAAGATAGAGTAAAGAGTCCATTACTTTCTTCCATAGTTTCCCTGTAAGTTTCCCTGAAAACATTTCTTCTGCCACCTAAAAGTCAGCGATCGCCACTACGGTACCAGGTAAATTAGCAAGCAAGATTCAATTCAGTTGTTAGGAAAAATTTTGGGAGTGTGAGGACAGGGAAGCAATGCAGGACATCTCCAGGGAGGGTACACGTCCTTCAGCCCTGGAGCTGTTTGTGGTCAGGTTAGGAAAAAACCCCAGGAATGATGCAATAGTAGGTGATTTTGCCTTAGGATAGGGACTGCATGAAACAATCTTTTGAGATTTCTTCTAGCCCTGTTTTTTTTACAATTTTATGTTACAGTATTTGCTAGTGCAAATAATTATGGGAGTAATAAGTAATCTTAAGTAATAATTGCAGAATAGGAGCTGTCAATAAACATTGAAACCTGTAGGTACGAGAGAAAAAGTGTCAAAACTTATGAAAAGTATAAAATAAATGATCACTGTAGCTTATTTAATTAAAATGGAATTAAATCCAGCTGAAGGAAACTGAAATAAAATTCTGAGAAGACCATTAGAAGCTTAGTGGTGCTTCTGTTTACCTCTAAGCATCCATTGACATATATGTGTAAATATTCATACAACATATGTACATATTGACAGGGATCTTTATTTGGATTGGGTGTAACTGTATGAACATAGGTCCTGAGTTTCACCTTTGAGATTAGCTTCTCAGATCATAGGCTGGAGGAAAGAGTATTTGAGTAACGTAGGTTCTGTCCTCACAGTATGCTAAGGCCCTGCTCTGCTTAGCCGAGCAATTCATGCAAGAGGAGGCTCCCCTAAGTCTGGCAGGGCTCTGACTGCTTAGATACAGTTGGGAATCAGCTGGGGGTGAAGGCTTGGTCATTTGGGAAGGCATCACTGGGCTCCATCTCAGAAAACAAACTGATCCTACTTGATTTTGAGAATTTCATTTCCACCACTGGTCTCTGGAAGTGACAATGTGCTCTGAGGGAACGATTCTGATGCTCAGAAATTATCGAGTGAGCCTTGGCAGAGAAGGGAATTGCAGCATACCTGTGTGGTTCACAATTCTTTCTCATTTAAGTGTTTGCAAGATTCTCTAGAAGGGGGAAGAACTTCATGGTTTTTTGCCAGCTTACTGTGTCTTTGGTTTTGCTCACAATTTCTGTGACAAAATCCCCATCGATGGAGAATTATTCAGTGCTCACCTCAGCCTCTAGCCTGAACTGTGACTCTCAGTTTTGACTGAGTAGCAAGTCCCACTCTGAAACTGCTAAGCAAAGAAGGCAATTGTACATTCACATCAGAGCAGGGAGCACGACCTTTCCTTCATAAACCATTGCACATGTTACAGCTGTGACAGCTTCTCACACTGGGTCCTGCATTAAACACAAGGCAGGGAGAACTGCCCTGCAAACACTTGCTCCAGCCAACATACTCATTCCCATGGAGAGCCATCAAAGCCAATTTTGCACAGGATTGTCCTCAAGGAAGTAAAGCTGGCACTCGAAGCAGCCCGGGTGAGCATGCTTCTAGGAGGACCCATTCTCAGAGCTCTCTGCAGCTCTGCACAGTGCTCACAGAAGGGACTGCATAAAATTTTGCAGTGCTAGCAGGGATTAAATTCTCTGTGCCAGACACAGACAATTATAGAACCTTATCCTTCAATTTTTTTCTCCCCCCCTCCCCCCCCCCCCCATCCTTGGATCATAAAGGGCAAAGACATTGATAGGCAGCAGTTAGGCACAGAACTATGCCTAATCAGGCAGTCTCTGTGTATTAGATTTCCATATACAAATTCATAAGCGATGGTGACATTTCAAGGGGTTTTCTAGAATTTCCATAACCTTTCTCTCTGTATCTGCTGTGTATGCTAATGGACACATGAGTACATGAACTATAAAACCAACACTGCTGTTCTGAAATTTTGCCTGTGGTCCCATCCATCCAGCCATTAGAGGCATCCAGAAATACTAGAGAAATACATAAAGCTCTCAGAATCCATCTGTGAAAAATTATTAGACCAAATAGGTTGTGTCAGAGAAACTGTAGACATATGGGAAGCGCAGTTGCTCAGGAAGATTAAAAATTTATTGGATCTTGATCAAATGCACGTGCAATGGCCTTGCATTGCCAGGAGGAGAGAGCAAAGCAGAGCGCAGCAGAGAGAATGGGGACCTGCCAGTGGCTGCTGCCCTGCTTTGTGTGGGGCAGGAAGCCGTGCCACAGCACACAGATAACGCTGTGCTCGAGGAGAGTGGGAAAGGGAGATCAGCCAGCCCATGGCTGAGCTGTGGCGGCAGCTGAGACCAGAACATTCCTTTTCAATCGGATTTTCCCGGCATGCAGCTTCTAACGCGTTCTCTCCTAGAACTGCAAGGAAAAATCAAAGCAGTTTTAATGTCTTCCAATTTGAAAAAAGGAGGAGACATTACCACGCCTTTCCATTGCTTTATTGGCTTATGGAAAGAAAGAAGAATTTATTTTGATGCCACACAAGAAGAACCATGTCTGTTTTTCATTTTGAATTCAAAACCTGTGCATAAGGAAAAGGAAACCAAACTTGCTGTAGCTCTGTCCAAGCGGGTCATACAGGCTCTGTCCAGGTAGAGGCCTACACATATTGCCTGATTTTGCCGAGAAATGCTTTCCAACAAACCCATCCCATACAGAGTGGAGCGGAGGAGGTCTGTTCTGATGCAGTTTTGAGTCACTTCAGTACTGCCATGAGCTTATCCCAGTAAAATGTTTGGTGTGTACACACTAATCCATGGGTATAATGCATTAGTAAATTAAGCACTGATTCCATCTCTTGAGACACTGAATATTGAGTTTCTCTTTCTTTAAAGTTCTTCTAAGTGTGCTCCTTCAATGTAGCTCATCTCAGCAGCCTGTGGTCAGCATTCCAACAAAATGAAAGGAAGCATGAAAGCATGACTTTATATGCAAAGCATGTATGAGGGGACAAACAGAGGAGGGAAAAAGAAAGGGAGAAATAGAAAGAGAAAGTGAGAAAAAGAGAGAACAGGTGAAAGAAAAGGACGGAAGGAAGAGAGAGACCAGAGAGGAAAAGAAAGACAGATAGAAATGTCAAGCAGGAGAGTCTACTGTATTTTACTACGTCTATCCCATGTTTAATTTCTGAATTATGTTGATCAAAACCCATTTTGCCTTGTTATGAAGAAAATACTTTGGCAAAAAGATACCCTTTAAAGAAGTACAAGGACTTTCTGTAAAGACACATTATGTGTGTAAAGTGTTTGCTTGTCACTTTATTGAATTCTTATCCAGGCGTTATTTAAACTGTTTCCATAGGGCACAGGTCTTTTTTATAAAAAACCCACCCACTCAGATACCATATTAAAACAGGCTATCAGATTTCTTTGGCATTGTCTCATTCACAAATCCCCCTTGGCTTTAAGCCAATATATTTGTCTGCTTTATCCAAGTAAAAATAGATGCTCCTCTCAGGTTTTGCCAATATTCTACCTGGAACTGAAGTCAGGCTGCCAGATCTAGAGTTACCCAGTTTTCTCTCTGGCCTGTTTAATGATCACAACATTTCTGTTCTTTCACTTTGTCTTTTTTCCAACTTTTGACATTTACAGAAGCTTTGACATTACAGAAGCTTTCTTCTGAACATGTGCACAAGTGTCAGTGCTGCTAGAATAGTTGTACGCTACCACCTCTTCAACAGTAGCCTAGGCTTCTTTTTTTCATTATTGTACCCTTGTAAGAATTAAGAATTAACGAATTCTAAATCTCTTGTTGCTGTTATCCTCCTGCACCAGTGCTGTGCTGTGCTGTCCTCCTCTACAAAGTTAGAGTTTCCATCTTTTTTTCCCCCTTCCTCTTTTCCTGGTGTAACAGGACTAGGATGCAGCTTTTGTGCAGAGCTCTGAGGAACAGAGGATAGATAAGCTGGGCTGGGACAGGAGTGAGCTGGCGGTCTGAGTCGGAGGCAAACCTCCGAGCAGAGGGATCCTCCTTGCATCACCCTTGCTTCCAGGAGTTACAGAGAAGGGGGAGAAGTAATCTGTCACTAATCTGCTTTCTCATGCTAGCTTAGCCACTCTGCGGGGCAGACAGCAGTGAGGGGGCAGAGCCAGCCACCGCCTGTCTCTCCCTCCCCAGCTCTGAGCCGGCCCTACTGAAAGCTGCTCTCTGAATCCATGGACCCAACCACCACTGCTGTGTGGAAAAGGCTTCTCGTTTCTCTGATACTTGCTCTGAATTAGACAGCTAGAGAAGTGTCTAGTTATACTTTAAATAAGTGCCAAAACTGCAGTGGTTATTCAAGTCTTGTCAGAGCCTCTTGGCTGGAGTTATCATGAAACCTCTTATTAAACAGAAATCCCATGGTTTTGGCACAATATGTGCTTCTAGTTTCTAGCAGGGAAACAGCTGTCTTTCCTTCCAGAGGTCTGGCCATAGCCAGCAGTGGGGAATAAAGAGATAAACACAAATTAAAGATACCTTTAAAACAGCATGCAGGAAAGCCTAGGGCTGTTGCAAAAGCTTGGAGCCACTCCTGTTTTATCTGACTTTAGATATGTCCTCTCTGATTTCCAAGAGCACAGTGACTACTATGCAATGTAGCCCCTGCCTGCGGCTGCCCAGACAGCGGGTGTCTCCTGCCTTGCGATTCCAGGGATAGTATGAAGACTTCCATCGTGCCATCACCTTGACATCATCAGGAACAGCAACTGCTTGTTCTCCTTGTGATATATTACTCTGAAACAACATAAATGTCAACTGGCTGCCTGCACATAATGCACTGGGAGAACACAGCATTGCTCTGAGCCTCCGGCTTCGTTCTGGAGCAACTGAAATGCTGGTATCTTTAAATAATTAAGCAGAAGTAGAATATTGCAATGTAAGTAATAGTCAAAATCAAATTAGCTTTTTATTTGTTGTGCCACCTCCTCTTTCACACGGCTAGGAGGATTTTCCATACATTCTTACCTCTGGGTGCCAGCCAGTTTCGCGTTGATTGTGCTGGTCCTGGTCATTGGCATAAAGCTGTATTCATTTGACTCAGGATTCTGTCTCAGAAAATAGTCCGAAATAAAAAATACTAAATGCTGCTTCCTCCCGCACTGTAGTGGGTGTCTTGAGGCGCTGTTTGGTTTTGAGGAAAATGGTTTATAAAAAAAGTGAGAGTCAGTCTTTGTGTTATGGTTAAACATCAATCAGAAAGGGAACCCAGGGCTTTTCCTGAATGACAGAACTATCCTTGGCAAAAAAATGTATAAAAATTCTAAAATTAAATAGGAATATCTGTATGCTTCAACAAAGAGTTACTATTTTTCTGTAATGCCTTCAACAATTTTGTAAAAGACGAGTTCTTTTCACAGAAACGTGAGTTTGATACACCATAATTATCTTAGTTTGAAATCGCATAAATAATTGTTCATGATAAATCTGGTTAATTTTAATGGGTGAACTTAGGAAAACTCAAGTTTTAAAAGGTTCCTCTTAAGCAGGCAGAACCCACGTTCTGATCTTGACAGTACACCTATTCTTCAGTTCCTGGCTGGGGTGGTGGAAACAGATTTGTGACTGTTCTCAGGACAGTTCAGAAACAGCAGATTAGAGCTGAGCCTCCAGATATTCAGAGATTAAATCCATCCTGCCATGGCTGCAGTTTTAAGAAAACTATTTCAAGGACTGAATACAGTATAGTCATGGTAACACAGAGTTCTGTACAGCCTGCAAAACCCCTCCAAATATCTATCCAACCTCTTGTGTGGGTTTTGCAGCCTGTACTGTATTCCTGCCTGCCACAGCTAAATCTGCTGCCACTACCCAGTTTAAATACAGGTGCATGTCCTTTAAAAGGGTAAGTGTGCATGGCAGGACCTACAGTGCACTCATCACTAGAATGCAATTTCTTGTATTTAAGTTAGTGGACCTATTCTTGCAAACCAAGTTATTCACACACTTACGTGTTCACTTGGTGCTGATATTGTGCATGGGGCTCTTTTTAATACATGGACAGAGTCAGAATTTTGCAGAGCTTGCATGTGCATATCTGTAAATTTGATTAATATGAAAAAGTGTGCTTACCATGCATAAAACTGGGATGTTAAGGCTTCCAGGAATAATGCTGAAGTAAAAAGTATTGCCTGTTATTGTCCTCTTAAGAAAAAAATTACAAATGAAAGGGAAAAATATTATACTCATGAAATGTTCCCATTGCAGAGAAAAATAAATTCAAGTAATAGCAAAAGATTAAGTTGTAAAGATGTCTGCATTACACTATGTGTTATACTGTATTTTGTGGTTCTGTTATATTTTCTGTCTAAGTTGTTTTTCTTTTCACCCAGCAACAGGGTGTTAGCTTTTGTTTTGTGGCTATGAATTCCTGTGCAACTGCTCAAAGTCGAACAAGCCTGGGGAATCATGGTCGTACTGAACTGCAAGAGACTTCATTTTTTGTACCTTTCTTCTAACACTGTGGAGGCTGTATTTACCAGAATAATTTAGCAGGCACAGTTTTATCGTAATGCTTCAAAGTAACAGCAAACCTCTGACAGCTGCAGCTGTTTTCAGACCCTGTAATGAAATGGAAGATGAGTCAGACTGACACTGTGCCAAGGGATACTGCCAGTGCAATACAACCTCCGTGATACCTCCAGTGAGGAAGGCAATGTCAGTGAAGAGGAGGTGTCTGGAAAGATTGAGCCAAAATATGCCTCACTGACAGATCTCGAGAAAGCAGCTCCATCCCCCAGAAGGGAAGTCAGTAGATTTAAAGCTGTTCAGATGGGTTTGACACTGTCAGCTTCCCCAGCTGAATGAGCAGCCCGTATCTGCTGCGCAGTGCTCACTGGAGAATGTGCTTGAGGACGTGCAGGTCTGCTCGTAGCAGAATCAGCAGGTTTGAAGGGCCCCACTGACTCAGAGGTGTGTCCTCCAGTGCCTTCTTCCAGCAGCTTCACTGCACAAAATGTTGTGAAATAGAAATCTGTGTGGACTGGGAAAGTGAGACACATGAGCAGCATTAAAGTGATGGGCTGCACATGCAAGGTAGCAGATTCTAACACTGAGATTTTTTTTGCTTTAACAAAACAGAGAAGGGAAAGTTTAAAAGCATCTGTGATAGGTTCTATCAATACCAGAACAGCATATAGGGAATTAAACCTATCAAAATCTAAAGACACAATCCAGTGATCTTTGCTATAGAGAAAATATCAGAAAACTATGAGGTTTTGGAAGAGTATTGCTCAGCTCTTGGCATTATAAGTTTTTATCAAATGGTACGAACACCCTGTTAAGAAGCTCAATAAATGTAATCTGAGATACATATGCAAATGTCCAAAGGGCATCCCAGATAGGGATTACTACAAATTTAGGCATTATGTTGTTATTAAGGAGGAGAGAGGGCACATTTTGATCCCCCCCTAGTCATCTCAGTAAGCACACTTTACTCTTTGATATGCTCTCAGTTGCTGAGTAAGTAAAACAGTACTTGGTGTGAGCTTTCTGGCTCCTGGTAGCACCATTTAGTAAATAGTGACAAAATTAAGGGCTAGTAGTATTTACAGTAGACCGTTCCCCAATAAGTTCGTCAGTTTTTCCATGCAAAATGCTAAGGGCAGAAAGGTTAATTTAGTGTCTAGGGCAGGATTAGAAACCAGCTTTATAAGTATACAAGAACCCTGCATCGTGTCAGAACCCATTTAGTCTGCAGTGTTAGCATGACATCCCACAGACAGAGGGTTAAAATCTGGTTTAAGTCAATTTCTGGCTATCTATGGGCAGCTGGATGTTCCTTAACATACACACTTTTTTTTTAGCTTGTGTAACTATGGATGGAACTATTTAGACTTCTGAGAAATGGGCACTTTCAGAGACAGATGAATTTTGTTTTTGACAAAACTTTTTCTCCCTTTGTAAGAATCAAGAGCTGGGCACCCTTGCCCTTCTTTCTGCAAGTGCTAGGAAATGACACCCTTACCTGGAGGGTAGAAGAGTTTCTTTGGGGTATGATGGATTTTTGCATTCTCCTCGAATTCCCGGGGGGCCTCTTCCCACAATCCCACCAGCACCTGCACCAGGGAGCACTGCTAGGTTCAGTGGGATCAGTAGCTGGGGAGAAGCACACCTGTGTGCACATGTGTGTTCTTACACCAAAACTGTGATGAGTATGCCTGACTGAGCATGGTGGTTGTATCATGCTGCCTTATAGTAGAGCTATTTCACTTATTCAGTCATTCATAACGTCTTCAGACTAAATAATATCTCTTAATGCTTTAACCTCATTTTGTAACCCAAGAGAGGCTTAAGTTATCAATAAAATGCCTCCAATCCTTGGTACTTTACACTGGTTTGAATTTTTCACTGATTTCTCCTTCCTCATCATGCCAAATTGCATTTCATGTTCTCACTCTCCCAAACCATGAAGGTGCCATAATCCAGACTTAACTCTCTTTGCTTACGTCTCTTTCATCCTACCTATCACAACATCCAAATGTTTTCTTTCACAACTCCCTCTTTTTCTGAGACCTCTTGTAGAAACAGAATTAATCTTAGTTGTGGTTCATGAGTCTTTCGTCTGCTTGTTTAAAATCTTCTTTAAGATTGTTGTCCTGAAAAGACTAACTCTCTCTGAATTAAGACTATATGTGCCAGTACACACAGAGATCTTACAGACATCTGACTATCAGGACAAAGACTGTCATCCTGAGATTTATACAACTCCCAAATCAGGATAAAATTGACCTGTGTGGTGTGTCACAGACCTGTGTGGCAACAGGAAGGAGAACACAGGATGTTAATTTTCTAATCCATTGCATAAACTGCTAGTTCCTGAGGATGCCATATCTACTCCAGTTGTTGGGTTTATCAT
This sequence comes from Lycocorax pyrrhopterus obiensis, assembly GCA_014706295.1. Classification (NCBI taxonomy): domain Eukaryota; kingdom Metazoa; phylum Chordata; class Aves; order Passeriformes; family Paradisaeidae; genus Lycocorax; species Lycocorax pyrrhopterus. The sequence goes on along the minus strand of JACSVZ010000015.1, from coordinate 56,008,133 downwards.
CTTCAAGTGATGAGGAAGCCAGAGGCAGACTTCTCTCAGTTAAATGATTTTCATTATCAAGTGGAAATGGAGATTTTCACCCGTTTTCCTCAGTTATTTAGGTATGAACACTACAGCAGAGACTGGATTGTTCAGGGTGACAATGACAGAGGATGGGATTAGAAATTCTACTCTTCATATTCACTATTAAGCAGTATAAGCTCTCTTGGCATACCTGCTCGTTTTCAATACATTTTAGTGTTGAGCACTGTCCAGCTGAACTGGCCAAAATGCCCATAGGAATGGTTCATGAGGAAGAGTCACGAGGAAGAAACATTGCAACAAACAGTCTGGGACTCTGGCTGGTTCCTTTTGGGCAGGGAAAGGGCTGGACTGCCACTGCCTGCCTGAGAAGTTTGTACAAAAAAGCATTTTCAACCGTATAAATGATCAGTTTACTGCTGAGGTATTTCAAGTCATTGAATGTTTGGGTTTTTTTTAATTTAACACTTGAAAGAAAAAAAGTTTGTCATGCTTGTTAAGGTGCCAGTAGATAGCACAAAGTATTCCTGCTTATGCAGTTCATGCTGAGGGAAAAATTCCTGTGGAAGAAATCCCAGAAGGGTAATTGAACTGGTAATAAGAAAGCAGTGATGGCATAGTGCACAAATGCTGTCCAACCCTCTTTGGGCTTCTCATGTGTTTGTATTGTTATGGTTCCAGACTGCTAATGCCCTAAGCCTCAGGCTCTAACTGGAGCAGGAAGGATTTATTTTTGGAAGAAGAATTTTTCCCATAGAGGAGTGCCTGCAATACCAACTTTTTTTCATAAAGCATACAAATTAAATCAAAAATTTGCCCCAAAGAATCATTGTACCATTGAGAAAGGAATAGTCAGACCCCAGACTGTAAAGTCTGTGAAAGGTGCCTTGAGAAGGGCTCTCTGGATGTCTGGATATCTCTGGAGCACTGACAAATGGGCTGGTCACTGTAAGGGGTATGACCATCAAATTCCAAAACATGAGCTACCTTATCCTAAAATTCTCTTCCGCATAGCCCTGCAAACCCCATTTGATAAGTGGTGGTGCCTCAAGATAGGTGTCCAGTGCCACCAGGGGTGCCTGCAGTTACTAAGTCATCTGAAAGAGATGGATTTGACACTGATGACCCATGTGCTCCGCAGGGGCAGTGGGAGCTGTGACGGATACCTGATATACCGAGGCGCTCTCAGATGGCTGTGTGAGATCATCTTTAAGGAACTGAACTGAGACCTGTGACCAGAACTCCACTGCCTCCATGGCTGGGAAAGACGGGTTCAGATGCAGAAGCTGGCACTGCACTCAGTAAAACTTAAGCACAAGGGATCTCAGCCCAAAAGCAAGTGCCTGTTCTGAATGTCATATGTGCAGCCCAGGGCAAAAGTGAAATATATCCCCCTGGGATTACTCTTCTAGGTTTTAACAATCCAGGAAGCAGCATATACCTCAGACTAGGAGTCAAGGACAAAGACTGAGAATCAGATCTCTGGGCTCCTCTCTTTGATCCAATACCTCACATGGATCTCCAAATACCATTGCTTGTCTCTGTTTATTCCTTTATATATAAAATATTATTTCTAGATTATTTTAACCAGGCTGTTTAGCCTATTTTCACCGGGCTGTTTGTGACGCTTGGTTAATGCAGTAAGTCCTTGACTCAGAGTGAAAAGAGGTTACAAAGACTTTGGAAACACCAGCATAGAGAAGCACTGTATTCATATGAAAGCCAAAAGGTGTTCATAAATGCAGCTAGGGTGTTGCCACCACATTCTTGTCATTCAGCCATTTAGAGTAAGTGTGTCACATAAAAGATGACATTTGTTAGTGCAGAAGGGGGGTATGTCGTTCCTTTCATCACATCATGTGCATAGGAAGAAGGTAAATCACCAGCTTCTGTCGAGCTCAAGGGGAACTACAAAGTTCTGAGGGCTGGCCAGGCTCACAGAGCAAATGACAAAAACTGAACAAACCTTGGCTCTTAGTGAGAAGGTGAAGGCCCCCACCAAGGCAGAGATTCAGCGCTGATTATTGCAGGTTTGCTTTGTGTCCTGCCTTTTCAGTCATGTCCCCTGCAGGCCATGCTCACTCTCCTCAGTGAATCAATAGGACCCCCCAGTGGTTCACTGAAGTTTGAAAGGAATTTGACTTTTTTCTTCCAATACAAAGGAAAAGAGATTTGGATAAATAATGAAAATCTCTCCATGAAACAGATGTTTTTGGAATTAAGAGAGCAGTATAGAATAATTCACACGTATCTCTATTATCTTCCAGAATAGGAAGTGGATGTTTATAAACTGTGGACCCTGGACACAACAAGGATATTATTTCCTGTTAAACTTAACACTATGTGTGTGTAGGTTGCAGCTAGGAGAGATAGTCCCACTCTCCTGCCATGTGCTCCCTTTTCCTCACGTCTAGTGATCACAGGGCTGATAGAGGGCATTGCTTCAGCAGGCTCAGCCCGCATAAATAAAGTACTTCCTGCTCCAAAAGAGAAGGATCCACTCAGACCAGTAAGCAGAACTGACTCTTGCATAGCACCAGCACAAGGAAAGGAACACGGCCTCCTGCTTGAAGAAGGAGGAAGAGAAAAGGGAAAGGAGAATGGGCCCATCCTGACTGCAGCAGTCCACAGCAGCACTGGATGATGTGTATCAGGAAACTATACTGTGAATATGTCAAACAAATTAGCCTAGTGTGTTATGGTGTTATAACTATACGGCACTTATGCCAAGAACAAGTGTTTTAATAGATAAGAGATAAATACCAGCCCCAGCACTTGGCACCTTTTATTCCATCTGTTCATGTGCTGCAGTATCTTTCAGGCACTGTAGATAGTAATAATATAGCACAGTAGCAACTAAGATTAAGGTTCCACTGTGCAAACTGGTACCAATGCACACCCCATAGGATCTCAAAGGAAGCAAAGAAGGTGTGATGAGAGCTGTGGGCTGAAAGAATGGGATATCAGCCCCAATCTACCCAGAGAGAATTAAGGTATGTCCCAGTTAAGGAAGCTGCTTAGGATGATGTGCATGAACTACTTTAGACACCTGGGAATTGAATGTATTTCTACTAAGTACCTTCACAGGACCATTATAACAAGGGTTACCTGAGATGGTGGCAATCTGAATAAGAAAAGCCACAATAGGAACAGCCATTTTCACAATATTTCCAGGTTATCAAATAGTTAATGTCAAAGTTTTCAGCCCCTTCATGCTGGGATTTGGGTGTTTGTCTTTGAATGTTAATGAACTTTGACACTTGGGTTTATATCATTCATTCTGAGTAGTTTAAATAAGTATCTACCTCAATGAAGTAGTAAAACTTGTAAGTCTAAAATATTTGAATTTCTAAAGGAGAATAAATAAAATAAATAAAATAAATAAAATAAATAAAATAAAGTTTTTTTATAGCCATATATTTCTAATACTTTCATCCAGAGGCCTTGTGCAAGCATTTCCTAGAATGGAGAGTGTGCATCTTTGGGTACAACAGGTACCTGCAGAATATTGGAACTGGAAAATGTTAAATGTAACCAGTAGGGAAACAGACCTGGGAAAAAGAATTTGGGAAAATCTGTGCTATTTCTGGGATAGTTATGGATTTCAGGACTTTTCAGGGCTAAATTTCTACAACCATGTTTTTGAAATTTTTCAGACTGTTAATAAGACACATCAAATGAACTGAAAATAACTTAAAATTAATCCATCAGCTTCAATGGTGAAATGCTATATGCATAATAGAAAACAAAAAAAAATCGCAATTCTGAGAGAGGAGCCAAGATCAGAGCCCTTGGTTTTCAATGGTGAAGGGATGTTTACCTCATCCCAGGCCTCACTGGACCGTGCTGGACACACCATCCTAGCGTGACACACCATAATCTCCTGGATCAAACCACGTGCTCTTTGTGAGCTGCTGAAGTAACTTCACATGCTTAATGAAGAGGTTAAACCAGTGCCAAGGAAACCTCTGCTTGATGTCCTGCATCAGGCATTCCCAATCAGACAGATTCCAGGAAACTGGAGCATGTAAACCCAGCATGGGTCTTGCTTACCTAGGCATAGCTCAGGCGAGGAGCTGCTCCCTGTTTCACCTGTGGAAGTAAGAACAAAAACCTGGGCTGCAAAGTCTCTCTCCTCTCCTGGCTGCATGGTCATCTTTCAAATTTCCTCCTAAAAACAGAGTGAAATAAGGTCTGCCTCTCTTGAAGAGCAGTGGAAAAGTTCCCATCGCTTTTCCTTTCTTATAAACCCTCAACTTAACTTTTTCTGACTGATCAGCCAAGCAGTTGACAGAAAGAAGCTGTTCTCCTTCCTCCTCCCGCTGTCTTGCCTGCTGCCCTGACCTAGGCACCAGCTCTTGACTTTGGTGCCGAGTGCCTCAGAGTGCTGGAATTTACTGTCAGAAAGGAAACACTCTGACTGCTATAGGACACCATGGGGCATGTGTTGCTTACACAGTAATGTCACCCTCTGGGTCATTGTAAGGCAGAAGGTAAAGCTGACAAGTGGTGTTTATCTGTCAACGACATCTTGTACATGCCTTGAAGTGTCTCCAAGCCGACTGCCTTGGAAAAAAATCCAGTGTAGGCTTTAAAGTTTAATCTTCCCTCGTCTTGCTTGATGGAGTAAGGCCCCATTTGTGGATGCTACATCAATATAGAAAGTATTTCTTAACAAAGGTCATGTCTCATTTACATGGAAGAAAAGTAGAGTGCATGACAGGGTAGGAGAGGTTTTTTCCTGGCAAGTCTACAGGGCAAGGCTGTGGTTAAATTGAGCTGGCCAGGTAAATCCAGGTGTCTTTCATCAACACTAGGAAGTTCAGCTAAGATACCAGACAAAAAGGAATACCTTCACAAATTAGGTGGGGACTTAACAGATATTCTAAGACACAACATTCTTCCCTTGCAAAAATAGAAGTTCTGCATTTTTTGGTTGCTCATTTTTTGATTGAACACTTTTAGCTTTCCACTTGCCAGCATGGTACAAATTGAAATAACGGATTTGTTATTTTTATTGGTAGAAAAGAAAAAAATACCAGCAGATATCAAATATCACTGATAACAATAAATAAATTCACCAAAATCTATAATGTCCTACCTATGATTTCAAAGAGCCCGTGTGGCAAAGGCAGGATTGGAGCAGAAAATGTCATCACTATGATGCAATTCTGCTGTAGACATGGAGTGTTGAGGAAACTTTCCATTCTGACCATTCTTTTGCCTCGTGAGAGGGGATTTGGGACTGGGATGGGGCTTGGACACTGTCAGACCTCATTCCAGTGTCCCCCTGGATAAATGTGTTTATATGTTCCTCCTGATGGGAGGGGAAGTTCATCTGCTACTGCTTTTTGTCCTTCATCCTTCATTCTTGGGCTCTGTAAATAACTGTTTCCCAAAGGCTCCAAAGCTCCAGATATTAAGGCTGATTAAGAATCAAATTCTGTTACATGAGACTTCAAAACTCTGGATTCTTTATTAAGAACACACCCAAGATGCTGTTTATTTTTTAATATAAACTCATATTAGAGGACTGGGAATCCTTTCCCGTTCTCATCTACACTGATCATTTTTGCCTGGCATTCTTATTTCAATTGATTGGCTTTTCTCAATAGCAATAAAACTTTTAAATGGAAAAATTTTAAATAGAGAATCTCAAGTTGGAAGGGATCCATAAGGCTCGCAAAGTCCAACTCCCTGCTCCTCACAGAACTACCTAGAACTAAATCAGATGAATACCATTTGGTTAAATACTTTGGTCAAAGATTTGTCTCTGAGGCCTTCTGGGAGTGTTCTGATCCTTTGGCTCGGTGACAAGATGAATATTTTTCTCTGGCAACAAGCAGATAGGCACCTAATAGACTAGAGACTGAAGTAAGAGAGTTCAGTCCTTGAAATAGCAGCAAATATGAAGTTATTGATGCAGATCTAGCAGCTGCAACTGCAAATACAGCTCTGGATGTTTGACCAAGGGAATTTATTAAAAACAGACAGGAGAGAATGATTTAATTATCTGACGCCCTGATTAGCAGCCGTTTGGAAACTGCTCAAGGAGCTGAAGGGAGTTAAAATAGGATAGTCATGCTTTGGAAAGAGACCACAGAAGATTAATTGAGGCAGGCATGGAAGGGAAAGGCTCGGGGAGTTTCGCATGTTTGGCCCCTGAGGTGGTGGAGGAAGAGGGCTTATGGTGGTACACAAAAGCCCCACTGTGCTGAAGATAAATTTTGTTCAGGAGACATTCACTTTATGGGACGGGTAAAATACAAGGGCACAAGGCAATGCGTGGAGGGACAACAGCAAGTTATGAGAAGGGATGTTTCCATCGAGAGACATGAGGCAGCCTGTGCAAACAGGGGTGCCTTAGCTATAGTGTGAGTTAATGAAAGGATGGCTGGGCATGCTGGAGCCTTTAGCTCTGCTGAGGTACAGGAGGTAGGCCAGGAACAAGGTGGAGCTCAGCTCTTTCCACCTCAGAATTTCTGTGAAGGCTTGGCTCAGTCATTTGGTAAATTGGGTTGTGGCCAAGTCCAGAGGTGGTTTGTGACCCTTTCACTCACTCAGAAACCATGTGTTCAGCACAGAGGAGTTAACTGCTTCCTCTTCTTGTTCAGCTCCTTCACAAGATGAGTTGCGATCAAATCAGGGGAGTGGTTGCCATACACAGGAAAGCAGAACAGGATGGCAGGAAAAAGTGGTTAAAAATTTAAACTTCCTAAAATGAATAGACAAATGCATTTATTAACAGAGAATGTACAGGTTGTGTGGATGGATAATTGTAAGTATGTTTAGACATCTCTGTGATCAAAGAAGCATAAGCTTAGAAATGACCACCAGGCATTTCCTTCTTTTCAGTATTTTTCTTTCTTTTTTTTTGGCAGTCTTAAAGCAACCTGGACAACTGTTGGCCAAAATCAACTCATCTTTTCTATGCAGTGATAAGGCAAGCTTGATGACTATCATGCACTCTGCCAGTGTGGAAAAGATGTGTAAGAATGGAAGTCCCAGTAGCACCAAAGTACTAACTCTTACAGCACAAGCAAGAAGGGGTCACAGTTGTGGCAATATTTGTGCAGGGAGAAAAATGAACTGAAATGGTTAAGTTGTCTTAGGTCAGAGTATGGAATAGCTGTAGGTGCTTGAGGCATGGACTCATCTGGGAATTAGACTGAAACAAAATATGGATTACTTTCTTAGGAAATAAACTACTTTCCCTGTCAATGCTAGTGCTAAGATACACTGAGATATCACAGCCTAAATCTACCCCAGCAGCACCTTCTATAATACCTCTAAAAATTACATTACAGGACAGTTGCAACACAGGAATGCTTTATCAGAGTAAATGAGAACATGGCATGAAAGGCAATGAATTATGCAAGTATAATGTAAGGGTAGAAAAGAATTAAAGGACAAGCAAATTTTCAGATGGCTGCTGCTCTGCAGTTTCAATTTACTTCGTGCAGCTGAAGAGCCTTTTGCTTGCACTCACAGCTGGCAAAACAGAGACCTGTAGAAGCACAGATCTTTCCATTAACTACAAAGGCAAATATAGTACTTCACTCTTTTTTCTACTCATAACCAATCTTTGTCCCTTCCTGCCTATCAGAGGTTATAGAGCCAATTTAATTTTTCTATCTCTGTCTATACCTGTAAATAAAGCAGATCTAGGGCGTGAGCTCAAATGTTGTCCTGTGATTATAACCCTGGGGGATGGTTAGATGCTCCCTGGTACCATTTGGGCCAGCCAGCATTCTCCCACCTACACCTAACCACAACTCAGGCACATCCAGTAACCATTCCCTGTATAGATTTTGACTGTAGTCTCACAACTTAAGGATGGAGAAGAAGTTTTGCTGTGCAGATAAGAACAACACACTTTCACTTGGTCCAGCAAACGGTCTCAGTACTGATTTATTTAGTAGCATAAAGGTAGACTATGAATAAGATTTTCTTCCTGAATATCCTTCTTCCTCTTGCTGTAAAGGAATCCCTTTAAGGCTGTAAGGATAAGCACCTGCCACCAATCCTTTCTCACTGTGAGACTGCGGTGGAGGTCCTCTCTAACCTGTCAGTACTAGAGTGTGACCATAGTTTAATCCTGTTTGTATTAACAGGAATCTCCAGAGGCACGGTTCTCAGCACCTCTTGGCACATGATGGGTGGAATGCAAAGCAAAATATCTTTGCATCTTACAAAGGGCCATTGAGGAAACACCATGCTGGAGAGCATCAGCAGTTGCTCCTCATCCCCCTCTGGTTCCAGCCATCACAGAGTTCTGTGCCTGGATGTGGGCAGAAGAAAGGGGAACAATAAAACGGGATCTCTGCCATGTTACTAGGTCTGTCCATACACTGCTTCCCTACTGCCACCCCACTCACACAGAGGGACAAAATCCCCAGTTACCCTTCCAGGGCAGCACTCTTAGCTTTCCAAGGACAGGAATTATTTCAGTGATACAAGCAGCTTTACCTAGAAAGTGATGTGAAACAAAGGAGGAAGATAGCTTTAATATTCTGTGTTTAAGTTCTTGTAGGCAGAAGTCTTGCCTATCTCTGTATTTTACAGGCACATGAATCGGTCAGATAATAAACACCACAACGAATAGAGCAGAAGAATTCAGATGATGGTCTTAAAAAGAAGGAACAAAATGCCCATCCTTTATAAGATGTCTATATAGCCAGGAAAAAACAGATTGCAGAGGAAACTCTCATGCATTGGCTGTAGAATAACCCTGCACATGACCACTGTCACATCTCCAATTCCTATTCAAAGATGTAAGACAGGTTTTCCATAACTTTTGGGTGCATTCCCACACTGAGCAATCTTTCTAGTAGCCTGGTTCTTGCTGATACCTGATAATGGTATGAACATGTGCTTCAACAGCATGCAATCTTTGAGCACCACCTCATCTATTGTGCTAATTACTACACTTGTCTCAAAATCCTAAAAGAGCACAAGAAAGTAAATTCTAGTACCCTCTGATTAACTTGGCCTGCATTTCTCTTGTCTACATGTTTGTAGTTTAAGTGGGAGTCTAAGAGGAGGGCAACCCAGTGGCTTAGTTTAGTGGTTCTGTGCGTGTGCTACAGATAGGATTTCCATTCCTTCTGCCTGGTTTCCTGGCTTGGCAAAGGCAAGCAGTGTTGGATCTCCTGGATGAGTGGAGAAGAGAATAACTCAACTCTCAGCAGCAATCTCTGCAGTTAATGAATTACTCATGCTGAAAGGAGCATTATAATCTCTATCAATGCCAAAAGGAGAGGGGCTACATGGAAAGGACCCAAGACAGTGTAGCAAATGTAAATAGAAGGGAAGTATAGAGGATCTTCGCTGCGGAAAACAGAAACACAATAATCCTTTCCATTAATACTGAGAAACACTCTGCTTCTCACTCTGTCTTTTCTTACCATGCTCTCTTAAAGGAAGAAAATTAGGTTTCACTGCAGGCATGCTATCTGTACCTACTTGTCACTTTTATGTTGTGGGAAGAGGCATAAATGTATACAGGCATTTCCTATAAGTTTTGCAGGCAGGAGGGGCTCTTTAATAGCATGGCAGTCACTTTTTCAGCCTCTGTCTGCGTGTGCATACGTGTCTCCATGTTACAGAGAGGGACGCAGAGAGCAAGCTGTGTGGCTGAATTTAGAAAGTTATAGATGTTCTCATCAGCCCCATGCAATGCAGCAGAGATTCCTTCCAAAAGCCAAGAGAGCAGAGGCTGCAGACAACAGATGTGAAGGGTTTCCCATAACTGTCAATTTTCAAAGTGTTTGCATTGAAAAGAGAGGAGGTGCTATTTTGATTGATATTTCAGCCGCAGTATATAAAGCAGAGGAATTCTTCTTACCCTCTGCTTGTCACACTGATCCCACACACTCTCCGCTGGACTTGGGGCTACTACTGGCTGCATCTGAAAGGCTGAAACTCTCTGGGAATAAAGAATCCTCGTAACAATGCCAGAACCCACCAAGAAAGATGGTAAGCATGACAGAACATTACCCTAGCGTTTCTTAAATACAGGAAGGATGAATATGCACACACACCAAACACCTTTTAGGCCACCTTGCAGATACCAGCCACAAATAATATTAAGAACAATAGCCATGTAACATCTCTAAATCATTAGAGATCACCGATCTTTTTAGACTAAGAAACTACTTTCAGGCAGGGCTATAGCACAAACTGTTTTAGGCAATAAACTATGACTTTGAATGGATATTGAGAAGCTACTTGACTTGGCAAATGCTGTATTCATTTTTTAAAGACTACAGGATTTCTGTAGTGCAATTTGTGGTTTCTCTCTTCTAAGCTATCTAAACTCTAGAAAAGAGGGAATAAGCATTTCTTATGATTTAAAGAGTCAGGACATTGATATGGTTTTTTGTGCAGTTTTCTAGTAGTTATTGAATGGGAAGAATGTGCTTATGAAACAGTTTGAAAGTTCTGATGAAAATATATTCTGTAGATCTAATGCATAAGTGAAGAATATAGTAAGTTATTCTGCACAGCTCTAACTGGAATGATTCATTTTGGCACATTACAGAAATTATTATTTTATGTTTCAGAAGGCTAGTTAAAGTCAGTAATACTGGCTCCTTCTGTGGTGATATTAAGTTCATAGCAAAGAAACTGAGTGTGTAGTCTGCTACTGAGACATGGAATTGTCCATTGGAGGCTGAGGAAAAAGTGAAAAATGTTCAGGATATATTATTTAATATTTTTTAAAAGCTAATATTTATTTTTCTACCATTTTGAAAATTTAAGCTAAATAAGCTTCTTCTACTTACATTATTTCTGTAGCACTTCTTGTATTGTTCTTTCAAATCCATAAGTTTTGGTAAGAATTTTTGATGATTATTTTTTGACATTGACTATATAAAGAGCTTTTGCAAAGCCATAATATGCAGCCTCTATATGCTTTTCAAATATTGGTGAAGGAAAGCTATACACACAGCTTCCCTAAGGCATTCCCAAATGCAAAACTGAATTTAATCTTTAAGGTAATCTTTAAGGTATGGAAAGCATAGAAGTCATTAATTAGCGTTTATTTCCCATCAATCCTGAAAGATCTTCTAGGCCAATGTGTATAGCTTGAAAATGTACATTTGATTTAACACTGACTTATCAATAGCATTGGCTTTTTACAAGTTTACAAACATTTTACGAGGTGGTTTTTTTTAATATTTTCTGGTTTTGTGGAAGGCAAGAGCAGAGCAACTGTCAGGAACATTACTCATTTTCAGCACCTTCTTCAGCTGGGGACACATGAAAACTAAACTTTTTGCACGACTGAGCCTTAAGCAAGTAGTGTTGACAGACCAGTGTGATCACTTCACTTACTGGCCCTCCTCAGCACTCGAGGACAATGATAGATGAAGTACCCTTCTGAAAATAGCTACACCAAGTGCACGTATTAATACAAGAGCCTAATCCTCCATATCAAACCTAGAGCCAAGCCCCTTCTAGAGTGTCTTATTTGTAATTCAAATTATTTACACATGTATTAAGTGTCCTTTTTATTTGATCTGTTGTTTGACTGGGTATTATACACTTTAATCAGAATACATTCTGTGGCTGTCAACTCAAAAAAAACCCAACCCTAAAATATTTGCGCACTTTCAAAAGTTATGTGCTTTGAAGAAAATTAGTTTGGAGGCTCATGTTTCTTACTCTGTTTAAAATTAGATTGTTTCAAAGATGTTCTTACAATGCAGTGATTACCAATGCAGTTGCATAGTTGTGTTACAAAATAAGTTTACAAGCTCTGAACAACATTATATTGTCAGTGGAACAAATGTGGTTTTTGATGAGTCAATATTCAGGACCTAAAAAATACTGAAGCATTCTGGCTTAAGAGGGCTAGAATTCACAAGCAGTAGTGAGCTCTGGAGAAGTGACACAGTTGGGTTGTACATTGGTTGTTCCTCATTGCACTCAGTTTATTTGCAGCCAGGAGATCAGGGGAGTAACAGGTTTATATTATCGTACTTCAGGGATTAGCTGCTTCCTGAAGATTTTTTTGTTGATCAAGACTTCGCCTGAGCTTTTGACAGCACTTGCATTGTAAGTGTGAGCACCTACTGTATTGGTGGCAGGAGAATTTGGTGCCAGTAATAGGGCAATACTGCGACTCATGCAAGCTCTACTCATACCAGCTCTACCAGTAAGAATTCAGAACCTCACGTGTTCATCCAATGCCTGTTCTCATGGTAATTTCCAAGGCATTAAGGGTTGAAGGAAATGATTCAGTGAAGGTGAACCTTGGACTGACTAATTCTGGAGATTACCATTGGAAGGACTCTCTGAGAAACCTTCAGCGAGCTTGTTGGAGGACTACAGTAGAAAACAAAGGGGGGAAAAAAGAGGCTTAAGGTTTCTGCATCACATGGGCACCTAAGCAGTTCTTCTGACATTTCCAACAGAAGCAACCTACTTGAATTATCCCCTACTCCTCATTTGCATAGGCCCTGCAAATTAAAAACAGCACACACAAGCAGGTAGTGAAAAATCAGAAACTGGCTAACACTTGAACGTTAAGAAAAGCTCAGCTTTGTGTGTTTTTTGTCACTTGAGTCTCTGAAGTATGTAGCTTAATTTTTCAGAGGCAGTACTGTAGCAAGCTCCCAGATTTTTTTTCAGGCCAAATTGTCTTTGAGCTATTTTAAGATTATTAGATTAACAAAGTGAGAAAATTCCTGACTTGGTGACAGTGTAGCCTCACAAAGAACTCTTAACAAACAGGATCACCAAATTAAACACACCACTCAGCTTAGAGAAGGCTGCTGGAGAGTTTCAGCCTGATGGAATTTGTCACTGTAGAAACAGGCTTCCATGACTAATTATTCTTAAATATGGTACTTTATGGTACTCCTAAAAGTCAAGCCCTGTATATAAGATCAGCTGTAGCTTCTTTGGAGTAGATGGTCATGGTGTTGTAGGACAGTTTTGTCTTAGCTGCCTCAAAATATATGTGCAAGGTGAAGTTTACATCAATGGGTTAACTGATCCCAGTTAGTGACTGGGGTGTGACTGAGTTGCCAAAGACCTCAACCAGTGCATTTAAATTTAACAGCCTTTAGCTCTCCTGGTGACTAACAAAATAACCCTCCCCCATATAATTACTTCCTGCAATTTATTGCAATCACTCAGTCAATCTTTCCTCTCCCCCCTTTCCTTTAACCAATACTCATAAGAGCTGCTCATTAATTAGGTGCCCTCTTAAGCTGTCACAGGCCATGGCATTTGGATACGCTTTTGTAAAAGTGCCAAGTCTCTCAAGAGCAACCTTTTCAAACTATTTGTGGGCATCATCCCACAGGGACAGGTGCAAGTCTGTTCCCAGTAGGCAGCTCTGTAAATTTGCCTTATTTATTCTCCCCAATCTAGGAAATAACTCATGGCCATGAGTTAAGTGACCATTCCAAATATTGAGCCAAAGCATTTATCGACTGTCTGCCAACTTCATTTTCTAAGTGTTTGCAAGCTCTGCTTGAATGATGCTGCCTGGAGCACCCACATATTGGCAAGGAATCAAAATTAAAATCAGTGTGTCTAATTTAGACAGCGTTTCAATAAAATTTTATTCAATCTACAAATAGCATAGATGTAAAAGTTGTGAATAAAACTACTTGCATATACTGTCTGTTAGAAGAACGATCTGTAAAACATGAAGCAATTTGTGAAAGGAGGTAAACAGACATAAATACCAGTGCAGACTACTTTGGAGATATGGTAACACTGCTCTCCATGAAGATACCCACTGGAAACAGCCTTTACTTCTATTTGCTTTTAAACATAATTAGTTTTGTTTCATTGTGAGATTTTTTTCTATCCTTATATTTGCATTATATTTACAATATTCTAAATAATACGACTGTCTGGTGTATCAAGATAACAGTCACTGTCAAACAAGTCACTAAGTCATATAAATCATATAAGTAGACACGTAGAGCAGCATTACAATGGGAAAATAATCTAGGTATGAAGGTTGGTTAAGAGCTAATTAATGTCAGATTTCTTTTAATATCATATTTTCAAGGCTAGACAATTTTTCATAGCTGAAAAAGAAGTTGAATGGGAATTCTGCTTCACTATACAGATTTGGCTTGTGTCAAAATTAAAACTGCTGATGGAAAGTTTTCCTGAAAATTCAAGATCCCAGCATGTGAACATTTTACAACATTGTTTAGTGCTTTCCATGCAGAAGACTGGACCTGTATACCCATTTTATATGGCACCATGCTGGGTAGTGCAGCTGCTCTCTCCTTGCTGCATAGTGATGCAAAAGAAAAGCACACAGACATCCATCTTCTGCCATCATCTTTGCCCCTCTGTAGAACTGACTGTGGAATGTATTCCCATTATTTTTAACTTCCTTCAGTCTCAGAGCCAAACCACACTCAAAGTCAGGTCCGTATGTATCATTTGCCAGCTCTGTATTCAAATCGCAGGTAAATGAGTTTTGGTGGATGACGAAAGAGTGAAACCCTAACCCCTTATCTTATTTTCCCTCTCAATTCTTTAGAAAGTTTCTCTTCATCACCTCTAGCTAATAAATTTTAAGCCCTCAAATGGAAAACAAACTTACGCCTCACTGTTGTAATCAGATCTGTGAGGGTGGGCTGCGCTCCCGTCCTGCGCCCCACGGAGCAGCTCCTCCTGCACAGATTGTGTTGCACGCTGGGAACTGAGTTGTTCTTAGATTGCCTTTGCCCTCCCATTGCTAACTTCCAAGTGTTGCTCCCACACTTCCTTCTGAGATACCAGAGCATCTCAGATTTATTCTTTGACCTTCTGCCTCCATTGTTGCTAAGTTTCTGACAAATTTTCAATCAAATTAATTTGACTGAAAATTCACCATGATTTATCTTTGAGCTTTTATGTTTTGTTTTATTATGGTGTAAATTCAAGGCACTATTTTTTTTTCTTATACAGTACATTGACTTTATTTTAATACTGCTGTAGGAGGATAATGCAAGATTGATCTGGCTTACTTGCTGTTGTTCTTACTTGAGTTGAAAAGCTTGTCCACCCTGTGTGAAAAACAGTGCATCTGTGCACAAGAATAAAATATTTAATATGGTCGCACTAAAATGAAAAGCTCATTGAGTTTAGGAGGAAAGCAGGGAACAGTCTTTCAGCAGATAAAAGAGTGCTTTGTACTTGGCAAAACTGAATTTAGCAAATGCTGCCTTTGTGTCTCCCTGTACTGCACCTGTTGGGAAGATAAATAAAGGCCAGCCCAGTTCTTTCCCCTCATACCTCCTAAATATATCACTTTAAGAGAGCTCTAAAAAAACCAACCATGCTACAGTACTCCTTTCTTCCATGAAAAACTGGATGAGTTTTTTCATATTAATTTCAGGAGTCTACCAAACAAGGTGGTTGCATAACGAAACAATGGCAGAGAGATCTGGGGGGACTTCAGTTGTGAAAACATTTGTAGCTGCCCAACGCATCAACAGTCCTTGGAAAATAAGTCATGGAATGCATTTCATGTTTCATCAGGGGACATCCAGAGTGTTCCTTAAAGGGGAACAGCAAATCAAGTTTGAAAATAAATTAGCTGGGGAAATTTCCCTTGGGATAGGGATGAATACTAGACTCATCATTCGTGGGAATGCAGAGATTCCAGTAAATTAGAGGTCCTAATTTAATAATTGCTCTAGAATGAAAAAGAAAAAAAAAAATTTCTTATTCAGACACTAATGTGACTTTGCTCTGAATGTAAAAATCTGTAAAATGAAGGACAAGACAAGTGGATAGGATTGCTAACTTCAATTGTAACTAGAGATTTCTTAGTCCCACCGCAAGCAGTTTTATCTCTTGAGTCTGAGGAACTATGTGACTGAGAAACAGCCCCTTCTCATCTCACTCAGCCTACTCTCTCTGCTCTCAGTCATGAATTTCTGAAGACTTCAAAGGTTTCTCTTTTTCACTGCTGTTAGAGAATTGATAGTGGAAGCTATTTTTCCATCATTCCATCATCGTTCACTTTATGACACCAGGAGGTTTTGTTCTTTTACTTTGAAGAGTTGCTGGTGTTTTAAGTGTTAGGGACAAGAGGAATTGCCTGAGATGAATGTCCATGTTAGTTCATTGAAAATGTTGGTAACTTTGCATCTTTGTGAAGAGCCTAATGGTCTTTACACTGCGACAGAAGATCTCTGGGTTAGGAATCAGATACCCAACTGGAAGTATGTGCCAGCGAACTCGGTGTTCCCGCTCCCAGTGGAGTTGGGGTCAGCCGCTCATTAAAGTCAGAAGTGCCCAGTCTGCTGCTACTCAGCTGACCAGCCAGCAGTTGCCTAAACATAGGTGCCCTACTGCCACATAAGATGCCCTGGGATACACAGAATACCCATCTTGGGCTGGCAGATATGACTCAGGACCTGTGGGAGGCCTGCAACGCCATAGAACAGCAGCTAGAAAATAGACAGCCATCCTACAGCATCTGAGTGTCCTTCATCACCAAGGTGTATGAAAATCGAGCCATAAGCGGCTATTTCACAGTGAATAAAAATCTGATTTCATTGATTATAATGGCAGCTTGGACTCCCAGCTCACATCAGAGACACATTCATGTGCCTCCCTTTTTCTGAGCACCTGAACAATAAGTCTGCAGGGCTACTCTACAGTTTGTTCAATTGCTGTTTAAGGATTTTCTTCAGTGGGTAGTTTTGTAAGAAGACAAGGAGAGACTTACATTCCATTATTACTTGCATGTGATACTCAGATGCTCTTCCCCAATGAATAAGGGAGAGCATTAAGGTTTCCTTGAGCAGAGAAGAGCGCACCTTTCTGTAGTCTATAATCTGCTTCGTGCTTTGATAAAAATAAAATAATACCAATGAAGAAAGGTTCTACTGCCACTCTTTTGTTATTTTGCAGAATCTGATGCTTTTACTTGTTTTATTTTCATAAGAAGGCATCAATATATTTTAATTCATGGCTGAGTGTTTAAATCAACTCAGCATTAAATTTTTGCTTTCCTTCAATGAAAGGGAACAGAAAGTTGCATTTCTTTCAAATCTATAATAATTCATCTTCTTCCTTTTTATACAAACTTACTCTCACTTCCTCCAGCAGCTTCATGCTGTTAGATGAATGACTGGTTACATCAGTGAGATTTGTACCTATGAGCAAAAAGCACTTTTATTGTTAAATATTGCAGTGTTTCTGAATATTCTACAAAGTGTCAACAAAACACATGTAGATTTAGGAAACTCCAAGAATTCCTGTTTCTGGAACTTACTCTTTCTAGTTTGTTTGGTGTGGTCTTAGCTCCTAGAGCTCACTGAACCAGCAGATGTTCAGCCAAGATGAAGCAGTTTAGAGAAGAGAGTGAATTAGAGTAAGAATCCAGTTCTGTGTCCAACAGGACTTGATGTCCTAGGAAGTCATTCTAGCAAGCATGCTTTGGTGAAAGTTTCAGTTAATCTTCACCACTTCTTGGGATGCTGGAAGGACAGAAAGTTACTCTGGATTCAAGAAGTCTGAAAATAAATTTCTGCTCAGAAACCTCTCAGACCCTAAAATATGCGGCCTACACCAAAGGGAGTGGTTTCTCTTTGACTTCTCTCACCCATTACCTGTGCCTGTATTGCTATCAGCATCTCCACAGAGGGGTCAGTGGGATCTAGACTAAGGTGATACAGGATGCCTTACATCCACATGGCTTAGAACAGCCTCTTCTGAAGACCAATCACACCCACAACCCTCTCTGCTGGTTGGCCAAGTGTCTTTATCTGTATTTTCAGTTCAAAGTGACAAAATAACCTGTGGTCTCTGCTGCAGTTAGCCATGGTGGTGTTAGATGTCATAATACTGAGATACTGCATGCCCTGCTCTCTCTTTGTGCTAGGTGGAGGTTAATTCAGGTCATTAGATCTCCTGGAGTAATGTTGAAGGGTTGCTGAACAGAAAGTCGAATATGACAGAGTCTCAGAAATGTTCAAAAATTCAAAAAAATCCACCATCTTAAAAATTGCTTCATGGAGTGAAGTTTTCCACAGAGCTGTTTGTTTCAGGAAAGGCCGTCACAAATATGATAACTTGCAGGTCAGTCACTGCATGTGTTTTTTCTTCCAGAAGGTGGGAGCATTGTTGGGTAACTCATTTCAGAGTTTAGAGCCCCTCCACATGCCCTCTCCATGTTTCCAAAAGTGTACAGACTGTGCAGCAAGAAGGAAATCCTGCTGTATCTTGCAGCAATGGAACATGATCAAGATAGTCATTGCTCTCCCTTCCCTGGAGATTAGGAAATAGTTCTTACATAATTTGCTCTCCCTGGCCCTGTTACTAATTGAAAATAGTGTGTGATCTACCTCCTAGGGCAGTTGTCCTTATATGAGACAGCTCCAGCAAGTTATTTTGATCAGATGATTATTACAAAAAGTTCTTTTCTAATTTAATTCTCTGTAGGATCAAATGGTGGTTTTAGGAAGCATCTGAAAGCATTGTTCAGTAGTAGCATGGTGCTTCCTGAGACGGATCTGTATTAAAATACACTCATCCTGTCTTTGCAGCCCCAGAATAACTTCCTAATTTTGGTCATATATGCCAAGAGTAGGTGGCAGTCAGCCACAGACATAGGTGAAGATTCCCTTTTCCTACAGATTTTTGGCTTATCAATCTTAGCTCTGTGTATTTAGACATTATTTGCAGAGATGTTTGCTCTATATATTGACAGGATGGAACATGGTAGGCAGTGACTGAGCAAAAGCAACTCACACCAGAGTACAATTACTTTTTTCTCAAAGGGGACTCATGCTTTGCTCAGCCAGCATGCAAATCTGGTCCAAAAGCCTATTCCAGATTTTTCCTTCTAGCAAAGCCCTGAAGTTATGACAAAATTAAACTGAATACAAATGCAGCTGAAACTGAAAGAGACCCCAACTGAAAAGTTTATTGGCTCAGTTGGTGGGAGAGGTCTTACTCTTTGATACTCACCTACTCCACCATGCTAGTGGACTAGAAAGAGCAGCAAAATAGTTGCTGAACAGCTGTTGAATTCCAACTTTCAGGTATTTTTGTGTTTCTTTTCATAGCTCTCTGCCATGAGATCTTTTTGGTGGAAAAGAAATGCACCAATTCTAGCCTCTAGTTCCAACAGTTCTAGAAGGAAGAAAATCTTCCTTTTACCAGTCTGAGCTGATTGTGTGGGTGTAGTAGGACCTTTCACTGTTTTCTGAACTGAAATGAAACATGTCAAACCATTTGCACACCTCGATGTACATAGTATTGCATTTCCATCCTTTTTCAACAGCTTTCTTCATTTCCAGTGCCACTAAATCATTGTTCCTACAAAAATTGCAGAAAACACTTGTTCCTTGTGGTGTGGAGAATATCTGTGGCTTGAGATATCTAGGAATGACCACATGAGAAATGCCATGCAGATGGAGTAATTTATAGACTAATAGCTTCTGGGTCTCATCCTGTGATACTCCTGTAGGTAGAGATATACATATGCACATTGTAGCACATTTGGTAGGTTGTGTTTTTATAAGAACATAGTATCTAGGTCAAAAACCTTATTTTAGACCCAAAGAAGAGCGTAATTCCAATGGAGACTGTGGCTGCCACTCCCCCACAGATGCAGACTTCAGTGAAGGCACAGAGGGTCAGATGCCTGATGACATTTTTTCCATGGCATTCCCTCCAGCCTTACTAATCTTTCATCTAAGCTTTCCTTAGCCCTATTTTTAAAGGGGAAATCTGACCTCTGTCCTGTGCCCCTTTTTCTTTGCCCTTGTTTTGCATTTCCATGTTTTGCAGTGAAGTTTTCTCTCTTAGCTGGCAGCTTTTTTAGCTGGAGAGGAACCATATGCTGTGAGCTGTGACTGTAATTCACAACAGCATCTTAAATGCATTTTGCTGTCAGGCTTTGTAAGAGATTTCTTTCATACATATCACTTACTGATTTACTGATGCAAACCCCCACAGCTTGTCTGCAAATATCCTGCTGTGTGCAAACATTCCCTAAAGGCAGAGATAAGTGTTTTGGGCTTTTTTTAAAGTGCATGCATACAGTTCTCACAGTTATCTTCATTGATGCAGGATGAGATTGAGAGGTAGAAAACGATAACAGTGGTAACACGGAGGGATGTCTGTAATTCCGTATGTGAACACCCACAAAGGGACATACACCATTTCATGTAGTTCTCCTAAATTTCCACCTACAGAAAGAGTCCTTTCTTTCCACACATGCAAAACACTCCTAAAGGTTTCGCAGTACAATGCTGAATCCCTGGAATCTGAGCAATGATAAATATTTACAGACAAAAAAGTTTACAAAAAGAGAGAACTCCTTAAGTCAGTACATAGAAATCTCAATAAAGAAGTAAGTTTCTGAGTTTTAGGGCAATTTCTGATTCTTTTAGTGTTCCCTATCAGCAATACTGCAACTCTGATACAAAGCTTTCCTGTATTGCCAGTTCGAGGAGTTTTTTTAATTCTTCTCCAAACTTAATTACAAGTCCACTTTGCTTAGCATGTACTGGGACATTGAAACTCACAAAAAGTAGTAGTCACTGAAATTAGTAGTCTGTAAGTTTGAATTAGCAAACTGAAAAGTGGATGCTACTACCCTCTTTTTCATCCTGAGTGAGATGTTTTCCACAAGTCTGATGACTGAAAATCAGCATTGGGTAGAAAATTCAGGGTGAAGTAAGTAATGGATTATTAGTGATTAACTACTTGGAACAATCCCTAATCATGTAGGCGCCTGACAGCCCTGAGCCCGGGCTCCTGTTACAGTCCCATTCTGTAAGACACTGCCTCTCAAGAGGAGGCTGAGGGCTGAAGTGCAGATGACAGGAGAGTGCTCTTATCTGTAGGAAGTCTAAGACTCTTCCTTCTTGAAAAGATCACAGAGTATCAGATTATCTGTCACCCACTGTCAAATAGAGTTTAGCAAATGTTTTTCTTATTTCGTATTTGGATATGGTCGTGACAATGTTTAGACCCAGTTGTAGCATATATCACTCTGACAAAGAGCTGATAACAAGCTGATAGATTCAGTCCCTGGCAAATCCCAACATGTGAATGTCTGGTTTTGCCCTGAACGTCAAACAAAAGTTTGTGGTCAAAAATCATGGAATGGGAACACCAGCAGGATTTCATTTTAAATCACTGAAATGTTTTAGTCTGAATTTAAGCGAAAACGAAACCCATCAGCATGTCTCAAATGTTTCCTTGTAACTGACTGAAAGAAGATAGATTGCATGAATTCATGCCACCATGGCCTTATGCTGATGTCATCATTTTCCCTAAGAGTCAATCTCCCTGTGTGGAATGATTTCCCCCTGTCTGCACACAGCCACATGACTCTCAGGGCTACTCTGAATGCACTGAACATCAGGAGACAGTCATTTGTGGAACTCACTACGATTATGCAGAGCATCAGGTCCATACTGTGATTTCCACAAAACAATACTGCAAATGATTTTGTTAATTCAGAGTGAAATATTTCAGAAGAGCTCAGCAAAACAACTGTGTTGTGTTTTGGGTTGAGCAAGACTAAAGACATTTTTCCGAACTGGTAAATGTTTCCTGAGCTGGTCGGGAAATTATCTGGCAATCTGAAAGGAAGTTCATTACTGGTTAAGTACTCATCTCCTGAAAGAAATGACCTTTCAACTTTATTGCTGACTTTTATCCTATAATTAGAAGTGCAACTGCCATTGAAAATAAATTGTTAAATTTGAAGAATAGATTACTGTGGCTCATTCCTGAGCAGCAGGATTACTGCTCATTCTTGAGCAGCAGTTCTGTGGCTTATGAAGTTTTTTATCCAATAACCTTGTCTACTTTATTACCTTTTGAAGCTTTCAGAAAGGATGTTAGCATTAGTCACCATACTTCTATCTCTGGTATCACACTGTGGTGTCTTTTGCTCTCAATTTGCCCTTGGAATCTCTTGAGATAAATGAAAATATTTGCTTCTAGAAAAAAATTATTCACAAACTATTGCAAGGAGGGAAGGAAACTGAGAACAAAGACTAAGTATTGTCATACTTTTTAATGTGGGATCAGACTATGCTGATGAGTGAAATTGATTTTGGTGCATACGCATAAAAGGTGAATTAGGTTTGGGTTATTTAAAAGCAGAAATTGATTTTGGTACGTATATATCAAAGGTGAATTAGGTTTGGGTTATTTAAAAGAAGAAATTGATTTTGGTACATACGTATCAAAGGTGAATTAGGTTTGGGTTATTTAAAACAATTTCTCGTGGCTGGAGTAGGAGTAGAAAGAAAGAAACCCAAACTCCACCGAGCTCCTGCATTTTGTGTTTACTCAGTGCAGTTCCTGAGCATCGGAACTAAGCTGGCTCTGTGTGGCTGGGCTGTCCCATGTCCCTGCGGATTCCAAAGGGCTGAATTTCCCCCTGGGAGCCGGATCCCTGGCTTTTCCCGAAGGCAGGAATCCGATCGCCCCCTGCGGGGTAGGAGCAGGGACAACGCCGAGCCCAGCCCCAGGTGGAGGGGGGATCGATTCCCTTCACAGACCTCAGCGAGGCCTTTTAAATACAAAAAAAAGGCGGAGTAAATGTCCCCAGCTGGGCTGGGGTACGGGGCTAGTGGCTCTGCAGAGCTCCCACCTCCAGCCCCTCCAGGAGTCTGTGCCGTCTCTTGAAACTAAGAAGAGCAAGGGCTTTCAGGTATGGCACTGCAGGAGTAAATCGGTGAGGTTCACAAGTCCGGCTCACGTGTTTCAGGACTGCTTTTTTGTTGTTGTTGTTGGTTTTGCATGTGAAAATAGGAGCACTGCTTCTGTCCTTCAAACATAAGCATCCATCTCGCTGGCAGCATTTCCACAACCAGCTTTCTCCTTTCTGTTTAACCAAAGCCAGAATTGCGTCGTGCATCATGTGAAGCAGGGTTAAAGAATGGCTCAGACGACTGAGAACAGCTAGGTGAGGAACACAGAATGTCAGGAGCTGTGAATCATTTCAGATTCATACTAAGCTGGTGGTATACAAACTGAGATGGTGCCATAATAGAGGAAAATTTGAGGCCCTCTGTCATTTGTAGGAAGAAGTTTATTCTGTGTGGGATTTCCACCAATTTCACTATGCACATTTTAGGAGGAAAATGCATACTAGGAAATTTTTTCAGCAACATTCAGGATTGCATACACCTCATTGTATAACAAGTTTTGCAGTGACATTTCCAAGTAGAACGTTTTTATTTCCAAACATGGAAATAAAATTTAACACATCAAGATGGGGAATAAAAGACAAATCAATGTCACCATGAATAGTCTCAGGCCCTGCAAGTACAGTTGTGCTGACAAAGCCTTCTCATGAAGGTGTAGTAATGACAGTAAACTGAATTACCTGAGTACAAGTCACACTGGTAAACACTGAAACACATTTCAGCAAAATCCTTTTGTCTGATAAGTGGTTAACAAGCAAAACTTTACCTACATGATTTTGCAGGATAGATAGCATCACAAAATTTTAGTCTTGGAAGTTAAAAAAACCCCACAAGTTGGGATTTTTGGTTTGGTATAGTTTTAATGATGAAATAAATTAGAAAACTGTGATTGTGAAAAACTCAGTGGAAAAAGATTTAGTCAAAAATTTCAATGACATTTGGCGCTCATATTGTAGTCTACTGCTAGTCTGTGAAGTGTGAGGTACCAGCATAGGTACTCATTTTTTCTCTCAGCTGTACAAGTGCTCAGGAACTAACTTTTATGGATTGTTTTCTTTGATATAAAGTAAGAGAAGAAAGATATCATGGAAATAGAATGGAATTCAATTACTCCATCCTGGTGTCTTGTGGACTGAGTAGGATAAAAATGAGTTTAAGAGTGCAGGGGAACTTGATAACCAGACTATAGCCACTAAACCTTACCTATCTGTCTTAAATACTGTCAGTGCTTGGCAGCCTTTTAGATCCCTGTTACAGCACACATGAAATTTCAAGTCTGAAAAAGAAGAAACTTAGAAGACTATAGGCATGTAAACATATATTTTATTAAATTACTTTTGTTCAAGGTCATGGTTACAGTGTTCCTTAGAGATCAATTCCTATGTGAAAGCACAAGAAATGAGTGGAAGCTTACATATGGTCAGGTTAGATTTAGCAGCATCATTTCAGAAAAGTGGAAATCACAAGGGAAAATGCACTAAATAAACAATGATTGTTTTATGCATTTCTATAACTATGAATGGCAGTGAAGACAAAATCTGGACTCACCAATTACACTGCAGCTCCTCGTGTGGATCTGTAAGCTTTTTCTTTGGTGTCTAGTCCATTCCACAGAATTCACTATTACCAGAATTTTGTTCCAATTGTTCATTCAGTTTCTCAGCCATCAAGTCAGGGAACATTCTTACACTTAGCATGTGACGGTTTGATTGGCTCTAGTGGCTGATAAAATCCTTTATAATGGAAAGCGTGTAGATTAGCCCTGAAATGGGACTACTCTCAGTGAGATTATATGCTGGGACTAGTTATTATCCCAGGGCTTTTTTGGGTTTTTTGCATTTTAATCATATGCAAAACTAAATTTTTAAGCAAACTCTTTGTTAATTTTACTTCGTCTTCAGTCCCTACATAAAGATGCATCACTGGACTGTGACACTTTTAGCTGTTGGAATATAAAATAATTTCATCTTCAGTGAACATGCTGATTTGTTCGTTTTGTCGCAATAAGAGGGAATATTTAGCATGCTGTTTTCACCTTTAAACACGGTCACAAGTCAAACCCAGCAGTTTATCTGTCCAATCCATCACTACAAGTGGAAACAGAAACTAGAAATACATTAGGAATTTATCAGTTTGGCTCTATCACACTGCTGGCCACAAGAATAGACATTTGGCCAGCCACCAGAGCACCAATAAACCACCAGAGCTTATTTACTTCAGTCCTTTAGAACAACTTTTTCCTTCAGGACTTAGGACCAATGTCTGCTTAGAACAGTTTCTGTAGGTATATTTTAAAAACAACATAGAAAATGTCCATGGAAATTCATTAAATTGGTAATGATTTCAGTTGGTATTGTAGTTCCTTGCTACTACTCAGATTGGGAATTGTCTGTGGAAGTTGCACACAAATCAGATTATTTCTTGGTGGAGAACAGGCTCATGAGGCAGGCTGTGGGTGCATGACTGTGCTCAGGTTTTGCAGAATGATAAGCATTGCTCTCTTTTTTTTGAAAAAGAATTGTATTTACTTCAGTTTAAGTCCAATTGAATGCGCTTTTTTTGATTATAAATGACTTTGAACCTAGCCCTCTTCCATTATTTAATCTGGGGTCTGCTAACAGTACTGTTTCCCAATGAAGTGTTCCTGATGTTCTGGTAATCTCTGTAGTTTGTTGAGTAAATTCCTGCCTCCCAAAAGGTGAGGCTATGGCTTTTTACCCACATCACTGATGCCACTGTTATCTGGGTGAAGTGATCCACACAAAATAGTCCAACCGTTTTGAGCCATTTCTCTTCTTCGGAGCACTTTTTTTTTCTGGGAATATAAGGAATGAAAGGAATAAGCTTTACTGCTTTTGTCTGGTCTGGAAATGAGGTCTGTCAAGTGATCATTCCACATCTTTAGTCCTTCCCTGCCCACCTATTTCAGTGGATCATCTACCCCAGGAGAAAGCCTTGTGCCACTAGGACAGTGCTCGTGTCTTACCGGGGCCAGGCGCAGGGGACAATCCTTACACATGATAATTGCACTGGGGCTGGGGTGAGCCCTGCTCTCTCCCCAAACCAGCATTTTGTCTATTTTTGACTGACTAGCAGAGTCAGCACTTTAGAATGCCTACGTAATAGTTGTATTGGTCTGATCCCTTGAGGCTATGTCCGCAAGATTAATCCACCTACTTAAATTTGACACAAGTTGATGGTGACAGCTCTTTGTGACAAAAAGCATTTAGTGACTATCCTCATGTTGTTTGACATATGAGAGTCTCTTTAATATGTTGCTATTGCAGACAGATATCATACCTGTGTCCGTGATGGTGCAGCCATAGTCCTGCTTTCCTTTCCAGGTAAAAGGGGGATAAATCCTCTGCTCGGACTGGGTGAGATCCTGAATCCCTTGGCTGTTCTTGGCTGGGTTGTCACTGATCTGTATATAACTGCGAGCAGAAATTAGTGCAGGAGACTTTCCTCCTCCTTCCTGTGAATGTTCCAGCCCAATGACGATGAAATGCTATCTTTAGGCTTTCTGCAAGCCCTGATTTAATGCTCAAGGTCATTTCCTTTACTTACCTAAGGAAAAAAACCCAAAAAAACACCCACTACTCATTTTCCAAAATAATTGAAAGTACTTAAGCCTTAAGTCGACCCAAAATAAAGCTGGTCATGAGAACAGAGTTGAATGATGGAAAGGGTTATCCAGCCAGACCTCATTACCAGTATGTTTGCTGACAGGTTGTAGTTCTTGAACGGTCTGAACTGCAGGACTCCAGGATACTTTGCTTTCAGCACAGCAGTAGAGTAGGACCTGGAGACTGTTTTAGAACAATCATCATGCCACATTATGATTGCACTCCAGTGTGAAAAGTAATATATGTGATGTCAGGGAGTTTCTATGCTTGGTGCTGTCAGAGAAGCCAGTGGAAGTGACAATCCAGAGCCCTTGAGAACTGGCCACCACACACAAACTGACATCCATATGTCAGTTCCCTGCCAAAGCTTCTTCTGGCTGTTGCAGGTCGGATGCCAGTGCAACCAGACCTAAAATGGAGTTGAAATTTTAAATAGCGATAGCTTCAATTTAACGTGGTTCTCAAGCATTTCCATAACTTTAGCACATCAGTTAATCTCATGGAACTTTCTTAAGCTTAGTTATCTATATGCATAGCAAAAGATTTTAAGTCTTATTTTATCTGAAAAACTGAACATAGTAAATGTGGAAAAGAGAGGGAAAACTGTTGGTAATGGGTCAAGTTGCATCTCCTGCTGATTTTCAAGTGTGCATGGGCACGTATATAATTATAAATTACAAATAAAAATGTCTTGGCTCTAAGTGCTCATATCCTGTGTCAGACTGGATCCTGAATGCATCTCATGACATGGCTGAGGCATGAAAGCATTTCTGGAGATATTATCTAAGTGACAGTTGTGCTTTCATTTTATTTGCTAACTGCACTTAAAACACTATCTTTTCTGAGTAGCCATGTGGAGAGGGTTGCTAAGTTAATTCCTATTCTTGCTGTAGAATCACATATAGCCAGTTAGTTCCTATTCTTGCTGTAGAATTACATATAGCCTGATGCATTGCCAGTTTCATAACCAATGACTAACCCAAGGTCTGTGTGTAGCACAACACAACCCACTGAAATGCAACATTCTTGGTTTCTCATATAAAGAACTGCAAAGAAGAGACCTTTTGTTTCAGAGACTCTGAAGCAGAAGTTAACTTTAGTTGCTCTGTAGATGGTGCACTTGACATTATGGTGTCAATTCAGTGGTAACTGGACCTTCAACAGCCTCTTTTCCCTTTAGCTCAAGAGGCATCATTGCAACCCAGCGAACTGCACTTCTCCAAAGGGATTGAGGATTGCACGCTGGAGGCTTTCTCCACCAGCAGCCCCCCTGACAATGCCTGGACAGAGCACCATATTAGGCAACAGGCCGCGGGGAATGGCATCTGGGGACTCCAGGGAGCATGCCTCCTAGGGAAGGAGCACAACCATAAGCTGCTGGTTGAGTGTGCAGAGCCCTGTCCTGGCTGACAAGCCTGTTGCAGAGGTCAGCCAGAGAGGGCTATCATTCTTTGGGGAGGTGGAAACTACTCGGAGCTATTAATGGTTTTTTTCCTGGCTGTCCTCAGGAATGGAACTGTAAGCCAGGCATGACCATGAAAGGGGTTGCACATGGCCAAAAGATTATGTTGAAGTATCTCCCATGTCTCTGCCACCCCCAGCGCCTGGAGCTCTCCCCCTTTCTTTTATCTTCCCACATTATACCTCAGGTCTCTCGTTTGAGATCCATTGCCTCGGTTTTCTTAGCAGCAGCTCGAATGGCCTTGAATTGTGGTTTAGGAAACAAACCTCTGACTTCTTGGTCTGACTTCAGTCATCACCCCATCACAGAATAGCTGAGGTTGGAAAGGACCTTTGGAGATAGTCTAGTCCAAGCTCTCTGCTAGGAACAGGGCCCAATAGAGCAGGTTGCCTAGGAGAGCGCTCAGGTTTTGAATGTCTCCTTCTGTTGTCTGCATGCATGAGATGAAGTTTAGACCATAACAATAGTGTTTCAGGTCTAGTCTGTGCCATTGACTTTGGCTAACATCTGTGCTGGCTACAGCAGGACTTGTAAGATGTGTGATTGCTGAGCAGCATTGCAGTGTTGGTGAAGCCAGGGAATACCTCTCAAAATGAAAGAAAAATTCAAGGCAAGTCCCTCAAAAGTATCATAAGCCTTTCATCTGAGAGTGGAAAGTGCTTTAGTGCTTTATTTGTTGAGTTTTCAATTATAAATTTGTAACTCTTACTGGTGAGCCAGGGAGGATTGTCTAATCCAGTGTTCATAAAAACACTCCCTGTTTCTAACTATTATATTTCACAAGAAAAATTATACAATCAATAATTTTCTGCTATTACTTTTCCATGCAAGAAACATACTTCCATGCCACAACGATGTCTCAGCAGAATATTTTACTCTCAGTGGAAACAGTGAGAAATGTCATGGTAGCAAAGAAAATAGGTTCCAAGACATACTCTTTGTGGTGCAATTTTTATGTTTTCATATGAAAAATTTTCATGTTTTTCTAGGCTTCAAAACAAAACTTAGTGTGCCAGTAATTAGACCAGAAAAAATAAATTGCTAAGAACCTAAGTAAAGATATTTTATTATTTTCACACTCTGTGTGTCAGTCTTTAATATACTTCCTCCCATTCTGTGTGATGGGTGCCGTGATCAGAACACACAACAAAAGCTCTTTCCTTGTAGCAAGGAATTCTCTTTGGAACCTCAACAAGGATTTGTTGTTGTATCTGTGTGTGTGACTGGTAGCTCCTAAACCATATCAAATCCACACACTCAGCTTAAAATTATATTTGCACTAAAAAATCCCTTCCTTTTAAACATTAAATGGATTTATTAAGAATGAGAATTATGTTTTAGCTGTATTTAGAACTGAGTGTAAAGGAATAGCCTTACCAGCATTTCTGTGTGACAGAAATTGAAATTTTGTTTCCCGAATGTGACCTGAGGTGGGGTCCCAAAGGTTAATGCCCAAAACATGACAAAGGTCAGTAAGAGCCATCTACTGTTACAGTTCAAGGTTTCAACCTTTTAAATCTTTGCTTGTTATAAGTAGTTAAACTGTAAATCAACGCACTAGTGCCAATAAATATTGCTGTTTTCAACGCGTCCGGACTCCTAAAGCTTTTAAATGTTGAAAATAAGCTTCCTTTTCTGTTTTAAAAATATATTTTAGCTAGTCAGTTTGTTCTTATGTTTTTAGATGGGAGAACATGTCATCCCAAAAGGATAACATTTAAATAGGATAAAAAGCCTGGCTTCTGTATCACACATCAGAAAGGAAAGTGATTTACATTAAAAATCATGATTGAAAGAAAGAAAACCCAAACATACTGCAGGTCCTACTCAGAGCAGCTAAGCTGATGGGTTTTTTTACTTTCTGCTTGCAATGAACATTGAACTCTAGATCTAATGGTGTGGTGAAAATGAGATTAAGGTCTCCGGATTCACTCTGCATGATCCCCCTAAGTTAATGGATCCATTACATTTCATGATTAAAGTAATCTCATCTATTATTTCAGTTAGTGGAAGTTTTGCTTAAACATAGGATATTCTCTGACAGAAGCCCATTGATGTGGTAACTTGTATCTTTAAGCCTATGTTCAAAAACAATTGACTTAAATAAATCAAACCCGAACTTGAAATTCAGCTTGGATTCCATGATGTTGCAGAACTGTCCTGAACTGTAATTGCCAAAAGGTCCTGAAATGTACTGGGGTCCAATTGATACGAATACCTGCACATGAGGGAGAGACCTCATCACCGTCTAAAACTGCCTGAAAAGAAGCTGTAGATGGGTAGAGATCAGTCTCTTCTCCCAAGTAACAAGTGACAGCACAAGAGGAAATGGCCTCAAATTGTGCCACAGGAGGTTGAGATTGGATATTAGGAAAAATTTCATCTCTGGAAGGGTTGCTGAGCACTGGAACAGGCTGCCTAGAGAACTGGAGTCAGCATCTCTGGAGGAATTTAAAAGATGTGTGGATGTGGTGCTTGAAGATGTGGTTTAGTGGTGACTTGACAGTGCTGGGTTAGTGGCTGGACTTCGAGACCTTTTCCAACCTAAAAGATTCTATGTTTCTATGAATATTATCTATCTCCACACTAAAAAAGTTCACTAACCTCTCTTTGCAGAACAAGAGCTTTAGATCTCTGACCTTGCCAATCTGAAGCTGTCACATGTTGCGTGCGTGAAAGCAAAATAAATTTCACAACTGCATTCAAATATTAAAGAACTCAAAGTCAACAAATGTATACCAAATGTATGAAAAATATTTGCTTGTATTTGAAGCTCAATATCTGTCTTCTTTCCTCATTTTTCAGAAACCGAAAATGAAAGTGCACCGCCACCTCCAGGTTAGTGTAAAAAATGCTAATTTGAGCTGTGGCACTAACAACAGTTGCATGAGACTAGATACTGCATAGCCATAATATGGTTTGTGCTCATTGTCTCTTTGAAGGTAAGAGGACAGTAAGAGAAGCAAAAAAAACCTGCCCAAGTAAGATATTCTCACTTCACTTTGCCTGAATACTGATTTTTCAGGCTCAGTTTTTGTTTGTGAGTGACTAGTTGTTTGCTTAGTGTTGCGCATGTCCTTCAGGATACAGGTAAATTACGGCTACTTAAATTCTGTGGCTAAATGATGCTGTTCTCTTTGATGCTGGACAACATCTAATTACCAAAATATTCCCTTTCATTTTGCCTGGAAGGTACACTGTGAGTAAAGTTGACAGAATCAAGCATGAGATTCATTTCACTTAGTTTTAGTTCCTTTGAAAATTATGCATCCTGTCTAAGTAGTTCAATAGTGCTCCACCTCTGACCAGCGGAGCACACCCTGGGTCATACATGCTCAACCAATGGGCATTTCCCAGATAACCTATCTAAAATGTCACTAGATATCTGTGTGCAGGCAATTGCCCTGAGGAGTCTGATTGTCTAGAATGGAGTGGCTGAGTTCCAGGAAGCCAAAGTTAGGTGAGGTGTAAATCATTCATAAGGCCGAGGGCTTCAGGCAAAGCTGAAGCTCTGCAAAGCACAAGAGTTCTCTTTAGTGGGAGCTGGAAAGGCAGGCAAGCCTTTGCCTTGTGCCGTTGAGTAACTTGAATTATATTCTCAGATAAAGGTCAATACATATACCTACAATATGCATGTCTAATTTAACCATTTGGTGAGTTTAATTCTCTGTATGGCAAACTCAACAGCAATTCCAAACGGAGCAAATATTCTCACTACAAGTGTTAAATTTGCTTTTACTTACAGTCTTGCTATCTGCCATTTTATGAGGCTGATTCAAGATGTCTTTGTTCCAACAATACACTCTTTCCTTAAAAAATGACAAAGGTAGTAGTATCATTTGCCAGGAGGAGTTTCATGGTTAAATGATCCATATATTATTTTTATGTGATGAACTCTTTCATATTGCATATATTTATAAGGAAAGTTAATTGGTATTTAATTAATGATATTCTAGTCAGCCATAAAATTTGTACTGTTAATATTAAACTAATTAATTTCACCCTTAGGGTCTTACCTGATATACTTTGTACTTGAATTCATGTTTTTAATCAATCTTAACTTTCAAGAAGTGAAATGAGAAACAGCTTTTTGTATACAGAAAGGAATAGCATCTTTGAAGCATTACATTAAAAACATCTATTAACATTTTCAAATAATTAACTTCTTCATTTCTATTTAAAAACACAAAATTAAATACAAAATCACTTATATAACCTCTTTTCTTTTCTCCTTACCTGTTTTCCTTCTCAAAAATGAGTAGGGTGTCCTTAGGCCTTTATGGTTAGGCACAAACCAAACGGGGATATTTCTAAGCTGCAAGTGTCAGTCACTTCTAGCTTCCTTCTGCCTGACTCAAGATGCTGTCATCTTGGATTATCAAGTGCTAATACACAAAGAGGGAAGTTTGTTTCAAGATTCCAAATTTTATAGCTTATAAATATTTTATTGGACATAATCAAGCATCTTGAACTGCACCAGGAAATTTTTGGGAAGTCATTGTGAGAGCTCCTTCCAGATCTCGATGTCAAGCCACAAGTGTGGAACACTTTGACCGATGAAGTTTTCAAATGGCATGTAGACATGCTACCATCTGCCAAGAATAGTGAAATCTCCTATCCCAGTTCCTACTGGGAAAATGAAGTGTTACTGTGGCAAAAGTCCCATTAAAAAGGAACAGGTTTGACCATCTGGCCAAGATGGAAAACCTGACCACTGGAGCATGGGAATTCAGGGAATCCAGACAAAAGGATCCAAGAGTCTGTCTACCAGAATGTGGATTTTCCTATTAAGTTTCAGGTTTAATTTTCATAGTTACTGTGGCTGCACACATGTCAACAAGAAATCAGGATAATCAGAGAATCAACTAGCTCTTGCAGATGTTTCCTCCATGGAACTAAAATGATCCTAACTCCATCCTGACAATGTTATTCTATTGACCACCACCCAAACCCATATTCTGTCAGGCAGCTGACAGGTAAGTTTGCCACAGAAAGCCATTGTTCACAGGCAATAGAATATCGACTGTTTATACCTTGACGACAGCATCATTCATGTGATTTGACAAGACTCTAGATTACTTTGTATGCAAATTGAATGAGGTAGGAAACAAAAAAGAATAGGAATCCTATCAAATCCTGAAATAGAGAAAGTGTGGAAATAATTTTGTTCAAAGTACAGTCCAAGTTTTCTCATACATATGAGGTCAAAAATAATTCACATTCACCTGCTCAGAGTAGAGGACAGGTTGGCAGTTCTAATCAAGAAAACTAAATACAAGTAGTCTTGGAAAGACTATGTTGATAATTATGAAGATGATGATAAAGAATTAAAGAACATCCTCAATACACTCTCTATACTTTTCTTTGAGGATAAACTGAGTGGCAGTAACTCATATCTGATCCAATTTCTTTCCAATTCACAGTGATATGTAACTCATTTCAAAAGCCTTTGCCAGTTAGCCCAAGAACAAGAGACTAACAGTTGCTGCTTCTAAAAAACCTAGCATTTTTCTTCCACTGAGTCCAGGAACATCAATCTTACACGACTTGTTCAAAACAAAGAAATTGCATTGGTATGCACAAGTTGTAAAACGCTTTATGGGATTGTAACCGTACATTACATATACACATATATCAATCATTCTTTAAAGTTGTTTTTCCAATACTAGCAGAACCTGTATTTTTTAATGCTGTGTAAGTCTTTCTTTTTACTTTAAGATCCTCTCAAAACTATACTTGTACTTCCTACACAGAACAAAAAACACCACAGGAGGGTGGAAATGAAAAGGGTAAAGGTAAGTCTGAAACCATATTTTAAAAATGGGCAATAAAGGCAACATTCCTAAATGCTGTTCTGATGCTGGATTGTTTGAGCTTTAATTCAGGATTTTGATGCTAAATTTCAGAAGTGTGATGTGAGGCTTCCTAAATCCTTTTTCTGCATGACTTAGCTGGCACAAGGAAATTATGATACTTACGAGTATCTTCAAAAAATCTGCAAACCAGACTGATATTTTAGCAACATTATTTTACATTGACTGTTTAATTAATGGCTCACATTACAAGTGATTTGCATGAGCAGAAAGCTGCGTTTAAATGAGCCTGGATGTTGCCCCTGACCAAGCTTGCTTAAACTCAGACACTGTGCACATTGGTAGCTTTTAAATAAAGTGGACAATGTCCTACTGTCATTCTAAGCTGTTTCTGTTCTACCACAGAAATTTGAAATTTTACCTTTCCGAAAGCCCCATAGATTTTTTCATCTGAAATTAAAAATCACACATTCACCTTTCTGTCCTCTTTGGAGCCCAGCAGTTGAGCTCATTACAGGTTCTGAGAGGTGTGTTTGAGGACTGTCTGCTGTGAACAAATAGATAGCTCTTCCACTTGCAATGCTTGTGAAACTCAGCTCCAGTTCTCATGCGTATTTTTGTGCTGCTGAGATTAGATTCCAGTTCTGTTGTCAGTTCTTCTGATTACAAGGATATATTTTGAGAGAACTGGGCCAAATTCCCCTACTTTTTTGCAGGAGCCCTGCCAAAGTAGAAATCAAACACCCCATCAGGTTATTTTGAAAAGAATAATCTTTTTTTTTAACTTCATTCTGATCAAAGGCTAAACCAGACCAAAATTTGCTTACAACTGATGCAATGCTTGCTTTTCATCTGGCATGGTGATGCTTTTTCATGGCAAATCAAGAAATGGCTTGCTTGAAAATGTATTCTGGTTTTTGGTGTCTTCCAAACAAAATCTTGTCTTTTAGACAGACTGGATGCATACTTGATACTTGCAGATTTATTTGGCGAAGGCATGCATGGCTATTTTTCTCAGCAGAGTCAAAATATAAACACTAAGAGTGTGTGATTCAAGTAGCCTTTTGAAAATAAAAATGCTGAACCAGGCTTCAGTGCATGCTACTTTGCCAGTTATCCTTGCATCGAGCAATTATTTTGACACACAGAATTTTGTGTGAGTAATCAAATCTGTCAACTTGGTAATGGAAATGCAATTCAGAAATAATTTGCATGCCTAATGATAGGAAAAAAGATGAAGGTCTTGCCTCGAGCTATTCCAACAGTTAGTTCTGCTTGCTTTAATTTGGATATGAGAGAAATGTTTGTTCCCAAACTGAACATGAATGGTGATTTCCCCACTGTTTACAAGCCTACATTTCACTGAATAAAAATGAAAACATGGTAGGTAACTTATCCAATACTTCTGTTATCTTCTTATACGTTATTATGTTTCTGTTTGGAATTTAGTGAAAGACACAAGTATTTTCTAGGAGGAAAAATGTTCCTCCTGAGAGAAACCTCTCAGCGCTAGGAGGATTTTACTACCAAAAAATATTGTTTGAGATCCTACTATGGAAATGTTTTCCAGTTTCAGTCCATGGTGGCAGCTGTTGCCTCTGTAAATATTCCAATGAAAGTCTGAATATTAATACATAGATGACCTTCTGCCATGCTCCAGTGAAACTGTCACCTCTACAAAGCAAAGTAGATGTCATTGCCAGACATTCAGTAGTAATACCTTTAAAAATTAGTTACAGTGCAGTTGTTCCTATCAGCTCTTGTTTTATTGCAGAATATCACCAAGTAAGGGTAATTATACATTTTCATAGAGTGATTCCTTCATGTTTGTGTGCCAGAAAAAAAAGTCTTTGTAAGGGTGAGCATAACTCACAAAAAAAGGAAAAGGTTCCATTCTTCCAATCTGTCCAAAATCATTTACACTTGAAAATGAACAGTTCAGCAAGGAAATTATGACAGAACCAACTAGATGTTAGCTTTTGTATGAACCAAATGTAAAACACTTTCTGCAGCCTCAGAAGTAGCAGATTTGGGTACTTCCCTGAATGGGAATGAAGTGGGAGAAATTTCATATCTGAATTCCACAGCAATTCTACAATGCTTCTGTGTCAGCAGTTGTGACCTGTTTGCTGATAATTTACGAGACAGAGCACACTGTAGGAACCTGAGATGGGTCCCTGCTGCAGCACAGTCCAGCTGGGATGGTGCTGGAACCTGACATCTAGGAAGGAAATCTTGGTAGTCCATGTAAATCCCATAGTCCATAATTTTCACCTCATCCCTAAGACAGTATTAATAACGGAAGTTGGGTAGATGGAGTATACCTA
Organism: Lycocorax pyrrhopterus obiensis; assembly: GCA_014706295.1. NCBI lineage: Eukaryota > Metazoa > Chordata > Aves > Passeriformes > Paradisaeidae > Lycocorax > Lycocorax pyrrhopterus. Next base: position 55,972,223 of record JACSVZ010000015.1, on the reverse strand, counting down.
TCTGTGTGTCTGTTTTACTGTTCTAGTTCTTTTAAGTACTTACTGTCTGTGTGAAATTACATATTTATATTCCTCTGTGTTCACTGTAAAGTTATGAAATGCAAAACAGTGTGGTAAATTCTTTGTATCTTGTGGTTATTTTTCTGTAAATTAGTAGCTCAGAGCAGTAAACATAAAATTTTCTTTCATAAAATAAACCAGTTTAAAAATGTCTATTATAATGTTGTAAAAATTCAGGATATGTATGATCATCCATTTTATTTTCAGAGAACAAAAGTGAATCAGCACAAATTCCTCCAAATTTACTAAATTATATTCTTTCAATTTAAATGGTGTGTCTTTGTTTTTAATCTTAGCATTATCTTACAGACTGAATATGTTATAATTTTGTTCCCACTTGCTGGAATAATGATGAAATTTTAATATCAATTTGCTCATTCCTTTTTTTAGGTCCCATCCAGCCATTCAGAGAGCTACTAAAATTTCTGCATGTTTTACTGATACCTTTCCTCTAGGTTTCTTCCAACCATATACTAAAATGTTCATCGCATGTGTCATCCTTGTGTTTTTCCAGGTTTCACTTATCCATTCATCTCCCTACTAAAACTTCCCTTCTGTAGGTATGTACTTCATTTACCATTTCCAAAATGCCAAGTCCCCTTGATGGGACTGCTGAACACCCTTTGAAAATCAGATTGGTAATTGGAGTCAACTCAATTTGAAACTCTCAGTCTTACTGTGCTCTCTAATTTCAGCATGAACAATGGAATAGAAAAATAAAACAATATGCAATTAATAGGTTTTTTCCACTTCTGCAAAACATTAAGTTTGTCAACAATGTGACTGATGGCAGAATAGCAGCTTCCATTTCGTGTGGTACGTTTCAGATCAGGGGAAAGTAGGTCTAAAATTGTTGATACCAGCAGTTCATATAAAAATAAGTAATTACTTTTTTTTTTTGACAGATTTTTCTACATTTGCTGTGCCCCTTGTCAGGAATTTTTATATTAAGGTTACACCAGCTATAAGTATAAAAAGATTTCAGGTTAGCTTCTTCTGAGATATGGAGAGTTCTTTCATCCAACAACACTCTCTTCCTGATGAAGCTCGGTCTGCTCCACAGTTAATGGTATCATTTAGAAACAAGGAAAAGAAACATAAATGCCCTATATGTTAATGAGAATGTGCCAGAGACAAAGAATAAAGATTTATATGGAATAATGCATCTTATCAGCGTACTGTCAAATGAATCAATTGATTTCTCCACACCAAACTCTTGTCATGCTGCAAAATATATTCCATTAAAAGCTTACTTGCAGAAGATAAGGATAGTGAATAAATTATTATAGCTCTACTGACAGATCTGATATTTTTGCTATTTTTGTTATCTTTAAATAGACTTTATTGATAGCATAAACAATCATTCATCACAGAAAGTGAATTGCCTATAGCTGTTGAACCAATAGTCAATCAATTTTGTCCTAGAAGCCTGAGATATAAGGAGTGATGGATTGATAATTACCCATTTATCAAAACAATCCTTCCAGCATGTGCTGTTTTCATACTCCTTCCATTTCTAACACGTTCAATTGGGCTTTCATCTTGATACTTCTGAAATGTGTTTTTGTTTCCTTCGTTTGTCTTTGATGTTAACATTTTGTTTGAAAAGGGATAGATTACCCTGGAGGAAACCCCAGCAATCCCTCTGCAAAACTAATAACATCTTTTTGGGTTTTTTAGTTTTTCAAATGACTGAATGAAAGAGAAAACTGAGTGGTCCTTTCATAACTTGATTATCATGCATCATCATGTAGGATGCATCACATCAAATGTTTTAGGCTGATCTTAATTATTTTTGTCCAGCCAGATGGCTCTTCAAGCCATCGTCAATCACAATGGCAACATTATTGACAAAAAGATCTGAAAATACACTTTATGCTTTCATGAAATATGGAGAAAGATTTGCAGTGGAAGCACATAGCCTTGCATTCATTAGGTTGCTAATACAGTATGTTAAAACATCTGACATGACTTAATCATTACTGTGCTTTTGCCGAAAATCAACATTCTCAACACCTCCTTATGGCATTGGATGATGCAGGTCATGAGAACACTTCCACTATTCTTTTTTTTTTTTTTTTTCTGTGAATAAGAAAACATACTTGCAAGATAACACATTAATCCTTCATGTGTAGGCATACCTTTTACAACTCTCATCCTCCTCCCAAGAAATCTCTAAAATGAAGTTTGATGAATCATTAAAAAGGAATGAGTAAAACGTTATGGCTAAGTAGATACATTCTATTAACAGACTTTTAATTAGCCTTCAGTAGTTAAACAAACCCAAATATTCAATATTGCCAATGTTTAGGAAAATGCAACTATATTTCATAGTGCTTTTGTCATAGTTATTACACCTTTCCTTGAAAAATATAGATAAATTATAACTTCAAGGTCAAAACCAAATGATAGCTTCAGATGTAAAATGTGGTTGTGGAAACACAAATATAAGATATAAAAAAATCCAAACCCAAAGAAAAGTATCTTTAAAGATGTGGGTTAATATTTTTCAAAAGTTGTTCTTGTTCAGCTCTGTTCTCCATTTTCAGATGTTCTACAGATTATTTTCTGATACAGTATAAAAGCATGTTATCTTCACATTACTTATGTATTAAATCCTAAATATATCTAGTTTGTTCTTGCCTTTCAAAGGATACCTTGGTTATTTTCTTTCTTTTTTACCATTAGGCTTTTAAGACACTATTTGCTTATTTTTATCAAAGCCGATATCTGAGGTTTCAACATCTGAAATTCAAAAAAATGTAGGTGACTGTTGTAAAGATGGTCTTTACCTAATTCTGGTTTTCCAAAAATCATGATTACAGTATTTCATTGTAATACCAGTTTCATGGGTTTTTTTCAGGCTTTGGTTTATATAAATATATGCCTCAATGTATTCTATGTGATTAGACATTTTAAAATACCTGGGTAACAATTGCTTACAGTGTTTTAATACCTGGTGACAGTCAACTTTTAGTATGATCAAAAGGAAAATCCAGCATGATGATAACTGTTCTTATTTAAAATTATTCTCCTGTAGATATGAGGAAAAAAAAAAGAGTTGTTTATTCCTTGCATTTTAAATTAGTATTATAGTATAGAAATTGCAAAGTATAAATACAGAGGACTAGTTTTAACTTTTCCATACCTTGATTTAATAATGCTGAACGCATATGTGGTGCACATTTTAATTGCAGACGTGGTCATCAGAGAAATGACATCTTCCTCAGGTTAGACATGTGATTGACCTTCATTTCATTGTGGCTTTCTTAGTGTAATCACTTTGGATTACATCTCTAACAAACAGAATCACTCCGCACCTCTCATATAAACTCATGATTTAATAATAGATCACAGTCCACATCTCATTTTTTTTTACTTGCTTGAAACATTAAGGTTTACCATTTCAGCTACTGAATTATGCAAAGCTTTCCTCATCAGTTTGAATCTTCCATTGTGAATGCTCCTGAATATTGTGATTTATTTCCCTTTCTTTTGCAGGTTTTACATTTTCATGTAGTTGTTTTAAAGCAGATGATCGTCTGTGCTTTCAGTTTCTTCACGTGCTTTTTCATTTGTATTTCTTTTCACAGATGAAGATGACACCTCAGTTAGTACTCCACCAGCAGGTTAGGACTGTGATAGTGCTTTGAGTGTGTATGTATGTATGTATTTTTCTCTTGACTATTAATGAAGAAAGAGTCCAAACCAGTGGACTGAACTCAAAACATACCACTTAGAAAAAATTTTAAAGTGCCCTATATTATATTAATCTCTGTTCAGAAGTACAAGACCCTTATAGCTTATAGTTAAGTCCCTTTCCAGTCCTGTCTTGAGGTCTTTATTTTACCTTCTCCCAGAGGAAGGTAAAATATTGGTTAGTAGACCCAAAAGCAACTGCAGTTAAGTAAGTATCATAAGTTTAAATTTAATATAAGTTTAAATAAGCAAAATTCTGTCCCTCAGATACATATTGAACAACACAAATTCATCTGTTACATGGAACTACACAAATCATGGAAAAACATCAGCCTCATATAACCTTTCCAAAGAAAATCTTGAATGGAATTAAATTAATTTAGATTTTCTAGAGAAAAGTGGGGAAGATTTCTGGGGTTTTTTCTTAGCTGTTCACTTTTTTCTGGTATTTAAGTAGTTCCTCATGGATATGGTCCTAAATATTTAGTCTAATCTTCTTGAATGAAGAATCAATGCTCTTAAAATCCCAGTGATCTGAGGTCAGTTAAGCTGTGATCTCCGAGCTGGTGTCATCTAAATTGCTCTTCCCTTTCAGATGGGATGTCTAAGCCAGCGGAAAGAAAAGATTCAGGTGAGACCTCCTGAAAAACATGATGAAAAACTCCCAAAATTACATAATAAAAATACTGTTTAGACTTTACTTTTAAAAGATAATACTTTATTTTCATTGTTTAGACAGTAGCAAACTATAGCTGTTGAAATGCTTCAAAGTACCAGGGCGAAGAAGTTTCTAGCAGCTAAACCAGGAGTGAGAGAAGGCTCTGCTGCACAGAACAGGACATGTATGGCAGTATTTGACACATACATACATACCTATCTATCTATATCTGTTTCTGTATAGATAGATACATAGCTGTTCCATTCCTCCTCAGCCTACAGGAATTCCATTCCTACATTCAGCCTCACCCAAATCCCACACGCAGGTCCCAGAAGACTGTAGGAGGATGGCTTCTTCTCACACCTCAAAGGACGGTGGGGAAAACTTAGAAAAATCCTCATAACCTCTTTCTTCCTACCCTGGCAGGTAACGCACATTTGCACCCACTCTTGTGGTTTCAGGATTTGCAGCCTCTGGAACAAAATGAGCAGCTGGTACTTCAACCATGGTTATAGACCTGGCATAGCCTCCTATGCCAGCCCGCATCAAACCCACCTTCCCTTCTGTTTGCTTAATAAATAGGAAAATGTTAATATCTAAAGGTGATGATAATATTTAGGGGTTCTTTTATGTGGTACCAAATTAATGACTCTGTGTAAGCTTTTTCCATTTATTAATATCCTTTTTCCATTTCACCCCGTGGCACGTTAGGTTTGTTACTGCACGTGACCAGATCCTGTACCTTCATCACTTCATCGTCTTCCCACCAATAACCTTCACTTGTTCTCATGTTGTTTCCATACATTGCCATGTTATAGAGATATAATCTAAACATTTAGATTATAGAGAGTATATATAGATATGTATCTATATATATTTGTTAATTTATGTCTGTGTAAATCATTTCATGTATGTGTATATATATACGTGTGTGTATATACATGAATGTCTTTACCTGTGAGAAATACTGTACAAGCAGGCATATACATAAGAGGTGTTAGGCACACCACCCACAATTGACTGAAAGACAAAGATTTTATAGCAAAGCTATCTAGCATTTCAATACCTTTTTAAAATTCATAATAGACTTTAGGATAATAAACCCAATTTGGTTGCATTTTCCCATGGCTGCCATGAGCTGTGTTGCATTTGTGGGTGGTGGAAATTTTCATGAGTTGAAAAGCTTCCCACAGCAGTAATCGCTACATATCAGAAAGACTATTCTGACCTCTAACTTTAATCAGTTTCCCCTCTGTACTGGCAATAAATCCTCGAAAAATGGAGATGTGGCATTTGGACTGCAGGTTGGTATATGAGACACGTCCTTTGCCTCTCTGCAGAAAGTGAGCAGAAAACAGACAGGCATCCCATCCACTGCCTTACTCTCCTTGCACTTTCTTCTAGGAATCAGTTTTGACCATGGTTTTACCTGAGATGTAATGGCATAGCACAAAGCCGGGGCTGTCCAGGTAAAGGGGAAGACCAGAAACACACAGTTGTCCTGGTACAGTGCTCTGCTGTGGGGAGACCACTCATTTGCTGCTTCTCTCAGTACAGTTCCTTTTCAGTTCCAAAGTCCCAGTTTCCAGAAGAGAAGCTGCTGTGTCTAAGCATGTGTCACAATCATTTCCATTTGACAAACTACTTTTCCCATAGAATATCACACGAAATGCACATGGCAGGACATGGTATTGACCGATCCCCAAATTCTCTGCTTCTGTCATGGCAGAAAAGAACAAAGTTCAGAAGTGAGCTTCATTCCTGCCCTGCTTTGCAGACATAGTGGAAGAATCAGCTTGTACAATGGACTTAGTTTGGGTTGAGGGAGATCCGCTGAAACTGTGCATCAAATGTGGGGATTTTTGTGCTTCTAGCTGTTTGTGTTTTCAGAACCTCCATCTCTTCTGAAAAACAAAGAGCTGACCTTTGTGCATCACCTCTGTAAAGCACTCATGGTTGAATGCTGGTGCCATTCAAGTTGCTCAGTGTCCGTCCTGGCTGATCAGGTTCCCCTCTCTTCCTCCCTGAGAGTTTAATTTTCTGTCACCACAGAGGTAGCATTCTTGCAGGAACTGTACACAATGTGACAGCCAAGCAATGGATGTCAGTGTGAACAAAAGCTTACATATCTTTCAGGACATCTGAAGAGAAAGGTACTAGGGCTAGAGAGTTTAGGAAGTTCAGGTAAGTGTACTTTGGCGGGAGTAAAACACCCTCAGATGATTGATATTTCCCCCTCTCTCTGCACCTCAGTATGGTCTCTTGGAGAAGGAGCTCCAGAAGAGTCAGAAAAACGTGATGACACCCAAAGATCCACCTTGTTCATCGAGAAACCTCAGAGCGGGACAGTGAGTGTTGGTAAGTGCTTAGGAACAGAATCAAAAGCCACTGCCAGAGACACAGAGGCTGAGGCAGAGCTGGGAATGGTACCTGCAGTTCCTGTGACACTCAGGTTCTGCCCTCAGCTGCAAGTACTGCCTCTGGTTTCAGCTGGATGCGAACTCCGCTCTGAAGGCAAAAGGACTGTATGGAGAGAAGCAAAACCCAGGGACAAGCTCAAAATCTAATAATTTACTGAGCATAACAGTAAGAGGTATAGGTTCTGGAGAAGAAAGCTGGTTATTGTGACACTGTTGGCTGTACTGTTATTGATGTATCAGGAAGATGCGGGGTATCAGCAATGACAGGAAGTTCAGTACAGGCTGCTTAGTATGTCTATTATCTCCTTGGATACACAAAGATGTGGTCAGATGTAGGGATTTCTTTTATTCATGCCTCTTATTTTTCTCAGTTTCTGAGTAGAAAAGAGGATTTGGGGAAAATTTATTTGGGAAAAAAATATAAGAGGTTAGTTGTATTTTCCTCTGGATGAATGTTAGGATGGAAAGTCAGCAGGGGCTGTGCAGTGGTCTTCTGAAAAATGAGAACTTTTACTATTCCCAATTCACTGTTTAGAGATGACTCTTTCCTCTCAATTCTGAACTTAAAGAATTAATGATAGAAGTGCATTAAGAGCTCTGGGCTTTCTTTTCCAGACTGCACTTTATCCATACCTGGCAGACCCAGAACACCTGTGCTTCTTTTGAGCAAGCGAAGTCAAATATTAGGAACAATTCACCCATGAGAACATGGAGTTTTGCCCCAAATTTATCCTACTTCTCAGTGCCTCAAGCTCCACACTGACACAGACAGAAAGCTTCCAGACCCAAAATCATTAACCTCTGTATCATTGCAGTACTTTCATAGTCTGTGTGACTCCATCTGACCCTTAATGTTGTGGTAGAACACATGGAGACTGAATGGAGCAGAAGTGAAAGAAACTCACAGAGATGTAACTGACCAACCACACGTTCCTCAACAGCTGCATTATTCCTTTCTCTTTTTGAAAGGTGGGAATATTACATTTATAGCCAAAGTAGAAGCCAAAGACCTTCTCCGGAAGCCAAATGTTAAGTGGTTTAAAGGAAAATGGATGGACCTGGCCAGTAAAGCGGGCAAGCACCTGCAGCTGAAGGAGTCCTTCGAGCGTCACACTAAGGTGTGTCTTTACTTTCCCTTCTTATGGGGGCAAAGCTCCAAAGAGAGCTTAAAGATCAGTTTAAGACAACAGGTAAAAGCTCAAGAGCAGTGGAGTCTAACCCTGGCTTCCCCACACAGATTCCAGTGGTGATCTCTGACCCTCTGCAGAAGCAGACAAGTAATGGTGGGAAAATCAAAATTTTCCCTTGCCATTTCTGGGTTCCAGTTTCTTTTCAGAGCCCATTATTTGAGTTATTCCTTGTTTCTCGTGCATGTCTGAAAGACTCATGTTTTAACTTCTGCTTTGTGCAAATGCATCCTCCACATTAATGAACAACTATGCTCGATTTTTAGATTCACACATTTGAGATGCAGATCATCAAAGCTAAGGAAAACTATGCAGGGAACTATCGCTGTGAAGTATCTTATAAGGACAAATTTGATAGCTGCTCTTTTGACCTTGAAGTCACTGGTAAGGTTCCACTTGTGTCTGTAAAGATTTATAAGGATTTCTTTCTCTTTTTTTCTTTCTTTTTTCTTTTTTTTTTTCTAATTTGAAATGACACTTCATGTTGTTCAGACCCTTTAAATGAAGTAATGCTTAAAGTGAACATTTTTAGCATAGAGCTCAGAAAACTTTCTTGTGTCTGCAATTTATTGTCTAAAGTAACACTGGGATAGATACCATGTAAGACATTTATCCAAAAATTAGAAAAGCTGGCAGGTAAAACTAGTATCGAATTCAAATCAGGCTCTGGCACACAAGACCCAGGGCTGTGTGCGTGTGCTCAGAGGTCAGCAGGGTGGGGGCCAGCCTGGCTCCATCCATTCACTGGCTGTGGATCAGAACCATTTAATGGATTAGAAGCTAAAATCTGATTCAGGCTGTCCCAAAGGGGTAATTCACACCAGGGGGATTCCACCTTGCCCCGAGACTCAGTGTGAGTCTGTAGCTGTAGAGGAGACTCTGTCTCTCCCCTCTGATGCTGAGAGTACTGAGAGAGCACAAGATGCCAGCAGGAAAGAAAGCATAGGAAGTGAGAAGACAAAAAGGCCAGAGCCTGTGAATAAGGCAGGAAGGGGAATGGAGAGAAACATCAGAGAAACAGATCTCCTACGCAGAACTGCAGAAAGGACTTTAGAGAAATGGTACACTTAGCTCTGAGCGTCTTTGCAGGTATCAGAACTTAACGCCAAAGGGGAAGCACAAATGCTGGTCACTTAGCAGGAAACTTACAAATTTCATATTCAAAATTACACCAATTGCACAAATTATGTGAGCTTCAAATTATGTTTTTAATTCCTGTATTACTGTTACTTCATAGAATCTTCCCAAGCTGCTCCATCCATTGACATCAGATCTGCTTTCAAAAGAAGGTAACTTCAGTGGTCCTACCAAGCTCCTCAGTAATGGATACTGGTAGCATGCACAGAACTTGTGTCAGACAATTGTATCAAGTACTTTAAAAAACTGTTTTTGTAAATATAGATTAAAGATGTGGAATTTCAGGTAATTGGTGGTGGGTAGAATGAAATAGTTACAGCACATAGTACATATGGTATTAAATACCCCTACTGTGAAATTACAAGTGTTATTAATTTAAGGGAAGATTGAATATTTAAGGCAATTACATATATGTTTCTTTAGAGGTTTTTAAAAATGTATTTTCATTCACTAAAATATTTTACTGCATGTTTCCTGAAAGCTGTCAGCCACAATATGAAAGTTCCGGGTCCCAATCCTCCACTGATTAAAAGCAGAGAGAAAATTCACATTGATTTCAAGAAGACAGGATCTGGCTTTGTCATCTTACAGTAAATAGTAAATACCATCAGTAAGGAAAAACAATAAATAGTATATTGCAGAGAATGCAAGAAAAAGCATTGTGTCTTAAGGTTTATTACCTTTGTGATAAAGCAGCAATTCTAACCAGTATAGGTGACAGGTTTGTATGATGAAATATAAAAAATATACAGAATGAAAATATTTTACAAACACATAATGAATGCAGTTGGTTAATCTAGAAGTAAACCTGTGATCCAGAGATAATTGCTTTTATTTAGAGGGCTTTAATTTAAAGAGAAAATCAAAAGATATTACACTCAAGGTGCATTTCCTTCTTTAGCACATTTTAAAAAATGCAATAACTACTCTGCCCAAGCAGATGAAGATATCTCAGTATTTTCTGGTTTTCTAAGTAATATCTTGCATGTAAAGTCTTGATTAAAAATTAGCATCATTTCAGTTAAGATGTGCACTATTTTGCCCTTTTTACAAATATTTAGGGTATTTCTTTTGTCTGTATGCGCTCTATGAGAAGGTAATTCTGCTAAAGATTACATTATAGAAAGAAATGCATCTTCATAGGACTGTGATTTTATCTGTAAAAATGAACAACGTACTGTTTTATTTTTCTATTTAACTGTTTTCTCCCTTCATTTAGAAAAAGGTTAAATCTTTAAGGCTAAGTACTTTTCAATCAGTATTTGACAGAGCTATGCATTGTTAAAAGCACCACCCAGCAATGCAAATCTTTGTTTTGTATTCACAGCAAGAGATCAGCACAAGCCCTTTGTTTTTATACACATCCACTACGGAAATGAGAAACAAAACTGCTTGTGTTGAGTAGCTCACATTTGTTTGTGTTACTGAAATCTAACACAAACCTTGGCAAATTTATGTATGCAGTTACAAAAATTTGCCATCAGAGTATAAGAAGAAGCAATACAAACCTTTGTGTTATTTTTCACAAGTGCCCACAGAAACAAAATCCATGTGAAAAAGCATACAAGTTTGTGTTGATTTTATACAATTATTTGTGTGTCTGGACAGTGTTGAGTATATGAGAAGTGTAGAGCGTTTGCAATGTGTGTTGTCTAAGTCTTCCTGTATTAAACAAAGATTTGATCTTTTTCTGTCAATAACAGCGGTGAAGGACAAGATGATGCAGGAGAACTTGACTTTAGTGGTCTCCTGAAACGTAGGTGAGAACCAAGTGATGCAATGAGCAGGTGTGGATTGCAAACCATTAGGTTGGCACACAGAAACAGTCAGGTGTAGCATTAATAACTTCTTAAGAATTTTCTGACCTTTCAATTTTTTTAATGTTTCTAACTATTATTATTCTCATAGTATAATATACAGATGTTCAGTTAATTTTACCTCTAAGTGTGCAGAAAAGAAACTTCAGATTTGAGTGCGCTGGTAAAAAAAAATGAGCCGCAGCCTAAAGAGGCCAATAACATTTAGTTCACTTGCTATTTCTTTTGTGCTTGCATGGAAGGCAGAGGGGGGAAATTTCCTACACAGGGATGAGCAGTTCAGAAAATTGAGTCTGGTGCAAAAGTAAAAAAACATCCTGATATGAAAAAATCATATATCATGTTTTCAAGTCGTAGATATTGGTATAATTCTTTGTAGCTTTTTTTTAATATGTGCACACAAATGCTCAATCATGTTTTATTTGACTCAAAGGTTTTGATGGAGAAAAACTTGGGTGCATGTTTCTCTGGTTTGCCTGGAAAATCTGGTGTTACGATAGTTATGTCTCTAGTTATTTCAGATTTTAAACCAAGTTTAGTCTTTTACTAGATTAAGACAAGATAGTTAATTCATCATCTTTTAAAATCAAGCAGAGAAATTCTATATGCCATGGAAATCAATGGCAACTGATCACAGAGAACTGGAAAAGGAACTACATCCTTTGTCTAATCTACCACTTACTCTGAAAGAGGAAAACCTGCAGTATTAATAACATTAAAAGGTCACAATGGGCTCAGTGGCTGTGAGGGCGAGGAAAGCATTTAAGCAACTAAAGCACACAGGAAAAGCTGAAGCTAAAAGTAGACAAAGAATTACCTGAACCAATTCCAATCCACCAGGTCTTTGGTTTTTCAATCTTCTCATCCCTAATTAGGATCTTCAGTTTGTTTTTTCATCCTACTAATACAACTTGCTGTGCCAGTTCCCATGACCACCTGCATGGTGTTTCAGTAGCCAAATGACAGTTGCATGTAAGAGGTCTTGGTGTTTTTGTGGAAAGATAAACGTGGTTTGAGAAACATTATCACTTTACTAACAATTAACTCTTAAGATTTGTAAGATAAGTACTGTATAGCCATGTAAACATAGCATACCCATTGTGTGCTTAATGGATAAAGCAAATATTTAGTTTATAGATACCATTATTTGACTTTGGTCAAATTGGTTCACCTTGCTTCAGGCCTTGAAATGCAACCTCATATTTCTGAGCTTAATTGAATAAAATTGTTAATTAAGCCACAGTGCGGATATTAATATCCACGTGTGTGGATATTAACATCCATCATTACGAAGACAAATCCATGGTTTCATTTCCATTTTTACAACAGGCAATGTTGGAGGTGCATTCTTTCTCCTTTTTTTTAATGGTTGTATGACCAAGGAAAGAGCTAGAACTTTTCACTTTTGGTTCATACTACTTGAAACATGTTTTTTTTAAAAAAAAAAAAACCAAAAACCTAAATGCATAGAATCAATATACTGTCTATTTTCTAATTTTCTGCTGGTTGGCAGGCAGACGTATCAAGTCTTATCTCAATAAGCCACTCCATGACTGGACATGCTTTGTCAATGCAAAGCATCAGTAGCAGCACAAAATTCCAGGAGGCACAAGATCTAACAACCACTCAAATATTTAAGTCCTTGTTTATTTAAGAAAAAAAAAATGCACATCTTGCACCGAAACACACATTTTTAGGGAAGGGATCTGAAAATGATTTTGTGGTGAGGTCAGTGAGCTTAGGAAACACCACGCTCTCTTTGGCCCCTGGCCTCAGCTCAAACTACTGAGGTCTGAGAACAAAGTTGGCTTGCTCTAAGCATCAAAATTCGTTCTCCAGTTATGCAAGAGGAAAATGAGCCTGGAATTGATTCTTTCAATCTGGTTGAAAATCAGGATCCTCATCCTCAACTGCTTCCTGATTTAAAGGGGAGCTTTATTTCGATTCCCACAGAGTGCTCATCTCCTTGACATGGGCAGACACCGCCCGGTGAGCAGACAGTCCTGGGAGAGGAGAGTGTTGCCCCAGGGGGAATCTCAGTTTTTACAAGTGTTTGCAGCTGATCTCAACCTGCCCCCATGCAGAAGGAATCTCAATGAAATGCCAGCATTCACTGTACAATCACCCTCCAGAAAGCATGAGCACGGATAAAAGGAACAAAATATAAAATTACATACCTGAGATCGTCTAACTTACATTGCTGTCTCAGAATTATTGTATTTGAAAGACTACTCAGGGAGAACCTCTGTTCCTTTTTAAAATAACAGACATATTATGAAAATTAATAAACCTCATGGACTAAACAGCAAAGTGGTTTTCATGGCTTCTCATCCAACCATGCAGAGATTCTCAGGGATCTTTAGTGCTATTTCTGTATATGTCAAAGAAAATCCTCTGTTAGACTCCATAAAGCTCAGCTCTGACAGTGTCTAGGTGCAAAGCTTGATATTTTTTATTACTCCAGAGTTTATTTTCTCGCTCTGTTCTCAAAAGTACTGATTTTGTTAGACAAGCTAGATCAAATCAGAATGTTCCTGGTCTGATCCTAATGATATTACAGGAGGAAAAATCTAGATTTGTTCTTCAATTCCAGTATTGTTCTAGAAGTTCACTTTTTTGAGCTAAATTGTCAGTCTGAAAAATTATCATTTTGTTTAGGATGCTTCCATTGTTCTATCATTTAATGGCTGCCATTGTGAAAATAATTATACTTCTCTTTATTGGTTGTCTTATCCTGGAATTGCAGACAGTAAATACGATATTGAAACTTCTGTGTAAAGGTGATTCCTCACACAGGCCTCTGAAAATATTTCCTGCTCTTAAGACTGAGATACACATGGAAGTGAACAGATCCATCCTTCAAGTCCAAGCTGGTGTGGATATCTCCAGTTCCCATTGATATGACAACTTTAAGTAATGCTGAGAAGCACTGGTGTAACTATAAACAGACACAGATTCCCCTGTATTTCAATGTCCTGTTGTGAGTCACCCCCAGTAGCAGCTACAGGGACTCAGGGTTTGAAAACACTTGTATTTAATTTTTAAATGTACAGATTAGACTCAGTGGTGCCATCATAAATTGTAATTGATTCCACTCAAGTTACAGCAGATAAAATTGGTTTAAGTGGGATTAGCCTGTATGCTATTACATTTTCAAACTTTTTTTTTTTTAATCAAAAAAGCAATATAAAAATTCTCATAACTGATTGTATCAGAAAAGGCCAAATTAAAATTTACATCCAAATTCTGCCTTGAAGAAGTGTAAAGTAAGGTGTGAACGTCATTCTGAGCTATTCCAATCATATTGAGTGAAATAAAAAAAAATATGATGGCAGCCTTCAAATCTTGGTCAAAACAATTCTAGCCTTACCACAGATTCAGCTTCACCTATTTTTTATGGTGTGATAAAGCCTCGCTAACTCTGCTCCCATAATTTTATTTTGCTAACATCAGGGAGGTTAAACAACAAGAGGAAGAGCCTGAGGTGGACGTGTGGGAACTCCTGAAGAACGCAAATCCCAGCGAGTACGAGAAGATTGCTTTCCAGTATGGCATCACTGACCTGAGAGGGATGTTAAAGCGGCTGAAGCGGATGCGCAGGGAAGTGAAGAAGAGCGCAGGTATGGACGTGGCAGAATATTCCTATGCTCATCTGTCACACGCAATCATTCACCTTAAAAACCCAAATATACTTCACTTCCACACAAGGGAACTGTCACACTCCAGCTCAAGCCTCATGCCTGCAAGGAGTTAATCAGAAGGCAGCTTTAATCCATGGTGGAAGTGTAAACACCTTATCCAACTTTGTGCTAACCTAAAGCATCCCTCCCTCTCAGACAAACCCTGGTTCCATCTGAAACCATGTCCCCCAGGTGTGTGGAAAGGTGTAACCTAATCAAACAATGCTTGTGTTATCAATATCTTCTGCTCCAAATAGAGGTCACTCCAAACACATGAAGTGTTTGCTCTTCATAATTTCGTTTTGCACTTAATCTCCATTGCTCAGAAATCCCAGCTGTACTACAGACCCTCCATCCTGCACTAAGTGAGGACATTCAGGCTGGATTTTCCCCATCTACCCTACTGAATAGTATGAGAGGTGTAATTACATACAGAAATATAAATATGTGTTTCTATGTATAAATATATACATGTGTGTGTGTGTGTATAAAATATATATATATATATGCCACAGAATATGTTTGCACACACATATAAATACAATACACTGTCCATTATACTATTGTGGCATCTGCTTGTTCCTGGACAGCACTTCAGAACTGGATGCAATAAATACATTTGCTGTGTCACTGGTTTCCTAGAGGCATCCCTTTTATGTAGGTGAAGTCCTCCACGAATCCAGGTGTAATCCAGCTGCCTGATATACCCTCTCTCCTTGCCCATTACCTCATATCATAACATACATTATGTTACTATACATCAATTTTTATTTGTGTATTTCATTTGATGCACCTACTCAGTCCTATTTGGAGTACAGTCACACTGCAAAGTCTTGAAGACATACCAGCTTAAACTTGCCCAGGATAACCAGTTCTGCACAGCTTTGTGCTTATTCTAATGTTTCTAGATGATTCCATGCAGACTAGTGTGAGAATATCTTGTGATGCATAACTTTGTGTGCACGTATTCTGACAGCTTTGATGAGATTTATGCAATGTCATTTCAGCATTCATATTCTTGTTGTCTGATCTCATGTTAAAATAACACTTGGCTTCCACAACAGCTTTTGCCAAAGGCCTCGATCCTGCATACCAGGTGGACAAAGGAGGTAAAGTGAGATTCATGGTGGAGCTAGCAGATCCAACAGTGGAACTCAAGTGGTATAAAAATGGCCAAGAGATACGACCAAGTGCAAAGTAAGTGATCTTAGCATATATAAGCAATAAAATGGGTACACATGTATTCCTTTGACAAGTGTGTTGCATAGATCTCTCTCTTTGCTCAGCTTGCACCAATTTCTGAATTTCATTAGATGTGAAGAGCATGCAAATGATGCTATATTGCTCAGGACCCAGAAAAGTCCACTGTAGGCTAAATGTAATATAGATTGTCTCCTTTGTCTCAAGACAAAAATATTAGAGATGCTCAAAAAAATGTGGCATGATTTCCTACTCAGTACTTTTAAAAGATCAGGAAGCACTGTGAGTAAATAAATCACTTGTCCTTGGTCCTGAGTCTGGAGGTGGACACAATCTTTTTACAGTAATTATGTGCTGAGAGCAGAGATGTTGACATCACACACTTACCCACCTGGCTCATAAACCACCCAAGAAAAGGGGTGTGAGGTTTGTCTCATCTTCCACTACTCAATTAACCTTAACACACTGAAGTCAACAACCTGCACCATCAGTCATGGGCAACAGATCTAGTGTACACAAGCTTCTTCACCTGTACCATGTGCATACTGGTTTCTTCTCTGGCTTTTCCAGAAAGTGCCCTTTCAGGTGCAGACATCTGAGTACATGTAGAGCAATGCCTGGAAGTTGAGCCCAGTCCTTTTGTGGGCACAACCAGCTCTTACAACCCGGTGCAGAAAACCCCATTCCACAGTCAGACACAGCTGGGAAGGATGTACGTAAAAATGTAATGCTCCTCAAATGTTTCTCAGCAGTACAAAATCCTAGCCTTTTTTTCCTCTGACTCAGTGGAAAAAAAAAATAGTAATTAACAAAAGCCCTCTTACAGAAACGATTTCCTTCATTCTATTGCTGCAGAAATCAATGAAGGATTTTGGTTAATATTCATGATTGACAAAAAAATGGATAATAGAGTACCTTTTCTTCAGCCCCTATATCTGGCGTGAGTAGTTCAGAGCTGTTTTGCAGGCAGCTCTATGGATTCCTCTCCAGCAGGAGGGGCTGGATTAGGTGCTCCAGTGTATTTCTACCAGGCTGCTGAAGCAGCTGTCAGATGCTAACGAGCTTTGTTCATTACAAACCTGGAGCAGATCTATACTGGTGACATAAAGGTGAAAGGCTCCATATCCCATTACCAAAACCCCATATCCCATTACTGATATCTTGTGCCATCTGGCCTACCAATAATATTAACTTCTTAACTTTGGCTATTATTATACTTCACAAAAATTTTGGAATGAGTGATGGTGTCCTCTTACTGGTTATTTTCAGCTTTACTCATCTAGAGTTTCAGACTCCATTTTATTTGCCATCATTCCGCTCAAGCTTCTTTTTTTTTTTTTTCTTTTTTTATATTTCTTTTTTTCATATCACCCAGCCCTGGGATCTTGGAACAAGCCAGAAGTAGCTTATTGTCACTCTACACCACAGCTCTTTTTGCTAGAAGTCTGACAGCTCTGTTGAAACTTGGAAATTGCTTCCAAGGACAATTTTTCCAGTACTGGGTAAAACCCAGAATTTTTGCCTCTTAAAAATCCCTAAAGCAATTTCTACACAAAACAAAAGGGGTCCAGAAGTTTTGCTAATGTGTCTTTGCTGTTCAAACAGATACATTTTTGAGCACAAAGGTAACCAGCGAATTTTATTCATCAATAACTGTATGATGACAGATGATGCTCGCTATTACGTAACAGCTGGTGATGAGAAATGCTCCACAGAACTGTTTGTGAGAGGTAACTATGTCAGCCTGATGCTGTTTCACCTGCCCCAAATTTATGTGGCTTCTTTGGCTGCAACAGAAATTAACAGGGAGGACCTGGTTCGGTATGTTTTTGAATTTGTATTTGAATTTGTATTTGTATTGTTAGGATCACTCGGTATTTCTGTGATCCCTGGCCATTTTTTTCCCTCATCCTGTATTTAGCAGCTGAGTGAAAACCCTGAAATGGGGATATAGTTGATTTGAAACTGTGCATTGAGCTCTAGTGGGGCTGCGGTGCCCTTCATAATTTTAAGCCTTTTTGTAGACTTTTGTGTCATAGCACTGGCTTCCCCTAACACCACACTTGGTGCCTGAGGACTCTGATACCGTCCAAGTGCCCTCAGATCAGGCTTTCTAGAAGTCAGTTTTCATTCCATTTGCATTGATTTGAGGGAAGATTCTATCCAAAGTTATGAATGGGTGGCCATATCTTCACTCTGTTTGCTCCCATGGTGTTGATTACCCCCACGTGCACAACAAACCAAACAGAAAAGCAAAGCTTATAGTGAGAGAAAAAAAAATCATCAAATGTTTGAAAGACACTTTTAGAATGGTGGAGCCCATTGCCCCTAAAAACAGCATAGAGTAACTCTTGTACAGTCTTTTGCTATCAAATAAACTTGAGTTATGACATCAGGAATGGATTAAACAAATAAGGTCACCACAATATGCAATCAGGTCATCTTATAATATGGGTATATATCTCATAATGGGCTGTAGAACCTGATGGAAACACAGTTTTATAAGAGGGATTTGTGGGAAGCAAGAGGGGAATGTCAGCTTCTCATGTCAAGCTGCCTGGACAAAACTGCCAATAAAATGGGATGCAAAGCATGTATTAATATGAAGAAATGTTCTTTTTCTTTTATCGAGCAAATTTCCTACTAGCATCCTAATGAGCAACCACTTTTCTGATTTAAGGCAGAAAAGGCTGCACTGATACTCATATTAGAATTTTCAAGTAATATTGCCTTCTACAACATGATTTAGAAAATCTCTTCTACTTAGTTTTCCCTCTGGGATTGTAAATCTGTAAAATTTTCTTCCCAAAGATCCTCCGATTTTGGTGACCAAAGGCCTGGAGGATACCAGCACCTATGTTGGTGAACGAGTAGAACTGAGCTGTGAAGTGTCTGAGGATGATGCAAACGTGAAATGGTAAGCCACACTTTGAACAGCTTCCTTGAGAATAAAGCCCAGAAGCTTTTAATCGTGGGCAAAAACATGGGCAGCTTTTCCTACACCAGTAAACCTGAAAATTGTTAAGAAAATCTCAACAAAACTCTATTCAAAAATGTAGCAACGGCAGAAATACCCTTATACATTCATGGATGATTTTGTTTAATCTTTCTAGTGCCTTATAGTCTCGCAAAGTCTTCTCTGGGAGTTTCAGTCTATGGAAGTCTTATTTGCACAGGACTTCCTTTGGAAAAATAAAAATTCTTTGTTTTCCATTAGGTTTAGAAATGGTGTAGAACTTTCCAACGATCCTAAATCTCGGTATCGAATTAAGGTTGAGGGTAAAAAACACACTCTGATCATAGAGGAAGCTGCCAAAAATGACACTGCGACTTACTCAGTAATGACAACTGGAGGGCAATCAGAAGCCAAGCTTTCAGTTGACTGTGAGTATCATCCACCTTGCTCTCGAATGTCACAGAGTGCTGGCATACAGAAATAAACAATTTTCTTGCCTTTCCCTGGGGGTTTAAAAGGAGACTTAACTTCCATACCAGTTTTTTAGCTGCAAATCTCCAGAACAGTGGCTTCCCTTTAGACACTGCTTCCAGTAGTTTCCATGGACTAGTTCTGCTTGATAACCTCCTGTCACTCCATTAAGATGGAAAACAAAGCAATCCATCCAAAGATACAATAGGTCAACAAAGTGAATTTTCAAGGGAAGTATCTGCTTTTCTTCAGTCCTTTCAGGCTTTCACAGGAAAGTTAAATCTAGGCACAAGCACATGACTGTGTAGCCCCTCAGCTTTTTTTGTGCAGTATCTCTTTAAAATGCTTGTGGTTTTAAACAAAATGTATCTGATCCATCATCTGAAGTTATCTTGCGCTCTGCATACATAAATGTACACATTTATTTGTAACACTCATTCTGCTCTTGACTATTTTGTACGAACTGGCACCCTGACCAATTCATGCTCTTTCATTATCAAGTTGGAAATGATCCCCCATGGTTACTGAGCTCCATCATCTTTCTTTAATCTGCTTCTGTCTCCCTAAGTGAGACCACTGAAGATATCACTTGCACTAGAAGACCAGACTGTGAGGCTTGGACAGGAAATCCACTTGAAGTGTGAGATATCTGAGAATGTGGAAGGGAAATGGTACAAAAACGGGCAGCTGATTGAAGCTAGTGACCGTGTAAAGCTTTATCACAAAGGAAGGTAAGCCTGTTGTGTATTGACTTGGCTTTGGATGGAATGACGCTGTGGAGATGTGCCAATATGAAGGTTACTTCACTAAAAATTACCTGTTAATCAAGCCTAACCTCTGTCCCTCAAGACATACTTACTTTTGCCATTTTAAAAGCCATGTCTCCTTGCTTCCTTTAATCTTCTGTATTTTGGCTGTGGAGGACAATAATCAAATCCTCGATCCACCTAACTGCTAGCTATTGATTTTTCTTTACATTGCTGTTGCTCTTAGTATGGGATATTAAGCAGAAAAATAAAATTATTGTTAGACACTTTTAAAAGCATACAGCTTTTAAATGCCTCTTTTTCTCATAGCTCCTGTTTGTATCAACTCACAAAGGTGGTCCAGCAAAAGTCAGAATATTCCCACAATGGGATCACCTACAGATTTTTTCTTGAACAATCAAATTGCAATTGAATGGCAGCAGCATAGAATCCCCGTGTCAAAGAGATTACACTCCTGTATTTTCCTTGTTCTGTGTTCAAACAAACAATGTTAGAATTGGTTACATTATTTGGTGGTTGTCTCAATAATATTTCATACAAAGCCCACAGTATTTGATTGTCTAAAATATCACTAAGCCACAAGCAAAGGATTTTTACTCAGCAGTTTTACACACTTGCACAGATCTCCTAAAATTTTCACAGATTTTTCCTTATAGGTTCAAGCAGTCTTCAGAAATAATTTACATAGATTTCTTTTTCAATCCTTTTACAGAATCCACAGATTTATTATACCAGTTTCTGCTGTTGATGATGAGGGTGAATACATGTTTGTGCCAGATGCCTACAACATTAATATTCCATGCAAAGTACATATTGTGGGTAAGTACACTGCACAGTGACCTGTATATAACATTTTCTGTGACCTTTGGAAATTAAAAGCAGTGTGAAATACCCCTGATTACAACCACTTTGTATCCTCTGAGCAGGCATCCACCAGAGAAAGCAGACCTGCAGCTGTGGCAAAGTGCAGTTGGGTTGCTGGGAGAGTCCTTTGCCTGTGCTCAGGACCTCCTCATAGTTTATGTGCTGGGGGGAGCTGCTGGGGGAGGTTTCTTGAGGCTGAGTTCCTAAACCATTATTAAGAGTTTGTGTAAAACACCTGCTGCTATTCACTTCTCAGATATACACTGCTATCTTTGAAGAACTGGCTTGCTAAGACTGCAAAGTGTGATTCAGTTTGATAAAAGAGTAGTAGAATAAGTACATATTTACCTATTCACTAAAAACATTAAAGGCTCTCTAGAGGGAAAATTGTTCTGGCCAGCTCTGATGCATTCAGCAAAGCAGAAGGCTTGTTAATGATCCCAGTAATTCAAACAAAAATAAAACAGGGCATTGACTCTTCCCCCAGCAATACCTCACCAGCTTCTAACTGCAACCAGTAACTTGGAAGTCGAAAGGAGAGCAATATAAATGACCAAAGTTTTTGAAAATAGGATCTTTAATTGAAGCTGAAAGAAGTGGGATAACTGTGTTAGAAAAAGTATTGGTGAGATTTAGGGAGAATGAAAAGGGAAGTGGTACTAGAGGAGAATGACCATTGTTATATTTCTAATATGTTAAAAAAAGTTGCAAGAGGATATTAATCAGTTGTTCTCCCTACACACAGAGTATAACAAAAGTGACAATTTCATTTTCAAAAAAGGATTGGGGTTAATAAATTTTTAAACTATAAGAACAGTGAAGGCTGAAGCTTGGTAAAAGGTGCCATAAGAAAGCCTGCAATTGAAATTTTCAAGAGCCACTTAGAGGAAATCTCTCTCAGAAGTTACCTGAATATACATAATTCTGCCTCAGGAAAACAGTTGTGGGTTTTCTTAATGTGGTCTTATTATTCCAAAATGTCTATGGTGCCATGATTTCTTTTTCATCAGACAACTATTTTCTTTAATAGATTTTTCTTCACAAGTTTTCATCGAAACAAAATTCATTTGCTTAAAAATACCAAGAAAATAAAACAAAGAGCATGTTTCTGTGTGTTGTAGACCTGTGCCAGGTCACTGAACACTCAGAGCAGCAGCTACATGGCAAACTTGGACAATCTCTCTCCTTTTTCAGATCCTCCTAAACTTCACCTGGATGGTCTTGGGGAAAATAACACTGTGACAGTAGTGGCAGGAAACAAACTACGACTCGAGATCCCCATCACTGGTGAACCAACCCCAAAAGTCTTTTGGAGCAGAGGGGACAAGGTACATTGACTTTGTACACGTTTCTTTAGCTTAACAAGGAGCCTTTTCCTTCAAAAAATAATCTTTAGCCTTTTGAAGACATTGATTTTAATGACAGAAAATAAGTGGGAGATATCCTCTATCTTAAAATGCTTCTTGCTCCAAAAAAGAAGAGTAAAACGGACAAATATTATTTAGTATCTTTTGGATCATTTTAAGGAAGGGCTGGAATTAATAAGGAAAAAGATATGGGTTTGCTATAAAAAAAAATAGTAGAGGAGAAGGATATATGGGATGCAGAAGAAAACTCGTGAAAATTTATCAAATGGCTACTACTTCTATACATTCGATGCCCAGAATGGCTGCCAGGTTTTGGCAGGAAGCCATGATAATGGTCTGTTTTTGGAAAATGAATGATAAATTCTAATGGACTTCAAATCTCAAATGAAACAATAGGTTGGGCAACTGGGGTCTTGCATCTGGTGTCTTAATGCAAAACTTTTGCTTAGATCAATCCCTGGCTGTGTAAATACCAAAAAAGGCGCTTTCCACATTTAAATTTTGATAGTGAAGTGTGGAAGCTGGGACACGTTAGTACTGCTGCATTCATCAGACCTATCTGGTCAAATCTGTGACCACATATTTTTCAAGTATTAATTGTAGTGTCACCACTGTGGTTCTGTCCAAACAGGGAATTATTCTAGAAGAGCTCCCACTCCAAAATATGTGACAGCATTTGAAATCAGTGAGGAAAAACTACTGACCATTACAATCACTGTGACCTTTAAAGTGAATGACCTAAATTTTGATCTGACTTTTGGAAGAATACCCTCTTCTTTTCCCATCAAATTAATGATATGTGGTGTTGACGAAAGTGTGTTCCTGCTCACAGGAGAAGCCTAGTGCCTCATCCTTTGTGATGCAATGGCTCAACTGAGTACTAAACAGTGACTGTATTTTACTTATTTTAGTTATTTTGTCATTTTTGTTATCATTAGGTGACTAAAGTTCTGAGTTTTAGTGTGGGTTTTCTTACCTTGCTTTAATGTTTTTGTTGAAGTGACCTGTACTATTCTGAATTTCGATCTTTTGACTATTTTGATTCTCAAATCCAGAAAATATGACTTTTCCCTCTGCTTACTGTGGTTCCTAGATGGTCACAGACAGTGGAAGAATACGGGCAGAAACATACCCAGACAGCAGCTGCCTGGTCATTGATGCAGCTGAAAGGGAAGATTCAGGTCCTTTCAGAATAACTTTAAAGAATGAGGCTGGAGAGGACACAGCTCTAATCAACATTAAAGTGGTTGGTAAGTCATGTGAAACAGTGCCCATGAGCCACGTCTTTTATCACTGGGGTAGATTCTTAGGAAACTTCCATTTCCTGATTTGTCCCCATTGTCAGGCGTGGAATTGAGATGCAAGGGTACCAAGGCTCAGTGTTACTCAAGGAGTAGGAGCTTGGCATGGGATTTAAGTAGGAGTTAATTATCACTGCTGCCAGGGGCCAAACTTCTCTGGTTGCCTCAGGCTGCCCCTATCACTCCTGGTGATGCCTTGAGCGGCCACCTAAAAGCAGAGACTAGACAGGAGTAAGGGAATAAAGGTAGGTATTTATTTGAAGGGCCTTCAAAGGTACACCCTGGGGAGCCAGAGGCTACTGCAGAGATGGACCCCAAGATGGGCGACAGGTCACGAGTTCTTCACACTTTTATAGGTTTGGTTCATTTGCATATCAGGGTTAATTCTCCAATTAAAGCTTCAGTTTAATGATGTAATTCCCCTCAGCTTGCCCCCCCTTTAGAAGCTTTTGGTTTATACTTTTGGGCCTAGGACTGTCTGAGTGTCCTTGGAGAGCAGGCCTGGAGAGGCTTTGTTATGTCTACCTAGCATGAGAGAGCAGCAGTTAACAGGCTACAAGAAACTTCAGAGTTACACAGTAGGCAGTACAGGATTTGAAAAATATGAAAGTTAAAACGTAAGGCATCACTGGTTCTCCCCTCTCCCTGTGGCTATGGGCTCTGTCTTAGCACATCCCCTCGAGTGCCTCTCAAGTGTCTCAACCATGCTGAAGACCTTGGCATCCATCCATTCCTAACCACCAGCCAGGATCCACTAACTTTCTTTTTCTCTCTCTCTCTCTCTCCTCATTAGGAATTCCTGCTGAACCTCAAAAACTATTCAGATTTGTTTCTTACATCACATTTTTTAATTTCAACCTATGCAAAAAGAAGAAAGTTGAGGGTTTTTTAAAATAATATTTATTTTGTTTACAACAGATGTCCCTGATCCTCCTCAGGCACCAAATGTGACTGAGGTGGGTGAAGACTGGTGTATTATGACCTGGGAACCTCCAGCAAATGATGGTGGATCACCCATTTTAGGTACATACTCCTTTTTTTTTTTTTTTGGGGTGGTGACTAATATAGACAAAAGAAGCAAACCCCAAAGAGTGGACCCAACAGGATCAGAGTTTAGCTCAGGCTCTGGAGATTTGCACTGGGAGCATCCAGTCACTAGAATGTTCTACCTACTCTTTGACTTTATCAGATACCTGTTTTTCTAATGCTTTGAGATTTGTCATTTTGTATGTTGCCACATTACCAATCCCCCTACTTGAAAGACAACCTCTTATAAAACCAAACTTTGAAATGTTATTAGCCTGTTGAATGTTAGAAGGAATTTCAGAAAAAATTTACTGAGTAAATTGGAATATCTTTTAATACACAGAACCAAGAGGAAAGTCAGAGGGGCCCAGAGGTCAGTAGAATCAGGCCCTTTTCACCCTGAACTAAACACAGCAGTCTTCTAAGTAAAGTCAAAGAAAAAAGCTCATATATGGCCATGAAAGCAAAATAGGTGACTACATAATAGCTTGCAATGGGGAAAATTATCAATAAATCACTCTGAAGCTAGAAGGGAATATTGAGGTGTATCCAGCTAAAAAAATGTCATTGGGCAGTCAAAACATAGATCCTTTATTACTGACCTTTATGCCATCACATTTATTATAATAAAATCTTTTCTGGTCAAAAGGATACTTCATTGAGAGGAAAAAGAAACAAAGCTCCAGGTGGATGAGGCTGAATTTTGAACTGTGTAAGGAAACAACTTTTGAGCCAAAGAAAATGATTGAAGGTGTTGCTTATGAGGTCCGTGTGTTTGCTGTCAATGCCATAGGCATGTCCAAGCCAAGTATGCCTTCCAAGTCCTTTGTCCCTTTAGGTAAGTAGCCAAGAGCACAGAGATAGGTGTGCACTTAGAAAAATAACCATTAATATGTTATCATAGTCATCTAATTATATAATTTTTATATTAATGTGACAGCTAGAAGGCTTTGTCATTCACATAGTGACAGGCTAATTCAGTGGCCTTTTCACATAAAGAAACAGATTTTCAGACTATTGTGACAACCACAAGTCCCTGTAAAAGAAAGGTGTCTTGTTCTGTAGATATCAAAGGCTCAGCAGCACCCCCAGAATGCAGAGGAGGAGGAAGGAGGTGGCTGTTACAGCTCCAGCATGCTCCCTTCTTGCCAGAAGATACCTGCTGTGGTAGAATACACTGCTCCCAACTTCTCTGCTCTACCCTCCCCAGCTGTTTGTCCTTCTCTCTCCTCAGCAGGAGGAATTTATCTCTGGGTCAGGCTGGGAGCAGATATGGGATGAGGTAGCTGCTTCTCCTAGTGCGGTCCTGATTAGGAAAGATGTGCCAGGGATGATTGGAAATCATCCTGGTAGGTAGGATAGCCTGTCACCTGTGACACTAAACTAGAGGAATACAGACCATGAACGTAAACCTTTGATTGTAACACAGTTTTCTTCCTTCTCCCTGCTTGCTTCAGCTGTTACCAGCCCCCCAACTCTGCTGGCAGTGGACAGCGTGACCGACACCACGGTGACAATGAAGTGGAGGCCACCAGACCAGATTGGGGCAGCAGGGTTGGATGGCTACGTGGTGGAGTACTGCTTTGAAGGAAGTAAGTGAGAACGCCCGGGGTACCTTACTCACAGTGAAAGTGGGTGAGACTTTCTCCATTTTTTCTCTACAGGTATCAGGTGCTCTGGCTGTCAGGCAGAGACTAATCAGGCAGAAAACCTCAAGCAGCAGGGTTCTGTGCAGGCTCCCTTTGGTTTGTATTCCAGATGCCACCCACTGACTGTAGTTCAACATATCTTACACTTGATTTGAAATCCAAATCAAAAGCCATATAATGTGTTGTAGTGCACCAAGTACCATGTTAATAACTATCCTCTTTTAGATGCTAAGTGAGAGTCAGGGCAGTAAAGAGTCCATTGGTGGATGAAGGTGTAGGAAATAATGAATGGCTACAAGTGTGGCCCAAAATATGTTCAGGTTGGCTGGGTTTTAGGGACAGGAGGTCCTCAGTGTGGTAATCCCTGTGTTGACGTATTACTAACTGGCTACTTCAAGTGCTGCCTGCCCACACTGAGAACAGCCTCTCCAACAGATCCTGTAGGTGTCATCTAGGCATCCATGTCTAGGTATTTAATTTCTTCAACATTTCAGTGCAGTTATGGGGACCTTTAACTATGTCCATCTAAGACAAAAATATTTAAGATCTGAAGGAGGAAGATAAAGATGTAAGAGACTGAATAAGCTTTTGAGAGTAAAATAAGAAGGAATAGGGAAATATAAATTATATTTTACAACTAAGAGTCCTTGGGGATCAAGCAGCAGAAACTTAGTATTTTCCAGCAGATTTTCTTTTGAACTGGCATCGAATGAAGACTACTTTCAAAAAGTAAAATCCACCAGCACCTAGGTAAGTATCAAATAGCCTGGAGTGGTACGTGCAATACCCAGCCTCTGTGGACCAACAGCATCAACTGCAGCAATGTTGTGGACGTGGATGTGGAAGGGGACACAGTTATCTTCAGCTCCACTGCTGTTGCTCTTAACTGTGCTGTAAATCAAGCGATGGGTCGAACACCTTTTTTCCATGAAGGCATTTATTTCAATGAAAGCTTTTCATGAACACAGTCCATAGCCTGGAAACAAAAGGTAGAGGACAGAACCTGTCATTCATGCTGTCACATGTTTCAGATTCAGACAACCCAGGAAAACAGTAGGTCATAAATGTGGTCAGGTGCCACAGGATCAGAGTACACTCAGCTCTCTCTCAGGCGAGTGGGAGAGGGTGTGAAGAAGAACCACTGGCTTTTCTCAGGAGCACTCAGCATCTCGTAGTATTGAGACGAATATCTTTAAGGAGCAGGACTGCAAGAAGCTCAGAGACCTGGAGAAGAGTACCTGAAGGCAGACACAGCTGGAATGGTAGGAAGGGTTTTCCTTGTATGTTGGGAGGGAGCTGCGGGAACAGCTCAGAACGAGTAAGCGTGCAGTCTTCCATCAAGACACAGTCTTCTTATATTGTTTCCACTGCACAGGCCAGATGTAGGGGAATGTAAAGGGGACTGTCAATGTCAGGACTTCAGTGTATGCTGTATATTATGCTTTGTTTAGCGTTGGTGGAATGGCAGGGAAAAGTTAAAAGTGCTTGACATTACAGTATGTGATGTCCAAATTAGGCAGTAAGAGAGGATGAGAAATATGTTAATCCAAACTATGGCTTTCAGAGGAATCTTCCAAATCTGTCTTTAAAGGGCTGTTAGACAGAAGAACATTGTATATCTGTTGAATGGAACAAATTCTTTGCTTTTTTTTCCAGATAGGTTTTAAACACATGAAGATACAACAAAATGGCAGCCAAGTCTGTCATTTTACTGTTACCCACCTCAGTTAAAATACAATGGGTACAATGTATTTTACATAGTTTTGAGTGTTTATGTATATGTATATCTATATATGCCTCCTATATATGAATATACATCTATATATACACAATTGACATTATGTATATATGTAATAAAAATGCTTAGGAAGAAGCAAGATAAGTAGAAAATACCAATTTTAAAATGCCAATTTTAAAATACCAATTTTAAAAGTCATGTTATTGGATTATTCATCTTTTTCTCTCTGTTCAGCTCCTTATTTCCTTTTTTGCAATATTTTAGTGCCTCTTTTTCTCAGCCCTTTTTGCCTGTTCTGCCTCAAACTAATTTTTTCTGTAATGTTTAATAACTCTTTTTAATTTCAAGATACTTTTTATGACTGTCTCCATTCTGCTGCTTTTTTCTTAATTATCTGTTTGTAAACTCATCTGTCATTACGTTCTCCATTCTTTCATTGTTGTCACTGAAGTAGTTTTAAAGAGGGCTTTTTAGAGTCTTCCTTAACATAGCTATCATTAGGAGAAATCACAAGCTGAAAATAGGAAGACGAAAATATATATAAAGATAATTTAGAAGAATAATGTATCATAAACATTGGTTTGGCTTTGCAAAATTGGTATTTCCCTCTAGTCTGCACCTCATAACTTGATCAATGTGATAGGTTCTTGGACTCCTTAACTATGTACCACTTTTGACAGCTCTCTGTGCATGTTACTGAACTGGAGTCTCATCATAAGTATCCTGATCCAGCATTGCACAGTGTGAATAACAAGAATACAGAATATATATATGTACAGAGAGAAATCCCCAGGCCTGGTTTACAACATCCAACTTTGGCCCTCTTGCTGTGGTGATGTGGAGTAGACCGAACCCCGTTGACACTGGAGAAGTCAGTCACTCGTAAAGTGTGCTGCTGACTGGTTCTTGTGTGGCATTTTGAGGGCAGCCTGGGGAGCACAGCTTGAGTGTTCCCCATGACAATATCCATGATAATATGTTTATCTGCTTGTAGAGGCTGTTGTACCTGCAGATGATCTGTTTTCATAGCTAGTAAATAAGCACATTGCAGAGTTTCTGTTGGCTGAGATCTTTCCCACTGTACTCATCCAGGACCATGCACAGATACTAGAAGAGTATTTTTATTATCCCAAAAATAGCCAGCTCCAGGATTACAGGAAATCCGGGGCAGTGATAACTTTGTCCAGGAAATAAAGTCTTAGGGTTTACATCATGTCTGTCATCATCCATGGGTTTGGTCTTCTTTAATCTTCTATCAGTGTTACCTTTAGCTAAATGTGTTCTCTTCCTCTGTTTCCTCCAAGTTTTTTTCCAAGACCTCTTTTTTTCTGTCTCTCTTACTCAGAATTTATCTCTGAATTTCTTATCTCTTCTATGATGTGTTTTCTTCCCCTTCTACACTTTCTCTCATCATCATTTTGTTTCATTTCTCTCTTCCAAGTGTTCCTTTTGTCTCTTTCTTTTCATATTTCTGGGGCTATGCTCAGGCCCAAAAAACTCATACAACTTTATATCCTCCTCTTCTTTCATCCTTCAGCTTTCCTGTGGGCATCACACATAACTGTTCTGTGTTCTAGATGCCCTCTTTCCATCTCTTTTCCCCCTGCAGTATCCCTAAATATGGGTTCTCTAAATCTGTAAAGCCCAGCATCTATCTTTGCATACTTACTAACGGAAATTGCTAACCACTGACAAAATGCTCCATCTGTGTGAAAGTGGGTGTCTCTGATTAATTTTAAAGATGGATTCTCTCAAGGTATATCGACAGATCTGTCTGAGGAATTGGGGGAGCCACCTTTTAACCTGGAAGGTACAGTATTCCACAAAGGATATAAGTCTTCTTTAATGAAAGAAAAACTTTCTTCATGAAAGTAAAGATGAATTCCTGACAGCGAATTCTAAGGGCAGCAGTCTACGGAGTTTTCTGTAGTATAGGTGTAAGGGGAGGGGGAGGTTCTTGGGAAACAGTCATTGATTGAAATCCTTTTCTGCTAGAAGCTTGAAGGAAAACTTAATTCCTAAAAGCAAGACACTCAGTTATGAAAAAGCACTGTGCTCTAGGTCTGCAGGGCTCTCCAGTTTATAATAGCTCTCTTGTCTTCTGTGCCCATTTTATAGTGCCATCTTTACATGATGTGGAAAGTATCGACCCTGACTTGCTAGTCCATAAATCCGGCTCCAGTGCCCAGGTGCCAGCAGTGTTAGGGCACTCTGTGCTGGGAGGACAGGGTGGATTACAAAGCATGGTTTCTAATTGAAGCTATTCTGAAAGACTGTACCGTTATGATCACTCTATGAATTTCATGTGACTGCCTGGGGTAGAATTGAAAATCTGAGAATGCTGTGATTATGTGAATAATTCCGACACAGCCTTCCTTTTTTAAAGGCATGAGGAGAGATGGCATTTCATTGCAATGTGTAAATGTTCTGTGTTTCTCTTATTCCTCAGTTATACTTTCAAGGGTACTCAACACTGGTTGAAATTAATTACAAAACCCATTTCTCTCCAAGGAAGCTGTTAAAGCAAAGATGACTGCTTTTGGAAATATATTATTTGTGCCCTTTGTTTTATTCTAGCTGAATTTAAAAATCTAACCAGTTTTCTCTCTGGTACACTTAAATTATAGGCATATTCTAATAGCATTTGTATAATTATATAAAGACATATAAATATATGAATATACAAATATGTAATCAACAAAAACCTCTCAGGGTTTGAAGCATTCTTCCCACGTATGAAAGTGAATCTATATTGTGTTACAGCATAATTAGAAAAACAAAACAGAATTATTCATTAGAATCTAACGAATCTATTACTGTTCTGTAATTTTCCTCATCCATGCTGTGGATGTGTTTATAATTGGCTATTCTTTGGATCTGTCCTCCTCCCCTCATTTCCTTAAACCAGCTGATGAATGGATCGTGGCTAACCCAGAGCTGACAGACAAAACGAAGTTTACCATCACTGGCCTTCCAACTGGCTCGAAAATCCTTGTGAGAGTAAAAGCTGTGAATGCTGCTGGTGAAAGTGAGCCCAAGTACCACCCACAGCCTATTTTAGTCAAGGAAGTGATAGGTAAGATCCTCCTGCCTACACTTACCCACAAACACACTCTTTTTCCATACTGATACCTGCTTTTTCAAGGCTAATACTTACTTGTTATTGGTAGCTGATGATATGGCCTTACAAAGCCATTGTGTGGTGGCAAGAAATCATGAAACCATCTCTAAAAATTTTTTTTTTTATTTGGTTCATTTCTGAGCCTTTCTTTTTCAGTTTTTCAGTTCATTTTTTTTTTTTTCTGCAGAACTTGAAGTTGATAGTGCTTTTTTTAAGTTGCACTAAGATTCCCACCTCTTCCTACCATCACAGCATTTGGTGTTATAAAAGCTGATGGTGTCCTGAATGTAATTCTGGGGGACCAAGAAATTTAAGACACCTCACTCATTAGTCACTTCTGGGAATCGTAGACCACATTGTCATCTTTCTATATTGATGCACAACAGTGCTGCCTCAGTTAGAAAAGAAAATAAGTGCTTAACACAAGCTTTTGTTTTGTCCAGAACCTCCAAAGATCCGTCTACCAAGACACTTAAAACAAACCTATACTCGAAGAGTTGGAGAAACTGTGAATCTTGTTATTCCTTTCCAGGTAAGAACTAAAAACACTGACAGAAAAGTTCTCTTTGCTTTTTTTTTTCCCCCCTTTTTTTGGATACTGCTGCTTTTTGACTCATTTCTCTGTAACTTTGGCCAGTGAGCTAACTTAAGCAGATGTGGAAGCACTCTAAAGTACAGAGGTGCTTGGAAGTTTTTGGTTTGACGTGTCAAACAAACAATGTTCAGCCAAGTAATGAATTGGGTGACTCACTCAGACTGATTGGTCATCTGTCATCCAAAGGACACTTACACATCTTCACAGGAGACATTGCATGTGAGACAATTGCTAGCACAATGCAAAGGGGTTGCACTGGAAGCAGTTAAATATGGTTATCAAAAATGGAACAGTAGCATTTAGTAATTTCCTTGTCATGAGAGAGGAAAAGTGAGTGGGCAGACTGCAACTGTTAAATACTTGAGATCACAACTGTAATATGACTATTTCTAAACACATAGCATGCTTTCCCACAGCATCATGTTAACCTTCATTCCCATATCTTTTAAACAGCAAGGGCCTCTCTCCTTGCAGGGTCCTTCTTCTGAATACGAGAATCATGGAAGAATTCATTTCTATTTCATGTCTGCACAATTAAAGATACTGGGTGGGCATAACTCAGCTTCACAGAGGCTGTTAAAAGCCTCATAAAAACTTGATCAGCAATATGCAGCAAGATATATTTCTCTTGAGAAATTAAAGGAATATTCTATGGTTATTCTCTAAGAGAAGGTGTTCAAAATGGTGTGAGATTACCCTTTTCAGACAGCATCTGCAAACTGTTTGCCTGTGGAAGGCAAATCCCATGGCAAAGCAGGTGAAATTCACTCTACTTTAAGTACCTACATTGGGCACGTAGACACACAAAAAATCGCACACAAAAGACATCAATCCAGCCTTCCTAACAGCTATTACAACTTCCTTTGCAATGAAAGAAGAGAGTTGAAGACCTCTGGAGGTTTAGTCTATTACTTTCCTCTTTCAGTGGCAGTGTAGAGAATGTAAGCATTTCCAGAGGGTGAAATACTTTGTTCTGTATTTTCTGTGGGTTATTTTTTTCTCCCTTTTGCTTCAGAAAACTGGAAATTATTTGTCAAATTTAGCCAGAAAGATAATTATCCAACATAGCCAGAGATTGCAAATATTTTCAGTCTCCTGGGTAAAAAAAAAAGGAAAGAAAGTTATATTGTACGTGAATTGGCATGATTGTACCTCTAAATGGTGTATAATTTTATAAAGAATTCTGTTTCTTTCAGGACAGTTTTTATTTCCTATTTGAGAAAAATGGGAAATAAACCTGTTTTCTTCTCTTCCCTCTTCTCTCCAAAAAAAAATTCATATAAAAATCCTTTCCTGGCTCCTTGCAGGGAAAACCAAGAGCAAAAGTATCATGGCAGAAAAACGGTTCTCCGATCGACAAGAACGAAATCAACATCCGCAACACGGAGAACGACACCATCATCTTCATCCGAAAGGCAGAACGGGGGCACTCCGGGGAGTACGACATGAAAGTGGAGGTGGAGAACTTGGTGGACAAAGCTACGATAGATATTCAGATCGTTGGTATGTTTGCAGAAACGGAGATAAATCCAGCCCTTCCCGGGCTATAGGAAAACGGGAATCCCAAGGATCATTTTTCTTGACAGTGATAACTATCTATGTCCAATCACTTGGCTGTAGATCGGTGGTCTCTAAGGAAAGCTCCGTATCCAATAGCATTGTTGGAATGTGTCAGTCTCTTTTTTTCACTGCTATGCCCCTCATGGTTTTGTCCATCCAGAATGCAAGATTTTTCCTGTTCCCATAGACAGAAATGGTTGCAAATTCATAGTAAGTTTGTCACAAATGCAGTGTGGAAGAAATCCTAAATGCTGAAAGGACAGGAAGGTAGGAAGCACAGACAAGAGAACACATTTACTTTTTGCTTTTGCAGTCTATTTCTTTGCATAATAGGCAACACTGGCAGCACAACTTTAACTATTAAATTTATTTTAATTCTGACATGCCTTCACTTTGGAAAGTTTTATTTTGCAACCACATCTTTCTTTTGACTTTTTTTTTGTAAGAAAGAGAGAGAAATCAAACTAATGGGAAGATGTGTGTGGGAAAGAGACAGGGAAAGCAAACAGTAGAATATGTCAGCTGTCATATTTTTGTTACAGATCGCCCAGGCCCGCCAGAGGTTGTAACTATCGAGGATGTCTGGGGAGAGAATGTAAATTTATCATGGAAGCCACCAAAAGATGATGGCAATGCTGCCATTACTGGGTACACTATTCAAAAAGCAGATAAGAAGAGTATGGTAAGTAATAAGGAGATGTTTAAAAGCTGGATGGGAATTCTCCCTTTTAAAAACAAAAAGCATTACATGCTTAAAATGATGTAGGCGGACAAAGCACTGATTTATCAGCATTCAAAAAATCTCTAAAGGCATCTCTAAAAACTCTAAAAATCTATTCTTCACCATAACTAAAGCCTAGAAATGGAAATATTTTCAAATTATGCCAAAGAGGAGGACTAAAAATGGAAAAGATAGGTGGATTTGAGAGAAGTAATTCTGCGTTTTTCCTTTGCCTCAGTACAGAAAATAAAACCCCAAAATATTAATTCTGAATTCAGTAGGATGCTACTAGAACAAATGTGTACCATTGCTGCTGTTTTCAAACCTGCAATGTCACATCATGTAAGTCACTGCCACTCCTTAGTACCCATGGCAAAACAGTACATACATCACTCCTAAACTGCTCTGAGATTTGCAGATGAAAAATGCAATACAGAAATGTTTATTATTTTTATTAAACTAACAAAAATTTTACACATTCTTAAAAGAAAGTAGTTGGATTCTTAGATTTAACATTTGCTGCAAATTTAAACACTGCAAATCTAGGCCAATATTTTGGGAGTTGCCTTATGCAAGAGAATCTTTTGCTGTCCCCTCCTGCCCCTCACATTATTATGCTGGTCTCCTTCATGGTCTGAACAATTCATTCTTCCCTTCCTGTGCCACTATTTCCCTTTCCCTCCTTCTTTTTTTTTTTTTTCCTTCTCTCTCCCCTCTCTTGAGACTGTAAGAAGATACTGTCTCTGGCACAGTGACCAGAACAATGGCCCCTCTAAATTACTGTGATAAGGAGAAAGTAACAACAGCAGTAGTATCCAGGGTCCAGTGTGACATGGATCATTCAGGTCACTTTCCTCACAGCATCTGTGGTGGTACATTTTGCAATTCTGGCACAGCTGGTCTTCTGCAAAAAACTGTTTTCCCAAAGGAACTCTGGCTCTTAAAGTTGACCAAATATTAATGCAAACTGTGGTGCAGGGAACTCAGCACAAGTTCATCTTTAGAAAAGCAAGAAAACTATGTAGGGCAGAGTAAAAAAAGCAAAAACATTGCTGTGGTCATATTGCACTTTATCTTAATTGCATTTTTAGCATTAACCTCTTTCATCTCCTATTGTTGTTTAGGCATTGTGTAATGGGACAGAATTCACATGTCCTGTTACTGCTGCAAGACCAAAGCACTAAAACCCACTTCCCCATCTCAGCCTTTATTAATCAGTGGACCACCAGAACAGAACCACATTTCTCATGAACACTCAGCCTGCGATAGAGAGGGCAGATTAATGCAGTGGCCTCTTGTGAGTGCATGATACTGCAGAACAGCACATGCTATTGCCTTCCCCACAGGAATGCAGTTTTCTTATCTGCAACTGTACTTTCTGTCAGCAGCGTGGATTAGGAATGAGAGAGCCTGCCTTGCTGGCACAACACAACCTTTGTAATACTGGATTTCCTAAAATGAACCCTTCCAGCTGCCAGTGTAACAATTCAGTAGGGCTCACTTTCCATTCGGCCTTCACTGCTCAGCAGTGAACTCTGCAGTATTTCCATTATCGCTCGTTTCACTCATTATGGTTGGCTATCTTCTCTTCAAAGAAGAACCTACTCCCAGGAGCTCGATGATTGCTCCAGTGAACGTCTGGGAGGCGCAGGGTGCTAGGGGGGAGCTCACCCTCTGTGTCTGTGCCTTTCAGGAGTGGTTCACTGTGATCGAGCACTACCACCGCACCAGCGCCACCATCAACGAGCTGGTCATAGGCAACGAGTACTACTTCAGGGTCTTCGCTGAAAACATGTGCGGCCTCAGCGAGGATGCAACCATGACCAAAGAGAGCGCTCTGATTGCAAAGGATGGTTAGTTAATTACCCATTCCTCGTCAAAGGGTAAGGGGTGCTCAGAGGCTGGAAGGTGACTAAAGGTAAAGACATTCTAAAGCATTCAGAGGCACTCCCAGCCCCAAGGCCAGGTACAACTAACAGAGGGGCATTTCCTATTCAGACTTCTTTTTGTCCACATAGTTCATGGTCATTGTTTTTGGTTCATGGACATTTTTCCCATGTTTTGACATTTTCTATGGTCTTGGATCTCAGACTCAGCACTGGCAGATACGAGTTGGCAAGAGCTGGAAGACAAGTTAAAGCAGCTGTTCTGTTAGAAGCAGTGGGTCACTGCCCTCCACTGGAGACTTGGCATCAGCTGTGCAGGCGCTCCCTCCATTTCAGGCAGGATGCAACAGAAAAGCATAGCCCCTGCTTCACATCTCTTGAGGGTGGGGTTGGGCAAATTCTGATTCTGCAGTCAAAAATCCTGACATTTCAGAAGTTGTCAGTTTGAAATGCCACTGTAAACTTAAAAAAACCCCCGAAACTTTCCTACGGAAAGGAAATTCTAAAAACAAATAGCTTACAGGAAGAAAATCAAAGCAGTTTGTCTGAAAGGAAGGAATACATGACTGCCATGATGCAGGGACAGGCAACCTGTACAACCCACGTAGCCAGGCTGAAAGACTGAAGGTCCTCTCTTTTAGAAATGGAGTCATGAATAAAAGGATGGCTATAGGAATTCTTTTTCAGCACTGCTTACTTGCCCTTCTCATGAGGGCAAGTATCAGGCCTAAGCTGCACTGAAGTCAGTATGGGAGCCTGGGTCAGCTTTCAGCGAAGTAAAGACATTTAATGATACCTGTGCACAGGAATAGATGTCTGTTTGTCTGACCATTTTAAATGCCAGTTGCATGTGTGGCTGAAGAGGATTTATTGGCAGCAATATCCATTGCAGAGTGGAGATAAACTGGCAGTGAAAAAATACATTTTACTACCATGCTTTCCTTGTTCAGAAACTGCATCCATTCAGGTATCTGTATTGTCAGTGCACTGTTTGAAGCAGAAAGAAAAAATGGATTTTCAGATACAGAGACAGTTTGTAATCAAAACAAAGTGTGAAAAATAAATGGCAGCAGAGTGAACAAGGCTTGCCAAAGACAGGCATCCTGCAGTACACAGGTCAGGATCCATCCTGCTCTATAGCATGCAGGGCATGCAGACACAGACATGGAATAAACACGTATTGTTTAGTGTACCACTTGCACAGGAAACACAGAGAAGCTCTCAGACATCAATGCCATAGCATGACCAAGGGCTATAGTCACTGTGCAGACCCACCTCCAGCCTCCCCTACAAGTGCAATGACTGGAGTCACACTGCTACATAAAGCAGTGCAAATCAGAACTAACTCTCTGTAGCCATTTAATACGCTTGGATGTTTAGCTATGTGCCAGCCAATGCTGATTTTATAAATGTTTTATTTTCATTTCATAGGTAAAGTCTACAAATACCCAGTTTATGATGACTTTGACTTCAGCGAGCGGCCGCTGTTCACTCAGCCCCTGGTGAACACGTTTGCTGTGGCTGGTTACAATGCCACCCTGAACTGCAGCGTCCGGGGCAACCCCAAGGTACTGCACAGCCCTGACAGCATCACTTGAACCACGAGAGAGTTTAACCTGGCAATAAAAATTAAATGCCACTTCTACCATTTAACTCATGAGCCAGGCTGAAGGCAGACTAAAGAACACAAAAAAAGGGACCTGCTTACCTGTGCTATAGGCACTATAATAGTTAATGCACAGATAACTCAGTGAAGGGGCAGAACCTCAGGAAAAGGCTGGGCTTTACTGGGACCCTCGCTGAGATGTACAGTTAATGTATCAGTAAAAGTTGTTACTAAAATAAGGCCAGAATTATTCTGTAAAAAGCTAATTTTTCTCTAAGTAAGCACATTGCAGGAATGCTTGGGGTGCCACATTGTTTCTCAGACCTATCGCATGATATGTTTTGTGGTTTCTTTTGAACTGTGTCTTTTTGAGATCTTTCTTCTGTTGTGAGAAACTGATCTGGCCTAGTAAAATGAGAAATCCAGAGTGCTGTTCACCCTTCACCTTCACAGTTTCTGACTGTGCAAATTACTGTGGAAAAATATGCTTTTCTTATTGACTTAGAGTAATTGGATGTCAAAAGCTAACAATCAGATGTTTGCTATCATTATACAGTCCTTGTATTGCTAACAGGATTGTACTTATGACTTTAATTAGGTGATAAGAGCTGCACTGAAAAAAAGAAGTGCTAAAAAACAGATGCATGATGCAGGCAATGCTTATCTTCGAGTTAAGATTTACAGTTTCTTTTCTATCACTACTTCATCTATTTTCTATTATTTCTGGATTACTCAGCTTTAACTGAACACCATAAAAAAGTGATAAAATATTTCAGTTCACAGGTTTGTGTAAAATATTTCAGTTCACAGGTTTGTGCATTTGGGCTTTCTTTTTTTTTTCTTTGTTTGTGTTTGTTTGTTTGTTTTTACCACAGCCCAAAATAACCTGGATGAAAAACAAAGTGCTTATAATGAACGACCCAAGGTACCGAATGTTCAGCAACCAAGGTGTCTGCACCTTGGAGATCCGCAAACCCAGCCCCTATGACGGAGGCACTTACTCCTGCCGAGCAGTCAATGAACTGGGAGAGGCAGAAGTGGAATGCAAACTGGAAGTAAGAGGTAAGGGCTTTAAAACATTGCAAACACCCTGTTTGCCTGAGCACCGCCTACATTGGAGTTGAAAACATGCAAGGCAAGTGCAAAAGGGAGTTCAGCTTTCCGGAATTAAATCCAAATCTCTTGTTAGGACAAAATAATATTGGTTGCTTCCTTCTGTTTTGTTTTCATTAATGGATAAATGTTATGAATTTCAGGTAGTTTAGAATTAACTGGGATACCATGAATGGCAACAGGACTTGGATTGGACTACTAATGGATAATCTCAGGACCATATTTTTCAGAAAATTACTTCCTAGGAAAAGATAGGTTCATATTCAGCTGGACTAATTCCCACCAAAGGCTTAGTTTCAGCTGCAGAATAAACTAAGTATTTCCCAAAAAATTAATCTGAGGTTATAAGTAAGGAAAGCTGCCTAAAGCTAGCTGATAGGAAGTGTCTAATTAAGAAATTTTGAGGGAATTTGGGTCATATCAATATGGCTCTAATTATATTACTTCCATCATGCTAGTCTATAATGAAAACCACATTTAAAATTTTTATGGATTGTATTGTGTTTATTTTGTATTTCAGTTTCCACTTTCTGTATTTTCTGATGTATCTTGTCCCACAGATCAAATTTGCCAGCAAGAAGACATTTCAATAAATGTTTGGTCTATGTTAAGCTGAACACCTAACTAATATAATGAAAATATGCATAATGTATTTCTTAGTTTTTATGTTTTGTTTTTAAGATACTGTCTTTAAAAGGTGATGTCCTCATCCTGGAAGTAAGGTTGCTTTCCTTAATCACAAGCAAACTTTCTATTTCACAGCCTAACAGAAGACCTCTACACCTGAGAAGGTTGTTTTGTCTATTTTTTTTTATGCTGAAAAGCCAAGTTAGGTTGCTAAGTGAACACAGCAGCAGAAGCTTAGCAAACCAGGATTGGCTCAGGGTTTGCTCTAGGCAAATATAGCAAATTACTCTTAAACAGCCAGAGTATAAAGACATCGTTACATCTTACTTCTCTCTTCTATTGACTTAGATGTTGATTTATCATCCTCTTAAGTTTCCCAGCCTGTTTGTTCATTTAGGAGGGCTCCCCAGATGACTGCTCCTCATGCTGTCGCAGAGCAGAGACCTGCGGATTTCTGACTCACTGGAAATGAACTGCAGTGTCTGTGTGTGTGTGTGTGTTTGTTTTCATGTGTATAGCTTTAAACTCGTGCAGCTTTATTCCAGCAAGTAACTGTCAAGGTCTGGGTTTGTAAGATGATGAGATACAGCTGAATGTTGTCTGAATAAGACTAACAGGCTCAAGGCTCTGCTGCCTACCTGGTAAATGTACAAGCTACGGTGCTATTACTACAGGTAGTAGGTATGACCTACTAGTAAGTCATGCTAGAGAGCTTTATGCCATGCAATAGTATTTATTGTAGCAAGCTGTGTTTCCTTATGGTGGCTAGAATTACTTTTAGCCATCTATCTCTGACATATTGGAAAACTTAAATTTATCGTGCACATATAAATGCTCAGCCCCAAAAATGTCTGAACAGCCTAGGATTTCAGAGTGTGCATAATAATGGAACAACTGACTAGTTAGGAATACTCTGGCTATGAATACTATCAGTATGCTACCATTTTCTACATTTTTAGCCATTTCCTTACATGATTTTAGGTGTAAAATTAACCCCCCTAGTTGTTGCTAAATTTAATGCTCGTTTCCTGGAAACATTTTAGTGATACTTATAAGCACAATAGTTAAAATAATAAAAACTTATGCTGTCCTCAGAAGAGGTTTTTCATGTACTGATGTTATTTCAGATAGACAATATTTTGTTCTTTAGTTTTAAGTTTTGCTGAGTGAACTTAAAAATGGAAGTTATGTAACCTGCTCAGTAAAATTGCACAGAGTGGCTTTTTTTTGTAAGTGTGTGTGTGTATGTGTGTGTATGTGTAA
The DNA here is from genome assembly GCA_014706295.1 of Lycocorax pyrrhopterus obiensis. NCBI lineage: Eukaryota > Metazoa > Chordata > Aves > Passeriformes > Paradisaeidae > Lycocorax > Lycocorax pyrrhopterus. The sequence continues at coordinate 55,931,734 of JACSVZ010000015.1, read as the reverse complement.
AAAGTCATGTAATAGATGACTCTTTCTCATCTATCTTGAAAGATAACAACATATGCAGAATCTCGTTACGTTTCATACTCACTACAGAAAATACCATATATGTCTTTTGAGTTTGTTGAGGTAGATCCCTAAATTTGGCTCTAAACCTCCTGTTACAAGCAGTAAAGAACTGATTCCTTATCAGCTTCACTGAGGTCGATGAAAAGAATTAGATAAGGTGCTGTGCTTCTTTTATCATGGAAAAAACAGCTTTGGAGAGCCTTTATCTTAGACGTGAAATCAAGGTTGGTGATCACTCTAATAATAGGTTGGTGATAGCAAAGTTGCTGTATAAGAAATATTTTTTTTAAAAAGGTGTTAAGATCAACTGGGAAGAATTTCAAATGCAAATAAATACCACTATAAATATTCTAATTCTGCAGTGATCTATCATGGAATAATTAACCCAGGAGAACCACTCAGCTTGGCGGGGGATAATCAGGTTTATAATGCGCGCACTCCTCTGGACATTCCATTTCATTCCCATCCTCTCTTTCCACATGCAAACGCATTTTCTGCATGCAAAGTGTGTATTTCTTTGCTTTTTTAGATTAAACTAGCTAGTGTCTCATGGCATACATTGTCTATGTCACATGAGCAAAGAAGGCCAAATTAATCAAGACAATACCCAATCATGTGGGTATTTAATATCAGAATTACTAAGGTTTTAGACATATTTCATAGAACTACATGTATCTATAAGGAATTTTTTGTGAATATGTTTGACCACAACATTTAGACCTTTCCAGGAGAAAGAAATATGCATTTCCAAAAAAACCCCAGCTCTCAGATAGTTTGTAGAATTATTGAAAGACCAGAAGTATCATAAAGTCATTTACTGCACTTAAAAGGCATTCTTCATAACAGATCAGTCTTTGGTTACAAATTAGTGCTCAGAATGATAATCCATGCCTGAACTTAACCTACTGATTTTAAGAATGAAATCTTGATTCAATTACTTACAAGCAGAAAATTTTACTTCATTTACTTTATTTCCCTTAGAATTTACTTTACATTCAAGTTCATCGGGGTTCAGAAAATTTAACTCTTTCTACAGAAATGTCTTTTCCTTGCAATCTTGCCCAGAATCAGAATATTAACAGTGCAGTTTTAAAATGACAGTGATGCCCAGAAACTGGTCTGCAGTATATTATGCATCCAGACTTACAATTTCAGTCCTAAAACATGTTAGGCGATCAGACTAGATAATGTTTCCGTAGCTTTTGAAGTATTGGGTTGTTTTTCTTAAAAGGCTAAAATAGGTACAAAATTCAGTGCGTTCATAGACATACACATAGATAAATGTATATATATGAGTGTTTTATAGAGTCGAAATGTTTAATTAAAGGTAAGGGCTCCTACAGAGTAAATAGCATGCTTTAAGTAATGTAAACGTGGATATATGACAAAGTACATACTGTAGTGCACAGGTATACAATTAGTCTGTACTTGATTATTTTGCCTTACAGAGTTTCAACATATATATATATATATATGCTTCAGCGTTATGTGTGTGCCTTTTTTCCCCTGGTGGAAAATACTATATATATATATGTGTTAGCTTCTTTGAAGCTACATTTGGAAACTTTTATCATAAATATAATTTGGTTCCAATCTATACTTTAGACTAATTAGAGGTTTTTATAGTTACTTGTACTTATTAATCTAGCTTTTACATATTAATGATAATTTTGAAGTGGAACTGGATCCCTACCTTTTACTCTTCATGTGCTTCTATTCCTACATATTTTACATGACTAAGGATTAAATTATCATCTTGACATAATAGTAATAATAATTTCACTCAACATTTTCTCTCCACTTTTGTGTTTGCAATTAAATTGTTACTTCTCTCTCTCTCTCTCCCTTAGTTACACAGTAAGGATTTTTGAATGTATATTGTCATCTAAGGTAAGCTTTCATATGGTTCTTGCATATGAAGCTTATGTCTGTTTATACGTCATACAATGTCTGCCTAGTATGGCATGATTTTCATTATGTCACTTAATGAAAATGTTTCTAAAAGTTAGCAGCATGATGGTTTTAATGCATATAAATTCAGATTTTAATAATTGCTTGTTACGGTAATTCTTAGTAATCCATCCCATATCTTCTAATGGTGCACGTTTCAATGGAATTTAACAGTGCATGAGTTGGCATGATTCATTAGCACGAATAAAATGCAAGTAATATAAAGAGCATTTTGTATTTACAGCAAGTTATTTTTTATAGGAATATGCCTCTACATATACAAAATATTTATTCCAGAGTTAACTTCATTTAAAAATGAATGATTCGTAGCACAACTTGCACTCCATGAGCTGAAAGAATGCCAAAAAGCATGCTTTTTTTTTTTTTTTTTTGGTCTGTATTGTGCATCTACCTAAGGTTGGGAGCGAACAGTTCTGCCACAATGATGATGTCAAATGAGACAGCGCAGTCTCATACTCACTAGTAACTAATAGCATTTTAATTGAATAATCCTGGTGTTAATAAAGGTTATAAATCCTTAAAAATCTGTACTCGGCATAAATGTTGTATGTAAGTATCAGCTCAATTGCATTCAGCTGAAGCATTCAGAGAGTGTTATCTTCACCCTGGCAATGTACTTTTGCTTTAAAGCTTTTGGTGTGTTCCAGAAAAAGCTCAGAAGGTAAGTGCAGCTATCAGTGGGTGGTTTGCTACTTGCAGAACACAATATTCATGCAGATTTGTAAGGGGAATAGTAATGGTATAGAGTTTTCTTAAAGCAAATTACACCCTTTGTCTGGAGAAAGGGCAGATTCTAAAGTTTTTAGCAAAATATTTATCATTTTCCCACTGTTTCTTCCAAATATCATTTGATTTCAATGAAACCAACAGAAATATTAGTGTTTAATTTCCATGGCTTTTATTTCAGTGGCAGGGGGCATCCACAACCTCTATGGGCAACCTGTGCCAGGGCCTCACCACCCTCACAGTAAAGAACATGTTCTTTGTGTCTAACCTAAACCCAGCCTTTTTCAGTTTGAAGCCATCACCCTTTGTCCTATCGCAACAGGCCCTTGCAAAAAGTCCCTCTCCAGCACTCTTTTAAGTTCCCCTTAGGCACTGGAAGGTGCTCTAAGGTCTCCCTGGAGCCTTCACTTCTTGTAGGAGTTGTTCAGCCTGGAGAAAGGAAAATTTGAAGTGAATTTAAAAGCAAATCCAAAATGTTTCTTCAGACTTCCCCAGCAGATGAAAGTTTCAGCTTTCATCGTCTCTCTTTCTGGAGACTAAGGGCACCTAAATCTAAAATCCTGGCTTTTTTTCATATGATTCTTTCACATCTGTCATCCCACTTGTTATTTTCAAGCAACATGGTAAATATTTTGCTAAATACCGAGAAACCATTTTAAGACCCCAAATTAGAATAAATTGAATATCATTGCATGTTTTCCACAACTCATCCCTGTTAGGTATTTTCTACATTGTTTCCCCTGCACTGACTTCCATCTCTGACCATACTCCACCCAGGCTGATGGAAAGCCAGGAGAGTTATTTGAAGTGAAGTTTATCATAAACTATTGCATGTGGTGAGATAAATGACTGAATATATGATATCCTAGAAATGAAGTTCACTCTGCACAAGAGGACAGAAAAGGCCTGTATAGTACCCATTAAATAATGGTTGAGTGTCACGCTGGACTTTTGAGCAGGGTTGAATTTTACCACATCTCAAAGTACGTAATAGGGATTGACTAAAACTTGTCACTTTTGCCAGAAAATAAAGGTAGAAAGCTGTTGCTCCAGGGACCTTCAACCTGAAGATTACCTTCTTGTCTTGTTTGTAGGTGGGCTTTCATTCTTCAGACTATTAATGGATGGAGTGCCTCCGCATATCATTGACTCGTATATGCGTGAAGTGCAGGCAGACAAAACTGAAGGGAAGTGAGAGTCCGTCCACAGTGTTTCCTCCCACTGCACTGGAAGCTGGTAGCAGAATAGCAGCATTTTAGTTCTTGCAATGACAGAAAAACATGTGCAGTGGGGGATTTTATGACTTTTTTCCCTATTTTTTTTTCTTAATCGTCCTTTTGTTTTCCCTACCTGCTCTTACTGAAAAGAAAGAATACGCATGGATTGCTTTGAGGTTGAAATGAAATGAACTGAAGACAACACACGTTTTGTAATGTTCGGCTTTATTTTCTGTTTGTTATCGTGTTCTGTTTTTTAATGAGGAAAGAGGGGAAGCTGTGTAACAAGCATAAGGAGGCAGTCAGAGTCTGTACTCGGTGGTACAAAGCATATCTTTCTCAGACTGGAAGTACATGGATTAGCCAGTAGATGTGCAATAAGATCCTTGGAATACATACCTCTGATAATGTATCTTATTCACCTGAGAATTGTTTAACAGAATATGGTTTTACTATAATGTAACTAAATGCATATGTAATTAATGATCATTTAAGCTGAACATATCTTCCTGTAGAAGTTTTGATTTCCTAAATCCAACCCAGCGGTCTCTCAACTTAACTGAAATTGTTTTATTTAATGTACAATAAACATGAAGTGTTTAAGATCTATTAAGTTCTTGTTTACTTTTTTTGTTTGTTTTTTTTTTCTGTCTCATTTTACCACATTTCTTGTTTTATTTCCACTTACAATGAAGCAGGAACTTGTGCCCACCACACTGAGTGGAAAACAGTATCAGCAGTTACCTAACCCAGTGGGCTTACACTTTAAGATACATGACGCAGAATGTGAGTGAAGAAAAACGCTACAGATTCATGCAATTTTTTATCTACATGTTTTCAATATTTTAAATGTTATAAATGCCAACCACAACGGCTTTCATCATCCTGGATCCACCCCCTTTCCCCAGGAATTCATGGAGCTCTTGTACGTATCACATCAGAAAAGGGACTCAGACATAGCACTGGTGGGTTCACTGTGCGCGGCAAAAGTGCCTGAGATAAGGTAAAATGGCTACATTTCTTCTCCAACTCCAACATCATTACCCTCCAAGTGCTTTAGGAGAGGGGGTGATTCTCCCTAAATCTCCAGCAAACCCTGAAGCATGTGAGACACAAGGTCACACATATTTTGGCCAGGTTATCACTTCCTTATTGCCCTGTCATTTATTCACCAGTCTCGCTCTGGCTGTACAAACAGGGCACGTTATGTGCTCATTGGCTAATGACTGATCTCCAATTAGGGTTTATAAAGATAAAGGCCTACTTAGACCAGTAGTACATTACAAGATGTTTATTTGATGTCAGTGCATTTTCAAACATTCAGCAGTCAGTAATTATGCAATAATAAAAGAATGTGTTACTCTGAACTGCCACGACTGAAGTGGTGTTTTTGCAGTTGCATTCCCACTTCTTTTGCTTTGGGGATCTGAATGCATTTTCTCACATTGTTCAGTGAATCATAGGTAGATAGATAGATTCTTTTTCTTTTCTCCCTTCTTTTTATCTTTGTGATTTCTTCTGTAGTGCTATCTGTGCAGAGAAGCAATTCTGCATTCCCAGTGATCCTGGACACCCCCCACACCCCACTTGAATTTCACCCTGCTCCTGCCAAAATCAATCCTCTCCTACACATTCACACCTACACATGAAAGAAAGCAACACATCTACTAGGAAGAGAATTTCCTACTGGATTCATAATTTCTGTTTATTCTGTATTTCACCAGTGAATTGGGACTCCCACCACCTATTCTGGAGCACTGAAAGCTGCAGAAGGTCAGTCTGATTAAACACCACAGAAGTTTAGGCATTTAAGGACATGGCCCTCATTTAAAGTAGTATCAGTCTGTTATAGTCAGCACCAAAAGCTACAGTTATTGTGAGTTTGTGCTTGTCAGTAAGCCCAAATTTGAGGCGCACAGCCACCTGCACTTTGCATGAATAATGTTTACAGCTTCAAGTTTATATCTATTTGCCTCCTTAGTCTTAAAATCCCACACGTAATAACCTGGAAGCCAGCATAGCCTCAGCTTCTGTGGGCTCTCTGTCGATGGAATTAGCTACTCTAATTTCCACCAGATGCCAGCGCTGTTAAACGACAAGCTGAACTAAGCTCCTTTCCCCTGTGTGAACAGTAAGCGTTGTACTCAGCTGCCCTCAATTCCTCCCCAGTGCGCTGCCCATCATTTGCCATTGGCCGTCCCTCGGGCTGCGGATGCGCCAGGCCAGCAGGAAGCACTGCGCGTCAGGCCGTGGGTGGGGCTGAGAGGAGTGGGCATTAATGTGCTCTAAATGCGTACTACACTGACTACACCGAGCAGCCACGACTCTGGATTAAGAGCTAACTGACTTTCAGAGAAATAATTGGATGGGGTGGGACAGGAAAGGGATTTCTAGAAGAACTAAAACAGGCTGCAGAACCTTATCGAGAGAATAACAGAAGGTAAAGTTTTGATTTACAACAACCTGCCTAATGGGATTCTCCAGGGATGATGTTTGATAGATGTAATAGTGACCAAACCAACAAAGTTAAGAAAATGCTAATGAAATCTGCAGCTAATATCAGCTTAGGAAAATAAAGAGGTACCAAACACAGCAACTACAGGAAAGGCAAACTTAGAGGGAATAGAAGCAGCAGAATATCATGCTGTAAAAGATGTGGCACAATGCTCCAAAGAAGAAATTTCTCCAAAGTCACAGGGATTTCCAGGTAATTAGTGAACCTAGGAGTAATAGAGGACAGCAAATACAACCTGGTCATATGAGATAAAGTAACAGCAAAACACAAAAGCTCGTGAAACAGTGAAACTACTAGTACCTCATGGTTGTGCTGCCTGATGGCTCATAATATACGAAAGCAGTTTAAGTTTTCAGAGAGGTGCATCATTCATATTATGTTTGCTATGTACAGCCTCCATCTACTAGTACATGCTGAGGTTATAGTTCAGTAGGGCCTTTAATAGTTTTTCTTTCCTGAACACTTTCCTGTATCCAGTAGGAATTCAGTATTCTTGAAAACCCTGCCTTGGTGTTTAGTTTGGCCAAAGAACATTATTGCTTGGACTAAGAAAGCAGACCCAAACATGTAAACACACATAGATAGACATGCAAAGATGAATCAAAGTTAAATTTAAAAATCTTCCTTTCTTTTTAATGAAGCCAGAGGAAAATAGTTGGTCTTCTCTTGGCTTGCTCTCTTTGCCCATGGAAGGGTATTTGGCATATAAATGCCACAGTTGTAGAATCACAGATCCATTCTCAAATTGGTGTATGTGGAGCTTGATACAGGCACTGCAGTTACCCATTTGCATTGAAAGATCACAGCTACTGCCAGCAAACCTTTCCCTTACTGAAAACAATCTCACAAAAATAAAGGAGAGGAAGAAAAAAGACACATGTAATCTTCTAAAGACTATTTAAGTTGGGATATACTTTTTATAAGGAGGTCTTTACGGAGAATCAGAAATTTTAAAAAATATTCTTTTTTAAGAGATGTTTCAAGCTTCCTCAATGTCCTTATAGGGAAAAAAAAGTGTAATACTGGTACCTTTTACAGAGCATTGTGAAGGGACCCTTACTTTATGAAAGTCTTTTGTTGCATTTTGAGATTCTGGAGCAAAAGGCATTCTATTTTAAGCACAGTGTACCTACTGTCACTTGACTTTCATGTCCTGCTTTTCTGACTGACAAGTAAAGCTGCTGCTTTGGAAGCAAAACTGTATCCTGAATACTGAGGAAGCACTGGAAGGCTAAACACACTGGACTTAAAATTCTGTGTTCTCTTGTTCTAAGCTTTGTGGCTGAATACTTTCTAAATTAAAACAAACCCCTCCTCAAGCCCAGTGATAAATTCAGAAGAGAATCTGTTTCTTCCTCTAAAGTGGCCCTTGCTTTTTATGCCACTTACTTCCCCCTCCACTTCTTTCCCTGGTTTCTCTTCTTTTCCTCCAGGTATCCAAAGAACTTGAGCAGTCTCTCCATAAATACCAGTTCTATTATGTTCATTGACCACAGTGGTGCACAGGATATTAAACGAAACAAAGTTTTACCTTCTTGCAAATATAGTGATTCCAGTGGACTGGGGATCTGGCTGGTTGTGAAACTGTCACATTTCCCTTTTGCCATTCTCTAGCTGGCTGTTACTGAACCTTTCTTTACTATGTTGTATGTTACCTTCTCTTTTGCTAGCAGTTTCTTTCTTCTTTATTTTGGCCACTAATGACAATTGCTGCATCATACTGTTTTTAGTGATCTGTAAATGACATCAGCTGATAAATGACGTAGCACTGGGAATGTACATAGCACATAGTGGGATTTGGAAACCACCATGTGTCAAGCATTCCTGACACTTGCAGTAGAGAAACCTACTCAAACACATGCTAACTTTATCAGTTGAAGTGAATCAGTTCATTTTGAATAACAGGACGTGGCTCTGTCCAGGAAAGTGTAGCGTCTGGACAGCAAGCTGCACCCTCTGGCTCACAGTGGAGTAACTTAAAAAAGAATTTCCAATACTAAGGAAATGCTGTTGCAGGTCGTATTTTACACTTTCTACTTCAGCTCCACAAGGCCCACCTTTTCCTTGGCCTCACTTAGAAACCACACACCTTCCTGGAGATTCAGGGATACATCTAAAATCCTTCACATGACCAATTCAACACAATTTCTGAAAAGGCGCATTTGTTTCGAAGCGCCCTCTCTAAGCAAGTCAAGGAGGTGCAGTAAGTCCTGTGGAATACCGTGTCCAGGTGCTCCGTAACATGTTAAGACCGGAACTCCCCAGGCAATGGGTCTCCTCCGGGTGCTGGAGGGATCCTTGGGTGATAGAGGGGGATCACCTCCCTGCAGGCACGGCTGCCCTGTCCTGCTGGCTGCAGGGAGGTCACCTGCTGCTCAAACCCTGCCTTCATGCTTTGCTCCAGTAAAAATCCTTCTGGCCACCTGCTGCGTGCACCCCCGCTGCGGCCACTATCTGCATGATAAAACGCGTGAAAGGGAAGTAAGCTGAACAAGGCAAATCAGGGGTGAGAGCGGGGTTCACCCCGCGCTGCCCGCACCCGGGAGATGAGAGGTGTGCGCACAGGCGCATCTCCCCGGTACAGCCCCGGCCCTGACCGCCCGCGGCCTGCGGAGGCGGCGGGACAGGCCCTGCCGGGGCGCACCCCCGCCACCGCCGAGGGCTTCCCCGCCGCCGGGGCATCCCCAACCCCACACGGCGAGGCGGGGCCGGCGGAGCCGTGCCCGCTACGGAGCCGGGGTCGTGAGGGCGCCGCGCACTCGGGGCGAAGGAGCCAAACCCGGTCGGGGGCGAGGGCGTTCGCCCCGCGTTGACCGAGACGGGGGCGGCCGTTCCCCTCCGGGCAAGCCGCTGTTGGGCGTCGGCCTCTTCCGCCGCTGCCCCCGGCTCGGCTCAGCCCCGCCCCGAGCGGCGGCGGCTCCTTGACCCCGGTGCCGTCCGTCGTGGTGGTGCGGGCATGGTCGTGCCCTGGGCGCTGCCCGCGCCCCTCAGCCCGGCGCAGCTGAAGCGCCTGGAGCAGCACCGCTACAGCGCGGCCGGGCGCTCGCTGCTGGAACCATGGCTGCAGCCCTACTGGGGCTGGCTGGTGGAGCAGGTCCCGCGGGGGCTGGCGCCCAACGCCATCACCATGGGCGGCCTCCTGCTGAACTGCCTGACGGCGCTGCCGCTCATCGCCTGCTGCCCCAGCGCCACCGAGCAGGTACCGCCCGACGCGGCCGCCGCCCCCCGCTGGAGCCGCGCTGAGCCGGGCGCGGGGGCCGCGGCTCGGCCCCACTGGTGCCTGCTGACAGTGCCGGGGCTGCGGGGCCGTGCCCGCCGCGGGTGCCGTGCCTTGTCACTTGGGGCTCCACCGCAGCGACACGCGTGGCCCGTCCCTTGGCAGGGAGGGCTAAGGCAGCGCTGCGGGATTGTCCTGAGAAATCTGGGGAGCGGTGACGCCGGCTCACCCTTTGGGGCAGCAGGGGTAAAGCTGGAGGTGGGTGTTAAGGTTTGAATGCCCTAGTGCTGTAGGGATCACGTGGAAGGACGAGGTTCAGCGGACGAGCTCTGGCCCTTCACTGCCCGGAGAGCCTTCACTGCCGTGGGGCCGGGGCTTTGGTGTGGTGGGCACTTGGCCTGCACTGCACGCTGTGGTGCAGAGGGCACAGCCGGGCTCACCTGGTGCGTGGGACCCCCGCCTACCCCAGGAACCAGCCTGCATTCCATGTGTGCCTCTGCGCGGGCAGCTGGCTGGGAAGGGAATATAACCCTCCTCCAGAGTGCGGTTGTCACACAGGGGCCGTGGAGGTAGAAACAGCAGCTGGTCATGATGGAGGGTGCGGGATGTGCCCAGGGGCAGGGCAGGGCTGGCCACGAGACGTGCCTGATGCCACTTCGGCATCGCCTAGGTCAGAGCTGCGGCTGAGTTGTGTACCAGATGTGTTAGCTGACAGTAGCTCAAATGTTTCCCGTCCTTGTGTGGGAAACATTTAAGTGCTTTAACTTCTGGAGGGAAAAAAGGCTTGTTAACGTGGGCTGGTGCTGCTCTCACTTGAACTGCAGTGCCTACAGTTTCTCACACAATTTCAGGAGCTCTATCCGAGCTTTCCCAGCCTGTTGCAAGTTTCCCATTGCAGAGTCTTTTTGGTAGTTAGGGTAGGAAATATCAGGGGAAAATTGCTTTATGTGGGTAAAATACCTTGAAAGGTGGCAGTTGTTCTTGTGTTCTGATGGGCTTAAATCCTAACAGCAGAGGTTGGCAGTTGGTTGGGACTTTTTTAATACCAGAGATATACCCTGGTGAGTGTTCTTGTCAGAAGAGCATTTCCTTTTCTCTAGTTACTTTGCACTTTGTGTTCACAGAGGTGTTTGTGGCAGACATATCAGGAAACTGATCCATATCAAAATTAACTTCGGTTTGGTCTCACCCTAATCACCCTCCTGATACACATTACCAGGTAGAGGCACTCAGGCGTTGCAGGCAGTAGGAGGAGAGAGGACTGAGATGATAGTGAATGGCTGGAAACTACAGATGGTCTTCTATTAGCACTTTCAGAATTAAAATGTCTGTGGACTGCTACCTTTAGCTTAGTTTTGTGATGAAAATACCAGTCGTGTACTAGCTATGTGTCTGACTGCTTATTTTAGCTTTTTCTCTTTGCTATGAAAAACTAAAAGCAGAAAGTAAATTTTAAGTTATTTTTCCCTTGAAGACTCTTGTACAAAAAGAAAAAAGTTGTTTTGCAGAGATCCAGCGAATTATTCCTTCCAGGAAAACTTAGGTTGGGTTTTAGGAACTTTTCTGTTTGGACTTTTTATTTTTTTTTTTTTAATTGTGGAAGCTGGATTTTATAAGAACCTATAGTTTGGACTACACTTTCTTGTTCAGATATTGGTATATCCTTTATAAATATGCAGTGTGAACCCAGACTCATCCTGTTGTTTTTTTGTTGCCTCTGCTCTGTGAGAATAGTCCTGATTTTCTCTTGCTGCATCACTTAGAAGCATCATTCTCTCTCCCGCTTGTTTAATGACTCAGCTTGTCTTCTGCCTAAGGTGAGGTCATGTTTCTGGATGGCTTTTTGAAAAAGCTAACGCTTTTGCAACACTTAATAGGTGCTGCATGCACTGTTGTAATACCTATTTTGTAGTTTTGACTTGGATGTGTAGGCTGGAAAGGGTAGGTGGAGCTGAAAATTATGTTAAAGATGGTTGAAATCACAGACTGAACTAATACCATAGTGCACTTCAACAGCACCTCTTTCCATCATGAACATGTCTTGATTACCTGATGGACAAATAAAAACTTGTCATATTCTCTTGGATAGGGTAGGAGCACTGCATAGAAGACTTGGATAAAATAACAAGCAGGTTTGGGTTTTGGTGGGTTTTTTTGTTTGGGGTTTTTTGTTGTTTTTTTTTTTTTTTAATTGGTTTATGTGGTTATTTTTTATTCCCTAACAAGTCTTAAGTGGGCCATTTTGGTTAAGCCTTTATTGAAAACTCAAAATTCTTTATGTTTGTACAAACCATCCAAAACAAGTAAGACTGGTAGCTAAAGCCCCTTGGAGAGAAGCTGCTAACAGATGCTTAGAAAAGGGATCTTTCTCCAGTATCCCTTCCAGCTGCCAAAAGACTGTGGTTTAGCAGTTTCTTTGCAAGGGATTCTACTTGGGTTACTTGCTAGAAAGCAACTGTTGGATCTGTTTCCCCACAGACACTTTCCACCTCATGATTTTGCCGTTTGAATTAGTTGTTTCGAACCAGTTTGTACTTTCAGCTTCCATTATGTCCTACTGCAGTGATTTCCACAATTTCATACTGCTTATTCCCAACCCCAATGCAATTAATGTCTCAAACCACAAAATGCTCTCTTGGTCTCCTAACGTGGAGCTATTATTTCCCTAGGCACTATTCTTTTTATCTTCATCAGTATCAGTAGCCACTAAAAGCCAGTTTGTTACTGACTAGCACAGTATGTTTTGGAATTATAAAATATTGTCTGTTTCAGTAATGTTTCCTTGCCTGATAGGAACATGGTTTGTATCACTGTCTTCTGCAAGTGCATGTTTCAACATAAGCCTTCTTATTTACAGGTAAGCCCTTAGCAGGCTGCACCCCTCAGGCATTGTTGTAACCACAATCCATGTGTGTACATTTTTGTTGAGGTTTGTCCAGTTTCTTGCTCTCTGTAACTTAGGACAGCAGTCTATAAAAATAATATACAGGTATGGTGGTGGAGAGAACACCACCTGCACGTTTCATGTTTATGGAGTGCTGAAATGTTGTTTTCACTGTGGTTGCAGCCTGGGTTGTGTTCTTTTTTCTTTTTCTTTTTCTTTTTCTTTTTCTTTTTCTTTTTCTTTTTCTTTTTTTTTTTTGACACTCATTAGGAAATATTTAGGAATGAAAACTCTTGCTGACTTTAAGTAAGAGCGGTGTGTATTTGCTCCATTAGAGAGCAAAAGAAGCACTTTTTAGGTGAAGATTTCCATTTTATCCCCACCATACTACAGTGAATTGTTTTGCTCTACTGCCAGCAGACTTCTCTGAAGCAGCTGCAGTCAATTCATTAGGCTTTGCATGGGAATCTTTGCAGGGAACCCCTCCCCAGTTTGGGGACAACCAGGCAGAAAACTGACTAAACATCTTTTTAAAAGGGAGACAGGAAACTTTGATCCTCTGTTTTCGTGGTTGCTCGTGGAGGGGCCTAGCTTTGGTAATCCTTCAAGATCTCTCTAAAATCACAGAATAGCTGGGTGGAAGAGACTTCAAAGGCCGTCCTGTCCAGCCTCCTTGCCATTGGCAGGGACATCTTCGACTAAATTGGGTTGCTCAGAGTCCTGTCCAGTCTGACCTTGAATGTTTCCAGAGGTGGGGCATCTACTACCTCTCTGGGGAACTTGTGTCAGTGTTTCATGACTCTCATAATCAAAAAAGAAATCTTTCTTATATTTAGTCTAAATCTGCTCTCTTCTGTAAAGTCATAGAATTGTAGAATGGTTTGAGAAGCTAGAATTTTAGACAGAAGTGCACACTAACTGTAATTATTACATTGTATTGAATTATAACTATTTGAAAAATAATCTTGTAGCACTTACAGCATGATCTAAGCAAAGAACTGGGAACAGAGGAAGACAGGAAGAGAAAAGTGTGGATCACGGATTTGCTGTTTGGGCAGTGATAGGAAAAGGGGGCAGGGGCCCAAGGGTTCTCCTGCAGAAAGCCAAGGGAAGGAAGGGAGTCTTGTGATGGCTAGATCTGTAGAATTGTTCGAGAAATGGTGTAGTGAGTTTATAAAAGGGTGTCATACCTTGCTGAAATGTGCTGTTCAGAAAGCCATGCATCTACTGAGACCAAAAAGCAGGGGAGGGTCTAAGTGACTTCACCTGGCTCTACTATCAGTTGTTTGGAGGGAGAGGAACATTGGTGAGATGCTGTCTCTGCTTTTCTCTCTTTTTAAAAAACTTAAAAAACAGCAAACCCAAGCAAACAACTGAATCACCTTTAAAATGGAAGAGGCCTGTCAGAGGGCAAAATGAGGGGAAGATACTGACAGGTATCATATTATGTAAACAGCAGGGGCACAGCTGAGCTTTGTGGGAGAGAGAGTAGAGAAGTAGAAAAGAAGCTGAACTGGAGCAGCTGATATGAACAGGGATGTGTGTGGGAGGGGAGAGTGTGAAGGGAAAAAGCATTACCTGACTTGGAAGAGAAGTGTGAAGCACTGAGTGGAGTGGGAAATTCCGCCGAAACCCACGAGTGAGGAACAGAGCGATCAGTTGTGAATGGGAGAAGGAGGTTATTTGGCATGAAGTAAGAAGGTTCAGGAATCCTGACATAGAAGGATGAGAGCTCTTTCAGACAGGGCTGCTTGCAGAGATGAGGGTGCTAAAGGAATGCAGAGAGTCCTTGGTATGCATGAAATTCCCTTGGACTATGGTATGATTATTTGATTATTATTTTTTATTTTTTTCATCCATGCTGTCTTCCCTGCTGTAGTTCAGGTTTGAACAGCCCCTTCCCTTATCCTGCTATTAGTACAATTGCACATGGTGCTTTGTGCTGAACAGAAGCATGGGAAATGATCCATGTTTAGGGAGAAGAGGAGGGGGAAGTCCAGTCTAAATGTCTCCCTCTATTCTGGAACTGATCCAGAGAGGGGCCATGTAAACTAGGGCAAAACTGTTAGCCGTGGATTGAGGAAGTGAGATTATGGCTAAACGTGATGAGTAATTAAGGGGAACTGAATCTTTAAATACTGCAAAAGCTTGGCCTGTTGAACTTTCCAGACTTGTGAGCTTTGTTTGGAACAAGTTTTTAGGGATTTCCCTGACACGTGTAGTCTCTTGTAGCTGTCCATGCTCTTTTGTGGGGTAGAATCATGGGAGGAGAAGAACACCTGCTGTTCAACCCCCATTTTTTCCTGAAGGAGAGTCATGTCACACATACATGTCAAACACTTAATGGATGTGGCTTTGTTTTGACATGCTTTGGGTCAGTAGATGACCAGTTCTACTGTATCAAATCTGTGTGTGACAGGATTCTGCGGCTGTATTATCTTCAGACATCATTTTGAATTGAAGCAGAGAAGCATCTCCCTCTCCCTCCCTGCCTCTTTCCCCTCAGGTTTCTGTTCTCTTCTAGTTCCATGGGAGTAGCATCTAGCTCTGGCCAAATAATGCATTTGCTTGGGCAGGATAAAACTTTGGGCAGTGATAATAAACACCTCATCAGTGAAAAGCTGATGATTATTGGGAGCCTCCTGACCTTTCTGCTCAGCCATGTCAGCATTCTCAGATGCTCCCACTTCTCTAATTTGAAAACTACTTGGGTCCAGCATGGGAAGGCATCAGGAGACATCCCTGGATGGACAGCCAGGCACATGAGAAGGCAAAGGAAACAGCAGCAGGAGCTGTATTGAGAGGGTAGATAGCAGAGAAAATCCGTGGTTATTAGGAACCTTTGGTTCCTAATTAGGAACCTTTGGAAAACTCTGTTTTTACCAATTAAAACATTAGAACATTCATTTAATCTGCTAAATGATAGTTGATCACAAGTGAATTTTAGTTCTTACCACTTTGGGTTAGATTTGAACTGATGGCCTAGGGATGAAATGCTCCAGATAGTGTTTCTAAGCTCTCTGACATATGTTGTTCTTACTAGGATCTTTCTCCTTTCTCTTTAACTGTGGGGATACTAATACATCTGCTACAGGTACTAATGGATACAGATGATCCTTACTGGGAAGCAGATGAAAATGCGCATCCTTCTTCCAGATCAGCAAGGGGCAGAGTGTTTTAGTTTTGGAACTGGAGGGACTGTTGCTTTGATTTGTCCCAGTGGGAGCTAATACAAACAGACTTGGATCAGCCTGAGTGATCATACCTGTACTATAACTTGCAACTGGACAAAAGCTACTGCTTTGTCAAAAAGACCTGAGAGGAGAAGTTTGGGTTAAAGCTGATGTATTTGTTTATTTTTGCATATATTGTGCTTTGCAAGAAGCTAAATGTAGATCTCAAGCTATCTTTTCATAATTAATATAAGTATGTTGCAGTAAGGACACCTCATAAAACACTGCAGGTGACCTTTCTGGCACTTCACAGAAATATTAATGATAAAATTGGCAATGTCTTTCAAATAAATAAAATTGGCAGTGTCTTTTCACAACAGTGAAACTAGTGATTTCTCATGGCCTTTCTGCTCATAGGTCTGGAGCTGCCATGTTTGAGATTCTCTGTTATTCTCCACGTAACAAAGTTATTCTGAAAGCCAATGTGTACACTGTGGTAACTTTAGTATGTGGATTATATCACAACTAAAATTATTTTAGCTTCAACGAGGTCCTGACTGTGCTTTTATGTTCTGAAGTACCTGAGCAATGACTGACAGCCCTCTGTTTTTGAAGGGTGGAGAGAAAGAGGAGGTAGTTGCAGCTCCTCTGCACAATGTGAGACCAAGTGAGCTTGTGCCAGGAGAGACCCTTGAGTTCTCTGTGCCTCCATGGTGCTCTTGGTGATCTGCAGTCCTGGGGTAGCCACAGTCACCTCCCGTTCTCCACAGGCTCTATCCTTTCCCCTTCATTAGAGGAGTGAAACTTTTTCAAAAGGTGGCTAAAAATTCCCTCCCTGCTTTAACCCCATCCCCCAAGACAAGTTTCCTTTGTGTAACTAGACACTAAAAGGGAGAAGAAAGCTAAGTAACTCAACTAATTCCATCAGTAAACATCAAACATGTATTGCTGTCATCACTTGACCTGGATTTCTATAGTGTGATCTTTGCAGGAATTACCAAACACCAGTATATTAAGTGTCCATTGGAATAAGAGTATCTCCTCATCCTCTTTCACCTGTTTAAGGCTTCCTACATGATCTGTGATAACAATTTTTCTTGGTTTCCTCAGATTAAGGCAGAAGACAGCTTTGCCCGTTTTGAAGAATGTTTTAAGTTTTCTAGATTTTCATGTGCATACAAATCCAGACCTTGCACCTAAAGCTGGAGTTCCTGATTTTCTGACTGTCTTTTCCTTCAAAGCTGGCTGAAGCAGCCAACCATTTGACTTTGATAGCAGTGTATCAGCCAGCCTGGAATACGTGAGGAATATTTAAATAACAGCAAAAATGCTATTCAGAACTGGACCTTCCTTAAGCATATTGCTGCTTTGTGTGTTTTGTGACCAGTCTAACTGGAGGCATAACTTTCTTTCTAGCTCAGGACAATGAGTATAATGATGATGAGACATCAGAATGTCTGGAGGAGCAGCTCACCTCATCTGCATTCTTACTGCTGCCTTTGAACTGACGGATTACTGCCATTTTCCCTTCTTCCCCAGAAGCGACACTGGGTTTAGTTGAGTGTGGACAAATCTCAATACACTGAGATCTGATCTGTTGGCTAAATCTGCTTAATAGCCTTTACTAGGCTTAGGAAATACATGTACTCATGTTGGTCAATTTGTGTCACAGGAGAGGAGTTGCAGAGATGTAGCAGCACCAGAGCAGCTGTCCCTGAGCTGGGAAAGGATTCAGCTCTGTGAACTGCCTATGGCTGTTCCCTTGTTTAACCTGCAAGTTCCATTTCCAGCATTTTTACCTGACTTTGACTCTGTTTTCATGAACAGTGCTTCTAAATACTAAGGGTACCTCTGGAAAGTACATGAGGCAAAAATATTGCCTGTGCTTTGTTCCAAAGGTGTTTTAAATAATTTTAACAAAAGCTAATTCCTAGACAAAGCCGTAAGGACTGTGCGTGTGAAAATAGTGCTTTTGAAAGGAATGACTGCAGAATAGTTCCTTTGAACCTAAGAGTGGTGTTAATGTAACAGCTTGGTTTGAAACTGATAGTGTATATTAAGTAGATAGTTTCTCCTTCATATTTAGTGAATTACTTAATTTTTTATGTCCTGTCCAAAGTGCCTAGGTAGTCAATTTTGTGTGTTGGAAAAAATATTTTTCCCTAAAGGCTGAAGTCTTTAGTAAAAGACTTAATGGGGTTTTATATCTATGTGCTGTAAATTTGAGTAAATCATTCAAGCACCTCTCAAATAAACTGCTGAGAGCTTTGATAAGTGCCTTGCTACTACTTTCTTTTTTAAGGATGATTTTTATTTTTATAACATTTTTCAGCACAAAGAATGCAAATAATTATAGAAATACTGTGGGTTTAAGGTAGAAAAGTAAATCAGTCGATGCAGAAGAGGGGCTAAAGTTTTGGGATTGTTTTTGTTTAAATAATTAGAAGGACCTGTGTTCCAGTAGTGTATCTGGAGTAGTTCATTACCGTAGTTACTACAATTCATGTAGAAATTAGTGCAAGGTGTTCGGCTTGTCCATTAATTAAGTAAAAAATAGCACAGTATAGTACAGTTTTGTGGTGAACATTATTTTATCTTTAATGAAACAGATTATCAGCTAAGAAATTGGGAACTACCTGGTGACCTTTTATGTGAATCTCTTTCAGGCACCTTCTTGGGCATACATCCTGGGTGCTATAGGACTTTTTATCTACCAGTCTCTGGATGCCATTGATGGGAAGCAAGCCAGAAGAACAAACAGTAGTTCTCCTCTAGGAGAACTCTTTGATCATGGTTGCGACTCTATTTCCACAGGTAGTCTTAACCTACTGTCACCCATTCTAGTTTATAAAAGTTACCTGTTTTCAAGACGAGCTGATTAATCACAGATTTCTTGAAGTTGTAAAGGACCTCTGGAGATCATCTAGTCCAAACTCCTGCTTGGAACAGGGTCTTTTAGGATAACTTCACCATCTCCTGACCTTTGCATCCCTGGCCGGTAACAGGGGGGTTATTTCAGAAGTTCCTTTGGCAGATGTTGGGTAAGATGCATTCTGCTCCTACTTAACTGTGCATCTTCACATACTCCGCTTTAGGAGTAAAGTGCCAAAATATCCGTTTGGTAATAGGGCATCCAGCCTGGCACATAGGAGAAGGGTAATGTATATTCCTGAGAAGAACTAGTTTTTAAAAAGTTGTAAGTCCTTAAAAAGTAAGTCTTGCTCAGTTTCACTTGCCATATTTTGCTGCTGTTGGTGCCAATGCCTGTAGTTCTGTAAAGCTCAATGGCTGAAACAATTGCCCTGGGAATTGGTACTTTCTTTATGCTTCAGTTCCCAGAGAAGTGCAGCTGCCAGTCTCCCTGAGCTTGCCCCTTCAGCTGAAGTTGTCGGTGTTGCAAAGAACATGAGATGACAAGGCCAGGAGGAGGGAGAACAACCACTGTAGGCTAGAGGGCTGGGCCCTGTCTTGACAGAAAAGGAGTGCTGTGTTTTGGTCTCTCCTGCCAGGACTGTCCCTGAGGGTCAGCTACTCAGTAAAGTATCAGTCATAGCATTACTTTGTTAGAGTGATGTAAAATGTCCTGTGTTTTAGTTTATTTTTTTTAATTTCTCTTAACTTCAAGCAAAGAGCTATATGACTAACATGTTCATTTCTTCTTTTCAGTATTTGTTGTCCTTGGATCCTGCATAGCAATCCGACTAGGAACAAATCCTGACTGGTTGTTTTTCTGTTGTTTTGTGGGACTTTTCATGTTCTATTCTGCTCACTGGCAGACATATGTATCAGGCATACTAAGGTTTGGAAAGTAAGTAGGTATCTTTAGAAGTACCTATGGCTTAATGTCTGAGACTGCTACCTCCTTGATTTCAGTTTCTTCTTGGTTTTCTCCCTGCTTTCTCTTTCTCTCTCTCTCACCTTCTTTCTCATTTCCCTAGTAGCCTAGCAGACTTGTGTTTTACTTGACAAGAACTTGAAACCCTGCATAATACTGAGAACTTTTTCTTTTAGCGGCTGATTTTAGCTCTGTATGCTTTGTTTGCATGCATTTGGCTCTTTTATCTGCAGATTTGTTGTCAGAACCCATACAGGCACTGTGCAGGCTCAGGCCAGAGGTCTTGTTTACATTGCAGACAAGTGCCCTGTGTAGGAGTAGGGACAGAGCAAGCATCTGGGTACCTCCCTTTGTAATCTCCCAGATGCAGAACAGTTTCAGCCTCAGGGAACTCTAAACCACATGCATTTTAAAGAAATTCCCCTGCTAATGGGTTTCCCTGTCATTGACATCTTCAGTCTTCCTTGGAATGAACTCTCTGCACCCATTGCATCCTCAAGGAGTTTCACATATTTATGGCAATGCTTGAAAAATTACCCCACGTGTATATGAGGGCCTTTCTTTTGGTCTGGCTCATACTGGCTTTGATGTCCTTTAGGTTTTGTGTTAGGTCACAGTTCTAGAGACTGCTGTGATGCTGTTCATGACTTGATAGAAATTTTATCTGTTTCACTGCAGCATAGGAGGAGAAGTCATGAAATTCATGTAGAAAATAATAATTTCAATTTAACTGCTAATAGGGTGGGGATTGCTGCACCCTCCTGTAGCTGTGGTGGTGCCTGGCCATGGCCTTTTGCTGTTTTTAAGCAATGAGCTTCACTTTAGTATAATTACTTCTGAAAAGAGGAAAAGGTCAGAGAGTTCTGTGACAGCAAAACTGGAAATAAGTTTTGGCTGTTCTTCTGCTAATCTCAGTCCCTTGCTAAGTCACCTGTTCATAGTCCTACTTATCTCTGTCCTGTTAGAAGCACCTTAGCAAATCTGCACATCCCCAGGCACACAGGCTGGTGACCAGCTGTCCCTGCACACTGCATCAAATGCAGGCTGTCTCTGTGATCTCAATAAGAGCTCTTTTTTATTTGCTGGTAATGCATTTTACCACACAAACTATAATTCTTCTGCCTGCCTGTGCATCCTAATTTTTTTAAAGGACATCTTGTGCTGTAAACAAAAGTAGGTGCTTTGCAATGATGGCTGAAATAGGATAGTTTCTGTCCATGAGAGTAGGCTGCTCTGAAGGGAGGTGGACTAGGCCATGAGCTCTGGCATTTTGCAGACATGACTGCTTTTCTGTGCCTTTTGTTCTTGGATAAAGCATGAGAATGATTTCCCCACATCAGGAAGTCACTGGGACTCCTTTACCACATAAAGATTTTGTTAAAAACTTGGTGATTTCTACTTAAACATAATGATAGTGCATAGTACAAACAGTTCAGAGTGGCCTAATGTTCCATGGTTACTGTTTAAAGTTAAACAGATGCAACTTTTCTCCAAGATAGCTTATTTCTGTCCAGTGAAAACAGGTCACAGTTTTTTTCAAGGCTCCCAGTTTTGTTTCTCTTAAGCACAGAGGTTTGAAGAAGGCATTAGTATAGTGCTCTAAATATCATGGGGCATAATAAGATGGATGGAAGTTTTCACTGATGCTATTCCTCAATTAGCAACACTAGATTTTAGAAAGAAATCACAAATGAGAGATTCCTAGTGCTGATGGCCAGGAAGGATCAGAGAGCTGAATAATGTGACAGTCAGGTTGTGGAATACTGCAGTGTCTGAGTAAAGTGGACTCTGATTTGGGCTGTGATTTGGGCTCTGTTGCCACCAACAGTCTGAGCCTCTGTAAAATTAAGTATTAAACTTTAGCACATATAATGATTCAACTTAAAGTTTGAGCCTCCTCCCACCACCAGCAGCAACAAGGGCAATGGAGATTAGAAATCCAGGCGTTAATAGTGCAGAGTGCAACCTCTGAACACTTGCACTTGGGTGCTTTTGCCTGAGGTAACCAGCAAGTTCAGCAATGGCTGGGTGGATGTAACACTTCATCCCTGGCAGAGAGGGAAGAGCCCACTCCCAGCTCCACTGTCATTTGACTCAAGCCAATTCATCAAATGGGCCGAAGATGAAAAGCCTACACTAGACTGACAAGCTGGACTGGTTCACCTTACAGTCTGATGAGCACTACAGCAGATAAAACTGAGGGAATACAACACCTTAGGAAGGACTCCCCGTTCTCATGGCTTTAAGAGGCAATGAGCACCTCAGCTTATTGCAGTTTAAACTCTGCAGTTTAAACTCTGGATCCTCTAAGAGTCAGAAGATTGTGAGGAAATTTGCCATATTTTATCACCATCTTTCTGATGAAAGAAGTGAGTTTAATGTTACTGAGATTATCAAGTTCAGATAAATGTTTTCCATTACCCAAGAGTTGATTGCTATCTCCCTTTAAAAATCCACTGTTTCCTGTGCAGACAGGTCATGTGCTAAGCAAGTAGCAATACATGTTGACTTTGGTCAGAATACCTTAAAACAGCAAATTTTTTCCAACTGCTAAAAGAAATCTGGAACATTCATTGTCACTGTTTGCTGGGAACTTTAGTATGAAGATAAGGTACCTGTCTCAAAACTTTTGGTACCATAAAAGGTACCTTTGATATGCACTTTTTTTGGTTATTATTTTTAATTATTCATGTTAAAGCTTAAAAAGTATTGATTTTTTTTTTTCCTTGAGCCTTGGCTTCATGGGAGGTTTCATCAATTAAATACAACAAAAAAGAGTTGTCTATCTTGTTCGAGAACAAAAAAAGGTGAAATGCGGAGTCTGGACTTCATAAGGCATACGAGGCCACCTTTTCCAAAGCACCTTTTATGGAGGAAAGCAAGATAGCGGTTATATCCTCAGAAATATGGCAAATGCTTAGCTATCCACTGACTCAGTCCTCCCTTGTTTTGCAGGCTATAGCTGTCAAGTTTTCATGATATGAGGCTTAAAGAAATACCTTCTTTCCCAGCCTGCTCTTTATAGTCTCTGCTTTTATATGCTGTGCTTTTAATGGAAGTGCTTGATTGCATTTACTATGAGCTTGCCTTAAACTTTGATTTGATTCTTACACATCAGCAAGTCTGTACATTGGTACAAAATTCTCAATTAGTTAACAATGTATTCATTAAAGATTCCCCCTGTTAAAATTATATGTAGCTTGCTCTGGAAAAGGAGTATAGCTTTAATTTTAAATCTTAGCTGGAGATGTGTGCCTCCATATAGAGTAGCTTTCTCAGCCAAGGAAAGTAATATTCTATACATATTTATATAATTTGAAGTACAGTTACTGGAGTTTTATTCCCCCCTCTCTCCACACACACTTTACACTTACAGCAAAAAGTCCTTTAACTAAATCTCTTTTCTTTTTCCCCTTCATAGAATCGATGTAACTGAAGTTCAGATCGCCATAACAGTGCTGCTCTTGATATCTGCCTATGGGGGAGCAGCAATATGGGACTATAAGGTGCGTTAAGTGCTCAGAGTTCCTGTTGAATGTTAAGTGTCCACAGTTCCTGTGGTATTTGAAGCTGCCCTGTACCATCAACACCTACTAGCTGTGTAATGTTTTGGCCTATTGTGTGAGTGCCGGTTATTTTGATGTCATCGTTTACTTAGATCGTGTGACTCCCTATGCACAAATTTTTAGCTACATAGAGGAAAAAAGACCCCATCTGCCACATACAAACTTCTGATCTGGCACTAATACTCCACACATACTTAAGCTTTAGCAAATAGTTTTTGTTCTGGTTTTATAAATTTTGTATATTTTATTGCAAGGCATACATTTCTGTTCAGTTAAACTATTTATCTTAAAATTTAAGGATTAAGTGCTTCAATCTAATGAAACCATGAGATGAAGCCAGGGGGTTTTGGTTAAGTTATCCATATTTGTGTTGATGCAGGTGTACTGATTTTTAAGAATTATGTCACAGCCACATAAATGTAAATATTTATATTTAAAGAATTTTTTTCTGTCACAAAACTTTTTGATATCTCTGACTTTTATTCTGATCTTTAAAGATGCACTTTAGTGGACAGTGTCAAAAGTATATTAGACTAAGATCTTCAACCTTTCTAGGGTCTTTACGCAGAAAATTATAGTTCTGACTGGTTGTAGTGCAAAGAACTGAGACTTTTCCATACTATTGATAACCAATAGAAATTAACCTAAATATAAACCACCAAGAAATGAAAACTAATTCAAAAGTTTACTCAGCAATTAAGGAATGTTTAGCTAAACTTTGTTTCCTTTTCCCAGCCTGTAAGATGCTTTTTTTTTCTATTTTCAAAAAGCTTGTTTTCGTGTTGGAAAATAAAGCAGGTGCATTAAACTTAAATTATGATTGATTTTTTCCTCACTATTAAAATCAGTTGTAGTTATGCTGTATCTCAAAACACTATATATTCAAAAATATAGTCAACAGTTTCAATTTATTACTACTTTTTTTTTTAATCCTCTGCTGCCTTTGGAAGTTTCCTTGAAACTGCAATTGATTCCAAAAGGTAACTGTTCAATTAAAATTTGTGTCTGGAGACTATTCATGATAGTCTTGTGCTATGCAAAGATACAGCATACAAATAACGTACCAAAACACACAGCTGGCAGATGGTGTTTGTGTTTCCTGTGGTTCAGTGTTGTTTCATCCAGTGAAATAGAAGGAAGTATCCCTCTTCCCGCTCCCATACCATGGTGATGGCAGTAGTCTATGTCAAGTTTTTGCTTATGTAGTGAAAATATTTGAAGAACATATTAAGGAGGAACAGAGTAAGATGTAGCTGAATTTCAAGAACAGAATTTAAGTACTCCGAAGTGGAGTTTAAACATTATGAAAGATATTTACTGTGTTCTTAGTAAGGAAACAAATTTTAAACACTCTTGTCCCAGGAAAGTGCTTGTTCCCAGGAAAGTGAGAATTCAAATAAAACATTTGTTTAGTAGGTAAGAGTGGCTTCTTTAATCACTTCTTAAAAAAGGTGTTGTGTGCTTAACTTTAATATTTTTCTCTTGTTATGGTTTGTTTTTTCTTTTTTTGTTTTGGTTTGGTTTCTTTTGTGTTCTGCTAAGGTCCCTTTGCTGGGCTTAGAACTGAAGTTCTTTGCAGTTATTGGCATCCTGTGTGGAACAGCACTTTCTTTTTTCAATTACTTCCGTGTCATCTTTGGTGGAGGGGTTGGAAAGAATGGATCTACAATAGCAGTAAGTTGCTCTAAAAATCAAAATGAGGTTTGAATAATTTATGCCCATAATTTATTGCGTTTCAGATGATCCATAAGGGTTTTATTTGTTCAAGCATTTAAGCAGACAGGCATGAGAGTGTTAGATGGCTAAAGCAAAGACTTCATTATCTACCTTCCCTCTGCCTGTTACTGGATTTCTTCTCTCATAGGAACCAGCAATGAATTTTCTTACAAAATTGATTAGTGGTCACTGCAAAGGGTACTAAGAGCAGTGGGATAATGCTACTGGACGAGTTTTGACAACTCTGGTTTTGTTTAATGGGATTTGCAATATATATAAAATCTAGACTTTACCACGTGACTGAAACTTAAGACAAGTTTTCTGTTCGTTTTTGTTTTAGGGAACAAGTGTTCTTTCACCAGGCCTGCACATTGGACTGCTTATCACATTGGCCATTACGATTTATAAAAAGTCTACAACTCAGCTGTTTGAAAAACATTCTTGCCTGTATGTCTTGACATTTGGGCTTGTAAATGCCAAAATCTCACAGAAGCTGGTAGTAAGTCAATCCTAAACTTCCTAAAACTAAACTGGTTCTTGGCTTAACACTTAACTGGATCAGGGGGCATCATTTTCCTATTTTGTTTTGCCACTGTATTACCATATTCATTGGGATCAAGATACTGAACTAGACTCGGGGTCCTACAGAGAGATTATATGTAACACTGATGCAAACACATAATTGCTGTTGAATGTACTGGTTAGAACTTCCAGTTCTGTTTAACTTACTCCTAGAAATGCACTTACTGTCTGTCTTTAACGTCCTAGCTGTGGTCTCTTAAGCCTTATTAACAGTGCTGTAAATTCTGATTTAATTATCTGAAATAAGAATTTACTTTGATCATTAAAATGAAGAGATAAATTTGTCTTTTTTGCCTTTATCTTTTTATACATACTCAATGGATTTAAAAAACCAAACTGCCTTACTACATACTTGCTACCATCAGTAATCTAGCCAGATGATTTTTTTTCTCCAAGGGTGACATTTTTCAAACACTAGAACACTAGAAAATAGGTATTCTACAGACTTTCTTACTAAACAGTGAGAACAAGTGTTGCCACTTAAGCAAAAGTCTGCTTCCTAGTTAGCTTTTGGCTAGAGAAAGCCAACATTTTCAAGTTAGACTTGAAAACAATATTTCAAGTGGACAATATTTGTTTTCAGTAATACACTTGCATAGGCTTACCCTTTGAATACAGTGCTGGAAAACTAGAGTGGGGAACCCCTGCAGGTAGCTGAAATGCATGGGTATAAATGTAATTTCCAAGAGAACATTGCTGGGCAAGGATGTGCTGCCTGTTGGCTGGTAGTTACGCCAATCTTGCAGGGATACACTTTTTAATTTTTTTTTTTTTTAAACATAGGTGGCTCACATGACAAAAAGTGAAATTTGTCTTCAGGACTCTGCATTTATTGGACCAGGACTTCTGTTTTTGGACCAATACTTCAACAGTTTCATTGATGAATATATTGTTCTGTGGATAGCATTGGTAAGTGTTTTATACGTTTTGTTTGGACCATACTTAAAGGAACAGATTGAGAATTGTCCCTGTCATTTTGCTCTGCCATTTCTGACTTGCTCACATTTCAGCTGTCACTGTGGAGGGTGTGCCAGGGTACCATTTAAACATGTTTTTGGGAGCTGATTGGCTTGCTTTCCTTGGAACAGAGATGTGAAAGTAAATTTACAAATCTCTCCTGAAATTATGCTTTAGTCCATATGGGTTTTTTAAAGTTGCTGTGTGAACTGCAGATGAACCTTTTTTAATCAGATCTTGTAAGTGTTTAGTGATGTTAGGATGTTGAGGTGTTGTAATGGTTTTGTTTGTAATTCTAAACTAGACCACTTTGTAGCTGTATGTTCAAATGATTGTTACACTTGTCACTTGGATAAATTCTGATTAAAGTATAGCATATTTGTAGTAGGGACAATTGAAAAAAAAAAGAATTTATTTTAACCTGTTCTGTTTTGTTCTTTTGAAGTTCATATCCTTGTTTGATATGCTGAGATATGCCAGTGGCGTGTGCCTACAGATTGCCTCTCATCTTCATATACATGTCTTCAGAATTTCATCTCATCGAGCTCCTGAGCAGGTTCAAAACCATAATGACTGATTAAATAGGTCAAGGACAAGAGAAGAAGCAGTTAGGGGAATGTTGACTGAAGCAGCCTCTCTGTTTTTGGGAAGACAGATTAAGCTTTTGAAGAAAACAGTTTTATGAGAAAGTTCACTGTATTTCAGACATTACCAGATGTTAGAATTAGTAGATAGAAAGTTCTGCAGATGCTGTTGTATCAATGCTTTTGAACCAGTATGTATTTCCCTGTGTTTCAGGCCACAAATACTACATTTGAAAATGTTGCCATTTCCTGTTAGGTAACTTTAATTCTGTACTTCTCTTCTGGTGAATGTAGAATGCAAACCAAGGTGCTACCAACTAGAATTTGAAGAGGAGTTTCACATTTCCCTAACCCAAGTGTCTAATCTTGTAGAATTAGTTTCTAAAGTTTTGTTGGAACTGCTCTGAAGTGGTTGTCAGATGTACCAATGAATTCAGTCTTGCATTATTAAGACTGGTAAAATGAGGCAGCCTGAGGTAAAAATCACTCAGTTTCTCTTCCGGTACTTCTAAGGAACAAGCTGTTGGATCAGTAGATAAAGGAGGTACAGCTCAGGAAAATTTTCTTCTACTTCAACGTACTGCTGTGCGTGCCTTTAGAATTCTTGCATTCTCTAGTATCTAAGTACATAGCCTACTGCTGCTACATAAAACTTTAGGTTGTACTTTCTTTCAAGGCCAGTTTCTGGTTGTGTAGTCATAATAAGGTTAGTCTCATTGTACTTCATCCTTATCTAGACTACAGGTAGCTGTGTAAGGAGAGGACTCTCACTTTAGGCACCCTAACTTGTATCTGTAAGACTACGGAAGCAAATGACAAAGGTCATCGATAAACTTCAGTGTCTGTGGCTCCAGCACTGCAGCCCACCCTTCTGTATTTCCCTCTGTGGTGCTTTTGCTATTGCTGTGTTCATTTACCTTACAATTGATCCTATTGTCTCGTAGCTACCCCTGTACTTTATCCAAACAAAACAGCACAACACTGAACCTTAAAGTAAAACTCTCCAAACCAGGAACTCGGGCCCAATATCAGCTTCTCTCTTCCTTTAAGAACAGACCCACTGGGTAACATAATATGTCTAACAACAGGGCTGTTGCCATTAGAGAAAAGCTGAATCAAAGTAGTTTGTTATCTGTATGAAAAAAATATTACTTGCACACAAACCCTATAAGCTTAAGCTCCTTCAAAGAGGTACTACTTGAATATGATTTATGTAAAAAGCTGTTGAATGTAAGTGTGCATTACTACTTCCAGTTGCTGATATGTACCTGAGCTCCAAGTTCATGGTCCTTCCTGAACTGTCCAGTAAAGAATGCCATGGTTTGTTTTAAAAATACTACCACTGCAGCTTCCTACCTGCTTATTAATTCAAAATACTTTCTGAGGCATTCAAGGGACTTTTAAAGTGGTGTATTGTCTCCTAGTCTGGAGGGAATAAAATAGCATCCACCACACTCCTGCTTAAGAAGAATAAAATAACTTTTTTGAGGGCCAACTGTAGCAGTTACTGCCAGAGGACTACAACTCGAAGTGACTAATACCAGTTCAGAGTGAATTCTACTACTCCTGTTTGAGGCTGGAAACGACACAGCATCTGCACATGAATTTAGCCTGAACCCAGGCCATGGTCAAATAGAAAAGAAGATGGTAATGGCCATTTTAGTTTGGCTGAATACTGTAAGCAAATTAACCACCTGATGAAAAGACACAGGCAACGCCTTTAGAGTGAGATGAGTGGGCTCTCCACAATGGTCAAAACTGTGTCATGGCATAGTAGGTGGAAGTAAGTGTAAGAATATGATTGAGGTATGTGGATGATAGGAAATTAATGGAGAAATCACTCAGAAAACCAGAAACATGACTCAATACTAACGAATAAAACCAGAACCAGGAGGCAATGCTAACAAATATGCTCCTATTGAAGATCCGAAGCAGAGCCCATGTTTCATAAGAAAGCAACTCTTTCATAGCCTCGTGTAATAGTCCTTAGAGGGCCGAGACTCAGTAGTTACAAATCAGCATCGTTATTGGTTACCCATGAGAGGCCCATATTGCCTCATGCATCAGTGTAGCAGTGTAACTTCCATGTCTGCTCCTGTCCTGAATCCTAGCAGAGGCAAAACAAGTTAATCCATACTGGTTACTTGTTCAACATCAGCTGCAGCCTAACAGCTGAAGTTTCTGCAAGTTAGCCATCACTAATCTGGCTTCCAAACCTGGAGAACTACTGTCAAATGACTTGACTCTGAACTAAAAAACGCTAGTAAGCTGAGAAGAAGAATATGGTTTTGAAGCACATTGTTATGAAAACATCACATTTGTGCGTGTGGATGTGTGGATGGATTTTGTTTCATCTATTGCTGTATTAAATGAAAGCATTAAATATGTTGGCAACTACTTAATTTGTAAAAGTGGACATTCAGGTGTAGTAGTTTTCTGTAAAAACAAACTGCATGCACACTAAGCCAATTGTTTCATTTATACTTATTTACTGTAATGAGATACATAAAAGATAAATGCTTTATCCTTAAAACTCAGGCCTCCCTGAATTGCAAAAAGTAGTATTCCATGTCAAAGGCTTGTAATAGCCTGTACTAAATAAATGAGATAGATTTCTTCTAGCAGTGGTTCTACAAAAAGTATATACCCCAAAATGCATAATGTTTAATTATTGTTACTTGATCTGATATATTAAGCTCATCATTTAACTAAAAAAAAAAGTTTTCTGGGAAAATTACAGCAGTTTATAAATCCCTTACTAATGGAAAGATAGTAAAATGCCTAGACTAACAAAAGAGTTAACAAAATTTACTTTAATTTACCATAATACACATCATTAAACAGTTCTATCTGAGCTATGTCATGCGCTGTGAATTTTTATAACTGCTAATGTATCAGCAGACTAAATGTTGAAACTGTGAAGATCTGCAGCTTGTTAGAAATGCTTCTATTTGCACAATGTACCTGAAGGCCTCAAGTTATTATGTAAAATCTGGGTAATGCATATTTCATTAATTCTTCCCCTTGTTACAATTTGGCATTAGAAAAAGTGAAACAATTTTAACAGTCCAGTGCTATTGAAAGTGGATATGAAATAGTTAAAAATTAATTGGACAGACAGTGAATGGTTTGGGGTCAATACTGCCCCCCAGTAATAAAAGTTTACTAAGATATGTTCTTACAACGTTAACAGACAAGATTAGAACAATCCAGGAAAGCGTTTAATAGGAACCTTGAAACATTTAAATCTTAACATCCTTCTAATGCCTGTACTTGTATCATGTTACTTAGGTACAAGTTACTCCTCCACTGAGCCATCAGAATAACATGGACTGAAGAGACTTGCGAACAGTTGCCATCTCCTGCTGTTGCTGTCACAAGAAAAGGAGATAATGCTGAACAAATGCTGTATCAATATGATTCCTTTGAATTAAATGAATGTCAAATGACTTTTAATAGAATGTTCTATTTTTGCATTCAACTAACTTCATAGATCTGATACTTACAGTGTCCATCATAATCTTCTTCTGCAACATAGCCATTTCCTTGCGAAGTTCATTTTGGGCACCAGCCAGAAGATTTTCATTACTCTTCTCCAGCTCTTCCATGCTCTGAAGTTAAGGATAATATTAATTCAGAACTCCTCAGTGTCAAGGGGTTAATTTAAAACAAGCAAACAAACCAATCATTATTCATACTACAATTTAATTTTTACAGTGATCACTGATAACTGATGTGTTTGTCACAAACTTGGCAGAGGAATCATACAGGACTTCATACTCCAGTCTACATTCCTATTTAAACAATATGTACCCTGAGAAGAAAATAGAACTCTCCTGTCAGCCTCTGTGAGGTCTCAGCTACTTATTCTGCATTTCAATTAAGAGTTCTACAAGAGGAGATTGAACAGACATCTGTCAGGAATGGTAGGGGTTCAGTATTATGACAACCTTGCGGGACTTGAAGTGAGGAATATAAACCCCAGTACATTTCTTTGCACACTTCTCCCCAAATAAGCCAAATAAAACTCCCTGGTTATCTTCCCTTTTGTACATACAATTACACCTACCTCTGTGCATGTGTCTAGTTGCATTTTCCTTTATTTGTATTAAGCTTATTTAAGGCTTAACTTCTACCTTTTGATCTTCTTTGAGGAGAAAAATCAAAGTAATACTTGACTTTCCATTTAGTTTTTCCTCTTTGATGAAGACATTTTTGTCATTTTGGAACTGCTATTATTTATTAATGCTTCTGTAATAGATTCTGTAAACTGTTGACTATTTTAAACCAAGAGTTTCTCTATTTCAGATTTATTTTTCTCAACTACCAGACTTGGAAAAAAACCAAACCAAACAGCAAGCTTATCGTAACTAACTGAAATTTCAAAATCAGCTAGGAAATTACTTGAACAGAAATTAAGGTTTGTCAGAAACTGACAGACTTGAATCTGCCCTGTATGCTGGGGGCCATGTAGCTGGTGAGGCCACACCTGGAGTGCTGGTTCAGTTCAGACTCCTCAGTACAAGAGAGACATGGACATAGAGGATAGAGCCCAAAAAAGGGTCATGAAGATGATTAAAGCACAGAAGATTTTCTCTTGTGAGGAAGGCTTTTAACTAAAAAAGTAAAACTTTTGTGTGGTTGTACTCAAACCAGGTTTTTTGCTTGCTGTCTAGTGTGTTAATTACTTTGTTAAAGAAATACCAAACAACTTAAAACATCGAATTAATGCAGCTTTCTTAAGTGGTATGATAAGGATCAGCTGCCTTCCAAGAAAAAGATTTACCTTTAAGAATTGCTCGTAGAGTTGCTTAATGGTTTTCAGTCTCTGACTTTGAACTATTCTTGCCTGTTGAAAAACTTTTTGTTGTTGACGAAGCATATTCTGAAGCAGAAGCAAAAGAAAAACTTAGTTGAATCAGTTGTTAACCAGAGTGCTTGGACAGCACACCAATGTCATTTTTCAGAATCAGAAACTCTGCCTTCACTGGAAATCTGTGCCTTGTAATGTCGATCACTGCCTGAAGAGTTACCCTTGCTTTTATGAGTGAAAATAAGACTGAAGACTTGATTAAGCCCTAAGTCACGTCCTGAGGTCTCTTGCAACCTGAATTATCACTGTGAAATCCTATGATTGCTATCCCCCCCAGTTTCTTAGGGTATCCCGGAGGAATGTGCTACTTAGGGAAAAGCAAAACTTGCAAATATGTTGGAAGTACAAACACAGCAACATCACATGATTACATCCCATTGTGTAGCTCCTATCCCCTTTCAGTGATCAAATTCTCCTACATATATTATATACAGGCACACTTTTAAGCAATGTGTGCTAAAAGAAAACTACTTTCCTTTATTCCTTTGTTCCCAGACCCAAAGACTATGGTTGGACAGAAACAGCACACATCTTTCTTCTCCTTAAATGGTCTAGGCTTTTCCCAAGGCATAGGCTGGCCTCGGGCATCACTTAACAGTGTTTATAAACTTGCAATAAAGTTTATAAATGCACCCCTCTTCCCAAAACTTCAACAATCATATATTTATGTTTAAACTATATAAAGTGTTTTCACATTTCTTGAATGTCTTAACAATATTCCCTCCTTGTGAAAACACAGTGAAACTCATGCCATGCTGGAAACTCACTGCTAGTTTTTCTTCCTGCTCTTCTGCTTTTTGCACATCTACATCCCATTGCTGAAATAAAGTCAGGAACTGCTGGGAGAACTCATGATTGAGCTTCTGCCTATAAACAGACACTATCTGTAAGTATGACAAATGCTACAGGGAATTACAAGGAAAGCTAAAGTTCAGCATACACGTGGAATAGAATAGAAAAAAGCTGGCAGAGATAAAGAAATAGGCTATTTTGACATCTGACCCTATTTGAATACTGTATGTTTTGAAAAACTGAACACACACTGAGTCATGTGAATATATCTATAAAGAGACAGCACTCCCATAAAATACTGGTTAAAAAGAAATACTGTTTAAAAAGACACTTCCTAACAGTGTTGGGTTTTCTGACATTTACTGTGTTTTTCTAACCCAATTGCAGATGTTTGCTTTAACACAAGGGGTTTATATTGCAAAACTGAGTAGCTCATTTCTTAAAATTTTGTCCATACAAGTTTCAAATACATATAAATTAGAACAACACCAAGACAGTTACAAGTATTGCTGCCTTTTAGTTTTTAGCTGTCTCATTTTTCAGTTTGCTCTACCTCTAGTATCAGATGTAGTAGTTAAATATGCCTTAAGAGGTGAGAGGAATGTTAAGCAAGGTGAAAATTATTTTCTTTCTTAACCAGAATGGTATTAAAGTTTTATTGAACATTTTTCAGTTTTCACGTAGAAACAGAAAAGTCCAAAGCGGGAAACCGCCACACACACATTGTTTTAAAAGACAAAAATAACATCAAAGGTCACTTTCCATAGAGATAAAAGTAAGGCCAGCTCTTTAACATACCTTGGTGTCAGAGTTCCAAATCTTAAATTTCTCTGTTCGAAAGAGAATGTGCTAAATTATTCCTGTCAGATTAACAAAATGGACACAACTGGAGGCAGCAAAGGCCCTGAGCAGATATTTAACATTAGATACAGTACTTGCTATTTAATTGCAAGACGACAGACCAACTATCCATTCTGTGACAGAAGGAAACCTAGTTCACAGGCTTGAAAACCGAGAGTAAATGTCACCTTTGCTCCTGCTGCGTTTTCCAAACGTGTTCAATCTTCTGGTTACTGGTTTTGAGTGAGGCTTTTGTATACATTTCTAATCGTTTCCTCTTAGCTAAGAGAGCCTTGTTAATGTCAGCTGAAAGTCAAAGAATGTTTAGAAATTAAGTATCCTGGATACATGTGCCATGTATTAAAAATGCTGATGAGTTACATTTTGGAGAATCAAATGAGGTGTGTTCTAATGACACTCATGTGATCCGGACTGCTGTGGTGAGTGTCCCTCAGCCTGCTGGTGCCACTGGTGTGAATGCTACTTGCTTATGCACACCCTAACCAACACCTGTTTCAGAGTATTATACAAATTACTTGAACATAATGAATGAAAAACTATTTTTTATACTTCAGAGAGACAGTACTTTTTAAGTATTGATATAAGTTACTGTGTTTGTTTCACTTCAGTTTACATTTGGAGACTTACCAAGTCACAGCTTAAGGTTAATACAGTAATTCCTCTTCCTTCTCACTGCAGATTTCAGGAAACATCTGTCAAACCTCTCTAATTTGCTGAGGCATCTGCCCCTGCTAATGCCAAACCCACTACTTTGTACAGACAGCATCCTCTCTCTGATCCATTCATTTTCCCTCCTTCCATCCTTCCTTTCTTGCCTTTTTTGAGTCTTAAATTACAAGCAATTGTAACTTTTTAACACTGAAATCCTCCTCTTATCCTAATTGCCAGATCTCTAATACCATTCTAATGTGTGATACAAAATATGTAATTTTGTGACAGCCAAAACTCCTAATTTGTGGATTAAGGAGTTACTTTAGCTCCTCTTTCACCTGAAGTTTGACATGCAAATAATAACTCTGTACAGGTTTCTTTTATTACATACAATGAAAGTATTAATCAGCTATTGAGTGTGTAATGCTGGCATTAAAATGGTTTCCCTTCCTTCCATGGCTTTTTGATGTTTGCTTACTCTGTGATGGGTATTGTACATTCTTTACAAGTTAAAAATGTTTTTTCTCTAACCTGTCACTATCTAGAATTCAGCTGGTAATTTAACTAGGTAAAGCCACCTGAAGATCTGATGATGACTATACTAAATCCTGCTAAGTGACACACACAAATCTCTCATCACTGGATGACTGGCATTACTTAGCCTCGTTATCTGGCTATTCTAGAAACTCATATTACTTCTCACTGCTGAAATTCTCTTATCTGCTGATTCCCTGTTCTTTAGATTTCTGGAAGTGCTAAGTACAGACTGCTCTCTCATTCTCTATCACAATTAAACTCTACTTCCAAAATTGCTTGTCTAGAATTAGAACTATTTGTTCTCTTTTGCTGCTTGTATTAACATTGACATAACCCTTATTTCTCACTCAAGTCTTGCTGTCCCCAGTACCCTCTATGTCAGTGTAACAAAAAATTGAGTGAGAACAACAGCAAACTGCTATTATCCCTTTTCTCTACAATATATTTACTACCTCTTAAATTTCATCTTAAGACTGGAATTGATTATCCAAAGCACTCATGCATCTTTCCCCTTTCCTTTGTAATTATCTACACTTACAAGCTGTGACTCATTTATATAGTTATTCCCTCCTCTTCTTTCCCTTTGCTCTCCTTAGATAGAACTTTTTTTTTCTGAAAACTGGCTTTATTCAGAAATGCTGAAAAATGCTACAAAAACCTGGTCATTTTATGTACCTCTTCAAAGTTATTTTATGGTAAGTAACTACTTTAAACTCTGCAACTTTTTTTTATTTATTAGAATGTAAATGTACTTACCTCCAAATCTCTCCAACATATTCTGTACTTCACCCCTACAAAATAGTGTTTCAAATTTTTATTTGCCCATTTTCTGACTTTAGAGTAAGACCTGTTGTATATGCTTAAAATTAATTTTATTCACATGCCTATTACTTTTAAGCAGGGACAGAACTGCTACTCCCATAAGATAAAATAATAATACTCCTTTTCTCCTCCTGTGAGAGGTTTCTTTTTCAGACTAATTTGCCTTTTTTTTTTTTAATGCTAGAATCTATTAGCTTACTCCTAGTAAAGAGGCACTATTAGGCATTTAAAGGGTCTTGAGGTAAGGGCAGTCAGTAAATAAAATTGATTATTCCCTATAATGAAACAAAAAGGGTGTCTGTAACACCAAATGAAAACAAGTTCATCTCAGTTAGCATGACTGGCACCAGTGTGTAAGGCAGTGTTATAATACAGTAAAAACAGTATCTTAAACTCAACAGTTATAATCTGCTTGAAAACTATTTCAGCATGTACTTTTTTATTACATTTACACCGCCCATGAATATTTTTTTTTAGTATTTATCTGTGAAAAGAATTTATTTTTCATGCAACATTTGGATCATTTAAAGTATTGCTAATATCTTCAAGCAATAAAATCAGAGGAAAAATAATTGAATTTATTGAAATTATCAACAATTTAGGATAAAACAAATAATACTTTAAAGATACAAAATTTTTAAGAACTCACACACATATATCAAATTTTCCTTTATGTTAAAAAGTACCTACAAAGAAACTGAAGAATTACCATTTCAAAATGCTACTTTTTCTTTTTTTATGTACAACTACTGTATTATCTCACTTAATTTTTGAATCAAATACTAATAAAAAAACAAACCCAAACAAAGCAAAAATAAGCATACTGAATAACTGAAGTTGGTGTCTATTTAAGACCTGCTTATTTTGGGAAAAGCCCCCAAACATCTAACCTTACCCCACATCATCTGGAACCGCATGAGTAGTCACCAGAGGTCTTTTCTTTCCATGCTTGTCCATTACCGGTGTGTCACCTTAAGAAGGATTATAGAAATATTTACAAAAATATATTTTGTGTTGGTCGAGTTATTTAAAGTGTAATTACTTTTCTGTAATGCCACTTCCCTGACCATATCTCATGGGGCTCAGTTCCCATCAGTAACACAGGCAGCTCCTATAACTTTGAGTATGGAGTTGACAGGTGGTGGTGAATTATTCTGCAAGGCCAGATTTGAGCTGGCATTGCTTTGAGTTCTCTACACTGGTCCCAAACAGTTTTACTTTCTCTGTCCACTACTTCACCATTACTCCCAACTCACAATGTAACAATCATCAGAAAGCTAAAAATAACATAAAAATTTATAAAGTTCAATCTGAATTTTACCATAAAATAGGTACTGTAATTCTGTACCTTTAAAAAGCAAAATCACAAACAGATATTTACATTATTTTGAAAATACAAATCCTTGGTTGTCGGATTTCATTAATGAGGAATTTAGTCTAAATGAATGGAGGGGAGAAATTAAGGAGAAACAAGCCCAGAGATAACCACTGAAAGGGAAAAATTCAGAAGTGGAGTTACAGTTCTTAATCATCACATGATAGTTTTTTGTAAAGCCTGGTGTATTTTTAAGCCAAGTCAGCTTTTTTGATGATATTCCCTCAAACAAGAATCCCGCAGCTGATTTATCTTCTTTTTGCCTCAGCTTTCTCCTTCATTTCTTTGGTTCATATCCTTTCTGAAGTACTCTTAACCCTGCCAGAACTCCAATAACCTTACCCAACTCAACGCTCCAGACAAGCAGGCAGAGCTTTTGTGCCCTGCCCTGCTCTCACAACATTCTGTGCTCCCAGGTGACAGAAGGATATGGCATTAAAATAAGGGAACATAATCATGTGATAAAATTCTACTCTATTGAAGACTCCACCTGGAATTTCAGGACATAATAGTGCACTACACAGCTGTTCCATTGGGCTCTCTCCTCTTACCGATCAAAATTACACAGTAGGAGCCTGGTGGTCTCAGGAATTATGAACCAGGCTTTGCTCCCTGGCTGACTCAGAATTCTCTTCCTTTCTATTCATATTCACAAATGTGATAAACTTCACATTTTACAAATGTGCTAAAAGAGTCATATAAGCACCTTCTCTAAGATCTTCCTCTGATCCACTCAGTTCCTTTCTTTCCTCCTCAAAATCATAAGCAGGTATGGTCTGATCTTCCTGTGCTGGTTTACCAGCTTTTCCTCCATGCTTTCTTCCCGATGGTGCCATAGTGAGATCTTTCCCTACTGAAACAGTATATTGTATTTGTCACATAACTTCCCCCACAATAAATTGAAAATAAATATGTTTTCACGCTTACATGGACCTGTTATGGGGTATCTCTTTAACAGTCTGCACCTGTAAAGACATGCAAGCAGTCAAACTAGTTTAGTTTTAAGGGACTCCACAGCATTACCCATCAGCAATGCTTTTAAGAACATGCTAAAAAAATGCCAGGGCTATTAGGAACGTATTTGATTCTGCTGGAAAAAAAAAAGATAAACTATCCATTGTCTTAAGATGTCTGCCAGCTTAGTTTCTATAAGGTTTATTATACATTTTGTCGTATCCAGTACTGCATTCCCCAAAAGCTATGCTATGCCAATATTCTACTGTCCAAAATAGAGAAACGATGAACCATAGAGAACAATGTGATTCTACAAGCCATCCCACATGGCAGAGACAAATATACATATGCTTGTGCCATTTTTAAAAGTCCTGGGCAACTTCCAGGTTCTGATTTATCTTTCTTTATAGCTATTACACCTCCGCATTCTGTAATGTAAGTAATGCCATTTCTACATTGGCAAACATTTTACATACACTACCCTCTTAAAAAAATATTCATTTACTTTAGTAAACCTCTCATTCTGGACACAATTCAACACAGCTAGAAATATCAGTACGTTTTCCACTAGCTGGGGCACAGACAGACCTGAAAATTAAGTTCACACACAAAAATTAAAAACACCATTAAAGATCTTTTGAATTTCAAGGGCTGTAAAGTCCCCTCAACATTAACAACGCTCTCACACACCTCAGTTTCCTGCTTCTGTTTGTTTTTTTTTTATTTTTCAATAGCTGTGAAATTATATTTTTAATCCCGATTCCATGGATCTATAAACATGGCCACACTACACTAAGGAAGGAACAGTGCTTTTTAATACTCAGCTTTTTCTGAGGTTGATGCTTCTCTATGTAGTATGAAAATTTTTAGACTTTACAAGTGTCTTGAAAAACAGGTCTTTATTGACTGGAAAATCAAAAGCCCTTGGATTAGAATTATCCTCAGATGAGAGAAAATTGTCAAGACTTAATCTGCTTTTTGACTACTTTGACTGGTTGAGAACATGATGTAAAGAAGGAGAATGCCTGTCCCTGTGCCGCCAAAGTACTTTTATGAACTGTAAGCATATATTTTATTCGACATACAGACACTTTTCTTAGTACTAAAAGTCAGTTTACAAAGTAGAACTTCTCAGTCCCCCTCACCCCGGTGTAAAACAATCCTGCCACCTCACAAGCCCACGCAGCCCTCACCCATCCCGTGCAGGTACCTGTTGTAGCCAATCTGAGTGTCTTCAACCCACAGCTGTGTATTTTAACAGTGATTTTTAGAGAAACTCACCTCTTTTTTTTTTTTTTCCCCACCCTGCCCCAAAAAGATACGAAACAAACCGACAGTTGTGTGAATGTCCTGTGTGGGGCTGTTCACCGTGGGGACCCACCTCAGAGCAGCAAGGGAGACTTGCGCCCTCCGCCGCCTCACCCTGAGGGGACGCACGGGCGGCAGGGACAGGGCACCTCACGCCCTGCTGTGGCAGCAGAGGGACCCCGGGGCCCTGGCAGCCCTCACGCTCCTCCCGCGGCTGGGACGGGGCGCGCTGCCGCCTCAGCGCCTCCCGCCGCCGGGAAAAGGGCGGGACACGGCGCTGCCGCCCTCAGGAGCGGGGCCGGGCCGGGCCCCGCCTGCAGAGCCTCGCGGTGCTCAAAAGCTTCATCCCACTTCGAGAACAGATCCATGCTTCACATTAGTATTAAATCATTACAGCTGGAGGTTTTTAAAGGAAAAAATACGAACTTTTGACGTAAAGATTCATACAGATTCCTGGCTAATTTACCAAAATGTGTGAGCTTTGGTTGACTTTAAAACAGAAACGACAGACAAAACTTTCATCACATTTTAGTTAATTTCAAAGCAAGCCAAGTATCTTACAATACATCTGCACATACATTTTGTACATCATCCGGTTACAAAAATTAATGCTTTCTGAATACTGCTAATACAATTAAGTGAAGATACATCACCAAAAATTTCTGCTTGAAAAGATTCAGTACCCTTTCCCACATAAAACCACACTACTCTGGTATCTCAGCATAATACAGGACCAAGTCCTGTTAAATTGAAAAACACCACAGCTTTGTATGTCAGTACAAATATTGTTTTATGAAGTGAAACACTGCTCCCCATACTCTTCTACTCTGAAACAATTTGTTACCCATTCATATATAGGCACTTTTGCTTTTTTATTTACAATGCTTATAAAATATTTTACCTTGATCATTTTCATTTGATTACAGCCCTCTTTGTAATCAAGCCAGGAAATAACACCATTTCTTTGCGTATTCTTTGGACTATAATAACACCAGATAAAAAATATGTTTCAAATGAACCATTAGATGTTGCTACTGTGTAATTTTTTGTAGCATACCTTTCTTTCAAATCCCAATTATACACTACAAATAGGGAGATGAATTGTCACTGTGCTTTAAAGAATGTCA
This sequence comes from Lycocorax pyrrhopterus obiensis, assembly GCA_014706295.1. NCBI lineage: Eukaryota > Metazoa > Chordata > Aves > Passeriformes > Paradisaeidae > Lycocorax > Lycocorax pyrrhopterus. The sequence continues at coordinate 55,891,431 of JACSVZ010000015.1, read as the reverse complement.
ACATCTATAAATGTATACTAAATTTAAATGACAAGTTACATAATTCTCAATTTTCCCCAGAGGGCTAAAAAAAGCAGCAATGACAGAAATTTGCAAAATGCTTTGGAATGCAAGATCAAGGACTTCTTAAGCTGATCCCAAACAACTTTTCCTTCCAACATTTTATCTAGTCGGCAACAGCCACTGCAATAAATGCAGTTACATTTGTTTAGGTAACCCTTTTTATAAAAAAGGATAACATGGCCATGAACTAAGAGTTGTAAAGTAAGCTCTGTTGAAAACTGCCTATGTACAGGTGTCCTGCAATTATTTGTTGTTGTTATTTTGCATTGCCACAGCTCCAGCAGCTTTTTTATCATGAAGAGTACTGCAGAGATTCTAATGTAGGTGCATGATTTTTTTTTTCTTCATATCAACATAGTTAAACAGCAAACCAGAAAAGACACTTAGATGTTTAAAATGCTTAATCACAGCTTGAGGTAGACTGATCTCCAAAATAAAGCTCTTCTACACTTTGATTCGTTCATGACCAACTTCTTTTTGGATCCTTCTCCTTGGAAAAATCTTTCGTTTAAGTGCAATTAGCTGAGGAGAGAAAAAAAATACAATATGTAGTCCTCTGCAGGGCTAAAGGTCCACAGCTGGTCAGGTTTTCATCCTAGAAACTATCAAATCTGTACCACCCATGGTAAATACTCAATACTGTACTTTTTTTTTCTCATTAAGCAGGAAAAGCATTTTTTTACTCCAATTCATCTATTAGATGTGCACATTTCCTAGACATCTCAATAATCAGAATACAAGCAGAAAGTGAAAAATACACCATGCCTTCACTCTGATTATTTTAAATGTTATTTGTGTATTTAAATTAACACCGAGCTATATTCTATTTTTAAAAGACCAGCACAAAGCTGGCATCATAAAATGGTATTTATATTCCTAACTGTACCACTGAGCTGGGTATCCCCTTCCAAAACCAAGTTACTAATGGAGTTTTCTAGTATATACAAAAGGCTGAAAATCAAGGGAAAGAGTCATGCAAAAGTTACAGGTGGGAAAAAAAAAATAATCAAAAGCCAACCTTTCAAGAATTACACCCTCTTCATCAGACCACGGAAAGTGTTACTTAAGGCCCCAACCTGCAAAGAATTACCCATATGATTTGTTCCATTGACTCCCTCTGAGTTTAGCAGGACTAATCATGTTCAAGAAAGCCATTTTAAGCTTGCAGAAGTGGAAGGTTTTTTCCCCTTCAGTCAGATTCAAAACCTTTTGAATTCAGTAGGAGTCTTTGCAATTACTTAGAGATTTTGATAAGGCCTTTAAGTAACTTAAGATTCCTTTCTGGACTAAGTTTCCTTCCTCTTAACTTACTATATGCTTCTACCAATATGTATGTTAACAGACCAAGAATTTTAAAAACCATTACTGAATTGGAGCATCCAAATTCAGCACACTGGTGATGGACCTTACTGTCACAAGGCATCTGAGAAGGTGCCACTCTCCTTCTCCCCATATGACTCTTTTCAAGGAATCTTAAAATGGTGACTTAAAAATTAAAGCAACCTAATCATGAGTCATGTAACATCTTTACTACTTTTATGAAGGAAAAAATCCTAGCTACTCTTCAAAACCTATTTAAAAAAATCCATCCAATGTTACCCTGAAGATTCCACAATCTTTTAAGCATTATACAGATTTAATTTTAACTTTACCTGTTCAGCAAAAAATGAGATGACTGTAAATACAATAAGTGTTACTAGAACACAGTGGGTCCAGAATTTGAGCTTGTCTCTATATGCCCTCCTGGACAAAGAAAGAAGGAAACAGAAAAACAGCTTCATATATCACAAATGCAAATATTTAAACTTTAAAGAGTTTCCACGAAACATGCAAAGAAAGTTTTTTCCGGTTCTTAAAGGGTGACTAAAAAGAGGACGTAGGCTCTCTCTTCACAAAGAGCCACATAGAGAGGACAAGGGGCAACAGCTACAAGTTGGACTGGGAGAGGTTTCATCTGGATATAAGGAAATTTTTTTTACAGTCAAAACAATCATTTACTGGAGCAGTCTCCCCAGAGACATGGTAGAGTCTGCACCACTGGAAGTTTCCAAGATATGACTGCTCAGAGTCCTAGATCATAGAATTGTTTAGGTTAGAAAAGACCTTGAAGATTGAGTCCAACTGTTAAGCTAACACTGCCAAGTCCACACCTAAACTATGTCCCCAAGTGGCACACCTACTTGTGGCAACTATGGTTTTGCAGTCACAAGCAGGGAAGGAGAGAGTCACACTGTGTATGTCCTTTTTGACCAAACTGCAATTCCCTTATGTGCTATAGTCCTGTAGCCAGGACACTTGAGAGCTGACAGGAGACAGTCTCACCTAGGCACCTTTTCCCATGAAATGTTGGACCAAATGACCATTTTGAGGTCCCTGCCGACCTGGGCTGTCCTGTGATTCTGAAAATACTTTGATTTCCACCAGCACTTTGGCATGCCTTAACCCACCCTGGTAGAATCATCTTTGGCTACAAACAAGTCAAAATAAAGTGTGTTTTTGAAGCTACAAAGAGTCTTGATGGAGGGTCTCAAAAACAGAGCCAACACTACGTCTACTCCTCCAGCACAAATTTCTAAAGCTAACTGCAGAAATGGGTTTGCCCCATGCTCCCTCTGCCACTACTACAGCAGGGCTTGTAGCACTGCAATCATGCTTACAATCCTGCTGATTCCTTCTACAGTTCCTCTAATATTTTCTGTTTTCTTATTAACAGCTATTTCTCATGATCTGCTAAGGTTTACTTATATTAGTCTTGTGTAATTGTTGTCACTGTATCTGTCAACGTTTTGCTTGTCTTCTCAAGTCAACTACTCCAATTTCTTAAGTTGTTATTTACAAAATGGCAAGAGATAAACACACAAAAAATTCACATATTGTGCAAAAATGAGACACACAAAACTGAGAAAATTAATCTTTTCTGATTATTATCCAGATGGTTATTGCTATGTGATAGATTTAAAAAAATCACTTAGTGAGAAATGTAACACTGGTTTGGGGTTTTTTTTACATTTAAAGAAAGCCAGAATTCCTGATTTATTTAAAAAAAAACCCAAACAAAGGAACAAACCAACAACTTTTGTTTGCAGTAGGTTAGGACCAATTGATAAAATGTTAATGACTATTTAAGCACTAGAAAAACCTCAATCCTGCAGACCTCAAATTTTAGTCCATTCAAATCTTACCACGCTATTTTCACTGTTAACTCTTTAATGACAATACTGGGGGAAAACCAGCTTGTTACCAATATCTAACGTAATTATATATTACTGCAGTACAGTAACTTGAAAAGAACGTGTGGAACATACCATTCTTGGAGTTCATGCATGTGAAGGAAACGATTCCGATATTCTCTTGGCAGTTCAAATTGGGAAGGTATGGGAAACATTGACTCATAAAAATCCCTAAGCACCGCTTTCACTGTTTGTGCATCCTTATGATTGTGATCAATATTGTCATTTAGGCAAACAAATTTTCTAGAAAACAAGATGACATTGTTAGAATATTTCTTTGATAATATGGCAAAGGTATTGCCAAACCAATCACACAAACATAATCCCTTAGAACAAAATTGAAACCATATCCTTTTAAAACCAAACAGATATATTTTTTATTGTTGCCTTATTTTAAATTAATTTTATTTTAATTCTAAGAGCACTAGGGTTGAGAGCAAGTCAAAACCTCAGGGGAATCCAGTGACAGGCCACATCTCTAGTTACATAATGCTGCCATCTAATGGGCACTAGAGTGTGCACCATCCCGGAGCCCATTGAACAAAGCATTACAATCTGGGTCAGGATTCTTAGAGTTTTGAATTATCATGAGTAAAGTCTCTTAAATAACAAAGTGAGCTCTCCTGTAGGAGCGAAACGTATCAAATCATTAATATTTTAGTGTGCATGCTACATTCTTTAGAGAAAAATCAACATAAAACTATAGAAGATTGTATAAGAGAGGGCAAAGCTTGGTCCCTAGGCTTTGGATTACCAAGAACATTATATAAATTGGACAAAACACACTTCAAATCACAGACCCAAAGCTGAACTTGTATAATCAACCAAAATACAAACAACAACAATTTGGATAGAATTTACATGGAAATCACTGTGACCAAATAAGCATGCTCCCAATAATGCCTGTTGCAGAGAGCTATTCCTCACATAAAAAACATGCAACTAAGTTACTGCAAATAATTGAAACTAAAGCAGCAGCTAGTGTGCTAGACTGCTATGTACCCTTGGCTACTCTGACCTGGTGCTTGACAACAAAAATTCCCGTTCCCACATTTGGGCAAGGTTATGTGCTTTATTTATATTGTGAGATACAAGACCCCTACATTTTCCCCAGAGGCAGAAATCATATCTGGTGACATATGCCTTGTCACTGCTAACCTTTGTAAATAAGCAGTTCTGGTCAGCTGTATTCTCTATGGTATGGTGTGCTCTTTCAAAGAGCAAAGCTCAGACTTCCTACAGGAATCTGGAAATAAGCAGAACTCTGGAGCTTGTATATCAGCCCACACAAGGAATTACCACTGAATGGCAACGTTGGTAACCTTGCTCAAGACAATTACATGCAGGGGATAAACAGTCATTCAAATTGCTACATCTGAGAAGAAAAATATGCCTCTCCAAAAACGAGCAGGCTGTATCTCCTGTATCAAGTAATACTATGCAAAGCAGTTGGTTATGGCAATCATGGCTACACTTTATAAGCATTTTGGGAGTTCACTCTGGACTATCCCTGACCTTGTCCCTTAGACTGGCAGCTCATTAGCCCTGGGAATGCAGCTATACTCCTAGAGTGTATATCCATGTTTAGTTTCATTAAAAAGAGATGCAGCTTACAGACTGAGAGGTTGTTACACACAGCAAACCAAAACAAAGCACGGGATTGATGAGTATATTAGCACATTTGTAATGGAAAGACTGTTTAAATTCATCCAAAAGAAACTAAACATGACATTCCTTTGGATATTCCAGAATGAATGCCTACACAATTAATGCTCATTTTGCCTTAAGGCTGCAAACCAAACATTTTTGGGAGATCAGTAACTGAGTGACACTTTTAGTTCATTCCAAGACAGGCACTAAAAATCTGCTTTTAGAGACTGGTTATAATTACTGGTTTGTATGCAAGGAAAACATGGCAAAGAGAAGGAAATGGCACGCCTACACAACTGTGCCAGCTCTCCTTTGTTAACAAGCTGTGGCTACAGTACTGCACTACACTTTGCAGGAATACAGCCCAGGTAATCGACTCAATCTCACTTCATGAACACTGAAGGTGAGAAACTTCTGTTACTCAGGCCTCTTTGAGCCTCACAAGACTTGAAATCACCCCTACCTTTAAAAAGAACCAACTCATAGCCAGCAGACAAAGAAATAGAGAAGGAAAAGGAAGCAACAGGATAGGCTAGAGCACTGCCTACTTTTCTTTTAAAATGGATCATTGTGGCAACTGGAATGCAGGAGTTACGTGGCCAGAAGGCACTCTTTGAAAGGAAGAGCAATAGATACAAACCACCTTCAGCAGCTGTAAAATGTCTCAAGACTAGCATTTCCCTTTCTGAATAAATAACCTAGCAAAAGTAGTACAGTGTTGAGAGGAAATTGGATGTCTGCTCTTCAACTACAAATACAAATTATGCTATAGCTTTACAGGCAGCTGAGATTACCCAACAGCTTTTTGTGACCAAAAGAGGAGGTTTCACTTTCCCTGGCCCAGGGTACCTGGTACTACTTTCCTTCTTGCTCTGCCTTTTGACACTTGTCAGACCTCTTCTTGCAGCCAGGCTCATTAAACTGGCAGAAAACTCTGGTTTTCTGAAGACAGAAGCAAGATTCTTTCCATGTTGTGAAAGAGCATGAAAGCACAATGAACATGTAAAACTGATTTCGTAACAAAATAATCCACACCTAACTCCTAGTATAAAATACCTGCACAAAGCAGGTCAAAAAGTTCTTCCTTTAAAATAAAATTGCCTGCAATATAAACTGTGTGCCCTCTAGAATAGCAAAAATGAAAGCTTCAAAAATAGCTTAAGTTTCTAAGTTTTCAAAGATTTTAGATAAATAAAAATGTAACAAAATTATTGAGATAGCCCCTGGCATAACAGAGAGAGGAGTCAGCTTCAGTCAAATAGAAAAAATCAGAAGTACTTTGGGTTCAAATTGGTCTCACCCTGTAACACACAGTTTAGAAATACATGACAATGAATTCTCTTTTAAATACAAAAGAAGTTTAAAGAATCAAAGTAGAAAATTGAAACCATCTCACAACTTCAATCACAACACAAATCACAAAACAGGATACCTGGGATTTTTTCGTATGTCATCCAGCTGACCAACTACGTGAGAAACATTCGTGCGAATCATTTTGAAGGCAATTTCCTCTTCTCCCATGATTTCAAACCTTATTGTTAAAACAATATTTTTACATTAATAAAACAGCCTAAAGTCTGGTTCAATAAATAGCAATCTTGTATTTAACATTGTTCAGCAACATTTCTAATCTGACTGGCCAACCTTCATTAAAATTTGCCATTTGCTTTCTATCAATACATTTAAATTTTTCAGCTAATACTCTTGCACAGAACTACTTTTCTGTAGTTTTATTAGTAACCACTTATAAATCATAGATCTGAATTCTAAGAGAAAGCATATAAAATATGAGCATTTGACCCCAGGTTAACAGTCTTACTAGTGGTAAGTACCACACTCATATTAAGATAAGTAAGGTGAAAAATCTAAGAAAGCACCCTGAAGCCTTCTTCAAGTCTCACCTGAGAACCTCCTCCATTTCTAAAGCTCATGTCACTGTCACTCCTCCATCTCGCAGGAAAGGTACAAAGTGGTTAAGACTAAAATGCTTTTTCTGTTCTTTTCTTTTTTTAAGCTTCAGTAGAAGAAAGAATGCAGTCGATTTACAGCTTCTAGGTACAGGACTGGCTCTTTCCTCCTTTATATGCTGCTTGAACTGCACTCACTCTCTAGCCATTCAAACATACTCTTGCTTACTGTTGTACAACACAAATTAGGAAATGGCCCAAGATGACACAAGTAACATGGAAATATTTAGTCTACTAAATAAACTATGAAAAAAACCACATCACTCTGCATAATGAAACATTCATAAATTAAAAACACTACGTTTCTTTAGTTCCACTGTTAAAATCGGTTGAGCTAAGATTTGTTAGCACACACATGCAATCTTGGGTTATGTGTGTATTTATCCCTCCTCTTATGGCTGTACAACACTTAAGCATCTCTTTTCACAGGACTGCCACAACATACCTGTACTTGTTTTTGTCCTTGTAAGCCTTACGAATCCTGTCAGTCACAGGTTTGCAATTAGTTACTAGGTTTTTGGTTACTGGAGGCTGGAAGAAAACACTGTTTAGATTATAGGTTACTGAAAATTACAGTTTGTTATGAAGGCGTACTTTGTAAGAGAACTTGTATTACAGCTAGGAAAGCCTGCACATACTTCACTCTCCTGGAATCAAAAGCAATAGTTTTGTTATCAACTGTTGAGGGAAAAAACAAAACAATGCTGGTACATAACATCACAATTTCCTACTCTACAAATAATATATGAAGAATATAGATTATCTTCTGGCAAAAACATTGCAACTTCATTCTCAGTAAAATATTCAAAAATTCTAACTCACTTGACAGCTGTCTGATATTCCTCTGATAAAGGCCACCAGTAAAACGGGCCAGGCAAACTCTGCACAACAGCTGATACATACGTTGAAACAATTCTGGCAAACAAAAGCCCTGTTCTCAAGGAGTATTTCCATGGTAGTAGGCTAATCCCAAGAAATATAGCTGTTGCAGACAATAGATGTAAAACTTAACTCTGTGCTCAAAACAAACACTATTTTGCTGCTATTTGCAATGACTGATAACATTAGTACATTAGGCATTACTGCTTAGATTAGTAATATTTTACTAACTCTCCAAAAAGTTTAAAGTAATTTAACATTGTTCCCAACTACTGAGACTTATTTTTAACCCATCTTAAAATATATTCATGGCGGCCATCCTTTAATTACTGTTATTCAAAGTTTTTCAGAAGGACTTGAAAGTAAAAAAAAACACAAAAAGAGGCAAAATAAGGTAAGGCTGAGCTGCATGAAAGGTCCTCAGATCCTCAGACCATACAGGACTCTCAAATCCACACTTCCATTCCTTCAAATTATGCTGACGGAATGACTTCATATAAAATTTTGCTGTAATTCAGAATTAGGGGGAAATATTTAATTATTTAATTTTAATTATTATAAATAATTATATATATTTAGTATTTAAAACTTTATAACATAACCTGGTAAGAATATAAGGTAGGATAAATATCTAGAGGGAAGAAAAAAAAGGAAAAAAGTCAGTGTTCATATACATTTATTGACACGCATTTTGCAGATCACTGTACTATGATTTGAATGTGTTGGGGATCCATAGTGTCTTCTACTACCTGAAAGCTCATGATCTATACTCATCAAAATTATTTTTGCCTTGATAATGTATTGATTTGAAGCTGTAAAAAATGATCTACAAAAAATCATTTTGCAAAGTACTTCCACACATTTTATTCAAATGCATGGGTTGATACAGGAATTATATTATCATTGTAAAAGCAATTTAGGTATTAGTATCAGATCTAAAGTCCAGCAGGTTTGATGAGGATTTAACCCCTAAAATAGAAATTTAGAACTTAAATCACTAAAGAACATTTAGTCCTAAGACCTCAGTGTTTACAGAACCACAGACTGGGTTGGGTTGGAAGGAATCTTAGGAACTCAAGTAGTCCAACTTCCCTGCACATGCAGGGCTACCTGGTAACAGTTGCTCAGGGCTACGTCCATGTGTCCCTCACTCCAAGGAGCCTGGAACTGGATGCACCACTCCAGGTGTGGCCTTACCAGTGCTGAGTAGAAAGGAAGGGTCCATTTTTCTTGACCTGCTGGCAACACTTTGTGTAACGCAGCCCAGGATACCATCATCCTTCTACATGGAAAGGGCACACTGCTGGCTTATGTTCCATTTGGTGCCCTCCAGGATCCCCAGGTCCTTTCCTGCCAAGCTGCTTCCCAGCTGGGCAGCCCCCAGCATAACACTGCTGCCTGGGCTTTCCTTCCTAGGTGCAGGACTTTGCACTTCTCCTGGGTGAATTTCATGAGATTCCTGTCAGCCCAGCATTGGATATCAAAATAAGTCAGGCTGAAGCCTTCAAATTCTAGGTATCCATCTGGTAGTTTGGTGGGTTTTTGGATTTTTTTTGAATTCGTGGGTTATAATTCAGACAAAGACTTATCAGGAAGTTCTAGTCAGAGAGGTATTGGGCTTACTGTCTTTTTGGTTTACAACAGTAAATTTTCTTAACAAGGATGACTTTTTAAATCCCAATTATAATAACATTCTAAATCTCAGCTTTTCTCTGCTTTTAAAGAAAATCAAGGGTTTGTAAGTTAGGAAGCAGCCTGTAAAATTTTCATTTTCTAACACTTCATGTACACACAAGTAGTAATTTTTGTAAATACTTTCCTTCTAGAAATCAAACCAGCTTTTAAAGTAAATTAAGTACATACTCAGGAAACAAAATAAGCATCTTTTAAGATCAATGTTTCTTACCAGATTTGGATCATAATATGCTTCCTGAGTTGGAGGAATAACATGGATCTGAGTGATGTTGGCAGGAAGAGCTTTAGAGCAATTTATTAGCATTTGTTCTAGACCTGTCAAATCCTAACAGAAAGAAAGGGGAAAAAAACCATTTAAAATCCTGTTTTCTCACTGACATAGTTCTAAAAACTCAGGGTGCACAATCATATTTAGTGTTATCTACATAACAAATTTCCATGCTACTGTCCACAAAAGAAGACTTAATATTCAGCAGACCCCATTTCAGTAACTGCTAAGCCAGTGGGACTCCCTATACACATAAAGTAAAGCGAATGCTCAGTGCAGAGCTGAATTGAGACCAGATAAGTTATGACAATGTCATTTTCATTTAAAATTAAAAACACACCTTTACTAATGTCAGGACAGTACAGAGTTCCCAAATCAACACTGGCATATTAAACTTCAAATTAAGCCAAAAAAACCAAAAGAGTGAACTGCAAGGACAGGAGGATTTTCTGATTAAGGTACAGGCCAGGAACACACTAAAGTAGGGCTATGTTCCGACTACACCAATGATTTTGTGCCCTGTGTCACGAACAAATTGTTTCATTGGTTTGTGCCATTTCCTCTCTTGTAAAGTGAAACCAGTACACTTTGTTCTCTACCTGTATGTTTAAGACTGCAAGTCCTTCAAAGACCATGTCTCTGTTTATCAGGTTCCTAGAAGAACAGAAGCATGAGTCTTCGTATATGATGATACTATTTATTAGTATGACTTCCTTGCTATCCTTTTTCTCAATTCTTTCTTTAGACTACAAGTTCCTCGGGGCAAGAACTGTCTTTTACTATGTGCAGAAACTACAGTAAGCACAGCAGGATCCAACTCTTGACAGTGAACATTTTTTTTGACCAACTCACGTGGCTTTCTTGAACTCAGACACCAGTGAGCCATTTTTCTGATGCTGCTAGAACTCAGTTTAATCGCAGACTCCACAGAACAAACAATGATAAGTAGAACACAATGCTATATTCTTCAGGTAATATTTAAAAATTGCCAGACATTACTGATGCTACAAGCAAGGATAAAAATTTGACTCATTTTATTTTAACCATTTTAGACTTTAAAGCTGAATTTGTTCTAAAAGTTAAGTCGGTAAGGAAAGAGTACCTGCAAACTTAATGGTAGTTCATGGATCCTCGTGGCCAGCGTGCGAATCTCTCGGTCAGACAAGATGCCTGACTGGTCTGTATCAACCTCATCAAAAATCTGAGAAATGTTCAGTGGCTGAACTGCACTCATAAGATAGTAGAAATATGAAAAAGCGAACTGCATATCTTCAGAGTGACGCACTTTGTGAAATGATGTCTTGTCAAACTCCTCAGGAAACCTAGATAAGAATGAAAACTAAGTCAGCACTCTAATTTCTCAAAGAAAACATTCCTTACCTAAAAATAAATTCTTATCTAGAATTTTGAAAGGGCCTCAAAAGTCTCATTGTATCACAACTATCACGTAATAAATTTCTTATTTCCTTTTCCAAAATATAATTTTAATGAGTAGCCATTAACACACTGAAAATGGCTACAGCAAAGCAACAGAAAGGTAGAATTTCCCACAGATTTACATTATTCCAAACAAAAACACACTCACATATCCTGGAGCTCTTGCATAACAGTACGGTCAATCATGTGAGGCATATGAGCGGGGACTTTACGAGATGTAAATCCAAACTTGCCATTTAAAAGCTTATTTACATATCGAAGGGAATCAGCAAATGTATCTTTCAGCTGCCTTCCAAAATGTTTACCTTCAGTAAAATATGACATTTGTTTGACTAATGACTCTTCTTCCTAAAGAGTGGGACAGTCATAAATCAAGGTTACATTACTGAAAAAGTCAGAAAACACTAGACACACAGGAAAAATGACATTTCAGCCAGATGCCAACTCTTTCCATATCTGAAAATAGGAAGAGAATTTTTAAATATTTTTCTTCATATACCTTAGCTCTTTCTTTAAAAAAAAAACAAAAAAAAAGATAAAAGGTAAACTTTTCCTTAAAGCTTTCATGCTTTGAGGAAAACTACTCTATAAAAGACTTCTTTAATACTTGTGCTCTGACACCTCCCACACACTAAGGTCCTTATTTGTCATCAGATTTATTTGTAATATTGCCCATTTTCTGCTGATTATTCATCCACGTTTGATAAACTGAAATCCTATGAAAATAAAGATTCCTCCTGCAAAATTCAATCTCAGATGAACAGAGAGGGATAGTCTTTTAAAAACATAGTATGAGGAATAGGGCAAAGCAGCTGCTACCAACTGAAGCACAGTCTCTTCTCTTCTAGAGGTTTTCAAAACTGCCAAAATGCTTTGGCTGGAAGCACAGGAAATTTCCTATAAAAGTTCTTGACACAATCTAGATAAGCAGTTCCTTTGCAGACTTTCAATGCAGCTTTTAGAATTTAAGTATTTATCATTATACCTATTTTCTGCATTCTTTGAACACAAACTGAATCTATACTTGCATAAATGCAACCAAAACAAAATTTAAGCTTTCTGTTATAGTGCTATGTATGTCTGAACAATAGCATTGTGACAACATACAACGAATAAAAAATGAATTTGACCAAGAAAAGGTAGTAGAAAGGGAACAGAAATAGTTATTTGGCTTTTATCACATAGCTAAGAGAAGTCCAGATCATAAAAAAGTCAGACTTTATGTGAAAATCAGCTTTCAAAAAAAATCTCAGCATTTGCCTCAAAAGCAAAGCACATTCCAAATGTATAGATCATATTAACAGTATTCCAATAAGTGCAGAAAAATGCAACTATTCCAGTACGGAATGACATTATGATACTCACATCAAGAAGGTCCTGGAAATACTTCTTTTTCTCCCATGGCAAAAAGCCTTGGTAACTTCCAGCATAAGACTGTAATTTTCTTCCCACTAGCCCCTCCTTTATATTTGCATCCACCTGCTCATGCCCTTTTCCTCCTTCCATTCCCTGTGCACCTTCTCCAGTATCAAAATTCCCAGTATGTTTTGATTTCTGTGTTTCCCTTAATATGAGTGCATTCAATACTTTTTCTCGAGTTTCATTTTTTTTCCCCATGCTCTGGGAGGGAAGTGTGGCTTTAGGCTGTACTTTATAAACACGTTTATTTGTGCTCATTGTCACAACGGTCCCCTTTGTTCCCATAAGCCTCGAAGGAACTTCTTCATTTGCTTTTACTGTTTTTATTTTGCCATCATTTACATCTTTATAAGGCTTCTCCCAGCTGCTATGGTTCTTCTGATCTTCTGAATGATTATGCATGCCCTTCTTTTCCAGGCCTACAATACTCCTGACTGTGGTTAAAAACTGGAAAGGTTTCAGGAGAGCAGCCTTGGATAGGTTATATCCTTTCTGAGTTATATCACCATTTAGTAGTTTTATGTCCAGTTTTTGCAGTGCTAGTTGGACATCTTCAGGAAGAAGAGACATATTTACTGATGGGATTATCACCTCTTCAGGTACACTCTCTTTTGTGCCATTTCGACGTCTCCTGACTCTTGGAAAGCGTTTTTCTTCTGGAATATCCTCGAATATCATTTCAGCTTCTGGTACTGAAGTTACACTTTTAAAATCAGAGTTAGGTTTTTGCATGGAAGTCGTGTTCAGTTTTGGTTCCTCTCTAGTATCAACTTCAACAGCTATTTGCATTTTAAACTCTTCATCATTTTTATTTAGGAATGTAAGGTTAAAATAGATCACAGTTGTGTTCATGCCACTATGCATGATGAGGTGGATAGTTTTCCACTTGTTAGCAACTGAAGCATGTCGGATAATTGGATTATCACTGTATGAACCCTCAATTCCTTTCTTGGCTATATCACTGAAGCTGAAGTAGGGCAGACATTCACCTTTGGGAATAACATAGTAGGTCTGATTAAGCTGAAGCATCACCTTGTACATCTCTTCAAAGTGATCTGAAAAAAAAAACCAAACAAGAAACAAAACAAATTTTTGTCAATTTTCAGCATGACATTTATCTTTCACTCTTTTTTTAATAGTAATATGCCCAGCTACAGTCACTATATTAACAGGGAGACAGCTTTGAGAAAGAAAACTTACTCCAGTTTCCAGCTTCTGGCTCACTTTTCTTCAATAATGGATGACTAGAACATCCTCAGATATATAAAGCTACCAGACACTCCCATGCTAATTCTAAAAGCCAGTATAATTTATCACTCTTTCAGTCTCTACCTGAAAAGCCTAAGTGCTTCATTATCACATGTCACTTAAAGTTATGAATCAATTGTAAGTAGCTTGCCCATATTACACTTTTGCCACATTTTAGGAGAGTAATGTAACAGCAGCTGGATTTCACTGCGACACTGCTGCATTTTGATTTGAAATTTTCAAAACCAGATAGGCTGAAAGGAACTTCTCCCTCCCACAGCAGAACACAGATTATCTGTCATCTCCCATATGAACAAAACCTCACTGCCAGCAACAGAATCTTCTCTTTTTTCAGATGGGAAGGATGAACTTAAACTCTGAAATAGCTCTGCAGTTCACTCATTCTCCTGACTCAAAATGTTTCTTCATTACTTCATTACATTTGTCCCAGCTGAAATGCAGGGGAGCCTCTGCTCTTCCAAACAGAACAAATTCTTCTCCTGCATATACCAGACAGCACTTTCAATCACTTCATTCTCTCCTGCTAATCTTTCACATCCAAATGAACTTCAGACAAGTTCACTTGTGACTGAAAGTAGCCTTTGGCAAGAGGCCAGAGCCAGATTTGAATTCACACTGTCAGCATCAGAGAGGTTCTTTAAACTTTTAACTGCTACAGGCATCCTCAATTCGACTGTCCTTAGCCAGGTAAAGATGCTTTGCATAACTGAAATGGGATGTCCCCACTTAAAACATCGGCTTCTTGGGGCAAGGAGTTTGGTGCTTGCTGCTCCACAAGGTATCAAGCTCCCACCCATGCTTGGTCACTAACAGTTTTAGTAAATAAAGCAGCAAATAGTGTTGATCCAGGCTTGGATTAGTGAGTACAAGAAACATCTGACTTTCACCAGCTGCTAGAAGTTCTTTCCCACAGCACAGTACAGGACACCTTAGCCCAATATGAGAATAATGAGGAACCAAAAAAGGTCAGGCAATTCAAGAGAATCCCCATAGAAAGTTTATCAGCAATGCTTTTTACATACCCTGGCCACAGTCACCAGCATCAAATCCACACGAGAGGACGTTGCAGGCCTGATCACAGAATTTGTCTGCTAGCCAGGAATTAGCACAGCCTTGGTTACAGTAGGAAACACCACTTATTCCTGCTCCAAATTGCCACGGTGGGCCATTCCCAATGCCTCCAACTGCACCTCCACCAGCAACATAGCGATTACCCCCACTGTTACCTAGAGAAAAAAGAAAAAACAAGCCCAGCAGAAATAAGAATTTCAAATAACCAAAGAAAGGCACATTTAAGCCCCAATGTTAAAGCTAGACTGAAGACTCAACAATCATCAGTGAAATTAAAAAAGGGCAAATCCTAACTAGACCTCTGTGAGTTTGTGCAAACTATAGGTTTTACACTCAGTGTAGAAGTTTAGGAATCAAATGAAAAGGGTATCCAAAGGGCCAACATATTTTGTCTTAACTTCAAAAAGGAAGGCAGAAAACAGATTTACTGCTCCTTGTGCTTGCAGTCTTGACTTTACAGCCTCCTAGAAAGGTATCACTTCCTCAATCCGGAAGTACCACTTCATTTTATTACACTGCAGTCCTGAAAATTTGATCTAGAAACTAATAGTGCAGCTTCACAGTCAACTATTATTTGGATTCTGAGTCCAAATAATATAAAATAATTTAAATTTCAAAACCCCTCCTTTCAGCCAGTCAAATTTGATACCTAAAGAAAGATTATCCTATGCCCTCCTATTTTCTTTGTCATTTTTCATAGAAATGTATAAGTCAACTTGTTTCTTTATTACTAAGGGAGGCAAATTCTGTAGTTCCATGAAAAAGACAAATTACATAATTATTCTTGTAAGGAAAAAACAAACAGTTCACTTTTTCTAAATTCAACATTGCTGTCTTACCGATGCAATCGCCTCCATCCCAATCACAGGCTGAGTTATTACAGGCTTTATCACAGTAACCATCTTTAATCCATGAGCCAGGACATCCCTCAGCACAGTTTGGTACAGGCCAAGTCAAGTAAACCTGGAACAACATTACAGTCTGAGACAAGGACTGGCAAATAGAAGTCAACTGAGCTTCTTTCTTCGAATATGGAGACTTACAATAATTTCTCCCTGTGTACAGTGCCTTAAGATTCCACAGAGCTTTACAAACAGTATTTAAACCCTGTTGCCTGTGAAGCAAATGTTATCCCTTTCAAACAGAAGGAAGAACTGGAGAATTCCCAAGGACATACAGCAAAGCAGCAACAGCCAGAAATGGAAAGTAGGACTTCCCAAGTCTACTTCTGCAAACCATGTTCCAATGAAGACTAATATCTTGTCTTTTTTCAGATAGGAAGGGCGAACTTAAACTCTGAAATAGCTCTGCAGTTCACTCATTCTCCTGACTCAAAATGTTTCTTCATTACTAACCAGTCATGAGATAAGCAGCACATGTTGAACATAATCCCTGAAGCATCTGATCCTCTGTGACTTAAATAATCCTAAGAATTGGCAGGATAAAAAAAAGTGTGTGTGCATTTTCAGCTGAGGAGGCATTAAAAACCCCACACATTTTCCTTTAGACCTTATTGTTTCAAGATTTTAGCAGCACATTTCCTACAGTAACACTTGCTGATCAGGTTATCACAAACAACACTGCACCTAAGCTGACTTCATCATCATAACTGGGATGAATAACTAAAGAACAATACAAATGCTGTAACAATATGATTTTGCAGTTATATGCCTGCATCTTTAGGGATTTAAAACAACTAAAAAGCCTCCTAACATCCCCGAGTACTGAAGCAGTTATTTTAATTGTAGCTTAAACTAATTTTTTTCAACCCTTCTGTATTTGTGTGCAAGTGTGCACATCTGCCTGTATAAAATGTTTAATTCAATGGTCTCTGGGACCTTGTGTACTCACTGCTTTAATAGAAATAACATATATAAATCTTTAATTTTTTCCTCCATGTCACTCTTGTAGATCAAGCTAATGGATGAAAACCCTGCTGGTAACCAGAGTGTTGATGCATAACTATTGCTAATGTTTCCTCAGCCTGCTTTCCTTGCTTAACCCCAGTTGTTGATAATGGCTTTGTTGAAAGACTAAATTAGTTTACATGCATAACATGGAACAATATCTATTATTTTAGCAAATAATTATATATATTATATAATTATATATAGATTGGGCAAAGATATGGGTGTCTGGAACAGAGGCAATTAATGGTAAACTTAAATATTAGACCAGTTTAAATGTCATCTGAACTCCGTGATCCCACAGAAAAGTTGATTTTTGTTTGAGTAATTCCCACAAAACAAAAAGAATTTACAAGGAAGGAAGTCTGGTAGCTACCAAACATATCAGTCTTACCAGTGCTCCAACAGAGAGCAGGAGAATTAAAGAATAACACTAAACTAAAATGAATCCTGACAGAGGAACCATTATAAACCCCCAAACCTAGGAGCAAATACGAAAAAGAGTAATCCTAAAAACATCAACATGGCACACATACAAATACAGAGAAGAGCCTCCCACACCCTGAACCTTTGCTAACAGTTCTCTAGTTAAGAACAATGAACCTTTAGAGATAAAAGGGGGAGTGAGTGCTCTCCCTTTCCAAGTAGCATTCCTTTGATTTTTATCATATTAGAGTAGAAAAGTTCTACTTCTGCTAAAATATCTTTTCCACAATGGCTTACCTTTTGACCTTTCGAGTGACTGTAAAAATCATCAGGCCAAACATCCTTCCCAAACATAACATCATCATTGAGATAAATAAACTTCTGAGAAAGGCCACTGATACGATGAATATGACTTTCAATAGCTGGTGAACTGAAGGTAGGCAAGTGACTCACATTCTGAAATATTTCCTAAAACAAGAAAATCCCCAACAACCAAAAACAGTTTCAGAAGGTAAAAAACAAATAAATAAAAAACCCCACAAAAACAAAACCATAAAAGGTCAGGCACACCAGATATTTGATACGTATCTACTAAAAAAACCAAAATATATCAAGAACAAGGATAGATACAAAAGAAAAATGTAAAGATATTTAAGCAAAAAAAACCCAAACAACTTCAATATCTCATTTTTCCCACACAAACCCGTTTTCAATTCTGCTGCTTAACTAAGAAACTGCACCTGGGTGATCACAAAGACACAAACTTTCACATACTCCTCTTTCACTGAGTACTGGACCAGGCTCAGTGTACACTTATAATTCTCATGAATTTCAGGCTGCACAAAATTTCCAGCAAACTGAACCTGTTACAGCATTCAAAAAGTCAGGATTGTTGCACCTCTTTCAAGTAACTTCACCAGCAGACAGCAGAAGTTGAGTAAGTATCTCTTTAGCACTTCAGTTGTGCAGAGCTCCTATGGCATGTCCAGAGACCAAAATTACTTCTGAATTCGTAATAAGCTACTAGAGAATTTTGGTTTCACTTATTCAGGAAGCTTGAAGGATTCCCTTTCTCTTTTCAAATAACATTTTTAGAATGCATAGCTACTTTTCTTTGTAGACATCTTCTTAGTTCCAGTAATTGTAATCCATCCTGTCTCAGCACAAGCTTATTAAGTTATTACTAGTTCTGAGAGACTGTTTATAGATTCAGATTACGTTTTCCTCTCCCCAGCTTTTTATAAATAGAATCTACAAGGAAATTATACATAGGTATTTGTTAGTTGAAGCTTCAATATTTGGAAAAGTGAAATAAATACAGGCTTGATATATATTCAGCGATCTGTTTAGCCAAAATATAAGAACATACGCAACAAAACCCTGGGTGAGACAGGGAAGAGGTTGTCATTTCTTCCAAATAAATGCAGCCTTTTGCTGCAAGAGGATAACTGCATTTCAAATCAAACAGGGTATCTTTGCTGGCCCTTTCATAGTGGTAGTTTTGTTGGATTTTACCTGATGTGTGACTATAGTTATCCGAGGATTATCCAGGTTAAGCCAGGAAGGAATCTGCCCATTGGTGACGATGAAAATGTGCCGTACCCAAGGGGCGTGTCTCTCTATTGATCGCAACGAGTACCGCAGCTCTTCATTGTCCTCAAAGCGGCTGGCAGAAACATCTTCATCCTGCTTAGACTACAAAAAGGAAAAAACTCTTTCTTAGATTTTAAATAGAACACTAAAGTTCTGACCCAGCTAGGTAAGGACAGTGTGCTTTGGCATATGAGTGCATAAGCACTTCAGGACTTAGACATTCAAAAATAAAAACTACATTGATAATAACCATTAGTCTTATAAAGAATCATATCCTTCCAAATTACCAAGGTGAACAATACAATGTTCTGACGTCACTGGCTGATCAGCTGGTATCATTGAGATATCTGCGGACCATGCTGAAAGAAGTTCTTGAAGAATGAAGCAGAAAAAACACCCCCTCCTGCATTTCAAACCAGTAACATCCCCTTTCAGAAATCCAGTTTCATGAGGCTGGGGCCTTTCAAGTACATTGCATCATAAGCTGCATAAAAATGTCACCTAATATAGATATACTGGAAGTGTCATGATCTAGTTGCTCTTCAGTTATCCCCTGCTCTATTATTTTAAAGAATTTAAGCAGGAGAAAATGAACAAAATTTAGCCTAATATTCACTATCAAATAGCTAAATGTTTCCATATATTTTTATTAGATAGAAAATGTTTCAGTTAGAAACTCATCAGTTAACTAACAAAATTAGGTTATAGGACACTGAAACTTATGTTTCTTTTCACATTTATGACAACTTAGTGACCTCTCCTAAAACCAGCAAGTAAGGCTGCCTAAAAGGAACTTTTCTAAAGCCCAAATGAAACAGAAAACTCAAGAAAATAGATGAATGTCTAATAATTACCATTTTCAGATTCTACACACTGTACATAAGTTTTCTAACATGTACAGTAACACAGCTTTCACATTCACAAAAGAGTAACAACTGAAAACATTTTAGCAACACCAGCAGCCATTGGCTAGGTGCCCATTCACAAAATAAAGCATAATTTCAACAACGGGAAATATAAAGTTTAAGCTCAGGGTTGGTATTAACTAGGAAGAATTCCCCAAAAGTCCAGGTCACAGGATACGAAGACAGACTGCAAGCTTTTCAGGAGTGGGTACATTAACCACACCACTTGAGATTTACTGTAAAGTTAAATTCCAGCACGAGGAAAAACCCCAGGATTTTAGAATATCTTATCTTGAAAGAGACACCTTGCTATTTAATTTCCTGTTCTTAAACCAAATATCCTTCATTGTATCAAAAGCATTTAAAGTAAACCTCCTTTCTTTACAGACATCTGTATTTCAGGACTTCAACATTTTTGAAAGAGAAGCAATTAGCACTTGCTCAGCATAAATGATGCTGCAAAGCAAAAAAATGCCTAAGAAATATATTGGGAACGAGATAATCATGTTTGTTAAAAGAACCCTCTATCTCCCCACACAAGAAGCCTGCTTATCTGCCAGTCAGGATCAGTTAAGCCTTTCAGGACTTGACTGCACACAGCTTTATCAGAACACGTGCAGAGGGCAACATTTTTCACTTAGTAGAGAACATGAAAATGTAAATTAAATATCACACTGTTTGATCCTTCTTTCCCATTGATTTGAGAACTGGACAGTGTTCTTGTGATGTTTTCTTACAAGTTAATAAATACTTGATTCTTAATACTTCCAAGCTTCTGGAAAAAATCTCACATTCCTTATCATTGACCCTTATCATTGACTAGTTGGCCTCTACTTGCAGTTTTTAAACGCTGTAACATTTACGTGCTGTAAGAGAATTCACCCACCTGACTGACAGAGCTGAGGTCCCACAGTAAATAAGCAGGATTAAGCGTCAATTCTTTCCCATCTATAGTCATGTTCTTCTTTGCTTGCTTGCTCAGTTCTTGGAAACCCTTGGGGTTATTCAGTTGCAAGAGAGCCACGCTGGCTTCTGAATAGAGCTGCAACTACACAAGCAGAGAAAACAACTCCAGCAGCACTCTTCCATCTTTTTCTTGTATTATTTTTACTAGAGTTACTAATAAGAATGACTGGGAAGCACTGTTTTTAAAGAGCTACAATTTTGTAAAAACACAAAAAGAAGTAGTAAAATGGGAACTGAAAAACATTTCAAGATACAGAACATCATGCTTAATTTTCACTTTGCAAAGTCAATGTCTCTTTACAAAATGATCCAGCAACGGTTGACCTGTTCATGTTTTAAATATTCCGGGAGTAAATGAATAGTAAGTCCCCATCCATTCTCTGTCACTCCAATAACAAAACTCATGTTTAATAACACTTTATTATATGACTGAAGGAATTGGCCTTTTCCCCATCTTAAACCAGGAATGATTTTGCCAGAAAATTAAGGGCACTGATGTATCGTCACTGTCAGAAGTGTGAAATGTTCAGAATGGCTTACAGTTAGTTCAACCTACAGCTCCGAAATCTGAGATACAAAGGGCTCCAGAGCTAATCCATGTGGGTCTCCGAGTCCTTAGTGCTGGTTGCCAATATGCTGCTAAGGTCATTTCTTAGCTGTGGACTGTTTGATCTGTTTGCTGTTTTTATCTCTTGCCACCAGTAAGTCTGTATATCAGATTTCATAATGCACAGGATCAGGGGCTTGCACTACACATACCCTAACAGCGAGTATAGTTTACAGATTTCAGGGCATCAAAGCATCTCCCTAGGAACATGGCATAACCCAATAAATGCTGTATTTACCATATGAAGTACCATAAGCAGACCCAATCAAGCTAAAAGTAGGACTGCCCTTTGATTTTCCAAGTGCATGCATTCAACAGTCTAATTAAGAAAAACTGAAGTTAATCATTAATATTTATTTGATGCTGTGCTTAATTTTTGTGCCTTCAGGCAACATAAGACAACCACGTCTACCAAATTTTCAGTATAAATGCAATTCATAAGCTATCAAATTTGAATAATCATGTTCAAAAAAAGCAAAACCATCACAGTTCCCTTCGTAATAACTCTAAGTGGTTTTATTTCTTTATTTTTTATTAAATCTGACCCTTTCTGCTTAATTTAAAACAACACTTGTCCAAGAGTTAGCAGCCCTTCCCTTAGCAAGACCAGCTGTTGCACTTGTGACATTTTAAAGCTGTTGATGCTTTGACTCATATGCTATTTGAGATCTTTCAATCTGACTTATGAGGCCTATCATTAGAAAAATCTGATAAATCTCAGACCTTCCAGGGAATCATCTGAACCTATGGGTGGAAAGGATGGCTTCAGCAGCTAAATGGCTGAGGTATAGTTACGGACTGCAGGCAGCAACCTCCAAAAATATCGGTATCGAAATGCCGCAGATTGCAAAGCTGCCAGCACTGGCTATGTGCTTTATTTAGCAATACAACAGTGTCACACTCCCTTAGAATCTGTCTCGTAAATCATACGTACAACAAACCAAAATATTACCATTTTAGAGCTTTGAAAGCATATGAAAACATTTAGTTTCTCTTTAACTCAATCCCAAACTCGGCAAAATTAGTACCTGTACTACAGACTCGTAACTAGATTTATTACAAACACTTTCCCCCCACTAACACAGCATATATGCTATAGTTTTTTTTTTAATTTGTAATACTCCAAACACATAGAAGAAGCAGTGGAAAAACATGCACCATTTCTCAGCATCAGAGTTAATCTAATCCCTGCACTGAACAGATCATTTTTATTACATCAATGTGGGTTTTTTCCCAGTAACACCTTTTTAAGAAACCAGTCTTTTCCTAAGCAGAGCTATCAATAAAGTTAGACTTCAGTGATGTTATTTGGTGAAATAACTAACTAGATTCTAATAAATGGCAAGCTCTGCTCCAAGCATTTTGTTGCTGGTACATTCGAAATGGATCTGTCTCCTGGCAGATTTTTTAATGTCTCACAGGTATTAACCTCCTCTCAGTAGGGATGGATGAAATCACTCATTTCCTTAAAATATTACCTTCCAGAGAACACCTTCATCTTGCCAAAACAGGTCAGCAGATCCAAAGGTATTGTCAAAACAGAACAGAACAATAGGCAGGTAGATGCAGAGAGTATGACCAGGTGATCCTCTGCTAACACAAGTGGGCTGAGAACACACCTTGCAGGCACACACCTAGACCACCACTGCAACCCATTTTTATCACACACTTGGTAGCGAGACAGGAAAACTGCATTATCTCCACCAGGTAACTTGAAATGTGGGTTCTCCAGCATGCAGCCAGCATATTTCACTTCTAGCTTGCTAGACTAGGAGCCAGATGAGCTCAGACACCCCATGCAGAAGTAAATATCTTCGTTTCCATTTTCTCAAGGTAAGAAGCCTCAAGAGCATTTTTTTTTCTGAGGTGGGACTTAGATTCCCAACCAGTCCTTAAATTATTACACCTTGTCTTCTTAATGACTAAAGCTGATTATTACGGAAATAAGAAGCTCCTCTTTTCCCACTCCAATGTGGATATTGGGAAAACTCAGATGCCTACATAGCAAGGGAAAGGAAGCATATGTTGCATTAAAGAGTTACAAAAAGCTTTACAAATATAAAACACTGTTGTCTTTACAAATGCCTCAAGTTCCCCTCATAAGATGACATAGTTGGAGGGTCATCTCTGAGTCAAAACTAATGCAATGCCTTAGTGGGTTTTTTTCTACAAAGCTTACTTACTACATCTGTGTGCTCACACACCAACTCCTAAAGCCACCTGTCTGCTCCAGAAACACTGATGAGCAGCAGTAAGACCCCCAGAGCCCCCATCCTCCGGTGAGGACAGCAAACACCCAACATCACTGTGCCTGCAGTTTCCCATGTGGATTTACTTCCATTAGTAAGACAAGGTCATTAAGACAGCCCTAAGTTTCTAACATAACTTGTCCATATGTATGTATATGTGTGGGCATGTGGATTAAAGGAGATGGTATTTTACAAAAAGGGAGATTTACAAGCTCTTAGATGTCCTTGAAGCAATCAGGATACTAAATCTTGAAGGAAAAATCAACTTTCTTCAAAAATTTTCACTACTGTGTATAATTTCAGTGAATAACTGTTAACATGACAGTCTCAAAAAACCCAAAATCAAACAAATCAAATTCCCTGGCCTTGGCAATCTTTTCCTTGTCAGTCTTTACATCACAACACAGTTTTTACGTTACAAGCGTCTCTTTAGGCTGAACAATAGTTTCCTTTAGAAATGTAGTTAAGGGGGGGAAGGTGGGGAGGGAAGTGAAAATGAAATATTCATTTGTTCTTCGTGTCCAAGGTAAGGTCTTTGGAACCCTTAAAGAAACAGCTCAGCAGCCATCAGCTGCACAACCAGAGTAACACCTCCATCTAGTGGCTTTCTAATGCTTGGTTGAGAATACATGGACAATAAAAAGCTGTCAGATACAACTTTCAACTTCATCTGTCATTAACACACAACCTACAACAACAAATGTGACCAGCAGACACACTGCTGCTCAACTTTCATCTTGAAACAAACTTCCCTATCTTTACATTACAGTGCAGGCCATAAGTACAAAAATTTAGTAGAGTGTAACACACATAATTCACCTTGAAAATATATCCATTATATAATGAATCTTCACACTTTAATCACCTCTATTTGAGTTCAGCTGCTTTGCTCAGATATTTAGATTTTTAGAAGAAATATCTGGTCTAGATGAACAGTTTTTGGTCCTCCTTAGATTTAGAATTTATTTCAACCAAACTAAAGCAATCAAACTAAAACAGCATTATTAACATTCAACACAAATGCATCAATAACTACACTCCTCCCTTTCTCACCTTTCTTCCCTTCTAAGAGCAACATTGTTCAAAGTTTTTATTATTATTTCTTTACTTGTAGCATTGAACTAAAACAGCCACGTAAAGCACACAGAAACCCATTAAGCACCGAGAGGCATCTATGAATAGACACAAGTCTAGTTCAAGCTCAGGTGCAACCTTCTTCCTCTCCACAAGGCATCTCACATCACTTAAGAGATTCCAGAAATGATAGCAAGAGAGGAATTGCTGCAAATGTCAGTGGAGACTGTAAATAATCAACCTTTTTTCTACTTAACTGTAGCATTAACCTAGCA
This sequence comes from Lycocorax pyrrhopterus obiensis, assembly GCA_014706295.1. Lineage (NCBI taxonomy): Eukaryota > Metazoa > Chordata > Aves > Passeriformes > Paradisaeidae > Lycocorax > Lycocorax pyrrhopterus. Next base: position 55,866,481 of record JACSVZ010000015.1, on the reverse strand, counting down.
TCTCCCTTTGGTAAGAAGAAAACCACACTTGGCTGTGTTTACCATTACTGCCTACCTACAATATTCAGTGAAAGAAGAACTGAGCTCAGAACCTACCAAAGGCTTCTACAGAAACAACCTCTTCCACACTTCATAGGTAAAAATGTTTATTCATTAAAATAAAACATTTATTACATTCACATACACAAGTTTCTTTATAACATACATGACTTGCTGCTATCAAAAGTAGAGGACTGGTTAGGAAAGAATTCACTGCTATGACCACACAGGGTATAATAACCCCAATTTAATTGCTCTAAAGCACCCACCAGGAAGAAAAGAAACACAGACAGGAAAGATGACTGGAAAGAAAACTGCAGAATGTTGTGGATGACTGAGAAAAAATTGTGTTTATACACAGATATGCCCAACCAAATTGCAGAAGAGGAGTTCTTAGGAACAGATGAGTTGATCACAATGGCAATGTTTACACACAGATAAGAACACACCAAGGAAAAGGGAATCAGCACAAATAGATGACACATGACTGATGACAAATTAAAAAACACAACCAAGACAGGGTAAGGGGAAATCATACAGAAAGATAATAGGCATGGGATGTCACTTCCATAAAAACAGACAAGGAGATGGGAAACATATCTAAGACATCCACGAGATGCAGCCTTTTATGTTCATCTGGACAGCAATGAACCATATGAACATCCACTGTTATTTAACTGCTGCGACACTGGAGATGCAAAGGCAAAAGAAAATACCTGTTTAAACTTAAACAAGTGTTTAAAAGCTCTCTCTATTAATCTGGTTTAGAGCATGTAGGAAGACAGGTATATATGTGTTTACTTTGCAAGGCTTCTGCCATTAGCAAGACTCCCAGTCAGCTAACACAAGTTGAGACAAGAAAGAAGAATTTTAGGTCACATTATGTTGGAGTGTGACCAGCCTATGAAAAGAATTACACAAGATAATTTCTGCAACAGAGTACATGAGTTGTTAGCTCAGTCTGCCAAAAAAAAAAGGAAAAGGACCTCATGTTCATTTGAGCGCCAAGAACAAGTCATAAAGTGAATTAGCAGATACTACAGGTGGACATCAGAATAATGAAGACAAATTACCTACGTATTGCCATCCCATTTTGCCTGCTAACTCCTTCTCCTCCACAAACTCCTTGGCCTCAGTCCTTTTCACACCATGAATCACATCCTTCTCCAGTACAAAAGCCAATGCCTTTAACAAACTTTTTAAACCTTCACCTTTAAACTTGGCTGTAACTCTAACAGGTGTCCAAATAGCAGGGGAGAACAGAAGGCACTAAATGGCAGTCACACAAGTTGTTTTTCGTTGCCTTGCAGGAGGGTCAGCTGAAGTGCAGCTTGCTCAAGACCCCAGAGAGTATGTGGCAGAGAGAAACGCAGCTTTCAGCGCTGTTACTATTAAGAGAGCTAAGAGGGAAGAAAAAAGCTAAGAAGCTACATAAACAAAATACTGTCACATTAAACAAGCCAGTGATCTAGAATCCTACAGCCACAAAACAGCCTCCAGCAAATGGCTGAGAGAAACTGATAAGGCTGCCTTTTAATTAGCTGCAGGCCAGCAAATGTAATGCCTAATAACTTGCAGTCACAGAATAGACAATTGGTCTTTTGCAGGCAACTCTTTGAGTCACTATCTGCTTCACCACTTAGGGAAGAATCACACAAAACCCAGACTACTCTCTGAAATATCCTGAGTCTCCCAGGTGGGTGAGATTCCATACCTGAGCCATTCCAAAAGACCAGTACAACTAAGGCATTCATTCCTCCAGAGCCTTACCAGTTTTACTTTAGAGGCCAGGCTCTCCGGCAGTTTTGTTCGTAGCTGGTTTGTTTCTTTGAATGTAGCTGGAAATCCACTAAGAAAGGCTAAGTCTTGCATTAATACCAGACCTGGAACTTCTTTGTCTGTAGTCTAAAAAACAAGAAAACAGAGTATAAAGACCTTTTTAAACATAGAATAATTCTTATAACAATAATTGATCTAAAAGCTTTCACTTTTTACTACATGTGAGTTATGGAAAGAGAATAGCACAGAAGCTTTCTAAAAACGTACAGAATGTTTAACACATAACAAAAGCTAATCAACAGATTGTTAAAGTACATACCAAGTAACCCCTCCATACTATCTGTTTGCTGTTGTCTTTTAACATTCCAGAATGGGCAGCTTCAACTAGAATACATAAAATTGCAAATCAAAAACTTCTTTCAGAATAAAGTCACTTCTTTTCTATATTCTAGTAATCAAAAAATATTTTTGCAAATTAAAGATATTTGAATATTTATGGTGTGAAAAGTTGTCTTTATACATGGTAAATAATTCTTGGTGGTAAAATAAAGACCAGTGGTTGGACTAGTGGTCAGGTACTACACATTAAACAAAATATGAAACTCATACGTGCTCTAAGACCCTACTTATATTTGCTGAACACACGATTTTGTTTTACAGTTGGCAATCCTTTGAACAAGGGCAGAACTTTCTGCACATTATTCAAACTAGACTTCACAGCAATTAAAAGAGGATCTAAAACTAATCTTCCTCAATCTAAACCCCAGTCTCTTGAGATTATCAGAGCAACACAGATACTCAGATATCAAACCTGTTTTGCAATAGCCTTTTAAAGTACAGAACTCTAATCATCTGTAATCAGTTGTCTGGGAGGTAAGCAAACACTATCATTAATGTCATCATTTAGAGAAACAGTTTGAGGGCAAGAGAGACACTGAATGACTTGCTAAAGTCAAACAGAAAATCAGCATCAAAGTCAGTACCGGAGGAAAAAAACCGCAACCTTAGAACTAATTCACAGCAGCTTACTAAAATCTTGCTCTAGAAAACTGGAGACAAAGAGCTTCTTACCGTCCTTAGGGCTATCAAAAACAATTACAGTCACATTGGTAGAAGGATTTTTTGGTTTTGCTACAAAGAACATATTGTTAGCAGCTTGTAAAGCAGGATGAATGGACGGCAGGTCTTTCAGTGTGACGTTGGCAGGCAGCGCAGGATCCAGGACAAGCATGGGCACTTTGATGCAGTGTGTCAGCAAACACTCCAGCTGCTTCTCGCTACAGCAAAATACCAAAGGCATATTTAACACCTCTAGAAAATTTAAGACAGAAATCAGTCTTGGATGCAATGAGAAAAGTTTTTGTAAAATCTGATCAATTATTTGTAACATTTGCTGTAACAGGGGGAGATTACTGAAAGCATGCTTATCTTCCTGTCAGGCAAATACCTGACTGGTAGTGTTCAGTTCATTCCCACAACTGTTTTTTAAAAAGTTCCAAGATTTTCAAGTCCACCCACAGAAGAGACCTTATAAAAGCCTCTAAATAACAGAAGGACCAAGCCAAATGACCGGGACAGACCAGATCCTGCTGCTTCCGGGCAGCAGAGCCACAAGAGGGGTGGACCCTTCACAGACAATTACTTGCAGTGCCATGTATACAAATGGCAGGTGAAAGTAACATTGAACTTTTAATGCGTATCTACCTGGAGTTTTATGATTCAAAAGCATGAAAATTTTTCATGGAGCTATCCCTACATATGCATTCCAAACTCCAGAAACTGTTTTGTTTTAAGAAGCTCCTTCATATATGTCACAATAACATTACTTTTATTCAACACATATATTATCATGCTGTCAGCTCTTGAAGCGACATAGGAAAGCCTGCATAGGCTATAGAAAACCAAACCACTCCCCAACCAGTATCTGCTTTCACCTAACAATGAGCAGAATATAATTTATGCCAATTTATGCCCCAAAATCACAAAAACTCACCTCTTCTTTGTTGGTTCTGTTGCATTCTTTCCAAGGATTTCCCTATTACAAAGTTAAAACAAGCATATTAAATAACACTGAATTGACAGTTTTAAAAGAACTAATTTCAGATTGTTAATTGAGTCAGGGACACGTTGTCAAAGCACCAATAACCCAGATAAAAAGCTGCCAAGGCCTTGCCATTGGCCTTGCCAAGGCGAGCACAGGCTGACACTCGTGCCCTTCACTGCTCACCCCCATGCAGTGCAGAGCTCCAAAATGTGTGGCTGTGCTGAGAGCTGTGGCAGCAGGACTGTTTCTGCTACAGGAATTTACGGGGTTATTATTATGCTACTTAACAAAAGCGATGCTGATGTGAAAAACACTGGTAAGAAACCAGAATGAAGTGACCTGAAACTAAGTCTTGATTGTTTTGCCTAACATAAATATTCTGATAAGGTCTATGCAACAGTTCTTTTTGCAATAGTGGTCATTGACTTCAAAGCACATGAAAAACATTATCTACAGGGGAGAGAACCAGGTGTCCCTGTAGAGAGCAGACACAGTATAGACACGAGTCTTAACTCATAAGCTTAATTTCAACTTTCCAAATCAGTGTTATGGAAAAAGACAACATGTGTCTTTCCCTGCTGAAACAGGAATCACGGCATGAGTGATGACAAAGCTAAACCCACTAATATTAGCTATGTGAACTGGTAGGAAAATATTAGCATAAATCTGAAAGCTTTTCAGAGCAGAGACTGTCTATGTTTAAGGTCAATGAACTTAAAGTTCTACTAATATTTTCAGTGTTTAGGTAACAAAGAAAAGATACAGAATTTCCCTTGAGATCATACTGTCAGTTGTACCTAAATTGCAAGACATAACAAGCCAAAACTCAGATCAATCCACTTACTTGTGGATTTCTCATTATTCTGAACTAAATTATTATAACCCTTAAAATACAGACTTGCCCTTCCATTTATCACATTTACTGGCCAAAACAGATCATGTGAGCAGAGTTACTTATCAAAAACCAAATCAACGGTTACAAGATATTCTCCAAGGTATCTGCAGCAGCCTGTGTTTGAAGGCTCAGGTCAGTAATTTTGCAGAACTGTATAGCACAATCTACAACAACAAATGCAGAAATACATGTCTTTGCTTCCTCAGCTAAAGGCCAACTCATACCCTTATAACATGCATAAATTATTTTCCCATTTCTCAGTTTCAGTGTTCGTGAGACTACGAAACCAACTAATCTAAAAACAAGAACTTAAGAAACATGCTTAAGATTTTATGAAGCCTATTTATAAAAGAAATACCAGGAGGGTGGCGAGAGAAAAAAAGGGATGAATAGAGGTTATATATTTGAGGCATAGTTTTATTATTATCATTTACAAACTGAGTTATAGAAATCAATACAAAATGACATACACAATACACAGTTTTCCACATAGCATTTTACACATTCATGACAGAGCATCTTTAATTCTTATGCCTATCTCAAAGAATTTTCTAAGTAGACAGTACTTGACAGCTAAAAGTAGAACTGAAAAAAGGTTTTGGGAATAATCAAATGAAGAAGTGAGAAAATGTGCTTTGAATTTTCATCTTGAGTAACATGGGAAAAAATGACAACAAAGAAAACTAGTACAGCATTAGATTGCTGCTGTCAGCTAAAGGGAATAAATATATAAGATTATTACCTCATTATTTTCTGTTCTTCCTCCATCTGTTCCCTGACCTGTTGCAATTCTTTGATCAGTTCAACATCTGTGCCATTCACCCAGGTGTACACCACATCAATTGGCATGGGTAAACAAAGCCTACATAATTCAAAGGAAAGCTACATGAGCTGTTTAATATTACATTACAAGCGTTCATGGCATCCTACAATAGCAATTTCTGACTAACAACAGAAATACTTGGTGTCTGGGTTGCAAACAAGACAAAGCAAAAAGACTCTCTTTAGCTATATATAACATGTTATACACAATTATACACAAGCCTTTGACAAAACAGCACAGACATCAACCAAAAGGACACAAAGTGGTTTTAACTGTTCAGTAACTAAAGGAAATCCTAACTTTATGCTCCAAATTTCACTGACACCAACTCATGGCCGAACTCCTTCAAAACTATCAAATTTTTTTTCAAGTCAGTACCAGGACCCAAGCACATCTTTAATTCATCAACTACTTCAGACAGGACAGCATGAAGCATAACTTAAATCATACTTACTGTTATTTAATTGCACAGAGCCAGTAGATCTCAGCAGGACCAGGTCTCTATCCTAGGAACGTCTCTTAGATTATATTTACAGGGCATTTCATAAACCAACAATCTAATTTGGACACATGAATTCAGACTCCAGACACGGCAGACAAATGAATTCTTGACACAATCGAATATCCTGGAGCTGTTTCTGGAGAGTTACAGATTTCTTAGCATGCACAAGGCAGGGGTTTGGGTACATTTTTACTATTTTTTTTATGATAAGCTCCTCTCCAAGGCCCACAGCTTTGTGTCGGCAGGTACTTCAGGCTGCTGCCGTAGGTGAATCTCTGAGTCCCGTACAGCAGGAGGATATCCCAATTATTATTTTCAAAAGTTCCAGTGTCAAGCCATTTAATACCTTCCTAAACTGTAGATGGCCTAGCAAACACTGGAAAACATCATCATGTGACCCCATGGATCCCAGCATTAGAGAGGTTCAAAGGTGCTCCCTCTCCACCCACAGCATCCTTCCAAAAGCATCCAAAGAGAGGCAGAGCTTACAGGCAGGTATTTCATCCACCTTCCCTTGCACAGCATGCCACGCAGAGAGCTTGCACCCAGCTTCACTTTCTACTGGCTCAGACTCAATAACTGAAGCACAAAATTTGGTAAAAGGTCAGCCAGCAGCTCGTCACAGCACAATGGGCAGGAACATTTCGTACCCAATTTACCACTGTTCCTAACTGAGCTGTAACACTCAGAGGATAATGGTGCGTCATTCTGAGACAGTTTGAACATCTCAGCAGCAGTGCTGCCTTCCCCAGCAGCACCACCTAGAAAGTCTCCCACATCTGCAGGGGGCTACCCTCCTACTCAAAAAAAGTCAATTTACTGAATACAATTATCCTTCTAATCAATTATTTCACTTTTTTCTCTCCAGAGATGACTAGCTTCTGGTTCACTTGCAAGGCTTGTTTTGAACTAAAATGTCCTCCAGAGGACTAGAAATTCAAAGGCAGGAGCTTCCCCAGCTTTTCTACATTTGTTGTGATCAGTTAAATTACTGGTTTGACACTCCCTGGAATGCTACAGCTCAGGAAGGAGGGTTTTAGGTGGAAGCACCTGACTCACATCAGTGGATTTCAAAAATGCCCAACCTTCAGCCTTCTGAGCAAAGTGCAGAGCTTATTTACCCAGGCTTCACTGAAGAACCTAGTATGTCCAAAAGAACTCCAACTCTTTCTATGATGTGAGGCAATTTTTACTTCTGTGAAGCCTCTCTCCATTTTCCCATTCCCTAAAAGCGTGTCTCTATGCAGCAGCACATACACCTATGTAATTTCCTACACTATGCCACATACAGCCAAATGCTAGTAAATTCCACAGAGGAAAAGCACTTTTGGTCAGATGCAGGCACGTCAACTCAATTAACCCTGGCATGGCGAGCTCATTCTTCATTACCAGTGGCAATAGAGATAGACCAGTTAAAAAAAAAAAAGTGAACTGTTTGCAATCCACTAGTCTAATTTCTTAAAATTTATCCAAATACTCAATAAATTTTCTTAATGCACTTTTACAGCATACATTGTTTCAGAAAGTACTATTTATCAAATATAATAATAAAAACCAGATATCCCAAGTCAATTTGTTGTTTCCAATTAAGCAAAGTAGCACTGTTAAGACTGTACCTTTCTGGACTTGGCCAAAGCTTCTGGCTGGTTTCATGGCTTCCTAAAATATCCTGAGAGTTTATATTTTCAGAGGTATGTAGAGGAATTTTGCCGTAAAAAGATTTAAAATCAAAAGGAACAGATACTACACTTCAGTAGTATTGCTCTCAAACACTCTTTTAATATGCAGTCTTCTGCAAATTGTTGAAGTTCAAAGAAGCTCAAAAACTCTCTCTCAAATTCTGTAGCTGTGTTTCCTTCATATGGATTTATACATTCAGTCTTCATCAGAAACACCAGTCTGGCAAACAGGCTAAGTCCAAGCTGAGCTGACTTAATTTACTAAATACAGGCACCCTTCTAAACAGCTACTTCCCCTCTTTGACATGACTAACTTCTGGTTCACTAACAGATGTGACTCGAAGGTGCACTTTGATTCCAAGTGGAAATTATTTTAACACCTTTCTGCAGAAAATCATCACTTTGGAAAATTCCTTGGAGACTCCCAGATAATTAATTAAGGTGAGGTTTTACACTTTTCTCTTTCAAAAACTGTTTTTTACTTACAAATCTAAAAACATCAATAGGATCCTGCTTGAAGACAAAACCAGAGCCACCAGCTCCCCCACATAGGACAGCAGACCTGCCACTCTTGCTGGAAAGAATTTCCCATACCCATGATACGTTTACATAAGAGAACCATCGTCATAGCTGAGATTGTAGGTAGAAGACAAACTTTATTGTCTCAACATCCACTGTTGCTGAAGGACTACAGCAGATTTTGGATCTCTCCCAAGCTACCATATGGTGATCTGCAACCTTGCTGAGCCTCTTTATGGACAATAGAAGTGTAAGCTGCTCATAGTATACCTCCCAGCCCTCCAGCCTGTTCCTGCTCTGTAATTATGCACTAACAGTAACTCAGCTGTTCCATTGCTTTTCCTGCTCCCTGATTTGTACGTCTTTTCCTCTCTTCAGCCTCACTCAGCTCAGCAGTTAATGGCTGGCCAACCACTGATAGCAGTCACTTGCTGCACCCTACTGAAATCAGTCTGCACATTTAAAAAGCTGAGGATTGTTCCTTCACATCTTTCCATATATATTTGAGTTTTAAATACGACATCCTGGAATAGCAAAGTTACACTAAGTAAAGTACACTTACTGTACCACCTGCAAGTAGAGTAATAAAATGCAGTCCTCATCCAAAACATTCATGCATGCAACTCCATTATTTAGTTTCCTTTTCTACCTTTTTATTTTCATGTCAAAACTTAGTCTTCAAAAATGGGTTTGGATAATAAAGTGGCTTGGTAAAAAGTCCTGGAATTTCTACTCCACTCTCTCAAGCTGTTGTAAGGTAAGTAGCTGAGCAATGTAAATACCAAGTTTAGCAGCTGATGTGGCTACCTGAAAAGCACCACAGTTGGAATGCCAAGGGTAATTAACAGGAAGGAAAAACAGATTGCTAAACTTCAAGGCAAAACCAGAACTCTGCTTTGGTCTGGCAGAGTATACTGTTCAATAGGTGTAAGTGATGATGCCATTGTTTTTGTCTGATGAGCTTTTTAGTTTATCATCATAAGGAGCTTGCCCCCATACACAAATTTGCCTACATTCCACAGTGAGGTTTTTTCCGTAGAAGTTTACAAATCAACTGTTACACAAGAACAGAGAATTTTACCTGCAAAGCTCCTAGAGATCAACACAACTCAAATTCAATTGAAGGCCCATTAATATTTCCCAAACACCATGTAGTTTTTACTTTCCACAAAGCAGTACACCTGCTTAATTTTCCTAACCAACAAGCCTCCCGTTCTCCAATTCTTAATATTTTTCTCTAGCACTAAAGTAGGAACTGATTAAAATCACTGTACAAGATAGATTCAATCTGGAAGTCTACAGTCCTCAGTTTATGTGTAGCTCTATATGTTGCATTGACAACAGTCTAAAAAACTCCACCAAACCCCTACTGATGCAAGTGCATGCTGCAAGACAGGGTCCATTACTGCATTTGTGAAGTTTGACAATAAAAATAAATTGAACCCCTGACAACGGATGTCTAAAAGTAAAAAAAATGCCTAAAACTATGTCTCTGCAAAGACTTCTTGTTGGTATGAATTTTTAGAGGAAGTTGGTATCTGCACACAAATGTCACAGCAAACATCCCTGTTACTCCTGACACGAGATTGTTAAAGGCATATGGGTGAACTGGAATAATTTAAGCACCCATCATGAAAACCTTAAGCTTCTGATCAGGCAGCCAATAGCTCCTCACCAGGCTCTGGATGTTTTGCTCACAATCCACAGAAATGAACACTAGCAAAAGAGTGCTTTACAAAACCAAAACAAAGTAAGGAAACACTGCAGAAATGGGAACTGACTATATCTCCACCACGAGAGTAGGATTTGTGACTTTGTTTTGGAAAAAGTCAACGGTTTATAAAAACACTGCAGTTAATTATCACAAAGTCAGGCATTTTAGTACTGACAGGACCAAACTGCCATGTTTTACTTCAGTATGGCTAAAACATGCAAACATTAAGCTATTCATCCATATGGGCTGTATCACTCTGCTTTTATCTGTCATCCTTTGGAAAATGGGGGAGAGGAGCAGAAGAGGAGACTATAAAAGTTCATAGTATTCACCAACACCATGCAATGCACTTTTACAGAGTTATCTCACACCAACTAAAGCGTGACAAATCGATCTGATCATTTCTACTGTTCCATGATGCAACAAACCTCAAGGCAGATTAAAGCATCTGCTTTCAGGGCTAGTTTTTTTCCCAGTCAAGTGTATCAATATTAAGAGTCAGATGACACCTGCTTAGTAGCTTTCTTCCACCTACCAATTCACAGTCCACTTACTCCCTGAGCAACAGACCCCATGGCTATTCAGACATGAATGATGAAACCACAGGAAGTCACGTAGCAGTTAACACAACTGAAATAAATGACCAATTGGTTTCCAACTTGCTGTGAGAGATTCTCCCATGCACTCAGCTTTAAAAACTTCTTACTAGCTTTGTGACTTCTCTGCTAAATAATAACCCTCATAAGACATCACAGAAAACACAAGGTAACTTAAAAATAACTTCTCGAAACACTGAAAATTGAAATTTTAAGCAGATAGGAACAGTACTTATGTTTTCCTATCTTAATATGGAAAACATGTCATTCCCTCTCTTCATTGTTAACATTGTCACCATATTGATGTTTCATTAGAGACTGGATGAATTAAACACATTTAAAATGTAAATTTATTATATGACTAGAGCTTTCAAATGACAATCTTCCAAACTGGGACATTATGCATTAAATATGCAGTATATTCAAGCCACTAAATTTAAAAATTGCTGCAGCTTTAGAGCCCATACAACAAGGTTCTACTCAACAGTGCGTTACTTCAACAAATATATTTTATTTAAATATTTAATTAGACGGTAAAATGCGCAATACTGTCAAGTGCAGGTAAAGCTTACCGATTCTGAAATGATTTGCCAGCGACATTGTCTCTGTATGAATCAAACATAACATGATACTGGTCTCTACTCCACTCCAAGACAACCTGCAAAGAAAAAAACCCAAAATCACTTGATGTCACCACCTTCTAAAGTTAGATGTTTAAATTGCATGCTTTGAAATGTTTAACCACAACTGATTTCATTCAAATCGATCTATGCATTAATAAACAACTGAGCAGACCAAAATCTCAACTAAATTATGACACTGAGCCAGCAATCAGACCCAGAACTGAAGAGCATACTTAATTTAAACAAACTTTGCTTTTCTCTGCAACAAAGTATTTCACTATTTATGTACACTCTTTTTAAGCTACTTTTTATTTAGGTCACCTCCCCCTTGTCTCTCAGTATTTAACAGTTCAGGAATGTTTTCCCAAAACTGACACCTAAATCAAATATATTTTGATACAAGCAGGAAACCCTAACACACACACACACCCCCCCCTGCACAATTTCGCTCATCTTTCTTTCTATTCTCATACAGGACATATTGAAGTATACACGCCTCCAAAATCTGAGCTTTGCAAACAAACAGCCAGGAAAAAAACCCACAATTTTTCAACACTAAAAGTGGTAACTATGCTTTGACATCACAAAGAAGTCCAAGTATTTTGAGATAAAAGATATAAAACATACAGGTTCTCCTCTGAGATAAACTTGCTATGACATCTTTTCCAGTGAAAGTCCAACCTTGAAAACTACAGTGACATTTTGTGCTGTTTTAGAGTTGAAGGCATGGTGGCTTAATTTACTGGGATAAGTACATATTTGTATGCACTGGAGAGGGAAAAAAACCAAAACAAACAAATGCAAACAACCAAAACAAAACAAAATGAAAGGAAACCAGGAAAGGATAGTATTTTACTATAGTAGCTACTTTGATAGATCGTTTTTTATGATAGTTACTTTACATCACTCTTCCTAGATGTAAATGTTATTATCGCTTATTTCTTGTATTGTGGGAACTATGAAATATACCATTTCTCTAAGGTCACACTCAAAACCACAAACAAACCTTCCTCCCTCTTAAGAGGATACACATCTCTCTGCTCTCGCTGCCACTAAAGCAAATTAAAGCCTTCCACAGAGCAGGGAAGCTCCATCATGTGCCTGGGTGACAAGAGCACACACGCAATTCCTGCCAGAGCTGCAGACGGTCTCTTTGTAACCAAGATCACATCAGCACACTTCCATTCCCCTCACACAAAGGAGACAGATTGCCCAGGTAGGCACAAAAATCTCCTCCCTTAAATACCAAGGTCAGGAATAGTCTTAAAACACACTATTACACTTTTCTATGCATAAATCATTAAGTCCTTCTGCCAAATACCAGGTTTAATACAGTACACACTGGAAGTTTGTATCCGTGTGGAAACATTTGCTCCGACTGATAATGATGAAGTGACACACTGTGACTGATCTGTGTCTAGAAGAAATACAGAAGTATTTGAGTAAGAATATATTATATGAATAATAGGTCTCTCTCCAGAAGAAAAACACTAACCATTCCAGCATTTTTCTTTGTCTTTTGTGAAACTACAGCCAAAAAGAGCAGAGGACAGAACTCTTAGGAACGCATCAAGGAACAAAGTTAAAAACTCTTTCTACTTGATACATTTTTTCCCTGCAACTGTTTCCTCCTGACACATTGTGCATCGTGCAATAATGCCTAGAGGCTGTTTTGCTTCAACTTTACATACTGATATTATAAAACCACCAGGGGAACATCAAAAAACAAGGCGAGAGGCACCACCTATTAGGAGCTACTGTATCAGACAGATGATAACAGTGGCTCTGGCATGTTCTGGTCATAAAGCATCTTCCAAAGCAGAGCTACCTACAGAAGGATGGCCAAGAAGGGTTTATAACCAAACTGCCCTAATACTTAAAGCTCATCTTACAAACAGGGAACAGCATTGACTTAGACCTGGCTACCCTGTATGTTTTTGCAGAAATATTTCTGAATCCTGCTCAATGTCCTAGTATTTCACTGAGCTCAAGATTTTCCTTCAAATGAAGCTCATTTTCAGCTTCTGGCTGTGAGAACATTATTACCAGTCTCAAATTATTTGCCCTAACCATCCATTTTTACTCCACCAGTAATATTGACATTAGCATGAACCTAAGAAATCAGATCTAATTTTGCCTACTAGAACAAAATAGCTCTAGGGATGGGGGGAAAAGCAGAACTGCAAACGCTGTTCAGACACCAGGGTCTGATAAGCACGGCCTCACACTGCTTTTTATTGCTTCAGTTTCCCACAGATGGCTAAAAATGGTTTAGCTGTTAATTTCTGGAAAGATTTCTTGGTTTCATTTTCCAAACAGTTCTACATTCTTTTATCAGTTGCTGCCTTGCAGACTCTGCACTGAAGAAAAGAAGCATTTTCCGTTCCCACAACAGTTCTCAGAAGAGGTCTAACAGTGTTCGTTCTCACAAGCCTCGTCTCTCCTAAATCATTGAACTACCACTGTTTATCAAAATAAAAAGGCAAAAGCAAAATGCATGCAAACATCTCTTACCAGGCTTATCTACCACTCTTGGGGGAAAAAAAAAAAAGTGCAGGTGTTTCATTGGTGTGTTTTAGCTTGTTTTTTCTAAAAACATTGCTGGTCACTTTTCTTTTTTCTTAACATATAATTTGGAAAATCTACTCCTACCTGAATCTCCCAGTTCTTTTCTCACTCTCTAAATTGCATCTAAGCTTTCCAAGTAGCTTTTAAAGGGCTGGAAGCAGCAAACTAAGATTTAGGAGGAAACTCTGAGCAGTGATTTCAACTGATTCTCACCAAAATCAGCCGTAACTTAGACAACTACTGAAATATTTTTTAAAACCTTCAAAGTTCTATGATATCCTAAAGCTGGGTTTTAAGTCCCCATTCTGAAGAAATGCAAAACTGTGCTCAGTTTCACAGCACCAAGAAATCTGCACCCATCCAAGTTGATACTCATGTACAAACAGGTGCCTCTGAGTACTTTGCAATTACTTAATTTGCTGATGGCTTGGAAGTGTTTCAGGAACTTGTGGTACCCGCAAGACAGCAGAGATTAAGGACTTCATGCGAAGATGCGTTGGCATACAAAGTTTTGATTGTGCTACATCCAAAAGTTTCAGGTAATACTCTTTATGGGTCTTCTTTTTTTCCCCCCTGTATCTGAAAGAGCCCATAAAATTGGAATACAGAAGGGGAGGGAAAAAAAAAAAAGGGAACAACTTAGTAATCAGGAAATTCCAGTCTGTTTGCATTGAACACTGCAATCCTTTTAGACTGACAAAAATACTTGAATTCCCTGATTCCTTACTATATTCACAAACACTTCACTGAAGTAAGATTCATTTTTTCCTCTCCAGATCCCTTCACTGACTTACCAAATCGATAGGACAATGTGAAATGAAGATTTAAACGTACAACACATCCGTGTAAAATCACATCTAGAAAAAGTGTAATTACATGGCATCATTTACAAACTAATGCGGGCGAACGAAGTAACAAGTAGCGAGCAAAGCAGACTCTGCTGCGCAGCTTGGAGGGAGGATATATTTAACTCCTTAAACTCCGGAAAGGGGAAAGATTCTGTCGCTCCCAGTCGACATGTGAAGGTGGCATCCAGCACAGGCTTTAAAAGACTCAAACAAAAACACAGCACCAATAAGTCACCTGACGAGGGAAGTGGAAAAGAATTGCACAAGAGCAGCAAACACCAGCTGCCCGAGCACGCAGGGCTGTGACACCTGCTAGACCCCAGCCAACCCCCCCGGGGGAACACCCGGCGCGCTGCCACCGCCGGCGCTCCCCGCAGCCCAACAGGTGGGGACGGGGCGGCCTGGGGAGCGGGAGCGGCCGCGGGGCTGCGCTCCGGGATGCGGGCAGAGCCCGTCCCCGCGGGCACGGCGGGCCTGCGGCAGCGCCCTCGGCACAGCGCGAACGGGGCACCGCGACGGGCGGGACCTGTCACCCGCAAGGCGCCCGGCGAGGGACCTCGCTGCTCGCGGGACAACACAACTACCCGGCTCCCCAGAGGAAAAACAGCCCCAAACCCCCCGGGGCCGTGCAGCCGCGGGGCTGCGCCTGTCCCGCCGGCACCGCTCGGCTCGGCACAGAGGGAGGGCGGCAGGCGGGGGAAGGGGGGCAGCCACGCCGCGCCGGCGCGGCACCGTACTGACCTCCCCGAACTGCAGGGCGGAGACGATCATGAGGACGAGGCCCCCGAGGCAGAGGCAGGGCCCATACCTGTGCGACAGGCAGGTATAGGTCTGGCGCTGCAGGAGCTTTAGCAGCATGGCCCGCCGGCGGCCGCCGCCCCGCACGGCCCGGCCCGGCCCGGCCCCGCTCCCCGCGCTGCCTGCGCCGGGCGGGGCCGCCGGCCCAGAGCCCGCCCCGCTTCCGGCAGCGCCCGGCGCCGCCTGGCGGTGGCGGAGGGGCCGCGCTGAGGGAGCGGCTCCCCCGGCCCTCACGGCGCGGCGGCGAATTGGCTGTTCCCGTTGCGGAGAGGCGTGGGGAGGGCTTGTGGACATCACACAGACACAGCCGAGCTGCGTGCTGAGATTTCATTTAAGCAGTCCGTGCGTGTTTTGGCGCAGAAATGAAGTGCGGGGATGTGTTCATGGAATGGGAATCAGCAGACTAGAGAGGGTTACTGAGGGAGTTCTTCAAGAACAGCTCTTGAGGAAAAAACGTAACAAAGAACTAGTTATCGATCACCAGCTGACAGCACACTCTGGATTCTGCCATGAAGTTCAGCCACCTCCATAGGACTGATGTTCTTGGTATCGCCGCTGTCAAACATTGATCAGATGGAGGCGCCGCTGGTGGCCACAGCAGAGTGATGGGGTGTCATGGGCCTGCCAGAAGCCAAGCATTCTAGCACCTATCTCTGTAGTCTATCCCTGCATCAAAAGGTCTTTTAAGTATTTCTTAATACTCCCTGCAGTGACTTTCCTGAGTAATAAACATCATCCTTGTGATCTTGTATTTCCTGTGTGAAGTAACAGTGGCTGACCCTTTCCAGAACTTTGTCCCAGTATATTTACACAGTTGTGGTGTGAGAGGACTACACCTGGCTGTACTTTAAGAAATGTCCAAGAAAGCACAGCTCTTTGGCACATCTCTCCCAAGCCACTGAGCCCTTCTCCTGTTTACTTTTTTGTGTCACATTTTTTCTTTCTCCAGGGTGAGAGGAATGCTGATGTCAAACAGTTTGATGGGTGAAGGTATGGATGTTAACGTCTTTGAAATGGGTCTTAATGTCTCTACCGACTTTGGGCAGCAGGTTTGTTGCAGAGGCCCGACAATTTGGCTCCTGAAACAGACAAGGTCCTGCACAAGCCTGAACTTCTGAACTTTGGGGTAAAACAGTAGGTTCAATATGTGGTAGGCAGTTTGGGAAGGCTGCACCTTCCCTGTACCTCAGCCAAAGAGGAAAGGAAGAGGGAACCATGCGGCCGGGAGTTTAAGATAAAAGGAGGCTGCGCCTCTGAAACCTCGAGAGAAAAGCCTGCGGGTGTGTGCCCCAGTGGGCTCTCTCCCTCTGTTCGAAAAAAGTTGCAGGACTCCTTTGTCTCCTTTTTGGACATAAACCTCTGGCGTTTGTGGATTTTCCTAACAATGGGCCGTGGGACAGGATGGTGAATTCACCAGAATTCACCTGCAGAGCCTCAGAGCCCACCTCATAGTGCTGTATTCCTCCTCCTTGTGGTGTGTTATCAGCCTGATGATACTTATTTGGCCCTTCATGATAACCCAGCCTTCCAGTCTTGGTACATAGAAGACGCTAGCTAAATTTCTCTCCTGTTGTGCACAGCCAGCACTTTCTCCTTCACATGTTCTCACCAATGTGCCAAAGTATGACCCCAGGGGAATATAATCTTTACATATTCCCTCACGTGCCCCTCCTGCTCAAGCACCGTGCTATTATTATTAAATTATTATTACTCAGCTGTTATTACTGCCTAGCAGCATCTCTTTACCACCGCCTACAGCACTGTGCCGGCAGTACCGATGATGGCCTTGAATTCTGAGTCAGCATGCTGAGGTTTTCATTGAGAACTGAGGTTTAGCACACATACAGATTAGGAGAAAAAAACCCTATTTCTGGTCAAAAAGATCTATTTCTGGTCAACAATCCAGTGTAAATGCAGAAATGAAAGTGAATGTGCTGAAAAGATGAAGCTGAGAGACATATCACCAATGTAAAGCAGAAAACCTGTCAGGGGAAGCCGAATTACTTCAAGACCTGGATTAATAATTAAAACAAAGTGTGAGATGATACATTTATACAGACCAATAAAAACTTCCATATGACACCAATATGGTAAAACCATTAAAATTCACATAATCTTTACATTATTTTATAAAGTATCAGAAAAAGTATACCAGTAAACACAGAGATATAAAAAGGTGCTGAACAAATCATGATGGCACTATATCTGTCCTTTCTTGTAGAATACTTACATTCAAGGAATACACATTTAAACTGAAATAGGCGCATGAAAAGGGACAACCAGATCCTTCTAGAAAGACACTAAAAGGTTTTGACTTGTTCGCATTACAGAAATGAAGATCAGAAACTTACTTAAATTAAATGCAATACTGTCACCAGGTTAAAACAAAACAAAGGAAAACCCAAAGCAAACAAAACAAAGCAAAACAAAAAAAAAAGGAGACAAAACCATGTTCTGGAATATATTTCGAATAGGAATAGCAGGAATACCTATCAAGCCTTGAGAGACAGCCTAACCAGCTTGTGACAGGAAACACGACTCT
This sequence comes from Lycocorax pyrrhopterus obiensis, assembly GCA_014706295.1. NCBI lineage: Eukaryota > Metazoa > Chordata > Aves > Passeriformes > Paradisaeidae > Lycocorax > Lycocorax pyrrhopterus. Next base: position 55,848,512 of record JACSVZ010000015.1, on the reverse strand, counting down.
ATACTCCAGATGTTCTCCTAGGTTCCATTTTGCCATGGACTCATGCACTCTTCCTGTCTTCAGTCCATCCAAGGTTTAATTATTCCAGAGAAACAAGGTTGTTTAGTCAGGAGAAGAGGAGGCTCAGGAGGGATCTCATTGTTCTCTACAATCATCTGAAAGGAGGTTGTAGTGAGTTGGGAGTTGGTCTCTTCTGCCATGTCTCAAGTGAAAAAATGAGAGGAAATGGCCTCAAGTTGTGCCAGGGGAGGTTTAGATTAGGTATTAGAAAAAAACTGTCACTGAACGACTGGTCAGGCGCTGGAATAAGTTGCACAGGGAGGTATTAGAGCCACCATCTCTGAAAGTGTCTGGTTGTCACACTTGGGGATGCATTTTAGGGGTGATAATGATGGGTTGATGGTTGGACTGGATGGTCTTTAAGGTCTCTTCCAACCTTGATGATTCTGTGATTCTGTGAAAGGCATGGAAAATGGGTGAAAACAAGGCCACCCTCAGCTTGCTAATGAACAGCAAACTATTAAGGTACACGTAGCAGGTGCAGCTCAAATACCTTTTGAGACAATCTATCCAAGTTGCTGGGATTATTCTATGTCTGTCACTAGAAATCATTTCCAAGATCAAAACCAGGCACCAGATCAGGGGCCTTGTATTACTTTGCAGCTGTCTTTGTAGGCATGTGTCTGAAAGGAGCAGGGTTTAGGCCAAATTCTTCTGTTTTCACATTTTATCCGATGCACTGCTTACGCAGTTCTCCAGGTGAGAACTTTATCATTGCATCCAAGAACAGGATACTTAACTTTCTCCATTTCTCCCAGTCATTTTAGATGCAAATGAACCTAGATATTCTGCTAGGAGCAATAAATTCCACTAGATGTCAGGATATGTAAAAATTAGGCGCTGCCATTATAATCCAACATATACTTAAGGGCCTTGCCAAGTCATTATCCATGTAAACCATTGGGCTCTTGAGATAATCTACTTGACTGTTCTTGTATTTCTATTAACTCAAAGGTGCACGTAGCAGCACTCAACACAAAGGCATGTCTCCTGTGGATTATGATGTAATCTAAATAAGCTGTCAAATCGTTATAAACACACTTTATCTTGATCCTGACTTTCTGCAAGTTGCCTTCACCAACATTTTTTATCTCTTAGCTCTTAGAAAACTCTGAATTTTTGATGTTTTTGGACATAGAAGCTACTCTGAAAAGGAAAGTAATATCTACGTTCTTTCAACAGGAATGGAGATTCTGTAATGCTCAAAATCTTGAGGAAGGCAGAGCTTGTTACTGGACATGGTAAACCTGTCCAGTAGTAGCTCTTTCCAGGTCTTTTGCATTCTAATTTGCTGGGAAAGGAGAACAGTAAGAGCTAAATATCTGAGGCAACAGTGTAATTATCTTCAGTTGAGGCAGAAGACCAGAAATAATCAACCAAGAATCTCAAGTTTCTCTGTTAGCCAAGAATATTATTCACTGCACATTCCATGAATCTTGTTCTAAAGAAAAGAGAATTAACATCATCATAGGTTTCCTGTATTCATCTCTGTATGGTCTCTTTCATAAACATGAATTAATCTTGGAGCACTTCTGTGAGGCAAAAATTACTGACCACAAAGGTAAAGACAAAAATCAGCAAGTTTGATGCCTGTTCCACTTTAAATCTGAATTTTCCCAATACAGGAGATAACTCGTACTACTCTGAAGGCTCAGCAGTTCACTCTTAGGGATTTTGGTTTCCTTTGTGAGTGCTCTGAAATTCTGAGCATTCAGAGGTGTCTCGAGTCAGGCAAGAAAAAGTTCAGAATAGAGGGATAGTGACTCACCTGTGGAGAGTTTGTTTGAAGTAACTTGGCTATCATCAGAGAACAGTTTTGCAGCAGACACAGGGGCCAATTTATATTTGCTCATTGTATTTATGCAGTCATCATTTGTATTCCTGCCCTATTCACTAGGTAGATCTACAATAGATCTACTAAGAACTTTTTCTAAATCCTTGAAGTTCTTCTACACATCTGTGAACAGGTTTGCCCCATGCACTGAAGAATGGAGAGGAGGAAAAAAGCCAGTTATTTCACCACTCACTCTTGTAATGCACATGCTCAGAAAGATTAAAGTTTTCAAAAGCTCACATAAAAGCATCTAAATTCCTATTGATTTTAATGGCAATCTAGAAAACTGCCTAAATGTCTGTTCTATTATTACCTTTGTGCATTTGGTCTGAAGAGTCTTTATTTAGTAACATTTAAGGAAAGAAAAATGTAATAAAAGCTCTTTCATTAACATAAACATAACACAGAAATCCTAATTTTTCCTTGGTTGTCAATAGCTACCATTGAAGTTACAGCTCATCATCATGCATGAGTGGCACATGTGAGTATGCAGGGAAGCTTTGTCCTGTTTAGCAGAAGATGAATAACAGTGAAGCCCTGCTAGTGCAGACATCAGGGCAGGTTACTTGAGCTCCTGGGATGAAGCACAGAGTTGATGATCCACATTGAAAACTGTGTTGCCAGATTTTCACAACTCACATGATCTGCAGCAGCTGGGTTAAAATTAATGTGACATTTTGGCAGCCAGAACCTACAGCCCCTCTCCACAGCTCTGGCCCATTTCTTTCCTGCCAAAGCCCCCCAAAGGAACACTTTCATGTTCATTTACTATATTAACATACTCTTAAGGACCAGCTTCTCTAAGAATTTAAGTATTTTCTGTGCACCTAGGAGCCAGCAGAGGACTTTGTAGAGAGCTAGGCCCTAAAGAGCAGTCAAAACAAGCTGGTGTGCTTGTTAGTACTTTGAAGAGCTGCATGAGCACTTTCTATGGAAAGGAACTGCGGGATAATAGGGCCTTCTAGGACTTCTCTTCCTGCCACTCCACCCCCGCCAAAAACTATAATATCTACGCCTCTGAAATTTAAAGCAGTAGCCTTAGGCATACTGGAAGTAATAGCTTGGTATGGCACTGTGAATTTGGTAGTATCACTATCCATCAAATACAGTAATTAAATCACATTAGTCACTCAGAACATAAAAGAGTAAAAGACAGTGACTGAGCAGTGTTCTATCTTTCAACACATAATCTCGTTTTCACTCACCATTTATAGAGCTCTTAGCCTTTGGTGAGACTCAATCCCACTGACATTACCTCTAAAATAGATATTGAATATAAGTGATCGGTTTCTGAGAGACACTGTTAGACCTTGCTGCTGTGTCTTGTAATGGATTATCTCTTAATCAGTCTGCAGTAATTTTAGCCTCATGAGCAAATACATTCTAATTATATGCAGCTAGTGAGAGTTTTCACTTAGTACTGCAGCAAAAGTGGAGATTTTAAAGTCGTGCTCAGTATTTCAGTACTTTTGAAAACCCTCAGATGTTCAGCTTCCAACCCTCTGGACAGGTATGCAAGGAATGTTTATGACTTGTTTCTTGAAAATTGTGTTGATAAAATATAGGATCCTTTTTTTTTTTTGCTTCAGACCCCATTTTTCTACTGTCCCCCTTTCTTTACAGGAAAAAAAATTATCTCTTAAACATCAGTTCCTACCCTTTCCACTTCCTTTTTATTTGTGCAGATACTAGAAAGTAATCTGAGGAACATGGCTGGTAAAAATGAGGTATAAGTAAAGAGAAAACAGTAGTATCTTAGAAACAGATTAAAAAGCAGTGCCTAGAGAGCAAAGGACTGGAACAATGCCATTTCAAAAAATCTCTGAAAGTGAGCATCTAGATGCAGCTGAGGCAGCATGTGCACCTGGCAGCAGAATCAGATTTTCTAAGCATAATATTCGCCAACATTTTGCTCTGAAAGATCTGTTATTTCCTGCACACTTCAAACTAAAATAATAAATGCTTGCAGAAAGCCAGAAGAAACCTTTTGAAACTGTGCAGAATCTGGCATTTGCTCTTGGTTTTGGTTGGTTTGGGGCTTTTGTTGTTTTTGTTGGGGTGTTGGGTTTTTGTCCTTGGTTTTCTTTGTAGAAAGCCCTTTCTTTTTAAAGAGATATGCTCTTAGCAATGGTAAACTAAAATTTAAATAGACTGTGGCCTTCAAACAAAATCATATCTGTATGTCTGTTTCCAAAGTCCCTAATGAAGTGGATGAAAGACCCTGGAAAATCTCCCCAGGCTGTGATTTAATATATTTAATGTATATTAGGAAATATATATTATATGAATGTAACCTTATTTTCTAAATATTAAATTTCATAATTATTTTTGAAAATATATAGTTAGAGTTCATTATCTTTGATATTTAATTATCATTCTAACTAGAGTGGAATAGAATAGAGTAGAATGGAATTTCTCACAGTAGTCTAGTTTTATGAAATGTTGGATTATTCTGAAGAGTAAAAAGGTATTATTTTTTATTTTAACATTAGAAACACAGGGCCTTTAGTACACTGATGGCATTGTCATACGATAGCAATGGAATTTATGTTTCTTTTGTTAATCCTGCCAGGTTGCAATGGCAGACAGAACAGACTGTATAGATTTGATGGTTGGAACGGGCACAGTGGTCTTTTAAATCCACTCAGCAGCACACAGTAGAAAATAATGAAGGTGCTTTCAGTGAAGAACAGTGGTCAGTAAGATTTTGTGGCTGTATCAAATAACTTGTGCCTTTTACATCACAGTAGTGAAATGGAGGCTCAGAACATTAGAAGAGCATCTAATTTTGGTTAGTTAGCTCTCCATCATTTGGTATGGATCACAGTATCAGAAAGAAGGATTAAATAGTTAAAGGACCTCTTTAGGATGAACAATTTCCTTTGATGGTTGAAAATATATTTTTTATGTTTAAAAATGCTTAAGAGACTGCATAGAGAGTAGAGTGGAAATAATTGCTAAAATACCTTTTTGGGAAAGCCATATTAACTGTTGCTCTTCATATCCATTTTATTTCAGAACATAGAGACATAGAATCGTTCAGGCTGGAAAATGCCTCTAACACCATCGAGTCCAGCTGTTAACTGCTGCTCATGAGTGTGAAGGAGCTGGTACAGACAAGAGACAGGTATAGTTCACGATCTTTTCTCTGGGACTCCTGAGTTGCACCAGCTTTTCCTCAATCCAAAGTTTCTCAAACAAATAAGAAGCAGTGATGCTCCCACAGGTTATTGCAGTGCTCATTGCCAGCTACAAAGGTGAGTATTTGTTTATGCCTCATGATATTGATTTCACTGCATTTTTACTGAACAAGGACAATCCTTCTGCCTTTATTCCATATTATTTGTGGTCATAAAGGATTAGCTATGCAGCATGAACCTTTGGTATAGAAGAACTATGAAGGACATGGACAAAGGCCAAGAAAGGATGGAAAGAACAGTTTGTTAAAACTGAAAAGACAAAATTGGACACAATATTTAGGTTTTGTAAAACTACATTTTACTAAGTGCGTATGTTTGCTACATATATATCAGCTGGAATCACGCAGTTTCAACATAAAGAGATTTCACAATATTACCCTGAAGCACTGTCTCTGTACATGTATATGTATAGCAGCTCTCTCTGGCCCTGTTAGACCTTGCTGTCAGCTGTGGCCAGACACACAAGAAGGAAGCTCATGAAAGAAGCAAACAGTAATTCAGCCAGCAATGTGCAAAACGTGGTATACAGGAAGAAATAGTTGAGTGCCCTGTATTTAGCAATACAATGTGGTAAAGGTAGATTTTAATCTACCTTTAATCACACATATATTGTGCTGGCAAATCTAGATTAACATATGGAAATAGAATATGAATTTTCAGCAGTGAGTATTCCCCATTTTCAGGAGGTTTTTTTTTGGACGTAGCCACATCATTAGCCATTTCTGATGTTGAGAAAAAAGATATTTTGATAGCTTTTCCTAGGATTGATCAAATTCTCTCTGTTTAGAGTCTGATTCCTTTAATCCCTTTGCATTCTACTTTGACTCAGGTCATGAATTTCATTACTTTCTCTTAATCTTCAGCAAGCAACTTAGTGTCAGCTACTGTGTACCACTGAGAAAACTGCAAAGGTATTTCTTTCAGATGGCAAGGCCACATAAAAAGCTCCCATTTCACTTTGAATGATTTCCTTTTCACTAAAAATGTGCTTCTACAAAAATGTACTGCCAAAATTATCAAAATGCCAGAGCCAAATTCTCCCACTAGCTGCTTCAGCATGTTCACTACCTCATTTAGAATGAAGGATAACAAAGCCACCGAAGAATGGTTCATTTGCAGCTAAACAGTCTCTTTCTTGCCCTTTATATCCCATGTCAGCCAACAGCTCATGCACTCTGGAAACAAAGATTTCTCCCAATAAACATTTTATTTGAAAAAATATCACTCAAAAAGTAACTAAAAATAGACAATGGAGTAGTAAAAAAAAATGCATATTGAGAGCTAATCTTCTCTAGAAATTCTGGAATAAACGTTTTCACACTTCATCATTATTGCAAGATATTAATCTGTCCTGCACCAGAGGAAGCTTCTATTTTTTTTTTTTTTTGAGAGATGAAATTAATATATTTCAACCCAGTAGTTTGCTCTCTTCATTCTTAAGGGACCTGTCAACTTTTGACTAGTCCAATCTTTTTGACAGCTGAGACATCTTTTACCTGCATTTTGGTTAGATATTTAGATATAATCTAGCTAGCTACAGAGGGGACCCAAAACAAATGAGATGAATTAAACCATCTTTTAAACAGTAACACCTGAAAACTGCTTTATAACTAAATCACATTACCTTTTAGAAATATTAACATCATGCCATGAATGCCTCACAGTGTAAGATTTCATAGATGTTGTGAGTTGCTACTATTGCTATTCCAAACTTCGTGTCAGAAGTGAGAATAGTTTACACATGCTTTTGTTATTGAGAGAAGGTTACAGATATTGGCACGTGACCAAAGAGGAAGGAAAGAGATACCACAAACCAGTTTGAACTCTTCACACAGTAATCTGAAGAAGTTACAGGTATTGTATTTGATTCCTTCTGTAAATGCATTTCTGGGGCAACCTGTGTTAATAAACCAGTTAATAATGAGTTGTTAATAAAAATATTTAGGCATTACATTCACAGATGAAGGCTGCTTTTTTTCCTAGTGCTTGTGTGTAGCAAAAGATCTCAAGAAGTAACTGAACTACGTCTCTCTTGCTCTTGTTCCAAACTTGTATTGCTTACAATTTTCTTTTCTCACTTGTCCTTCCATCCTTCCCTCTTCCAGCAAGTTTTTTACCAAATCAGGGAAGTGAATGCTACTGTAACTATTCTGCACAGTTTCAATGTAAACACCATGCAGCGATATAAAGACCAACATGTTTGAGGAAGAGGAGTCTTCTAACTACATCTTTCATGTTACAGGTAATTTCATGATGAATGAATTTGGAAAATAGCCATGTGATAAAGAATACTCATATATAATAAATGTAAAATCCATGGAAACCAGATTTTGATTAAAGCAGGAGAAAAGAGGGCATAGAAGTACCAGCGGCATAGGCTATTTTAGATCTTTCATTATTATTTCCTTTACCTTCATATGTTTTCCACTCACTGGCATGGATGTTATTATTTGCACATCTTGACATACCTATTTTTCTAATAATTCTAACTTGAAGGAGTCTGACCATTTTGTTAAATGACAGAATCATAGATTCACATAAGGGTTTGGTTCAGGAAGGACCATAAAGATGTCCTAGTTTCAACCCCATTCCCATGGGCAGGGACACCTTCCATTAGACAAGATTGCTCAAAGGCCCACCCAGCCTGGCCTTGAACACTGCCAGGGATGGGGCATCCACAACTTCTCTGGCCAACTTGTGCCGGTGCCTCACCAGCCTCAGAACAGAGAATTCCTTCCTAATATGTAATCTAAACCTACCCTCTTTCTGTTTATAGCCATTTCCCCTTGTGCTGTCACTACAGATCTTGATAAAAAGTCTCTAGCTGTCATTCTTCTAAGCCCCATTTAAATAATGAAAAGATGCAATGTGTTGTCCCTGGAGCCTTCTCTCCTCCAGACTGAACAACCTCAGCTCCCTCGGCCTTTCTTCAACAAAAAAGGTGCTCCATCCCTCTGATCATTTCTGTGGTCCTCCTCTGGACCCACTGTAACAGGTCCACGTCTCTCTTGTGCAAGGGACCCCAGAGCTGGATGCAGTACTCCAGGTGGGATCTCACCAGAGCAGAGCAGGAGGGCAGGATCACCTCCCTCAGTCTTCTGATCATGCTTCTGTTGATACAGCCCAGGATACACATAGTTTTCTGGACTGCAAGTGCACACTGTCAACTCGTATCTAATTTTTCATCTAAAAAAATCCCATGGAGCTAAATTAAAATCCATAGTTATTTTATATTTTTATACTGCTAGGGTTTTAATATAACTTATTGAAAGCAAAATAAATTAAAACACATAGACCTTCTTTGAAATATCACACTAGTGTTCTCAAGTCCAGGAAATAAAATGACTCCTCCCAAGTTTGTGAGTAACCTGTATTTTCTACTCCGTGCAGCTTCTAATGATCTTTAAAGAACATACTATTGCTTCTGATAAAAACCGATTAAAGATCACTGCTCAAATTATGTGTTGTTACGGACTACCTTCTACAATAAAATTATAAAGAAAAAGAAACGTCACATGAGCTGCAATAAATGTTTACATAGCAACAAAGAGCCTTTGCTAGTGATCACCAAACAGTGAGTTGCCACCTGCTTGAGCCAAACATGTGTCTTTTTCTTTCACTCCAAACAGTGTTCAGGCACTTCGAAGTCATGTGAATAATAGAAATACTCAACTCACACTTACGAGTAACTTATTTACTACTTACAAAACTAAAGGAAGTACAAAGAACTTGCAGAACTGTGGATGGAACATTTTTCCAATAATGTGACTTAAATGTTGATGCAGTAAAATAAAGTGAATTCTGTCCTCTTTCTGCAAGGCATCAAACCAGAATACTAAATTACTGACACACAAAAAAGTAAAATTCTACTTCTGTAAATATAATGAACATCAAGGTGTTTCTGCAGTTTATTTATTTACCAAAGAGACTAGATTTATTTCCTGTATAGTATTTCTTTAATTTTCTGTTTCAAGAGGAAAAAAACCCAAGATGCCTGATATTGAGGCATAACTAAACAGAATTTTTTAAAACGACATTTTTAGACAGCTCAAATATTAGTTCTCTTCCATTATTTTTACACCTTTAACATAAAGAGAAATAAACCAGTTCTTTCAGTCAGAAATCTCTGTCACTCAAAACTACTAGAAGACAGATTAGCTATGGAAATATGAAGTACGAATTTGTGGTGTGGTGTGAACTATTACGTTCGATTTATATATTAAGAACATGAGCAATTTGCTACTGCCAAGAAGAAGGTTGTAGAGTACCTCCAGTCTTTGTGGTAGAATAATTTTTTTATTACTTTTCTGTACTTGCATTAAGATATACTGTCCCTAGTCCTTTTATTTCATTTCTATCTCCTTCCTAACACCTTCAAAGGCATGCCAAGTACTCACCTTGTGTGCATCCACCACAGGGAATGTGCACCGAAGGCAAGACTCTCAATACATTCTCAGGGAGAGAGGCAGAGCATTCACATGCATTCTTTGTAGCAGAATGGTGTCCTTGAGTTCAGATGTTGGTTTGGAAGGCAGATAACTACAAACAGTCGAAGAAAACAGAAACAACCTTGACAGATTGTCCATGGCTTCAGGTTAAACCAAAGCGAAAATGCTGAACACAGCATGATTTGGAATTAAACAGTGCTTTCCTGTTAATCATGTGGAAAAGTGAATCTCACGGAAGATTTGCAAATCAAGGCTACATTATGTGTTTGAAACGAAAAGTCCAAGGCGGCTGAGGTGTGTGCAGAACCCCGTAATGGGACCTCCACAGTTTCTGACCCGGTTTCCGTGCCCCCACGGCCGTCGACCTGCAAAGAGCCGCTGCACTCTCACACTTGACCCCTTTTTTAACCTTTTTAAAGACAACTGTGAAGGCACAAGCCGCCGGCACGACCCGCAGACCCCGGCGAGCACTGCCCGGCAGCATCTCACCGCCCGCCTCCCTGCCCCGACGGGGCGTGTGCGGCCCGGAGAGCCGGCAGCGACCGGGACACGGCTTGTGGAGAGACTATCTACAGTCAGAAACTCTCCGAAGCGCTTCAGGTGCCGGCAGCGGTGAAAGGCGAAGGGGCCCACGGCTGTCCCTGGCTCTCCGCCGCCGTCGGGGGCGGGGAGCGCCGGGGAGAACCGAAAGTGAAGGGAAGTGAGCGCCCGGCGGGGCATCCCCGGGGCCGCGGGAGGCGCAGCGCCGCTGCCGGCGGGGACAGAGACGCGTGGGGGAGCGCGAATGCGCCCCGCGAGTCCCCGCTCCCGGCCCGTGACTCCAGGGCGCTGCCGCCCAGCTGCCGGTGCCCCGGGCAGGGCAGCCTCCGGCGATGCTGTGCTGCATGCCCGGCGTGGCTTTCGTCCCCGCTTTGCTCGTCAGCTGGTCCTCGGCCGCCTTCATCATCTCGTATGTGATGGCCGTGCTGGCGGGGCACGTCGAACCCCTCGTTCCCTACATCAGGTGAGGCGGGGGCGCTCGGGGAGCTGCCGAGGTGCGGGGCTTGTGTGTGTGTGAGTATGGGCCGTGTCCTGAGGGGCTTCCCGGAGCGAGTGCGGGTTCCCCAGGGGAGAAGATGCAGTGGTAGCGGGTCCTCCCCGTGGCAGGGGGACACGCTGGGCACTCCCGGCACCCATCACACCTCTAGTCCCTCTGAGAGCCACAGGACACTGGAGCCGCAGACGCTGGAGACACGATGGAAAGGACATGAAAGTTTTCTTCTGCAGCCTGATCCTGGAAAAACTTTAGTACGACACGGTGGAAGTGTAATTTTGTTTGTATAACTCCAGAACTAGGCCAAAGTGCACCAGATGATGACAGGACTTGAAGCCCTGTGATGGCTCTTGCAGTACACACATCCCCACAAACTTGCATTTTTTGTATTTCACTACAGGACCAATGGGTTTAAAAGACTTCCAAAGAGATGCCTGGCATCTCTTTTCTATAACCTTAGTAATTTAACTGCAATTCTGTGTAAATCATTCTTTATGCATGGCTTATGTTAACATTTAAATCTAAACTATGAAAATGCTAGTATTTATCTCTCAATAGATTAAAGGTTAGCCAGAAATCCAAGAGTGTCTCTGATATACAGAAGATCTAAACAAGGTTTTAAAATATATCTTTCAAGATACATATAGACCTAATTCCTTGAAGGACTTTTTGGACATGCATAATTTCAGAAGACTGCTAACCTGATTGGCACACACAAGAAATTTTGATTGAAAATTAGGGTTTGTCATCATGGGCAAGAGTAAATGACACCACAACCCACAAGACAGCTGAGCTTCATTCAAACAGAGCCAGAGAAAGTTGGGCTTCATGCTTATATTTGCAAAACTTTTGAAGACTCTCTGCACAAATCTGGAAAGCTCTTGGAAAGCCTCGTTCTTGTACTTGAAAAAATACCCTACTGCTCATCCTTGATTACATACAAAACTTTACTGACACAAAAGTCCTTGTGATCAGTGTAATTTATCCATTATTAACTAACAAAAAGAAAACATTAAATGTCTACATACTCTAAAATAACCCAAACAAAACAAAGACGTAAGAGGCTGCACCAGTGATTCCCACTCACATTTCAGGCACTCTGCATTTACTAGTAAAGTTTTTTAAAAGCCTTGTTTATGTTACATCCTTTTAACACCACATTGAGACTAAGGATATACACTGACTTTTGGTGAAGAATCTGCAACGATTCTAAAGGCAACTGGTCAAAGCATAAGAACTTCATAGAAAATGCACTTGAGAACAATACAAGGTTTCCTTCTAAGTACTCAGGCCAATAGTCATACCATGGTTCATATTCTTAATTTGCAGGTCATTGCTTTAGCCTAAGAATCTGAATCATGTGATTGAGAATGTGATTTAGTAAAACTAAGAGTGATTAAAAAGAGGAAGAATGTTGCAACATTTCAGTTGTGCAATATCTTAAAATGAACTATAAAAATTAAACAGAGCTCGTATGGGGAAATTCCAGTTACACAAAGGAGAAGAATATTGACAAACTTTAGTTCAACATTTCTGTAATTCGTATACACATTCCCCGAGTACTCTGTGTATGCCTTGAATTAACAATAATTTTATTTGTCTACCATGTAGCAGCTGTCACAGTGAGAGGCCACACCTATATTTGTCATTAAGGCTGTGCTAATGTCTCATCAAGTAAACCATATAAATACATTTCTGGGCAGATAAAATGAATATGATTTTGTGTTTTCTAGCAGCTAAATCCTAAAATATGACAAAGTTGTGCCCAAATTAGTCCTGTTACTCATACTACTCAAAATCTCAATCAATTTACATGTGCTGGAGTGGCTGTTTGCTGGTTTGAATTCTCAGTGAAAGAGTAATGGGAATTTTCCTGAAGGTATTTCCTACCAGTTGGTACCTCTGGAGAAATCAGAATTCCTGTAGGTAGAATAGAATCTTCCTACTTTTAAAGTTTGGGACTTCAGTTTGAAGAGAAATAGTTTATCATGGCTCTGAAGAAAATTCAATGATGAGTCCTTTAGCCCTAAAATATTTATTCCTTGTCTCCTTCACCTTCCTGTCTTTCCACTCTTCAGAAGACTGTTTGTTTTTAAAATTCTACTGCATGAGATGGTGACACAAATGCTGTCATTTTCATACAGGGTTCCTCATCTTTTCTGTGGTGGTCGAGCTCACCTATACACCAGCCCAAATAAGTGAGCACATTTTTGTTTCAAATATGCCATTGGCTTTTTTCTTTTTCATAAAAAGGAAGGGACTGTCACCAATACTTTTTTTTTTTTGCTAATCTTTTTTTCCAAGGCAGCAGACTTGAAGAAAAATAAATATGAACCCAAGTCTTCATTTAGCTTCAGGGATTTTTTTTATGGAAAATACAGCATTAAGAAGATTGTGTCCTTAAAAGTCCAGTGCAGTACTTTGTAAATACATTGTAGATGTGATACAGTATTCCTGGTATGAATTTTCTTTAAAGCATAATCTAAGACTGTTGAGTTTAAAAATCCACAACAGCAAAAATCACCTATAAACCTTTAGCTTGAGAAAATCTTGTTAAAAAATGGAGTTCAGTGCAACTTCACGTTATTTGGATTGCTCTTATGATGTGTTCCAAGAACTTCAAATGGATTTCTATGTGTGTGCCAATTCCATTCTCTTCTCACCTAAAGCCCTTCAAAAGCTTTGAAGTGATTACAGTCCTGTACTTACCACAGAGCAGTTTCTGATTTGAGAAAGTCCTTGAAGGTTGTCACAAGTGGCCACTTTTTAAATGGACTCCTTTGTCGTGTTAATGAGAACACTCCAGAAACAAAAGGAAAAGATGAAGTTCAAGGTTTAAAAATGGGCTAAATGAAACACGCATTAAGATGATTTTCAGGTGTTTCAAACAAACAGAAAAGACTTAATTTACTGTTTTCATCAATTTCACTATCAAAGAGAAACAAGATTAATACAGAGTACAAGCTGGAACAAGTCTTCCGAAAGCATTACAACAAGAAAATTCAGGTGAAAAGGGATTCCTAATGCCTGAGAAGTTGTTAAAACTTGTCTAAAAGCCCAGTTCAAACTTCTGTGGTCTGAGAATTTGGAACCAACCTAGTAAAAAGAAATATATAAATTTTATCTATTTTTTTTTTGCATCAGCTTTTCATAGAAAAGGATCCTTCCTTTAACCTAAGCTTCCTCTCGTTGTTGATAAATCATCTTAGCAACTTTTGCTACACAAGTCCTTCTGTAACATAGAAAGGGTTGGAGAGAAAATATGAATTTCTAAAATAATCAAGTCATTTGAAATGGTCATATTCTTCTTTCCTGAACTTAACAAAATTGTCAAAATCCTTGAGAGTGATTGCTTAAGTAGAGAGTGCTTTCTCTTTTGGGTGTTGAGAGCATTCATGCTGAGGTCATTTTGGCTGTACTCAGTGGTAGCTTCAGAATCTTAGCACTGAAACCTAATCCAGCCTCACTGCTGGGATGAGGAGTATTCAACTTCTTGAATTACATTTTAAAAAAATCTCTAGCTAGTAGCTGCTTTTCCCATCATACACAAAACCACAGAATCACTGTGATTCATCAAATGATTAGGTTGGAAAAGACCTCTGAGGTTACTGAGTCCAACCTATGACTGAACTTCATCGTCAACCAGACCATGCTACTAAGTCCAGGCTTTCCTTTAGTATTTTCAAGGATAGTGACTCCATCATCTCTCTGGGCAGTCCATTCCAATGCCTAAACACCCATTCTGTGAAGAAATTTTTCCTAACATCCAATTTAAATCTCCCCTGGCACAACTTGAGGCCATTTCCTCTTGTTCTATTTCTTGTTACCCAAGAGGCTGATCCCCACGTGGCTACAGCCTCCTTTCAGGTGGTTGTAGAGAGCAATAAGATCACCCCAGAGCCTCCTCTTCTCCAGGCTAAACATTCCCAGTTCCCCCAGCTGCTCCTAATCAGACTTGTGCTCCTGACCCTTCCCCAGCTCCATTGCCCTACTCTGGACATGCTCCAGCCCCTCAATGTCTTTCTTGTAGTGAGGGGCCCAAAGTGACAACAGCACTCGAGGTGTGACCTCGCCAGAGCGAAGAACAGAGGGACCATCATTGCCCTGGTCCTGCTGGCCACACTATTGCTGATCCAGGCCAGGATGCCATTGGCTGCCTTGGCCACCTGGGCACAGCTGGCTCCTGTTCAGCTGCTGTCAGCCAGCAGGACCAGGTTCTCTTCTGCTGGGCATCTTTCCAGCCACTGCTCCCCAGCCTGTAACACTGCCTGGGGTTGTTGTGGCCAAAGAGTGGGACCCAGCTCTTGGTCTTGCTGAACCTCCTACCACTGGTCTTGGCCCATCAATCCAGCCTGTCCAGATCCCTCTGCAGAGTCTTCCTACCCTCCAGCAGATTGACACTCCCACTCTAGGAGAAAGGTTTGTTCTCAGAATCTTTGCTCAGTTTCCACTAAACTTTGGCATTAGCTAAAACCCTTATGTGTTTACATTTCTGACAGTAGAGTTCTTTGGGCGCCTCTGTTCAAACGCACTATCCTACCTCTTGGTACTGCCTAGTAACAGGAAACTCAGCTCACACCCAAATTATGTAAAGATTCAAGAGCTAGATGTTTTCCATTGGCTTGACCAACAGAGCCTGATCAAATAGATACCAACTGGCTGTATGTTCAACAAGAAAAAATAGACATCAGAGAAGAAAAAGTAGTGCAAAGAGGTAACAAATCATAGTACTGTTCTTTCAACAGAGAACTCACCTTCTGTAGAAGAGCTCTGCTTGAGACAGCTTGAGCCCACATACTCCCAGGAGTGTGTTCATTCTGTGAGGAAGGAAGGGGCATTTCCTGGGGTGGGTGTTTGCACATATGTAGGGAAAACAGGAAAAAGGATTCTGTGGTGAAGGTGATCCATTTTCCGCACAACAAACATTTTGTATATGGACATTTTTCATGTATATATATATATATGCATGCATGTACATATGTATATAAATTCTGTAGATATTCTCACGCTCATGCTCCCTCTCTCTGTCCCAGTGAACTTCTAATTATCCCCTAAAAGGGTGAAGTGTTTCATCAGAAGAGACAGCACCTTGGAGATAGAGCTCTCTTAAGCTGTATCTACATTAGTAAATTAAACAGTTGCTAGGAACACTCCTGGGCATTGGAACACAGTTTCTCTCATAGGGTAAAGTCCTTTTAAGGAAGTTAAACCCAATTCTCTCACATCTTAAGATAGTGACTGCCATTAGACATATTTTGCTCTATCGCAGTGTTAATTCAGCAGATAAAAGAAACGTCATTTCTAAAATGTCATTTATGTAATCATGTCATTCCTCAGCAAAGTACAGGTCTGTCACATCTTTGCATATTGCATACAGAAAAAGAAGAAATATAGTTCAAAGAGTATGCTTTCAAGATACGCTTTCTTTTTGAAAAGGAAGATTCTCTACTACAAATGGAGGCAAAGTGTGCAGCAGAAGATGAATTGCCTTACACACAGCAGCAGTTCACCCAAGTTATATTTCTCTTGGGATTTTAATTGTATGTCTCATTTATGTTTCACAGGTCTCAATTAACTTTTAATTTCTCTCTCTTCCTGCTTTAGCGACACTGGAACTAAACCTCCAGAGAGTGGTGTCTTCGGTTTTATGATTAATATTTCAGCACTTTTAGGTAGGTATAAGCTATTTGGGTTGATCAGAATGAAGAAATGAGAATTAGTGAAAGCTGCCTGCTTAAATTGCAGAAATGTGTTCAGTATTCTGCAGAAAAACTACTCCACAGCCAAATGGCAGTATCAGGTAGGTGTAAGTGATACCTGGAGAGTCAGGTCCTTAGGAGCAGTTAGTGCAGGCTTAGAGGCACTTGTGTCTCTTCAGAGCACCTCATCAGTGCAAAGTAGTCAACATGCTGGAAATAAAAGTGGAACAAAGATGGCATAATTACTCTGCAAAAACTCTGATATAGGGGAACTTCAGGTTCTAAGATGACACAGCAAAGGGAAGAACAGTGTTGAAGCAACACCTGGTTTTCTCCGCAACGTGCCTACTTCTCTACAAAATGACTGATGTGAATCAGGAAGTCTGTCATCTTCTATTGTCTTTTAGAGGATGGAGGATCAAGAGCTGTGTACCTCTGTATACATGCAGTAATTATGGCCTTAAGGCAAAGTCAAAATCATATATTTTACCTTTTCTAAGGGCCTCTTTCACTCACACTATCTTGGTGTGTTTCGTGTAACCTCATAGTGCCTGGGCAAAGTTACCTGATTAATTTTTCCAACTGTAGATAGATTGAAACCATGTTCTGTGTTATGGAACTGTGGAATCCAGTCTACAGCTTATTATATCCTGAAGAACCATGATTTCCTATTTCAGTTCAGATGTTTGTCAGGAGTGAACTGCATATTAAGGTCACGCATGCGGTGACTCTGCAAAAAGGAATTAATTTTTCAGACCATCCATTATAAGGAGATGTAGTTCTGGTACAAGACTGCATCTCAGAGAAGAATAAAACCTCCCACTTGTAGCTTATGGTTCTTATCTCCCTGTAACCTCTGTTCCTAATGTGGAATGGCAATGCCTCTGTGCCCAAAACACACAGGAGAATGGGATTTAAATTAGTGTTTTCCTTGAACGGATGTGCAGTTAGTTCTAGATAGCAATAATGTGCAATTTTAAGATGAAGATAATGTTTAAGTTCTACCTGAAAGTTCAGCTGAAAATCACTACCTTTCTTCTTCATTCCAGTAGAGGTAAAGGTAATATTATTTATTGTATTGTGCTTATAATTTTATTCTGCATGTCATGTGTTACAGGAAAAGGTGTTAAAATGTAAGCAGTATATGACATTGAATGTAACACGTATTTTTTTTGTTTTTTTCAGCTGCAATTACAATGTACATCAGATATTTATTAATAGAGAAGCAAAATGAGACATCACACTTTGTTAGGTCTTCATGCAATATGTTTACACTATGTATTGGATTGATGGGCTGCACTGGAATGGGCATAGTTGCAACTTTTCAGGTATGACCATAAATTTCGTAACAAAAATGAAAATAAGATTGTTTTACCATTAAAAATTTCAACTGGATCACAGTGATTAACGTTATCCCCATGTGGATACTTGGAAAATGGAGTAAGAATGCCTTTCTTGCACTTGCCTTTTTTCATTAGCTTTACAGTGACAGATTTGTTTCCCCATACACGAGAATTTTTGCTTAGGCAGTTATGCCATTAAGGGGTTTTCTGTGTGCTTGTCTTATAACAGGTCTGTACTATATGGATTTTTTTTGCTGGAAATTTTTACTATGAAAATTTGACTGTAAAAAACTTTGCTATTCTCAGTTTAGTTCGCTTATAATCAAGCAGGGCAGAATAAGTCAGACTACCAAGAACATCTGCATTTTTGACTGAATGATGGCACACTCACTAGCAGCATTTTCTACAGAATAAACTAACCTTATCTGACAGGTTAGAACACTGAGCACAGTATCAGCCTGTTCTTTTGAGTCTGTAGGAGATGGCATAACAACATGTTAAATCTTTTGATAGAGACATACAGAACTACTGCTTACTTTGCCAGAAAGGGTTAGACATCTCATTACAGATCAAAGTCCACCCCTCGGTGTCTGAAAGAAAATTCAATAGAGAGAAAAAATACTGAAACAGATTATTCGTTTTACCTTTTCTGGTGAGGAAGTGTATAATAGGGTAGATTCTGACACAAGTATTAGGACAATTGCACTGAAAGCTTCAGCCTAGAATCAAGTTAAATTTAATTGGCAGGCAGTTTGAGATATTGCCTTAAAATCTGTGGAAACAGCTACTTTATTTCTTTTAAAGGATGGTCTAACTTGGAACATTTTGTTAAATATTATTGTGCTCATATAGTGACATGATAACATACAGAGAAAATGAAAATAGAGATTGTCAAGGCTTCAGCAGCCAGTACAGTTTTACATGTAATAGACATGGTATTTTCAGATAAAGAACCCCTCTGCCTTAGGATGATAATTTGCCCTTTTTAGCTTTGCATCCAGGCAGTGTGCATGGATTGCAAACACCACAGGTACTGCAGTCTATTTTAATCACACTATTTTAATTCTAAATGTCTCTATTCTTATTGATAAGATTTATATGTGGCACAAAAAAGAGCTGCATGATGCCTTACTGAAAGAGAAAACAAGCTCAGCTTCAGTAAGGAAAAGACAAATCAGGAAGGCAAAAAAATTTGTGAGAGTCAGGGAAGCAGAAACTTTGATCCTAAAGTTTCCAAAGGAGTTCCTTGACAGTTTTAATACTGGTTCTTGTCTAATCACTGTTGTGTCTCATTGCCATTTATTGTCCATAAACTCCTTCCTCACCTAATTTCTATTTCCTCTGCTCTGACCCTGCGTTCCATGTTAAGTGCAGTTTGTAGAAAGGGTTCTGAGCACAGTAAAGATCTAATCTAGCTAAGCATCTGATCCAGCAGATTTTCGAGCATGCTTAATTGCCCAGGAAGCTGGAAATGATGGCTTGCAAGCCTTCACTCTTTTCACTGTATATGTACATCTAGTGAACAGTTGTATAGTAGCAATACATTCCTATCCCCATTTGCCAATAGAATAACTGAGACATGAAGAGGATGTGAGATTTGCTCAAGGTCAGGCAACTGTTTCAAGTCAGGAGATCAAAGCAAAGCTGGAATTAGAAATTGTTTCCTTAGTGTTCAGTCTAGTTCCTCTAATCAGTATGTCATGCAGAAAATTTACACACATGTGCACTGCCTGCTAGTTTCTTCAGATAGTAGCAGCTAACCATTGTGCTGTTTCTCTTTCCAGGAGCTGGCTGTTCCCAGTGTCCATGACATAGGAGCTTTGGTGGCATTTGGCTCGGGTGTTGTATACATTACACTTCAGTCCATAATCTCTTACAAGTCCTGCCCACGATGGAACACTTACTTTGTGTGTCACATAAGGATGGCCATATCTGTAATATCATGCATTGCTTTCACTGCCAGTATCCTTTATGGTGTGTCCCATGGTTTTCCCTTTCTGTGTTCATGGTTTTCCTTTTAAGTTAAATCACTGCTGATAAAGAATAAAAATGAGGTCACACTCCTTACTTAGGGCTCTCTAATATATATAATATAGCATATTGAGACACCATTAATAGCAAAAGATGAGTTTTGGGGCTTCTGAAAAGCTTTATCTCTTAATTCAGTGGTATATTTAAAAGCAATGCCCCAGTGTTCTTCACAGAATCATACACTAGTGAAGCTAGAGCAACTTTCCAACCTCCTTCACTTGAAGGAGAGTAGGGAGAAAGGCCTGAAAAAGGGAGCCACTGCTTCTACAATGAACCAAACATACAGAAGTTAAAAATACAGGTGGCAAACAAGCCTAAGCAGATAATTTTGATCATGCTGCTGAGTGCTTGGCCTCAACAGTCGCCTCCCTTGAAGTCTCACTGCACAACTTCCTGGCTTTTCCCTTGGCAATTACAGTCTTCTCACTGATTTTATTGGCCTTGGGTGATCTGCCAGTATTGAAAACTGATTGCAGCAGCTCATCACGAGTCAGCCAGCTACAGCCTGCTTTTGGTTTCAGTAGCTGTGAAAGGGCTTTGAAAGAGGGCCTCAGTCCCGAGAGGAAGTTGTACAAACAGATCAAGGCACCTATTGTGCACCACTGGAAACCAGCACGGTTCCCCTTCCAGCAGTGCAGGACTCTGCTCCCACAGCTCTTGATCACAAATCTCACCTAAGTTTTGGAGTGTCTCCCTTACTTGTCTATACTTTGAAAGAACCCACAGAAACCTTCATTTGTGCAGAAATGTGTTTTGAGTGCTGCTACCACTTATCTTGTAATAATGTCTTTCATTTACTTGTTTTCTTAATACCTTGATTTGATATTCTGGTTGTTTGGGATCTCCTGTGCTACAGAAGGGGAAGATGGGGGGTTTTTTTTGTAAGCAGACATTTTCACTTTTACTCACTAATATTCTATAGTTTCCTTTACGCTGTGTTTCCCAGTGATTGTGTTTGCTTCAAAAATTTCCATGACAAAAATTGATTGGACTCCAGGTGAAAAGGTAAAATCTTATTAGGCAGCCAAGTTACCTTGTATCATATTATTTGGGGAATGCTGTCATATTTATCTTAAAGCATTGCAATCACGTCAGAGGCTTCAAACAGTACATTATCATGAACAGATTTGTGCAATGCTGGTTTCCAGTTACTTCTTCATTAGACAGATATCTGTGGTGTGGGTAAGAAAACTCGTCACAGATGATCAGTCTTCAAAGAGTTAGACTTTCGTTTTAACGAAGAATTTGCAACTTTCCCATAGAAAAAGACTACGAAAATAATATATTCTGGAAATTAGTTGTTCTACTTCCTTTTATACTCAATTTTCTTGAAAATGAACTTCTCACATGAAAAAAAAATGGACCAATTTGATTCTGTAGTTTTTGAGGGTTTTTTGCAACATTGTTTTTCTCAGCTTTTTCACCATTCTTTATTAAATAATCTTTGCTACTGTCATAAATATTTGGATCTGACCTAAGGCATACTAAAGTGGTATTTGAGTTGATTTCAGTGTTTTCAGAATGACAACTATGAGAACTAATTTTTCTTTTTGGACAAATTTTGCTGAAAGGAGGTATTCAAAAAACAGGTTAAATAATGCAGACAGTGTATCCTGCTTGAAGAGCTTAATAAAAGCACACTTAGCAAATGTACTTCAACAAAGCAGTGGCAAGGCAACTGGAGATAAATCTTTGCAAATTAGACAATCTTAGTAATGTCTTCAGGGATTTTGTGGGGTTTTTTGAGATGCGAGGATGAAAAAATGGTTTTACTGAAACAGATGGCCTATTTGTTGATGGCATGCTAAGAAACATTTTGCATTCTGTTTGCTTTCTATGACAGTCTTAACAACAAAAGTCTTGTCAGGACTTTTGGTCATAAAGGGTCATAAACAGTAGCCCTCAATTTCAAAACATGGTGAGAATTTTCTCAGTATTACTGAGCCCAGTGGCTCTGAATGAAAGCTTGGAACATGGGCACTTTGGTAATGTGATAAGATGTATGATAAGATATATAATGTAATAAGAACTCAATGTTTATATTCAATTTATGCTTTGATACTGTGCTAATTGTATTTTTCTTGTACTGCCTTTAATGTTACTGCACAAGACTTAATGCAACACATGCGACCTTGATAAATATACTCACCACTCTGTAAAAACAAAATATGAATTGATTTTATACAACAGGGCATTGGGATGATGAGTCATAAATCTTACAGTACGTGTTGAATTTACAGAAGGAAATGTCTATATCATTCCACACTTACTTTGTTTAGCTGTTTTATCTGAAAATTTGTTTTATGTCTCACTCCATCAGGATTATACTTACCACTTTATGAGTGCAATCTATGAATGGATGGTGGCCTTTGGTTTCATCTTCTTCTTTTTAACGTTCATTAGAGATTTTCAGGTTGGTATCTACATATTTTAGCAGTGACTAAGTGCTATGAATTGTATAACAACAAATGCAATAGAAAATTACCATTCATTACCTCAGATAGATGCATCAAAGCTATACAGAAACAAATTTTACCAATCACAGAACTGATTTCTGTCTACATAAAGAATATTCTCCCCCTTGATTTCAAAACATAAAATTCAGTTTGATAGTTCAATGTGTCTGTTCTTGAAAATTAAAAACAGTCAATTAATATGTTCTTCTTATTTACCAATCTCTTAGTAGAAAGAGGCCCTCTAAAAGTGACATAATAGCAAAATAAATGATGCAACTAAAACTGCATTTCTTTCTACCAGAGGGATTTTATATAATAATCCAAAGCATTTCAACCATTGATGTTTCCTTTCTTTTTAAAAACTACACATTTTGCTATGTTTCCTCACAGTGCAAAGAATATGAAATACTTTTTGGAAAAGAATTGACACAAAAGCCTTCCGGCTTGGGTAGCTGGATTCAGAATTAACATATATTTTGCTAACCAATAGCAAACATTTCTATGTCTGTTTAGTTTTGACTTAGTGCTGAATAGACCATGGCTGGAGGACTTTTCCCTAATTAAAAACAAAAATTAAATTAAAAAATAATAAAATAAAAAAGGTAGGTTCAGAAGAAAAAAACACTTCTTTTGGAAAACAAAGTAGTCATTCAAAATTACACAACACATGATCTTAAAGGTATATAATTGCCTTCTGAAACTGACAGAATTACTGAAGTACCATTCAGAAATGTGTGCATCATTTAATGCATAATTTTTGGAGGGAGGTATTTATTGCTAATCCATCACTCCCTGATGTCTGTGCATATGATGGCATCTTTTATCAAAGCTCAGACTCTTCCCTTGGAGATAGAGATTTGCCGGACAATGCAAATTGTTGTAGTTCTCAGAATATTTATCAACAATTCTTAGTTGATAATTCTCCTTCAGAAACATTGAAAGTTTAATTAAATATAAATATTGTGAATGTAATAAATAAGAGAAAGTGATGGAATTAAACTAAATGGAAATGTGCACATTTTAAATTACAAGCTATAAAATAGCACAAAATCCAATGTTAGTGTCTGACAATGACAGAAAGATTTTTTTAGATTCTACCCTCTTTTTGTCCTAACCAGTGCTCAAAGAAAGCCAAACTATTAATTCAGTAAAACCCCCTGCCATACTCTAAGAAAATTAAGACTTTTTGTTTTAATTTTACACAGTATTTATTTCACTTTAAAACTTTTTTCTTTTGTTTTGTTTCATCTCCTTGGACTTTGTATTGCAGAACTGTAAAATTAACTTATCTTAAGCAGATTTTACTTTATTTTTCTTTTAGGGATTTTCTTTAAGGATATCAACAGAAATACATGAAGATTCCTGATAGTGAAAAACCAATATTTTATATCTATGGATATTCTAGGTTTCTTTTTACTTGTAGAAGACGTAGCAGAGGGACAGGGATTGATAAGGTTGTTTGGAGAACCCATGCCATTAACTCTGCAACAGCAACCACTAAAAGATTTTAAAATCTCACAGCAAAGTTCCTGCTGCCTTTTTGCAATATTTTGTAATTTTATAAGGTTTGGTATATTAAAAATACTTTAATAAAAGCAATATCTAGAAGCACTGGAAAATCATTCAAGGACTTGGTCTCCTCAGCTCTTCCATTTTGGACATATCTGTACTTTTTAATTTGCTATAGTGTGATTTAGTAGCATTAGTTTTAAACTTGAGAATGTACATTTTGCAAAGAGGGAAGTGTAAAGGCAACGGAAATCACTAGGACTGAATTCCTACTCTGTTAAGTTGCAAGGGCTGTAGAAGATGATGAGAGCAGGAATGGGTGTCTTTGTTTCAAGACTGGAAATTTGAAGTTAGTAGGTGGCAACACTATGCATATTTCTGATACTGGGCACTGTAATGCAAACGCAAATCCTGAGAGAAATTTAAACTATATTGCTTGAAAAATGTTATCTAATCATCACTGCAATACATGTTGTAAAAATCCACCCATGTTTTCCTTTTATGCACTGATGGTCTTAGGAAACATAAAACAGAAGTGGGAATAGAAAGTAAATTACATTCGACCACAAAGTACTAAAGAGAAATCTTATTGCAATTTGGTTAATATAAAGCAGAATTTTCCAGCCTGTGTTTTAATCTACAATAGAGTGAAGAAGGTCTCAATAAAAGTCTTTGGGAATGAATGGAAAACAAGAAGAGGCACCAGCAGTTTTCAGGTGTTTAGAAATAAATGTATGAGTACTATATATATAAAACTGAATTAAAAAAAAAAACCTGTACATCATCTGTGGTGAAGATATTTGCTGCTATAGAGTTACTTCTGTAATGAAGGACTTGGAAAGGAGCTAACTGAGAAGTCAGATGTTACAAGTATCTGCAGGCAAAAAGTTCTTTCATGGACTGATTCACCACCTCCAGTGCATTAACCTCTTGGTTGTCAATTAAGTTCTCTGAAAATTACATTTTCCACACTCTATCACAGTTTATGCAAAAATATTGATGATTTTCAGTTGCTAATATCCACAAGATAAAACTAATGTGTGTTTTGGGGAGTGATGTCTTAAGATTAGTCATGTTGATATTTCTTTTAATGTGTATTTTAAACTGTAATAAATTCAGCTGTTTCACAACTTAAAGAGTTGATGTTTTCTTTATAAGTTCTTCCAGATAAAAACAGTAAAAGTGTTTTTCACTGGCAGATTTTCTTTCCACAGTAACCAGGTTATCCTGCAGAGGTTCATAGCTACAAGCAAGTTAAAAATCAAATCTAGTACTGACTACGTGAAGGGACACACATTGATTCAAGTGAAGATCGTAATGAAAATGTATATCAACCACAAAAAGTGACATCATGTTATTTTCAAGGCCCTGTTAAGCAAAGACCAGATTTCTTAGTGCATTGTGTACTATTCTTTTATTACTTTTCATTCTTAGCTTTCATAAACTAAAGTATAAGAAGCTTGAAGTTGTTATTTCAAATTATAGCCAACCTTTACAGTGCTTACAGTATCCTAAAGGGAAGAAAAAAAAATTTAAAGAAAGTGGCTGAATCAAGATCACCTTGTTCCCTGAAGTCAACATGTAAATTCAAGTACTAAATGAAATCTTTCCCATTTTTCTGACCTTTATCGTGATACATTTTAATATGAGTTATATTCATGACTAAAAGAATGCACCAAGAGTGCACCTTTTATTAAATCTGTTAAGTCTAAGGCCTCAACATGCACTGACATGCAGATAGAGGCAATGGATTATTATCTTTTTATTTGTGCAGTGAACAACTATTGAAAACACTTTGGTTATTCTCTGGCTCCAGGCAGATTTTCAGTCAAGAGCTTAACTATTTTTTTCAGTTAAAATGTGAGTTGACAAGTTGCAAGCAATTCCCAAAATAATATTCCAGCAAGGTATAATTTAGCTGTGGCTGACTCTTGTTAAGAACTGCACTTTAATTTTTTACAAGCAAGTGATCTCTAGAGGTTAGCAGAGATAATGCCACAGCACATTTCTGTTGCTTTGCTACAGGTCCTTTTTTCTATATTTTCATATTTCTTAGCAACAAGAAATAGGTATTTTTTTTTCTTGGAAGCCATGATAGAAATATTTTCATCATCTACTCTGCATGATGTTCTCTATTTGTCAGCCCATCAGGAGTGACTGAGAAATTCCTTTTGCATGAACTACAGTAAATCACGACAGTTGCTGTTATTTTTAGCGGTTATTCTAAATCATTCTTCTGCCCCCAAAAGTGCAAAACCTCATTTTTCTAGGTTGTGCAGCTTGATCTGCTGCTGAAATACCACTGTTGTGGTCTCTGTCACCATTCCGGATCATGTAAGGATGAAACTCTATTAACTCAAAATACCTAAACCCCCTTTGTCTTAGGACACTGTTACTTGCCCTGCTTTTACTTCCAGTGTGCACTAAGCCAGTGATGACCTTAGCATTGTCTTTTCTCATAAGGCATTCTAAACTTTAATTTCTGGTCTGCTCAGTTTGCATACTGCCTTACCTGAGACAGCAGCATATGTTTGGCAGCAGTACAATAATCTTGATGGCAAGGGATTTATTGCTTGCTCTTAATACTGGTAGCAAAACTTCCAAGAAGATTAGAAGGATTATGGTAACAAGTCAGTGAATTTTGGACATTCCAGTATGAAGTTTGCAAAGATGTTCAAGAGCTTGGTATTTTAAACTCCTCTGTAAATACATTCTTAGTCTCAATATTGACCACATTTTCACAATTTAGAGCGTCTGCTTGAAGACTGCAGAGGGTTTGGGGTTGGTTCCCAGCAGTTTACAATGTCCACTGGAAATACTGTCTCTGGAAGAGGCTGGAAGAGCTGCTCTCCAAGAAACAGTGCAAGGCCGCATGGTGATTTTACAATAAGAAGAGATAATGTTTGTTTCCTTGGAAGATGAGCTAATGTCCATTTATTTGGGAGAAATGTGGGGAAGTAGCAATAGGCTTTAATTTATAAGTTCTCTGTAGCTTTGACTAAAAGCTGTCACAGCTGGGTCTGTGTTTCACTGCGTCTATGTGTGTGCCAATGCCCATATGGTCACACGTGCAGACACAAACAGTACTGGCATGATGAGGCCTGGCAGTGGCCAGAGTCCTGCATGTTGCTGCAATACACAGAAATAATAATACATACTGTATTTTATAAACAACAGCAGTGATTTAATGAGCTTTGGCTGTATTTTGGATCGGTACTGTAATGCAGACAGAGCATTTCTCTCATCTTAAGGAGAAAATAAGCAAGTCCTACATGTCATATCTGTATTTTTCCCTGTACACAATAGATGGCACTAGCAGACCACATGATTTGGGTTTATTTCCCACATTCAGACAAGCGAGCACAGTAGTTTTGTAGGTAGCTTTAGCTGATTTTAATAGTCGTCTGGAGGCCCAGTTAAATGAGTTCTGTATTGTGCCCTTGTGGAAAACAAGTCAGATCTAAGTTTCGTTGCCATCCCTTCCTGCCTTCATCTAAGTAAATATGTTTTTCTACTGCAACACGTAGTCTCATAGCAACTTCAGTTTCAAATTAATTTGTCTAAGTCAAAGGACCCACTTGCTGCAGTTGTCACTGGCACAAGCTGACATCCAGCTCTCATCGCTACACCACTTCTCTTGGGAAGTTTTTCCTACCCTATTACAAAGAAGGTACATTTTACTCAGTTGCTTCAATAAAATCCTGTCAGTTTGCAGTGGATTTAGAAGACAATATAGACCTTATTTTCATGAGACAACAATATAGAAAGAACATGATTTTAACATTTCAAAATTGCAGCCAGTCTGCACCCAGAAAAATTGACATGCCAGGTTGTAAAAAAAATGCAAAGCTAGCTGCTGTATCTATTTAAAAATGCACTTTGTATGTAAAATGTCTTTTTTTCCAGTTATTTCCTTGCCTAACAAAACAGTTAGCATTGTCTTCTATGAAGTGCAGCAATTATCCAGGCCTCCAAACATTATTTAACCTGTAATGATACAAGTTCAGCATTTGCAGTCTTAAATAAACTATGCTGAGCAGCAAGGATGTGTCTCCTGAAACTCCCACCAAATGTTGTATGGATTTTTAAAAAATAAATATAGAAAGTGCTCTGACAAAGTATAATTGGTCCATTACTGATAGACGTCTTTAGCATGGTAGAACTTCCTCACTCCACGAGCACTCTCTCAACACACACTCATAAAATTCACTACAGGTACATTTCAAAGAAGGTTTCTCTGATGAACATCTAGACTTTCATCATGAGACCTGCAGGAACACTCTCTGTAGCTCTGCTTTTATTGGTGATATTAGCAGCTGATGGATCTCCATGCAAAGTGGTGTCTTTCCTTCCTCTCACATTGCATCAAGTGGCTGAGACATATTAGATGGTTTGCAGGAGGTTTTTCTTCTGGTTTGAATTATTCAAGAGGATTTTTTGATAATAAAATAATGTGTGGGGGTTTTTTTTCCTTTAAAAAATTATAAATAGAATTTTGTGCTCTTTGAACTTTCAATAGGATTACACATAAAATCTTGTCTACTATTTAGAAAGGATTTCGACATAGGTCTTGCTCTTCAGGCAAAAATGTAATGTTCAGAAACTCCTCCTGATTAAATATCACTCTTTTCTTACAGAGATCTATTTAGCCTTTGAGGAACCAAATTCAATAGGAGGTAAGAACCTTCACTTGGAGGAAAAGTGATCTTCTTGTCTTTAATCAACTAAAATCAGATTCCAAGCCTTCTACTGGCTTTAACTGTTAATATTTCTTGCTCTGCTCGGGAAGTGCATAAATTGTTCATAGAGCCTCGGGATGTTTCCTGGATAGATTCTGGTGTCAGCAGAATAATCTCAGGCATGAATTTGGAAAACAAGTTATCTCCCTGTAAGCAGTTTGAGGGAGGCATCAAGCTCTAAGTCTCTGCTTGTTCTGCCTCTGCTCCTTAAACCCAACTTTTCTTACTGAAGAAACAGAAACTGAGAGTTCAGAGTGAAGTATTTAGACGTGAGATCTCAGAACCAATACCACAAATACAACAGGATGCAGTTCTGATTAAGCCTCTAATTATATTTAATTTGAAATCCAGTGCAAATGTGTGTGAAGATGATACTGTGGCAAGATCTGAGACATCCCCAAGTAGCTGTAACAGTCTTAGAAGCAACTGAGGAAGCAGGAGCCAAGCTTCAGCAAGCACTTGTTTTCTCAGGAGTGTGGAAGCTTTCCATTGGCTTGGCTTCCTCTGGGTTTTGGGGGCACAGAGATGGCGCCATTTCTTATTTCTCCCTTTGTCCTCTGTCCTTCTGTGTTACCTAATACTCAATTCACACAAATTGTGTTGGCAAACAGCTCTCCTAGTATGTTAGTATTAGGATGTGGTTTCTGTGATTCTGTTCCAGAAATCATCTTTCTTCATGACAGTCAACAAATTAGCCTTACTTTCCTCCATTTTGTGGTCTCAATCTGATGTCTGGGGAATTCGAACGTATGCAGGTAGTAAGTCATGGGTGCTCTCTGACCTGACTGCAGACCAAAATCAACTCTCATCTGAGATCCTGCCTACAGCTGGC
The DNA here is from genome assembly GCA_014706295.1 of Lycocorax pyrrhopterus obiensis. Classification (NCBI taxonomy): domain Eukaryota; kingdom Metazoa; phylum Chordata; class Aves; order Passeriformes; family Paradisaeidae; genus Lycocorax; species Lycocorax pyrrhopterus. The sequence continues at coordinate 55,819,328 of JACSVZ010000015.1, read as the reverse complement.
ATGGCTGGTTAGCTTAAAAGTGTTTAAACCAAATATTTGGGGTAATTATAGTGTTATAGCAGATTTTAAAGGGTGATTGCCAGTGCTGTCAAAGGGTAAAGCTGACATTTTTTCAGTACCCCTCGTTGCCAAACAGCTTTAAAATTTGAACACTATTATTGTATTAGCATAGTTCTTTAGTCTTGAACTGAATTTAAAACATGCTTACTGTTTAGGGTAGGCAATACAAAATCCTGATCGCTACTTTCCTGGAATTTCAACCAAAAGGAATGGTACAACATTATATAATCATGTTTTTTAAAAATCAACTTGCAGTTTTACATGGCATCTTGTGTCTGCTCGTGGCAGCCAGAACTGAGCGTTGCCATTGAAAACAGAGAGTCATGGCAGTATATTCACTCCAAAAATACCTTCTGGTTGCAAAAATATTTAACAATGTTAAGACTAAAGAGGAGTGAGAGGAAACTAAAGAAAGACAGGATTGGAAACTGTTCATTGCACTGTCAGATAAAAATTCACCACGGAAAAATGCACAAACAGACAAATAAAAAACAATTTCTGGAGTAAAAATGTAATCCAGCAGATCACTGAGTCTTCTTGAGTAGGGGTTGAAGGATGAACGGGGGTTGACCCTCAAACCACCCATTTAAATTCAGCGAGCAGAAGGCACTGGGCGTCAGGCGTTCAGCTCGGGACTGGGGACAGATAAGTCTCTCACGGATTTCTAGGAAGAGCAGAAACTCCGCGCGTACCTCTTTTGGAAAAGAGGTTTTGGAAAAACAGAAGCCTTGGAAACCGAAATCCCAGCAATTCCATGGATGGGTTACTGAAACCATCCCATAAATCACAGTAGCCGTTAAACAGCAAGGCAAAATGGGAATTAGTGATGTCTTTTCTTCAAGGGGAGCCGGAGATGGGTCTTCATCTGGATCACCAGAGTGTGTAATCGTGTTTCAGAACCAGCAGCTCCCGAGTGTTTGGGGCAGTTTTGGCAGTTACCCTCAAGGCACATAGACTCAGGAACAGGTCTAAAGATTGGAAGCTGAGAGAATGGATAAGAAAGAGAGGAGTCCCTGTATAAGAAAAGAGGGGAAGGAGAAGGTGGGAGTTTGCCTCAAAGTCTGTGGAAATGAGCATGCCACTTATCACTGGCCTCAGCGGAAACAAAGAAACACAGAAAGACGCCTTTATTACCCTGTGAAGAATTACATTAAATGACACCAAATTACACAGAGGAATCAGGAAGCACTTTTCCTCCATTTTCTGGATACTAAGGAGCAGTACCTCAATAGGTTTCTTAGAAGCAAAGTTATTTTGAAACTGCAGTCCAAGGGCCTGGAGAAGAGGTTCTTGCTCACAGATTGCAGCAGGAGGAGTTCCCCTTTCTGTGGATTTTCAGTGCAGAATTTGGGATAACAGGAGGTTGTGCTTGCTTGTAAAGGTCCCCACATGGCTTCTGGTGGGAAGACACCAGATTGTTTGGCAGTCCCACAGGGAACACAGGGGAGTTTTTTGCCAGCAAAATCACAGACTAGAATAGGAACAGAGTCTCTGTAATGAAACAGTGAGGAGTGAGCTACACAAGATGGTTGTGGTGCTCTGCTTTTCTCCCCAGTGTCATGTAAGAGACTCTGAGAAGGGTGTCACTGTGGGTGCAAGGAGGGTTTGCTTGACTGAGATGGGTTCCCATTCCCAGCAGCTAAGTGATGGCTGAAATACATCTCAAAGAAGCATGGGAAGACTGAAACCTAAGTGAGGAGCCCTGTGCTCATCACTGAAATTTAAAAAAAGAAAAAAATAAAAAAAGGAAAAACAGTGAAATTGGAAATACAACAGATGCAGATCTACAAACCTCTGGTCAGTCTAAGGGACCACTACCAGTCTGCAGAGACATAAAGGGAAGAGAACTGTGCTGATGCAACTGGCAGAGCCTCAGGCTAAATGATCACCCACCAAATAATATGTAATGAAGTCTTAAAACATGTTGGTGATCAGGAGGATAGAGACTCCAGCAGAAAAGTGTGAAGATGGCTTTTCTCACCAATGTTTATACTGGCCTGTATTAGAATCAATCAAATGTGCAGTGATACTTCATCCAACCAAACCTATGGAATTAGTGCTCACCTACTAAATACTCCACACAGGAGACAGTTCTGTTGGTCCACTGCTAAACCACTGTTTAACAGAAAATACTGCTAATGTGAACCCATTCCTTAGCATATGTTTGTTTCTGCCCTTATCATTTCTTTTTGGGTTGTTGCGAATTTTCAGTATCATTTTCTTTAAACAAGAGAACACATTATTCAGAAAGTGCCAAACAACATCTTTATAATAATTATGAAATCTCCTATAGAGCGTTTCCTGTTAATTTTCATAGTGTTTTGAAGAAAATTCTTTTGAAGGCTTTCATAGGCTCTTGTCCAACATATCTGGGGAGTCTGTTTTTCAACATCTAGTTTTACTCTTTAACATTTATTTATGGCCACTTCAGTGCCTTTAACTTCCTAGGATTGTAAAATATTTTTTTAACCACCTTACTGCTCTTAGATTTGCACAAATTTGGACAAAGGCCAGCTGATTCACGAGTAATTACAGTATAATCACAAAACATGTTCCTAAAACAACTTCATTTACTGCTGGTGTTCTGCTTTGCAATGCTGTGTGTGAAGAGGCACACAGAGCTGGCTTTGTTTGGGCTGCCTACAGCTACACCAGAGACACTTTGTGCAGGGTACAGGCAGGAAGCTGTAGAGGCTGAAGTTCACAGCAGATATTGCAAACAGGACATGAATGCCAGTGCAAGTTCCTTTCAGAAACCTACTCATTTTTGTCACCTTTTTCCTCACTGTTTTTTAAATTTTGTTTTTATACCTGCTTATTTTTAAAGAATTCCAGTTGGTGTCATCTTTTTCCCCACCTACTTAACTACAAGTCCTTATCAGGGCTGCAGTGTAAGATCTAGAACAAACTGGAATGATTTAGGCTTCTGGTTCTTCCTGGCTGCTTATAAAAACCAAAGTAGCTGGCAACTTCTGGTATCTGTATTTAGAGTGATGGGAGCAACTGTTTTTGTAATGAATCCTCTTAAACTTGAAATACAAATCCAGTCACACCCTGAAGTGTCCATTCCATTGAGATCATGTCATGTTTGCTGCTGCTTTTGATTCTACATATTGTTCATTGTAATTCTTCTGCTGGTGCAGTAAAAACTGGTTCTCTGCCCCTCAACTCTGCCCATAACACGCTTCTTTGTACACAGCTCATTGTTTCTTTACATCTACTTCTACACTGGGACAGTGCTGTTTTAAATAGGGCAGGAATGGCTAAGCCCATCATCCTATTGCCCAGGTTCCCTCAAGACAGTGTGTCTCTCTGCAGATCATACTGCAGCTGACATCTGGCATCCCACAGAGAGAGAGAGAAGATTCTTTGGGTGAAATGTTCAGCAAGTTACAGTGAATTTACTGTAAATACTTAAAGGTAGCTATAAATTGGAAGTATATGAGGGATCTCCTGCTAAATAGGACATTTGTCTGTAGGATATTCCAAAAGAAGGCCCTAGGAAGGAAAATTATGAAGTGAGAAATTATTTGTGTTAAGGCTGAATTGTTCAAAAAAAAAGTATTGTTATTAGTTCTGAATTAGGTCCTCTGATGTTACATCAAGCATTAGCCTTCTTTTAGCAAAAAACCTGAGGTTGTTTCTTAACTTTCTGGAACAAGCCATGAATTCCTGAATTCCATTGTTTTTCAGAGGCTGTGGTTTGATTCCCAGAACCAAAATGAATCTGATTTTTGAGCTGGCATATACCCTTAAAGCATTCCTAGATCAGGGTTCTGAAAAGAGAGGCTTTGGTTTCAAAACCTCTTCCACATTAATGGGTTCCTTATGGGTGATAATGGTGCAATTATGAGATGGAGAACCTGACTGAGCAGTTGCCCTTTTCATGCTCATTGGAGGGGGAGTAGACATTGGGGGTGCTCAAATTTGGCCTAAAGAGGTAAACAAAATCTTCTAACCATGCTACATGGCATCTGCCACGTTAAGAAGGCTGTTTACAAGAGGGCTCATTCAACAACATCGAAATCCTGCGGAATCTTTCCATGCTGCTTAAATTTAAACCACATTCTGTTCCTGTCATGCTTATCTGCTCAATGCCTTCGAGGGACAATACTGCTTACTATTTTTGGTTGACAGCAACTTGTGAGGCAGGTAGTCAGGGGTTACCAACACTACTCCTATCTACTGACTACTGCAGTACTCAGTGCACAATTGTTGCTGGTGGGGCTGGGCTGTGTAATTTCTGCTTTCTGTTCGTCATCGCCTGTCAAGCAGTTGAATGCACTAATGAAAATTTGGCTCCAGTTGCACAAATATATGTGGGCTTATCACTGCCCCTACATGTGTTTGAATGACTGGCCATGAGTTCCATGCACTGCTGTGAAGCACAAATGAAAACGAGCTTCTCCTGGAAAGAATGAACTACCTGTACTATACAATGACATAATAGCAAGGGTATCACAGAGATCAGCTTGGTTGGCACCATGTCCCTGGGCTGTTCACCCTGACACACTGGGTTAATTAGCAGATTACAACTGGCACTTCATCTATCATTGTTTTCAATCTCTTATCCAGAAATGGTGCTCCATGTACAGCAAGACCAATAACAAGTATTCAGGTGCGAGAAGACCCAGAGCCAAAGCTAAAATAAATTTTGTGCTAATTTACACACTGCCAAAAGCTACAGGCTTCCCTAAAGAGCTTGCTGATACCTTCATGGCAGCAGTGTTGAAATGCCCAGCAGAGCTGGCAGGCCGAGGGCTTAGCATTCATAAGGCTGCAGATGCAGAAGCCTGGGACAGCTCTCCTTGGCAGTCCAGCCTGTATACGCGACTCCTTATTTGACCTGGCTCTTGGAGCAGTGTCAAAAAACATAGCTTACCTCATAGGTACCTGCCAGAACTATCTAAATATGTGCTGGGCCATGTATCCAGATTCAAGAGTAAGGACTCCTAGATGGAAAATTTCAAAGGTATCCTTTTTAGAGACTGATACTGCTCCATCAGATGTTATCTAATTAGTAGAAGCTTGTCTTGGTTTCATGAAATAAAATCTCCAAATGGTTGCTTTCTCCTTTTTTTTTTAATTTTTGTTTTTTAATATCAGTCTTGTGCTTAAAATCGTACTGGATGGGGACAGAAAACTAGAGAACAGATAGCCAAAATCCAGTGTACATCAGCTTTGATGGCAAAACCAAACTCCACAGACTTACACTGTGATTATATAAGATTGGGGAAATTCTTTCATGTCCCTGGATGAAAATTGCTAGCTCCTGTCTTCTGAAGCTATTTGGGGCAGCAAGGCTTCAATAGTCTTGTGGCAAAAGCCCTGGAAGGCTGCCAAGCAGATGGGCTTCAAAGCTCTTGCCTTGTTTTTGGGGGGCATCCTGAAGAGTAGAGCTGCCTTTCTCTCCTACCCAGCACTGAAGCTCCCTTGCAGTCTCAGAACAGTTATGAGGCACAGGTATCTCCTGTGAACAGAGTAACTAATGCCCTCATTCAGAAAACGTCTTGCAGTCTTGTTGCACAAGGGTGGAAGTAGCAGTGAAAAAATTCTCTCTGGTTGTTATGTTACATGTAATCCAAAGCCATTCAGTGCCAAACCTTCTGTTCTTGTCACAAAGAAGCGAAAAAAAGATAGGTGACAAACTTTTCTTATGAAAAACTGCACTGTCAGCCACCAGCATTTAATTACCCTAGAATAGAAAAGTACTGCATAAGACTTACTAATAAAGCCAAGGAAAGTCTTCCCAGGGAATGAGGGAGTTTTTTTGGGGTGATAACACAAGACTACACCTCAAAAGAGGAAAGATGTCCTTACAGGAATCACTTTGGGCTTTTGAGGAACAAATGGCATCAATCTGGGCAGAAAAGTCCATTAATTCTAGCGAATACACCTAAACCCAAGAACTTTTCTGGAGACAGGCCAACCAAATGAAGAAAATCGAATTATAAACTCTGTGACCTTTGTATGATGCTGAGATTCGTTTATTATAACAAAATGGAGAAAAAAGAGGCAGGAGCACCTATCTTGTAACATGAACTTCAAAGTGCAAAATAAATATAAAGCTAAGAAGCAGTCAGGCCCAGGAATCCAAAACAAAGTTTGTTCAAAACGTGAGCAGAGGCACAGCTGTCACAATGCTGACTTGGCATTCTTCAGGTTTCAAAGGAAAATCAAGCCCATCAATATTTCCATATCCAAGTAAATCCATACCTAGTCTTAGCTGCAGACACTGCTCTGATTCACCAGAGAAAAACACAGAATGTCAGTTGTCCTTAGAGTTAAAAAAACCCCAACAAAACCAAATCAACCAAACAATATGTGAATGATTGCACAGTGATATCACATTTCTGCCTCTTATATAGAAACCAAATTGGGCTTAAAAGTTGCCATAATTTCAGTCATAATCTGGAAAAGTGATTGCCAAGGAGAGTTTGTGAACCATTAGTCATCCACAGCAATCCTCAGAACCACTGATGGTCCGGGCTCCTGACAGACAAAATCTGGCAATAATTCATTGCTTTAACTTTTTAAATTATTACTGACTTGGAATATTTTTTCTCTCAATTCTTCTTATAAGAGTAAATTTTTTTCTGCTGTCAGTTAAGTATTTCACTGAGTTGAGCCACAGAATGCAGTTTAGGAAGCACTCTTTTTTTGCCCTTACTATGTAATTTACTATTGCAAATTTCCTGCAGGAAACTTAGAAATAAGGCAGGTTTTTCATGGATGACTAATGCTTTACCTGGAGAAAACAAGCTTTATTTTCACTGTGTATGTAACTTCTTTCAAAAAACTGGTGAAAGTCTACATGGTGTATTTCCAAAATGTTAATATGCTGACAGGTCAGTAAATACAGAAGCCGAGAGATGAAAATTTGAGTGATTCACTCCATTTAACTGGAAAGAGAATTTGCTCCCCCAATGCTTGTCTCTTTGAAGTTAGAGGTCAGTGGGGTTATTTTCCACAGGCTTGCTGACACATGAAGGAGGACAGGTGTCTCCACGTCTGGCCAGACTAACAGTGGCAGGAAGGATGGAACCACGCTACATTGACTTTATCGTAGTTCACCAAAACAAGGTTCCAGCTGCGGTTTTGAAGAAGCAGAAAACTTGAATAGCCATTGGCAGCAGCAGCTAATGAGAAGCAGAGCAGAGGGCAGCCCGGTGTGAGATGGATGGATGGATGGATGGATGGAAGGATACGTGGGGCTGTCTCCAGTGGGCTCCCATAAAACTGGCTGGGATGAACACCTGTGGGCTTCCAGCTGTCAGAAAGGTTTATGCCACTTGTGAAAGCTGAGCACAGGAAGGACAAAATCCCAAAGAGGAGCCACTCTTGGGCACCATCAAAAAAAAGACAGTCTTCCTTACTGCTGCCTTCATCCTCATTTCAGTTCATCACTCTGGCAGTCTTGGCACGGGAGGCTATTTTAGTGCAAGACTTGGCATTAATTCTCCTCTGAGCTCCCATTCTTGTTCCTCGTTGCTCTTTCCAGTGTCTTCCTGACAACACTTAGCTCTGTTAAGCAGCACAACTGCTCTATAAATCTCAGGTACAGCTCTGTTGTCTGCAAGTTGGACCAAATGGCAGCTCAAAATCTGGCAACTCCCTGCAGCCTGCCTGCAGGAGGACTCCAACTTCTCCTGCCTTTGGTGGATTAAAATCAGTGGGAGGTAATTATTGTTATTTTTAGCAGAAAGCTAAAGTACAGGAACCATAAACTGGCTGGAAAAGTCTGAAATGTGGAAAATCTGAAATTGCACAAAGGCTTGTTTCCAGCCCTCAGTTATTATCATAAAGCAGCAAAATCTGATTCTCTATCACTAAAGTTTTCTTACTGACTGGTCTGCCACATTTCTGCTGGCACCTCTCAGCACACGTGTCCTTGATCCAGGGTTTGTATCTCTGATTCAAACAGTAACAAAGGAATGCAAGTGTTTCAAACTTGAATTAGTTTGGATTGAAGGCGAATCTTTGAGTACTTTTGGACAGACTGCCTTTTAAAAGAAGCAACATAGAAGTAATAAAAAAAAATACACCCCCCCTCCCCCCCACCTTTTAAATTCAGTTTTCTGCACTGAGGTGGTTGTCTGTCTTCCATCCCACTCTCTCAATCACCCTGTGAATTTACTCTAGTATTTGTAGCACCACTTTGAGAGTAAGTTCCTTATGATTTTGCTTTGTGGAAAACTACACGCCAGCTTTAAAGCTTCTACAGTAAGTTTTTATTTATGAGTCATTTGTACCAAAACCAGACACTTTTGGAACTGAATGCTGCCCAGTTAGGACATCTACGGAAAACAAAAAATGAAAATTTAATATTAAATCTTTTTAAAGTTCCTTGCAATGATCTGACGGCAGGAAAGCCCCTGCCTCACATGATATCTAGAATTTCATATTTTGTCACATACTCACCTAACTATATTGAACCAACCAGACACGGTAATTTCTATTTAGGCAGCATGTCTGCACTTTTGCAACAACTTAGGCATTGTTATACTTGCTATTTTAAAACAGATGATACCAAGAAAATTTTTGGAGCAGTCACCCTTTGGCCACATATCCACACGTGCTGGTGTAGGACAAAGGTTTGCTCAGCAGGAGCTCGTACTTTCTGCCCTACCCTTACCTGCTGGGGACCTCAAGGAACTTTTATCATGCTGGTGCAGGTTTCTCTCTCTCTTTCTGTCTTGCTATGATGCATATATGGCCAGAGCAAGTGATGGAAAGAACGAAAAGTTCCTACCTGCAACACACACAGTTCCACTTTCTCCTCGAGACTTTCTCTCCCATGTGGCAAATCATCTTCTATGCAGACGAGAACAGGAATGAAAACAATAATCAGGAGAACTTTGTCAATCAGAAATGCCTTTCAGTGTGCAGTCCGATCCATCCTTTTGCAAGTACAAGCCTTTTTTACTGCAAGGATGCTGGGGAAGTTAATAAGCAGATGTTGCAGATCTTAGACTGATGGTGTTAATAAAGACCAGAAAGACTCATAGCTTTTAAAATAGGGAAAAATCACATAACATGAATCACACAACACTTCCATCTCTGGCAGTGTCCAAGGCCAGGTTGGATGGGGCTCTCAGCAACCTGGTCTAGCGAAAGGTATCTCTGCCCATGGCAGGGGCAGTGGAACTAGGTGATCTTAAAGGTTCCTTGCAACCCAAACCATGCCATGATTCTACGACTTGATGATATTTCCTATTTGCATGTTTTAAATATGAGACAAAGTATGGGCTCTCTGAATTATTCAGTTCCTCTTCGGTAATAAAATGCTTCGGGATTAAGTGTGAATTAATCTAAAAAGCTACATATGTAGAACAAATATGAGTCTCTCTACTCCTATTTTTGAATTTAAGACAGGATTGGGATGAAAAAGAAAGGCGAAACAACTCACAGTATAGCATAAAGAGAATAAAATACATCATATCTTCATTAAAACAATATTAGCAGCTTTACACAAATATTTCTGACTGACCATAAAGATTTGTAATATTCTAAAGGGAATGTGACAAAAATAATCGTTTTAAGGTTTCATACAAATCAATTAAACCTCCTTCCAAGTAGCTTTAAGTCTTTCAAAACCAGAAAACTGGTTAAAAAGCATTTTTTTCCAGAGCTTTCAATTAAATCTTTCCATCAAATCTTTGAAACTCCCTGAACACAAAATAGCTGCACAAACATAGATGAACATCTTTGCAGTTGTGGAATTCAAGCTACTGCCCCCGTGGTGGTCAGACAAATGATGCAGTCATGCTGACAGTTGTTTTGGTAGATCTCTTGTTTGTTTGTTTGTGTGCTTTGTTTTAAGGGAAACACTAACTTTTCGTATCTCCATGGTTCCACCTAACCAATTGGAGAAAACTTGCTACCATACGGGGCATATGTCACCACTTCTGTGTTTAATTATTTGCTACTATCTTTTTTCCTCATCAGGAATCCAAGTTACTAACCATGTCAGATGGAAAAATACAAGTTTACCGACGGCTGCAACTGAGTTTTGCCTCTGAGGAAATGTAGTTCTAACACGTTGCCTCAAGTGCCTGCCTATATATTTGGAGATGGCCAAGATACACAATTTATACCATTCAGGCACTCTCCAGACATTTGAAGTGGAATAGAATTTTCTTTAATCCTAAATTTGCCCATTTTTCCACTTCACCAGCCAAAAAAATGGGTTTAGAGGATGCATTGTAGGTGCCTGTGGTAACTGGGCGTATTTATCAGGGAATCAGTTGTTGCACCTTTTTACTGCTCTGTCAGAAAAATATTTCCTTTTATTACAACTGGAGTTTTCAGTTTTCTGTCAAGAAACCCCTCCACTATTCAGACAGCTTTTCGGGGTGTACTACTAGTGCCAGAAAACAAAGTTTTACCAGACCTCTTCCCAACATCTAGTTTATATGCATCACTGCCTATTTTTTATTAGGTGTTATTTGGTATCTTTTCCACACTATCCCTCCTCTCAAAAGAAGAACGAGTCAACTCTTTTCTCTCAGTCTATGCTGCATATACGTATTACAATTTTAAGACAAAACCGGCCTTTGAGACCATTATGTTTTTTTCCCCTAAACATGGAAGCTGTAAATTTTCAGTTTTAAAGCTACCTGTGCAACAGTATAATCTGAGATTCCTCTGCAAGTGCAGTGCCATTCGTGTTTTAATTTTGCAGTTATGCTCTGTATTCCCATAGGGAACCTCCCATTTCATGATTGTTCCTGGGTGGTGGTGCAGGGGCAGCCATTACTTCCACGATTCCTGTACGTGGTGTTCCAATGCTTTTAAGATGAGGGGAGCTCAGCAAAAAATGTTGTAGCAGAGATGGACAGGGAAATCCCTGCTGTGGGCTGCTGCACAGCTCCTGTGTCCCTCTCACTCCTGCTGCTGCGGTGCCAGGCTGGGAGCTGGTGTCCTCACCCTACACAAGGGGAAAAACTGGGGCTTACAAAGATTTTACTGAACGTTGTAAAGTTGTGGTGGGGCTGGACCTCACTGGGAGGAGAGAGACAACTGAGGCCGCCAATCACCAGTCTTGAAATTCCTTAAGAAAACCCTCAGGTCTGATTTTCTAGCTTGGCTTCCTCCACACTACAAACATGCTTGGTGATCCCTGCAATGTGCAATGACTCGGTGTTCTCTGGACTGGAATGTGAATTACAAAGTCAACTTGACTTCAAACCTGCTCGCCACTATGGATTTCCTGTGATCTGGACTTTTGGTCCAACTTGGCTCCAGTGTCTGGACCCTGCCTGCTCTCCTCCATGGTCTGTGGGACTGTGCCAGCGCTGACCAGCTCTGCTCCTGCCTTGCCACCAGCCCCAGTTCCTGTCTTGCTCTCCCCCAGGGGAAGGGAACCTGCCCTTGCTGCTCCCTGGAAAAGGGTTTCCCTCTGACCTAAATGCGAGAACGCTGAAACTTTTAAAAATTACTATTTTTTTAAAAATACAGAAAAAACCTGATTTTTTTCCCCTAACTTTCTCAAGCAAGAATTTTGAATCAGAAGTTTCAGAAACAAACCACCTCAAGCAGGGTACCTGGTCTGGAATATTTCATTCCAATGGTTGGAAACATGGCAGGTCTAAAAATCTGCTCTAAGTGGGTCTGAAATTTTTATAAATACTTTTCTTGCATTTTGCAGGAAATGGATGCAGGGGATGAGGAGAAGCACAGAAAGAAGGCACTAGGCAAGTCAGTGAGGCATCAAGAAGGAGCTGGAGGAAGCAAAAGGAGCAGGTCAGTCTTTCCTCTCCAGGAGCTCCAGTCCTTCCTGTGAAAGAAAAATGAACAGAAAATCGAGTCAAGCTGCTGCAACCAGCTCAGATTCACCTCCACAGTGTAAGAGCTGGCAGGAATTTCAAGAGGCATCTTGACCAGTCGCACTCAGAGCTGACATACTTTTGGGAAGTATGGATGAACGCACTGGTTTAGAGAGCTAAATATTATTCCTGCTATTGCCATGGGACAGTTTATGCAAATTATTGCCATGCAGAAAGGGTTTAGAAGGAATGAAAACATGATAGCCTGTAAGACAAAACACTAGGGGTAGTAGAAATGAAAGAGACTCTTAAGTCAGATTCCTGAACTTCAGCCTTTGTTTAATCTCAGTGACTCATTTAACTATGGGGAAAAGAAAGCCTTTGCTCATGATGTATTCTTTGTCTTTTACTGAGAAAGCCTCTACATACAATACACAAAAATCATAGAGAAACACTGAGAAATAGTAGCACTGGTGTTTCTTGTATTTGCAGTCAACTATAAATTCAGTTTGTAAGTATGTTATCTTGGGAGTAAAATGGAGCTGATAGTGGTTAAAGCAGCTGTAACTTTTCCCTCCCCACACAGTAGAGAACCAAGAACTGGAGATGTCCCTCCTTGAAAATCAAACATTTTCAAAAATACTTACTTTACTGTGTCCTGTTCAGCAAATATTTTTGTGATACTTGTTGTTTTGATTTTTTTTCCCCCTGTTTCTTCCTTCCTTCTGTCACATGCAGCACAGACCATTTACAAAGAGAATTACAGGTGGCTTCTTGATAATAATGATCCAGGAGAAGAGGAAAGGGACAGCAGCCCTAGGATGTTTTCTATTTACAAATGCTAACCAAGAGGCTTCTGTTCCCTCTCATGCAACTTTACAAAGCTGTGTTGTCTTGAAAACAACAACTAAACCACAAAATTATTCTGCTACTACTTTCCCAACATCACCATGAAATATTTCAGATATTGAACACCCTAGTGCTTTGGGTCTTTTTTTTTACTTGTGTTTTGTTAAAGAACAATTTTTGTAAGGCTGACCTAACTGTGATTTCTTCTGGGACTCTTGAATGGAAGTGCTAGGGAGGAGAAAAGCTTTTATGTGGCTTTGCCTGCCCCATTTCTTCTTTCCTGATCTAGAACCATCTGATCTTGGCTTGTGCCTAAAGGCAAATAGACCAAAGCTGTAACTGCAGTGTGATGGTGTCAGTGATTTTACAGAAGGTTTCATCACAATGTACCCCCTTCTTCCCAAATCTTGAGTTAAAAACCACTATAAACCAAAGAAAAAACCACTTCAGAGCAAGGTGAGGAGAAGCCAGAAAATGGTTCTTTATGGCAGGAATTATGGAGAATAGTAATGTGTGTTGCCATCACTCCCTGACTTAATGAACTTCAACTGAGTACTGTTAAAGGCTCTTGGGACAGCAGCAAGAGATTTTCTGATCTCTGAAAACACCAAAGAAGTTTACCGGGGGTGGTTTCCATTAAATTACCAGCTGCTATAGTTAAAAACGAAACCTGCCATAATCTATTTTGTTAATTCTTTGTTTTTAAAGAAAAAGAGTAGTCCTTGTAGACAAAAACCTCATGTAGGTCACTAAGGTTGCAAAAAATACTGTGTAAATGCTGTCATAAAACCAAACAAAGCAAAATTATTCTGCTGTGAACAGCACGTGGTTACCATTTGTTTACAATTTAGTCCAGCTATCAAAACAGGCTAAACATTTTGCTAAACGGTTCACAGTCATTTTACAAAGAGCACAGATTAGGGGAGGTGTATGTAGGGTTTGCTCTCCTGGTGTCAGCAGTGCTGCTGAAGCTCTGCTCCCTGAGCCTGGGCATCAGGCAAGGTACTTTTTGGGCATAGAGCATGATAGGGGATACACATGATAGAGTCACCCCAAGACAACAGGCTAATTGTATGTGCTGCTCACTGCACTGTCCACTGAGGAGCTGATCCCACTGCAGCCACCCTAACATAAGAAAAGAAAAAAGAAAAGAAAAGAAAAGAAAAGAAAAGAAAAGAAAAGAAAAGAAAAGAAAAGAGAAGAGAAGAGAAGAGAAAAGAAAAGAAAAGAAAAGAAAAGAAAAGAAAAGAAAAGAAAAGAAAAGAAAAGAAAAGAAAAGAAAAGAAAAGAAAAGAAAAGAAAAGAAAAGAAAAGAAAAGAAAAGAAAAGAATTAATTCCCTCTCCGTTTCATTTCATTCTTCATGAAAGAAAGGATTTAGAGAGAGGAGTGGGCTCCATGGTTGACAACACATCATTTTCTTAATACACAAATGACTTAAGACCAGCAATTGTAATTTGTCTGGAGGATAAACAGGGAAATGTTTTGCACAAAAGAGCTGTTGGAAGTGATGTGCAGAAGGGGAATGTCTGGTTGCCTGTGGAGGCTGAAGGGAGGCCTGCTTCAAAGCCAAGTTTCAAATATCATCTGTTTTCACTGTAACACTATGTAACAAAACAAGCCTCAGTAAAATTTTCATGTAAGTGGGGGAGAATGTAATTGTTTTGCTTTTTTTCACTGTCATTTCTTCTCTGATTCAGAAAGATGTTTGAAGGAATTTTGTTTGCTTGGATCTTGAACATAAATAAAGAATGTACACTGCTTAGGAATAGATGAAGTGTTACAAATTGGAACTGAAAATATAAACATGTTGGGAAGTTAGGAGTGTGCATATGAGACTGTGTATGCGTGGATGCTTTTTTTTTGTGACATGAACGAGCTCACATAATAAAAACTTTCAAAATCTAAGGATAAAGACTCTGTCTGTAATGAAGTTAAGCATCAATGAATGTTTTTTCTCCCCAATTCACTGTGTTTTCGTATGTAAGCTTGAGAAAAATGATCAAGCAAAACTCTTAAGTGAAGACTGGCACTAAAGTGAATTTGCTATGGAAACCTAAAATCAGAAATGCTGTCTATCCTCTAGTTAAGCTGAGGTGTGTGTGTTATTGGAGAAAGGACATGAAATGCCCTGTGTGCACTGTGTGACAACTGCTTGGAACTGACAGATACAAAACCTGGAACGGATGAGCAAATGACTGCTGATCATAAGCTTCTCTTGTATGACAGGGCATTCCTCTTGGCAGGTGATTCCTGTGTGATAAGGAGTCTCCCACAACAAGGATACGTACTGGAAAATGGCCAAAGTATGGCATCCAAAATTGCATGGCTGCTAGCTCAGTTGATTATGTGACATTACTTGTGGCTCTAGCTTGACTGTGTGCTCAGAGTGTGAATGAAATGGTGAGCTGCCCAACAGAGACATACTAAAAGCTAACACACACAAAAACCGTAACCTCTTTTCAAAAAGGAAGCCCTTGCAGGGGAAGGTGGGGCTCACGGCTCCTGAAGTCAAGTTTTTGGGTCAGCAGAGCCCCGTTGTGTGTCATCTGGCAAACCCTGCTCCTGACAGCGTGTCCATTACTTATCACACTGTCCTAGCAAAGGCATCTGACAAAAGAATCCAGTGTCAAATACTCGGGCAAGATTGAGCAATTCAGCCCCCGGGAGAGGTGAGATTAGCAACACAGGGAGCAGCAGCCAGCTGGGGCCTGATGATGGGTAGCTGTGTTTGGTGCTGCTGGTGGCTGAGGCTCATTGCAACGCCGGGACATCCTGTGGAGAGTAACAGCATGTAACAGAGCGAAGGGATGGATGCCCAGGAGGGACAGGTCCTGGAAAAAAAAACTAGTGCAGGGTGTGCTGATATGTATGACAATACAGACACAATAACTTAAATGGAAAAAAACATCCCTAACAGCAGAAATACAAGTTCAGTTACGCAACACACTCTGTTTATATGGCAAAAGGAAAGTTTGTACTCCCACCTGATTTCCTGAGGATTGCCTTACACAACACCAGCACAGCGTGGTCCACTTGTGAGCACAATATAAATAATTCCCAAAGAGAACTGTCCTATTGTTCCTGTCCTCTCTGCCAAGGCTTCAGTCACCACAAAAGCATGGCATCTCTCTTGATCCAAGCTGGTCACATTTTGAAATGTTTTCCGGTAACTGTACACTTAGAGCAAGAAGTTCAGGGAAATGAACAGAATTTGATTTCCTAGGGAGTTTGAGCATGTGCCTGACTAGCTTTGGTTTCTAAGATGTAAGTTCATGTGGGTATTTCCTGCAGCAGGGCTACAGGCCACACAGCCTTATGCTCATAAAAAGTTACAGGAGACCCTGGAAAAAGGAAGCCCTGTTTACTGCACCTCAGGTTCTATCTGCTGGTCAGAGCAGTTGCCCCTGGTTATAACCTCACTGGCAATGAATCAGTGTTGTGGTGTTCTGCTGATTGACACGTGGCTTGAATAAAGAAAATACAGCTGAGCATCCTATAGTTGAGTTAGGGCTGTAACCAGAGAGGGTTAAAGGCTCCTGTTGAGAGGGCCTAACCTTAGGGAAAAGCATGAATGGGTACTGGGTAACACCTCTTTGTGGCATGGACCACTCGGGGTATAAGAAGGCTTCAGCTGGGGATGCTTCAGCTCAAACGCTGTTACACCATCTCTCCTTTTTACTTGGTTGTTTATTTTTACCAAATCCATACGAACCTCACTCTCTGGGATGCCTTCCTCTCCTCCCTACTCAAACGTGACTGAAACTAGCCAACAGGTTCTGAGAGTTGAGGGAAACTAAGGACACACACGTGTATAAAGTGATGGTTTTTCCATGGTAAATCAGGCTAAAACACTTCTCACAATTAAAATATGCAGAAAGCGTCACAGAGTTAGCCTGTAAAATGCAAGGGCTCAAAAGAGAGGTTGGTTTCAAATATGGTAATAGGCCAGTTCAACAATGAAGAGCAAGGATGCCAGGAGGCTGAAAGAACAGTAACAAAGCCTCACATTTACAATAGAAGAGGAGGCAAATACAAAAGCCAAGAAAGAGGCAAGGAGAAGTTACAGTAGCAAAAATACTACTAATAAACTCCCACTCATGATATTTGAACCGAATTCAGCTGTTTTGAAATTATCTTCTTGACATATGCTTTTGTGCAGGCAGGCAAGCTTTTGACATCAGTTCCCTAAACCACAACAAACACATGATAAAGCATTATGAACTATTTGTCACCTAATCCATTTTTACAAAAATACTGCCTGTCCCCTGAGGGAAAAACAAATGATGAAACAGCTGAGAAAAAGACAACTCATTTTCTCTGTTCATTTCCCTTCTTACTTATGATCTACTTTAGAAGTAGGTGAACTGGATCCAGAAGACCAAACGTTCATTTCAGCATACAGAAGTGTTCTTTTTCAAAGAGTTGTTGGGAAGTAGTAAAGAGAAACCAATACTGCAAGATGTTCATTGTGAACAGTTTGGCTCTCACTGGGGAAGGATTCCCCATGTCCTGGAAAAGCAGTGCAGACTGTGCTATAGGAAATCACACCAGGATTATGCAATCTGCTGGGAGCATGGAGTCAACTGAATGCTAGCGATCGTTTGTTCGAAAAGAAAAAGGATAATCACAGTTCTTAGGAGGGCTGTTATTTAAAACGGGCCTCGGAAGTTTATTTCCACTGTCCAACTCTTCACAGCAGGTTGGCTCACGTGTACTCAACTTCACTCCAAGTGACTTAAAGGATAAGGTTTATCAAACAGCTGATGGTAATCACCTATAAAAAGAACTGCTCACATAAATGTAAAAAATTACTCTCAGATCCCTTTGTTCTGCCCTGTATCTTGGGCACTTGGATACACGCTCTTTCCAGTAAAAGACTGGCCTAGCATTCAATTTACTACAGCTTCTGATTCTACAGACCAGGGCAGAGGGCCATAATGAAGCCCAGGAAGGGATTTCTAGTGTACATATGATAGAACATACAGGAGCTTGAGAGGAAAAGAGTGAATTATCGAAATAAGAGAATACTATTATTTACCGTTTCATCCCTTCAGGAAGAGGGCATCAGTTTTGAAGTCTGAAGCAAAGAAAACCAACTGTTTGCAAAGTGAATGTTTATTCAGAATTTTCCTTTCCACCCATTAACCTGAAAATGGGAAATACACTCAATGAGAAAATAATCCATTAGTTTAAGGTCAAGACACAGCCCTAACTTATTTTTTTTTTTAAAGAAGCAAATAAAACGGAGTGCTTTGTGCTACATCTGTCCTCGCCCAATGATGTGCATTTTAATTTATGGCCATTCAGACTTGTTTCTTCAGAATGTGACACATCCTATGCTGAGCTTGTTTCTGTCACTCATTTTTTTGTATGGCATGAGGAATATTATTTCAATTTTCTGCTTAGTTACTCTCATAATGAACAAGCCTCTGGAACTCCCTTAAAACAATATTGTATCAGTGAAGTTAGTGAGTCAAACACAAAGCAGGAATATCCACAGCTTCCAGAATTAATGAAAATATTTTTGGAAGCATTAACAAACTTGTAATTTAGTACTGAACATCAATCTCTGCTTGTGGCTGGAGTAGTCTTGGTGGCAGGAAAAGGGACTGCGGGAACACTGTGGTGCTCCTCACATCTTCCCTTAAGGCACTCAGTACTGACTTTTAGCAGAGACAGAACTGCACAATTAATCAAGCCATGGGACCCAATTAATGTGGCAGTTCCTGTTTTGCTTGCAAAGGGCCCTGAATGGAGACACCACCACACGAAGCATCAGGAGAATAACACTTTGGACACCAGTGCAGGCATTTCCGACAACAGGATTCCAAATTTTTTGAAGAATAAGAAAATACAGGTCCCGTTCTGCAGACAAATTCATTGTAAGACTGTTACCTCGGATCACCTTTTCAGAGGGAAAATGGGATCTCCAGAAAGATTAAGCCCGTGATGAACTTAAGGTTCTTGCTACGTAACACTATGGAAACCAAAACTGACCTGATCACACACAGCTCAAAGTGCTGATCTTAGTGATATCCTCTTTTTCCAAGTACAGGCTATAGTTTGTTATATTTTTTTTTTCACAGAACGTCAAACTATACACTTACTCACTGGTGTAAATAGCACACACTGGAAAGAAAAACAAGAGAGAGGAAGAGACTCAGCTTGGAAAAAGAACCACCAATTTTCTTTTCAAATGTAGCTGAACAGAAGACTTGAGAGGGAACAGATTAATGATTACAAGTGCTAAACCAGGACTTCACTATAAAGTTATTATCATGTCCAGATGTTGTTTTTGCCTTTGACAATTTTTTGAGGTTTTACTTACAAAAACACAGGTATGCATCTAGTCTACGGGCATCTACATGCATTTCAAATGCCTGTAATACCATTAAGAAACTGACCTTTATACATTCCGCAGTCCCATTCACCTGCAAAATGAGGAATATGGTGAAGGGATTAAAAAAGTTTGTTTAAACAAAGAATATATAGTTTACTAGTAGTACATAATTAGTATTAACAGATGCATTCAGCAGTTATTCCAGCAACACTCTGCAGTAGTTTTCATGCCTACAAGTTGTAACACTGCCCTAGATGATGAGTTTAAATCCATGCAAAATCTGGGTATATTAGATGTGTATTACTGACACTTCTTGATGTATACTGTATCTTCTGAAAGTTCTTCACTGTTGGAAGCTTTTAAAAATAAAAGTCTCTTAAATATGGACATTTTCCCTTGAAAGTATTACATATATCTGATTACTGTGCTGCCAAGCTGAAATACTCCATCTTCTATTCCAAAACAGATGGCAAATAACGAGCACCTTGGAATATTCTCTGCTTATAGTATTTAGCTTGCGGTTAAGGACTTTCCAGCTGTCTGGGTTAGCACCACATCTCTAGAAAACTGCTGCAGATCAAGGAGCACCAGCACAGCTGACATAATTCAGTCTGAAACCAACCTTCCCATACTTAATAGCTCCTTATGTCAGCGTGTATCCTTAGGTGAAACATCTCAGATTGAATTTGGCTACAACTTAAAAGTAAAGGAATGTGTTTAGGAACAGAAGAGCCTACAGTGGTCAGAGGTTCCAAAGGTAGCAGAAGCACTACGGCTGCTGAGACACAGAACGTAAAAAGGGATGGTTTTATCTTTTTGTCCCCCTAGTTCCTCACAATTCAGACATTTGGATTTTTTCTGGGCAGTGTCACCACTCAGCTGGGAGAGGAGACACAGTGGCAAGATTTTTCTTAATGTTTCTGCAAGTCTACCAAGGTTGCATTATTCCAAAGTAATTCCTACCCTGAAAAAAAACGACAAGTCTTTAAGCAGTTAAATTCACAATTCCTATTAATGAAACTGTGACACATATAAATACTTATGTGACATATATAATTACTATAGTTATTCTGTGACATATATAATTACTGATTATTTATCCCTTATTTTAACAAGTATCTGTAGGCCAAAGGCTTTCTTTCTCATTCCATGTAAAACTGCATTGCAGTGGTGTAAGACAATTGATTCCAGGCTTTTTTTCCAGTCTAAAATTATTTTACACAAAAAGTTTCTAGAGAATGTTAAACAACTGAAGCTATACCTTCTGTAAAATCTTTTGGTAACCTTGTTTATTTCTTTAGAAAAATAATTAAATACTCTGTCTCAACTTAACTCCTTAAATCATGCTACTTCCTTACAGAGGTTCATGTCAATTCAAAAGTATCAAACATATAATACTCATTAATTTCAGCCTTCCTTAAATTTGCTTCTTAGAAAAATGGCTATGGGATATTCATTTCTTCAGTAGTCAGAGTGCCACCATGGGTTAGCTTTAACTCCAAACCCCAATTTCCAAAACTCTCCCCTTAGGCTAGCAGGTTGATATAACTTCAGCAAAATCAGTTTTGGAGAAACTTGAATTGCAGAGACTTCAGAAGAATTTTCATTGTCCTGTTTAGAACAAGATATAGGAATAAAATAGAACCACAACTTTGGTTTACAAAGTATAGCTTTTATTATACAGACTGCTTAAATGAGTTTTCAAATACAGATTTTAAAAAGTCATGAGTGTTTCAATATATACATTCTGCAATAACATCACATTTACATTTGAAATACTTATTGCTAATATGTTAATATTTGTTGCGTTTTACCAAGTGTTAACTATTAAGTATTTTTGTGTAAGCGTTCAATAGTAATTAACCCATCATCGAAATACCATCTCCAGACTTTCTCTAATGCATATACGCTTTTGTACGGATTCAGGCTTTTAATCTGATTTATGGTTATGGAGAGCATACATATGTCTGCTAGGCTTAAATGGGAGCCATGCTTAAGTTACAGAAAAAAAAAAAAAGCAGGTAACCTACTGAAGTGCCATAAATAACTAAGAGAGAAGGTATTGATTCAGTCATAAAAGCTAACAAACTTATGCACTTGGAGTTTCAGTTTTTGTCTTCTCTTGGTCGCAGCAAGAATGCGGAATACCAGAAGGTTAATGACACTGCCTGGCACACAGCACTCTGGTATAATCACAACAATCTGGGGAATTCAAACAGATTGCGAAGGATTTCATGTGGAACAAATTGTATTAAAGAAGATTCTTTAATGAAATACAATTTTTGAGTCATGGAGTACATGAAGTAATTTTGAGGGGAATCTTCAGGACATGTCAGGCTCCTAGTGCATTTCTTTATATTGTTCCTCAATGAATGCCTCAAGAGGTGGCAAGGTAGTTTGATCATTAAACAAACTGAATTTTAGCTTCTTTGCTGAAATTATCAGCAAACGCACCAACTTGGAGGTGATTTCTCATCCTAAGCAAACTGCTCAGCCACAGCTTCTTTCGAGTAAGGCCAACAGAAGTCAGAAAATGGTCTCAACTGACCCATGTAACAGTGAACAAGTAGTGAGATTCCATTAATAATCTCCAAGTCCCTTGCTTTTTTCCCAGTGTCGTTTTCAAACCAATCTTGCCATGTCTGTAGCTTTCTACAACACTGCACCCTGAATTCAATAAATCAACCCTTCGAGAGTAGGAGTTTCTTTACCAACTTCATACAAACTCTAACGTGGCATTGAATAGTGGTATATGCTTTGAAAATAGATTCAAAATGTGTTTTAACATATTTTTCACTTGTATTTTAGTTTTTCTCAAATCTGAGTATCACTGATTTGCAATCACCATAAGAGAGCTGACTTATGTGTAATTCTTGTTGCATCACTGCAGATACAGAATACTGAGAAAATAGTTCAGTTCATCAATGAAACATTTTCATTTTCAAAAGTGAATTTACCTTTAAGTAGCAAAAGAAGGGACAGAAAGAAGGCAACATAGGTTAGAAGTGTTACATAGAAAATCTAACAGTGACCAGAATGCAGTTTTAGAGACCTGGAGGTTTAGAGGTGTGGAATTCTTGGAGCTCTACAAAATAATTTCAGCAGAATCAGAAGTGAATCTGACATGAGGCAGCCTAAAAACTGCAAGGATCTCATGATTCATTTTCATGGGGGAAGGGTTCAGGTTGAAACACACTGCCTGTTCAAACTTTCCAGAAGAGAGCACGGAGGATCTTAGTTCTTCTTAGTTCTTAAAAATGTCATTAGATAAACCATGCCACCCATGTGATCCATGTAAAACCATTGTCTGCTAAAGCTCCAAACACATGAGCACTTAACAAAGGTTTCCAAAGGCTGGAATCAGTCTCTTCAGTCACTGAATGAAGATTCACTATCAGAACTGTCTTCTGCTTTGCCATCATCTCCCCAGGCAGGCACAGGGGCATCTGGGGTCCTGCAGGCAACAAAAACATTCCATGTTGCAAATCCAGCTGAGAACACAAGCAACTCAGCATGTAACACCACTGTCCTTTCACGACAACTGCAGGCACTTTATTTCCACAACATTTGACACATTAACTGTTTATGGTTCACAAACTCACACCTTAGTGGTATTGCTTCACCTACAACTGAAAGGCAAACACTACAAACTGTAACTCACTGGACATCAAAACTCTGTAGACATCAGTGTGAACGCACACCTTTGATGCCATCAGAAGTGATGACAGATCATTAAGAAGTGGCAAACACTTGTAGAAAGAGTTGAAAGCAGGCAATAATGATTAATTCCATTTTTTTTCAATCTTCAGAGGTTCTAGGGCTGAAAGGAACATTCTGTACACCATTGAGCAGTGTAAATAGTACATGAAAAAAATAAGACAGGAAATGAACAATATTGTATCCAACTAAAACTGCAGGGATAATTTAGAGAAGCAAAAAAGAATTACTCAGAGTGGAATTTGGCTAGAACATTGGGTTAAATTTGACATGCAAGAACAGCCATGGGATTTTTATTGACTACAAATGATTGGACCTCTTGTATTTCGTTTTAAAGAGAATATTTAGGATGGATCTTAACACTGTGGCAAAATGTTTGCTTGGGGAATCTACTGGAAATGAAGATGAGAGAAGCAAGTAATCTAAAGACTAACTAACATTACTGCCTGAAGATGCTGGCTCTCTATGGACTCTCCCTCCTAACATACAAGCAAGGCAGAGCCTGGTAAAGTCTGAAAGCAAGGCAGAAAATACACACATAATTATACTTGGGGAAAAATGACATTCAGAGAAACTCACTTCCTGTATGACAGTTAACATCTCTTGGATAAAATACTACATTTTAAACTAAGCTGACAGTCATATTAATCATCCTGTTCTTATTTATCTTGGGGGTATAGAATTTCTTTTCCAACATTAGTTCTGCTTAGTATAATTTCTCTGTTGGGAATCCCTGACGTAACTTTAAGGTGTTCCTAAACATTTTGCGTGCAAAGACGAGATGGGTATTAAAGAACTGCAGAAGAGCCTTCTCCCTCCCCCCTGCACACCTCTAAAACAAATTAAGAAAGCATTTGCTTTCTCATGCAAATACCACTTCACAATATTATTCCTTGTTGCTGTGGTAATGACAAAACAGAAGAGCCGTGCAAAGACGTGATCTGGAGAGAGCAGTGCAAAACCTCTCATTTATTAAGAAGAAGATGGCGCTGAATTCCTTTAGTTCATGAGAGCAGGACAAACTCTCCTGGAATTGAAGACAGGCAAGAGAGGAAGGATAAGAAACAAAAGTCAAAGATAGGTAAATTGGGAGCTTGATAGAATAGGCAGCTACCAAACACTGTAGAAAGCTGAGAAAGGAGCAATAACAGAAGTGGAACAGCCAAAAGGAGAGTGTAGAAACAACACTGTATTATTAGAACGAGCACATCTACAGCCACAAAAACCCATGCTCAGCCAATAGCAAGGAGCTGGGGGAGCCTGCAGTAAGTGACTGAGCACACAGCCAAGTGTACATTTTCCTAATTTTCTCTGGGACTGAGTGAGCAGACCTAAGGAACCTGAAAACCCAAGAAATGTGGTGTGAATGGCAAGATACATATAAAAAAAGAAGACTATAATATTAAGACAAGAAAGCAAGAAAATGAAAAGCCACCCCTGACACCGTAAAATGTTCCACATTATGAACCTTGCCAAATAATTAGCTTTCTTTAACCAGTTTTCAAACCAATAACATTTTAAAGAAAATCTGACTAAGCATTACTGTTGCATAGACCTTTGAAGATGGACTTTGAGCTCTAACCCCAAACATATTCTGTGAGCCTCCATCCACAGCAATAATGTTTCTGTCTTAATGCAAAATAGACTAGCCAAAAACAGACACTTTTTTAAAAATTGCTTTTGAAATTTAACCTATTATCTTTTTGATTTATCTGCTATAAAAATCCACCCAAACATGAAGAAATAGCAGCACTTATAGAAAGGTATGGACTTCAAAGCACAGCAAAAAATACAACACATTTAACACACATATAGGAAACCCATGTTTGCTAAAGCTATCTCCAACGTGCACAGGGTCTTTTTTCTTATTTCTCATTCAATCAGTAAAAATATCAACTGAGGAATACCTACTTTAGGCTTATTTAGACACCAGGAAGTAGCTGGGAGCTACAGTGACTCATCATATGATGATACTTCTGGTTTATTTTATTTAACAAGTTGCTAGATTCAGAAAAAGCCTTTACAAAACGTAAGAAGTCTTCACTGGAAAGGAAAAATGAACTTTCTAATACCCTGGCAGTTTCTGAAGAGAATGCAAAAGTACTTCAAACACTTTGGTGGCTCTAATGTAAGAATGAAAGTTAATACTTCCATCAGTTTAACAAATTCTGTGAAATAATCCAGTAGAAATAAATTAAATGTCAGCTGTAAAGTAAGACTAAAATTAATGTTCATGGCCAGACAAGAAACTTTGAAAATTACTATCTATTCTTAGTAGTCTTCACATCAGGTTAACTCAAACAACAGCCAAAATTTTAAACTGTTGACTTCACTCTGTCAATTTTGAAGTCAAGTTGTGCACTCCATCTACTGAGAAGATCTGGGAACAACTGTGTTGTCCCTCGTGCATCCAGCAAAATAAGATTCAATTTGTTCTTACTACTCTACGATAATGAGATTTTCTTATTGGAAAGAAACAAGAAAGTTGAAAGAAAGTATCTGGGAAATACCTCATAGTCTAAACAGAGCAGTGAAAATGGCTACTGATGTTTTATTTGAGTCTTCATTGCTAAATGCACATTGTCTAATGGTAGCTTGTCACTGCTATAGCTCACACCACCTTGAACAACCTTTTCTTAGCACGTTTTTCCAAGTTTTTTAAACACATGGTTGCACTCCAGCCCTATGGAGAGTCACAAATTACTTACTCGAGAAGATCTGGATTTAGCCCCTCAGAAATCATTTTGTTGCGTATTGCCATTACAGGAACACCCTGTGTAGCAGGAGGAAGAATAATATAAAACTACTGGACACAAACAGGTGAGTTAAATTACACAGGTACTTTTAAACCACACTTTCATATAAATTGATGCATGTCACTTGTCAAACAACAGCATGGAACAATAATCTCAGCTGCCATCAATATGAACCTAGAAGCAAGAAATGATTAAGATTAAAGGCCCTTTTAACCCCTCTTATATTTATGGCAAAACATCTAGAAAAAGTTGCAGGGAGAGAACCAAGACTGGACAGATATACTTGCAATTCATGCAGACAAAATCATGAAGCTGAAGTTATCTGTATGGGTAAGAATGTGAAGAAAGCACAAAGTAGCACAAAGACAGTAGAGAAATTGTTCTAGGAAAGACTTGGGCATGCTGAAGGTCCAAGAGAGAGAGGAAAACCAGGGAAGTACATCTGCTACCACTCCAGAAGGATCTCTTAAGGCAGTGCTAAAAACTGGAGAAGTCTAAAAACCACGGAGAAAAAGGCAAACAGGACATGAGAACAGAAGCACAATTTAAAAGTGACTTCTCTGAATACAACTGCTTGTGCAGTCAGGCTTGAATCTTATGTGACTTGTGGACAGATTTCAGCCAACTATGTATGTGTTAAAAAAATTCCTTCCCTTCACTGCAAGTCCTTCCACAGCTTCTGCACTTTATTTTATTCATCAACACCTAAACATCCCCTCATCTTGGATCACATATCCAAGACCCACGTCCTCTCATGAGATACATTCCAACAAACTGCTCCTATGTTTCCCCTAGAGCTGCTCAAAGGCAACTTGCTGCTTTGCCATCTCCTGTTGGAAACCATCAGAAATACCATCTGGATCACTCCATGCCAATATAGGATATGGAAAAAAAAACAAAAAAAGAAAAAAAAAAAAGAGGATACAATTTCTGATTTGAAAGGGACAAAGCTACTGGTGGTCTAAGAAATTCTAAATGCAAAGTGGCGTAGGACTAATATCTTTTGTGCAAAAGGAAGTAAAATAATGATAAAATAAAGGGCAGCCATGACTAATGTTCTAGAGAAAGATGTGATACTAGTGACAGTTCCACAGCAAGAATCACAATCAGGGCTTGTGCATGAGGATTGTGGAACAGCACACACACAAGTACATAGCTCTAGCAATCTATCAGGCATAATGTCAAAAAAGGTCACTGAAACAGTTGCAATGTATTAGCTTGAAATAGAAGAACATCTCAGTACTTCACAACTAATATACACTACAAAGGTGAATATTTTGAATATTTATTTGAGTATTTCATGACAGTTCAAAATATTACTTATTCTAGTACAGATTTGGACACCAGGGATTGTGTGTCTATACACCATCTCATAATAATGTTTCTCCTCCTGCTTGACTGCTCTTAGGGTACTTTTCCCCACCTTAGAAGTCACTGGTGAGTTGTTTATGCATCAACTCAAACCAGGTGAAAACAGAATTGAGTCAGATCAGGCAAAGCAGAGTTCATATTTGCTTTCAATCAAAGGGAACTTGGTACAGGACTTCTAAGAATGGGTTGTTTTTAAATTCACACTTGGAGTATGTTTAATTCCAACATTGTGAGCATTAAAATCTGCAAGAAAAAAATCCTCTCAGTATCCTCATATATGATAGATTCACAAAACGAATCTGAAGTTTAATCAAAATGCCCTTTAAGAGTAGGCTTTTTATCTGAAGGAAAACAATTAAGATTGTACCTGTATCTGTTTAGAATACAATCAGGGCACTACAATTCCTTTACCTTTCATGCTTTCCTAAATTTTAATCTGCAAATATGGTACTGCTTTTGTATGATTTCTTGGAATATTGTTGTAAATTTTAAACAGTAAGAATTTAGTATCCTCAACTGCACTCCACCAAAATGAGTTTGTCAAAATTTCATGGAAGAGCTACTTTTAGTGTAGAACGGTGCTCTTTTATACTACAAATACTGTGAACAATAAATAAATTATCAGTTCAAACAAATCTTCATCTGGAAACTTAATTTGGGCAAATAAATGACACTAACTGAAATACTTGACCGGACAAGGAGACAAGTTTGGCAAATACAAAAACACACATTAATTTGTAGTATGTTAGTTTGACTTTCCTACCACACTGTTTACAACTGGCAGAGGAGTCACGAGGAACTGCCAGTACACAGGAGAAATGTGGAAAGTGAGATCTCACTCCTCTAGCAGTCACGAAAAAAAAAATTCAAAGTAATTAGACCATCCAGCACTTTCAAATCCACTTTGAAGTCTGGCATTAAATCAATACAGTAACATAGTGTTCTACTCTCTGCTACTATCCCATTGCTAGGTTTTCCAAATGGTTTGTAATAAGCTACCCATAAAGTGCCAATTTGTGATTCAAGTGAAAAATAAGGTTTGGAACATCATTCAAGGGACGAAGCAGACCAGTTGTAATAATTTCTCTGAAGACTGAGTGAAACCATTAAGTTAGTTTTAACACAAGCAAAATTTTATTAATACTATGACATAATCATACTTTCCAGAATTATAATATATATTTTAGAGGAAAATTTCCAGTGACAAATTGAAAATAAATTGAAATAAATTCTTTGTTTCCAATCCCATTTTTAATTTTGTGGATGTGAAACGAGCTCTTAAAAATGTCACAAAGAGTCTCCCATTCACCTTCTCATTCCTTCATTAGCTTTCACACATTTAAGTATTGAGATTACATTCATTTATTCCCTATTTATCTGTAGCACAGACCACAACTAAAGAGGTAAACAAAACCTGCATCATGAAAAACAGGAAACTGGAGTGGAACCAAACAGTGAAGCAATCCTTGTATCTCTATTTTGGTCTTTATAGAAATATCAAGTACTGCTGTTCTGGACTATACTTGCAAAGCTGTATTTTGTACCCTACAGTAAAATCAAACTGTAATCATGTCTGTCTGCAGGGAATGACTCCAATTCTGCCAGGACAACTACACTTCCAGTGGCATCTTTTGTGCCTCCGGCTAATATCACTTTGCATTTACACATTTCACACCTTCAGTTCACAAGTATACCAGCAGAATTTTGTAGAAAGATCTTGCCAGAAGTTGTCTGAGGGAATATATTACACTAATTCATTTATTAGAGAAGAAGTGCTAGAATATTGTGATGTTATCCTAGCCTAAAGATTACTGTTGCAATCTATGTGTTCAGACATTTAACGTTCTCTTACAGCTGTATGTTACGTTCCACCTAAAAATAACATCATAGCCAAAGAATGACATGAGAACTGACTTACCACTTGTACCATTTTGAGATATCTGGCATATCTTGGATCCTTGGCCACAGTTGTGACATTTTCTGTTACTACCTCCGTTTTCTGTAACCCTTCTTCTTGTGTGTTGTTCTGCTGTATATGAAGAACAAACCCGTTAACAGTTAGGTGTACACACCAGACCCATGGAGAGATTCCAACCCATAAAACTGGGTATTTAAAGGTAAAGTGCAACTCTTCTTCATCAAGGCTATTCTGATCTACACTCATAGAATTAGAGGTTTTCAAGATGTATGAAATCACAAAATCCAGCTCTTCTGTTGTTCAGTTACAAGAGTGTTTTTCTACTTTTAGTCACAATTTTAAGTTATCGAACAACACATAAAAAACCAAAAAGCCCCTAATAACCCTGTAAAGTTGCATTTAATGAATAACACAGTACTAAATGTAAATGGTCTTTTCATAAAAAATATTTATAGGGATTATATCTATAAATCTCTTCCAGTAGTCCAACGCTTTTTTTCCTCAAAATATTTATTTGATTCCCTGACAAGGGTTTCATACAGATCACGTAACTTCTAAACTACTCTTTTGAGTATAAATCAGTATTTAAAGGATAATGCAATGAAATCAGAGTCCTTGAAAGTATTTAATTTACATGAAATGAAAAATGACAAGAAGTTCTAGCACTATTAAAAGAACAGAGAAAACTGTAATTTTTCTACAAAACCAATCGCTTGAAAGCAGCACTGGGAACATCCTTTCAGAAATAAATGAACTTTATATACTTAAATATACTTTATATACTTTAATATCTGAGAGAAGGAACATTTTAAAGAAAATGAACTAATGGTGGGTCATTCTCTAACATGGCTGGAACACACAGTGCTCTCCAGTGTGTCCCATGCTGCTGCCTGCACATCAGAGTTACAATCTTTGACAGGCAGGCAAAAGCAGCAGAGTGCTCCAGCTACTGCTTCTCCACAGCAACTTCCACCAGATAAGAGAATGAGCAGAGATCAGAATTGAAGATTCCATGAGAAGAAACTGTAAGAGGAAACTCGGAGAAGAACTCCATCTCCAAATGGGCCAAAAGCCTCACTTAGTTAAGTGGTGATCACGGGACTTAAATGTCTGGGTTAAAAAATCAACCAATCACACACATTAAACTCCCCAAAATGACAAAAAATTAATTGCAGGGATAGGATCTTAATGCTGATTGCTTGTAATAAGCTGGCATTTTTGATACATGGAGGACAATATCTAGAAAACCTTCAATGTGCAATAAACTCTTTAGAACAAAGCATGCTAGAAATTCCAATTTGAGCTAAAAGCTCACATTCTGAAGAAAGGAGCTGGAATGATGTGATTTGAATTGTTATTTTCATTCATGACCTTCCCAGCCCCCTGATGTCATTCATGTTCATATTTTAGTGTGATTGAAGAAGAGGAAGGAGAAATTTAGCATTAGATTTGAGTTAGTTCTAATCATTTAGGCCACACAGTTAAGAAAAGGTATAGCCTTTTTTGTTTTAAGTCACTTGTTAAAACAGTGTCAGTAGAGAAAAACTGAGATTTTTGTAGCTGATTGCTCACTTCCAATAGACTTACTTCTTCTGTGTACTTCAAATGACACTAAAAACGTGACCTGGAGAGCTCTGTTCCTTCAAGGTATGAGTTACGCTTCATTACTTACTCCAGACTGAGGTGATACAGCTGTCTGTTGATCTGCAGCAGCCTGTGCCATGGGACCATTTGTAACACTGTTCACATTTGCACTGGACACTTCAAATTTGACATCTTCTAGGCCAGGAATTGAGGATAACTGAATGCAAAAAACATAATCAATTAAGCAATGAGCACATCATAAGACTACATGTACAACAAAATCTGCAGCATGCTGCTTACCACTTATTGTCCTGGTAGGTTGTACATTAGTAAAATTGTAACTTTTTATCCTTAGTTTTGGTATTTTGATTGGGGATGAAAAAAAATCTTTCAATTCAGCTGCCTTCTACAATAAAAACCCCCAAACACTCCACTGGAGTTGTCACTGTTAACACAGGATTGCAGAGCAGGAAAGGCTTCCACACCTTCCTAGCATTTTGCTACTGCACTTATCAACCACATGAGAGCCATGCAATCTCTGCTACTTCCCCTACAGTCAAAGGAATCATGGCAAGAACAGCTCTATCACCTAACAGATGGGTGACTGGTTACAAATTTTTCAGTTTTCTACATCTTTCACTTTTTTTCAGGAAATGCTGAGGGTGGATACTAAACACACTGCATACCTACTTGAACGAAATTCTATTTAACATGATTATGCAGAATTCTGCAAAAAATTATCCATACTGATCATTCCGAAATATTTTGAAATAAATAAGACTTAGTAAGCTCTGTTTGTATTATTACACTATTTTTTCCCCACCAAGATCTTAATGAACAGTTTCAAAATATTCCACCCTTGCTCCCAGAAAAGCCAACTGAAATTTCCTCCATCATTATTGAAAGACGAACTGGTTAAGACTTTATAGTGGGTGGGTTTATTGACTGTGGGATTTTTTTTTCTTTTAGTAAATTACACACTCTATTTCCTATATAAGACCATAGATTAGATCTTTTTGTCATTTCAGCTAAAGAAGATAAATCAAACACATCTGCATTAGCTTAGATCCAGTTCAGGTCACATTTCAATATCAAAAGATTTACAAGGCTTCTGTTTAGCTACTTACATCAGCTATAGTCCTTACAGTCCAGTAACATACAAAGATACTTTTGTCTTACAAAGGGGGCAAGAATTTCCTTAGTAGAGTTTGTATGGCAAAAAATGCTCCTTTCCTGTTCCACACAGCTTAACAAACTCAAAATTTCCACTAGGTACTGTTGGTTCCTTTCTTCTGTATCAACTACATATTCAACTGTTACACAGTATAAGTAGCAAGGCACGCAAAGAGAGAATTCTTGATATCAGGATTTTATATTAGCTCCTTCCAATCATTATGAAAACTTATTTGCTCAATTCAGACTATAAAAAGGCAGCTAGTTCACATATCCAGGAGGCTGTCACTGTTAGAAAATGAAGTCTATATCCATACAAACCTTTGCATCCAGAATATTGAGTGTGGTTTCAATTTGTTGGATACGGAGAGAGAGTGCTGACAATTTCTACAACAGAAAACAATTAGGATGTGAAAACACTCCCCTATGCACCTGTACATATAAAACAGTTTGCATCTAGTTAAAAAAAATCACTTTTGTCTTCTCCTGGCCGAAGGCAGAGTATAGTGTAAATGAGATTATCACATGAAATAAATGAAGCAATGACAACCTCTTTCAGTACAGTAGCTGCAGCAGTTCAAATTTTAAATAATTTTACTCTGCATTGGTTTTCCCATATAAAGACTGACAGAAGTGAAGACAGACTATGCACAAAAGCCAAAGTAAATAGGGTATTACTTTGGGCAACTGGAGAATAATGGTAGACATATTGTACTCCCCAAGTTACCAAAAGATCTTTCTTCAAAACTTTTTACAAATGCGGAAGACAAAAAGAGATGATGTGTGCATATGTAACTGAGCAAAAACAGTATCAGAGAAAATCTGACAATTAATACAGCAGGTGATTCAAAGTCCTATACAGTCAAAATCCACGATGAATCAGAACTAACCACACTTTATATGCTCCAGGTGCACCTCAATCAAATTTTGACTTTTTTTTTAAATACAACTTAAGTTTTTTCTAAATTACTCCATAAGAACTGCCAGTCTTTTAACTAATCACTACCATACTCCACCAGACCTGTCCAAGTGAAGTTGGCTAGAATGCTGGCTGGCAGATATGTACCATTCTGACAGCTTTCTGGCACCTTGGCAAGATTCTGCCTGGCTCTGAAGCAGAACTTTAACACCCTAAGAAAATGGCAGTTCTGCCAATATGCTAGAAAAAGTAGAAGGAGACTGACAGGAGTTAGTCTTTTTGGATAGTGCACTGACTTGTTTACAGATGGTCCTTTGTTCATGAAGCGGAGTCAGTTCCCATTGGAAGGAACTATGTGTCCTACATATAACTGGGAAAGGGGGAGGAAAGGCGTACAAAAGACAATTATGCAATTTTATGGGTCTATTTGACTAGACAAGAGCCAAGAAATTTAGAGTTAAGGATGGTGTCAGCCCTGATTTTGAGTTTCTTGGCTTCTGTTGACTTACACTGCGACCTTTCACATTAAAAACACTTCTGTACTTCATAAATACAAAAAACTTCTCAAGGAGTATATAAAGCAACTATTTAGTCTCTTGGGTAACAACACATTTTGGTTAACTAATAACTGTTTTATTAGGCAGACTTCACAGTGCTGCTGCGTGCTCAAGGTGGCTTTAAATAGATGTGTTCTGATTTCCACAGTGCCTGTGGAAGAGGGAATACTGAGATCAGGTGACAACTGAGTTTTGGACAACTGACAACAGCATCATCAGGCAGTTACACTGTCCCACCTATCAAGTTACAAGAAGTTTAAAAACCCAGGAAAAATTACTTTTTTCCTCTGAAGCTCCATATATTCGCGTGGTAGCCAAATTTTATGCTTGTCACGGGTCTGGCTCTAAACTTCACCAACAAATAAGAGAATTTCTCAGATTATGTTTTAGGCTTATTGGATTTGACTGCTACCCTAGCTCAGCTGGCTAGAGCTGTATAGTATTCTTTGTTGAATAAACTAATGAAAAATGACAAAAAACCTCTGAAGACAGAAAGGTTACACTCAAAGCCACATTAGAAAACACCCACTCTACAACGGAGGAAGCACTCTTGTCCTGTTCAGTGGACAATTCTAATCTTGTCAGTCTGTTGTATTTCTATTGACTCCAAAGTCACCACATAAACTTACTAATCCTATATATTTTTATTTTTCTCTCTTTTTACAGGAAACTGAAGTTAAGGGCTTCTTGTTGTATGCTAATCACTTGCCAAAAATGTCCTTTTTTCTACATAAAAATTATTTACACTCAGAGCTCAGTGTATCACTCTTTTAAATTACAGGTGATAAAATCTGAAAGTAAGTTTTGATGCACCATAGGAACACAGCACCCTTCTTCCATAACAAGACAAGAGCCAGAGATGAAGCTGCTCAGAGCAAATTCCCTGTATCAAAAAGTTCAAGACTGTGCCAAATGCAAAAGTTTAAGGAAACAGGATTGAGTGTGGCACAATCAGCTCGTGGATCCCTTGGGGAAAAATTCTGTGTTAAGCGCTTACTCAAGAGAAACCTTGAACAGAAAGCAGACTGCATTTTTTGGTTTAAGCTACCAGTATTACTGCATCGAAAATATTTAAATGAATGGTTCTCATTTCTAGGATTTTTTAAACTGTATAAATGGACAGCTGAGAAAATAATAAACATACCTCTTCACAAACAGTAGAAAAGCGGTTGAGAAATTGCACTGTGTGAACCACAAACTGATTTAGAAATGCTACAGTTCTTTTCTGCTGAATAGCAGGAACCTGCATTAAAAAATATAAGAAAACTGGGTTACACATCAATGTCAATTTTCACATTTGGATTCAAATATCTGTTAAAAATGCACATTTTTTAGAAGTAATTATTTGGAAATCTGTCTTGAGTGTGCCTGCTATGAATGCATACATACACAAACCATTTTCCAATACACAGATTTCCATATGCATTCCTACAAATCCCTTGCCACTAAAAATCTAGTAACATGACAGCTGCAAATTTACAGGACACACAGAAAAGGCAACAAGACCCAATAAATGAAGGACTGTTACCTTAAACAAACCACCTTTAGACGAAACAGTGAATATTCCTGAAAATCAGTGTTGATGTTTTTTAAAAACAGTGAGAAAATCAGAATCTTTCCTTCTGGAGTTTAAAAAGGAAAAGCAAACTTGGCCAGCCATACTAATACTCAGTTACAACTAACACCATGATGAAAACTAAAGTGTAGTGATGTTGCTGTCTAAGTATTTAGTGGCTACCCATACCGGTTCTTATTTGCAAGCCCAGACTACCCTAAAATTACCGAAAATTATCCTCCAGATCAGTTTTGATACTCACATACATTTCAGACTAAAATGTAGAATCTTATGTTTGCCAAAAAGAATGGTGGTCATATTGTAACACAGAGCTGGCATTTTTATTTAAACCATTACAGAAGACTGGAATCAGGAACTGACACACAAAAGTTTAAGTATAAAATTATAGTGCCTCAGAGTTAATAACCTTGGACAACTGCTTTAAGTCCTAAACTTCGCAGATGAAATTAGCCTATGAAATTGTCATTGATTTAAGTGGAAGATTCACAAGGAATATTACTGAGAGACAAGATTCTGCAGCACTTTTTTGGTGAATACAGTGACTCTCTAGTCTTCACCTCTTCAGCCGTCGATTTATCAGTGCATTCAATATACAATTCACTATGGCAATCTTAAAACATCCTGGTTTTTTGTGAGACTTTCGTTGCTACTATCTCGAGCCTTCAGCCTGTGCACCTCTGCAACAGGATCGGCTAAAGTTCAATTCTGTGGTTCCAAAACTTGTCAAACAGTGCTTATGACCTTAGCAGAAATTTGCGAGGTGGCACAGAGCATGGAAGAACCACTGGGTCAGCTGGAACTGTCCTGTCTTTATGCTCTGTATTTACGAAACTAAGTTTAAAAAGAAAGTTTCTACAACATTAAAAGACATGAATAAACAACTTCGCACGGGATTTGCCTCACAGATCGATGTTTGAAACGGCTTAGTCTTTAAATACAACGTTATCACAAAACTTGTAGCAAAACGCCTCTGGAAAACAGCTGGAGACCCAGCTGAGGACCAGAGCCCGCTCGTTCCCGGGTGCGAGGGCGGCACCGTCACCGCACAGGAAGCTCCCCTCGCCCGCTGCCGCCGGGCCGGGCCGCGGAGCCGTGGGGACCGGGGCTCGCCCAGCACCAGGGCCAGCGCAGCCACCGCCGCGGAGGAGGAGCGGCAGCCCCGGAGCTCCGGGCGAGCGCAGCCCGTACCTTGGTGAGGTCAATGTCGGAGCCCACGATGGGCAGCCCGTCCTCGTCCATGCCCAGGGGCCGGGGCTGGCGCAGCCCCGCTCCGCAGCACGGCCGCACTCCGCAGCCTCGGCCCGGAAACAAACCCCGGGCTCCGCGGGGCGGGGCGCGCCCGCTCCCCGCGCTTCCTCCTGGGAAACGCAGTCCCGGGCCGGAGCCCTCACTGCCGGCCGTGCCCCAAGGATGAACCCCGAGTACAAACCCCGAGCTTCTGGGGTGCCTCGCTTGGCACCCGCTTTGTGGTGCAAGTGGTGACAGCCGCTGAGGGGCTCCGGCCATGCCAGTCGGGGTCACACTGACACCCGGCACTCCACAGGCCTCAGGACGTGGCCCTGCATAGTAGTGTTTGGGAAGTGGCGTTCCCTGCGGTCAAACGTCAAGGAAATAATGAGAAAAGCCAGTGAAGGAACTGGTCTTGTGCCCATAAACATAATGTGAGTGGGGAAGTGCCACACATTGGATGTGGGGAGTAAAAATAAGGAGCACTGAATGGCCCTGGGTTCTTCCGAAAAAGACAAAATTGGGGTGATCTGGAGTCCCTGTTTACAGCTGTAAACCCAAATAGATTGTAGTGGATTTCCATATTTGGTGGAAATTCTCCATGGTTACATCTAAATACTGCTAAATTTAATAAACCCTCCTAAATTCAGGGCACTGAAGAAACCACCATAGTCTGAGGCTGTCCAGTGGAACCTTCTCATGTGATGAGATGAATAAAGACACACTAATTACTGTAATACTTTGAAGATTAGACCCCAAATGTACTGTGCTAATTTTGGTTTAAAATTTACCAAAATTCTCAGTTTACTTCCAAATTATTAGTTTTCCAAGCATTCTACAAATCCATATACAGAATCAATGGTGGCTGTACACAGAGCACTTAGTTGTGTTACTCAAGTTTCCACAAAATTCTCATTTATTTACTGAAGCAGCTTTTTTTGACTTTATTACTTTCACAATGTATTTATTTCTAACCTGCTGTCATATGCACATCATTATTACTCTCTTACTAAGATAGCATAGCAAAGTTTTTTATCCATACTGCTTGAATTGTTGAACAACTTGTGACTCATACTGATGCCTTAGGTTTTAACTTCTGTATCTTTCAAATCCTGTACTGCTTAGTGGGTAACTCTGAAGTTTCGTGTGGCCTGTTAACTACTGTTCTCTCATGCTGGTTAGACATAACAAGCCTCTCTAGGTTTGCTCTTCAAGGACAGCAGGCCCCAAAATGTGTAAACTAAAGCCTAGAGAAGGGAAGGGGGGGGCAAACTTGGGGTAATTACATCATTTACTGAAGTTATAATTGGAGAATTAACCCTGATATGCAAATGGACCAAACTTATAAAAGTGTAAAGTACCCATGACCCAGGGTCCATCTTGGGTGTAGCCTTTTGACTGCCCAGCATGTGCCTTTGAAGGCCCTTCAAATAAATACCGACTTTTATTCTCTTATTTTGTCTAGTCTCCGTTTTTAGGTGGCCACCTCAAGGCATCAGTACTATGCTTTGGAGCACTGACATGTTGTTGGCAATTTCTCACCTCTCCCAAAGGAAGAGCAGCAGGCTAACCTAAAAAATTCAGTGGGTTTAGCTTTCAATTCCTAGCTTACAGGAGTTGTGCAAATTTGTGTTAGGCAACGGAGCTGTTTGTTTAACTTACCTGAGTTATTTTGCCACCTTAATTACCTTAAAATCCAGCTAAATTATAAATTATATTCAAGAAGAATTAATCTCATTTATCATAAAGTGTCTATAATACAGTTTTTCCAGGCAATGGCACTGAAAATTAATGTAAATGCATAGTCAGATCTTATCAGAATGTCTTGGTATGTAAAGCTGGGTAAGAAATCTCCCAAGAGTATGCTCTTCTGTGAACTTTCTGGTACTTCCTGCTTTTAATTTGGCCAAAAATACTGCATAGAAAAGTGCAACACAGCACTTTTTCCTCCCAGCTTGAGTTAGGAAATGCAGGGTATGAAAAGTGAAAAACAGAGAACTGAGGAAAATCATCCAAATTTTCCAAAACCTCTTTAAAAAGTTTTAATTGAACTAACTTGTTCAACTGTAACTATAAATGACTGAACTCCCAAGGAGAGGATTTATAAAATATAATTGAGTGATAATATCCAGTTTTTATAGTGTGTACAATTGAAAGTGTATTTCGTACCAGCACCCATACTGAATGATAAATGTCAGACTGAGAAAATAGTACTGTAACAGCTGGCAGTTTACACCCCATGCATGTGTACATATATATGCTGGCATTTAAAGGCCCTGTTGTGTAGCTCTACCTTCCGGTGAAGGAAAATAGATTAAAGAGTGTTTAAGAGTTAGCAAAATAAAGTTTGGTTGAACATTAGTGTTTTGAAGATGTTAACTTTGCAGATGCTGAGGCTAACTTGGAGTGGAAAAACCGTGTGTACAGAAAACTGATCAGAGCTTTATCTTCATCATTAGTGAAAAATACCTGTCTTGTGATTAGGGTACACAGAAAAGTAAAGGCAAGAACACAGGTGTCAAAGCATTGAAACTGATCTGCTCCATATATTGCACAAAACCAGAGCCTCAGGTCAACTGCAAAACAAAACTGCACAAGCTGAGAAAAACTGGCAAGTGCTACTGTAGCATAGAACGTTCATATGCATCTTGTGTGCTTATACACTGTTACAGGTCCCAGGACACCGCATTCGGGTTAGAATCAGCCCAGAACTCAAATAGCTATACAACTGAGAGACAAGTTAAACAGAAACAAAAAGCTGATCCAAAAAATTTCCAGACATGGTGTCACCTGATCCTCCACAAGGGGCAATAGTTGTTTTTAATAAGGTGGTCCAATGAACAGCTGAAAAGATCAGTGTGGATTAACATTTGCTTGATTTCCCATGAAGTCTTCTAAATCCATGCTTGCAAAGGGTATTCTAGTAAAGTTTCTCTATGAAACTGATACTGCCTCTATGATTTTTCTCTCAACTGAATTTCAGCAACCCCCCAGTCTCAATAATCTCGGTGTGCCAGAATTTGTACAAATCTTGCAAACAGTTCAGAGAATTATCAACCCTTGACAGTTAAATAGACTGAGAAACACAAATGTGAGGTATTATGTAGGTTTCTTTAAAAAAAAAAAAAGAGAAAATGGAAACTAAATGATAAATGGTTTGCAGTTCTCTGAAAATGGTTTGTCACGTTTCAGTTTTCCAAGTACTGTGCTAAGGCAACATCAGAGGATTAACTAATTATTTTGTTCTGTACGAAAGAGCATGGGGAACATGCTAAAAACATTAGCTGCTCTTATTTATTTATTTATTTATTCAAATATCCATATTGTTTCTTTTCAGTATAAAATGAAGAGCCTTGAACTTGGCAAGATCATTCCTGGGTAAACAGTTTTAAGTAGTCCTTAAAAACAGAGTATGAAAAGCAAACATCCTGGTTTCTGACTTAACTACAGAACAAAAGAATTTCTGTCCTTTGCCCTCTTGGGTCTTAAGCAATCCTAAACCAAAAAAGTCTAACTCAAGAGTGCACCTGCACATACCTGGTGCAAACTGACCTTGTCTATATGGGTCCTGAGTACAGTGTATATATTCTGCATAGGCAGGAGCTGTGTAAAGTTTGCTCTGAGGACAGAAAAACCCACATCTGTTTCAGTTTCACTACACACCAAAATGATAACAGTGCTTCAAGCCAATCCTTCCTTCCAGACCCACAAAGATTTTTAGTGACAAGTGAATTAAACCTCCCCTTTAGGCTGCTATCTCTGGTCAAACAGAGATAATGGATACAAGATAAACAAAGCACTGTTATCTTGAAGTATCCTCCAGTCTGCTGATTTTACAGTTTAAACACACACGAGTCAAGACTGGAACTTTAAAGGAACTTTATATTCATTTTAGGTAAATTTTGGTGGTAGTTGGAGTGCAAAAGTCCTCAAAGATAAAGGATTATGAGAAATACGATTTTTTGTTTTAAAAAGTGACTGTAATCTCACTTATTGATGTCCTACTTCTGAATTGGTTTTATGTGTCCTACATAAATAGGAACAAACAAAAGAATATTTTAAAATCTAACTACAGCTAATAAGGATGGCTATGATGCTGTAAGGAGCTGTTACACTAGCTGAAATACCTTGCCATCCCTCCACTTGCAAAAGCATGCAAAAAAGATACTCAAGACAGGAGTTATCTCTGTATTTTTCTTCTTTTACTTCAGTTCTGGGTCTTGTATGGGAAGGACAGGAAAAATATGTTTCTAGAAAGCAGAATGCCTTTGATTTTCCTGTAAAGACTGGAGGGAAAAGGCTGTAAGCAGAAAAAAACCTCACTATGCTGTTTGACAGGCTTGAAGTAAATCCCTCTGTCATCTTTAGAGAAATAAAACTGCTTCAAGTTCTCATTGTGATTTTACCATTAGCTTCTTCACTGGTAGTGGTAACTAGTTTATTCAAAAATGTCCAGGGACAACATTTTATGACAGTATATTACTGCATGTTTTTTTCTTATAAGATAGTCATGGTTAGGAAAGTTAATACAGAGACGTGTTCTTTCTGCAGGTACTCTGCACAATTTCAGAGTACTTGAGCTGTGTTAACTGAGTGACATTGTCAGACTGAGAGGCTGCAACACAAAATCTCTTTGAAAACCCCTTAAAAATTCATTTCACACCAAATACCATGTTTAAAAAGTACATTTTATTTTATTAGAAATAACCAAGTATCAGATGTATGATAACCAATTTTACAAAAGCTCTTGTACTTGCAAGCTAAAAATCAGAAATGATTTATATCTTGCTTGCTTCTTTCTTCTGTTGTCCAACTGAAAACCACTACAAAGAGTAAATTTCTTCATTTTACTAGAAAAAAGGCATTATGCTGTCAAGTTTCATATTGAAGGCAAATGCTTATTTTACATTTCAGTTACCCAAAAGAAAATTTTATGATCTCCTCCGACTGCACATAATGGAAGAGTTCTGTGCCATGTCAAACCAGATCCTACAGCTGCAGTTCCAGTAAGAATGGGCTTCAAAACACAAAGAGAGAGAGAGAAATATCAATACAACTTCCCTTAGAAACGATTTCTATACTGCAGATACCAACTTGCATAGACAAATAAACGCCACAGATTAAACACTCCTACACAAATACACTTACAATACAACTGAAATTCAACTGAAAAATCTGATTCTCTGCAACATAGTTCCAGTAGCTACTTACTACATTTAAGTAACACACAGCAAAATATTCCACAATAACAAATAGTTTCAACTATTTACATTAGTATAAACATTATTATTAAAAAGGCATGATCTCACACTTAGAAACCTTTTTAAATGAAATTACTTCTATTGTTTCAATGTACTCACAACTAGTATGTTTGGAGGTAATATTTTTACTGTAAGCATTACAAATACACACTGACTCCAGCAAAACCAAAATATTTCCTATGCTTCGCATTTTCATCAGTGATTTAAAATACAATTAGTTAAAACCAGAAAAATATACAATTAGCTGGTTTTAGCCTCCTTAGAACTAGAAATATTGCCAGATTTATTAAGTATCACGTTAAAGGTGTTTTTCTTCCCCTCAGAACTGATACGGCAAAGCAAACTAAAACATATGGATCAAGTGGCTTTTAAAAGAGCAGGTTAAATGTGCTGCAATTTTTTTTTTCCTTAGCACGAATGCCACAAAACAAAATAAAATAAAATAGGTACACCCAGCAGCAGTTCTGGATGGTTTGGACTAGTTTTTTATTGTAGCTTTTAAGTAACATGAGCCTGATCTGTGGAGAACAGATGCAACTCCAGTTAAAAATTTACCTGGGGATGTCCTAAATGATGAACCAGCAATTGAGTAGTTGTCTTTCCTGGATATCCAGTGGTTGCAAACAGATTTTCATTCACTCGGGACCACCTATGAATAGAATGAATTCACCTATGAATAAAATGAATGTACTTTCCAAATACCCCTGTCATACCAGCAGAAGTGCACACAAAGTGGAGTTCTCTGCCTTGTGACAGAGAGTGAAGATGTCACATATTCTACTAACAGCAGAGAAATACATGTAGTGAATTAGCTTGTAAATGATAACCCACCCACAGCCCCATATGCACATTGTTGTAAAACAAAAAAAAAATCACACAAATGCTACACATATATACTAAATGTGGGTCATTCACAAATTTCACAAAGTTTATAGACCAAGTCCCCCTAAAAATGACTTAAGTGAGACACAACCAGGTTACTAAACTCAAAACTGCCTGCACAGACATAGATTAAAATAGATAAAACCCACAAAATAGAGACAACACTTATACCTGAATAATCTGGCTCGATCAACATGGACAGGTCTCTTATCCTGTGGATAACTAAAACAGACATTCAGGGTAAAAAACTGTTCTGCAAACAACTGCAGGTCATACTGTAAGTACCAAAAGTACAGTGAAGGGGACACATTGTCTACTCTCTGTGAAGCAGCTGAGGGAAAACCAGAGCATTCCTGCAGCTTTAATCTCAATTTGGAGTAGGAAAACTGAAGTAGTTGTCCAGTTTATTATGGATCAATAGTTATCTGTTTATGACTTGGAATGAAATTTTAACAAACACATACAGTGAGAGGTAAACAGTAGTGAGATGCTATCTCAAATGGACAAAAAGACAGACGGTGTTATTTTTAACAGAAAATATTGATAAAGATGAAACAAAGACTACCAGGGCATGGTTTGTATCAATATTGTAATTCCTGATAACTGTTCATTTATTTACTGAACAGTTTATACAATATATAGTGCATTGGGCCTACACAGATGAGTAAGGGACTGAAGCATCTCTTACAAGTACAGGCTGGGGAAGTTCAGCCTTGAGAAGAGATGACTGAGAGGGGACCTCATCAATGTCTTTCAGTATCTGAAGGGGGGGTGTCAAGGGGATGGAGCCACGCTCTGCTCCATGCTGCCAAGCAATGGGATGAGAGGCAATGGGCACAAACTGATGCACAGGAAGTTCCACCTGAACATGAGGAAGAACTTCTTTACTGTGCAAGTGACTGAACACTGGAACAGGTTGCCCAGAGAGTGTGGAGTCTCCCTCACTGGAGATATTCCAGAACCGCCTGGATGCAATCCTGTGCCTTGTGCTCTAGGATGACCCTGCTTGAGCAGGGAGGTCGGACCAGCTGACACAATGTGGTCCCTTCCAGCCTGCCCCACCCTGTGATTCTGTGACTGCCGTGCTGTATTAGCCAAGTGCCTGCATCTCCTCATGTACTGATTAGGAAGAGAATAAAGAAACCTATGTCATGGGTATAAAATGACCTGGAGCGAGTGATATCCCAGATCAGCCAATCACTTCCAGCAACTGCTCCAATTTTAAGAGTATTTTTTAAACACCAGTCTGCTGACATCAGTGGTGTTTGTTCACACTCCAGGGAGAGAATGGCCTGCTGTGTAATCAGGTCATAGAATCGTATTGTTCCATTCTTCTCCGCCACCATCAGCTGTTAAAAGAAATTTATAGAATGTGGTAAACTTAGCATGTAATGGAACTTAAATCTTTTCTACTCTATAGAAAACCTAGAATATATTCAAGCAAATATTAATAATACTAAATGAAGTACATTTTTTCATTTCATACCAGAAAACATTCTCCTGGACGCTCTTTCACCAATAAATAAAAACCAATTTTATCTATACTACTGTAACACCGTTATACATAATAATTACAGTATTTTATCTCTATATATCTATAGATATCTATGTGTATAGTTTTGGTGGTTAGAAACAGCAGTTCATAACCACCAATGCACTGTGCTTTTATAAAGCAAAAAAGTTATTGTTTTAACATTTAACAGTTTCTGTTCTGAGTCCAAAGAACTGACTGACAGACAAAGTGCTGTAAAAGAGAAAGGGATGTAAAGCACTGGATAGGGCTGCCCAGGGAAGTGGTGGAGTCACTGGAGGTGTTCAAAAAAAGACTGGCACTTAGTGCTATGGTTTAGTTGATATGATGGTGTTTGATCAAAGGCTGGACTCAAGGATCTTAGAGGTCTTTTCCAACCTAAATGGTTCTATCATTCTAAGCAAAGTATTAATTAGTGTGGCTGTGGAATCTGGATTCATTCTTACTGATTTTATATAACATCTCTTACTTCATCCAGTAACATGGATTTTATCTAAAAAACCAACATTGTTCATTAAATATATTTACTTGATTCCCATAAATTTTATCTAAATTTATGGTTGAGATTTTATCTAAACTTTTTTCCTTTACAGTAATACACTAAAGCAGTTGTTTTTTAATTATCGAAGAAAGAGTTTCCTGATTAAATTAAAGAATCATAGAAGGATTGGGTTGGAAGGGAACTTAAAAATCATCTAGTTCCAATCCCCTGCCATGG
Organism: Lycocorax pyrrhopterus obiensis; assembly: GCA_014706295.1. Classification (NCBI taxonomy): domain Eukaryota; kingdom Metazoa; phylum Chordata; class Aves; order Passeriformes; family Paradisaeidae; genus Lycocorax; species Lycocorax pyrrhopterus. The sequence continues at coordinate 55,775,119 of JACSVZ010000015.1, read as the reverse complement.
GCAGTGACACCTTCCACTAGGCCAGATTACTCAGGGCTCCATCCAACTTGGTCTTGAATTCTTCAAGGAGTGAGCATTCACAACTTCTTTGGGCAACCCATTCCAACGATCAGATGATGAAATGAGATTTTTCTTCATGAGAAGAAATAGTTTTCATATAGTCATGAACAGTAATTAAGAAAGACAGAGACACATAAAAAAACCAATGCTCCAATCACCCAAGTTTGTTTGGAAAAACAGAACTGTCACCAAAACATGCTTTTCTGCAAACTAAAGGTCATGGTGCAGTAAGCATTTTGACCTGCAATAAGCTTTTCAGCAAGAACTAAGTCTATCAAGTTTTATGAGCTTTTGGAATGGGCTTTTCTTTAAAAAAAAAAAAAATCCCATGCCTGTCTTTGATAATGGTCAAAGAAAAGACAAGCTAATAACATGTAAGACTGGTGTATTATTGCAATATTTTTGGGAAAATCTATTAATTTTTTGTGCTAACAAAGTTGCCCAGTAGCAAACAGCAGCTAACCCATTCAATTCTGATGCCACCTGAATCAACAGTTTTCCTAGTTTACAGCTTCGTTTCTTTGTAAGGATGGATAATGATATTGGTGGAAAGTGTGATGAGATTAGACAGCCTCCTTCCCTATTGCTATGTAAATATTTTGATATCTTATTTGACTGCTTTTCTCTAGTTTAAGTATGTGTTTTTGTGGTAACCCGAACAACCCTTTGTAGCTGCTTAAGGCAGTTATTGATAGGCACAACAGGAATAATAAATCCAAGACTGCAGGGACTAGACCATTAATGAAGCTGGATATTTGGGTACATACCAGCTGATTAATCCTCCCCAGTACAATCACAGTCTATTGATTTGATTTTTCAGAACATATTTCATACACTTCAAGCAAGAACAACAACAAAAAAAATCCCTTGTTAACTTCAAACAGATACTTTTCAAAGCTTGGCATGTTCTATAAAGAGTCTGTGTTATTGGTGAACCATGTTACCACGACTGGGAAAACCTTGAGCTCTTCTCTGGTAACTGTAAGTTAATATGCAGTCAGCAGAACACTTATCAACAACTGATATACATAATCAAGAAGGAATATTTCTGATGGGACGAGTAAGGGACTGACGGTAAAATGACAAGAATGATAATGAGAATTCATTTACAGTCAGTCCACATTAGCAGATCCAACCAATATCCAGTTACAGTGTAAATCAGCTCCTCAAACTTCAATGTTACTACAGCATCAAAGATTCATACTTTAGGTGTGTCCCCCTCCTGTTATTTTAAAGGTGGTGAGGGCGAAAAGCTGAAAACCACAACCTTAAAAGCCTCCTCAGGATGCCAGCAAACACTCATTCCAGGAGAACATAAAACAAAATGGGCCTTCTCATTTCCTTCCAAATCCCAGACCCTAGAGAGAAAAGAAAGAAAGAAAAAAAAGTAAAGTACAAAACTATTGCCATTTGACTGCAAATCCATTAACTTTCAGTGCCTCAATAGTTCACAGAGGAAGTGACCAGATCAAATAGTGTTCATGCTGTACCATTTGAAGGTCAGTGAAAGTGGCCAGTGCTACAGATAATGTACTTTAACACTGATGAGCTAGGCAGAGCCTCTGTTTAACTAATTTGACTCTGTTTAACTAATAGTTCAAATAATTTGACATTTTAGTTATCTAGACATGAAAGCTCAAAGAGATCTTCCCACTTTTTCATAAGTCAACACTACAGCCTTTGTACAATACCATAAGTAACAGTGAGGCAGTACAAATCAGGAAGGTCAGTGTTGGTCCAGTTGATAGAAGGAACCTAAAGTGAGGTACCAAACAACTTAAATCATCTATATTGCCATGTAAAGGGTAAGACCCTTTATTAAAGTATTTTGGCTGCCTAATATACGAGTTTCCAGTTTTTCTTAGTAAGACAAGATTGAGTAATGGAAATATAAGAAACCAGAAATGAAGCTAAGGCAAACAGAGGGATCCACGGCAGAGGTAACACTAGCCAACAAAGGGTCTTGGAGAGCTTTCAACAGATAAATCACATGTGCCAGTTTAACCTTTTCCTTTAGAAACACCTACAGTACATATCTGGCAGCTATAAAGAATTAAAAAGTCAACACTATTTGGTCAATATGGATTGACAGGAAAATGTATGCTGAAACACCAAAACTAGGTTAGGCAATGGGTGAGTTTTCTTTGGATGTGTTCAATATGAGTGTTAATGAGCCATGGAGCTACTTTGTTTCTAAAATGCAACAAAACCAAAACTGAGCCTATTTTACCTCACAGCCACTGCTCAACTCCCTCTTTTCCTACAAAATCAGTATCTCAGTTTTAGGACAAAGACATCACACTTGTGAACATCAGTCTGAACCACATACTATTTATATGCATTTGGACACTGAAACATACACATATATCCTTCCTTTCTGACATGCAAAACTTGAGAAACAGCCAATTTTTAAAGTAGTGTTCTGCCCAGTCTTTTGAGCTTGATGAGTGGCTACGTACTATTATTGTTTATTCTAGAGGATTTTTGCTGACTTCCTCCAGACTTTTTCAGTTTATATCTCACCAGGGTGCTTAGAGCCTTATATTTAAGAGATTTAAAAAAACTCTTAACTAATACATCATAAGTCTAGACAAAATATATGGGAATAAAGTAAATATGTTTAATGAACAATGTTGTTTTCTTGTGCCAAACCACAATAGATCAAATATTTGTTCTCCTTGTAGAAAACACAGGGTCTCTAATCTTGAAGAATCAGTGTCCTTACTAAAAAAAGTCAAAACAAAAACCTGACAAGTGTTTAAAAAATGAAATATCTACTTGATTAGGTAATTTAGAAACATACAATACTTTCTTCTACTGCCAAAAATTTTGCCTTGTAGATTTGTCCAAGTCAAATCAACACTTCCCATGTGTATTTACTGTGCAGGGAGAAAATTATGATACAACAGAAGACAGTGAATCATTTTGGCAAAAGGAACATGCCATTAAGTTTCCTTCCCTGAAATGAGTGATGTTATTAGGTGTTGAGACAGAAATTTATGCTTTCTACCTCCCTAAGTTTGTTATTTTTAAAGTTACCAAATTTGTATTTTTTACTTTGTAAGAATGGCAGGACTGTTAGCAACAAACAGTATGGGGATGGGAAGGCATTAAAGCCTCTCTTATATTTTCTTTATTGATACCAAAGATGGTATAATTTAGTTTTGGGGAAAAAAAAAACTCCAAACCCCCAAAAACCAAACCAAGCAATACATATCAACATAGATCCTTGTCTGAATGCATCATGTCTATACAATTACATATGTGTTCAATTAACACTTTTCAATATTTCTTTGTGAAAAACCCAAGTAAAAAATGTGCAAACCCCAAAAATTTAGCCAAACTGATTTTCAATTACTAAATTACTCAGTAATCATAACCAAATCAGCTACAGATGCTGCCTCCCCATTTTGTCCACATTCCTATCACATAAATCAATCCAAAAAGACTGAGGATTTTGTCTCCCATTCAAACTTTACTAATACTCCCATGACTTTATACCAAAGTAAAATACTGTCTGTTTTTCTCCAAACATCCTTATCTTTTGTAACCCTGCACTGTGTCACTCTCTTACTTCTCCTTCTCTTCCCACAAACCATCATGGCATAGACTTGTCACTGAGCTTGCGGTATTTTTTTCTGACACTTAAAAAAAAACTCCACAAAAAATTTATTGGAGAAAAGTTTAAATAAACACAGTTGAAATAAGCGCCCAAGTCTGATCAATGTATAGTCTCAAAAATAACATGTAATCTACTCAGTAAAATAATTATTTTTTAAGTAACTAAGGACTGAGAAATTATTAACTGCAGTACTTAGAAAACTTAAACCAACTCAAATACAGATAGTTGCAAATGCTGTTAAAGAAAATTCTTGAGATACTAGTAGATTTCCCTTGTCACTCAAATCCTGTAACTAACAAACGAGAACTGCAGTTATGTCATAGCTCGAAGGCATTCAAATTCCATTGTATCAGCTATATTATATCTCATATGCATGAATATGGATGCATATGTGCAGTAATTTCATCATACAGTGGACTTTGATTACAGCTGGCAAAGTACCTCATTAGAACTCTGAAACTTGTCTTGTGGCAATGGAGATGATACTTATTTTATCTTCTAAGTTTCTGAATTATGAATAATTCTAACTAGCAGAACCAAATGCTAACTGGATAAAAATCATCATTTGCAATAGTAAAAGAACTAAACCAGATTGCAATCTTCAGGCATTTCTCAAATCCCCAGAAGATGGAAGTAAAAATGGGAATTCTTCCAACAAAAGATTTCAAACAATTTTAGTGAGTGGGTGGGGGCTAGAACAAACCTTGACATTTGATTCCCAACCACAAAGCATGATCAACTATATTTGATCCATTATTCAAAGATTACTCATATCCAACATGGTTGTGTTGGGGTTTTTTTAATATCTGACTTTAATACATTTCTTTATATCTCCATCAGACATATTCCATGTGCGAGGAAAATCCTATCACTCTTGAAAAGCCTAGAGGACTATGGAGAAGGGAAACATTCCTGTTACCGAGATCACACAAAGGTAGAATGACGCTGTTCCTCATTGAGCACAAGGAATGAGGAATCTCAAAAAAGGAATGTGAACGTGCAGAGATTAGTAAATACTGCAGAGCATACAACCAACACTGGCTTTCTCTACGGTCTTCTGCCAACTCCACATGGATGTGGCTATCAAAGATGTGGAGGGTACTAGGCAGGACATGAAAGGCTGAAGTGAACTGTAGAAATCCTCTGTCTGGTCAGAAGAAGAGAAAGGTATAATATTTAAGATAATTTCTAGTAGTTAATTTTTTTTACTGACAAAGAATTTAAGTTTTTATGAAGTCTTCTCACAGAGGAAATGTACAAATATTCCTTCAGAAAGCTCACCCATGTTCACCATTTTCTTTTGGTGATCAAAGGAAATGTCACTGTTCCTAAAGAATTAGCAATTAGAGTATTTCAGATCTTGGCATTAAAAAACATGTAATCTCTAGCTTCTTGTAATATCTACTTGGATATGCAAGCACTGATCTATTTCTCACTGCTAACTGTGAGCTGCAATTATACCCTGCAGTGTTGGTAGAGGCAGGAGAGGCAGTGCAGTATCTCCACGGACTGTTCTTCACTAACATACATTTCAGGCCATGCACACTCAGGACTAAGTCCAAGAAATAAACACTTCTACTACCACTACTGAAATACCTTTAGTTATCTAATGCAAAACCAGAGACCACGCATCATTTTTGAAAAAATGTGAAGCTTCAGTTCTGTCCTTTCAACCACAGAAAAAATGGCTGTTAAGAGCTATCAGCTTGTTGTTCCCAATGTAGATGTAAAACTAAATGCTTCTGTGGTGAACTGGGAAACTCAACTGCCAATGGCTTTCTAAAATATAAAGTAACTTCTAAACAAATCCAATGCAATGATTTCTATTTAAAACCAATTTATAGGCTAGACTACATTCTAGGGCTATGTCACTCTTAACATAAGCCATAATGTGTCACAAAGGAAATTACTACATCATCCTCATATTTTGAAGACTTCCTAACTAAAAGTTTATTAAGACCAGACTGAAATAATGTTCCAAATATTTGATCCAGAAAGTTTTGGGTTTTTTTTAAGCTGACAGGAGACCAGTTAATTCTTGAACTGTCCAATACCAGTTGGTTAATACTTGCATCGTGGCTGTACAATGTAACAGAATCCTGTAAGACTACATTTGGGGGACATACAGGGATGCATACAAAAAGTGTGCAAATTCAAAGACTGGACTCTGAAAAAAATTCAAGACTTCTTTATTTTCATAAATTATAATGCACAATTAGCTTGATAAAATGTAACCAGCATACCTCAGAAGGAACAAGTATTTTGGTATGACGTTTCTTATAAGAAGTGACACTGGAAAATCCAATCATACAAACAGATGAAGAAAGAACAACATGAAATAAGAGAACTTTTATGAAAATTTTGACAGAAATCCATACCTGACTGCACTAGGAATGGGAATATGCAAATAGAATATGGTTTTGGAGGCAGAAATAAGTGATAATGACAACTTTTCAGTATAGCCAAAAACTGAAATATTTATTGAATAAACAAGGTAAGATTCAAGCGCAACGTGTGCTGGCAATACATTAAAGAAAACAAGAACAAAAAAAATGAACAAGAGTTCCCATTAGCTTTCCTTCATAATGTCTAGAGAAAAACCTACACAAAATAACTAGGGCATGAGAGTACCATGTAAAAAACCACACTACAGATAAACCCTCCCTAAAACCAGATGAAACACTACAATACATTCTAAGACTCTAGTTAATTTAGCTTTCAGTGACATCAAACCTTTCCCCCTAATCCCTGTTTAGAGAGCAAAATCAGCCTTCTAATGGACTGGCATTTATTCTACGTGCAACAGAGAAGGCTGAACTTCACAGTGACTGATAAATTCACAACGTTCTCTATGAAGTGATGTGAGCCATGGCCTAAGGAAATGAACAGAACTCAGAAAGGAATCAAAAGGCAAGTATATTCACAGATAACATGGAAGATAATTCAACTGTACATTCTTTTGCACTAAAAGAGAAAGGAAGAGGATGTACTTTAAGAAACAGTTAAAATAGAGGAGAGAGTGAGGGAGAGAAAGGGATGGATGAGTCTTTTTCAGCTTTTTAAAATACAAGCCCTTCCAGTACTCAACGACCGGAAGAAATTGCCATGCTGTTATTATTAAGGGCCTGACACTGTCAGTAACCTTTCAGTTCTACATGAGGAGGGAGTATGAGGTAATTATCAGTAAGATTGAATTAACCTTTTAACAGTCAAGAGGTTCATTTTTAGCACCGATATGAGATTAGCGGGTTTTGACAGGATGGTATTTTGCATTAAGTAATTCCAGAAATGTCAGATAGTGTCTATAACCACCAACAGCGGAGGGTGTCAGTTGAACTCATGGTGTTTTCCAAACATTTCCCACAATTTTTTGGCTTCATTAAGTATCAGAACAAAATGATTTGCACATCTGAATCTGTGCAGACTCCTAGACTGTGTTTCCAAATCATAATGAAAAAGCCAGTAGTAATTTTTTTTGAAGAGTGGTGCACAGACAGTTGCACACACACGGATCTCATTAACAAAGTGGGATGCACACGTTCCTACACTTAATGCAAACGTTCAAAGAAGTGTATAATGTCTTACTGTTTCCAAGAATTAAATGAAATACTCCTTAAAGTTATCCTATTTTTTCTTATTCATTAAGCATGTTTTTATGATATTATGACATTATTAATATTAGCTATTTTAGCTATTTCCTCTGCCATTATTATGACCCAGCTCAGAAGGCGAGGGTAAGTCAGGTTCTTGTCACTAGACCCCCTGCAGTAGCTTAGAGTGAAATGATAATGAATGATTGGTGTTCATAAATATACATACATGGGTTTATTTTAGAACAATATGGTTGCAATGAAAAGGACATATGTAGTTGTTTTGGTTATTATTAGCTACAGTAACATAGCAATATAAAAGCATAAAAATAACAAGAAAATGTGTAAGGAAAAGAAAGAAAGAGAAAGAATGAGTAATAGTAGAAAGACCCACCACCCACGGATCCAGTGATGAAACTTGATTGTTGCAACTTTGATGCCATTGGTCAAAGTGATGGCTGCAGTCTCCATCCATCAGGGATGGGAGAGGCCCCCAAAACACAGAGTTTGATGGGTTAATACATGTTCAGTTTTACGTGGGAATGCCCAGGCACCTCCCCTGGGAGGAAGTTTTACCCTGTCTTTTGCAACACTGTGGATCTTTTGCGACCATGTGGATCCCATGCAGTCCTGAGGTGGAAGGCCCCAGAAAAGAGTCTGGGGGTGCTTTGCGTGTCTGTGATGGTTTATGACCCCTTCCATGCCATGACAGCCGCCTCTTGCGGCAGCGTAGTTGAGCCAGTTATGCCCCAGCAGCGGGGGGTGAAAACCTTCAGGCCTGTGTGTGAATGTCCCGTGTGGATGGGACCTTCCCCGGGCTGGAGCGAGTTTTACACCTGAGCCAGTTGTGTCAGGGAGGACACTGGCATGATGAAAACACCATCCTTTGCAACCACCTAACACACATGACCACTGCAATTATTTTTATGCAAGAGCATTTTTAGTTCAGTTCTACTTCACAGCTGTAAAAAAGGTTTGTGTTGTGAGATCAAGGCCAATAAAGACTATGTGCAAGAAACAGCAAGAATTCCAGAGTGACACAGCAGCAATTTAAAGGTAAGAACATTGAATATAACCAGTATCCCACTTACACTGTCTGTCCTCCAACCAAAATGACTGAACCCCACTCCGAGATGTCACAGTTGCAGCAGCTTGTGGCAAAACTATTTAGTGGATGAAAATGGGAAATCTCACTTCCTTAGAGGTCTCTGATAAACTTAAATCTAAACTTTCTATTGAGTAAAAACCAGGGAGGACCTAAACATGCTTGTATATAGTCAGTACATACTCAAACGTTGTTTTAAAACTTTATTAAGACTTTAAAGTGGAACTCAAGATTTGTGCTAATTGTTCTAGAACTTTGTTCCACAGGCATTAGCAGATTTTGTATCCTGAGAACAATTTCAGGATAGAAATTCAGTACAGACATAAGAATTATTCCTCTTCTTACATTACTACTGAAGCAAATTACAGAGTAAGTAAAGAATGATTTTGGTAAGTCCCAAGGAATGCATTTTCCATTCGTTTTGAAAGTGTAACCTTTAAATTCAATAGAAAAAGTCTTCATGCCCCACATGCGTGAATGGAAAAAATAAGAACTCAAGTAGCCAAAAAAAATCCTACTTACTTCCCATGGCTTTTAACCAAAGACTTCATGGTTTATGGCATAAAATGTCTTTCATAGTTACTAAGCTGAAATCTTGTTAGTATATATTAATTACATAAATTATATTTCCTTTTAAATTAGTATCAATTAGACAACTGGTTTTAAAACAGTTTTTTTTCATCCCGGGAAAGCTGAGCATTTCATAAAATAAACAGGAAAAGGCCACACGGTCAAACAGTTTTTTGCTGAATAAGCCAAATATGAGTTTAGATTTAATAAAGAAATCAAGGATAGGAAATAAATCAGAACAAGACACAGGTAGGTCATACATTTCTACTATTCATTCCTAATGATTTTGTTGGAAATATGTGTGAATGCTAAAGACCTAGCTGCAGAGAGATTTCTCAGTTTTCTGACAGTGTCTGTGTGAAAGCCTTGCTTTCTCACGGACGCTGTAGGAAAACAGTGAGAGATTTTGTAAACTATGGTATTGTTATGATACCAAAGAGAAAATATCTGAAGTAAGTGTTGTTGGGTTCAGCCAATCCCTCTGGGGGGTGGTTGGTCAGTGAACCAATAACCTTATGTTGGTCCAGTGTGCTAAGGTATATAAGCCAATTTGTAAATTAATAAAGCGTCGGTTTCTTCTCGTACTAAACCGTCCAAGTCGCTTTATTCCTCGGTGTCTGCTCGCTAGCGACAAATACGGACTAGACATCTATGGAAAAACTGCCTACTCATCAGAGCAAAGAAAGTCAAAGATGATGCTTTCTCAACTCTCTTGCTGCTCTCCTGCAATGACCTGCAAAGCCTGCACAGCTGCCCTCCTGATCTCTCCAACTGCACTGGAGGGGTAAGAAGAGCAGCATAATAGATTCATGCACACTACTAGAAGTGGAAGAGGGGTGACCTTTTGACAAGGACAAACTCCTGCATCAAAAACCTTTACCCAGCATGCTGCACAGCATTAAAGCATGTTTCCCTTCTACTTCCAGTTATAAACATCCAAACACCTGGGTTTGAAGCAGCTGTAATCATGGTATTTTGAGCTGCCAGTATCACTGTATTAGTATGGTGCTGTCTTCAGGCTATGTCATCCCATCTCCTGGTAAGGCTAATAACTTTGGGTAAGTGGACAACTTCACATATATACACCGGTTTTAAACTTGACCCATCTGATGACAGTATACACAGAGAGAGTCTGTATAATTCAGTGCTGAGCTATGCATGTCTGCTCTCTCCTATTCTCACTTTATTCCTATCCCAGAAGGGGGAAAAATAGTGTATGCAAATCCAAGACGACAGTTTTCTTCATTTTGAATCTAGGTGTTTCAAAATACTGCTTTGAAAAAAGACAACTCACAAGTCACAACAAAAAGCCAGTCCACAACCTAAGTTAACAAGAATAGTCCATTTCTTGTCTTGTTAGTGGACTAGTTCTGTTAGAGGGCCACAAAGGCACACCAAAAATAATAAAAAAAAAGCTTATTTATTTAAATGGACATATAAAGCATTCACACATAGAAAAAGTCCAGTATTAGTTTTTTAATAGTGTCTTGAACAAAATGCATACCTGCAGGTGTGATCATCACTTACACTTGCAAGTTCTTGACCTTCACTGGGAGCAAACACCAGATCGTTAATGTAATCTGAGTGGCCATCAAATGTCTGCCAACCAGAAAAGAGAAATACTTTTACCTTAGAGCTGACTGTTCCACCAATGTACTTAACAGACCTGCTAATGGAAAGATGTGTGTTAAGATAAAATTATCATTTTAACAGAAGGTAAAGAAAGTTTTTATCGGTAAGTGGATTTCTTTAAAATATCTAATTCATGTGTATATTCATACTGTAGGTGAAAAGACCTCCCCACTATTCCTTGTAGTTAGCACAGAGGTCAGTTTGATGCTTTTGCTTGACAGAGACAAGTGAATCACACCAGAGCTTTTTATCATTTTTTCAACTTGTGAATTTTGAAGGTAGAAGATAGTAAATCTCAGAAAGAAAGAGGAGAATGACCAGTATGGATAATAAAAAAGCTTCAGCAGGGAATTTCTTCAGCTCTCTGCAGCATTTTGTGAGAGCTCTGTCTTTCCCATGCAAACTATTTAAAACAATGTTACAGTTTTGTAAACTTCTTGCACCTGCAGGTTGTTTTGCAGTATTGTTATGGTTCTAACTAGAAAAATACTTAGAAATGGGTGTCTTAAAATTTGGCCAATCCCCTCAAGGGATGGATGGCCAAAGGACCAATTACCTTATGCCACTTAACACGCTTTTGCGAACTAACATATAAAAGCCTTTGGAAAAATTATTAAATCACTTCCATTTATCCCTGAGCCTGGACTCTGTGTAGTTTCTCAACCGTCCTCAGCGTGACAGCGACAGACCAGGAAATGAATGTATGCGTGATCTACCTACATTAAAGAACTCTGATCTCTGAATCTCTCATTAAATACATCTATGGTGTTTTTGACAGAAATCTCACAAAATTTTAAGTCAGGCAAATGTCCATGTGTAGATGTATCTGTTACTGTGCCACTCTCTTCTATTCAGTCCCACTGATTAAGTCTCAAGGCATAGCTGCTTTTGTTTTGCCCAGCGAGGTATCATAAAAATGAGACAAAAATATCCTCTGGTTCACAGCAAGAGACTGAGAGATTGCAGAGGAAAACAAGGTCGAATGAAAACAAGTTCCACAGTTTTCTGAAAGAAAAACACACCACCTTTAAGTGTAGCTATTCTGAGGAACAAATGCAGAACTGATAAAAAAAAAAAATCTCAAGCACACACAAGAACTAAATCCCCTTCTCTAAAAGTTTTATGAATGCCTCATCAATTCAATACAGAAACATTTGCAGCAGCCAACTTATTTTTTTCCAATAAGTCATTATTTTATTAAAACCTAATGGATTATACTAGAACTAATAGATCCTAAGATGATGCTAAACTATTTAGACAGAATGCCAAGTCTTTTGACAATTTTCAGCATTCTGAATTCAAATATCCTGCCTCATTTTACTTCCACAGTTCTGATGAAATATGCTTTTCATTAAGCAAAATTTGAAGCAGGACAAGGAAGCCATAATTCATTTCCAAATGAAAACCTCAAAAGAAGAAAAAGGTTTCACGAAGATCCGTCAGTCATATTTTACCTTTTGTTTTTTTGTTCTGAGCTTGATCCAACCCATAAATTTTGGATTAGTTGTGTCGACAAAGTAATGGAAAACTCAAGTGTGCTTCAAGTTCCTTGTTGATAATTACATAAAGACAGTTTTTCCACCGGGAAAACAGAGTAAGATTACCCCATCTGTCCCTCCAGAAGCAACATGTACTAATTGTTTACTATAAAAGACAAAATGTTCGAAGATTACGTTCTGAACATAGTCACATACTTCCTTCAGCTTTGATTCCACGTTCTGTACCCCTCCTGAAGATCCCATGTGTCAAGTGTGCACCATATAATGGATCAAAATTTTCCACATGCTCATCCTGAGTTCAACCTCAGGTTTATGAAACAGGTTTTGTGAGGTATCAGTTAACTGTTCATAAGAAGCCACAATAAAGCCATCAAACTTTATTGAAAGCCAGATCAGCATAGCTCACCCAGAATTTGTGAACATCTGGGATTTTGCATGTGCTTTAAATGAAAGTTAGGTGTTACTTTTCTTGACAAGAAATCTAGAGTACAATGATCATCCAGGAATAAGAAATTAAGATGATTGCCCAGAGAAAGGATTTTCCACACTTCCTATCAAAAAAACTCAGAAGACAGTCTCAAAGACAACTTTTACTGACATAAACACACATTCTTTCTTTCCATTATTGAGTTCCTCACTAATAGGCAAAAATATATCTTTTTAGCTGTTTTCTGATTATTTTTAACATTAGACCAAGCCTGACCCAGTAACAATATGTATTTTCACTTTTTCCTCAGCCAGAGTACATCCTTAATAAATTTCTTGGACAGCTTATTTCAGTGGTGGAGCTGGCATAAACAAAGCCAATAGCTTTACTGTTAAATTCAAGCCAACACTTCTCATTTGTATTGCATATGCACCAAACAATCATAGAATCATTAAGGTTGGAAAAGACCTCTGAGATCACTGAGTCCAAACATTAACTTAACACTGCCAGGTCCATCCCTAAGCACTACATCTATAAGGTTTTTGAACACAGTGATCACACTGCTTCCCTGGGCAGCCTGTTCCAATGCTAGAACACCCTTTAACAGAAGAATTTTTTCCTGATATCCAATCTGAACCTCCTCTGGCACAACTCGAGGCCATTTCCTCTTGTCCTATCACTTGTTGGCTGGGAGACTGACTCCCACCTGGCTACAGCCTCCTTTAAGGCAGTTGTAGAGAGAGAGATAAGGTCCCTCCTGAGCCTCCTTTTCTCCACACTGAACAACCCCAGCTCCCTCAGCTGCTCCTCACAGGACTTTTGCTCCAGACCCTTCACCAGCTCCTCTGCCTTCTCTGGACATGCTGCAGCACCTCAATGTCTCCCTTGTCATGAGTGGCACAAAACTGAACAGAGGATTCAAGGTGCCAAGTACAGAGGAACAATCACTTCCCCACTCCTGCTGCCCACACGATTTCTTGTGGCCTTATTAATCCAAATTAAGTTAAAAAATTAGAACTGAGATGTTGAATTTAGCTCAATAGAGTCTGTAGTACCAAATTCATCCCATTGTTTCCTTATTTCAACTTATTATCCATCCATTACCTACAATGTTGAAGAAACTTTACATTCTGCTAAGTTAAAAGATTTAATTCACAGGTTAACATTAAAGCGCGTTGTCTGAAATTCACAAAACTGGCAGATATTACATAAATAGATGACTTTAATATGGAATGATAGACATCAACTCACAAGCAAAGAGCATTAAGAACTTTTAGGACTATTGTGTCAGAAATCCCACCAAGCTGACTGTAACTATGTCAGTTATCCCATTGCTCAGTGGCAAATTCACGTAAGATGACCAACACTGAAAGAAGGAAATTAAAAGTATGTATGAAGCAACATAAAGAGCATTTTCTTTCAAGGCATTTAGTAACATCCATCTTTATTTCTTATGCCATGCCTTTACTCATTCTATTATCAGTATGGCCACAAAAATGACATCCACACTTAATTTCTGTATGACAAATCTCATTGTTTTACTAATACAAATTAACGCACCAAAAATAAAAGTCTGGTTTTTTCTCCTTTATACCCAATAAGCCCCTCTCATGAAAACAGGCATTATCATATTCTAAAGCAATAAAAACCAAGGAAGACTCTCCTGCAGTTTTTTTTTATCTATTAGCATTGCTTATCGTTAGCTAAGACCTCACCAAAAAAACCTTCAAACTGGATATCACAAACATCTAATTAATAGCAGTACTTGGACTGGGACATCGTTTCACAGGAAGAATTTTGAAGGAAATCAGAAGAACATGTAGGTGATAATTACAGTTATTCCCTCTTGAAACACAAAAAGGTATTTACAATACAATGATTATCCCTCGAGATGATGGATCTAGGATCTGTCACAAATGGAGCAGAAGGATAGTTAAAAGATTAGACTTCACTAAAAACTAAATAATCTTTTAAAAATCACATTAGCTGCCCTTACCTTAAATTCATTCTTGTCCTGCAGGTCAGAAGTAAACAGCCTTAACTTCCTATCAGAGGCTGCAGTACAAAACCTACACTCAACAGACAAAAAAAGGCTCGTCAGTCAATCAACATTGCAATAGTTGACTTTTTATCAGTTTTCCTTCATTTTAAAAATGCCAAGTGAGATGCAAAGAAAAAATCAGATTTTGAAAAAAAACAAAAGCATTTATCTTAACTTTTCTGCTTTGGCAACAAGCAGAATTATAACTGGAGCTTATCTGTAAAACAGTGTGCATCAAGTGTCAAGAATACTTATTCATAGAAAGAAATGCAAGACATTTTACAAAGCTAAATCTGGATCAATTACCAATTACCTGAACTATCTCTCAAATTCCACTGAAACTTTCCTTGGAAGAAGTTAAGTGGTAGAACATAAAAAACAACCCTCACTATCAGTGGTTTAAAATACTGAAATATAAAATTCATAAACCAATTTCTATTCAAAATATTTTAACCCAAAAGACTGTACAAAAATGGAGCAGTAAGCAACTATGGTAATTTTGAAGAATCATACAAACTGCTGAGTACATTTTAATTCTTAAATTCACATTTAATACCTATCCTTCTAGATTTTCTAGATTTACACCTCAATGGCTCTCAAAAATAGTATCTGACCTACTCTGAAACACAGCACATATTATACAAACCAGTACAAATAGCTTTATAAAGGAGGTCATTCAAATGATCTCAGGTTTACCAAAGCTCTTAAAAGAAATGCTTCTTCACAGATGTACAAAGAAAGAACTATGTCTGAGGTCCATAAAAATAATTAAAAAAGTATTACTTACTGCTTGTTCACTGGGGAGAGGGTCAAGAAGCACAAGAAGTAGGTACAAAAAACAAAGCAAAGGAACAAAAAAAATACTATAAGAATAACAATGCACTACTGAACAGTTCAGAGACTTCATCAGTGATTTCTAAGGAGTTAGATTTCACTCATAAGCTTTGAACTGTTCAGTATTAAGGACTTAGAAAAAACAGGTAAGAGACAAGGATCCACTGTAGTTATTTATTGTTAAGTACCTTATCTGGGGAGGTATAGCATCAAGTCTAGTTTCAGGACTCCACGCTATGGCGTCAACTCTGATTCCATGGTGAAATGTTCTTAATGTCTTATATTGCATGCCTTCCACTTCTGCATCCTCCTCCTATAGAAATATTGCAGTTAGCTGATTCAGAACAGTGTCTTGGTGACTTCTAACAAATCAGATTGATAGGAAATAAAAAGGCTTTCAAAATTACACATACTGAGATCTTTTTAGATCATAACACCTTAAAAATGAAAACCTGGAACATACAGAAAGTATTAACTTGAAATATTTAAGTACTTAAAAGTACATTAAATGATTTCAGTCTCAAGCCAGAGGCCAGTGCAGAGCACAAAAATCAGAACTGAGCTACAAAGATGCTGAGCTCATTCTCTGCAGAAGTAGTATCTTCACAGATAAATCCACTCATAACACCTATCCACTTATAACTGCAATGAGAAGAAGCAATGGGAACAAAAGCAAGCATGTAATTTAAGCTGTCTTCTCTCTGAGTTGTTTTTACACCATGAAAAAATGCTGCCACTTTCAGAGCATCACTCTTCAAACAGCAGGAGATACAAAGTTGCCCTCCATCATCTAACCCTAATTACAGGCTTGCTTATTCTTCCCACTGGTGAGAACACCACATGATAGGAAAAATGAAACAGAAGTTGGGATTGTGGACTCCATCAATAAGTTGACCTCTAAAAAGCTTTTAAAAGTTTTCAGAATATCCAATGGAGCACCTCAAAGGATATTTCTACACAGTTTTCTCTATGCCACAATTCTGCTTTAAGGTAAAAAACCTCTGTATGCCCTAGACATAATGTAGAGGCCCAGCAGAACCCAGCTGAGGACACATGAAATTACCCACAGTTTTTCAATGTTTCTCAACAGGAAGAAAGAATAACATTTTCCTCTCCTACTTTGAAATACCCATTGAGTCCACATGAGCAAGGGAAGGGAGGATATGAAAATTATAGAAAAAACACCTTGTACCAGTGGTTGTCAAAATTTTAATTACTTCCTTTTCAAGGACTACACCAGAAACAAGGTAGAGAGCAACACAAATGTCAGTATGTTTTTGTGGTTAGCGCTAGGTGCTCTTCAGAAAATTTCCAACAGTAAGACCATGGGGAATAACAATAATAATAATAAAAATATCAGCTATGGTATTATTCATAATGGAAAAATTACAAAAATTATTGTATAGTAAAGAAGCAAGATGAAGGAAAAAAGCTTAGAAATTCCGAGCAATCATCTCCAACTGATTGTCAAGCATCTAGACAAAAAACTCCATCTAATGAAAAACATTTTATCCAGTATAAAAATATACAATACTCAGTATTTTACATTCTAAAATTTTTCACAATATGATAATTCTAAATAATTTCAAGGTAAGAAATTTTACTGTTTCCAACAGTCTGTGAGGGAGGTCCAGTAAAAACAATTAGGAGAAAAAAAAAAGTTCGGTAAGTATTTCTGCAGTTCATCCCTAAAAAGAAATACCTATAAAATCAGCACAGACATATCAGTGTGTATTTTATATATATATTTATATTTTCCTGAAGAACAAGTATTCTGGTCTTGTTAGTGTAATAAACAAGTAAAATTCTCCTTTGTTTACCACAGAGAGAGGAGGAAACAGGAAAGTGACCAGAGTCTTCCTGCAGTAGTGGTTCTGGCAAAGTCAATTTCAGGGGCATCTAACAAAAACAACAATAACACAGACTAACCTGAAATCTGCAAGTCCCAACAACCACGTAATTGTTGCCACCATAAGCAATGAGGGAACACGAATCTCCACTGTCAAATGGATTGAATTTTACCACGTGCACATAATCCTCGCAATCCACAGTGTAAGAAGTGTTTCTAGTAGAATCTTGCTTCATTTTCAGTGAGCTAAGTCAACGTATCACAGAAGCGATGTCTTCTCCAGGATGAAAATCTACATTCCTACACAAAAATTTAAAAAAGCATAGATTACTCATTTGCATAAATAAAAAAATGTGGAGTATTTGTGGCAGAGCAAATCAAAATTTTAAGAACACAAAAGCTGCACTTACACTTATTATTTTCAAATGTAGCATGTTTGTTTCATCAATCAAAGTATTTACTAACCTAACATACATTCAAAACTGTCTCTACGACTCCAGCAGTAACTGGAGATTTTGTGCTACCCTTGGCAACCCAACACCAATAAAAAAACCCAAGGAACTGCACACACCAGAAAAGTCACATACAGCATTTTAACATTTTCAACCAAGTACATTTTTAATCACTACCTTCAAATTCTCTTTACTTGTCTACCTCTTTACAGACTGCGTGTATAACTAAAAACCAAGTTAACCAACATTGCAAAACTGTAAATGAAAATACTGTTATGCATTCAACCAGCTTTCAAGAAAATCAGGTTCCTGTGCTAGAACACAAGAGGCCAAGATACGTAATTGATTTCAGAATCACTCCTTTTAGTCCCAGTACAGATTTGACATTAGTTTATGTCTTTTTGGGAAATCAGACCTTTAACAACACACCACATGGAAAACCAGCTTGAAATCTCAGACCTTTGACAGATTTTGGTTTGTAAATGATCTGGAGGTCTCAGCATCCAAGACTGAATGTTTTGCTTGGGAGCCAGCCAGGTTTGACACAGGCATCACTCAAACACAGAGGGTCTCCATAGTTGTGTGTTCATTTATTAAGTCATACAACAAACCACCATATTACCACAAGCACTTTAGCCATACAACTTGTATAACTTTGCTCCTAAAGCCAAATGTAAGTTTTAACCCTACCCGTAGTTTTCTTCCTCTAAGGCTTCCGGTGAACACAAGCCATTATAGAATCTTAGAACGTTAAGGGGTTGGAATGAACTTTAAAGATCATCTAGTCCCATGGGCAGGGACATCTCCCACTAGACCAGGCTGTCAATGACCCATGCAACCTGGCCTTGAACACTGCCAGGGTTGGGGCATCTACAATCTCCCTGGGCAACCTCTTCCAGTGGCTAACCATTCTCATTGTACAGAATTTCTTCCAAATATCTAACTCAAGTTTCCCGTTGTTCAGTTTGTACCCATTGCTAGATAGAACAATATCACTACAGTTCCTGACAAAGAGTCCCTCTCCGGCTTCCCTGTAGTGCCACTTAAGATGCTGGAAGGTGCTGTGAGGTCTCCACGCAGACTTCTCTTCACCAGGCTGAACAACCCCAACTTTCTCAGCCTGAATTATCGGTCATCAGACCAGCTTGACAATACCAAGAGCACTATTACCTTCATTCCTTTAGTAAACACGATTACGGCAACCGAGCCGCGTGGGCGCCCGCTGCCTCCCCCCATCCACGCGCATCCTTTTCCCTCCTACTCCCTCCTTTTCCCTTCAGGGCCCAGCTGCTGCTCCCCAGCCAGGCTGCCGCAGCTCCCCCAGGCTGGGGGTGGCCCTGCCCCGTCTCACACGCACCTCCGCGGCCGCGGCTCCCGCACTGCCCCGGCTCCCGCCCGGCCCCCGCCGTTCCCCAGCAGCGCCCGCCCCCGGGCGGCGGGAGCAGCGCGGGTGCTTCCGGGGCAGCGGCCCCGCGCCCATTGGGCAGCGCGGCGGATTTGAACGCGGCCGCCGCGCCCCGGCCCCGCCAGCCCGGACACGGCGCGGCACCGCCGGCCCAGCGACAGCGCGCCGGGACCGCGCTGAGGGACGGCAGCGGGGCCCCTGGGCCGCCGCAGCCTCGAGCGTTCGGCGGCAAGGGTAATGCCAGTTCCGGCTTCTGGGAGCTAGGGGCTGCTTCGCACGGGTTTTGGCTTGTTCGGGCTGTTTCGCTGCGAGTGACAGGTGCTGTCCCTCGGAAAGCTCTCAGAGTGGGGAGAAAGGAAAGCCTCCGGAGAGGTTTTACTCTGCCCCACGCTGACTTGCAGCCCACCTGTTTCATCCTCTGTGACTCCCATGTGATGTTCACATTACAAAGTGGGTTGTCCGCTTCAGATATTTTGGAGAGTGAGAAGTTGCTGATGCAGTCGTGCTTGTTTCCCGATGTCTTCTGCTCTCCCTGCCCCTTGCCCACACTTCCTCACTTTTTAGAGTCGTGCCAATCACCAAAAAACAAACGCGCTATGGGCTCTGCCTGAGCTGTGTGAAAAAAGGTCAAAGGTTGAGTTTTGTCTTCTGGAAGTAAATGGAATGGGTATCGCTCCTGTGCTGTCACTGCAGCATTAGGGAACTTTGTTTCAGAAAAGAACAAGTTTAAAGTCAAATTTGTACTACATTGTCATGTACCTTGTCTCGACAAATGCAAGAAGGTGAGAAAGACCAAAGCATGAAGTACTCCCAATTATTGTCAGGGGAGATAATGGTTTATAGAATTTAAAAAGAAAAAAAATGGAAAAAGACTATATAGGTAACAAAGGTGTTTAGAGTTGTCTGTGTTAGTAAGTCTTAGAAATATTAAGTCTCTTTTTTCCAGGTTTGAAACATCCTCATAGACACTCATCTGAATGTACAGCAAATGCAGAAAGTACCGAAGACACTCTGAGGCTGCTTTTGGAGACAAAAAGACTGTCATATTTGTGATAACATTCCTTTATGTTGGCTTCATGTACAAGGAAAGTTAGGACTTCAAGAAGGCGTTACATACATAAGCACTTTTAACCCCTTATCATCACAGTTGCTCTGTCACAGTGAGGCAAGTCTGGTTTAGTTGGAAGAGTTTATTCTAGGAACTTGATCTTTAAGAAGATACAACAGGATTTGCACAGCTGGTTGGGAGGTGAAGACCTGCGTATGCCTCTGGCATAGTTATATTAATTTTTCTCTTGGTTATCCATCTTCTACTTGTTGCAATGGTTACTTTCCAGCAAAAAATTTTACACTTGGTCAAGTGTTTCAGAAGACAGTGGCCTTTGTTTTCCAACTGTGAAAGGACTACTGTGTGTGGAGCGGACTGCATGTTGATGGCGTTACAACTGTCCATGGCTGAAGTCAATAAACAGGTTAGCATTCTTTTCAGTATGTTCTTGGTACTTGCTACATCTCAGACTTGGTTACCTTGCTGCACTTAGGGCTTAGGCACCACCTTGAAATGGCTGTTTTGTTGCTGTTTATTAAAACAAGGTGTGTCTGAGGGCCAGATGCAGCCAGGCAAGAAAATTAGTATGGTTAAGTGCACTATTGAATCAGGACTTAGAAAAAGGAGCTGCAAGACAGAGGGGAGGATGGAAGTGCTTTACCTGTGTATTTAAGCTTCAAACTTTAAACACTAGTGTATTTCTGCTGATCATGTAACTTCTGTTTATTTCCTGCCAATGTTTCTTTTGTGCTGTAGATCAGGGTGGGAGAACTATGGCATTTGGGGTGCGTCTTTTTTTCTGAGTGCTCTGAAAATGTTTGGGAGTGACATGAGAAGAACACAAGTATAAAACTGATTTGGTATAGTCTGCATGAGTCATATTTGCCACAGTCCATTCTTGGCTGCTGCTTTTCCTGACACTTGTCAGGTGAAGATCTGTATGTACATATAAGTAGTGAGTGTGTACCCAGTACCAGTAGGAATTATATGGCTTTCTTTGTGTCAGTACATGAAGTGTCTGTCAAATGGTGAAGGGGAGGTACAACTCTGAAGTGTCTCAGAAAGAAGCACTATGGCTTGCCAGCGCTGGAGGATGTCTGAAATATACCAGAAACAGTTGCAATATACAATCAGGCCTTTGCCTGTGTCTCATCGAACAAGAATTATTGCCGTATTTGTTGTAGTAACCTAAAGATATCTTTTTGGGTCAATTAACTTAATAATTGATGAAAACAAATGACTGTTGTTGGAAGACTTAGTCAAATGTTGCATAGTAAATCAAACGTGTAGTACAAAGCTTTAGTTTAAGAAAACCAAAGCAAATGTACCGGATCAACAAACATACCAGAAATGAAAGAACCACATCAAAGCAAAATCCCTAAGCCAATAAAAAACCCAAACAAGCAGAAAACCTGCTCCAGTTTGTGCATCAGAAAAAAATTTGTAGTGTAAAATGTGCAGACTGGGGATGTCTCTTGTCTAAACATTAAATATAAAACTGATTAAGTCATCCCCCACTGTCAGAAACATCACAGCAAGGATACTAGAATCCCAAGATACTACATTTGTACTTCATAGAACGTAGTAAATTCCAACTGGGGGCCTGGTGTTCTCACAATACCTGTGTAGGTAAAATGAGAAAATTAGTCTGCATCAAAATTAACTCTTGGAGAACTGATAAAAGACAATGATGCAAAACTACATATGGAGGTGATCACTGATTGTCATGTTTGTTGTGATTCTCAAGGCAAAACTACAGACAGTTTTCCAAAGCCAGCTCTGGGAACTAAAATGTGTTGTTCTGTTGTATGCCAAAACTTAGATGTGGAAAGGTTATGGTTCATTGCTCCCTGTTTTCCTTGTAATAAGTTTTTCCCTTCCACTAGAGGTAATTAATTTATTCTACTTTCTCCTTTTTTTTTCTCCTCCAGAAAATATTCCTCTCTTCTATAAATTTCTTTTTCTTCAGAGATGATCTAACAAAGATTATAGCAGTCATTTTCAATTAATTTAGTTTCAAAATATATAGCTTCTCCTTCAGATCTGAAGAAAGAACAAGTGTTCAAAAACCTGATTTGTTTTTTCTGATTATACTAGTTGGTCTAATAAGACAAACCTTGGCTTGCATATGTGGATTAAAACTATTTTGCATGTGCTGCCTCTGAAGCAGCACATCTAAATCTTTAGATTTTATCCATTTTGAAGGTCATCATGATGCCTTATCAGGCCTCTTAGACACAGAGACTAGACAGAGTAAAGGAACAAAAGTAGGTATTTATTTGAAGGGCCTTCAAGGTACACCCTGGGGAGCCAGAGGCTACTGCCAAGATGGACCCCAAGTCACGAGTTCTTCACACTTTTATAGGTTTGGTTCATTTGCATATCAGGGTCAATTCTCCAATTAAAGCCCCAGTTTAATGATGTAATTCCCCTTAGCTACCCCCCCTTCAGAGACTCCTTGGTTTACACCCCTTGGGCTCAGGATGGTCCAGGTGTCCTTGAAGAGCAGTCCGGAGAGGCTTTGTTATGTCTAACAGGCATGAGAGAGCAGAAAGTAACAGGCTACAAGAAGCTTCAAAGTTGCACACTAAGCAGTACAGAATTTAAAAAAATATAAAAGTTAAAACCTAAGGCATCATTTGTGTTGAAGCAAAATGTGTCTGGTTTCTTTTGTTTAGCACTGAAACTTCAAACTAAGATGCAGAGTATTACAGTTGTAGGCATGTCCCTTGTTAGGTCTCTGATTTAAATACAATAATTTTGTGTTGTTAACATAACACTGGTAGAATAGAAATCTATTATGAGAAAGTCAGTTACTGCAATAAAAATAATTTCATTAACAGGCTATTGAGTGGCTGTATCGAGAAAACCCCAACACACCCCACTGTCACAAACAACCAAAATACTCTTTCTTTAGGAGCCTGGCCAATTTTAATGGATTAGGTGTTTTAACTGTTACATGTATCTGCAGTGGAAATGAAAAATAACAAAGCTTTTTGGAGAACTCCAGATAAGTTTAAAAGCTTCATACTCCATTAATCTTAAATTTCACCAGAGTAAAGGTAGCAAACAATGTGATAAACACAGATCAAATAGCAGGAATGAAAGACAAAAAAATGTTATATTTTGAATTCCTCTGAAAGTACTTTGGTGTGTAACACAGTTGTAGCCATGTGGCTTAAAGACAAGTGGCATAAGGTCTGTGATGGAAGCAAATACTTTTTACTTAGATTGATTAGTATAGCTCTAGAATCTAGGAACATTTTCAAGGAGAAGAACCTTCCTCAAGGTTTGAAAAAGGAGTAACAGTTTTCAAGATGAAGTTCAGCTGAGAGTGATTGCGTTGACTGTTTGCACCTGTGGATCAGAAGGGGCAGAAGATGAGTTATCAGGTCAGATAATTACCTGTCATTTTCAGGCTATGGTTGTTTTAGCTAGTGGGATGGGAAACTGAGGTGTATAAAACAATTATTTTTTCCAGAATTTGCGAGTTTAAGTTGTCAGACTTGTCTTAAATGTGTTGTAAATCTCTTCTAGAATGAAAGCTTTGATATTGGAGGAAAAAGTGCTTCATTGTTGATTTCAGAAATATATTTTCCCTTTAGAAGTTTGTGTATTTCTGGTTCTCTATAAAAGCAGTTTTGCTGTGTGGTTTAGTTGTATTCTGTGCTTCCATGAGTGCATTTTGTATGCTGTCTGAAGAATATTATGTTCTGTTCAGTGTCTTGTATTTCTTAAAATGTTTTCCCAAATTGTCCTGTTTCCATGCTGGCAGATGAAGGAAAATGCAGAGTTGTTTTATAGTGTTATTCCCTTAAAGTCTTCTACCAGTCTCCCATTTCGTAATGTGACACTCGTAACTAACTTTGTAGCACTTTTATATGACATGTTGGTTGTAATGATGCTACTAAGAAACTTTGTCTTGGCTGTTCTTCAGCATGATTAATTTTTCACAGAATCACAGAAGGGTTGAAGTTGGAAGGGACCTCTGGAGGTCATCTTATCCAGCCTCCCTCAATTAGGGCAACCTGGCAGTGCCAGTTGCCCAGGACAATGTCCAGGTGTCTTCAAATTGTCTCTGGGGATAGAGACTCAATAACCTCCCTGCACAACCTGTGCCAGTACTCAGGCATCCTCAAAGTAAAAAAGTATTTCCTGATGTTCTGAGGGAACCTTCTGTGTGTGTTTCAATTTGTGCCCATTGCCTCCAACCCTACTATTGGGCACCTTAGGAAAGAGCCTGGCTCCATCCTCTTTGCCCCCTCCCTTCAGATATTTGTATGCATTGAGGAGATCTTCCCTGAGCGTTTTCTCCAGACTAAACAGCCCCATCTTTCTCAGCCTTTCCTCATATGTGAGGTGCTCCTGTTCCTTAATCATCTTTGTGCATGATACATGAACTTTTTTGGGCTTTTTCCCTGCAGTGTCGCTCCCTCATGCTGCGGAGCCCAGAACTGGACACGGTACTTAAATGTGGTCTCAGCAGTGCTGAGTAGCCTTCTCCTCAAGGGACAGGCTCTTTAGAAAAAAGTTTGCAGTAATAATAATTTCCCTGGATTTCTTTTTAAACAAAATTATATACTGAGGCTCTTCTACTGTCTTTCCCATACCTTGTGTAATCAAAAAGTAACTACAACTTAGTTTCATATATTTTTGTTTTGCTTAACAACTGGTGTTGTTTTAACTGTGTTAAAACTCTTGCTACTGAAGTCTTGATGCTTCTTCCCTAGCTTATCAATAGGACTTTTTCTTCTCCCTCACACCCCTCTCTCTGTAGTATTACAGGTGTCTATTTTGAGGAGTAGAAGAAGAAGCAAGGATGTGTGGGGGTTTTTGGTTTGTTTGTTTATAAGCAGCAGGGTTAGAAATTCTCAATCTTGTGTTTTTATTACCATTGTAATTGATAAAACACTTCAGAAAGTGCTGGTCTGTTGTTTGAATGAGTAAAATTTTTACTTTGCTTATTCTGTGATTCTGCTGTCGCAACTATTGTTCTACTGACCCATACATGTGATAGCTCTCTAGTCCTCCTTAAACAGAGCATATCTCTGCTCTCTTGGGCCCTGGTACTTCTTCCTTTGATACCCCCCCCTCACCCACCCAAAGAAAAAGGGGTTCAGTACTCATGCCATTGTCATTTTATTTATTGCTATTTTATAATATTGTCATTTCTCTAAGCTTGGGCTGTCAGCCTGTAACTTCACTGCTTCTGCACATTGCAGCCCAACAACTATCAGATGTCCACACACTTGTGTTCACATGAACCAGTTTCTCAATCTGTGCACAGCACTATCAACATGGTGGGAAACTTACTAAAAATGCTGCTTTATCCTACTTCAATGTGCTTTATGTACCACGCTTTGGGAACTCCTCTGCTGTGTGAGATTGTAGGCAAACAACGAAGGCTGAGCAGGACTAGAGGTGAAAAGAGTGCAGAATTGCACAACTCAAGGACAAAGCCAGAAAACAATGCTGCAGTCTAGGAGTGTGCCTGGAAAGAACAGAACCAGACCCAACGCAGGGGTGGTGGTTAAGCACAGCAGTCTTTTACACCATCTTCCCAAAAGGGTTTATGAGCATTTGTTTGGGGAAGGTGGAAGCCAACAGGTTGATGCTGAAATGCACAACTTCCTGGTTTTTAAAACAATTTGCTGTCAAAATAGAAATTGATTTGCTATGTAGCTAGCACTGGAAAACTTGTAATAACTGCAAAATAGTAAAAAATGGTCTTTAAGCATGGAATGTTGCTACTGGATTTCAGACGTTCTAAGGCAAGAGTCCCAAGGAAACTTAATATACTGCACTACCCGGAAGTAAAGATGCTTTATAATACCTTATTGGTTCTATTCCTATGAAATGAAATACTTGCTCTGCCTATAATAGAATGAAAACAGGTGACTTTTTGAACTTCCTTAAGCTATTAGCCAGTTGACAAATGCTTACTGCAAAACACCATGGTATTTTTAAAATTAATTTCAAAACCAGAGACCTGACAAATTGACTGTGTAAGTAATGGAATATGCCATCACAGTGAATGCCTGATCACAAAGGTTAATATCTGGAATGCAGTATTTGGATTTAAAATATTTTTGCAGCACTAATATAAACTTTGCTAATCTCTGCAGGCCCTTGATCTGGTGAGAAAAGGTTTTGATTTATTAGATACCTTATGAAGTTGTACTTTAACTTGGTACTCCTGAAGGATTTTGATTCAAAATAAAGTGAGAAAACAACATTTTTTTTCCCATCTACTGCTGCTTTGGTCTGTTTAAATTGGGTTATAATATGATTATATGTTTAATTTTTTGAGGGGCTGAAATGAAAATCAAGTGCTTTTCAGAAAACATATATGCCATTTTAATATTCTGGTGATATGTGGAATAACATGTAAGCTCACCGTGCTGATTTATCGTAACCCATGCCCAAATTAAAAGGCAAGAGAGTGCTCTGAAGCTAATATGTGTGAGTGTTCTTTAATTTTCACTTGTAGTTCTTTGCCTACACAATATCAAAATAGCTGACTTCCACGATTTTGGAATCGTGTATTTAATGAGGTCTATTGGGAAAGTTGGGCAAAATACGTTAGAAACCAAAGGAGGGGTCATTTGGGCTGGAACAACTTAAGTTATTAGAATTTCTCATGTTTTCTTATTTCATGTTGTGTTCTGTTGCTAACGGTGTTTATAAGTAATTAATTTGCTTAATGTGGAAATGTCATGAAATAGAATTAAACCCTTGCTCTAGACAGAAGCCATCTGCCCTTGTGGACAGTGCAAAGCAAGGCTTGTTACTTGGTCACAGGGCATTTATATCATGTTTCATGGTAAATTACAACTCTTTTTTTGCTCCCATACATTGGGGAGTGCTTTAGATACCAGTAGCGTGGACAAAAGTTTGCCAGCAGGAAGTGGGGACTGGTACTCAATTTAAAGAGCAGGGTGTGGACAAAAATGTGGAGTCAAGTAGTGAAAGAGAAGGTGGTAAGAGCAAGTAGTTGAAGGAGAATGCAGAGGGGCACATGGAACATAATCTAATAATGTTGACAGGAAGAGTGTAGTCTATACTGTATAGTTGATGTTAATTATGGTGCTGGTAACAGAGGGGTGTGCATGGCTTTAATGTATTTATTAGAACTATGTAGCAACACTGTCAATGTTAGGCTGAAGTATAACTGTATTAACACAATAAAGAAAAGGTTTTTTTTTAGTTGACATATGTTTTCCCAGCTTACTGCTGGAAGCAAGGTAGGGGAGCCGTATTTGCTGCCTTTGGGAATTAAATGCCTGCCATGCTGAAAACTATTTCTGAATGAAATGAAGAACTTTATGCAAGAAGTAGTCATGCAACACTCAGAGTATTTTCTCATGAGTAAAGTTTGATATACATGCCTGGTATTTTAAAGATCAGGAACGAATACTGACAGACTATAACAGAATTAACTGTAAATGCAAAGCAGTGGAAGAACTTAAACTATAAGTAAGACTTTGAGATAAATTAATTATAATAGATTTTCAAATATATATGTGGCTTGTTTTAAATTTATTTTCAAAGCTATGCTGAATATGAAACATAATGTTTTTTTGCTTATTTTGGTTCTGTTAGCACCATGGAGACTTCACAGTATCACTTAGTGATGTGTTGGAAACTTGGAAGTATTTATTACATGACAAGCTAGGATTATCATATGAAAACATGAAAGAACCTGAAAATTATGCTGATGTGAAGAAAGCCTATCATGCCTTCTTAGCAAGAAGCAATATGTTAGATTTAATAGACGTACATCAGAAGTGCTATAGTCTTGGACTTCTACCTGAAGATGAAAGCATATCTCCTGTAAGTATTATGTTTGTTTGACCTCTTATATTTTTTGACGTATTTTTTGTTCCAGTTATGGGTTTATGACACTTCTGATTATATGCAGGAGCTCTGGGTTATTCAGAAGTTACTTTTTTTTTCTGTTGGGGAAGCCCTTGAGTTTAAATTACTAAATGTTGTAAAGAGATCTTAAATTCACTCAAAAATTATTTCTCTCTGTTGTCCTGCTGGATAGTGCAGTCCCACAACTCTTCTATGAATAAATCACTCCTTGCCATAAATAGAATTGAAAAATAACCTGTAGAGATTTAATAAAACTGGAACAAAGCTTAGTAATTAACATGTCATGGAGTTTTGGTTGTATGTTGATGTGCAGCCAAAATATTTTTAATGATCACTATTCTGAAAATACAATGCTTTTTAAACAAAAACTTCTGTATAATACATGTATTTGCATGTTAGATTTCTCTTTTAGAAGTTCCAGTTCAGCCACTCAATCACAGCTCTGACGTAGCTTATTGCAGGTCTTTTGTTTGTTTGGGGTTTTTTAATGTGTTTTTCTTTTCCTCCCCCTTTTTGTGGGAAAGATAGGGAACCTGGGTCAGTTAATGAGCTCTTCCTGAGCTTGGCATAATGTATTAAATGTTCTCCAGAACATAAGCAGTGGCTTTTAGTGCAAGTGCATAACATAACTGTTTGAGATAATTTCTAAATTAATTTGAATCTTACACCTCATTTCTCTACTAGAACAGTTGTACTTTTAAAGACTAAAACTAAAAGTAGGTTGTAAGGGCTGTGCTAACCTCGAACACTAGCAAAGTGGCAGAGAGGTAGGTTTACCCCAGGTTTTAAAACCACTTTTGCTTTCTAGTCATCTGCATATTTAATTTTATTCTGATCCTTTTATTAAAGGTTCAGCTGTTGGACTTTATTTCTGGTGTAATGAATGCACAAGAAAATAATGGTTCTGTTCTTTCTACTCCTACACAAATCAACAGACAGGGCCAGGAGCGTATGAAGGTAAAAATTATTTTTGTCTCTTGTAATGTTCTGTATCTATTGAAAAGATGAAATATAACATAGTTTTATTTTCCAATTGTTGTTATTCAATTGTGGCTGGGTTAAAAAAAAAAAAACCTGCGTATTCAAATTCTGTATCTCTTGAGTTTATTGTAGGTGTGGTTGGGGCTCTGTCCTGAGGTTTATGTTTTGGAAGACAGTCCAGAATGGCAGACACTTGATGTAGGATAAATTTTTCTACAAGTACACCGTCACTCAAACATGGTCTGGACTAAGCATTAAATAAGTGAAGTAATCTCCTTTGATTTCATTTTATTACCTTGTACTCCTTTACACATGGAAGAAATCTGAATAGCCACTGTATTGGTAGCTGTAGTGAAGCAAACAAGGCTTGACTGTCCCAATAGAGGACTTAAGGGCTCTCTAGATGTGTTGATTCTTTCCCTTTAACCTTTCAACCACCAAAATAGGAATCTCTGAATATTCTCTAACAGTGTTTGAAATGCTGGAGCTTTAGTCATTTCCAGACTTGCTTTTCTCATAATAAATGGCAATTTCAAATCAATATTTGGGTATAACACAGAATATTTCTGAACAAGAAGATATCTTCTGAACTGAGGTTCTCCCCCTAAATAGCACTTCTACCACTACTGCAATGGCTTTCTTGCTACTCTGACTTGTGCATTAAAAATATTCTTTGCTCTTTTTTCCTTTTCTGAGGACTGTCTTTGCAGACTGTCAAGTGTACATGTTTGGTTTTGTTACTACATTTTGTTGTACACGTTCTGTGGTATAAGAAGATATTCCTTAGCAGATATGTTTTCTTGTTATATGTTCTTCTGTTAATGGGCTTTTTTTTGATTTTTTTTTTCTTTGTTTGTGACAAAACTGCAAATTCTTCTGTTCTGGGACTGTTTTTCTCACAGGGTCCAGAACAGCGCTGCAGTATTAGCGATTACAATATTGTATTTTGGTTATGTGGGTGAGGCTGGGTCACAATTTGTGTCCAAACTCAGTCAGTGGAGTTTCTTAGATTGAAATCCCCTGAATGCCAAGAGAAAAAATTACTGAATGTGGCAGAGCTGGCAAGTAGTTTAAAATCCTAGTCTTTTTGAAGTTAATGACAAATTCTTACATGGTTTAATGGTGCTAGTATTTGCCTTTATTTAGAAAAGGAATGTCTGTGAGGAGGTTTCTAAATAGAAATTTATAACCAATTTTAGTAACTAGAGATCCAACCCTCAAACACCTTGTGGATATTCAAGTACCATATAGGCAATTCTAACTTATTGATCATGTTTGTTTTCATCAAGACTTCCAGAACCCTCATGCGTAAAGTAGCATTTTGAGATGATGCAAGGTGAATTCTTACTCTTCCAAAAATTACATCAGTACATGTCTAATTAACTTTAAAAAAAAATGGAATATAATTCAGCAACAGGATGACCAATTAGTGTGATTTTTTTTCTTATGCAGGTGACAATCCTGGCAAAGAAGTTTGTCTGTTCGTATTTAAGCCTTTTGGTGAATTCTAAGGATGATCTGGCATTGGCTCATATTCTAAATGTTCCTGACAGAGGACTTGGTAGAGAAGCCTTCACTAACCTGAAACATGCGTCACAGGAGAGAAAAATGTCCATTTTCCTGGTATGTGTGTCAAATGAAACTTCATGGAGGTCAATGAAGTAGATCTCTAAACAGTGAATGTGGCTTTAATCTGATATTCAGCACTGATGTTTGCAAGCCAAGTCAAACAGCACCATGGACATCATTTTAAAGCTAAAATGACAATAGATTCTGTGGGAAGAAATGGGTGCTGATTTGGTCATGAGACTCAAGATGGACAGAAAAAATAGTCTGTGTGTGTGCCTCTAGAGTTCTAAAATGGGATCTTGGAAAAAAGGCATTGAGACTGTTCATCCGAAACAGTGACTGAAGTCCCAAAAAGGTTTGCTGTCTTAAACCTGAATATAAGATAGGCTTTTATTACTGCTTCTAAAATTTTGAAATCTTGATTAATTGTGTTAAGTGAGGTTGTGAGTATGCATCTATAATAAAATAGGCCAAAGAAAGAAGATTTTCCTGCTTACCAAATACCTCTAAAAGCAATTGTGGTGGGTTAACCCTGCTTAGATGCCCACCAAAGCCATTCTGTCACTCACTTCCACAGGTGGTCAGAGGAGAGAAAATAGAACAAAATGCTAATGGGTCAAGATAAAGATGGGGGAAGATTGCTCAACAGTGTTGTTGCAGGCAAAACAGACATGACTTAGGAAAAATTAATTTAGTTTTTTGCCAATCAAATCAAGCTTGAGTAATGAGAAATAAAATCCATTCTTAAAACACCTTTCACCCATTCCTCCCTTCTTCCTGGACTTAATTTTACTCCTGATTTGCTCTACCCCATGTCCCACAGTGGCTTGGGGATGGGGAGCCAGGGTTGCACTCGGTTCACCACACATTGTCTCTGCTGCTCCTTCCTCTGTAAGGGTAGGGCTGCTCAGACCCTTTCCCTGCTCCAGCATGGGCTCCTTCCCATCGGAGACAGTCCTCTGCAAACTTCTTCCCATGGGCTGCATTTCGTTGCAAACTGCTCCGCTGTGGGTCCCTCCCAGGGTGTGCAGTGCTTCAGGAACTGACTGCTCTAGCATGGAGCCCCTACAGGCTCACAGGTCCTGCCAACAAACCTGCTTCAGCAGGAGTTCCTCTCCACAGATCCACAGCTCCTGCCAGGAGCCTGCTGCAGCACGGGCTTCCTGTAGGTCATAGCCTCCTTCGGGCATCCACCTGTTCCAGCCTGGAGGCTGTGGAAGAGGCTCCTCCACAGCCTGCAGGTGGATCTCTGCTTTATTGTGGACATCCATGGGCTATAGAGGCACAGCTGCCTCACCATGGTCTTCACCATGGGCTGCAAGGGAATCACAGCTCTGGTCTGTGGAGCACCTTTTCCCCGTTTCCTCAGTGACCTTGGTGACTGCAGAGTTGTTTCTCTCATGTGTTTTCACTCTTGTCTTCAGCAGCTGTTGTGCAGGTTTTGGTTTGTTTTTCGTTTCACAAATATGTTATCCTAGACGCTCTACCGCTGTTGCTGATGGGCTCAGCCTTGGCCAGCAGTGGGTCTGTCTTGGAGCTGCCTGGCATTGGCTCTGTCAGGCATAGGGAAAGTGTTTGTAGCAGCTTCTCTCTGCAGCCACCCCTCTGTCTCCTCTATCTGCCTACCAAAACCTGATCCAATATAGAAATGAGGTTGAATTCATTCAATATCACAGTATAGTATTAACAAAACCAAGTCATTAACAATGCATTACAACATGTTTCAGTTCTAAAGTGCTGTAAATATTTTGGTTAAATAATAAACTAGCATTTTTATGTGTGTTTGTTAAACCTTGGACATCTGGAACCTAAAGTATTTCTGTGTAGAAATTTCTTTTCTTAAAGCAAGCTGGTGAAAAAACCCTGCCTTCAAAATGTAGAGTAGAATGGAAGCCAAAATTTGTAAGGGCATTATTGTATTTTTTTTCCTCATCTTTGACTTGGAATTTGGGGAAGGTGATACTTTCTTGTCACCTGCAGCTTAATCAGTCTTGAAATTCTCTCTTTGAGACTGATATGGGATATCCCAGCTCATTTTACTCTCAAAGGCAGAGAACCGGACAAAAACCCCACCAGACAGGGGCATAGTCTTTCTCAATGCCCTTGTGTAGGAATTAAAAAACCTACAACATCCATGTCCAGTGCTCCTGGTTGCTAAATAGTCTAATTTGGTATGTGAGGTGCATTAATACTTGCAATGGTTGTTGTCAGCACGGAGCCATCTCAAAAATAGTTGAAATAAGGTAAATAAGTAATCTTTCTCCACAGAACCACTTTAGTCCCTCATATTCAAAATAGTTATTAAATTTTGCATGCAGTGTAACCTCAGTACAGACAACAGCAGTCCAAGTTAAAAACAGTATGGGTATGTAGTCACTGAAGCAGCTGCATTCTCGAACTTTTATGGTTGAATAAATATGGAAAATTTGTGAAATCTTGGTTCCAGGTTTAATTATTTCGGTTGCTAATGCTCTGTTGGTTTTTTGTATTAAAAAACTGTGTGTGTGTGTGGACTGGATTTACCACGTCTTCACAGTTGCCAGAGGGGGAAACTTCTCTGCTGTGTAAAGAAGTCATCTTTTCTGGCATTTGTGTCTTGTAGAAATCTTGAAAACTGGAGTATTTTCCATTGGGAAGGCAAGGTCCTATGAACTGTGTACTTGATCCATAGGAAATCTTTAGCACAAAGACAGAAATACTGGCAGGTTTACTTTCTGTGCTAGAGTAATTCCAGTTTTACTCTTTCCAGTCCTAAGAGCTTTATGATTTAGCTCTGTAGTCTGAATTTAAAATTTATATGGAGAATTAATATTACTGCATCTGTGCCAAGTGCATTAGATTGTTATCCTTACTTTCACCCTATTGCCTTAAAATTTTTGGGGCAAAAAAATGGGGGTTGTACTCTAAGGTATACTTTTGGCAGATCTTTTCATTGTCTTGCAGCATATCAAAATATATGGACACTTTCAGAATGACAGAAGCCTTAGCTGTCATCATTTTTGATAAGATTTGAGTATACGTTATTTGCATCTCTGAAAACTGTTATAATGCTGAAGTGAACTTCTACGTGCTTGTGTTAAAATTGTCTTTGGGTCACAGACAGCCCTCTGAATACGAAAATAGTTTTTGTGAGGCCAGCAGGAGCATTTAAACAGCCACAATAAAAGAGTTCTGTACCCTGTTTTAAGTTTTTTGTCCTAAGCTTTCAAGAGGCTGATGTAAACATCAAATCAGCTGGGTCATTTTTACTTTGGCTTGTGTTCTTTTTTTAATACTGCTGTACTATTTAAGTATTGATCTTCCAAATATTTATCGTGAGATGTACAAAGCTTGCAATTAAGAGGCATTGTTTGATTTCAGGTGAGTTATTTCTGCCATCAGGCAGCTGTTACACAGTTTGCAGACCTGTAGGAGAGGCTTACTTCAACGTGTGTACAGTTCATGTATGTCTGCAGTTTGATATTTCTGACTATTTCTCCTAATAGATGGCAACATCTTTTATCCGGACCATAGAACTTGGAGGAAGAGACTGTGCATCTTCTTTGTATGATCCTTTAAGAGCCCATGTAAAAGGGCTTTCCAACTTTGTTAATTTTATTGACAAGCTGCAAGAAATTGTTGGTGAAATCTTAAATACAAGGTAATAGATTTTCTGTTACATTTTTGTCTTGGGGAGCACCTCCTTTTCTTGTCCTTGTGTTCCAATGAGGAGGAACAAAAGAAATTAAAATAATTGACTTACTAAAGAATTCAGAGTAAATGTTTAAAAATTAAACCTTATTTGAAATTATAATTGAAGAACAATTGGGGAAAGCTTATGAATTTTCGGAGGGTTTTTTTTGTATTAAATTTTTATCAAATTATGTAAATATGGTGGTTTGGTTACTTGCCTGGTTGTAAATGAAGATACAAAGAATTCTGTCTTGTGAAGTCTGGTAAGTACATTAACTGATATGTGCTTTACTTCTTGCTAGTTAATTACTTCCTTTTGGTCATGTTCTGTTTACCCTTATTGTAAAGGAGTCTTTATTGCTGCTAACAAATGACAATGTTGTTTATTTTGCCCTTTCTTTCTTTCATTTTAGCTACATAAGTGAGGCATAAGAATTATTTCTTAGGGAGGCTCTGGTGGAGTCACTGATTTTGAACATTTTTGAAGAACTGAAGTTAGTCTTTTGGGCAGGCTTATAAATGTGTGATTAATTAGAGAAGTGTAAATGTAACACAGGGGTTTGAATTGGTAAGTGCTGGCATTATTACTGAGAGAAGAGCTATTTTCTTAAGCTTCATAGAAATTAATAATTTTTTCATTTATAATCAGTAATTTTTCCATACAAAACTTTGGCAGATCAGCTCTAGTAGTTCTGTCCTTGATATTAAAGAATTTTTTTTTTTAA
Source organism: Lycocorax pyrrhopterus obiensis (assembly GCA_014706295.1). NCBI lineage: Eukaryota > Metazoa > Chordata > Aves > Passeriformes > Paradisaeidae > Lycocorax > Lycocorax pyrrhopterus. The sequence goes on along the minus strand of JACSVZ010000015.1, from coordinate 55,740,160 downwards.
GTTTGAATTGAATCTAATCCTCTCAGTGGAAAACAAAATGTTATAAGTAAGCTTTATTTAAGTTAATGTTCAGTTTCTATTGAAGCTGGAAGTGGGAAATATTTCTGAAGTTGTTTTGCAGTTTTGTCTTACTTTTTTATTCTGCTTCTTTGTTCTTTCATTTCAACATCCTGGATGCCAGAGACATACTGTCTGTGCTGGTGATTAAAGAAAACTGTTAGCTCAACATATAGTATATGCTCTTTTTCTTTCTTTAAATTGTATCCGGCACTGTATGTTGATAAAAAATGAGAAATGGAAAAATATTTATGTGCATGAACTTTTTAGGATGGAAAGATCACTTTTTCAGGTAAATACAGTCCAGAAAAGTGTAACATAAAATGCTATATATTGTTAATTACCCCTCTGTTTAAAAGAGAGGATGTCTAAACGTGAGAAAAAATCAGAGTTGGATAGTTTCTGGGAGGTACCAGTTTCTCACTGGGTGAATTCTCTAGAGGTTGGAAATGCTTTTTAGTGTTCAGATATTTATTGTGTAGCTTTCCCTGCTGCACCTGCTGTCCCATTTATTTTGGGATATAAATCTTGTTAATGCCAGATACTGGCGTGTACATTAAGTTGGCTGTACGCATGTAAGTATCACTGTTTGTCTTGCTGATCAGGAGTGGGAGGTGACTGTACTGTGGTGTTTATAATACTTCTCATACTCCATATGGGCTTTATACCTCACAATGTCAAATATGGTTTTTATGTATGTATCTATAGGTGTGTTCAAGTGTTTGGTATGTCAGATGGATGAGGACTGTCTGTGTGTCCTGTCTGTCACGTGGCAGTTGTTGGGAGTTCCAGAGGATGCAGTTCTATGCAAAAAAAGTTACTCTAGTTCTGTTACTGCTGCAAACTAAAGACCAGAGGGGAAAAAGGCAGCAATGCAGTGGGAGCTTGACTTGCTTCATCTGTGGAAGCCCACTGAGAAATCCAAGAGCAAACTAGACAACCTGTCTGCAGCATTGCTGTTTCTCTGATGTAGAGATTAGCCAACCTGCACTAACCAGGTCTCTCTATTGGCTATGCCACAAGAAAAATGTTGTATTTTCTGTTATTTACCTAATAATAAGAAGCCTGTTATTTCAATTTCATTTTGTTTCAGTGGAGATCTTATGAAACTTGTAATTGCACAAAATACAAAGTAGCCAAATAAATGGTGGGTCATGATGGGACACATGTTGAAAAGAGGCTTTCTTCATCTGCTTGATTCCTTTGCTTTGGGAATCTAGAAGCCAAATTGAAGATCTTGGACAGTGGTGGGAAGTGCTTAAGAATATTTTGAACTTAGTAGGAGATATTGTGCAACCAAGTATCTGCTAACCTATGGAGAATAACAACGTCTTTCTCATCTCCCCATCATTCAGCTAAGAAAGTGAATTAGATTAGTGAGGAACTACTTCACTAAGAAAGTGAAGTAGATTAGGTGGATGAAGGGACATCTGTCAAACAGAGTGGAAATTTAATGAAACTGATGGTTTGGTTCAAATGTGGCACTCCTGATAGCAGGAGAAATGGAAAGACAAAATGAACCTTGGTAGCTTCAGTATGTGTTCACCAAAGACTGAATGTTCTTACAAATCTCTGGCATATTGAAATTGTTTGCCTCTCCTCACTCTATAGATGTCCAAGACTAGAAGAAATCACTAGTCTTTCAAGAATCAGTAGCATGAATATTCCTTAACATTTGGGGGTGCTGTAAAAGTTGTAATGCTGAAACTATTTATAGATATGTACATACAAGACTTGGACAATGTTAATACGGTAAGTGGAGAACTTGGATGTTCATTTTTGCACCTGTTTCTTGACAAGGAGCATATCAGTGTTGTATTTGTCAACGAAGTGGATGATTATTATACACCTAGGGTCTCAAAACTCTTTCCTGTTGGTATAAATGAGAAGCTGCAGTGCTAATCCATCATTCTGGAAACCCTTTTCTTTTAGGCCAGAAGAACTTCTGGAAATGACTTTTCCCAAGTTCGTTAAAAAAGTGTGTGACTTAAAGCTGAATGGCAGAATGTCATTTGTCGTGTTGGTTACTGTGCTTGATGGTTCATATGGGGAGACGTGTGGGGTGTGTATACATACAGATGCACTTTAAAAATCCCCGTTGATTCTGTAGAGTAGCAAAGTTGGGAGGTTGGCAGCATGTTTTCCCCTCGGTTGGGCGCTGCCCTCGGCGCAGGCAGTGGCCACTGGGTGTCACCATCGCCCAGCTCACGCTGGAGCCGAGTGGCGCTCGCCCCATCGGAGCGAGCGCGGCGCTCCGGAGCGGCTCTGCATCCCGGGCCCCTGCAGCCTCCGCAGCCTGCTGGAGCATCATACAGCTCGCCTTCGTCGTGTGGATTAGTGCTCTCAGCTTCCACTCGACAGGGAAAATGCTATTTCTTGTGGGCTTCCTTTGAGAAGCTGTGATTGCATCTCGGGGTGCAGTAGTGTTTGGGGAGAGAAAGCACAATGGACTCTATCTGGGCTTGTGCTGGATCTTTGAGTTAACTGGACTGTGTTCACACAGCCCTGGAGGTTTGTGGTCTAAAGTTGCTGGAAAGTTGTGCAAGCATATGCAAAACATTGTATATAAGATTGCTTAAGTTTAGGATTATAGAATAATTCAGGTTGGAAGGAACATCAGAAAGTTTTTGGTCCAACATCTCACTCAAAGCAGGGTCAATTATGGAGTCAGCTCAGGTTAATCAGGGCTTTATCCAGACAAACTTTATACAGTCTCCATCCTTGGAGGTTTTTAATCTCCCTCTTGGCAATCTATTCCACTGCTTTTGTCCTCATGGTGAAAAGTTGTGGGTTTTTTTCTAATATTGAGTTGGGACCTCTCTTGTTTCAGTTTATGCCTATTGTCTTTTTTCACTGTCTGTCAACATGAGGCATCTGGCTCCATCATATTGGTTGCCACCCTGTAGGTATTGGAAAGCTGTTAGTAAATCCTCCTGAAGCCTTCTCTTCTGCAGACTGAACAAGCTGTTCTCTTAGCTGCTTCTCACAGGGCATGTCTCCCTGACCAGCTTGGCAGCCCTCTGCTGAACTTGTTCCAGTTTATCAGTGTCTTTCCTGGACTGGGGGCCCAAAACTGGACGCAGTATTCTAAATTTGGTCCAACGAGTGCTGATTAGAGAGGGATAATCACATTCCTCAGACTACTGGCTACGCTACTGTTGATGCAGCCAAGGATACTGTAGGCCTTCTTTGCTGCCAAGGCATGCTCCTGGCTCATGGCTCGCTTGCTGAACATGCACCAAGACTCCCAGGTTTTTTGCACAGAGCTGCTCCCCAGCCTGTATCATTTGCAAGGGGTTATTCCTTTCCAAGACTTTGCATGTCTTGTTGAATTTCATATGGTTCCTGTCAGCCCATTCCTCTTGTCTAGGTATCTTTGCATGGCAGCTCTGCCCTCAAGCGTATTGACTGATTCCATCCAATCTGGTGTCATCTGCAAACTTCATGAGCATGTATTTTTAGAGAGTCACTGCCAAAGATAGTAGAAAAAAAATAGGTTTCAGGATAGGCCCCTGTGTTACTGTGTTGTTACAACATGTTTGCTACCTTCTGAGCATGGTCATCCAACCAGTTGTTAATTCCTCTCTTTGTCCATGTATCCAGACTGTAACATCATTGAAAGCCTTGCTGCAATCAAGGTAAATGGCACCCACCACTCTCCCCTGGTCTGCAAATCAAGTGGTTTAATTAAAGGTGAAAAACAGATTGGTCGGGCATAATTTACACTTGATAAATACGTGCTTATAGTTACCAGCCACCACCTAATCCTTCATATGCCCAGATATGTTTTCTTAGAAGACTTTGCATTATTTTCTTAAGGAACAAAGTGAGGCTGCTGCACTTGTGGTCCCCCAAACTGTCCTTCTGGTCTTTTGTTTTTTTTTTTTTTTTGTAATTATTTGCTCTTCGCCATTTGTCAGGGACCTCACCTGGTCACCGTGACTTTTCAAAGATGATATGAAGTTGTCTTTTGTGAAGGTATTTGCCAGTTCTGTTGAGGTTCTTGGATGCAGTCCATTTGGTTCAATGAACTTGAATGTAATTGGTACTGTCTAGTGAAGCCTGATTTGATCTTTATCCACTGCTGGCAGTTCTTTTCTTAAAACATTTCTCTTATCAGAGGCCCAGGAGACCATGTTGGTGAAGACTGAGGCAAAGAAGGCACAGAGTACTTCTGTTTTATGTGTCCACACTGTTGCAAAATCTGCCTTTCAGCAAAGGTCCCTCATTATCTTTGTTCAGCAGGTGAAGCTCCTTTAACATTCCTTATAATTCTCAACTCCAGCTGAGCTTTGGTTTTCCTGAAAACATCCCTAAATGCCTGGGCGGCGTTTCTAGATCGTTTGTGATCTGCCCCTTCTTCACCATTCTGTGTGAAGCCTTTTTGCATTCAAGCTCTGTCATCAGTTCACTGTTTAGCCAAGCTGGTCTGCTGATATTTCTGCATATTTTCCGAAGTCTTTTGATGGTCTTGTCCTGTGTTTGTAATATTATTAGAGTATAATATCATTTATATTATTATAGTTAATAACAGCTTTCCTGAGCACCTCTGCCTTTCAGAACTTTCTCACAGGGGATTCAATGACTGCTTATCAAGACTTATTCTGGGAAGAATACTTGTTTACTTTTATCCTAACTTTGTCACCAGACTTGGGTAGCAAAGCTTGGGATGAAGAATATGAAGAGTCACTCTAGTTTCTTCCACCAAGCTCGAAGAGAAATTTTTGCCGATACAGCAAAAGCAGCAGCAGCAACATGAAAAAATACTCTGCAACAGGATTGGTTTTTTGCTGTATTTTTGCTATGGATGTAATAATCTGTGAAACTCCAAAGGGTCTAAGGCAGAGTCTTCACTTAATGTTCATATCTGTTAGGAAATTAGATTAATAATCATACATCCATTGCTTGATGTTGAATTTTTGAGTACTGAGTGCTTTGTATAGTTTTTTTTCTTTTACAGATGTATTTAAAATCTAGATAAGTTCTCTGATATAATTTTATTATTGAAATTTTGAAATCTAAATTAACATGAACTGCTAACTTTTTTTAGTTTATGCATATAACATAATTAGAAATAAACCTTTAGATTTTCTTTAAAGGCATGGTTACTGCCCTGTTAGAAGCATTTGTATTTGTTTCCTAGATAAATTTTGACTCGCTCTTCTACACAGGTAGATCAAGCTCTAGTTGACATCTTGCTCCTTGGTGTTTGAGAATGGAATTACTGCTAATCTCTTCCTATAGCTCTAAATTAAAAAATTGGATAACTGGTCAGTTGTTGTCAAGTTCTAAAACTTCTTTTAAATCCATAACAAGGAAAAAAGGCTGTGATCTCCTCCCACTCTGTGATCACTGGGTGTTTGTGATCTCTTTTCAGATACTTGTTCCCACTGCCTAGGTCAGACAGCTGTATATTTGTCATCTTTTTTTTTACCTCTGTTGAACTTGAAATAAATGAATAAAAATGTTGCACTTAGTATAATAAATTTTGATATATTCTTTTCTGTTCCTGGAATAGACTTCAGGAGTCTGTTCTGCTTTTTCTCAGGTTTTGAGTATTGTCCATATTCTCAACTTTTTTTTTTTCCTTGTTCATGCTATTTTAGTCTTTTCCAAAAAAGATGTATTTCCAGAAAATAAATAAAAGTGCCCCTGCATCATATTAACTTTTCACACTAAGGCCTGAGTTCTGTAAGAAGAGCTCTTGCCGGTGTCATTTAGATTTTTGGTAAGCAGAGGAGCTTGTTTATTTGGCAATCTCAGTAGGAACAAAATAAACAAGGTATGCTATTAGTTTCTTATAAATTAGTTCCTTCTACACAAGAAAAGATGGTTTGATAAGGAAAATGAGATAGAAATGGGTCAGGTTGGGACTCAGATGATGTAAGGCAAAAAGGGTTCAAGTAGGCACAAGGTCAGTGAATATTTTTAGTAGAAGGAACCAGTGACAAAAGATTTGTCCAGTGCCTGGGTAACAGGTGGAATTTTACATTGTACTATTCTTTTTAAACTCTCTTTAGAAGCACTGGTGCAAATAAGGCATTCTTTACGTATGATTCATTTTATCTGTATGTTGACGCTTGTTTTTCTTTAGCTACAAGACAGGTGAGCTGAATCCTGCTTGAACTGTCTACTGTTTTAGTGCTGGTTAAAGCTGAAGAAGTTAAGCCATTCCTTCTGTCAGTTGGTCTAAAATGTTTGTGAATTCTCCTGCTGATGGTCATGTTTGGACTTTGCTGGATCCATTCATTGGAGGGTTGCCACTGTACTACTGACTTCAGGCATCTGTGTTCAAACATTCTCTGTTGGACAGTGGAAGGTGGTTGTTTCTAAAGTGTTGGAGTTTTTCATCCATTTACAATTACACTGATGAATTTCCTTTTGTTATTTCTATCATAGATGAAGATAGAATGTGGTTTTCTAGTTGAGTTTTCTTTTGGTTCATACATTTGGAATGAAGAAATGTTGCATGTGACTCTGAACAGAATCATAATTACTAGCTTTTAAAAAAAATGCTATTTTACAATGTGTGTCATGGTGGCATTTGGTGACTATATTTGCTGACTGGATTTGGTAAGAGTCCTTCTTCAATGCAGTTTAAAAGACTATGGATGTGATACTGAAGCACTTTATCCTAGAATACCACATATCAATAGCCTGTGATCTGAATGAAACATCCCAAAAAGCTTTTTAGCAGGAGCACTGATTAGAAGGGATAAGGTCTTTCCAGTTCTCTATTGCCTTAGACAAATGACATTGTTTTGTTTAATGTATCAAGTTCATTCTTGAATTCAACTAGTTTTCTTGCTCCACTTTCAGAATTAAAAAGAAAAAAAATTCTTAACTTTTGCTGCTGTAAAAATTATCATGAGATGCCCCTGTAATTCCATGTTAAAAACAAACCTTTGTGGTCCTTCTGGCTGTTAGGAGTTGCAAAGTGGATAACAGTTTCCAACTTTATTTTATTACTATAAATATTTTTTTAGTGCAATGTCAGATATTTTAAAGTTCGTTTAAGTTCAACTGATCTTCTGAGTAAAATAAATCTATAAAAGAGTAATATCAGAACAATCTGGAATAGGGTTTGTAAGTCTTTGTGAAGCCAATCTTTGTAAAACAAACAAACCCCCAAAATCCCAAACACCCCAAGGTGCTTTTTTACCACATTTTGCTTTTATCATCATGCTTTTAGTTAGTCTTTTTGAACCTCACTAGAAATGGATCTAGTAACTAGATTCAACATTATATATGTGCAAGACTAATGACATTATATTGTATATATTCATAATATATATAATGTATGTATTATATATATTCAAAATATATATATGTAAGACTAATGACACAACACAACTTATTTTATGTTATGTTCTGGTGTAAAATGGCATAACCTATAGAAGGGCATTTCAGTACTAATCTGCGCACATTGAATCAGCATTTTATTTCTTGGCCTGTTGATATAAATTCTAGTTGAAGTCTAAATAAACTTTTCTTTGCTCCAGTTAGTACTCTGTATATCTGATAGGAGACTGGAGCTCGTTCCTGGAAAAGGAGAAGGAATATGGGGAGAAGAAGATATTAAATGAACTTTTATTTCTGGTATCTTTAGTTGGCATTGGACAATAGAGCCAAAAAAATAAACATAGAAAATGAAAATGTTTTTGTCAAAGGTTTGTTATTTTTTCCCAGTGAAAATCTCTAAGGTAATTGAGTCACTTGCAGAGCAAAGTGTTTAAATTAAGGGCATAATTATCTTAATTAACTGTGCTAGTACCCAGCACTAGTTGTACAATAATATTTTTTCTTCCAGCATACGTATGTGTATTTATCTTAAATGTGTGGAAATGATAAAGATGTAAGTAAGTTCAACATACCTGTAGATAGAAATAACTGACCCTGGTTTTCACAGGGGGTTTCAGTCAATCCCTTCACCTGCTCGTTTGTCTTGGAGTTCTAGGTTCAGTGCAGTTTTTATGGAATGGATACTCCTCATTTAATACAATGCTTTTCTCACTTGAGGCTATTATTTTGGAAAATATAAGGTTAGGATTGAGGAAAACGGATCAGTCTGGCGAGAAGCACCAGGAGACTTGGCTACAGTTCCTATATGCATCTCTGAAACAGAGCTCTTCTTCAACAGTGCTCTCCTCTTACCTCTTGACAACTTGCAGTGGTTTTTTTTAGCTCCCTTTGAGCTTTTCATTTTTGTATGGTTAGACAGAATTGTGGGATTTGGAGCAGTGGTACAGTAGATTTTTAAATTTTTTTTTTAAACTGTCTTTTCCAAGATCTGGATGGGTCTTGACCTGTCTACAGAGAGACTTGACATGGTGATTTTTCTTTTGGCCAAGTGCATACATTGTGCTTGCCTTTCTTCAAAGCATAAGTTTTTCTGTTTAATGAAGCCTGAAAATCTAATGTGAATTGTATAATCTGTAGTCTGTAAAAGCTAAAGTTGAGAATTGTGCGGAAGTGTTTGGGTTTTACCTGTAAAAAACCAAAAAACAGCAATAAAAAAAAAAACCACAAACAAAAAAAAAACCCACAAAAAAAAAGTTTCATGTTTACGTCAGGTTTTTCAAATTATTTACGGGAGTCTTGTTCACCCAGCATAAGCCAAAACAGTAAGGTCCCTGGTTCAGTTCCCTCCATGTATTTAAAGTGGAAACAATATAAACAAACTATTTTTTGTCTGACTTTACTCCTGTTCTTATCTCGTTCTGCCCAATTATTTTATATTTTATATGATTGTAGACATGGAGAGTTTCATTTGATGAAGGTTCTCCAAACTGTAATTCTAAAATTTATCTTCTGAATTTAATGTATACAAAATACATCTTTATTTGCATTTGCAAGACACCCTTTTAGGGCAAGCTGGCAGGAGCATGAAGGAAACCAGTAAGCATGGAGGAAGTTGAAAAATGAGTCATCATGTCACTCTTGGCTATGTGACCTGGAGTAATGAAGCCATTGCTTTCAGGTTTTGACAGAACTGTCATTTGCAGCATCATAAATGTATCTAAAAATTATTCTGTGGGTGCCAATAGCAGCTCAGGTTGCTGCATTTCTGCTTTGGTGTGGACTGTATACCTAATTTAGGAAAAAAAAAAAGCTTTTGAGAAGAGATGCATTATAATATAGGAGGGCTGAGTGGTTCTTGCAATGCTGTATTTTCTTTGCTCAAGCAATGGTAAAACGTACTGTTTTGTTTAGGTGCTGGAAAAAATGTTATGCTGTTAACTAAAGGAGCTTATTCTCTCTTTCACAAAATCTTAATTAAAGTAATCACACACGTTTGCTGAAGAAAGAGATTAATGGAGTGTGCCTTTATAGCTAGTAGTGATGTTCATGTGGTCTAATTACTATCTATTTAAATAAAATTGAAAGAAGATTGGGATTTTGGAGCACCTTCACAAAGCACAAAAGACTCAAAAATCTAGTAGGATATTAAACAGGAATGCATGTTTGAGTGAAAAATTTTGTTTACACTTACCAGTTTATGAGCAAAACTGTAAGTGTAGGTTTAAAGAAAGTACTTTTCTTTGAACTTCTAAGGAGAAGTTAGTTTTGTGTTGCAGCTCAGACATTACTAAATGCTGAATTCATTACCTTTCCTTATAATCATCTTTTTTTTTTTTAGCGAACTATTGTGTTGGACAATACATCTACACTGCTGTTTGATTTAAAAGATCAAAGCTGTTCTCTCTGATTAACAGTGAAGGCTGGCTATGTTCAGCATTAATAGGTATACTAAAGTGTTGCCAAGATTAATGTGGAGATGACCCTGTGCCTATTTTCAGAATTGCAGGGGGGCGAATTCTGTCAACAGTGAAGATGCATTTGATAAAAGGCCGAAGCAATGGGGATCCTTTCTGTCAGGCAGTAGAGGAAGTTGTACAAGATTTGGATTTGAAGATTAAAAATATTATCGATTCACAACAGGAAACCTTGACTGCTAGCACTACTGGAGTCAGTCCAGCACGGGTAATGAGACTTCTTTTGTTCTTTTTACTATTTAGCTTTGTAAGAAAGCAAGTGTTTTTTACCTGTTTTGTTTCTTTTTCATTTTTAAATGACTATCTATAGAGTATAATCTTTTCCTAACACTACAAAAGTAGTGTCATTTCCTCTATGCTGTGGTTTTAAACTTGTTGAAAGACTTATACTTGAGGATTACACTGTGGATTTCAAATAGCTGATTTACATAAACTAAATTTCTTACCTCAAAGTTGTAAATAAAATAATCTTCAAAGCTTAATTTGGTTGTGCAGTTATTATAAATGTAGATACTTACAAGTGTTAGGTTTGCCATTAATTTCAAAGAAGTAAATCTATAACTAATTTCCAAACAAAAGAACCTCATGAAAGTAGAATTAGGATTTGAGAGCATGTATCAGTAATTTTTTTATTAAAACACACAGGTTTTAATTAGTTCAGCATCAAGTATTTCTAAAGGTAAGGCATTGAAAGTAAGGTTAAATATGAACAAAGTCTAAAGCATGGTAAAATGTAGAGTGGGAGGGGAGTTAAAGCCCCAAACAATCACGTGTAAGCTTTTCTCTTTTGGTGTTTCAAGACACTAATGAAACTATCAATGATTTTGTTTTCATGGAAGGAATCAGGGTGTTTAAAGTTCTGTAAGTCAGGTGTTGAGAGCATAATACAGGATTTCTATTTGTGGTTGGTGTACTTTGAAACTACTCAGGTTTCGATAATAATCTTTTTGTGATGAAAAAATCAACCAACTTGAATTATTTTGTTTTACAGTGTTGATGTATAAGATATCTAATGTCATGTCTTTTTCTAGCAAATTTAAACGAAATTATAGACACCTTGAATGTGTTTAGAATTGTTAGGATGCTTTGTTTTGTGAAGTCATTGAAATTACGCCATGGTAGCAAAAGATTTTTAACAAATTTTGATCAAACCTTCAATATCCTTTTTCTTTTTTAAAACAGCTAAAACCTGCCAGAGCGTGTTGGCCAGCTAAGCTGGTTTAAATGTGTGTTTCCACTGAGTACATTAGAGTATATATTTCATCTTCATTTTCCTGTTTGCTATGAATATTTCTTCACTGTATTTCCCTGTTTCCCTTTCATATCTTTCTATTTGTTTCTCTTTCTTATCTGAGAAAATTATAGCTATCATCACTTCTGTCTTCATTTAGCTACTTGTGTTACCAATAAAACTTTAAAAAAAAATTATGTTGACCGTTATAAGCCAGGTTAAAAGCATTTTATTAAAACATCATTCTTCTGAGAAATTTGCTATTGCTTTTCCAAAATGATGCTTGTTTCTTACCATTCTCCGGAAGTTCATAGTCTGCCGACTCTGTAGAAGTGTTTACCAGTATCCTTGTTGAGGCAGAAGATAGCAAAGATGGTTGTATCCTGCTGATGTTAGGAATGTGGATAAATACTTAATCCTGCTGAGAGCAGAGTGGAGTTAATATTTTTCTGAAGATGGGCACCTGAGGGCAGTTTATGAACTCAGTTTTGTGAGTCTGTGGTTCTATGTTGAAGTTTTTTGTCAATTCTTGAGTCAGGGTGATTGCTGGAACACCCCATCTGCTTGTGGATGGGCAGATTCTGCTGTAGTTTTTTCAGTGAGGACACTTGAGTGCGCAGCAGAAGATGGTGGGTGTTAAGCTAAACCTTTTCACCATACTCCCCGCAGTACATCCATACTCCCCCCAGTATGGATGTAACGAGAGCCATTGGAGATGACTGGTCTGGATGCGCCTGTGACGCTTGGCTTCACAAATCCAGTGCTGGAGTGAGTTTATGGGCTAAGATTCCTGCCAGGAATTACAGCCCATGGAGAGAATTCCATGCAGAAGCAGATTTTCTGGTGGGGCCTGCAACCTCGTAGGTGTCCTACTTGGGAGCAGCCTGTTCCTGAAGGACTGCGCCCTGTGGAAATCACCCACACTGGAGCAGTTCTTGAACTGCAGCCTGTGGGGAGGACCTGCAGTGGAGAAGTTCTTGAAGGGCTATATCCCATGGGAGTTATCCCACACAGAGGAGTAGAGTAACAGCATAAGGAAGAAGAAGCAGAAGGGACAGAGTGTTAGGAATTGGCTGCAGTCCTCATTCCCCATCCCCCTGTGCCACTTGAGGGAAGGAGGTGGAAAAGTTGTGAGTGATGTAGAGTCTGGGAAGAAGGATGGGGTCCCATTATGATTAAATGGCAATAAATTACATTTATTTCGTAAAGTCAAGTCTGTTTTGCCTATGGCAGTAATTGGTAAACAATTAATTGGTGAACAACCTGTCCTCATTTTGACCCCATGAGCTTTTTTCAACATTTTTTCGCTTCCTGTCCTGTTTAGGAGGAGAAAGGATAGAGCAGCTTGGCGAGCACCTGGCAGCTAACTGGGGTCAACCACCACCGGTCCTTTGTGGGACCTGAGGAATTAGAGATAAGGACAGTAGTTGAGAGAGGTAATGACCAAAATGTAGACTGAACATTGGTAGAGAACAGACTAAGTGTGGGGAAACTTTGGTTTTTTTTGTAATTGTGAAGGGATGAGGAGTAGAATATGTGTGAATTGTTTGCCTTTGTCAGCATTGTTTTTTATTTTGGTTTTGGTGTGGGGAATTCTTTTTGTTGATGTAAATGAAGTCTGTGAAGATTGTGATGAAGGTCTATTTTAACAATTATCCTTAAACATATGATTCACAGAGATGAGGGGTGGGAAAGGGAATGTAGAGAAATGTTAAGATAGTGATATCAAATGGTATATTTTAGTGGAGCTTGGTGTGGAAGATCATTTTACTAAACATATAGAGGGATAGGTTGCCATATGTAGTGAAAAAAGAAAGCAAAATTAAAGTCCCCTAAGTTTTCCAAATTAATTCAAACTCTATAAAAAATTAGAGCATCTGTATTATTCCATTAAGATCTCAGGACAGCAAAGATTAATACTTTGTTCTGATTTTTACATAGATCTTGGGGGCTTTTGTTTTGATTTCATTTAATAAAGAAACCCCGTGATGCTGTAATTTTTCAGAAAAAAATCTATATTCAGTATAAGTTCTGATTTGATAGGATATTAGGGTTTTTTTCCTATGTAAGAGATTGAATAATTTCTTTGAGTGCAAATTTAAAATATCTTAAGTATAGAGGTGAAAATTACACCTTCGCTAGCTCCTAGTAAGGCTGCTTCCTCATAAAATGTACCTGAAAAGAGTAACTTCATTAGAAAAATATTTGCTTTTCTCCTGGCAGGGGCAGTTTTCTTCCATCATTGCTCAGTTTTCCTGCAAATACCTGGTTTATAAGAATCTGGAGTTCCAGGAAAAGTTATTACTTTATGCAGTAGGAAGCACTACTTTGTGTTGAAGCCTGCATGAGTGACTAATAGGAATTATGATTAATTTCTTCCTAAGAAAATTACTACTGTAAATGGAATCTGGCTGGTGTTTCTGGACCCAGCTAACCAGAATAGCCTGGAGTAGCTAATGGTCACTACTCTTGAAAGGCTGGGCAACTATTTTATTTAAAAAAATAATTTGATTCATGATTTTAAGCTTATTTATAAACAAGATTTTTTTTTGTCTTACCGAGATCTTTTCACTGTCTTACCTAGAATTCTTATTTTGCCTTGGACTTTTGTCCATGGTTAGTACACAGAGTTGAGTCTCTGATGTTGTAGTACTTGAGATTTCTGAAAGTTATTTCTAAAGATTTTTTTTCCTTTGTGTATCATCAGTCAAGATGATGCCAAATTTGTACTTTTTTCATTAAGATAAATTCACAATGACACCCATGACATTTAATAAAAATCTATGTTATGGTGATGTAATGACTGAAGAGGCTCAGAATAAAATTTGAGGAAATTAAATGGTACTGAAATAGGCCAATTCTGTAAAGCCAAGTAACAACCATTTCTGTAATTGCTATTTCTAGCTATTGATTATAACTTATAGTAGCTGACTGACATGTGTTGCTATGGTTTCTTGAAAGCTACATAGACTAATTGATGTAATCAAATAGAGAGAAAAATAGAATTTGATCTTTTCAAGACTGTGTTTAAAAGCAGTTAACTGATTAGATAAATGCAGTTCATTGCTTGTCTTGCCCTTCAGAATAAAGTCAGAGTATTCAGTGTTTCTGTGTATTAGTAAATAAGAGAGCCTATAGTTTTTTAAAAACTACCACTGTGTATTAAGCCCTAAATTTCTCTGTGGAATTCCTAGTACCTTTAAAGAAAATTACAGCAAACTTTCAATTTGTAAATTCCCACAGTGGCTATGGATTTCTCCATCTGTACTGCTGACTGTTGCATTGAGCACTTCCAGATGCGGATTGGTTTTTTTTTAAGGAATTCTTTATTCTTGTGGAAAATCATGAGGAATTCACCCAAGCAACAGGAAATTGTGCCAAGTGCCTCTGTTGTCAAATCTTGATGGAAATCTTGCTTTTAACCAACTGCTTTAGCAGATTGTTTGTCAGAGTTGTTGGACTTCACCAGAACGTGTTTGTGTACCAGAAAATAGAATGTTCATTTCTGCTGCACAGTTTCAGCATAGATTTGTATATTTTTCTATGTGACTTACTCATCAGTGTATACCTGTAGCTGGAAGTGATCTAAACTCTACTAATTGCTTGGGATGAGAAAAACTTTCCCATGGAGAAGTTCCCCATAAGTGCTTACTGGAAAAGGGAAGGAGGGGGTTCTCACGTTGTACTGATGAGGATTGATTTTGGAGGTGAGCTATTGATCTGGCTTGTTGAACTTTGCCATTTTATGTTCCTTTTTTTTTACTTGCAGCCAAAATTGCATTCCATAAATCATGGCACTGCATATTGTGGCAGAGATACTGTAAAGGTCTTGCTCGTTCTTCTGGACGAAGAAGCTGTCAGTCCTCCTACCCAGAACAAAGCGGATCTGTTGTGTGACAATGAAAGTTTAAATTTGTTTGGCATCACCTCTGTTTTGACACTTTTCAGGTGAGTTTTAGGTTGCTTTTGTTGTGTTAGTTTGTTTGGATTTTTTTAGGGATCTGAGTGTCTAACAAAGCATTGATGTTACTTAGGCAAAGCAAATAAACACAGTGCTGTCTGCTGTGAGATTAGGTGTAAAAGGAAAGCAATTTTAGAACAGTTTTGAGTTTTCAAAAGTTTTCTAAGTCTTCATTTGCATTTTCTGTATCTTTGAGGTACTTTTGTAGCATGGACTTCTTGAGGGAGTGTGTGGCCATTTCTGGGCCACACAGACTCTATGAAGGACTCTTGAAAACCCATTTCTGTGGGCACTGACAAGGAAACTCACTTATCCACGCACTGTAGAAGCAGTGATGATTTATTTGGTCACTGGTCCTGAGGAATCATCAGTTGTTGAAAAAACAGGATGCTAGGAATTTTGACATTGAGGGTTACAAAGAGGATTCATGAACCAGAACAATAGTGTAGACAGTAACATGATGAAGCTATTTTGAAGCTACATATTTTGGCAATTAAAATAGGAGAACCATTGTAAGGCTGGCACAAATTTTGCACCACAGACAATTAGTAATAAATAAAATAAAGAACAAACTAAATAAACTAAATTTTATTTAAGAAAAAAAATTTGATAAATTGAGCTAAATAAAGAATTAATTATTGTTGAAAAACCTGTCCTCATATGCACATTGATCTGCCATGAGCTTAAACAGAGAAGTAATCATTTACAAAAGCATAGATTAGTTCTTATTTCAAGACCAAAAAAATCCCCCTTTTATGTGCATCATTAATTTTTTTTCATTATAAGCGTCACCTTTTTTCGTTGATGTACATAACTAGTTACATAATGGCATGTAAGAGAGTGGAAACATTTTGTATGACTGTTTCTATTGAGAAGTCTGCAAATATGAGGAAAATTGTATTGAATATCAATCTGATGCTATTCATGGGGGTGTAAGTAGAATGGTGGCTTAGAAGCTCATCACCAGCATTACTAATTATGAATAATAATACTAATACTGTGTCTGCAGAGCTACAGTATTGGAAACATACTGCAAAATGAGTACCAGAAATTGGAGCTGTAGGTTTGGTTTCTTTATGCTCTCTTCAGTTGTCACAATATATGTGGCTCTTTAGGAAGGTAGAAATCAAAGTAAAGCTTGGAGAGTGAAGATATTTTCCTTCCTGTTTCTGAGGAATTTGATATGGCAACAACTTTTATTAACTAATTGCTTTTACATGTTCTAAATACTTATCTCTTTTTAATGTAGCTCTCCGGCACGATCTGATGGATCTTCTCCAAAACCTCTTAGACAACGTATTCTGAAATCTATGGATGAAAAAGTAATTAAGGTACTCTGTAGGAATTGCTATGCAACTATAGAGGCATTGTAATAATAGTGATAACATAAAAATTCATTTCAGCCAGATTTTTGAGATTTTTATCCCATAGCTAAAGAAATGTAATTGTGATTAACTTACGGTAATTGGCCCAACTAGAGCAGTGTTGTAATATGAATAGAACTATCTAAAACTCCAGAAGAAAGAGGCTTTAAACTTTAAAGTACTTCCTAATGAAGATTTCTTAGTGGAGGTGTACTGAATTAATCTCTCTCTCTTCATTTGCCTATCTGTGTGTTTCAGGACCATAGAAATAAACCAAGCTATCTGAAAACAGAGATAAAACTGAACACACACACCTGATTTTAGTTCTGATAAAACAGACATTGAAAAGGTGTAATAATGACATTTTCATTGCTTTTTTTCTTTTGATGCTTCTTGTTTATACCAATCTGAGGACATTTCCATAACATTGCTTTGTGAACAATAAAACAGAGATGCTAATGTTTGCTTTTTAGATGAAATGAAACTTTACAAGAGCATGTTGGTATTGTGAGGGGCTCTAATCAAAAGAACAATGTTTCTGAAAATTGCTATCTTTCAGTGTACTTCATTTTACATAGTATTTCTCCTTAAAATTGCTAGACTTGAATGTTGGGACTATGGCTGGAGGCAGAGCTTGTCTTCTGCAGTGTTTCAACAGAAAGCTAAATAATAGTGGCATAATATTTTTTACAAACTTCACCCTGACAATATGTAAAAACACAGATCTAATTAGTATATAAGGAAGAGGTGTTTTAAGCCATCAGAACTGGTTCTAGAACAGCACAATGGAAAATATCTGTCTGTCACTGGACGCTAGATAAACTTGAACACATAGTGCATGCCTAAGAAGTAGAAAGACATTAAAATGAAAAGCACTGTCGGTGTTGCCAGCATGCATTTTAATTATGCTCCAACTTCATTCTGACTCCTTCTTTGTGGATTGGATCATTGGTGGGCATTTTGGATACATGCACTAATTAGGGTGAAATTTACTTTAAAACTCATGGGCAAATTATGAAAAATTGGTAAAGGCTCTTCTCTAATTTTATGTAAACAATGTATTTAAATTGCAGCTTTACTCATCAAATAGCAAAAAACGTGTCATCGTGTGTGCATAAAATATTGAGATACATCATTCCCTTATATTAATGGAAGCTTTGTAATTGAATGCAAGAAGAGCTGTGTTCAGTATCAAAGTGCAAAAATTATTATCTAAAAGTAATTACCTGTCACATTTGAGACATTTGCTGGTTTGACAAGTTTTTGACAGAAACAAGCAAAAATATGAGTCAACTAAAATGATTGTTGCCAAACAACTACTGACTTTTATAACTAAAACTCAGTTCTCTGCCATTCATATTTGAATTACACCCTCTCATATAAAATCCTACTTCTTTCTTAAACTGTTGATCTTTCATTTTAATTTTCTGGTTTTTTTCTCTCTAGCTTTCTAACAATTTCTACAGTTTCTTTTGCATGTTTCTACTCCTCCATATTCTTTCTTTTTTGTTATGAAGGAATTAAGTCCCTGTCTTTCTCTTCCTCTCTCTTTCTGTACCTTCTTTGCAGTTGCATACATCTACAAACAGAACTTCAGCTATCAACAGTTCACAGATCTAGAGTGACCTAAGTGTCCTTGTGTCAAAACTGACATCTTTTGTTAATTCTATACTATCCTGTGGATACCCAGCTCTTGATCTTGAGGTGGTAAGTCTGTCCTTCCTGGTATATTTAACACTGGAGAAGGTACTGTACATATTAGGTATCGTATGTGTTTATTTTCACTCCAGGATACTTCTGGAATATTTTTCTCTGTCTACTCAAGTGTAATTTATTTGGTGTTCATTTTACTTTTTGATGTGCTGCTGTGTTTTTCTTGGATTTGGTAGTTGCAACTTTTGCCTACCTTTCTTCACTGAAATTGCTATCCAAAAAATTGTTATTAAAGTGATTAGACACTAGATGCCATCCTACTGTTTGCATCTCAGTCTGTTCGTTTAAGTTGTGGTACATACAAACTACCTGTTTTAGCCTGTCTGAATCCAGTGATTTTTTTCTGATTTGCTGCTTTGCTCTGTCCTTGCTTATATTCAGCCTGCAATACCAGTCTTTGTTGTTCATTTGTTAATTTTCAGATGAACCCTTTTAGCTGTCTTTTACACTGTTTCTTATGGCTGAAGGGATTTCCTGTGGCTATCTGCAGAACTCATTAAACTCCTTTCAAACCTTTTTCAGTACCTTTAAATCAACCTCTCCCCAAACCTTAGTAGTGCTTTTTGTTGAGATAAATGCCCACTACAATGACTAATTTCAGCTCCTTTCTCTATGAGTCCATATATTTCTTTTCTAGGATTGTAATGTCTCTTGGTAGAAATAAATTTTGTTCAGTCCTTACTGCACAGCATATAGCACAAAGAATTCCTTGTCTGTGACTACAGATCTCAAGTGCTGTAGTAAAAGTTGCCACCTTCTTACAGTGAGTGTCAGTCTCCATTATTATTCCGTGCAACCATCTTGAAATGTGTCCAGGTTGCTTGTAAAATTCACAGTTACAAATTTTGTTATGGATTCTGCACTCATGTTAGGAATTGATTCAGAAGAGGTACCAGATATTTGCTTTTTGACTAAGGGAATAGCAATATGATGTTTCTTCTCGATATCTGTGATCCTTCTGAGAAGTTTCTTTTGCCATATATGTGATGGTAGCTTTAGTTCAAAAAAATTGCCCGAAGGATCTTTTTACCATCCTGCCTCTGATAGGTGGTTAGTCTATAGTATAAATTTATGATGTCTCACTAGGACTTGTTCCATAAAAATTACCTTTTCCATGATATTTGAGAAGGGACAAAAAACACAGTAGTGGTGATCAGTTTGGTTGTGTGCTGAGTCACATCAATATGTATGTGTTAAACGAAGAAATTCAGCAAAATCTAGAAAGAAAAAAGCAAAACACCTAAATTAAAAATAAATTTTTAAAAAAGCAAGAGAGAAAAAAGCTGTTGTGCCCTCTCTTTCCTTAAGAGGAACTGATCTCTCAGCTTCTGTGGAATTGTGTGGAGGAATGCAGTTTGATAACATTTAGACATAGGATACATCATCACACGTGTGTGTTTTAGTATCTAAAAATAAGGACAGTGGATAAAGTAAACAGGTAGCTATGAACTGGAATTGGTGTTCAGAAATAAAATAAATCTTGCGGATATTTCCATTGTGCCAAAACAAATTTCTGGCAACAGTGAATGACAAAGAAATACTTTTTGTCTCTCAATCATCATTAAATACTGGAAGAAACACAGAAATATCACCTAACTATAATGGCATTTGTTCGGAAGCAAAGCTGTTGCTCTTACTGCTTGATGAGAAAGAAGTCTGGGGAACAAGCATGTTGTATTGTTTCGTTTCCTCTAGCAGAAGTAGGTAAGAATAACAATATGAAACTTGGTCTTGCTTTAGGACACAATTTAGTTTCAAGTTTATCTATTGTTTAAGTGAAGTGTCTTCTGGTGAATGGTATTTTGTAGAAGGAGTCTTTAATTCAGAAAGGTCTGTGGAACACGTATTAAGTTATGTCTCTTGTCAGCTGTCGTTACCACTCCTTTCTGCTTTACAGAAATATATAAGGAGCTTAATTGGACAGGAGAGAGTTATTTTATCTGAAAAGGGTTCATCCAGCCTTATGTCTGTTTTTTTGAACCGTGTTTCTATTTCTATGAAATGAGTAGATACCCTGTTTTTCAACTAGTTATTTTGTTGATTTCAATGGGTTGTTAAAAGCCTGCATAGTGGTGTGAGAGGGGAATGAATGGGCTGTTGCAATAACCTGCTTTGTTTAGGCTGAAAAGCAGCATAGGACAACAAAAATGTTGCATAATAAGATTTTCATCTTTCTTCTGCACTGCAAAATATTAATGAGACGTTCAAGTTGTAGGTGAAGTACTGTTCCTGAACTAATGGGATTGAGTGAAACTGAGAACTTTAGGAGTTAAGAAAGGAAGAACCAAAGTTATTAGGCTGTAAGCATGCAATATATGAGAGTGTAACAGATCTTTTTTTTTTGTAAAGTTAAGATTGTTTTGGCCTTTTGATATTTTGTTTTAGAAATCCTGCTGCACTGTTAACAGACTTACCCTGAAACAGCTGCAAGAACTTTCAGTAGTTTGGTGTGTTTTTGTCTTAATGTAACCGGAGACAACCTTTCCTATATGAGGCACTATTTCCCTCCAATTGGGAACATAGCTGCAGTTTTAGTTTTAAGAAGAATTTGTGGCTTAAGAACTCTAACAAATCTTGGCATGCTTGAAGTTCATTGTAATTTTACTGTGTATAGAAATCCTTCCAAGAAAAAAGCTCCACAAAGCAAAAATCCTGGTCTGCCTTTCTCATGTGACTTTTTCCTGTCTCTATAAAATGACTTAATATCTAGCTTCATGCACTGCTGTTATTTTTCATTGCTTAGTTCTCTAAATGCTGTTACTTGAGAGAATTGTTTTGCCTATTTGTGATTCCAGTACAAATAAACTGTGACTTGGAAAACTATCAACAGGAAGTTATCAAGAGTTTTCTTGTATGCCCACTGTAATTGTGAACAGAAGAGTCATAGTAATAAAGAAAACAATCTTCTTCAGGTAGTAGTCTCATCTATTGTTGCAAGAAATATCTATTTCCTAAGAGGAATATAATTATAGAGAACACCAAAGTTGACTGATAGTTTATTAGAGAAGTGAAGGGAAGGAAAAGGTTATGTTCGGTACAAAATCTGAAGAAAGACTTGGTGTCGGTTGATAAACCACATTTGTGTAAAAAATACCATTTTTATTTCTACAAGACCCCTAAGCTACTTTATTTAGGATCCATAGCTGACTTTTGTTTGAAAGCCACTAATGAGGTGATTTAAGGTTTATGTTCTCAAAACAGTAGCAGGTTGTTTTGGGATAGCAAAAGGCTGGTACAATATCATACTAAAAAAAAAAGTGATAGTTTCAGTACAATAAAAGCTTGCCATTACCTGAGCTATCCAGGATATTTTTTTAATAATGTGCCATGGGTTTGGGAAAGATGTCATTTATTGTTTTGTTACTCTTCCCTTTGTACTCTCTTCCCTTTTTCAACTTCTTTCAACTTACCTTGAATATTTTTTTTTCTAAAAGGACAAGGGTAAGGGTAGAGAAAATAAATTTTCTTTTTATCTCTTTTTTTCTTCCAGATAGTACTCTAGTTGTTTGGCTAGAAAATAAAAACATGTGTTTGTTGTTACTGATGTAGGTTTTCAAATTCTATTATGCCATTCCAGTGTATAAAAACCAAATCTCAACATTCTTAGTGACTAAATATTGGCAGTACTGTCTGTATGCAGATGCTGAAAAAGATCTGGAACAGATTATAATCTAACTTTTAGAAATAAATAGAGCATGCACCATTAATATTTCACATAAAAGTGAATGTTTTATATGGGCATCTTGAACAACTGAAAAATTTCTCTAGATATAGATGTCAAGGTGGGAGAATGTACTGCTTTATCTGCTTATTAGGACTTCTGATTGACCTACTTGTGCTGAACCAGTTGTAATTCTCTCCTACTTTCTTGCAGCTGAGGAGTGGAAATGGTGAACCTTTTTTTTTCTGAAAGGAAGCAGAATTTCTTTCTTTGTATGGGAATAAGAGCAACATCCCACTTGCTTGTGAAGAGGAAAGTGGGATAGTAAGGCTGAGTTCATTGTATGCCGTTTGTGTGCAGCTACTCAGTTAGCAAACTGATCTCCCTACATTTTTTCTCTCCCAGAGCTGTGGGTCATTGGAGTGGTGCTCTTAAAGCAGTGAATTTTAGGGAATTTGATTTAAAAGAACTCTAAGAGCTTTTTTTCTAAGAGCTTTTTCAAGCTGTTGACAGGCTTCATTGTGTGCTTCAAGTAAATTTTACGTTGATCTTTCTTCTTAAAAACATTCCAGTGAAGCTCTACTTCCTAATTCAGCGCTAGACTTGTGCTCCTTTGTGCTGCCTTCAGGCTGTTAAAATTTGCTTATTGCTACTTCACTCAATGTAATAGTTCTTTATACTAGTGAATATACATTCCTAGACCAGTTGAAATGTTTGACTGCTTCAACAAGTTGTCTTACACTATATATACCCTCTAGATTAGTTCTAGCATCAACAGTCTGATTTGGTAGAGCTTTGTGTACTGTTTGCAAATGCCTGAATGGTTGGTGATGCAATACAGACATATTTCAAGCTTCAGTGAAGTTGAAACACAGATGGGTTTATGCTGTTTTTCGGTATTTGAGCTTGATTTCTGTCCTTTGACTCCACGTTTTCTATCCCTACAAACTGAATTAGTGATGTGTCAGATGGGAGTGGTAAAAAGAAACACTGTTGTTCATAAAAAAAATAACTGCATTTATTGTTGGTTATAGAATGGTAGCTATCACACTTTCTTGCTCAAATTTTATGTTCTTCATGCTGTATTTATTATAGATTCATCAAATTAGCAAAATTGTAGCTTATTTGCCTCTTGCAATATGAATGTGATAGAAAGCTGTTCAAGTTATTGTTGCATAATTTTTGATGTGTGTCATTTACTGAAAAATAATTGAGAATTGAGGAATTTGTAAAGGATTAAGATGAAGTTTTTCAGAAACATATCAAATAATGGAAAATATTTTTCATTCATATAACAGTAACCTGAAGCTTAAAGGAAATGCAAGCCTCTTCTTAATATTGTAATTGTACAATATGATGTTGATTAGATTTAAACTAGACAGCTGCTCTATCTATTCAAAACACTTTCTGAAAAGAGTATCAAGTTAATTACATACAGTCTACAGCTTGCTCACAAGGGGAAGAGGAGGTGCAGACACTGATCTCTTCTCTTAGGTGACTAGCAATAGGACATGAGGGAATGGCATGAAGCTTTTTGAGGAGGTTGGGTTGGATATTAGGAAAATGATGTTCACCTGAATGTTGACTGGGCACTGGAACAGGCTCCCCAGGGCAGTGGTGACAGCTTGACAGAGTTCAAGAAGTTTTGGATAATGCTCTCTGGCATGTGGTATGATTCTTGGGGCTGTCCTGTGCAGGTCCAGGGGTTGGACTTGACGATCCTTGTGGGTCCCTTCCAGCTCAGTATATTCTACGATTCTACTTAGTCAGTGAGCTGAGACTTAAACTTGAAGCACACAAACCTTATAAATGTCTATGTATATAGTCTTATTTTGTGGTAAATATTTCAAGTACAAAGTAGATTAACACTTGAAAGAGATTTGAGTTGAGAGTCAGGCTTGCTGGTTTACCCTGTTAAATCTGCTTTTCTTTTCCAGTCTGTTATCTGGCCCAGATAAATTACAGTTTAAGAGTGATGGACAACAGGGAAAACTTGATCTTTTTGACTCTTGAAGGGAATACTGAGGATTAAAGTAAAACTATGTATGTCCAGGCATATTAAACGAGAAAGAACTATGTTTCTGTAAATGAATGGGATATTTTTTTCCAAATAGACTCAGTGTGTTCACCTGGCCAGCAGCAGTACCATGAAGAGATAACTAGGTTGCATGTCAGTGATAAGCTCGAGTCTGTTATCATATACGTATGAAAGCAGGATGTAATGAAAGTGGCATAAATTGTGACTGAATTTTGTGGATGAAGTCCTCTGTGAAAGGTGGTTTCTGGAAACATTATTTTCTTCCCTTCTGTCTAAATCTGAGAATTTAAGTTAGAAGAAAATTATATCTCTAGGGGTCAAATCAGAACTGTAAGGTTTAATCTTTCTTGTGCTAAGAAGAAAAGTAGACTTGCATATTGCAAACCTTTTAATCAGAAAAGTGGCTGTAAACCTCTTATTCAACAAAATCACTCCTGCTATCCATTTGTATAGTAATATTTATTTTGTGTTTATTGCTTATTCTTTTCTCTGATGTCTTTGCTGTAGCACCTGTTCAGCTCAAATTGATTTAAATTTGCCTGTGCTGATGTGATAAAATTATTAACTGAAAATCCAAATATATTGTAATTATCTGCTCTGTGCCACGTCTTTCAATATAATTTGTATAATCCAGTGCACTTTCAGATGAAAGTGAGGGCAGAATTTGTCTTGCAGAATCTATAGCATTTATGATCAATGGTATGGGAAGTACAAAGCTTGACCTGAAATTCTCAGGTGATGTGAAGCTGTAACTTAAGGGTAGGCTGAAGAAATTTTACCTGTGACTTGAGCTAAATGGGTATGTTTTGACAAATGTGGAGTTAGACATTGACATTCCATGGTGAAATGGCTTCGTTTTGTGAATAAATGGGAAATCTGAAATAGCACTTTATATTCCCCTTTCAGGTATAAGTATAGATGATGACCTGTAGAAGTATGAAAATTGACTGCTATGACACCTACTCAAAACAGTAGAGTCGGTCGAAAGACAGCTAACTTAAGACAGAAAACTTTAAGTTGAAGCTCTGAGAGTTAGTGTGTAACTTTCTGAAAGAGCTGAAAAAGATTTTTGAATTATTTTAGGACATTTAATAGAACAGTAAATGATTATTCTTGAAAGCCCTTATGCTTGGTAAATGAATACTGAATTTTCTTTTTCAATGAGAGCGTATCCATTTTTCTGGTATTTTATATGAAAAGAATGGGAAATCTTATTATTTTACTAGTCTTGCAGGTGTTGTCTTTCACTTTTGTAAATAATAAAAGCTAATAGCAGATTGGTATTTGCAGATGAAGCAATCTTCAATTAAATCCCAGTTTGCCTGTACCTATAAAAATGATTTGAGTGAAATGAGTGGTCAGCATTCCCACGCAATTCCAACCTGCAAACATCCTGTACCAAAGCAACATTCAAAAGATGGAAAACGCACAGGTAAGCTGTGGTAGGGTTGAATAAATAAATGTGATAGGTAACATTTTAAATGCTGTCCAAAAAGCCTTTAGTAGAGCTCAATAGAAACGTTTTCAAGAAAAAGAACAAAAACATCTCATTGTTCGCAATGTCTCATATGCCAGTTAAATCTTTTTGCAATAGAACTGTCTTGCCAATGCTTTGAAAATATAAATGTTTGAAAAATGTGTTGATGCTATCTTGAGGTAAAAAAAAGAGATATATGTTGCATATATGTCATATGTGTTCCTATTCTACAAAAGTAAGCCAAGTGGAATTTGTATTTTTGCCATTAAAAGGGGGGAAATTTGTTTTACTGCACTATAAACTATATAATATATAAAATTTCTATGCCCTGTAACACTCTCTTCCAACGTCTTAAAGTTATAAATCCACTTCCCTAAGTCAGTTATCACATGCTTTGAGCAGTGTAATTTTAAATTGGCAACGCACTTATGAACACATAGCAAATATAATAGCAATGGCCAGCATAGCTTAGTTTTATTGGTAATACATTAGTTTTGATTTAAAAGAAAAAAAATAACATGGCAGTCCTTATAGAAAAAGGGTGTATATTCCCAGGTAACTTTTTATTTCTTCACATATGTTTTTGATATTCTTACATGACAGAAGGTACAAATTCATGTCTTGATGTACCAGTGCTTGGAACTATTTCTGAAAGTGTTCACCAGACTAGAAGTTATACAGAAATGGGAAAGCTGAGTTGTCAGCCAAGGAACAAGAACTCCGAGAATGAACAGATGGATTTGAATAACGACAAAATAATCTGTGACAAGGAAAGTGAACCATCTTTGCAAAAAAATACTAAAAGACTTAAGACTTCAAACAGCTCTCAGAAGGAATTGGACAGCAAAATTGGTAAAAAAAGAAAACAGATCAAAACTGCAAGTAAGAATAAGTTGATTGCTGGTCAGGCAAAACTAACGCGCTTTTTTCAACTCTAAGTTTTTGTTTTCATGTACATGGTATGTTGACAGTTGTAAAATTTTGCAAGAAAACAGGTGAAATTCATGAATTACTTCCTTTCATATGTAAATAATTGAAAGTAGCTTGTGTATTGTATTAGACAACTGCTTACAAGTCTGGATTATGCTGAAGTCTTTTATTTTTTAATAACAATACATTGTTAATAGTTACACTGTTATTTTTGGTAATGAATTATGTATCCCTCTACAATCCGATGGGAAATTATTTTTTGATGCATATGTACAGCCACACTAACACTCAGTAACTTCAAATTACACTGAATTCGGAATAAAATATTTAATCTTCGAAGAAGGTGGTGGAGATCAGTAGTTTTCACACTTGCCAACAAGGTCGATAGACTCTTCCCAGCATGCACCTGAGGACTATGGGAGAAAAAAAAAAGAGTCTGAAAGTTTATTTCATCGAAGACCTAGAATTTTTATGGCCTCTGGAAATATTTATTTACCAAATGCTCCCTTCCCTGTGCACCAAATCATAACAGACATGGAGCTTCTAAATGAAACTTTATCAAATTGCTGTATTGGCATTGCACTGTACTTTACCAGAATGTAATAATCTTTTGTGTAAAAATAAAATATATTTACTGTCAAAATCTCTTCTTCCTATAGGGAATTTAGCTGAATTTTCTTCATCTGTGGTCTCTCTTTCCTGTGTTGACTGAATGTTTTGAATTCCAGTGTCATCTGGAAAAGCCATGGCTCCCTTCAGTGCAGGATAAGGTAGTTGCTTTCTGCCTAAGTTGGTTGGCATAATATGATCGAAGAAATCATGTCTGGAACCTCTGTCCTGTTTTGAGGGAAGACAAGAGGTTTATCTTTAAATAAAGTGAGTTGTGTTCACGTTTGGTACTTTATACTTCAACAGTGCAGTTATTGTATGTTTCAAGATCATATCTTAATGACCTCCTTTACATCTTTGGCCAAAATGGTTTCATGGACATAACTAAATAATGAGTGTCATGTTTGGCAAAGTTAAAAACCTGTTGCTGCATATAGGGACATGCACAAAAAATAAATATAGGTTCCCCCCCCCATCCTCCAAGTTTTGGCTACTATCTGTAAAACTCAGATTTAATTCAACTGTCCAAGTTACACATTTAGAATCTTGGCATTAGATATATAGAGTTGAAAATTTTTTTTCTCGACTATATTATCTTAAACTGATATTTTTTTGTATATTTCCCTGGTTATTGCTTTAAATCGTTGTACTTGTTTCCTAAAAGGATATAAATGAGTTTCAATTTTACAATTAAGCCAAAATGTAAAGCTGAACTCACCAAAAACTTCATGTTTCCAGCATTCTTTTCATTGAAAACATTGCTGTCTTCAGTCTTGTAGTGCTTCAGCAAAGGTATAGCTCCCCTGTTCATAGTTTTATCTCCATTTTGTAGAGTTTTTCCTAGATTTAATGCAGCTAGCAACATATCTTCATCTTCTACCTCTTGCAGAGATTTTGAAACTGAGAGTAGAAAACCTTGAGAAAAAAGAGAGAGAAGAGAGAGAATTAGGATGTATGATGTGATGCACATTTTTAGCTATTTAACGCTTGAGAGGTTTGGTACTTCTCAAATTCTATGAAAGCTTTTCCAATGGTAAATAATTGTTTTCCATTTCTGGAATGGCACACTTTATATAGTCTACAGGTTGAATGGAAAGTACTTCAATGGCTGATGAGTTCATTCTTTTAAAATGACTCATATTAAGGAGTAACCTTTTCTATAATCCATCTAATCCCAACTGTTTAGAGCTAAAACATTTCTTTGTCATGGATAATTTGTTTCTTTGTATGCTTTTAGAACAGATTAGTCCCTTTTGGTGGATCAGTATAACAAAGTTCACAGAAAAAGTAATGTCCATTTGTGTTGTTTATAAAGCTTTACCTTTGATTAAGGCAATTTACAAAGAGGAACTCATCTAGATAAGTAAGCAGGACTGTTGTAAAGGTGTGATGTATCATAGCTTTTGATTAAAACTGGATTCACTAAAGAGTTGAAATTCTTGAAATTTGATGATAGCTTAGACTGCTACCGTGTTAAAGTTGAAATAATTAATTTGTTTTTTGATGTCTATTATGTCAAGTTGCATTATACAGAGTTAATGGCTAGAAATATTTATTAATACCTAATTAACTATGTTTCTGTATTACTGAAAGTGGACTTTTCTCCGCTACAAATATAACATAGTCAAATGTGCTTGCTAAGAATGTAGAAAGAAACTAAACTTCAGGTTTTCGTTTAAAAAGTGAGATGTATCTATTACCCTGTGGAATAAAATGTAGAAGTTTCTGCATACTGTCATTTTGTTGTTGTCTGAGGCTGGGTTTTTTGTTGCTGGATGGTTTTGTTTGTTTTGGTTTGGAGTTTTTTGCCTTATCTGGAAAGCAAATAGGGCCAGCTGAAATTTAGCTAATCTCTTAATGTCAGTGATGGAAGCCACACATTCAGTGGCTGTGTGCCTCTTAGCTGGTACTTCATGTTTGTTTTATCCTTTAGGTTAGTGCAGGGCACCAAACATGCTGCTATTCAAGGCAAAGCACTAGGAAATTGGCCACTGTTCACTGCTAAGCTTCCTGGAAAAGCACCTACCTTGCCAAAGTAACTTCTTGGTAAGATGTTTCACAGGAAAATGTCATGCTGGACTAGGCAGATTTTGACTAAGGAACGTTTTTGGTGTACCCACTTTTCTCCACATGAAGAAAGTGCATTTAATCCTTTCTGGGCAAAGCATCTCTCACAAACAGAATTGTTTCTTCTTTTTGTTTTCATTTCCTTGCCGTAGAGCCTGTACTTGCCTCTGAGCAATTGAAGTGTTTTCTCTTCTTTGACTTTAATTGCCTGGCCATAGAGGAGACAAATTTGAGAGTTGATTGTACATGGCTTAATACTTCTCATCCAATCTGTGTTTGCTAATTTGTGTTTTTCCCTCACATTAAGTGTTTGTACGGTTTTGTTCAATTAATAAAGCAAAAGCCATGCATGCTCTGTTCCAGGTACTTTTCATTTAGCTCAGCCTCAGCAGAGCAGGAGGAGTGCTTTGGAGCTGTGTTGGCTGCAAGGTTTGCTTTCTATGTGTTGGTCTATCAATTAAAGGTTAGAGAACAAGCTATCAACCCAGTAATTGGGTAGGTGACAGGAGCTTCTGCTTCTCTGAAGCTCTGGCACCCACGAGCGTGCACCGCCTCACATGGGGCTCACTTTCAAATGCCTCTGTCATTTAACACAAAGCACAGCTACAATGAGTACAACTGACCTGGATCGTTCAGAAAGTCCATCTGCAGCATCTGTCTAATTGTCTACTATGAGACACAAGCTGATGTCTGTGAAAGAATATGAAATCAGGGCAAATTTATGGTACTTGCCCCAAGATCTACTGTTTCTTGAACTAGTTGTTCGTTTTTAAGGTTTGTTGAAGATCCAAGGTGATTCTAGTGATGAGTAGAAACTTCTAACCAGGCTGTCAAGAAATCCAGAGCACATGTCTGTAAATTCAGTGACTTAACTGCTCTGAACAGGCAGAAAACATTAGTACACCTGCAGATTTGCAATGTGTGTGTTGTGTACAGCTCTTCATAATGCCTTGGGGAATCCTAGCACTCTGATATCTACAGTTCTATTTCTTCATCCTGCAACTTTCAATTTTAGTAAAAATGTGAAATGTTTTGATACATCAGCCTCTGTTTTACCATTATTCATGACTTCTTTTTTTATTCTTAAATAGTAAATACTAACCCAGTACTGCTTTCAGAACAATAACATTATTTTGAGAAATTCTCCTAGCTTCTACTTTGCATCTAGTTACAACAAAATATGAACTCTTAACATCTGAAATCTCATGTGGTATATGGAAGTAAATAAAATCTAGGTGATAACTTGCCTGGAATTTCTCTTACGCTAATTTTGAATTCTTCTAGGAATGGGTTACTTAACAATTGTAATAGTATCATTTGGTCTTGTAACTACTGTAACTGCCATGTACAAATGCTTGAACCTAATGCCTAGTATTGACTGAAGAATAAATAAAGCAGGTATGTATTGTATAAAGTCACTTATTTTCTATTATCAGAATTGAAAAACTTTACAATGCAAGAGAAGCTATTTCAGCAACCTTAATAAATCATTTTAGTGAATCTTAAAATAGCACAAAAGTAATTGGTCAATGTTAATTTGCCCAGTGGCTTACTACTTCTGATTTTAAAAGGTGGTTTGTGGGCATTTTTTTGTTTGTTTTATTTTTAGTTTGAATCTTGTACATTTTATTCAAACAGCTGTATTTTAGTCTGAGTTGTAGAAATACTAATCCCTTCTTGTGTATTGGTCTATCTAAATACCTCAGTGTTTTAGTTCCAAACCCCTCCCACCAAACCCAACAAGCAGGTGTTAAAGTGGAAATTCTCTGTGCTAATAATGGAAGGAGTGTGTCAGCAGTTCACAGGGCAGATAAGAGGTAATTAGTACACTTCATTATTGACTGTAGGAAATTAAGACTCTCGCCTGGCACTGTGTTGTTGTTCCTCCTGCTGAATTGATAGTCACCTAGAATTAATAAATTGATTTACTGTGAAATAGGCACAATGCTGCATATAACAGGAGAGCTCTGGACTTGTGCAGAAGCATAGCTCTAAATATTTGGAGAATTTAAAAGTTATCTTCTATAAAATTGTCAGGAGAACGTACAAGAAAAGGGTGGGGGTGAAACCCCACAAACTAGATGACTTTTACCAAATTTCTGCCCAAGATCCAGAATATCCATTTCAGTCCTCTATTGAATTATAGTCTGTGTATTTATAGAATGAAATGTTACATTTGTTTGTGTTATAAATTAATTTCACAGTTGGGAAGACTTTAAAATGTTTTCTGCTGTTTGTTTTGAAAGGCATTTCAGAATTTCATTTGCAAAGAGTGCATAAAAATGTAAATATTTCTTAAGGAATTTTGCAGCAGCAGAAGAGGACAATTTGTGCGTAGCTTCTTCTAGCAAAGTTAGTGATAAGCATATTGGTCACTGTGTCTGTCCTTTTTTTAGAATTATTTCTGTTGTATAAAATGGTCTGTTCTTGTAGGAATAATTTGCCAATACGCTATGTTTAGAATTAACTGAGCTGCTCCTTTCATGGTTTAAAAACAAATTACCCCCCTCCTCCCAACGACTAAGTTTCTTCTTCTGAAGAAGGACTTTTTGCAAAAGAGTCCCTGTGCAAGTCTATTAAGGATGCCCAATTAATCAATAAAGTGTAAAGAGGAAAAGAGGAAGGAAGATTCCTCAAGCAATAGTAGCATCTTAATTTAGAAAAAAACCAGTGGTGATAGTGAAATATTCTGTTTTCATGTAAAAATCTGCATTTCTGAGAGAAGTCCAGAAAATTGTTGTGGGCAAGCCACAGTCAATTATTCTGTAACCAACCAACAGCAGGAACTTACTTATGAGAACAATAAAGAGGATAAGAAAGACTGGGCCTCCTTCCCTGCAGGCAGATGAGAGGATTTCAGCCAAGAAAAAAATACAGGAAAAAACAGGAGGTGCAACTGCAATTTTGAGCTTCATTTGAGCCCAGGACGTCTGTGAGAGGCTTTGAAGCTGGCTATCCAGAACAAGCCTGCTAAAATTCCTGTGATTTCTACTGTTGACCATTACTGTTCATATGGTTTTGGTAACGCTGAGGTGAGTCATTTGTTTTGCATAACTAACACTAAGGCAGGAGAACTTTCTTAGAAATGTTGACTCTTGAAAGTCCTGTACCAATGGTGCTGGAACCATTGGTGGATTAAGCCCCTTAGAGGGCAGTGAGTGTTCTTGCTGGTACACAGCGATTGTAAGACTGACCACCGCTGGTGTTTGAGAGGAGCAGCAGTTCTTTCTTTGCTGTTATATGGGAGGGATCTGGCTAAGTTTAAAGGAGTATTATCAATATTGTTCATAGATCCTATTGATGATGTAGTTGTGTTCCACACATCAGTCCAGGTTCTATTACTGAGGTGAATCATCTGAGCCAATTTGCGTGATGAGAGTTGACACACTGCTCTCGTGGACATATAAGAAGAATGAAACCAACTCTACCACAATTCCTTTTTTGCAGAGCAAGTGTTCAGTATATTGGCACTTTGTCAAAATCCAAATAATTTACTGTTTGTCACCTGTTTTTTTTTTTTTACCAATAATGTTAATTTTTATTTAGGGTTTTTTTGTTGTTGGGGTTTTTTGTTTGTTTTTCTTAGGTTTTTGGTTTGGTTTTTTTTACATTTCATTCTCTTTTAAATGCAATTGCATTTTCATCTGACTTGTTTCTACTAATGCTTTTTTCTTATGATAGAGTATAAGCATCAATTGTTTGGAGTCTTGGTAGTTATGGCACAATAATGTTGCATTATGAGTCCATGAAATATTTTAACACTGTTTTGGATGTCAGGTACATTTTTGAGATGCGCTATTTTGTAAGTTATTCTTTAAATAAACACAAAAGTCAGAGGTGTTTACACACAGAAATTCTCTAGTATAGTTTTCACATGCTAAGCTGAGCCATGTACCTAAGGTGGAGTCTGGGTTTCTCCTCCTGCATTCTGGAAAAAGAATCAGTTATCTTTTAATTCTGTTACTGTGAAGTAGAATTTAGAACCTACAAAGGATCCACCAGGTATTCTCTTTGGTTTGCCATACCAGTCTGTGATTTTGGCTGTTCTACTGTTTACTGTAGCAACAAGGGGTTGAACCAGAAGATCTTTAAGATCCTTTCCAGCCCAAACCATTCTGTGATGCTGCTCATATGGTATTAGCACAATGGTGTACAGAACATTACAATATGTGTTCTCCTAATTATTGCAATGCTTGTGGTTGTTATCCAAGGACTAGGAGTGACCTTATGATTTAGTGAATCTCGTATCCTTGAACATATTTTCTTTATTATCTATGCCAGCAATGTAACCAAATTGTACCTGCTTCTGTTATATCAATTCCAGTCAGGTCTTTTTCATCCCAAGTATGTGAACTTTGTGTATGATTGAAACATCTGTCTTACAGACTCTGAGGAAGAGGAATTGCAGGCTGTTAATCATACAGTTTCTACTGTGTATTACCTTTGTCTGCAGAAGAGACTGTGCTACCACTGGTACTCAAAAGTACAGCCAGATACTTATGAAAGTTCTCAAGAGCTCCTGCACAGAATGGCAGTCACACTGGAGATTCTGATGGAAGCTGTCCAGGAGAAATCAACTAAGTTTCTGGACATACTACATCCCTCTATGCCAGCATGCCTCGTAATTCCCATAAATGAGGGCCTGTCAGAGTCAGCCAAATTACTCTGGCAGATGTCTGCTTCTTAAGTGTTGACAATCCAGATGGGTGGATTGTTGTTATCCAGTGCTTTCTGCAGGCTTTGAACAAGTCTATATACACTGGTGCCAGAACTGTTAGCTGTGGCAGCAGTCCACTGGACAGACAAGCATCAAGGTCTACAAAGAACAATACCACAAGGTAAAGAATTACACCAGACATTATTTGATTGGAAGAAAAACCAACCTGCTTTCAAATTATCTTATTCTAGTTATGATCTAATGCTGTTTCAGTCAGAGATGGTTTTTATGGAAGATAGCACTGCTGCCAGTGAAATATCAATCATCATTTGCATTGATATAGGATCATGAAAGGTTTACCTTAGCCAGAGTTTTGTATTTTATAAGACTCAGTTATTTCCAAGCAAAATATTAAAATAGTTAGCCTAGGATATCCCTATGTTTAGCACTTGTTTTGCATACCTCATATTTAAAATATTAAGTGTCATTTTCCCAAAGGCAATCAACAACTACCTTCTTTGATAAATGTACTGCTGCAATGACTTTTGCCAAACATTATGACTTCAACTTGATCATTCATTTAGTAGCCAAGTTTTGATAAGAAGTATTGTTTGGAGCTGAAATATTCTGTCTCACAAATTTGTAAGATGCTGTCTGCCATTCATAGTTGCATCTACATTGACTTGCATTCAAAGAATAAGTATTTGCTGACAGCATATCTGATCCTCTGAGATGTTATCAGCACATTTCCCATATCATGCTCTGTTTTCATTTTTGCTGGCACTGCCTGCTGTGGACATTGAATTGTAAGTGACTTTCAAGTGAGCAAAGTGAGCAAGGGTTCCTGCCCTTTGTGCTCTGCATATGGGTATGAGGCAGCTGAGTACTTATGTGATAGTTCTGTGCCAGATCATAATTTTTATAAGTGAAAGTGCTACATGTATGCAAAGAATAGAGCCAACAAGGATTACAGCTTCAGCCAGAAGACTTGTTGCTACTTTGCATGGATAGTAGTTCTTTCTGGATCTATATTGGTTTGCCAGTGTCATTCTGCTTAGGATCTGAATGTTCCTTACCATGTATTGAATCCTTTTTCACTGTATCACACTGCAAAACAGCTAGCCCTTCAAAATAATAGGACTGTTGAGGGGAAAAAAAACCATGCCCACCACTGTCTTAATTATGTAGGGATATCTTATGTAGGTACAGTCTTGAAATCTCATATATGTTTTTGACAAATGTTTTTCTTGACCAAAACATGAGGCAGAGATTACATTTACCCATTGCTTACCCATGCCAAAGTAAAAATGTGGAAACTTGAGCTACTAATAATGTCATAGACTTCATGCATAAATATTGGTGTTTATTGAATTTTCAGCTTTTAGGTATTTTTCTGAACTGCTAAGATTGGATTCAGTTGAACTAGTTTACAATTTCTAAGATGTTACTAATATGCAGTCGTGATCAAATTTGGTGACCACTACCTGTTGGTTCAGAGGTGCCACCTATAATTGCAAACATTAATTTTAAATAAATATGTTAGGCAATTTCTGGTGAGGAACAATCAGGTTTTAAGATTGGGTTTTATCATAAAATCTATAAACTCCTTCCTGCTACAAGGACAGCAAAGCAGGTCACAAGCATTCCAGGAGACATCTGGAGTGCACTGATGATGACTCCTTGACACAGGCTGACTGAATACCTGATGAGGCAAAGCACTCTAGTGGACCTGGTGTCAATAATTAGGAACTAGGAATGAAGGTTGTCCTAGCTTTGTCTGCAGTCACCGTAAAATGATGGTGTTCAGCACCCTGGAAGAAAAGACCAGGGCAAATAAGATCACAACTTTGAATTTCAGAAGAATAAACTTTGCTCTGGTTAGAGTTCTGCTTGGGGCAAACCTATGTGATAGTCCTGGAGAGAAGAGGGATCCAGAATTGCTGGGTCACCTCCTCTAAACTCAGTATTTGTCTACCTGAATGTCAAGGGAAGCTGACGGGAGGCCTGAGTTGATTGATAAAAAGCTCCTAAGAAAGCTCAGTCACAACCATCTAGGATGTGGAAGTAGGGACCTGGGAGACGAGAGAAACGCTGCCTGAGGGTGTGGGGACTGGCTTAGAAAAAACCAAGACTATGTGGAGCTGAAGCTGGTGAGGGATATGAAGGGCAAAAGTGAGTTCTACCGTTTTACCGGCAGGAAAAAAAGGAAAGAATTTGGAAAATGTGTGTCTGCTGCTGAATGGGTGCAGGGTGCTGGGCACCAAAGGATGTAGAAAATCTGGGATACTCAATGTCTCTATTGGTAGGATTTGCCTTCAAGAATCCCACGCTCCTGAACCCAGAGGGAACATCCGGAGTAGTGAGAACTTTCCTCAGTAGAGGAGGATCGAGTTGGGGAGCATTTAAGCAAGCTGGCCATACATAAAGGAGGTGTCTCTGTTTTGAGCAGTGTCTTGGACTAGAAGATCATGAGGTCCAATCCAACCTCAACCAATTTAAAATTCTGAATTCAGTTTTACACCACAGAGGAATATGTTTGCTAAATTTAGGTTTTCCTAAATATTAATATGCTTTTAGTTTAACTTTCATTTATATCTCCTGCTTCAGCAGATGTGTATTTAACCTGCATTGTCTACCTGATTTATTAGTTCATCTAGCAAATCATTG
This sequence comes from Lycocorax pyrrhopterus obiensis, assembly GCA_014706295.1. Classification (NCBI taxonomy): domain Eukaryota; kingdom Metazoa; phylum Chordata; class Aves; order Passeriformes; family Paradisaeidae; genus Lycocorax; species Lycocorax pyrrhopterus. Next base: position 55,703,952 of record JACSVZ010000015.1, on the reverse strand, counting down.
TCTACCTGATTTATTAGTTCATCTGGCAAATAATCTGTAATATTCAACAAAAACACTTTCTTCAGGGTGTAAAAGTGAGTAGAAACAAGTTTAATAACATGATCTGTAAGTGATCAGAATGAATTGGTTTTCTTTCTGATCTTTTGTGTGAAAATTATTTTTGTTCATTTACTTAATGAATGAATGTCTGAGTTTAACACTTAGCATAAGTATTTTTGACCTGAAGTGATAAACTTGTACTTTGTCTTCCAAGTAAAAAATCTCTTGTAATATCACTGCTTTCTGCATGAAGAGTTTTAACCATTAACAACTTTTCTCAGTATTTATATTCGTGGGTTCTAATTCATACACATTTATCATGTTGTTTCTTTTAAAATGTAATTGCATTAACATGTTTTATGTTGCTATATTTAATAAAGCCATAGAACATTCCAGAAAATATAACACAAGACTTTTGACTATGGAAACATTATATTTGTTAGTGGGAAATGATGAAGTGCCACATATTTAGCCATATATTCATGGCTGGAAAGTGGTGAAGAGCTTTCATTTTTTCATTTTGTATTTAATTAATGTGCAACAAGTTCATATTTATTACATTCCATGGAATTGCTGAGCATGAATAGAAACAGAAGTTGAAGAAAATAAAGAGAATTTAACTCATGTGGTATAGGTCTATGCTTCTGGGCAATTTTGTACAAAGAATATGCCATAATTGATTTCTGAATCTGACTTTATTTCTGATTTATGTATAATATGTAATATTGTCTCCAAACTGAATATTTTTGTTCTCAAGGTCATGGAGCAATGTGTTAAGAACTCTGTGGTAAGAGGTAGAAATGTCCAGGTTAAATGCCAAGCTGGTTTTTTTGCCTCTTTGCATATGTAAGTTGAAAGAGGAAAACAAAAGGTTTCTAACCATTATTACGATATTTTGATAGTAAGCTGCTGCTTAAGCGCAATTACGTATTAGTCCTTTTTTGGCACTCTCCTTGCACCATTATTTCTGATTACATAATCTCCTGAGTATTTTTGTGCATGAAGTAATGGATAATCTAAAAAACCAACAGTGTTTTTATGTTAGGAATATGTGTCAATTGCAATCATCTAGATTTTTTCCTGTTGTCGAATTTTCTTTCATAAACAGGCAAACATTTCTAGAATGGTAAGGAAATTGTTTATCATCAGCATCCTAAAATGGGTACAAAAGCTAAACAGTTACATATGACATTGATTATATTGAATAAGATCATCCCTGCAGTATTTTCCACATGATGATTATGCAAAATCATGCTTCCGATGACTTAATTGCAGTTCTTTACATAATTTTTCATTAGAAATAATCAAGCTGTGCATTTTGGTAGGTATTGTCATAAACTTTACATATTTTTGTGAGAGCTGTAGTGCTTAATGAAAAATTGGTTTTAATTATCGAGAGAAGCTGAGTAACATTTCCTCTTCATTTTAAACACTAACTTGTTTCTTCTTAAAATAATTTAGAGATGAAGCTTGTCAAACCAGTAGGCATTTTATCAACCAGAAGAGATGACTGAAGTTAAACTTACAATTATATAATTGTAAAACATATACCTGTTCTAGGAAGCAGCAGAATTTTATTTTCATTATTCTAGTTCAATATCATCAGATATTGAACTAGAATAGTGAAAAAGTAGAGAAGTAGTGGGGTTTATTAATGTTAAAAGTAATTGTGAATTATAGTTTAAAATACAAATATAAGAAATTTGTGTGGATAATGTACTCCATTGTTTATTTTGAAAAGTATGTTAGATGTTGAACTAAGTCTGAAAATGAAAATGCAGTGTTTTGTAACGTGTATGTGCCAAGATTTACAGTAATTTGCAAACATAGGGTGTCTCTGTTATATAGAAATTTCATGTGTTGGAGGCTGAGGTCTTAAGGTCTCACAAATGTCAAATCCATGACATGCATAAGTAGGGTCATTGAATGCATTCCCTATATACCATCTGCTATAGAACAATTGTTTTAAAAATTAAAAGGTCTGAATGCATCTTTCTTGCATTCTTTGATCGAAAAAGCAGACACAATATAAAAACAGTAGTAGTCCAAAAGACCTTGTAGGTAGAAAACGAATATAAATCCAAAATACTTCTGGTACTGACTAGCAATAGCTTTTCATTAAAGTAAAACCATCTGTGTACAAGTACACATAAAAAAACATAGTGACATTAATTTTCTTTGAGTATTCCGGGACTGAAAGATGAGTCTCACTGAGATTTTTTGCCTTGACATTTCTAGTTTAGCCAGACAATGAAATATCTCATCTTGCACGTTAAAATGTCACAAGCTTAAAAAACAAATGTTGTTGGCATATGACTGAATAGAACTCAGGCTAGAGTCAGAGTATTTGGGGGGAAATTCACATGGAGAAGTGTCATGTAGTTTATGAAATTAATAGCAGCAATTATTGGAATCCCCAAATGCTGAGCATGTTAGTGTTGACAAAGAGTGTCAAAAGGTAGATATGCAGTCAAAGGTGAGGGATAAATTTTGTTTTATTGCATCCCCTTTGAGTGTCTGGTAATACTGGATCTTGGAGACAGCTGGCTACTTTTCTGAAAGAAGAGTAAGACCTAAGATAAGCATGTAAGTATTAACTGTAATTGTGAGCGCTCTAGTTTGTAGGAAAGGGTTGTGTTCACTGCTCTGGGCAGAACAACGCATGTCCTTGAAGGCTTCCAAAGGGGAGGCCTAGAAGGTCACTTCTGCCAGCTGGCGCTGTGGGAAAGCACCAAGTCAGGAGCTTGTAAGGTCAGTTTGTGGTTTAGAGGCTTTGTAGGTCTTGCTGATGAGGAGAGGTTGTGCTGTGAAGTAAGTTTTTCCCTTTCAGGCTGGTCTTATGCTATACCCTATTTGGAGAAGAGTGCTTTTTTTGTTTGTTTTTTTTTGTTGTTGTTTGAGTAAGAGCGGTTCCTTTCATTACTGCTGATTTTTTCTGTTCATCTCTAAGTCCTTTCTTGATGTGACCCCTGCATGCTGAGCAAACAGATGCTCTCTCTACTTACTGGTAGTACCTTGTGTACCTGCATGTCTAACATCATTTTACAGCTGCAAAGAGCACCATGGCTCCTTTCTTCTTCACCTTCACAAAAATTATCCTCCTCCTTCATTTTTTGTAATGTTTTCTTATAAACGTGGCTTGCTTTTAAATGGTGTGCCCTTCTCTAATATTTCTGGTTATTCTGTAAATTAAATCAAGATTGCTGGAACTGTATCTAGTTTAATTATATCCTGTTTGCAGAACCTAGGAAAGAAATGCACTTTTCAAACTGACATTGAGTTGGGAATGCAGGATAACTCTGGAAGCTCATGGCAGTGAACTCTGGGGGTTCATGGTCCTATGCTTTTGGGAATAGCTGAGAGATCAGTTCTTTCTTTGATAGGTAAGTCAAAGTTTTATCAAAGGTTCATATAGACACCTGTGGTAAATTATGCGCTTTCCGTTCCTGTAGGTTTTCCAGTTAGGAAGGAGATTTAATTTGCAAATCAACTTTATTGCCTGAAATAAAAGTAAATGCAGAAATATATAAATTTTTTTCTCTGCTTTTCCATATAAAGCTTGGGTCAGCATGAAGCATGTTATATACAGTTTTTCATATGGTGCTTGATAGTCACAAAACTAATGAGAAATCAACCCTCTTCAGTCTGTGCAGTTCCTGTGTTTGGGTAATGAGGTGTCCCAATGGCTACACTAAAGCGAGAAGCTGACCTGCACGGTAGTTGTCTAACAATCCTCTTTTAGCTTGACTGGCTGAATATTCACCCACTGGAAAATGTATCTGTAAACAGAAGAAATACCTGCAAAAGTGATTAGGTTCATGCACAGCATATCTGAGAGTGCGACTGCAGCCCAGTATTTGATTTTTTTTATAAAAGCAAAACTCTTTGGAGTGAAGAGAGTAGAGGCTATATTTTTAAATTTTAACAGTAATAACCAGAACTCTGCTGGTTTTTCATCTGCCATAGGTAGGTATGCAAGAGGTATTACGTTTGATTTTGTTTCTGGCATACAACATACAAAATTATGTTTCCAGATGCTAAGAACCATTATTTTACTTCTACAGCTTAAACTTTCTTTATCTCTATTGTAATTTTTTCATTAGTGTAACATGCTCCACTGCTTCTGTGTAGTTTATTCATAGAATTGGAATGATCTCTCCAGTGCAGCATTCTTGCATTTTTCATAAGAAGCATTGTGGTTTTAAGGTTTCCTGATAATTTCTGGCAGGTTTTTTTGGAGTTTTTTTTCTCTGTGTGTGTGTAATAAAGCTTGTAAAATTCTCTAAGTAATTTCTGTATCTGTTCTAGTAATTTGCCATTATTCTAGCATATTTCAAATTCACTTTCAAAAGTGTTAAAACATGGGTTAGATTGTTTTAGCTTTAGGCTAGTGAAGAAACACTGGGTTTTATAGTCTCCTATATATACAATACCTGTTTTTGAGTTAAAGGAAGAGGTTACAAATTTAACCTAAGATAGTTTTAAAATGATGAATTAAAATAGGTTAAAAAGGGATTTGGGAGGATAATTTTGACAAAAAGAAACATTAGGAAAGTATAGAACACATTTTATTCTTTTTTAATTCATTTATCTACCACATAATGTATTTGTAGTCCTTAAAAATATTCTGAGTTTGGAGCGTTATGCCTTCTAAACTAATAAGGCAATGAGTAATTCAGTGGTAGGAGTTTAAACTATGAGTGGCAAAATTTAAAAGAGGAACTGGGCCTGTACTTAGCTAATAAGAGAAGCTTTGAGCTAAATCATATAACTTCATTCTTTTATTCTTCACTTGTCTGATGTGTACGTTGGCTTGGGTGAGGTAAATAAGGTAACTGGATTTTGTGTAATTTATTCTTGGGTTTCATTTGTCATTCAGAAATGAAATGTGTTAGTTAAGCACCAAATAAAAGAATCAAAATAAGGTCTGTCTGAAGCAGTCACAGATGTACAATTATCACATTTTAACTAGAACACTTGCTACAGTGTGACCTTTCATGTAAAATACATATAGACACAGCCATAAAAATATTTTTTGTAAAGAATTTATTCTGTTGAAGTGTATTTGTGCTAAGTGCTTCTGAAAGTGAGAAACTACAGTAGCAGAAATACTATTTATGAAATGGGTGACAATGAACTGCTGCAAATGAGATGCTAAATAATCACATTTGCTTCATCCTGTTTAGAGAATAAAAAGTTAAGTGGATTTATATCAACAAAGCACTTAACCCCATTTCTAACTTATTCATGTCAACAGTAGAACCAGTGATTAACTCTGGTAACACTGGTGTTTTTGCAGCAGTGGTGCTGTGTTAACACTCTGTGTTACAATGATTGCACTGTTCTATTTCCATCAAAGCTCCTAAAAATGTTTTTTAATGTCGCTGTATATCTGTTCATCTGCTGCTGTTGTGTGGTTGGGACAGGTAGTATACCACAGTGGTATTGCCAGCAACATAAAAACAGGTCTTTTCCTGTTGCGGTTTAATGATTCCATATGTTATCAGGGAAATTTAGTACAATGATGGTGAATAGTAGTTCTTGTCACTGGCATTTAATTTTACCCTCAAAAGAAAAAAATTGCATTAATGTAATACTATCTAACATTGATTTGAAAAAAACCCCATTATTTAGCAGAAAGCTGGGGAACAAGTACTTCTCTCTGACCCCCACCATCCTGTTCAGTTCTTGGGTTTATATCTGTCTGGCTTCAGAAACTGATGAGAAGTGAGCACATTTGCACTGCATATTTTACATGTGCCTCACTAGACCCAAGTAATTTATTCACCTGTAGATTATTCACTGAGAAATGTACTTGTGGTTTAACATGGTATCTGAATAGAAACTGAATTTATTACCTAACATTGTCTGATCTGAAAATAGTGGGAAAAAGGCACAAAATTAATGTGATGCTATTCTTCTACCCGTGGCCCAAGGGTCAGGGGATCTGCATGCTTTATAATTTTGTAGGAACATCTTTTACTTTTCACTGAGTGAAAATAGTACACCTGATCAGAGCTCCTGTTCTACCTGTCTGCAGAAGGTCTCATCTGCTTGTTTTTCCTTGCCAGGTAGCCTCGAGCAAACATCCAATGTAATGTCACCTATGCCGGGCTGCTCTTTAACGCTCTTGGTTATCTCCATGCATTCCAAATGTTCTGTCACATAAAGGGCAACTCCACTGCCTCATCTTTGTGGCTGGTCCTTTGTAAAGAGCCTGTATCCATCTGTTTCAACACTGTGGAAATGTGATCCATCATACCATGTCTCCACGATCATAACAATATCGTGGTCCTGCAACTGCACACAGATATCTTAATTCCTCGTGTTTATTCCCAATTCAACAGGTATCAGTGTGCTTATTTCCCAGAAATTGTTGCTCACAATAAGGCAAATACTTTAAAACAGTAGAGTCATAAAAATAATAGAAATATATTTAAAAAGGGAAAGCATTTTTTTGTGTTCCACTGATACCCATTCAAGTACATAAAAGGTATGTTAACTCTGTGAAGCAGTGTGCCATATGCAAGAATGCTACTCTTTTCCAAATATTATATCACAGCTATTCAAAGTATGACGATAGCTTTAGGCATGAGATAAAACTTTGAGTGCCATTAGTTTAAACTTACGTGGAAAGATGTTTATGACACTACTGGAAATACTGCATTGAATTGCACTTGTTTCCTAGTTTTGTATTGGGCTAAAAGAAGTCATTAGCAATTTGCGTTTTGAGAGCATTTTTGGTACAATATGGTGGTGTGAGTCACCAGAAGCTTAGTGGCATAAAGAATTGCAGCCTGAAGGAAAAAATAATAGTTGGCCTAGAGTACTGCCTCTCATTTAGTATATTATAATCATTGCCTTTTTATGTCTTGTTTTTCAAAATATGAATTTAGTGCTGGGTAAAGGTACTGACTCAGTTTTGAAACTTTTCCTCTGTCCTTGAACAGACACAGCACAGGCAGCAGCAATTTGTGTCTGTGAACAGATGTAGCACAGACAGCAGGACTCCGATCTTCCCCCCGCAGTCCAACCCTATACCTCGAATATGACTTTAGATCAGTGACAGATGCACATCAGCTTCTGGGCTGGGTTGCAAGTTGAAGTTGTCATGTGCTCCCGTGGTCAGTAGGACACAGTGGTGCCTCTACTGCTGCTGTGTCAGAGTTCACTTTTCCATTTTCTGTTGCTTTAATGGGCTAAATGGACTGGTATGATGATGATGGCAATATTAGCAGGTGGTTAAATAAAGCCAACCCTGAGTTCTTTTAAGTGGCAAGACAAAATTTTAAGGAGACTGGGCATACCTCCATTTCTGACTTTTAGGCAGCCTTAACTGGGAATATGAGAAGTGTAACCTCCATTCCTTTTGGATATGCACAGATCTTTCACTAGAATTCACTATTTATAAAGTTTTTCACGTAAGATTATTTAAAAGGAAGAAAGCAAGCATTAATTTGGAAGTAAAGAAGTGGAAGAGACTGTGATTTCATTTATAGGGAACAAAAAAAAAAAAAAAACAGGGTGCATCCCATGGAAATCTAGTTTCTGTAAATCGAGTAAGTTACAATACTTTGGTCAAACACAGATAAATTCTTTTGGCAAAGTTATAAGTTTTGATTATCCTACACTGAAATTGATGCTACAGCCCCATATATTATGATTTTTTTTCTAGAAGGGGAATATTCAGTATAAATAGATATGAATGTGATTTAGCAGCAGATAGTTCAGGATCATGAATCTAGATAAAGTCACATCTAGAGTTTTGTTTACCAAAGGCTGTTACATATGAATGTATTTCTTATTCCCGTCTGGTGAAAAACTGAAAGGATATCCCCGACACCAATTTTAACCCCTCAGTTCTTTCTGCTCCAAACTTCACAAACTCTTCTTCTGCCCAGTGTTCATAGCACTGCCATGGTTAGTTGTTTTTTTCCTGGAGACTTCTTGTGCTTGCAGCTGTATAGAGCATGAAATAGAAGGAATATATCAGCTTTTTTATCTTAGCCTAGACACTTAAAACACAAGAAGTTATACTATTCTAACATCTCTTACAACATGCTTATGTGCTGGTTTATTTAAAAAACAATTTTAATTCGTTAAACAGGAAACCAAAAATTGTAACCCAACCCCCAAAAACCCAACCTTTACTAGATCAGCCTGGATCAGTGTACCTTGGGTGGGCCAGAGCTGCTTAAAACTAAATTTAGACTGGATCGAAACTGGGCTCCAAATCTTGTTTAAAAGTGTTCAAGTATAGTCCAAAAATATGTCTTTAAAACTTGCGTAAACTCGCAGTACTTGGAAGCATAAATAATTACTCCTACTGAAGTTACTATGACTTTTAAATATATTACTTTTACAAGAAAGGGTATTAACGTCTCTGTAGCTACTTGCTGCTGCTATGTACTGGTGGATTTGGATGACTGTCAAAAATTTAGAAAGTTACTAGAAATCTAAGAAAGTAAAAAGCATACTCGAACTACTGAGTTTTTCAGGTTAATAGCTGCTGAAACAGAAAGTCCACACTAGTTCGTTTTTGTAAGATCTATGTATAACTTATGACTGTAAGACTACTTGATCTGGGTGGTGAAACTGATTTTCTTCATGGACTGTTTTTTGCTTCTTATCACTTAAGTTTTCTATTTGTCATGGTAGCATTTCGATAGCAACAAAGATGAACATTTTATTTATTTAATGATGATGAAAAATTTATTTAATTTGGTGATTGAAAGTAAGAGAGGTTTATTTTATTTCCTTTTTTTTTGTTGGGATCTAAACTTTTTTCTATTTAACAACAAACAGCTAGTCAGAAGAGCTGACTTTTGCACTGAGTCTGGTTATTTTTTATTTAGTAGAATAATATATTTGTTTTCTTGGAGTAATGTGGATTTCAGTGTGATGGAAAAACACTGAAAAAGATTGTAGGGGAAGGATTGTCTCAGATTTTGAATTTTTTTGTGCCAGAGACATTTATATCTCTCTTCCAGATGAATGCATAGTTATGACAATTAATAAATAATATATTTAGCTATATTTTGTGCCAAAAATACTTCAAATAACTCTAGTTAGAATGTAGACCCAACTACTAGATTTAGTTTCTTGCATTATTTCACAATTCTGACTCATTATATCCTCCTTTTTTAAATTTTGGATTCAGGCATTAGAAGTCTGTCTCATCTGCCCACAATAACCTTTAGTAAGCAAATGCCCTGAAATTTAAAGAGTCAATTAAAGCAGTAAGCAATTCCAGATGCAGTAAGTATTAATCACGTGTATATATATATATATATCTATAGTGAAATTTTTTAATTAAAATCTTGACTTTAATGAAAATGTAGTAAGAAACTTGCAGTTGGAGGAAATATTTTAAAGCACTTTAAAATTGACCGTCATAAGGAAAAAAACCCTAACTTTGACAATTTCTCTAGAAGAGTTACTGTGTAGAACTTTGTCAGAGTAGTTCTTTGTTTCTGCTGAGAGCCTCCTGCTTCTACTGCATGATCTGATTTTGGATGGCAGCATGGGGATTTGGGTCCCGAGGCAAGAGGCAGGCTCTGCAGTTAAAATACATGTAAGAGAGAATCCTGTGAAAATGCCGATTAAATAATGGAAAGCAGGTAATGGGTTTAAAAAACAGGGTTCATTTTTTTAATCAGTATTTAGGAAGCAACTTCCCCCTGTGAACAGCTAAGTCAGCAAGATGAAGCTTGTGCTTTGGAACCCTTCAGCTGGTGGGTATATGCAGCTACCAAGGTGGAATTTTCCTGAGTGAAGCAAAATTATTTAAGGTCACTGAAGTTTTATTGCATCTCATATATAATCAGTGAATGGAAAAAAAAGTTTGCCAGGAAAAGAGGAGGAACATAAGGTCAAGTGACCCCTATCAAAGAGTATCTAGTGCAGTATGATGGCCAAGTACAGCTCTTAGAACTGAGGCAGAAGAAAGTTAAAAGACCTTAAATCAAGGCTCAGCTTCTGCCTGCCTCTGTCAAGTTCTGTATGAAGTCTGGCAGCATCTTTGGCCTTGGTGATAATGGAAATATACCTGCATACCCACCAAAACTGATATAATTTTGGAAGGTTCATACAATAAGACCTATCCGAAACCAGGCACAGAGAGCACAGAGAGGTGATATTTCTCTCAGGAATAAGCAGTACAGTTTCACCCCAAAGAGTCTCTGATTTTTACCTGTTATCAGTCAGTGAATTAAGTGTTAAGAGATTGAAACTGCCCCAGCTGTGACATAACTCAGTCACAACAAGGTTAAAGAGTTCTTTTCTTGATTTGGCATTCAACTACTACAGTAACTGCATCTTGGACTTCAATAGGCTTTAAAAAGACTACCTGTCAGGTTTGTCAGTAATCTCAAAACTGGGTTTTTTTGACAGAAAATGTTACTCTTACCTTCTTATCAGATTGATTCCCCTTAAAAAGGTTAGACCCAGTGAGGATGTTGCTCAGCCATGCAGCTGATCCCATCGGGTTTGTGAATATCAACTGCATTGAATATATGTTCAGAAATGAAAAATTCCAACTGTAGTTTGTATTAGAGTTCTAGGAGCCCAAGTGATAGGCAGATAAATTCTTTACATGCTCTTTGGTGACATGATTTTGTTCTTGGTGATCTGAATTTGTCTGAAATAAGTGTTCACTTATTCCCACTTTTTGCCCTCCCTTTTTGTTATTAAACATGTTTCTTTGTAGTTTAGCCAATGGTCCTTGACTATTCAGAGATGGTGCAAACTTTGTAATCATCTCGCAGCAAGGAATATGAATTTCTTTTCTATAAAACTATTTACCTTCCCACTCAATCAATTCCAAAACTTCATTTTCCTTTGTACAGAATGTAAGATCTGTGTTTGTTAACAATTCACCATTCCCAGTTTATTAGCTACATATTTCTTCAGAGAGCTGTCACTTACAGCAGCAATGGTAATAATTGTTTGCATGTTTACCTTCTTTGTACAAATGTGATAAATTTTGAAAGACTCCACAAAGGAGTTTACTTCAGTGCACATAATGTTTTTTAAAAGATGCTAAGTGTTTATTGTCAATATTTCTAAATGCGTAAAATTTGGCAAAGAGATTCAATTACTTGTTTCTCCTAAGATGGCTAACATCTTGTATTTCCTCCAAGATTTTAGTATGACTTCCTTCTGCACCATGTCAAATTATGTTTTTAGTCTGGGCCAACAAACACTACGTAAGAACACTTTTTTCTCTACTGGAGAACTGAAATCTTGTGTAATTAATTCTTGATTGGTATTTATATTGTTTTTTCTTTGGGTTTTTATTTTCCTGATTTTTTGGTTTGGTGGTTTGGTTTTTTGGGCTTTTTTTTTTGGTGTTGGCATTTTCTGGGCAGCAGAAAACCTCCAGTTTTCAATCAAATATCCTTGCATGTTTTAAGAAAAATTGATATATCTTTCAGAACACAGGAAAGTAAGTAAGATTTGTAGCTGTCAGTAGAAATGAGTCTCAAGCAAAAGTTAAGGAAAATAAAGTAACTTTAGTAAATTAACTTAAATTTAGGAAATCTGTGCTTGGATGTTGTCTGATTGCAACTCCCATTTCCTACTAGCTAACTGAAAGCTTTATATAATTTCCACTAACACTGGAGTCTCAGCTCATATTGTTTGGCCCTTAGCTGGATTTCTTCTAATTTCTTTTCAATTTTAGTCAGAAACCATGTTGGCTTTTTAAGAGATTTGCAATCTGTAGCAGTCATATTATACAGAACAAGAGGAAGAGTCTGTGCTTGGTCTTCTGTTTAACAGGAAGGCTGTCTTCAACAGAAGTGCTCCACTGCTATTGCTTTTGCAACATATCATTACAATCAGTGGCATTTGTTCCATGCTCTTTCAGCATCTGTGAAGCAGCAGCTGGTTACTGCTTTCTTCATCATCAAAGTGCTTTCAAGGACATTGGACTAGAAACTTCTAGGAGAATTTTATTAATTTGCAAACACGGGAATATGAGAATTTGAATGTTGGTTTTAAATGTAGGTCAAGAAAGATGTTAAAAAATGTTGGGGAAGGCTCATCCACCGTGGGAATGTGTGTGTTAATCCAAATATGAAACATCTTCTTGGAAGCAATGGAATAGTCTTCTTGTAATTTTGATGATTCTCCATTATTTTGATAGTTTTAATTTTCTTCTTTATAATTACCTTTTATTTTGCTAGGGATACCAGAAAAAAATTGGTCCCTTTAAATCTTCATGTTGACATAAAATGTCTACATTTGATACACTTCACTCCAGGGATTTACATGGGTCTAACACAAGTAAATCATCTTCAAAGAGACTTCTTGGCACGTTGTAGCCACCTGTAATTCTTCTGCAAGGTGGAACATCTACAAATCATGCTTAATTGATAGCCACCAGTCTACATTTCACTTCTGTGAAATTTGGCAATAAAACCAAAAAGACCTGGACATTTCCATTTAGAAGGCATCACGCTGTTGGCACTTCCTTTGCTTGTTTGTTCTTACATGAAAATGAGATTCCATTTTTATGGCAAAGCTATCAGGATATGTATCATGAAGAGGCAGTTGCTGTTTTAGCTAACCAGCAACCTCTTTTTAACCATAGTCCAGCATAAACTTAGGGAAGTTCAGATACAGAATGGTCAACACTTAATGCTTTAAAATACATAAGAGACTGTAATAAAGACCTTGTGGGACAGAAGAATATTAGATTATCTCAGTGCTCTGTCATATTTGTCATTTAGCTAAGCCAAACCCATTGCACTTGACGTTGAATACCATTAAATATACAGCTAAATTGCTTTGAACATAGTAGAATATGACATCTCTGTGCTACTTCTTAGACCTAGAAATTCAAAATAATTCTTGCTTTCATAGCTCTTTTAGAGCTATGCTTTTCATAGTTCTTTTAGAATTAGTGAGGCTGGTCATTTTGGAAAGAGACACAGCAAACTTTGCTGTCCGGATTTGTCCACTTATCCTCTTCTTGCTAAAGTACCTATACTTCTATTGCACTTCGTTTGGGAAATATGAATTCAAGTCATTAATTAGATACTATAATTTTTCCCAAGGAACCTCATTTATTTTATTCTGTTGTTATAAAATCATAGAATCATTGATGTGGGACGGGATCAACCTCCTTGCTCAAAGCAGAGCCAGATACAGCACATTGTTCACGTCCATTTGCAGGTGGGCTCGAGCATCTCCAAGGGTGAAGACTTCACAGCTTCTCTGGGTGTTCAACTCTCTGACATTAAAAAAGGCTTTTTGTTACATATGACAGCAATTTCCATTATTTTAGGTTGCCTCTTTAACTTTCAATGGTTACTATTGAAAATTGCCTGTCTCTATCTTCCCTACCACCTTGCGTCTGAGATTTATACACATTCTCCCCTGAATCTTTCTTCTCATGGCTGAATGGTCCTAGTTCTCTCACCCTTTCCTCATATGTCAAAAATTGGAAATTATTTTTATTTAGGTGAGGAAACCATATTTTAAATCTTTTTAATACAATTCTAAAGTTTATTCCAACTTCCTTATTAATGTATTTTTGTTATTCCTAGTAATTTTATCATAGATATGCTGATCCTAAAACCATCACATTCTTCCCCTTTCTCTATTAAAATATCTTCTAGGACCTCTGCATGTCATTTTAGTGTGTAAAGTGTGTATAATCATCAAATATTTCTCATTATGGTTTAAAAAATGAAAAAAATTGCAGTAAGTGTCTGCAGCTGTGTAACGTTTCAGGTGCGGTGGTTGTAACTAATACTGTGGAATAATAAAGTACATTTATTTAAAAGGTGTTTTTATTTCTGTGACTAGGAGGTATGTGTCCTTTCACATAACCAGCACTAGAAAAACTTATATTGGCTCACCCTGTTCGTATGATCATTTCCCTTTGGTTGATAGTCTGTTCTTCATTCCGTCAAAATGGCCAAAAAGCATTTTCTCCCTCTGCCTTTTCCAGCGTGTCTGCGTTACCTTAGAAAATAAATAATAAAAAAATCTCCAATCAAACCTCTCTAAACTGCAAAATCACTGACAGTAGCTACCTGTGTTTTTTCCTAGCTTCTTTTTTCAGTAACACTTAGCATTTCTTATGACTCTTCCTTCTTCAAAATTTCTTTCCCTGGGACTGATTTGTAACTTCTAAGGATAAATATTTTCCAGTTGCAAATTTGCACTAATATCTATTCTTCTCTATGCACTTTCAATAGATGAAGGTCAGCGAGGGACAAGAAAAGGGACCTCAAATGGAACAGATCAGGCAAAATTCTTTTCATGGGGCTTACATAGAGTAACAAGTGCTAAATGTTAAGATTTTTTACTGTAGTTCAGGTTCTTACTTGGAGGCATCTCGCTCTGGTCAAGCATCTTGGAATCTCATTCTGCAGAAATGTGTGGAAGGCTTTCAGTCTCTTTCCTGCAAAATTTTACACAAATGAAAACAGCAAAAAAATCGATATAGTAGAAAATCAAATCAATAGTAGAACACTTTTTTTTTCCGTTGAAGTATGACATACAAGAATCATAATTTCATACAAATAGCAGGATATAAAAATAAGTAATGAAACACTTTACTCTGAAATATATTGAGGTACTGATCAAGTACTCAGGATCAGGGATACAGCATCCTCACTTATTTTTGGATTGGTTTGAGAATGAAGATACATGAACCCCATTTAGATTTTAAGACGAAATTCTTCAGTGAGGGTGGTGAGACACTGGAACAGGTTGTCCAGGGAAGTTGTGGATGTCCCATACCTGGAAGTGTTCAAGGCCAGGTTGGACTGGGCCTTGATCTACCTGGTCTAGTGGAAGGTGTCCCTGCCCTTGGCAGGGGGTTGGAACCAGATCATCTTTAAGGTCCCTTCCAACCCAAACCCTTCTATGATTAGCTATGGAAATAGAGGGGTTTTTTTTCTCTCTTATTGGTTGGTCCCGTGTGCTCTTCTTCGTGTTAACTTTTAGGTAACATTTTCATTTATCAATACAGCTTCATTTAGAAACCCAGTTAAGATAATGGTTAAAATCCCATTCGCTATGTGTTTATGAGCTTAGTGATTGTGGGAAATGTTATATTATCCATATAACATTTTTCATTAGCTGCATGATACTACAGGTCTTGTCTTGCCTCAATCATATCAAGCCAAAATCTATGATTTATAATCAGTAAATTTCTTGACTGTAGTGGGATTTTTGCTCAGTTTAAGACCTTCAGAATTTGGTCTGTAGTTTTCTCTGTACTAAAAGAACTTGATCATGTTTTCATGAAATAAATCTAGTATTTTTTTCTATTGGTTTCTCCCTTCCAGGATCTCATTTCCTCTAAGACATCTGGCATGTAAAATTGGCTGACAGGAATGTTGCTTGGTGCATGAGCCTTGGAATGTTAGCACTCTAAAGCTCAGTGCCATATCATAAGTGTGTTTTTCATAATGTTGGGCAGGATAAGTTTCCAGTTTATTCTTGTGCACAGACTCAGGATTTTTCTTTTAATGGTGCCTTCACCAGTTGTTATGTGTAGGAGCTAAACCTGTAGCTGGTAATGTACAGAGAGCCACGATGTGTTCGGTTAACCAGTCTCAAAACAAGACATCAAAGCTGAAAGTCTTGATTTCCTCTGAATTGAATCCGTGAATGCGTTCACAATGATTGTAGATGTTTTTCCCCAACTTGTGTTTTCACTTATCTGTTACTAGTTTGATGGACTGTAAAAATATTTGCTTTACAGAGTAGTCATGCTCTATGTCTTTCTAGTAAAACAAAACCAAACACCAGTCAACCTGAAATCATTTTTTGGTTCCACTAGTATGAGAGGATTCAACTGATCATACTGTATTTTGGATGGGGCTCTTAGGCAGGCTTATAGCTGAACTATTTTTAGTTTTTTAATATAAGGGGTGTATAATTGAAATATTCCGAGCTGCTGTCATCTACTGCACATAATATGTGAGTGGTATTATTCCATTAGTCAGAATTGCTTCACATTTGAGCTGTCATACACTCAGCTATACTGAAGTCAGGGAGCTGCAGCTTCTCTCGAAACCTTCTTAAGGTTCTGTGTCTGTCATATTAAATCATCAGGTGAGTGCCAAATTCAACGAAGCTCACTGAATATACTGAGGCTAGAATTGCTGCAAGAAGTTGGAGAAGTAAAGCTAAGGAGCAAACAGGGGCAATGTGAGGCAGAAGAGAAATAAAAAGGCAGGGCTGAAAGCAAGCAAGCAAAAAAGAGTTTGTTAAAATCAAGGGGCAGAGAAACCAAATGTGCACTGCTTAAGCTTCCTTAGAGATAGCCTGGTCACTCATCCCGAGCAGATGTTCCCTGTGCTTCAGTTCCTCAGGCTGTTTTCTCCTTGGTGCCACTGCTCCTCTTTCTTGCTCAGAGCAGGCTGAGGCTTTCTCATTTGTAGGTTTCCACTCAGTATGTTTGATTTTCCTTTCCTGTCTAATTTTCCTTAATTCTGTATTATGCAAAAATTTTCACTTTTGGCTGCTTTGTATCTATTGAATTCCAAGGGGAGAAATCAATTTTTTTTTCTAATCAACAACGCATATAACAGTGAAATACCCTACTAACTGTAAATATCTTCACACTGGCACTCTAGTAAGTGTGTATAAACTCCTAGGATTTCCGTTGCTGTGGAGGTAGGGAACTTACCTTGATTTTTGTGTTACTGAAAGATAGAAAGTCACCAAAAATATGCATTTTCAAGAAAATTTTTTTATTTTAGAGAGCCAGACATTTTTCATGCCTTGCATAGCCCTGAATCTATGCTGAGCATTTGCTCCAGAGACAGAACCTAAAATAATACAGCCATAGAAAGGATACTGCATGAATCTGAAATCTCTGCCTGCTCCAAATTTCAGCTATTGGTTTTGCACAAAGGAAATAGTTTCTTGTTTGTCAGATGTAAAATAAAGCTTTCGGTGTCACACACATGTAGAGTTAATATTTTTTTAAAATTTGTAGGCAGATTATTTCTAATTTCCAGTAAATTACATGGCTTTTCATAATGCTGTGTTCATAAAGGAATTTAAAATTTACACTAAAAGCAGGTTTAAACATCTTCCTTGAAGAATTAAAAAAAAATGTGCAGAATCTGAATTTTGAACTCAAGTTTATGCATATCTGTAATATTCTGCTAAATGTTTTATAATGCTTCTGTGCTCTATAGATTCATTGATATCACTTGCCTGTCAGACAATGCAGTTAATGGAAGGCAACTGTCTTATGTGTTTCATTTATTCTGCCATCTCTTTCCAAGACTGAAAGAACCCAAGCTTTCCATGTTTTCTTTTATGTCATGTTTCCCAGATCAGTGGTCATTTTTGCATCCCTTTGTTACTTTCCATTTGGTACAATTTATGGACTTTGATGCAAAAACTGAGTACAGCATTCCAGTGGAAGCCTTAATGCTTCTGAAATTCCGTCTTCTTTCTTCCTTCCTTCCCTAGTTTTGAATATGCTTTTTACTATGAATTGGCTTCATTGGAAATGAAATAAATAAGTAAATTTAGTTTGCTAAAGACGAAGAACTTTTCTCCTTGTTTAATGAAGTTTATGTGCAAAATATGAGAGCCTTTTTCATTTTTTTTCTTCACTGTGGTGTTTTTGTATTAGGATGTGTGAAATTTATCACATGGAGGTTGTAATTTTGAATCTATAGCATGATGTTACATGAGAGATAAGGTGTCCTAAGTTGCTATATGAGAAGCCTTGTCATGATTTCTCAGTCCTAGATTTTGTGCTAATAGAGAGGCAAAGCATTAATATTTAAAATACCTCATCATATCCATGGCAGGATAAATTTATGATACTTTCCGAGGACATTTTTTTCTACTGCTTTAAGAGCAAGGCCTGAAAACTAAAATTTTCGGGAGTTACAAGTAGTTGTGGTGGATGAGTGCAAATGCACAGTGGAGAAAGACTGAAATTTCTTGGAAATTCCTCTCTTACTTTTTTTCCTGTAGTGAATCAAGCAGATGCTAAGCTAAAGTTGGAAGCCAAAGTTAGCGGAAATCAGAAATCACTTGCTCAGTGTTCCATGATGTCTAAAATTCTACAGAGATAGGTGTGTATTTGTTTATATAGATAACCAAATTTAGTAGTTTTACCCCAAGGCTGTAACTGGGTCAGCTGACATTCTTTTTTCAAGTTTCTGCCCTGGATTAACTCCTCTGGATGCTCCAGAACAACAAAATGAGAAGTTTGGAACAAATGTTTCCACCTCAAAATGCTGCTTTGCCAATACCTAAACTGCACACTTGATTTTCCATATCAAAACATTTTTTTAAAGGACAAGTATAAGTTCTTGAAATGTTCCATAGTATATTTTCCAAAAATAATTTTGAGGCAGTCATCTGAAAATTTGGACTATAATTTCTTAGTTATAAATTCGATCTTCAAATCTTGGATTTAAGGTAAGATGAATGGCCTTAAAATGAAAGAGGGTGGATTTAGATTAGATTTTAGGAAGAAATTCTTTACTGTGAGGGTGATGAGGCACTGGCACAGGTTGCCCAGAGAAGCTGCGGATGCCCCATCCTTGCAAGTGTTCAAGGCCAGGCTGAATGGGGCTTTGAGCAACCTGGTCTAATGGAAAGTGTCCCTGCCAATGGCAGGAGGGTTGGGACCAGATGGTTTACGAGGTCAACCCAAGCCATTTCATGATTCTGTGAATGTTTCTCTACAAGCAATAATGATGTGCTTCCATGCTCTTACTGCTTTCTTCTTGACCCAGTATGTAAACAGAGATGTCATTACTGAGCCTTTAAAACAAGCAAAATCTCGGTCCTCTTCTGAGCAGAGAGCATGACAAATAATTATGTGAGTTTAGTGTATTGACTTTTCCATATTCAAAAACTGCCCAAATCTCATTTGATTAAGCATAAAAACCCTCTGTGAATTCCATTAGGAATATTCATGAATATGCACCTTTTCATTGTCTCCATTTGGTTTTGATAAGTCATTTTTAAATTGCATGTTAGTCTTTCCTCTTATATGAATAAAGTTTTATTCTCCAGAGACTGAAGGAATTGTATTCACAATAAGATTTTATTTAAGCATTCTCTTTTTCAATTGAACTTGGAAACTTTAATCAGCTGGTAAATTAGAGTATACTTGTTACAGCTTGCTTGTCTGAAGATCTTGCTTCCCTTACAATGCAAGATTCTTATAATCTTACTGACCAGATGGTCAGAAGAGGGGTCTCTGTTAGCAATTCAAAAAGTATTGGTTTATTTTCTTGAACTATCTCGGGTTTTTTGTCTCTTTTGAAGTTTTTGCCATTTTGACAGCATAGTCTCTGTTGTGCAGCCCTACTGACAAAGAGTTGAGAAATATGTAGCCATTGCTGATTTCTCCTATTTCAATATCATCTGATTACTTTCATGATTTAAGTTCCTCTTTTGATCCCATCTAGACATAGATTTCTCAAGTGACTATTAGAGGGAGACAAAATCCCCTTATCACTTCTCTTGTAGCTGAATTTCTATCTATGTTTTTTCAGGAGACCAATGAGACTATGTTTTGACAGAAGAATAATAAAAATAAACCTGTTATGGGTAGGTGTATAGTTCAGATTTCAATTGAAACTGGTGCATGGTGGTTTTCAATGGTTGTAGTGAGCTGCATGTGTTTTTGTTTACAGGCCTATTCAGAAGGACTCTGTGATATCTGAGGATGGTACTATGTGGTGTTTTCAGTGAGATTTCTAGGCTGATGTCAAGATAGCAGCTTACTATCACCTTCTGAATTTGCAGTCTGGTAGATTCCAGTGGCTGAGACTTTCATACTTGTAGTATAAGTGAGATAAATATATTCCATATATATACACATATTTATACACACACGCACATCTGGTTATTTAACACTATGTTCAAATGAATGCAATAGCTTAATTTTTCTTTGAAGTTACTCTGAAAAGCCTGGGTTGATTTTATGTATGTGTTTTAGCACACAGGTTTATTTCTTCAGCAAATAAAGAAGGCAAACTTAAAGACACAAGCAACAAATTTAAATGTGTGAACTGGCATTGTCCCCGGACATATAAAGATAGATAATCTCTTTGTAACTGGATAGACATTGTAGAAATGTCAAAGGCCTTGACACCACTTCCTCCTGGTTTCAGTACCTTTCTCATGAGGTTTGTCCTACACTTGGTGCTCTATTTCCCAAATCTGGAATAGTAGCATGGCTGCGGAAAAATACTTGGTTTTAACAGTGTCTATAAAACCAGTGTTGGAATTCTTGAGTGATGCTCTTGGTTTTGTTATGAATTATCTGGTTTTTAGCAAATTAGCTAGAATTTGGTCTTTCCCTTTTGTCTGATGCAAAATGAAGATAATTCAGCTTCATTTTCTTCTGAAAAAACACTGTGATATGTTCCAGAAGTAGAAAGAATTATTCCTCCATGATCTCATAACGTAATTATCTGTACTAGTTACTGTCAACTTTTTTGTTATGTTCAAATTATATGGCATATCACCTTGATAATGTGTTCAGGCTTAAGTAATCCGAGGTGCCATTTGACACATTTCTAAACTGAGAGTCTTAGAGGGGCTTTTATCATAGAGTATTATATATTTACTGTTACGTTTTAGCTTTACATTTTTACATTTGCCTTTAAGTTTCCTGAAACTTTTTAGGCTAAAATTTTGCAGGTTTATTCTCTTCCTGAGCAGTATCTGTAATGGTATGAGCATTCTGAAATTGGGCAAATAAAAGACATTTCTGCATAAGGGGGCAAGCTGGATAGGAAAGAATCCACTGTATTATTATAAATTATCGAGGATTCTTTTCAGGCAAATATTGAACAAAATTTTTTAGAATGGAAGAAACAGTCCAAATAAAAATTGCATTTCTTTGTTCCACTGTTTGCACTGATAGATTGATAACCCTTTTCAAATTGTATATTGCACATTAAGTCAGCTTTTTTGTGCAGCTGGAGAATCTCTCATCCGCACAAGCATGTGCTGCATACATCTAATGATTCTTGGTCTTTCTGGTGCTTGAGAGAGTTTAAGAAACTGATGTAACAAGTCAAGAAGAAATCACAAGATACTGGAAAAGCACTGTGGTGTCATGGGGTAAATTCTGATTTTTTAATCAAGGTCCCAGACACAATTTACCTGTATCTGATGCTATTGTGCTGAGTGATATTGGGAAGTTATTCTGTCCAATCCATAATAAAATGAAAACAGTGTGATTCATTTATCACATATGGGAATGTAAGAGGCATAATAAAGGAGGTTTTTTAAATATTCTTTGGAAATTTTCAGCTTAAAGTAAACAAATTACTGTGTTTATTTGCTGCTGGGAAGCTTGAAGAAATAGTAAGCATTGCAAAGAGAAAGACAAAGTTTCTTGCTTGTGGCCTAGATTTAATCTCACACAGAAGGCATATAGTGTGGAAAATGTTTTCTGAGAGATTTCTCTGGATGTCTAGTTATTAGAACATGAGGGATGGTATGTTTAGTGCTGATATTTTTTTGTACAAAGAAACTTGTTCACACAGAACTCAACAGTTGAAAAAGAAGCAGAGAGTAAAAAAGAAAGTGCTTCCAGTACTGATGAATGCTAAAGATAATGCCAGCAAGGATAGTTTCAGAACAAGATATGTAATAAAGGGCATTTTCTGAATCAATAGTTACTCAAGGTACTGGAAAATTACTTTCAGATGAAAGTTCAAACACACATTTACAGAGTGTTCTTTTCATGCAGTCTACAGCTTCCTCACGAGGGGAAGAGGAGGGGCAGATGCTGTTCTCTTCTCTTCTCTCCGGTGCCAGGGCCCGAGGGAACTCCATGAGGTTGTGCCGGGAAGGTTTAGGCTGGATATCAAGAAAAGGTTTATCACCCAGAGGGTGGCTGGGCACTGGTGCAGGCTCCCCAGGGGAGTGGTCACCAGAGTTCAAAAAGCTTTTGGACAATGCTGTCAGGCACGTGATGTGATTCTTGGTGTTGTCCTGTGCAGGGTCAGGAGCTGAACTTTGATGACCCTTCCAATTCGGAATATTATATGATTCTATATTGTATTAGCTTAATGTGATTATTTAGACACTTTCTAGGAAGCTGACTTCAACAAAAGGCAGTGGCAGCTCCTCAATCAACAATGTTACCTGAAAAGTAAAGATCCACTAGCATAAATTAAACAGAGGCTGTAAGGAAATTAAAAATCTGTGTGTTGCTAGGAGTCAGTGAATAACCTTACTCTTTGAGAATCCTCTTTCAAAAATGAAAGAGAATATGTGGATTTGGGTTTGTTTTATTAGTTTGGTTCTTTTTTTTGCATTGGACAAGGGAATAGAAGAAAGAAACGGAATGAAGAAAAGTGAGAGAGCATATATGGAAACTAGCCAAACAAAATCTAGTCAAGGGATTTGTACTCTGGCAGGGAAAAAAACTTTGAGCTATATGAAATATAGGAAGCCTGAAGTTTATAATTTGTAATTTATCTGAAAGGCATATAGTAATTTAAAATCCTTAAATGAAATACAGTTTAAATGTACCACGTATTGAATGTTGTTGAAGAATGTCAGTGAAAGAAGAAAGAAGAAGAGAGAGAAATTAAAAAAGAATAAAACTCGTTGCAAAGCCTTCTGTTGAAGTAGCAAGAGGCGTATCATGAGTTCATAAACAAAAAATACAGTAGTATATCTATACTAATAGACTTACATTACAGGGAAAAATACTTCCGGACTAAGGATTTTAATAATTGTATCAATATCACTTTCATTATTGAGAAAGATTTTTAAAATGGACCTACTTATGGTATATATTTATGTACTGATTAAAATACATTACTGAGTCTTGGCCGAAGACTTGGATGGCATTTCTATCCTGGTAATTCTGTTACTGCACTGGAGCTTAGAATAAGTAAGTTTAAAGAACCAGTCTGTTTCCTTTTAGAAAGGAAATAGAAATGCAGAAAGACTAAAAGAGAAATCATTCAAACCAGAGATCTTCTTTATTTAGTGCCCAGGAAAGTTCCAGCCTATCTCAGAATAGAATGGTTAGAAAGAGTGTTGACTTTATCCTCAAAATTACAGAAGTATTCAGAGCCAGACTTGCTGGCCACTGGCATTCTACAGGGTACAAAAATACAAGCTCTGAACTGATATAAAGGAAAACCCTAGATGTCAGTGGTTACTTCTGAGGGCAGTAGAAGTGTCCACATTTGAATGTGAGATCTAAGTTTATAAGATGCTGGTGAAATTCCTTGACTCACGGGAGGCCCTGGATAGGGTTAGCATACTGCAAGTTCAGCCATTAAATTATCTTGATTTTGAGATTAGAAACAGTATGGATGGTGAGATAGGTAGACCAAAAAGGGATATTAAGTATAGGAAGACATGTTTTAATATTAACTGGTGTGGTGGTTCTGGCTGGCATAGCAGAGAATATGTAATATTTGAATGAAGATTAAAAGATGGATTAAAAAAGATAAATGCTGTTTAAACAAAACAAGAACAGCAAGAAATGTGTTTGATAATAAGTTTTATTTGCAGAAAAGGCTACTTGAAGTGTTTTGTCTGAAGTCAATTGCTTATTTATTGATTACCAAAACAACAACAGAATGTGCTTAAAGCAGTACAGGATTGTTTTCAGCATGTTAAATTACCAAGAAATGTACTGACTGATTTGTCTCTGGGAGTTATGTGTACAAAAAAATATTTGAGGCTGGGAAGTACCAACAATGATAACAATATCCAGATGAAGATCTGCAGGAAAGGCAATGATATAAAGCATTATTTGAAAAGGAAGGATTTGAAGAATGTGAAATGAAGAAAACTCTCCCCCTTGCACGGTATGTGAATACCAATCCTGGTAGGGATTCTGCAGGCAGGTAGTTTTAATAAAAACCGTGTAAATTCAAACACAGGTAAGAGACTGATTCTCCGTAATTTGAATTAGAATAAAAATGATGCATGTGACTGAAACTTAAATAATTTGAAAGAATTAAGGAAAATTATATCTGAAATACTAAAGCCTAGACAAAAGCTGAAAAAAATTGGCAGCTTCTCTGTGGTCTGTTAATGGTGGAAATAACTGGTTTTCCATGCTCCATCTGCTTTTGAACCCAAAATATCTTCAAGTGCTAACAGTCATGTTATGTGCCATGAGAGGCTCAGGGCGTGCTTAATGCTGTAGCACTGGGCACCCCAAAAATTCTGGCATTGTGGCTTTGCCTCCTTCTCCCCCAAATTTTAAGCTAATTGTGGTATGTGTAGAATTAATGGGAAATCTGGTTTCATTCCATGTTCAGCCTGATGGCTTTCAAACCTTTATCTCCCAGTATGCTCAAATCAGTAGATTTACCAGCTTTTTTTGTCGCAAGGACTAGGAAGATATTTGCCACTTTTCCTATTGCATCGGGTTACCATGTAGAAAGAATAGGTGGTATATGGAACAGAAGGAAAAAGCAAACAGAAAGAGTGAAAACATTACTTAGTGGAGAGATCACATGCTGAGAAGCAAGTCCTGGAGAGCTTGGAGTCTGGTACAAAGACAGTGCATTTTAATTGAAATGGTGGTTTTATTAAAGATTAAGTCCAAGCACTCGCCAAACAAACAAGACCAGCCCAGTGGTAGTCTGCAAATCCCGCTTTAATCTTTGTTTTGTCTCAGTTTGACTAACACTTCTCTTCCTGATCTGTTCAATTTCTTCTCAGCATTTTGGTTGTCAAAATACAGAGATGACAAATGACTTCTTTGCAGAAAGCCGGCAGAAAATCTGTGTACGGCTGATGCATCGCGCAACGTGTGCGAACCATGGAGAATGTTAATGGCTCTGTCACCCTCTCAGTTGGGAAAACACTTGTCAGAGGTAACTCCTTTTCACAGAGATGAAACATTGGCTTAAAACCACCACTAATCGACTTATATTTTTACTTATTGTACTCTTGTATACGCTTTTTAGATAAAGTTGTAAGAGCCAAAATTTAGACAATAATGTGAGAATAAAGGGTATTTTTAATCAAGTGTAAAGCAGTATGAAAATATAGGACAAAATCACACATAGCTTAATGAAGTTGCCCATGTATAAAAAAAAATCCATTTAATTCTCCATATTCAGTGTAAACTTTGCTTTCATAAAATAAGAACATCTTCCATGACATTATTAACTGGTGGTGTTGATAGTCCTAATTTTACTAAGCTTCCCCAAGTCCTGCTGGCCTTCATGTAGCAATGGATTTCTAGACTGATTTTTCTGTTTAGTTGTGATCCAAAAACTGTTTCAAGTTAGGGCAATAAATAAGATGATTTTCAAGTAAATCAATAAACAGCCTTGGTTAATATGCAGCAACTCTTAGATCAAAATTCCTATAAATTAAATTCTCTGCATCTGATGAAGTACACAATTGAAGAAAGAAGCTGAACACAAAAGTTTTTATATTTTCTGAACTGCTAGTAATTTCTTATACGTTCCCTCAATCCCTGTGTTCTTCTTTTGCTCGTGTTAGCATAGCTTACCATCCAGTCATATTTAAAAAGTTGTTGATGTAAGGTTAAAAACTTGTAGTAATGCAATACATATTATTAACAACCTTAAAAAACTGTGATTACGATTTCAAATTAATGAATTTTTAAACTTTTCCTTGGCCACGTTGCCAAACCCACAATTTGTGATCTCCATTAATTGCATCTCATCATGAGAGTGTAAGAATGAAAATTTGTTGAATATTGTTGAGTGATTATTTTTAAACCAGAATCTCCCTGAATTGCTCGAGTATTAGGATAAGACAGTGTGGGTTTAAGCATTATTGCCTGTAAATATTTAAATACAGAGAATTTTGTGTGAAGAATACTACTTCAGGGATTGTGCACTTAGAGATTGTGCATTTAGAATCTATAATGTCTACTATGGCAGCAAGATAAAAACACAAGGAGTCAGAGTAAAGATAAGATGGGGTAACCTATCCAGGAGATTGTTTTGCCCTTTAGCCAAAATCAATATCTAGGGAAAAAAGCTAGAACAAGGCAGCATGTAGTGAAACTCCTACCCTCCACTGATTCACAATTCAGGGTCTTCCTGGGCCAGAGGCATTTTTTTATCTGTTTTTGCAGTGATAAGGCTGTCCTCGGGCCTTCCAGGACCAGAGTTCACTGGCAGAGAGGAGCATTTCCCACAACTAAAGCAGATGGAATTATGAAGCACTTCAGCAAAATGGAGATACACAAGTGTTTGGGACAACGTGGGATACATAGGAGGGTGGTAAGGGAGCTGCACAGTGGTGTCGTGAGGCTGTTCTCTATCATATTAGAAAGATTAAGGAAAGTGTGTGAGTTTAGTGACTGAAAAAGGCAAATACTGCACCCACGCGAGAGGGCCATGATCTGTGGAGGTGCACGTTGGACTCAGTACCTGGAAAATTATAGAAAAATATCTTCCTGAAAGCTGTTTTGAGGCACATGAAGGACAAGTTGACAACTGGGAACAATCTGCATAGATTTACCCTCATCGTGCCTGATCGGTCTGATTGCCTTAATATCACCAATAAATTTTGTGTTCTTACTGTCCACCCCTTCTCCTGCTCATTTAGGGAAAGGCTGTGGTGGTGCTGGGACAGACTGCAGCAAGATTTCACATATGGTGCCACTCCATCTATCAACTGGCCATTCTTGCTGATGTCTCTCTTATGCTTTTCAATCAGCAGTGTGCAGGTATGAAGAACTTGCCTCCCTTGCCACAGTGGTTTAGTGTTTTAAAGAACTTTGGATGAGGGTTGTAATTT
The DNA here is from genome assembly GCA_014706295.1 of Lycocorax pyrrhopterus obiensis. Classification (NCBI taxonomy): domain Eukaryota; kingdom Metazoa; phylum Chordata; class Aves; order Passeriformes; family Paradisaeidae; genus Lycocorax; species Lycocorax pyrrhopterus. Next base: position 55,677,177 of record JACSVZ010000015.1, on the reverse strand, counting down.
ACAAACATTTAGAAAATACAAGATCACCTTGATCTTCCCTAAGTTCTCATCCTTTTTTTTTCAAAGAACTCCCAATAGATTTCTGAGGCTTAACTTCACAACAGCCATCCTTCCTTTTACTGCAAGATACCATATTTATCACATAGTATTTATTCACCTACCCACAGATTCTGTTCTTGAGAACAGAAGTGATAGAGATACAAGGCACAGTATTTTATACTTCGCTTGGATATTTTTTTAAATGTCCCTTGGATATTTTTTAAATAGTCCATATCCACTGGCTACCACCTAGTTCTGTTGAGGCGAGGAGCTTTTGAGAGACCTCTGTATACCAGAGTTCAGTCATGTTCCTCTGTGCGTGAGCACAGTCAGTTCCTGGTCATTCACTGCTATCAATTTTATCTATAGGTTCCATAATTTCATCTGCTGACACTTCCTTTCATTGAGGCTCTTGAGCCACTTTCCATGCCAGTTCTATTTTAGGATGAATGAAGCCTGCTCATCCTGCTAAGGTATGTCCTGATTTTGGTGTATTCTGAGAAAATTGAAATGCATATGCCAGGGAAGAAAAAGGAAGAATGCAAATTGCTGCAAAATCTGCATGGATGATGAATTTTCAACGCATTTTTTATTAACCATAATCCTTTATTAGACCTCACAGAGGTGTAAACTATACATACAAATACATTAGAAAGATACCCTCTTAACAGTAATGCTTCACATTTTGGACCTGATACCAAGAGGGTTGCAAACATTTCGGTACATTCTACAAACCAAAGGGTGCATTAGCCTTTATGTATACAGAGTGACAAAGCCCTTTACTGAAATCAAAGTAGATAAAAGTGAAAATCAGTCAACTACCTCTTCCAACTTTTACCTACCATAAATGCATATAAAAGCCTTTAAAAGCATGAATACACTATTATTTATGGAGCAAAGTTTACTGTTCTAGACAGCTCATAGAGAGAGGGGAAGAGAATGGTCGAGATGGCATTACATGAACTGCAAACTAGCAAAACTTCTTGAATTTTTTTTGTATTTGTACATATCAAGAGCTCCATTTTTTTGATTTATTGGTTGTTACTAGAAAAGCTTATAAGAGCTAAATGGGGAGAATAGCGCAACAAAGACATTGTTGAGGTATTTGGGGGATTCTGCAACACAATGATGTTACATACACAGTATGAAATATTATTTGTCATCAAGTAGTGACATTGTATTATGAGTAAGCACAAGAAAATAAAAAAGAAAGAATAAATCCAGTTAGAACTCTAATAGATATTTAAATGGTTTCTAGTAAATGAACACTTAACACTTGTCACTGTTTGGTTATAATGACTTGAAATGTTAATAGTAGGATTATTCAGTAGTGAAATCAGAAATTCATGTATCCACATTCATGCTTTGCATCATGGAAACCCCAGTTTTAGTCAGGATACCAACTGAGGTCCAACACTGAAGAAAGGGAGGACAGTTACTCCTCATGGAAAGGCTGTCCTGAAAACCAAGTGCTATTAATCTCTTCATTTAGCATTCTGGGTGGCTTTGCAGTAATTTGGGAGAAAAGAAAGCTTATACACGATTTGATTATCAGCAGCAGGTGGTGCTGCTTCTTCTACTTTCATTTTGTTTCCTAAGTCTTGATAAACATGTTTAGTATTCAACCCAAAGACTCCAAGGATTAAGAAACTGTGAAACAGAACCATCACATTCTGATAAAAGCAACGTGAGGTGTCAGACTACAGCTGAAGCTGTTCAGAACATTATGAAGTACCAGTGTACTTTCAGTGGAGTGTTTTATGACTCATGTCTGATGAGACTTAGTTTAATCAGGCAACTATTATCATTATACACTTTTGACAATTATTTTTTCACCTTGCACAGGATTTCTATAGAATTCTGTTGGTAATAAATGAAAAGATATGATTTATATACTGTATTATGCACTGTCACTTGCATGTGCTTTATTATATCCAAACTTGTGTCTAAGTGGAAATAATGAAGAGAACCGTAATTCTTATGCAGTATTTGTATCAAGTTCATTTGAAATTCTAATGTAAAAAAATTAGGATAGAATTCATCACCATGCACAAAATAAGGACATTTTACCTCTTTATTGATAATGCTTTAGTCTGTTGGTTTTGGATCCTTTGTCTTTGATCATTGTTAAAGTGAGGGTTTTTTTCACACCATAAGTCAGGTTAATGCCAGTAACTAGGAAGAGTGGAACATTCATTTGATTTTTAAATTTATGAAGTTAAATATCTCACTACAAAATATGAGTTTCATTTAATCAGTTGTATATATAATCTGGCTAAACCTTTTTCTTTAAAATTAAGTACATGAAGCATGATCCTATTTGTCGTGATAGAGTCCTTTTTGTTCTGCAGGTATTTTGTTGCTGCTTTAGAGGAATGAAATTATACTAATGAATGGAAAATAGAATAAAATGCAATGCCTTTGATTTAATTAAAGAATGGTGGGAAAAGTTTTCTTTCAACTGTATTTGTTTTGTTTCTTAAGAACCTCAATAAAGTGTGAATATGTAGATATTTTAGGTGGGTGTATGTTAAATACTTGTGGGAAAGAATGTTTAGCAGCAGAAGTATCACACTGGTGCTTTTCATGACTTTTGTGAGCCAAGCTGGCAAAATAAAAAGTTACTGAAGAACAAAAAAAAATCAAGAATTATTATAAATAATTTTGGATATAGGAATTTGCTAAGCCTTTTCCCCTTCTGATATAGTTAAGTGTGCTGTAGAGAGGGTTGAATTATTCTTACAAAAAACATAAATGAAAAATTAATTGTTGAGGTGATGACAGAGATTTTCATTCTGCTCTGTTTATATTACCCAAAATTCTTATTTGAAGAGATGCTTACACTTAAAAATATCACACTTAATAGAAATTTTATGGAGAAAAATGAAACAAAAGATAAAATTTTAATAAAGGTTTTCATAATATGGCCCTCAGAGTTAGTATTTTATATCTGTATCTAAACAGATAAATATATTTGCCTGATGACAATGAAGAGGTGTCTTATGGTTTGAATATCTGGTCGTTTCTTTAGGTATGAAAAACAAAGACAGGATCTAAATTGTGACATCAATATTATACAATGTTCTTCTAAAATTAGATTCCAGTTGGATTACTGAATATAATCCATAAGACTTGAAGAGAAAAAAGCAAGCATTTCAAATTTTACTTGACAGGAAAAAGAAAAGCATAATATACACGTGCACACACACATGCACATAGACATGCACACACTGTAACTTTGCCTATATATACACATATATCCATACATGTGTCTATATATATGTGTATATATACACACATACACCCTTTATGCAACTAGTATAAGGTTTCCTAAGGTAAGCATCAGGGAGATCCTTCTCATTTTGGTCTCTGCTACAATGATATCTCTATGCTGTGTGAAATGTAATCAAATTTCAGGCATTCCCATAACACCCTTGGGGTAAAAAAGGGGAGATTTCTATATATCAGATACTGTGTGTTTGGGCATTTATAGTCCAGTAGAATATTTCAATGCTGCCAGAAGCAAAATGTTTAGTGTAGGAGTAGAATGGGTAAAAACTCTGTGTTAAAATCTTTTTTTCCTTCTTTCAAGACAAATTTAATCTAGTTGCTTTACTGAATGCTACTTCCACACATGAATTGGATAATTAGTAATCTCATTAAAAAAAATTCTTTATTTTATGCAGATTGTACCCAAGAGAAAAAAAAAAATCACTCGAAAGCCTCATCTCCTCGTCCTTACCCCTTGCCCCCGGAATCAAAACAAAGTGAATCAAAGCAAAACAACCCTCCCAAACAAACAGACAAACAACAAAATTATGTTGCAATAGTGTTTTAACTAGGTTTGCTGGGCGGAGCAAGAGGGAGGAACAAACTTTGGTTTTGATTAGAAATTGGGTGTTTGGAAGACTTATTTCCACTGACCAGTATCCTAAAAAGAGGGACCAGTATAAGCAGACCCCCCCAAATAAATTATTACTATTCCTTTTCAGACTAAAAATAAAACATTTTAAATATATTGATTATACCTTCATTAGAACAACATAAGTATTCTATCTGGCCTATAGGTTCCAAGAATCTCTTTTTGGGCTTAACTTAGCATAATTTCAAAACAAAAAAATGAAATGTGAAATTTTGCACATAAGGATGTTCATAGTGACCACATAAAGTAATAAAAAAAAATTCACAGACTGTTAGCCATATATTTCAACTTTTTCTCACAATTTGGAACTGGTGAGAATTAAAAAAACCATCAATTCCCTTTTAGGAATATTTCTTTTCATTCCTTGTTAAATTCAGATGTGCTTGCATCTTTTGAGGGTTTTACGAACATTAAGTTTTGGATTATGTGCCATGAGTGAAAAAGTAATCAGGTAAAACTAAAAATGTGTGCTCAGTGAAAATTTTGATCATACCATGCCACTGACCAAGCCAAACTCTACACTGATTTCAGACTAGAGTGTGGCTTAAAAATCTCTGCTGTGATATAGGACTCACATAATCTGAAAGGCTTTCAGTCATATCCATTGTTACCTGACTTCTAACACTTTTCTTCATCTGAATTTCTGACTTGGAGTAAAGGTTCAGAATTTCATTTAAAGTCCATGAAGTTTTGTGGCATTTTGACTCTTATTCCTGCCCCATCTGCATCGATATAAGATTACTTTGCTGTTTTCTGAGTGACAAAAAGTTGAAAAGTTATGGCTAGTTTTATTTCTATTTTAATAACCATACCTATGTAATTGTCATTTTCATACATTAAAAAAATATTTATGCTTTCTTTAATATTTTAGTCAAGTACTTTCTTAAACAAAACAATAGCACCACTTTGGCATTGTTGGCCAAATCAGTAACAGGTAAAGCAAATATGCAAATACACTTTTCTGATCTTGTCACGTCACGTACTTGCTTGTTGAATGGAGAGCCAAGAAGACACAGTGCTCGGCCTAAAGTCTTCATTAGTCAGCTTTAACCATTGATACAGAGAGAACAAGGAGCTCACGGGGCAGCTGAGCGTGGCTCCTGGTTGTGTATGGAATTCACTTCTGTACAGAGAGCCTACCACTAATTCACCCTCTAATCTTACCAAAGGAATCGACACTGTAATCTGCCTTGGGAAGAAAGGAGGCCTATTTTAATGTATCTACCAGGACAGTATCCCAGGGTTTGATTTTTCTTGTCTCTCTTGGCTGAATGGTGCAAATGAGCTCATACAAGTCTTTCACAGAAATGGAAGAGTGGGTTTATAACCACATTTTGAGCAGAATAAAGAATTTATTGATTTTCCATTTAAACTCTTAATGACTAATTATGTTTACTATGGAGATGAGATTTAAATTTTGCTACCTTGCTGAAAGAGAGGTACTAACTTCAGTGGGTTTAGATCTGCAGTGCTTTTTGGACTGACTGAAAATGAAGCTTAATTAACTTTTTTACTTATGCATTTCAGTGATATTCTGTGTAATAATTGGAATTTTAAGTCTATTCTAGAAAGCAAAAATCTGTGATCTCTGTCATGTGACTTACACAATAGGGGAGGATGGGAAATGGGCTTTTCTTTACCATTTAAGTGGTTTATGAGAATCACTGGAATCCAGTGGGAGCCCTGTTCCTAAATATCTGGAGTGCTTTTAAAAATCCAGCTGAACCTTTCAATTTCTCTAATTAGAAGTTTTTCAAAACCGACTGCTTTGTACTTTCGGGAGGGAGATGCTTTGGCCCGTGCTTCAGCTTCTTTAAGTAGGGGACTTATTGAGATTATTAAGCTAATGCAGCCCTTTATCTTTCACACTAACTGGTTTATCATGTACTCCTTGCCCTATTACTGGAGATTTCTTATGCCTTTGTGGGGCTGGAGCTACTTTCCGTGTTTTGATACTATTTATTCTCTAGTAAAGCAAAGTGTTGCCTTTGAAGTTTGCAGCTATTCATTATTTTAGTTGCTTTCAAGAATTGTTTTAATTTGTTTAGACAGTTGTCAAATTGTGATAAATATTGCTGTCTCCGAGTGACATTTTCTCATTATGGTTTCTCAACAGGCGAAATATGGTGGCATGAATGCGAGTGTGTGAATCCCAAGATAAGACCAAAAATTTGAATTATTTTACAGGAATTAATGCAAAATGATGTATAGTTATTCAGTTAAGTTAACAGTGCATCAGTAAAAAAGTTATCTACAAAGAAACTTGCTGCCACCGATATTTGCAAATTGCTTTTTACACTCACACCTTTCTTCCTTCTTCCCCTTAGAACTTCAGAAGAGATAGGGGACAGAAAGGATCATGGGACATGAAATGGAAATATGTATTATGTCTGTGACATCAAAATAATGGCTTATTCTTAGATTGCGTTTCAGAATTCTTATAGCCATTAAAGTCCTTCCCTCTCCATCCCCCCTGCCAAAAAAAGGCCTATAGGAGCTGTGACAGATATCAGAATTGCTAACTCCGTTTATTGGTTTGGTGGTAAATAATTTAGGTTAGTTTCCACATCTGTTTCTCTTTACTTTCTTCCTTTTTCAACATAACTACCTCAGTCAGTGAGAGCTGTGACATATTCTTTTTATTCATTTACTGTTCTAGTTTTACATTGCTATGGCAGCTTATTGTGCATATAGACATCCATCTCACAGAAAGCAGAGGGTTTAAAGAGTTCCATAGGAATACATTGCACTTGTTAAAAATACAAACCGCAAATTTTCTATGGGAGTAAAAAAGGAACTACAATAATTTGTTAGACTTTTATGACCTTTCCTTCTTGTTTCACAAGGGACTATTGAGGAGTTGTACATAGGCAGTCTGGAGAGAACTTTCTCTTGTGTTAAAGTCAATAGTTATCGACTCCCTTGGTTGCAGTAGAAAGTGAGGCAGATTTGAGCTGCCCTCAAAAGGAGATACTTCCTTCATAGATCGAATCTACCGTCTCCCTAACTGCTCCCTTCATACTCTATTCTCCAGTCCCCCTTTGGAGCTGACCAAGAGGTGCTTCATGCCTTGCCTGAGCTTACCACATGCAGCATGGCGAGGGGAAGAAGTTGAATGGGACGGCATTGGAGTTCTTGGACAGGGTGGAACAGTGCATTCTCCTCTGCCTTCCCTTCTCTCACAGATGAGTTTAATGCTCACCTTGGGACACTGTTGGCTGCTTATTCCCCTTCACTGCATGGCCAGCCTACACTGAGCTGATTTACAAAAATTCAGCAGAGGACACGGTGTCATTCAAGGTAGAACCAGTGCAGGGCCTATCAAAGTTATGTAGCAGAGGTTATCTGGGCATCTCTGTCTCCCACAAGAACGCGTGAATGGCAGTTGTAAGTAAGGGAGTAAGGAAGTTACGGTTAATCTCTCCTCGAGGACTCATTCTACACTAGTAATTTGGTGATTCGTTTAGCTTTTCTGATTTACAGAGAGATGCAGCAGCCCAACTAACAGTCAGGTAAGCTACATCTGATTGTGGGAAGAATTGAAATGGAGGGGAACCTGAGTACCCCTTTGTGATTGAATAGAATGCTGATATTTCAGGAGAATTTAGGTCCTGGTGTGCTACCCTTTGAAGCCACTTGAGGGCTGTTTTTCAAATTGTCTTCTCTGGTCCTAGACATCTGTGAGTTTGCGTTCCACATAATCGGATGTCTAAACACCACCCTTCAGGTATCTGAAAGGAAACAAGTATCTGAATTTTCTTCTGAAGATGGTAAAGTTAATTTCATGTTGAAATCTGAAGCCATTTTAGTTGATTTAAGCTGAATATTTTTGAAAGTATTTTGTTATTTAATCTTTGGCTTGGTCTTTCCATATTTGCTTTTACCTATTACTGTTTTGGCCAGACCCTTTCATGTAACAAACTATAAAATAGCACCGTTGTACTATAAAACAGAGATTTTTACATACTGTTTGATATATGTGTATTATTGATATGCTAAATTTTACATACGGCATTATATGGAGGAAGAAAGAAGTTACCTATACTGTTGCAAAATAATTACCTGGAAGAATCATTACTGGTTTGAGAGCCTATGTATGCTTTAACTGCTTTTAAAAATCTTTTGTCTCACAAATTGCAAAAAAAAAAAAAATGCATGTTTGCAAGAGAAGGAAGAATAAAACTGTCTTAAAACAAATGCATCTATAACCCATATTTCGTCGAAATGCCACAGATGGAATTAATGGATGTTTAAAACGGTATATGTTACCTTACTGCTGCTGTTACTGGGAATGTCAAACTGTGCAAATATGAAGGGGTAGACAAACAATGTTTTCAGACACTGTAAAACAAACAGCCTGTTGCTTGTAAAGAAGTGCAAATAAAAAAACCACCACTTAGACAAGGCTGATGAATGACTCCAGCAGCCAGTGTTCGTAGGTTAATTTAGTGCAATTGGATCCATCAAAGGCCCATAAATTTGTAGGCTTTTGAGGGGCACAGGACTTTAAGAGTTTTCGTGCAGGACATTTAAAATAGGTTAACAAACCGCGTATATCAACCACAGAATTTTTTAGCTCTGGGCTGCTTAAAATGTTCTGTTCTCTAAAGACTTAATATTGGAATGTTTAGTTGCATTGTTCACTGGGAGAATGCCCATTGGTTGAAATTGCATCAAGCTTTTTAAAACAAAGGTTTTTTTAAGTCTTCCAATGTTTAACAAATAATTTATTTACAGCAAAGTATCCTGCAGATGGCACATTCATTCTTCATTCTTGTGGATGGCATGTTCTTACATTCTGTAGTTTCTGTTTCCTGTGTTCCCTCTACTTGTGTTCTTCAAATGCACTTCCTGAAAGTTTAGAAAGAAAAATTTATTACAGGTATGTTTAAATACATTTTATGATCACAAAACTTATAATAGTGGAAAAACAGTTCTCCAGAGTGCTGAAACTGTTAGACAATTGTATTTTAATCAGTAATTCAGTTATCTACAGAGAACTTAACTATACAGAACTTCTGTACCCAAAATTCCCTGTTCTCCTAGATGTAAACACTTTGACTGTCGTCATTCTTGATTTTGGCAGAGGAGACATCTGCACACTGGAATCTGGATGGGCTTAGGGATATGGTAGGTACCAAAGATTTCCTGTCTTTCCCAAAGACATTTGCAAAAGCAGGATGTGTAGGGGCCAGGGAACTTACAGCTTTAGAGTTGTAACTGCAGGATTTGTGGAATCACTTGGGCTTTGGTACCAGGTGTTTTCAAAATTTCTCTGCTAACTACATATGGCATCAATGGCATATTGGATGTGTTGGATTTCATTGGATTAGGCCTTGAGGAGGAAAAAAATTGTGGGTTTGCTGTGGGAGCTGCAGCCATATAATTTGTATTTTCAAAGCAGATAAGGTGATGTGCTAGGCAAATCAAGAGAACTTTGGAATGAATAATGCCCTCAGTTGCCTGTCATTCCAGGGGCAGGCCAGTCTTCAGCAGCAGTGATGGGGGTGGTATATACCTTTCAATTTGAATTCCTTGCTTACCACACTAGTAAATATTAGCCAGGCTCAAGACTCTGCATATTCTGTATCAGACTAAAGGCAGAATTGTATCTATAACCCTCATGTTTGTAATCCTCCATGTTTATAATCCTCATCAGAAGTCAAATTCTTAGTTAAGGGAAATTATAGGGTTTTTTTCAAGAAAAGCCAAAAATTATAAAAAAGAAAATCTCTGTGACAGATGAAGCCTTGTGTATACAGCTCTACCACTGCATTAGTTGTTATTTAAGCCCTAAAATTCAAAAAGTAGTAACATTTTCTTGCTTTTCTAATGGACAGAAATGGAAGCCAGTTTGATGCATTAGCTTTGCGGGGTTTTTTAGTGATTTCCCATAGAAGACACTATTCTATATATAACCTTTCAATTTCCCTTCAGTATCTATTAAATATAAAATAAATCAGAAACTTTCAAAGGATCACAAAACTATAGCTCACATAGAGCTTATTAATTTTCACTGGATTTGAATTGGCTTCCCATGGATATGAGTGGAAGTATTATTTTAAGCATATACAACAAAAATTAGGCAGTACTAGTAATTGTTAAATTAATTATACCACCACCACCAAGTATAAAACATTGAGCCAAACTAGGATTTATCATCACTGACAAGCCAAAGTTGTTAACAGCAAAATAGTCATAATGAAGAAAAGTTTTTATTAGGAATCTGCCATTATAGACGAGATTAATCATCTAGTCACTATTCCTGTGAGCAGTTCAGAAGGATACTGGCTTCTTCTCATCCAGTTTTGCTAATATTGCTGTAGAATAGCATCAATCAAATACAGAATCAGAAATGTCAACAGAACTCTGCTTATCCTGAAATTAAAATATGTATTTTGCTTTTCATTGACTGTTTCTCTTCCAGCTTTACCTTTGCTGTCTTTACTTCTTCCTGAGTTATACCTCGGTTTTCACCCTGAAGAGCTCATTCTGGGTAAACCCTTAAATCTTCACTGATTTTCATTAAAATCATCATTGCAGCATTTCACAGGAGTCTGCCAACACTAAGGATCCTGCCTTATTCTACAAATGCTTATATTGGTTACAGTGAGCTAAGAAAACAGGAATTTCTTTACTCATCAGCCCAGTTTTTTTTTTTCTACACAGCAACAAAACAAAATATTCTCTTCAGTGCTGACCCTAGGTGCTCCTCCTTGAAGAGAGTTTACCAGCCTATAGGAAAAGCTATATGCTACATTTTATTTGCCAAAAGTCATATATTCTTAAGGACTACAAACTCTTGATCTATAAAATGGACAGTGAGAGCCTTATAATGAAACAAGAGCCATTTTGCATTGCAATGACTTTCAAAGTATATTTAGATTGAAAATTAACTGCTTGTTCCCCAAATGAAAATATAAATTCTCTCCACTACTGTTGTTGTCTGACTTTAAAAGGGATTTATCACCCAAATAAAGCAGATACTAAGATGCAGGATGGTTTCACTCGCAGCTTTTAATACTGACATGTAGGTGGAAAAAGAGCTGTCGTGCTACAGACCAGCTTTGAAATTGAGAGAAGATGGCTGGTTGTTTTTAGAACACTTCCTTCTCCAGACTCAGCATTCTGATGAATAACTACCAATAAGTGTACTGGTAGTAGCATGCATGCCAGAAAGTGCTTTGACCCCCATAACACATCTTTTTCAAGTGTGCATTGCTGAGACCACTGGGGGAAAAAACCCTAAAGCAAAAAACCAGGCGTGAATGCCTGAATTAGGTCCTCAGACCTGCATTTGTACTGGTGTAGTAAAGTTTGGTTGATTTCTCAAGTCTTTGAGAAGAAGGTAACTTGAAAGAAAATTGCTCTAAGCTGATATTCAGACCCAGACAAAGACAATCATAATTTTAAGATGAGAGATGCAAAATGTGAGCTATGTATAAGTCAGCTCAAGAACAGGAAAGCAGACTTGTAGCCCATCACCTTCAGCATGGATCTTTGGAGATAAGGCATCATTAACAGCAGGATAACATCTACCTTGGTGATGGTAATGGTCATTTGGCTGAGCTGGCAGGGTATTGGGAAGCATGCAGCAGCATTCTTATCCTATTACAGCAGACATTCAAACCTCATCTTGGCATTAAAAGTTCTCTTGCTTTACTGGTAATAAATGAAAATTCTAATGTTTGTAGTAACAGGCATGATACTTTAGCTATGAACTCTCTGGGGTCTCTTTGAAAGCTTTCTAGTTCTGTGGGCAGTGTGATCACTGACATAAAAACAGGGCTGCAAAGTAAGCGGCAGGAGAAAATAATTCTCTGAAAAGGCCAAGTCCTTCTATCTGTTACACCTAAAAGTTCATCCATTGGCTTGGTAATGTGGCGTGGCTTCAACAGAAATTAAAAGTGGTGCCATAGTGCATATTTTGGCCTGCAAATGTATCTGAGTTGATACTGAGCCAATCACAAAAGAATCTGCCAGTCTTAGAAAAATTAATGAGAAATAATGCAATACTTTTTCTGTTTTCTTAATGGCATTTTCTTAAACTAAAAATACTAATATCTTTTCCCTTTCTCTCTTAGTCCCACTCAGTGTTATTTAAATTTTGAAGATCAGAAAAAATCTGAAAAGCATTTTTGAGAGAATCCACTTCCTAATCATACTTTGTTGGTATGTATATTTATGCGTATTTTTCACAAATGAATCCTAAAGAAGAATAAGGACTGAAAATCTGACAAAGAGCAAAATTATAGCTAGATATGCACCTCTTTTGCCATTTTGCTCAGGTTGCAAGGGGATGGCACTATGCTCATGAACAAGTTCAAGTTGTGCCAGGGGTGGTTTAGATTGGATGGTAGGAAAACGTTTTTCACAGAAGACATTGTCAAGCACTGAAACAGGCTGCCTAAGGAGGTTGTGGAGTCATTACCCCTGGAGTTATTTAAAATGTGTGTAGATGTGGCACTTATGGACAGGGTTTACTGGTGGACTTGGCAGTGCTGCGTTAATGGCTGAACTCAATGTTCTTAGAGTTCTTTTCCTGCCTAAATGGTTGTATGATTCTTTTTTTACTGGATTTTAAAGTCAGCCTTTCCAGCCTTCACATTGAGTAGTAATTTTCAAGGTACCTTGAAAACTGATAAGAATTTTGACCTTGTTTCTGTGACACTGCTCCATTTGAAAAGGTCACAGTTTTGTCTCATGTGTACAGTTGTGGAAATTGCTCAGTTGTTTCCTTTGGTAGGGCAGTTGTTTGTCAAAGGTGCTACTCAATAGTTTTCCAAATTGCTGTTAAAATTTAGTTCACTTCAGGATAATTGACTAAACTTTTAGCATTTTTCAGAAGAGAAAGAAACAAATGAAAGAAAAGCTAGATGGTACAGTGACAATGAAGACAGGACTTTTAACTCTTCTTCTTGCTCTTGTTTTGCACTTTAAAACTCTAAATATAGTGTAAAACTAGGAGAAACCATTGCTTTGCTTTCCAGCAGAAATACTGAAACTGTAAAGAAGAGAAGATCCTTACTTCATTGGACTAAGATCTTCTACCAAATTGTGCCTAGCAGGAACAATCTGCCCAAGGAACTGGGGAAATAGACCGCTTAAGCACTAGAAACTCTCTACAAACTAACAAAAACCTAAATACTGGATTTGTCATTTAAAATTTTAAAAGATTATGAGGAAATGCTAAACAAAGACTCTATCAGATGTATGAAATACATAAGAAACTGATTCTCTATGGAATCTGAGAGGAACTGTACAACATCTTATATATTGTATCTAGTCCTACCTTACATCTTAGATCCAAATAAGAAAATTTTGAAGAGGTCATATATATATTATAATAGGTGTATATATATATTCATTTTCTATGAATAAGATATCGATCTCATATATAACATATAATATTGAGAGAGAAACAAATTGTTTAACTGAAAATTTGAGTTAAGCATATCTATTTTTTTAGTTAAAATCAGGGGCATATCAACAGTATGAAGTAGTTAGTACATTTATCTTGGGACAGTCTGTCCAAAAAGGTTTGAACATAGCTGCCTTCCTTAATGGTGGCATGTACAACTGACTGCAAAAAGGAAAGAGAAAGAAGAAAAAATTAAATGAGAATATGTACCAGTTTTTCCTAATGAATTCACCTTCTCTTGCCTCCACAGTATTTTCCTTTTATCTATCATAAATCTGAATAATAGTTTCTCCTACCCCTTCTCTCTTTTTGTTTCCTCAATCTATTTTCTCCATCTACAGATAAAAAAGAAAATTTGTTTGTATTTCCCATCAGATTTATTATTTTATTGCCAAGTTCCTATCGAGAAGCACTTATGGTTTCTTTTATTCTGTTCAACGTGCTCCTTTTCGCGTACAGTTTCTTTGAAGGTGTTGTTTTCTTTAATATTAATTTGTTTCTAATTTCATTTTCTCTCCCATTTTCTCAAAATTCTGTCCTTTATTTGTGATGCACGTTGGTTCCTTCAGTTTTACAATATTTTACGTCTTCTCAACCTCATGACCTAATTCCCTCCCCCTTTTTTTTTTTTTTTTGTAGTGCTCTTCATTGTCCCTCTACTGCCCTTTTCACGTCTTGATTTTTTCCCTTTCTAATTTCCAGGATGATTTCTTCAGCAGCTAGGCTCTCTCAATTACTCAGTTACTTACTCCATCTATTTTTTTCCTTCTTCCAGTACCCCTCCTGAGTGCTACCTCCCCTGATGCTGCAGAAAGATACAAGGTCTTTCCTGTCTGTAAAAAACAGTGCTCTCCTGCCTATGTTTTGAACTGGGAAAAGGACAGCTGCCTAAAGATGACATCATTCCTTAGTCCTCCAAGGAAAGTGGTGTGGAGATCCATCAAAGAGCTGGCAGGTATCTTGTCTCCTTTACTCGAATGTTTTATCCATCGCCTTAGCAACGAGCATGGGAAGGAGCACACAGATTCCTGGCCAAGCCTGTTTTCTTCTTTTCCAGCAAGCCTTAGGTTTATGTGTGCCCAGATAGGAATAAACCTAAAACAGGAGTTTCTTGTCTGCAGTTGAGCTCTACTTGAAGAAGTATTCACTGGCTGCCCTGTGTGCCCTTTGAGGTCTGAAGGGTCGAGGTGATACTTCCCAGGAAGAATTATGCAGACACTGATTTTTGGAAAACTCTTGAGGAAGAGGGGAAAGGATTCCATTCTATGGATTGACTTACGGTAAAGAATGGATGCTGGAATGATTACAATAGTCCTTTTCATGAAGTTGATATTGAGGATTTTAATATACAGCGCTTGTTTCCTGACTTCCTATGAAATCTTAGGTTCCATGTCTTGTAAGCAAAAATTTTCAGATAACTGCAGGAGTGGTGCCAACATATGTGTAGGACAGACAGGGTCAACAGCAATAGAATAAATCACAGGAGACTTACAGCAGAAGACAGATAATATGTTAAACAGATGTTCAGACCTCAAACAAGAGAGACAGTTGGACATGAGCTTAATTGTAGCCTAGTCTAAGCTGGGTTTTCTGAACTATAGGCTCTGTTGATACATACATGTACAGTATATCTGGTATCAGAGGAACAAAAATCTGGATGCTCAGAACTCCACAACTATGTAAATAATACCAATCAATTTGGAAGTGCTTGGAGAACATACATATTAAACTTTAAATAGTAAAAATAGAGTATGCAATGATTGCAGTGACCATCCATTTAATTTACTTTTGATAAATAAAAAAAAGGGAAAAATAATGAAGGAAAAAAGGATTTGTTAATCTAAGTGTAAAATGAATAGCAGAATGGCTGATTTCCCTCTTGAGCACTCGCTCTACCTCTCCCTGAAAGTGGAGGGTGAGTGAAGAGATCCTGGATAGATGAGTTGTTAAACATTCAGTGTTTGTTTCTCTTTTGAAAGAAGTCGTAAGTGATATTTATGATTGGATGACGTGGGTACTTGCCACTTACTACCCTATGGCAGGATAAAACCTCATAACTACTAGCTTAGCAATTCCATGCTTTATTCAGTGTTCTAAGAGATGGGATGGAACACACCATTTCCTACTTATTTCCCACCTTGGAAACTAATTTCCAAAGTTCCACTAGATCTAGTAGGCAGAACACATCAATTATTTTCTGTTACCAGCCTTGATAGAATTTTCCTCCCCTAAAATACGTAGGGGTTTTTTGGCTGGGTTTTGTTTTTGTTGGTTTGGTTTGGTTGTTTGCTGGCCATTGTGAATTTTTCCCAGCCTGGCCTACCTTTTGTGCTTTTGGCATGTCGGTGTGGCGCTGAGCACGTACGGACCGTGCGGATTTAGGTGGCTTTATTGGAGCACAATACATCTCCAGCCTCCTCAGGTCACAACTCTGGAAGCAGCATTCATCCACTATTCCCTTGTGGTGTAAGCGTCTACTGCTGGATCCATATCCTGTGGGCTTACCTATTCAAAACATAAAGGGAAAGGTTTTATGTTAGAAAGAAAATGCAAAGATCTCAGGTCATATTTTTAAGCTGTATTATGTTAACTGAATCACCAATGACCGCTGTAGAGCCTGCCTGTGTGTATCTATTCTAAGACGCTGTTCTCAGATAGACCTTTGAAAGATATTCCTGGAAATGGACAGCTTTGATCTCTGCCTATGGGTGGTTGCTATTTAAGCATTTGAGCAAATCTACGCCTTCTTAGAAAAGTGTTATTAAAGTATTTTCTTGAACTGCCTGAGCCTCGAAAATGGAGAAGGAGGAAGCTGAAATCTGACATTCAGAAACCTTACAAAGGAAGTTTGTCATTTAGCTTTTGTATGAAAACTGATTGTTGAGCCACCTGAGGTAGCTGGTGTGTGAAAACCATAGATCATGACTGTGTTGTAGACAAATGTTTCCTAATAAAAAAGGCTACACCGAGGTACTGTGTGAAGTCAGAGTGTGTTCCAAAGGGGAAATAAATACTGTGTACCACTTCACAGGATATAACGTCTGCAAGCTCAGAAGTGGGAAGCAGGAATCAATGTAACAAAGTAACCAATGAAATAGGAAGGTTGATGGAAGAGATAAAAGCAGCAGATTTTTATATTCCATAGATTCGCACAGATAAGAAATGGGACTGACACAGCATGGCTTTCCCGTGCTTTGCATTTGCACCAGGCATCTGTGGAAACTACTTAATTGGCAAATATTTTGCATTTTTCACTCAGCTGCAGTAAAGGCCAACACTTTCATTCATACAACTCTTACACACTTACATTTTTGTCTTTTTTCCCCCTGTGGTTTATGATTTCCTTAGTAACTGCTGAATTCTCTGCTATCCTACACAGAGATTAAAGGCCCATTATTTCCTGGGATTTTTTTGTACATAACCCAGTCAGATGTGCAGTTGCCCTGTTATGACTAACTAGAAATGAAGGAATGGTAAATTCACAAAAAATAGGTAGTTTCTTACTTAATATACCTATTTTAAAATTCTGGTACAATTTGATTTCAGACAGTAAAATTCTGAAAAGATTAAGTGTTTTGTTTTGACATTTTCAGCATTAAATGTTTCCACTTACAGAATGATCCACATTGGTTAAGAACTAAAAAATATGGAAAAAAAAGACAAGCGTGCCAAGAGCCAAAAAATGAAGTAACTCAATTCAGTCAGCTCTACCAATTTCTTTTCTTGCCTTTTTTTTTTTTTTCTTTTCTCCTTCTCAGTTATATCACCGAGACCAAAAATCTGTTATTCACAGAGTTTGGCAGGAGTTTATGTTTTAAGAATTACTCAAGTTAGATAAAGGATAAGGATATCAAAAAAAGAGGAATATTCAGATTCTCTTTGGGAAATTATTGCCCCCAATGCTTATACAGCAGAGTCTAGATTGATATCCATGTGTTTTTCCTGCAGTGGTCAATTTGAAAAGACAGCACTACATTTTGCTGTTCCCTGTGATTAAAACCTGTATCCACTGATGAAGAACCCTTGAGGCCTTAGAACATCAGTAAATGAAAAGACCTCTAGTGGTGCAGTACATCTCACATTTTAGCCAGCAATTCAGCCAGCTAAGAACTAACTATCCCTATGAGCTTTGTAAACCCAGAAAGCAGGTTTTTAAAATGTCTTCTTGTTTTGTTTTTTTTCCCAGGGACTATAAATTAAACAAAAAGAAAAACATGCTTACTTAGTATATTGCAATCCACCGGGGGCCTCTATATTGTGCACTGCCTGCTAAATTATTTGTTTCATAAGACTAAACAGAACAGCAAGCCAGGAGTAGATTACAGTAATATTTTGGTTTGTCTCTGTGTGTTGTTTTATGTGTATCACTGAAAAGTATTCTAAATACTAAGATGTGGAGTTGGTTTGGTTTTTTTTTTCCCCGACTATTTTCCCTCACTGAGTTATAATCTGAAATACAAGGTTTTCCCTGGAGATTTTTCCTGAAATCTGTTAATCTGGTTGCTTTAGCCTAAACTTTTAAAATTTAGCACTCATGATAAAGTGTGGAGTGTCATTACTTTGCAATATACCCACAGCTGTGCCACATCTTGTCTCGTTCCCATTTAAAGCATGGAAGGGCAAATTCTGTTCCTGGATATGCAGGTGTAACTCTTCCTAAAAGATCCAGCTGAGCTATAGGTACAAGAATTGATGAGTTAAGCTTCCCTTTCTTTTATCAGTCTGTCAATTTTTCATAAGCAAGCATACCCTAAAAGCTTCTGTCCAAGTTATTTTACCCTTCGGGGTCCAAATTTAGTCATTTATAAAGTTGATAAAATACCTTTACTAACCTATGTCTGCTGCCTGCTTTATTTAGTCATCAGTAGCAACATTTTTCCTCACTATCATGTGCATAAATAGTTAATACAGATCCTGAATCCTGGAATCTTTCTGGTAAAAATCCCGGAGTACTTCAAAATAATTTTTAGTGTAGCCAGACAAAAGACCTCTATGTGCTATTTTTCTTTCTGACAGAATAATAATTTCATGAAGGATTACATATTGTCTAATAGCTCTTTAAAAATCCTGTATGGCACATGTAACAAGACGGGAATGGAATCTCTCTCACATCAGTAATGGTGTCAGCTATGAAATGTGACATTAACTTATTTGTAGGCTTAAATATTCGTGCATCACATGGCATACTAAATGCTCAACCTTTATATAAAGGTAACATTAGTATTGAGAAGTCAGAATTTTTTCTTTCAAGAAATGTTTTCCCAAGACTTTTGAAAGACCTAAGCAATCAAGTATACTTAAGATTTGTGTGATGTAGAAAGTGATATTGTCTAAAGTGCTGTACAACAGACAGCAAATTAACAGAAAAAAGTATTCCTTTTCAGTAATCATGATCCACAATCGTGATTGAGAAGTATCTGATGACTAAAGTAATTTTAAAACAACAGATTTTAAATTGCTCCTGACCTCTTAAGTGCTGCAGTATACAAATATGCTATCACAGAGAAAGATGAGATAAAGAATTACAAGGAGATAGCACCACTTCTACAGATGTTATCACTGTTTGGCCCATCTGTTCTGGCAGGACTGCAGGATCAGATGGTCCCAGTTCATCAAGTTACCAAAGTATGCACTTAGATCTAGGCAAATGTTCAAGCTCCTACATGGTGTGTTGGACTAAATTGCATATTAAACAGTGAGCACATGCCTGAGTGCTCTCCTATATAGGAACTGATATAACTAAGCACTTAATTTCTAGACAAAAATCCATATTGGTAAATAAATGGCTGCTGGTTCTGCATTTTTAATATAATTTCTCCTTCTTAATTTTTTAAAAAATATTATTGCCTTCAGTATGGACTACACTTTCTGTGTCACTATACTGGGAACCCATATAGTTCTTTCTCATCTTTCTGACATAATTTGAGTGCTGCCTTCCAGCTGTTATCAGAAGTCCCTTATATTTACTCAACCATCAAAGGGCTGCCTGTGAACATACAACAGTCCTAGGAGTTCCTTTTTGCTGATGTACGTTGACTTCCTTGGAGGTTTCTTTCCTTTTTTGTCAGTTGCTAGCTCAAAAGAATTTCATATCGTGTAGGTCAAAATTTGCTTATTAGAATATTTGGCTCTTACTTAATCTACTTTATCAAATCTGTGGATGTTTCTTTCAGTGTACGACAAGCAGCTACAAAGTCTAGTGACACTGTTCTGAAGTGCCCTGAAAGCAGGCCAAGGTATAGGATTCCAATAGTTAAACAGCTGGCTTCTGCTCTGACAGCACTCCCCTTTAAGTGATGTAAAGTCAGAGGAGTAATGCAGCAGGACTTGTTTACACTTGCTTTCTCTGTTCCTCCTCATCCCTCCAAAATACCCTACTGTTGCTGCCACTGGTTCTGCTCTACCAATGGTTTCAATGTGAGAAGCACTGGGTGTAGGTGGACTACAGAAGTTTCAAATGTCAGGTTATCTAGGCATTCTGGGTAGAATCATAATCTACTGTTGTAGTAGTAAAATTAGAAATTACATGAGAACTAGCCCAGGATAAATGCAAAGCTTGTCTACACTAGGACTTTAGGAATGAACTGGGGCTATGTGTCCTGGAACTTTCATGTGACTCTTTGTATTTGCTCTTGTGTCTCTTTTAACCAAGCAGTAGAACTCGAGAGTGCCATGTAGACTGTAATTCAGAAATACATCATAAATCCGAAAAACAGTGGATTTAATCCTAATCCAGTATTAGAGTCAATCTTCAGCTGCAACTGCAGCTCTTAAAGTTTGGTGGAAGGCCATTGACCTATTCGAGTGCTATAGTCTTGTAGCAAGAAACCCAAAATGTTTCCATCAAAACATCAGGGTAAGGTACAATTTGGAAGCATTGATAGCAGCCTACAGTATCAGGATGTATCAGAGCATCCTGTAAGGCAGCAGGTCAGTCACACAGGATTTTCCTGTGGCCTGAACAACAGGCTGAGAGTTTGTGGTGCTACATCACAACACAGTAATTGAACAAGCACATCCTGTGTGCTAGATCCAGACTGGGAGCTGGTGGTTGGAGAGATTTCGAGCTGCCATGTGCTGTCTGCCTTATGGTGGCATAGAAGGCTAGGGATGCCAAGTTTGAGATTCATCTTGCTCATCCCTGGTCTCTGAAAATTAGGGATCTGGTTTAAGATAGTGAAGTCAACAGGCAGGTGTGTATGGAGAGTGAATTATTCCTGTATTGAATGCTTTGCTTAAAATTAAATTTATTCTTGTCCTCTGAAAGAAATGGTCTTCTTTCATCGACTACAGATAGAGCTAATTGATCTAGTCTTAGCATATATGCAGATCTTCTTCTAGGAAATGGAACTCAAGGAAAATGAATTAAATTAAAAATTATTTGTCCTAAATCACAGAATTTATGTGCCTGGTGGAGTAAAAGCCACTCTCTTTCATTTCTAATTTAACAATTAAATATAATGACAGATTGTTCTGAAGAACAGTCCAGCCAGTATACTGTTTAATTATGTATTTCTGTACCTCTTTGACTACATTCTGTGTGTTAGTCTAGTATTTCTGTCTATTTTTGCTTCATAAATGCCTGCATATGCAAAATAAGAGACTGTTGATATCAGTTTTCATCTCCTTGTAATCTTGAACAAATGAATTAGTGTTATATTGGTAATACTTCTTGAGAGTGCTCTGGAATTTCTCATCTGTATTTGAAAAATTATGAGTCAATGTTCAATCAGCAGGAAATGCCTGGGTTTTGATACTTCTATGAAGTGTTAAAACAAACAAGCAAATAAACAAACAAGCAAATAACAAATCTTGGGGATTGTTGTAAAGTCCCTTACCAGAAATACCTCAAGGTTTAAATGTGCAAAGTAGGCAATCTGATTTTCATGTAAATAAGTTGCATGCATTTGAAGTGACAATATTTAATATTTAGTTTCCATTTTCTTTCAATGTTTTGTTAATGCAAAAAAATTATTATGCTTAGACTGATTTTTGTTTGTATTCATCAAAATGAGCATATATTAGCATTTATAAATGCTCAATGAATGGATGCCCCAGCTCTGAAATCTAATTTAATATGCATGAGAATAGAGGATAAGCTTTATCAGTATGCCCAAGCAAAATCTTTATGAAAGCATATGCATTTGTTAATACTGAGATATTGCACTACAGCTACTGCTTTGTGGAATACTAGATTGTATTAACTACTGAGTCCAAAGCAAGGTGTTTGCTCTTTACTCTAAAATCCTAGGCAAGTAAGACTGGGAAAACATGGACACTCAGTTAGTATTGATCTATAGGAGAAATCTGTCAGGACTTCAGAGTGTTTTGCCTGAATAAATGAGATTTATAAGCTTCACCTTTTGAAAAAAATTATAACTCTTCAATGTTTCAAATGCAGAGTAAAATAACTATTTCACTTCTTTAGTCAGTGAGACAAGTGTAGCTTTATTCCAGAAGATGTCTTGATTTGTAATTTGTATGTCTATGTTTATTTAGTCTGTCACATAGTTAAATAATTTTTTTTTCTTCTAGAAATATCCCTTCAGAAACTTTTTTTTTTCCTTCATTGTGTATAGAATTGGGAAGAAATTCTTCTCTTCGCCTAAACTTATTTCCAAAGTACAGCACTTGTAACAATTTCCTCTCACATACAGGAGTGCTGTTCTCTGCCCTTGTTATGGAATAGCTGCTTTGGAGGCCATCAATTGTGCTAAGAATGTGATAGAGCCATTATGCTTCACACAGTGATTCCCAAGTCGTTTGCAATGTGTGAGGAGAAAGAGCTGTAGTCTTGAGTGTTGTACTGGGATATGAAGCAGGAATTTCAGAGTTTAGATACTTTTGAGGAAAAAAAAAATTGGAAAAAGAATGGGAAACAATATAATGTCTTATTTTACACCAATTCAGTGCTCTGGAGGCTGAAAACCTTGCCGACCTAGCACAATTTACAAGCCTACATCAGATTCCAGGGCTGGAAAGTGCCAGATGCTGCCAAAAAATATATACTTTGGCAAGGGAAATGCTTTGCTGAAGAGAAATTCACTATTGCAAGAATAGCCAGGTTGATCGGGGTTTAGGACAAGATAATTAGAAGCTAGTAGGTCATTGTTACATTTGAATATTTCCCCTTAAAGTACATTGAGGAGGGCAGTGATAATACAGACATCCATCCATAATGAAAATACTTTCTCTCCCCTTCTTGTATACGCTCTCACAGGAAATAATTACCGCTTAACCTTGAGTGTGGTGGAAGTAGGAACAGTCGTGATAGAAACTTTCATATCCTTCTTATGCCAAGCCAATATGAAACTGCATTTTATTTGAATTACCAAATTAATAACAATGAAACCCTATAACTGGGTGAAATTGTAGCATTGCTGAAGTCACTGGTAAATCTTTTAGTGCAGTCAGGATTATGTCTTGATGAATCAGATGCCAGAAGCTACTTATAACCTGATCCAAGGTCTGCTAAAATCAATGGAAAGATTTCCATTGTCCTTAGTAGGCTTTTCAACATGCTGATATTGAACACTTGCTTTTTCTTCCAACCTTGCAGTGCAATAAGTAAATACTGTCTTAGGGGCATTTAAAGAGCTTGCGGGGAATGGGTGTGATGAGATTCCTTGAAGGAGGTGAGAAGAAGAGGATACTGATGTACAGTGTGATGCAGAATGACTGATATGTGGTTAGTGCCACTGACCACGTAACAAGCAGTACATTGCTTTGCACTTTGTAATCAGAATTTTTAGGTCTAGAAAAGTTACTCTTTCTCAGCTGTGCTCTGAGACATGAAAGCAAATAGCAAATGACAAGCATGGTGCATTTTGGCATCATTATCTGATTAGAGGCAGAAGGTGGGAATGGCTGTTCCAAGGCCCATCTAATACCTTTCCCATTGTCCAGGAGTGCACATATCGACACACGTTACAATTTTAATTTTTATTTATACAGAATAGTACTTACAGGAGGATAAGTAGATGGGCACAGGCCAATGTCACCTCACAGAGAGGTAGACAATTTTCATTCCCCTATTAGAAACAAGTACTGGTTGACAGCAGCTGAAAATGAGCCAGTAGTGGGCCCAGGTGGCCAAGAAGGCCGATAGCATCCTGGCTTGTGTCAGAAGTAGTGTGGCCAGCAGGACCAGGGCAGTGATGGTCCCTCTGTTCTTGGTTCTGGTGAGGTCATCACACTTGGAGTGCTGTGTTCAGTTTGGGGCCACTCACTACAAGAAAGACATTGAGGGGCTGGAGCGTGTCCAGAGAAGGACAACAGAGCTCGTGAAGGGTCTGGAGCAGCTGAGGGAGCTAGGAATGTTTAGCCTGGAGAAAAGGAGACTCAGAGGAGACCTTATGACTCTCTACAACCACCTGAAATGAGATTGTGGTGAGATAAGGTTGGTTTTTGCTTTTTCCAATTAAAAAGTGATTGGAAAAGGGGAAACAGCCCCAAGTGCCAAGGGAGGTTTAGGCTGGACACCAGGAAAAATTTCTTCACTAAAAGGGTGGTTAAGCGTTGGAACAGGCTGATCAGGGGAATGGTGGAGTCACCACCCCTGGAAGTGTTCCAAAAACATGTAGGCACTTTGTAATATGGTTTAGTGGGCAAGGTGGTATTCAGTCAAAGGCTGAACTCAATGATCTTGGAGGTCATTTTCAACCTTAATGATTCTATAAGTGTGGCAGTAGAAGAAAAAGTAGGAGGGGGAAAGAAGGTAAGGCCAGTAAGGGCCTGGCTCACTCCTCGCTGACGCCATTAACTTCAGTGGATTTGCTCTAATGTGCTCTAAGCTCTGTCTAGTAAGATCTCACATCATTGCCAAGGGCTTTTCCAGGGAAAAGCGTTCAGCCTTGTACAGTGATGCAGCTACAAAGCATAAGGAATAAACAAGATTCTGTTTTGTACCTATGAAGTCCTGAATCTTCTATAGCCTTCCAGTTATTGAACCTTTCTGTACAAGTCAGAACGACATTAGTTACTTCAAAAATTACTTAAGCATGGTAATATGACTTAATGCTTTTGGTGAAAGTCCAGCATGTAGTTTTCTTACAGCCAACACTTTGAATGTGAATCATTTCCCAGAAAAAATATTTTTTATTGTCTGCTACTTTTGCCATATTCGCATGCTTTTACTTGTGAAGATTGACTTGCAAGATTCCTGATTATAAAGTACAAATTAACCACTACATTCAGAATGGAAATTAAGGCAGAAAGATTAGGAGAGAGATTCTTTTATCTTCTCTGATGCTAAACAGTACTGTATCCTAAATTACAAGAGGTCTTTGCAGAGAAAGATAAGAACTAAATTTGAGTAATATTTATGGAATCTAACTATCAATTATTTGCACAGGAGAAGGCTGTGTCAGTGCCAGGAACTGAACCTACATCAACATAAGCACCAGGCCAATGCTTTAACTATATACCTGTCTTTCTTTAACCTTACTTTTGAGTCAGTAGGGCATGGAAAGTATAATCTTGAAATGAAACATTCATTTGAGGTCATGATGCTCCTGGTTAAATTTGTCAAAGGAGATAAAAGAAAAGTGAAACTTTCCAGAGGAGTACATAGTCATTAGGGAGTGAGGATGAGGTCATTGGGATGAGAAAGGGACAGTGGATTGTGGCTGGAAATAAAACCAGAACTAAACCTAGCTAAAATATAGTTATGTTTGATTCATCTTTCACTCACAATGGTTTTCTACCAGTTGTAGCTCCATCCTTTAGTGATTTAATTTTGCAGTAGCAGCTAGGAGAATCAATTCTAGTGACAGGAACATAAAGAAAAAGAAGTCAGTGCTGAATAACAAATGAAACTACGCTTGCTCTCCTTGTCCTTCCAGCTCACCTTGTTACTGCTGAAGACATGCAGGGGGATTATAAGGGAACACCGGTATAGTGCAGGGAGAAATTAGTTCCAGTGTAACACCTTAAATACCAAAACTAGAGTTTCTGTAGGTTCCTTGAAAATGGAAGTGCTTGTGGGCAGTAAAGCTGTTTTATGAAACAGGGAGGACACAATCCTTTTACGGGGCTGACAATGTCCTCTGCAGTCACGGCGTTTAAAAGGGAATGTAGTTTCTGAGTAGATTTTTTTTCAGTTCTCACTTGCTAAGTTTCAGTGGCCTTTTCAGGGAAGTTCAAAGGTTTTTAAAGTTCATTTCCATTAAAAGAGAAGTTTTTCTAAATAACCAGAATTATTCCTTTCTTTTATTATTTCTTTTCCAACTTGTTTAAGTTTGATTAATGATCAAAACCTTTGCATCAGTTAAAGATGTTTTTCAATGGCTTCTCTTATTTTGCAGTCCTGTTATCCTTTTATTTCACTAAGCTTCTCCTCTGGGTCATATGGGAATACTATAAACTTTAAAAGGGCTGTGGCAATGTTGAGGTTGACCTGGCCTTATTTTAGGTACTCATTGACTTTTTTTGAGCCACAACATCCGCAATTATTTAAGCAAGTGAATCCAGTTCAGCAGAAAAGCAGTAGGATGAATAAGTACTCTTGCAATGATGTAGAGTTTTTAATTTTTCTTGTAGATGCCATAATGTGTAAGCTTAATGGTGACTCTGTAAAACCTGTTAGATGCACTTTGTCTGCAAAATCATTCTTCCCAATGCTGGGCCAATGTTTTTCACATCATGTTATCCGCTTCATCAGTCTGAGCCTACTCCTGCTCAGGATCTATGGTGGTTATAAAAAAAAAAAGAAAAAGTAGTATTGTGGAAAAAATACTTGTCTTAGGCATCATTGGCCAGTGGAGGGCTTACACGGTATCAGAGCAAATGAGAAAATAGAACCAAGTAATTCCTATGAAATGCATTTCTAAAGAATCTCTTTTATTCCCATGTTGGTTATTAAAAATCACAGCCTTTTTTAATTCTCAGGTCTTCAACACCTATAATTCGTTTTTTATTCCTTTATGTGCTAATAAATCTCAAAGCCCGGAGGACTTTGAATAAATCTTTTGATCATCTGAAAGCATAGATTCTGAGTTTTGTCCTGGACCTAGGCATCAGTATGAATATCTTCCTTGTGAGTCTTTAGATACTTAATTCTGTGGTTACCACTTAGCTGTATTTGAAATTTAGGATCCAGTATTCAAATTAAGGGTCAAGATTTACAAAGGAAAATTATGTTCAGGCATACTCTGTAGGTACCCAGAATTTGACTTAATAAGATCATAAATCTTTTTAAATAACTATCCTCAAGTAGTTAATTGTAGTTAATCCTGCAATTGGATCTGGTACTGATGTACGTAAACTGAATCAAATAGGATAGAAAACAACACTTCCACACAAGAAAACCACCTAAACACTGAAATCCTTGTAATTTCTCATCTTTGCTTCTTCTGATTTGATACAGCTAAAGGAGTGGGCGAATGTCCAGGTGAGGCTAAGTAATTTTCAGGTATTTTAGATGTGCAGTTGAAGAGTTTTTCATTTAATATCGTATCCAAATTAACTTTGTCGTTATCCACTCAAATGTCATTGAGAAAATTAAAAAATAATACTTGCAACTGCCTGCACTATTAGTATTTATACAGTTTTAGTGTGGACGTGGATGCCAGCAGTACAATATTTCTTTCTCTTAGGTCTTTGGTAGCAAAACCTTTTAGAGTTCTTTCCATCGAGAGTGATTTTTTGGATAAAATACGATCATTGCTCCCACTGAAACTTAGGGCAAAATGTATCCCAAATTAAATAGAATTTTTTGTGGTTTGGGAAAGTTGGATTAATTTTTTCCCTTGTTTTTTCTTTTAAATTCCTCTAAACTCCTCATTGCTTGCCAGAAAAGGAGGTGCCAAAATAACCCAAGGAGGCTGTGCAGCCTCTCCAGAAGTGAGAAGTTCAGTAAGTTTAGTGAGAGTGCCTGTTCACTCATTTTCCCCATTAGTGAAATTTAGAAAAGTTTCATGTCTGCATCAAGGATAAAATCCTAAACGAAAGTACAATAAAGTCACTTTCACAATTCTTCATGTCGAAAATGGGTCTGAGTTTTCACTTCTTTTTTTCTAAATGCTTACCTAAAGTGCATCTCTTGTGATTTGGCTTAATTATTTGCAATCTCTCATCATCTGTTAGTTGCTTATGCCTCTCATGTGTTCCTTCTTGACTTCTTCTAATGCCACTTCATAACTTTTCTAATGAATTTCCTAAACTCATTCCAGCATTCTAGGTGTTCTTTGTTTATGCCTCTAGCAGTTAGACAGCAGGGCATCAAATACGTTGCTATCAATTTAAACTTCATAGTTGTTTTGACTTTCTATTCAGCATCATAAAACTGCTATGCAATCAACTGTGATCACTCTAAAGACAAAACCCACAAAAAATAAACTGTTGCATATGGTTTTCTCTATGCAACTTCAGAGCAGTATTGCTTTAAACCAGATGAATTTAATGTATGCCTCATTTAGAATTGGTGACAATAAAATAAACAACATGCTTGCTATTTTTTTCCTAATCTTATACAAAGCATAAACTAAAAAGTTTTTATGCAGAAATAGCTGCGTATTATGGACCTGTGTGGGACTGAATATGTTTCTCTCTTGATGTGTCTGTCTCTCTCTGCTTGCATGGCTGTGTTCTTTTGCCATATTACCACTTGCAAATAGATATGAGCACTGGAATTTCCTGGGTATGGTTATATTATAGTGCAAACTGGCTGTGTCTCTGGAAGATTTGAATGATTCTGCGATAACTGATAAATTCTATCCTAGTGTACATAAGGTTTAAAAAAAAGCTTTCTGTCCTTTAAATTGTCCATATCAATTGTTCTTAAGGTCACAGTGTATTGAAAAATTTAAACAAAATATTTATCTGACAAGGGCTGCAGCTTATTTCTACATTATTCTCAAGTTTTTGGATCCTTTTTCAATTAAGACTGTCTTTATGGTCAGTCATACATTAGCCCTGAAATCACATTACGGCATATATATTTGTTTGTTTGTTTGTTTGTTTGAGTTCAGGGTTGAGACCCAGGGGGCTTTGTAATTGTTGAATCTCCTGGGCTGTGTGTGCTGTTGAAATGCCTGGAAACTGACAATGACATCGTTTGTAGTCATTGTTTTCCTGTGTTATTTGTGTGCAAATTATAGGCTGTAGGTCCATTTCTTATTCACACTAGAGGGCTCCTTCACACTTTCTGAGCAGTGTGGCAGCACCTACAAGTCAGAGCAGTGGAAACACACAGCGGTGCGAGGGTTTGCCTGCATTTCAGGACATAACAGGGACCTGCGTCTTCCCTGCACAGAAATTGCTTCTGCGTATTGTAACACTGTCACCTCATGAGCAGTGTCAGAATGGCCTGTGATAATTTTCTCTCCTTTTTACCACATTATGTGGGAAGAACAGAAACACTACGGGACTATTTCTGAACAAAGAGAAGTTAAAATTTTCTCCCTCTTCAGCTTAAAGGCACTCATGAGAATAATAAATGTCATAATCAAGCCAGCTGATAAACTGGAAATCTTACCTTGAATGTTTCCTAAAATTAGATAAGATTGTTGAAGACTTGAAAAATCATGTGGACTTGTCTTTCTGCCTTTGGAGTGGCTGAGATGATGGAATTTCAGTAGTGAGGACCGGTGTTTTTACAGGTTGAAGAAAATGCTTATGCTAACTCTGCATGTTGCAGTAGTCTTTCCTGTCAGTATTTGTGTCTTGGACTACAGTAGCTCAGATAACAGAAAAGAACTAGAAAATTAGAAGAAAGATTAGCTGTTGGAAGAAGGCACCCCCATGTGATAACGACTCTTGACCTTTTTTTAGACCAGAACTTCAGATCATTTTGGCTTCTAAGTACAGCTCTGAAATTTGAAAACTAAGTTGGTAGAGAAGATGTGTAAATCAGGAAACAAAACACTTCTCAAATATCTGTCCTGTTATCTGTCCTCTTTTTCACAATATTAATAGTTTTCTTAATTGTCTATACAGAAATTTCTTAGTATTAATCAGATTGGGCTTTCTTAATGTCTGATTTAAATGAAGTATTATGGCAGAAAAACCCGAAATTTACTGACAAAATAGCTGTGTGCTATAGTTCAGTAAGCTTTTAATTTTCTAAAATAACTGAATTCTCTTCAGTGTGAGAGGCTTTGTAGTAAACAGCGTCCATTCAAGTAACAATATTGGAAATTGTTCCCAAAACACTGAGTTGTGTTGATATTTTAAAACATTGCCACTGTTTTCCACAGCTTCGGCACTTAAGCTCTACCCTGCTCTTTGTCAACTTCATGCTTGGGAAATGTCACTGGAGTGACAGCTGGTGGAGTGAAGGCAAAGAGCGGAGAAGAAGCACTGAAAAAGGCAAAGAGCGGAGACAAAGCACTGAAAAAATGCTTGGAACACGTGCCTGTGTTGTAGGGAGAAAGGACGCCAGAAAGAAAGAAAGCAGTACACGGCTTTTAATATGCACAACGTGTTCCATCCTATGTGGAAGCCTGTTCAGTGCTGGCTGCATTTAAACATCCATGCACGATGGGCAGCGTATTCGTCAGGACTCCTTGCCACTCTTCAATAATGCAGCAACAAGGAAGATTATCTTTCTCCTGCTCCAGGATGACGTCACTGCACCGATAAGTAGGACTTAGAAAAGGTTTATGCTCTTAGCACTAGATTTAAAGAATATAATGCTCCTTTTAATATAGTAATTTCTAGCTCTACTAATTTTCAAAGTTTATCTTGCAAGATCGTTAGGAAATTCAGAAATAATTTCTCTGGTTTGAGAGGAAAAGAGTGGGGTGATCTAAGGATAAATAAGCTCTCTGCTGTAGAGTTCTCTACTGCTGTATCACATCTGGCAAGTATCCACAAGGTCTTTTCAAAGTGATATGCTGTAAAATTGCTAAAAATACAGTCTTTAAAAATTCAAAATACGGTTAAGTTTTTTGTGTTGAAGTTGGTAGTAGTTATTGAGTACTTGATTTTTTTCCTAATAGAACAGACAGTTTTAATTTATTATTTTACATTTTGAACTTTCGCATTAGACACCATACTGGATCAAGAGAAAGTATCAGTGACAGGACACTTGTTCTTTCCTTTTAATCAGAAGAAAACAGATATTATTGTACCATATCCTGCATCTTGCTCAGATTCATTTTGACTCATTTTCTTACAGAAATTGCTGAAAACTCTCCAGTGTTCTTCATGGACAATTCATTCATTATTGTCCCATTGCTCTGGCACAATTATATTAAGTTGTATTTAGTGGATGTAGAAGAAGAAATATGAAGAGTTAGCTCTTCTGGATGGGCTATATGGCATCTGCTATAGCTCAAACTGGAATCAGTGGGGGGCAGCCCAATCCCTAAAGAACAATTCATCCTGACTTGTTGCACAAAATGCATATAAGTGTTTGAGGTTTAAATACTTCTGCAAAAGCCAACTAAATCTCCTGCAACACTATCATCAACTGATACACAACAGAACACAAGGTTTGGTAACCATACATACAAATTCTGATTGTTTGGCATGGTAGTATTACCACTAATTGTTGGAGCAGGTAATAACATCTAATCTTCAGATTGCCTGACATTTTCTAATATTAGTCTCTGCCTTAACACCATTATAACTTAACCAAACGTTGACCATCTGGGTTTCAGGTTTTGTGGCTTGTGCATATTCTATAGGTTCTTGAGGTGTTTTGTTTTCTTCTTGCAGAGGAGCTGGACAGAAAAAGGTGCAGCTAAAACCACTGAGTCATTTCTGATAGGAAGACTGGAAGCTATATGGTTTTGCCCCTGTTAAAATATAACCCCCTCTTCCCTGAAGTGTAGGCCTGTTTTACTGAATAACCTTTGTGCTTCCATCATGTGAAGGTGGAATTTGGAGAACAGGCAAAATGGAATCATGGTTTGGGTTGGAATGGACCTTAAAGATCATCTGGTTCCGACCCCCCTGGAGATTACTTTGGTTCAGATGCTTTTCTTGTTATACTCCCCTCATGATAATTTCAAGGAGTTGTCATCTAGCAACTTTCCTGCTGTTTGGAGTGGCTGCTATAATTTGTTACTGCTGCCATAGGTGAACCTGCTGTCTGATATTGACATTTCCCCATCTGAACATTGACATGAGGTTTCTCTTAAAAACATTTTTTCTTGAAATCTACTGATACTGAAGTTAAACAAGGTGTGGCTGCTTTGTGGTCAGGTGGGTTGGAGTGCAGGTTTCTGTAGAGATGCTTCAGAGTCTGCACTAACCAGGACTGCAAAATCGATATTTATGTATCTGCCCACTGACATGCAATGGCTACTATGTGAAGCAGTCACTGCCCAACCCAGATCTGGTAAGAAAAATGTGACAAGGTTGCATGTGCTGAGCGTTTGTGAGAGGAGAACTGTCCTTGAAACCTGGTTCAAACATGATTCACCCTCAAAGGAGTCAAAGTCCTAGTTCAGGTAAGGTAGCTGCCAAACACAGAACTTTGTCAGCAACTTTTAAAGGCTCCTCTGCCTTAAATTATATGTTCTTCTGATTCATCGTTTTCACCTCTTTCTAGATGAGGATTTTCTGCCTTTCTTGTAACACCTTTCTGTTACTGCTAATTCTCACCTTTTCTCCTTGATGCAGTTCTGTTGTAAAATGAATGCTTTTAAAAGAAGTATACTAGAGTATTGACTCCTTTAAATTCATGATGGATATCTCAAAGCTCAGACTAAGACTTTTTTTTCTATTGTTTCTGCATTAAGAATACTGGAAACTTTTGACCGGAGTTTCTATTAAATTTGAAAGAGTAAAACTTTTCTCAACTGCTTTTTCCAAGTCAAAAGTACTTAGCATTTCTGAAAAAGAATGCCTTCACAGCTCATCAGCACAGTATTGACCCAGAACTGACAGATATCCTAACTACAGGGAAGTCACTGACTTTGGAAAATTAACCTCATGAGAATATTGATAGAAATGAGACAAGGAAAAGAGCATGCAAGGCAAGTGTGCTCTTCTCTGAGGTAATTCTTTTGATTTATTGGCAGAATGTTGTGGAAAATAAAAGAAATTGCTTACTAGGCTCTACCACTTTATTGAGAGGATGCAAAGGAAGTGTGAAAAGTGGAATGTGTGGGGAATTAGAGTGAGAGCACAGTATTTTGTTGCTGGCAGATGTGTGCTAGGCTTCACCGTTTTACTGGGGTGGTATAATTCAGTTGTTATGACACATCCAGGAAGAAAAACAGAAAACACGAGCTGGAGGCTTGGAGAAAATTAAATGATGATGACTCAGAACTTACACCCCAAAGTAAAATGAAGATTGAAACACTGCACCAATTTGTTTAGCAGAGAAATCTGATGCAAACGTAAAAAAAATAAGCTTCCTTCAAGTTATTGAAGGTTTGCACTGATCTTCAGATGAAGAGGGTAATATTAGAAAGCTAGTGTCAAGGTGAAAGGCAAGGATGATTTCAGATAAACTGCAAACTGAGCTTATGTTTTTCCTGTCATTTTATTTTCGAAGTATTCTTTTTGTTCATTGTGCAGTCAGCCCCACATCTGCTTCTGCTGAAAACCAAGGAAAAGTGTTTCAGTGCCTAAAAGTGTTATTGTTTGACTCGCTTGGCTGGGAGAATGAGTCTCAAGTAACCTATGAACTCTGTGCCATATTCCTGCAGCAAGCAGAGGGCCTGCTGGGGTGATCTACTTAACTTGCCATTAAGTTTTATGTAAACTGTTATAACATTGTTTAAAAACGGTTTGCAGGATTCTCTGCAGTAATATGGCATATATTAACTTCTAGACTGAAAGTAGTAGCCAATTTGTATCCCTTATGTAAACAGATCTATTTTTTTCGTATTTATGGAACTGTCTTTCTAAGTTTGATAGACTATTACCTATAATTTATCAGCAGTACTGCAAAGTGACACTTTGCTTAAAACTTTAACCCTTGCAGTATTTGGGTTATATGTGGGTGAGCTTCTAAAAAGTAGTATTTTGTTGGATCTGAATTGTTACCTGAACCAGAGGATTTCAAAAGTAGTTTTAAAAGGTGAATAAACATCATTGCCTCATTTTCACACATGGTGAAAGTAAGACAAATACAGATAAAATTAGTTAGTTCAAGGTTATGTAAACCAGTTAGTCCCATAGCCAGAAATAGTCCTAGCCCTCCCACCAGCTCATTCTTTATCTGTTGTCTATCTAAAGAAACACTTTGTCCTCTGAAATACAGAAGATGGGATGTGGTTTACACCAATTAGGCTTCTCATATTAGAAAGTCTAATTTCTGGATTCTTGGAATGCGCAGAAAGGGACTGTGCTAGCCATAATTGCATACTGCTGGACCCCTACGTTTCAAAATCTCATAATTTCTTTTGTATGATTGCAAAATTTATAATTAAATTTTCTGTACACATGAGAAATTGGCTAGCAACAATATCATCTTATGCAGCATATCAATCAAGTGACTGTGAGTTTGATACTGTAAGTAATCTGTGTCCAGAAGTCTTGTGCACTTTAAGTGGCGTTTATAATTGCCTGGTGTTGAAAGGCAAGATGGTGGTCTTGTTACTTGTTACCAGGGAAATTCAGGTGTTTTTACCTTTGCCAAAGAAGCTGTAATACTGTCTACCCTAGATGATGATGTTGCATGGAGCACATCATCCCTTATCTTCTGAAAGCATTGCCTCAAAACTCACTGAACACAGGGCAGCCTAAGCGGCACAGTGAGCTTTAATTTCATATTTTTATGCATGGTAAAAACAGTGCTAGTCCTCTCCTTGATGGATTATCAGGAGGGCAAAGGCTACATTACACCACTGCTGCTGACTGGGATCGCAGAAAGGCACAATCAGACTGACATTAGTTCGTCTGGCTTACAGCTCCGATATGCTGATATTCCAAAAGGACGGATAATAGATAACACCAGCTACTCCGCACCACGTGTCACCTGAGGCAAAGGGTACGTGTCATTCCCTTTACTAGTACCTGACAATGCTGAGCTCTGTTTGTCACCAGCCACTTGGCAGCAAGAACTATTCTTGGTCAGGGCTTTGCTGGTGTCCTGCAGAGCAGCTACTCTGGAATTTCTGCAGCTCACAAGAACGAGGCAATTTCTGTTGTTCCAGTGAGAGGAGGAATAGGCTAATGATTCCCTGGAAGGGCACATAGGGTTGAAAAAAAGGAGAGGAGGATTACATTCCGAATTTCTCTTGCATGTTTTTCACCATTGCTTGTAGTTGCTGGGCTGAACCTATATTAAGTTCACTCGGGCTGATAGCTGCTTCATTTACTCAGCAATTCGGGTGTGCTATGTTTTTTTTTATTGACTGCATGTATTTTGGCGCATTTTAGTCCATTTATAATGTAAAAGCCCAAGTGTATTGCTGTCCGTTAAAATGATCACGATTAGCTCTCTTACTAGACTATATCATTGTGAGTTAGATTGGTGATGAAACCTGTTCTTACTGTGTCTGTTGTCTGATTCCAAACTTCCAGTGTTAACATTGGCTTAACAAGCTTTACATTTTCTGTTTCCTTCATAAAAAAAAAAAATACAAAGAGCTCATATTTCAAAATAAATCTCCTGAACTGTACTTTATTTAACAGCTGACACAGCTGAGATTTTAAGCAGCTGAATGCAAATATAATGCATTTTAAGAAGTGACATTGCTATGGTTGTGAGTTACACAACAATATGATGTCAGACCTCTGATTGGTGCCATGGTATTTAGCAATGCCACTTGGACAGGAAAGTTCACACACAGAAGCCTGTCCAACAGTTCTAAGAATTTTATATCTTTTGAAGTATTCAATATATTTCTTTATGTGTTGAAGCACTGGCCTTCCAAAACCCTTGTTTTCATTTTCCAGCAATCTCAGTGAACTTGGGGTCATTGGATTGTTTGCTTTCTCACTGGCTGCACTGAAATCAAGCAGCCATCAGCTAAATTACTATAGCTTGAATGTGTCTGAAAAGAATTCAAAGCAGTCCTTTAAAACAGCATTATGACTGTGCTTTTAACTTGGCATGAAGATATAATAGAAACTTTAGAGGTGGAGGCAGTTCAAAGGAAAGGTGGATTTTTAGTATTGGCTCAAAATAAGAAATGATGGGACTTTCAGATTTCAGCTGCATGCTTCAGTTTTCTGTGATTGTAGTTGTTTCAGCAAGAAAACAATCTACTTTTGATACAAATTTAGTTTTAGTTTTCCAAGCCATCTCTCCATCTCCTGAGACTATAGGGAAACACCAAAATGAAAACTTTAGCAAGATATTATCAATCTATACTGGCATTTTTGCAATGATAGCTTATCAATTCCTTTGTCTGGAAAAAAAAAGACCAATTGAGGCCAGTTAAGACAGACTTGACCAAAAAAATCATATTTATCTGTTTAGGTTATTCAGAACCACCAGTTTTCCAAGTGTTGTGTACAACATAGTGATGCAGACTGGAAAAAGGAGGAAGGAAACCAGGTGACGTACGAAGTGGCTCTTTATTTAGTAGATTACTGTTCATTGCAAACAAGGTTTGGTGTGTGAAAAACACTTAATTTTTATGGTGACTGTTGAGAAATGCACTGATGGTCTCTGCTGAACATATCATAGAATCACTTGAATGCATTCTCATCCAGTTGGTAGTTTCAACTGACTACCCATGTGGATAAGCCTTATTCATGTCACTACGGAAGACAGGAAATTGCTGAAGGTGTAGAAGGCAACTCTGAGCTGGCACTGTGCCCTTGCAGCCAGGAGGGCCAATGGTATCCTGGAGTTCCTTGGGAAGAGTGTGGCCAGCAGGTGAGGGAGCAGATAATCCCCCTCTACTCGGCCCTGCTGAGGCACACATGGAGTGCTGTGTCCAGTTCTGGGCTCCTCAGGACAAGAGAGACAAGGAGCTACTGGAGAGGGTGCAGTGGAGGGTGACATAGACGATGCAGGGTCTGGAGCGCCTCTCTTATGAGAGACTGTGGGAGCTGGGTCTGTTTAGTCTAGAGACGACTGAGAGGGGCTCTCATTAATGCATACAAATACCTCAGAGGTGGATGCCAAGACTCTTTTTGGTGGTGCCCAGAGATAGGATGAGATGCAAAGGCCATAAACTGAAACACCAGAAGTTTCACCTCAACATGAGGAAGAACATTTTTCCATTGAGGGTGGAAATAGAAGAGAGCATTGAGAGCACTGGAGCAGGTCGTGGAATCTCCCTCTTTGGAGACACTCCAAACCCACCTGGACTCGTTCCTATGTGACCTGCTCTAGGTGACCTTGACTTGGCAGGGGGCTTGGACTACATGGTTTCCAGAGGTCCCTTCCAACCCTAACAATTCTCTGATTCTGTGAACTCTGAAAAGTGTTAACATAACTACAGTACTTGACGAACCTTTAGTGAACAGATTCAGGGGTTTTCTGTACTGCCTTTCGTGGGGTCCTTCATTAGCTGAAAAGGAAATTTAGTTATTTTATGTTCTCTCTTAATTGCTTTTAGCATGTTCATCTAAAATTAGATCTCTTGACCAAGACATTTCAATAATTTAAAACTTTAATTGTTTTTGCACTGAATTCTATTTATCACCAGCCACTTGGCAGCAAACATTGTTCTTGGTCAGAGCTTTGCTGCTGTCCTGCATGGGAGGTGCTCTGGAATTTCTGCAGCTCACATGAATGAGGCAATTTCTGTCACTCCAATGAAAGTAGAAAGAAGCTAATGATCCTTTGGAAAGGTCTTTAGATTTGAACAAAAAACAGAGGAGGATTACACTGCTTTTGTTTCCAGCTCTTTTGGCAAAAGTGCTTTGTTAGTTCAGGTAGATAGGGTATATGCTGAAGCTGCTTTTGAGGAAGGAGCACGCTTGCAGCCACATGCTTTGGAGATGGTTTGTCTTTATCCATCATTGTTCCCTGTGTAAAGGGAAGGTATTACTTCACTGTATCGCTAGGTTAAATTCATTGACGTTTGTATTCTATTTTGAACATGCAAAGTTCTAGCAGAAATATAAAAATTATTCTAGGAAGTAAAAGTTCTTGCCATCTCCAGTTAGATGTGCAATCACTAGGGCAAGAAAACTTACAAATGTGCAGAGGAATAGATGATTTCCTGGGATATTGTAGCATATAATGTATTTGTCTGAAGGCTGAAATCAAGTACTTCTATGACGAGCACTTTAGAGGAGTTTATGAGGAAAATATTAATTCTTACTGTCTGCAGTGTTTGGATCTTGGAAGTCAATAGGCATGAGACCACCCATTACATAATGAAGACATTGGTTTTTCTCCTTCTCCCAGGAAGTGTGTGTTCTGCATAACTATGGACACAATTTTAGTCATTTAGTGATGGACTGTGTATCATAACATAAAATTCATTGGCCTGTGACCAAAATTAAGGCTAGTATTCCCTGATTTTAAGGAATTCCTAAAGAGACATCTTCAGTCACTGGTTCTTTCATTAAACTCTTCTGTTTGCATTGCAGCATGCTTAAAAGTGAGTTTAATTTACATATTCCTGTATTATTTGTTGTTACACAAATAATACTTTCTAATAAAATGTATTCCTTATATTACAATGTATTTTGAATTATTGCTGTAAACGTAGGTGCCGTCAGTCTCGTTGCACGGCAGACAAGGTCTAAGTCACAAGTATGTGAAACTCCTAAATAAAACATCCTAAAGAAGTTTATGAGAATTTAAATTAAATTTTCCTGGTTAGAAGACAAAGAAAATGATAAGATATGCATTGTCTCCAACTTTCTGCAGTGATTATAATTTTTCTCATGTTTGATTTTCATCCAGTATTATTTGTGGTGCATGTTTAGGCTTTGGCATCTTGCAAATGAGGTTAGTAGAAAGGTAGCATTTACTGTGCTTATTAACCACTGTCTGTTCCAGAATGCCTCTTAGAATATTTATTCAAATTCAGCCATCATTATTTTTAGCTCGCTTGGGAAATTATTAGCTTTCATCTGATGCCTCACATATTTATGCTAGAAATAAGAAGATTTCATACTAAGCGTATTAGTGTGTTTAACGTCAGAGAGGAAGCCAAGTCATTATGCCAATTCTTATTTTGAAGAGCTTTTAATAGTGATAGTTTTTTTGACAAGTAGTCAATAAGGTCCATAAGCAAAGTTTAGACAAGTAGCTGAGGACCCTGACTTGTATTTCCAAAGATGCTGAGGCAACTAAAAACACAGGCATACGCCTAGAAGGATTAGAAAAACAAAACAAAGCAACCTGCCTAAGATCACCTGTCATTGATTTTAGCAGAAATTAGATACATGACTCCTTTTGAAAAATCTCGAGTGTCCATCTGTCTCTTTAACACCTAAAAACCATTGAAAATCTGACTCATGCCTTTAGGACCTTCAAAGGTCCCACTAACTATTCATGAGACTCGTGCTGATTTTTGAGAATAGAGTAACACTTCTCAAAAGTTAGTTTTCAATCTTTTAGATGTAGCCATCTACTTGCCACAAAATTAAGAATCATTTAGGTACTTTAGCAAACAGTTGAAGTATGAACTTCAACAAATTAGGGAGATGGGCAATCCCCACCTGCGTGAAGTTTAACAAGGGGAAGTGCTGGACTCTGTACCTGGGGTGGGGCAGCCCTGGTTGTGTGCATAGACTGGGGAACGAGAGGCTGGAGAGCAGAAAGGGCCCTGGGGGTCCCGATCAGTGGCAAGTTGAGTACGAGTCAGCAGTACCCTGGCAGCCAGGAGGGCCAACTGTGTCCTGGGGTGCATCAGGCACAGCATCACCAGCCAGGCAAGAGAGGGGATTGTCCCGCTCTGCTCTGCACTGGGGCAGCCTCACCTCGAGTGCTGGGGGCAGTTTTGGGTGCCACTGTATAAAACAGTTATTAAGCTGTTAGAGAGCGTCCAGAGGAGGCTACAGGGACGGTGAAGGGCCTTGAGGGTGATGCCTTATCAGGCCTCCTAGACACAGAGACTAGACAGAGTAAAGGAACAAAAGTAGGTATTTATTTGAAGGGCCTTCAAGGTACACCCTGGGGAGCCAGAGGCTATTGCCAAGATGGACCCCAAGATGGACAACAGGTCACGAGTTTTCCACACTTTTATAAGTTTGGTTCATTTGCATATCAGGGTCAATTCTCCAATTAGAACCCCAGTTAAATGATGTAATTCCCCTTAGCTACCCCCCCTTCAGAGACTCCTTGGTTTACACCCCTTGGGCTCAGGATGGTCCAGGTGTCCTTGAAGAGCAGTCCGGAGAGGCTTTGTTGTGTCTAACTAGCATGAGAGAGCAGAAAGTAACAGGCTATAAGAAGCTTCAAAGTTGCACACTAAGCAGTACAGAGTTTTAAAAAATACAAAAGTTAAAACCTAAGGCATCAAGGGGAAGCTGTACAAGGAGCAGCTGAGAGCATTTGGTTTGTTTAGCACGGAGGAGGGGAGACAGAGAGGAGACCTCATTGTGGCCTACAACTCGTGAGGGGAAGAGGAGGAGCAGACACTCATCTCTTCTCTGTGGCGACAGGACTTGAGGAAACAACGTGAAGCTGAGTAAGGGGAGGTTTAGGTTGGATATTAGGGAGAGGTTCTTCACCCAGTGGGTGATTGGGCACTGGAACAGTCTCCCCAGAGAAGTGGTCACAGCACCAAGCCTGACAGAGTTCAAAAAGTATTTGGACAATGCTCTCAGGCACATGGTGTGATTCTTGGAGTGTCCTCTGCAGGGTCAGGAGTTGGATTCCATGATCCTGGTGGGTTTGTTCCAGCTCAGCATATTGTATGATTCTATGAAGAACTGAATGGTAAATGAACTTTAAAATTACCCTACAAACCTTTCAGGTTGGTCTGAATATTGTTAAAAATGAGGAGTTTTTTGATGAGCATGTACTCTTTTCAAATCAGGAACAAATAGTATTAATTGATTGCTCAAAAGAGCCTTTATTTTCTGTATTTATACACAGAAAGAAAAATATCAGAATTTCAGCTGGTAGTTCTTAGGAAAAACAGGTGACTAGTAAGAAAGCAATGGGAATCCAGTCAAGGGAAAATATTTGTGGTGTAATGATACTTATGGCCAAAAGACCTAGGAAAATCGATGATCAATGTTTTCTTTAGTGACCATAGCACAGAGAACTAATGAAATAGAATTCCTCAGACTAACTCCCGCTATCCTCAATGAACTGAGCTAAAGCTATTTGAAGTTAACAGATAACCCTGAGTGAGTATCCATGAACTCATAATTTTGGATTATGAAGAAACTCCTGGACAGGGCCAGCCTGGATTATTAACATTACTATTTTCTCCTTCTCTGGCATAAGCTTTGTCCCTTCTTTATTATACTATATATCAGATTTTCCTTAACATTTTCTCTTTGCCACATGAAAGTGTAGAGATACACCTTAAAAACATTACTTCCTAAAATAAAAAATAAACAAGGCGCTTCCGCCTGTTTCATTGTTCAAATATAATAATTTTGCATTCAAAATCTGTTGCAGGTTATTTGATTCTTGATGGGGCAGGGAAAGCCTTATTTATTAAAAAAGTTTTGTTCTTTTTTCACAGATCTGAATTTCATCTGTTTCGTATCAGAGTATAAATTTCTATTTGAAAAGAACAGTAGACAGTAAGAATATCACCACTTATGAATTCTGCTCATATTATTAGTCTTCATCTTAGTGATAACAGGAAATAGTTGTATTTTATTGCATCAAGTCCTACTGCTTTCAAAAACTAAAAGAAAATAAGTAGGAAAGAAAGATTAAGGTAGTTGACTTAATGCCAGTAGAGCTGCAGTTGTAGAATTTCATTCCATTTTTTGCGAAAATAAAGACAAGGGTGAAATTCTGCAAAATATCTTCCTTTTTTTTTTTTTTTTAATGAACAGAAATTCTTGACTATTCCGCTTTTTAAAATGTTTGCATCTTGAAATAGCTATATTAAATCTACTGTATGTAATTCCTGAAATAGTTGTGGAACTCCTTAAGTGTATGAAAATCCTTTTTGTGTCTCATATGAGACCCTTTATGTCTTTTAAATGCAGAAGCAAACATATAACTGTGAAGTGAGAGCATCTTTTCTACCCCATTTTCCTCAAGCCAAATCAGCTGAGAATAGTACAGTGCACAAGACTAAGAGCACCTTGAAATAAGCTAAATTATATAAATATTTATTCATAGAAAATATAAATAATTCTTTCTTGGTTTTAGTGACGGTTTTTACTCTGCTTCAAAACAATACAGTTACTGAAATAGGATTATCAATGTCCAAGCAACCTAAAGGACAGTTTAGATGGTTTGGAAATTTTAACTACTGTGATTACTGTTCCCTGCAAAGGGATCACTTTAGAGAAGATCATGAAATACAAATGTCTTTGAAGTGGTTCCGTGCTTTTCTATATTGCCTTGGATGAAGAGGGGTACTGAAGTGAGGAAGATAAAGATGCTTTGTGATGTTGTTTCAACTCACTGAATGGTTTACAGCCTCAGGTGGGATTCTTTCTTAACTCATATTACTGCTTTTATAGGTGAGCTCATTAGGTCAGCAGCGGCTATTTTTTAAATCTTTCAATTCATAGAATAGTTTGGGTTGAAGGAGACCTTTAAAGACCATCTAATCCAACTCCCTGCAATGAGCAAGAACATCTTCAACTAGATCAGAGCCCCATCCAACCTGACTTTGAATGTTTCATTGCCTGAGTATCTCAAAACTGTGCTTGAGTGTTATTCTCTGTCCTTTCTCCATGACAATACCATGATAGAAGGCACAGCAGTCTAACAGAGAAAACCCTTCTTTAATGACATCTGACATTTAGCTGTCACTGTAGGTTATAAATATTATTATTGTCTCAATTTCTTAGAAAACTGCTGGGAGATGAATATTCATAGGAATAGAAATGATCTTGTGTGAACAGCAGTGTAAAAAACTGTTTCATTACTTATGCACCTTATTTTGCAGGAATAAAACAGGAAGGAGTTTTACTTGTTGTGGCATGTAAGAGTATATTCTACCTATTATATCAAGAAAGAAAAGATAGATAAGCTTTTCCTTGTACTTTTACTGTGTCGAACTGCAGTGCTTTCTCCAACAGGATTCACACTTAGTCAGACTAAAGGCTGGGAGTTTTTAAGAGCCAAAGGAGCAGCTCTAACTGGTGTTACCTGCATAAGGCACTTTCTGGGTCTTTGCTCAACTGTATCATACCATAGCAGCTAAAATAAGCTTGGATTTGCTTTGATCTAAAATGTGGTGTGTATGAGTGCATCCTTACCTCTACATAGAAGTTCATAGTGTGGTTTTAAACAGATTCATTCCACCAAAATTTAGGCTTTTAACGGAGTGTCCTTACTCAACTGACCTAACAAGCATAAGGATACAATTGCCACAGCTTCCTTGCTTAATTTAATGGAGAAGGAAAAGTATGTCCTAGGGAAAATTCATAAATTAATGAGAGCTCTGAAAGTTTTTTAGTCCTCTCACTGACTGCAGGATGAGCTTGAGTAGACTCCTAACTCAGAATCCTCACTTAAGTGCCCCAAAGTAGATGGACTGAATCTGAACCAGAATCTCCTTATTTCAGGTCACACTCTCCTCAGTGTTTATCATTCAGGAAGTTCATTCTGCATGTGGATAAATGAAAATTACGTATGTCTAGAAACGTCTGAATTTAAAAGTCTTTTGTCTGAAAAGACATGAAAGGAACAATACAGTCAATAACATAAAATACAAATGACAGCCTTTTGAATACATCTGTCCTTCCTCTATATGAATTGTGGAGGTATGATAACATCACCTATTCTTCCTACACCTCTATTCTCTCTTGAAAAAAACAAAAAACCTCAAAAAACCACAACCAAAAACCACCATACAGAATACTTTATATTACTGAATTCCAAAATATAAGTAAGATTGTAATGCAGATTTTTTCAACTAGTGCCTCTGTTTTTCATTCAGCACCCATTGATTTAGAGTAAAATGCCAAAAACAATTAGAAAAAAAACCCAGAAGTGTTCTAAAAGCAAATATATATAGTGTTTTTGCATTTAATCTTAGCTATATATTTCAGAAATAAACATGGCTTTTATTCAGGACATGTATTTGCCAATAATACATTTGATTAAACTAGGAAAATTAGACATACTATCAGTAGCTTGGTCCCAAATTACACAAGGAGAAATTAGATACATTTTCAGTAGCTTGCTCTCAAATTTCTACAGTCTATGAGTCACCAGATTCTTCCTGCCAAACTAAATATGTCTGTGAAAGGCTGGAAACTTTAATGGAAAGAAACATAAAACTTGAAATACGTAGGAAAAACTAAGTTTTTTTTCATGGAAGACCTGTTGACTAGTAATTCAGGAATTTGGGAGATGTAGAAACAAATTGTTACAACAATATTATTATTTGTCCACAGAAGTTTCAAGGTAAGAGACATATTCAATTTAAACCTGCTATGTTAACCTAAAATAGATAGCCTTATTAGCTTTCATGTAATCTGAAGTA
This sequence comes from Lycocorax pyrrhopterus obiensis, assembly GCA_014706295.1. Lineage (NCBI taxonomy): Eukaryota > Metazoa > Chordata > Aves > Passeriformes > Paradisaeidae > Lycocorax > Lycocorax pyrrhopterus. Next base: position 55,633,397 of record JACSVZ010000015.1, on the reverse strand, counting down.
ATTGATGAAGACTTACAAAAAGAATCTGTAAAACTTTCATTGTAAGAGTAGAAGCTCATATCCAGTCATTTTGATGGGGCTGAGTTAAAAGAAACCTTCAGTATAGTCAATGCAAGTATGAAAAAATATCCCTCTTGTAAATTGGATTTATTATACATGGTCTGGAACAGTCATCAAACATAATTAGGAATGTACTTATCTTTTCAGATCCACAAGCAGAATGACATCTTCCCTATGATATTCCCCACAACACTTTTTTATACCTTTGCATAAACCAAACATTTTAAAATTTTCTTTAGAATACAGACTTGTGAAATACAGAGTTTCTGTGAATAATTTAAGATTCTATCCATTGCCTTAGAAGGATATGGCTGTTAATGAACCTTCTTTTGAAGTCAAACCAATTTTCAGTAGTATTTGTTTTACTTAGAACCTGCTGTTTATAGGATTTGGGGGTATTAAGTGTTTACTTTTTTGGAGATAGAAATAGTATTCCTAGAATATTTATTTTCAGAAAGAAAACAGTGCACTGAGCTGGATTGAATCAGAGTGGTCTGAGCCAACCCCTTCTTTTTTCTGCATACTCAGCCTTGTGCAAATTTCTGCCCAACACACAAAGAAACAAACAATATAAACAAATAGTTCTGTATAAAAGTCATCATATCATTTCAGGTTTGTGTGAGTCATAATTTCCCAAAGGAAGTGCTTTAACAGGACACTCTTTCCCTACTTCCACACTTTTATGGGCACATAAGGAAGCAGAAGGGCCTGCTGTCTGGAAGCATCCTCTTACTCTAGAAGAGTTACATTACATAAATGGAAGATTGGGATCACAGCTGAATTTCAAAAATAACATGGGAAATATTTAAATATACTCTAGACTCAGGGAAAAAAAAAAAAAGGAAGAGACACATGGGCCCTAGAAAGTTTCTTTGATAGAAGGAAGATATTCCAGTTTTCACCAGCAAAGGATTTAACATGAGGTAAACCCATGCATTCTGCTCTGCCTTGTAAGACTAAGGACACTGAAAACATAAAATTTCTGTGCATATGGGATTCAATCAGAAAACAGAGCAAGTATCTCAGACTTGAGCTGGATTTTTGTAGGAATTTAACTTTCCACAAGCTGCAGTCACCCACTGGTATGCCCCTCCAAAGACTATGGATGTGTTAAAATTCTTGTTCTCAGAACCTCATTTACTGAGGCAAACATGAAATATGCCTGTCATTTCTTAAAAGTTAGACCCAGTACTTGGGCTTTATCTTTCATAATGGTTTTGCACTAAATGTACCACATAGAAACTATGAATTAATGGCTTTTTCTTCCTCTTGACGAAGTTCCTGTGGTTATTACCAGAGATAAATTTAGCATAAATTCTTCGATAAGTACACATTTGTGGTATTTCTTTTGCCTTGCTTTCGAGACTGAGAAATTACTTAACTGTTGGTTATCCCTTGCATTTGTTGTCATATTTTTGAACAATTAAGCTTGTGTCACAGGGAAATTCTGACATTAGGGTATGGTTTAATAAACAAGTCCAGATCCATCCTTTTTGAACAATGCTCTGAGATGAAAATGGCGTTAAGTCTTTATTTGATTTTCAGTGATGTGAAAGGGTTTGAAACATGCATGAGAGCTGAAGTGCTGAATAAGCCCTAGAGAAATGGCTCTATGAACTTCTGCCTTTGAATGAGCACTCTGTACAGAACGCCCTTCGTGCACAGGTAGTAAATGCAAGAGGTTTTCATTAGCAGAGCGTGGGGTTCTGCTGGACTGAATCATTTGCTTTGTGGCTCCTGCCGCTGTTGATCAGGAATCGCAAACGCTTTATTGATACCAGAACAAACAAAGAGGTCCATATGCAAAGGTTTTGGCCAATTGCATAAAACCTGTGCCAGAGTTGAAGTCAGTGAAGGGTTTTTCTTGGTATTTAAGATTCAGTGGAAAAGTAAAAGGGGCAGCTATGCCAAGAATTAATGTTGATCTTGCCAAGCGCTTCTTTGAGTGACTTTATCCAACATGAGACTAAACAATGTATTAAATACACATACAGCAGTTAGGGAATCAAATGTCAAGTAACAGCTTTCTGTTATTTGAGACCAAATTTGAAGCTTGGTCTAGTGCATAAAAAAAAGTAATCATAAAAAGCATTAACATCTCTAATATCTACCAGCTAATAAGGACATATATAAATTGAACTTCTGGAGAAAATGTACTTATTTGGTTTTGGTAGTAGGCACTTTTTTCAAAGATGTTTCTTGTAGAAATTTTGATCAATGATTTGTTTCCAGTCACTTCATTAAAATTATCATCACTACTGCAGTCCCTGTTAAGGAAAAGGTTGCAAAATTATAAAATCCTTGGTGACCTGAGAAACTAGCTGTAGAGGAGACCTGTTTGCAGGGACTAAATTTAGTGTATATCAGAGTCTAAATCCTCCTAGACTCACTCTGCAATCCATGGAGAAAGAAGAACTTCTCTCTCTCCGTTATTAGGGAGGTAACTTAAGAAGATTAACCTCACTAAACTAAGGTTAGCCTTTATGAACACTCCTTACCCTTTCTTAATGTGGTAAAAAATGAGAAAATTCTTTCAAAGACTGGCTTATTTTCAGAGAATTTCCTCAATGTTTACTACCAGGGGCAACAAAGCACACATCCAACTTCTGTCAGCTGTTTGACTATACAGTGATATCATTCCAGAGGTGATATCATTCCAGAGCTGTTTTCTTTCTTACCGAGATAGATCAATATCTGTGCCTATAGTTCTGGTTCCCCGAGCACTGACCCTGCAGACCTGGCTAAGGCACATCTGAGCTCCTTTCCAGGTTAGCTTTCCTGTAAGAAGGAACCTAGGGACAGACAGAGGAATACGCTCAGATCTTCCATAGATACAGTATTTGGACATGAATGGGGCACATAGCCAGACCAAGGAACTTGAAAACACTCTCAGATTTTGCTGTGTGAATGCAGCCAAGATGACCAGCGTTTGTTTGCAAAGATTTGTAAGACTGTCAGTGACACCAGAGTCTGTGTGTGTCTGTGGCAGCTTTTCAGCAGGCCTCTGCTGGGCTTCTAACATTAACATTCCTTTCAATCAGGGATGCAGAGAGGAGCTAATGACTCATAGCTCCTACAGGTATGGAGTACTTAAAGAACTGAGTGTCATGCCATCTCTTGTAATTATGCTGATAGGTTTGACAGGCCTAGAAACTTTAATAACCTCTTAAAAGCAGACTTCCTGAAGTAAACAAGAAGCTCTTAACTAGAGGGAAATGGAAGAAGCAAAACGTAATTGCCTATTGCTATGCTGCTTGTTTCTTCTTTTCTAAGGCAGCAGTTCCTCCACAGGTACCTTAGCTCCACAAAGCAATGCGATCTCATGACAGCTCTCATTACCCAGAATTATGTTCATGGGCTTATCTTGATTTTCTGATGATTATAAACTGATAGTCTTACTTTGTGCACAGCTGGGGATTTTCCCAAGAACAACACACAATTTTGATTGTCTTAGTGGACAAAAAAAATGTAGTAAAAATCTGCAGTAATTCTCCACAATGCAGTTGACACAGAGAACATTAAGCTGGATATCAGAAAAGCCTGTCTTTTATGGGATTCACTGCTTTACACATGGAAGCATGTGCTAGATCATTCTCCATTCTCTGAAGCATATCAGAGGAACTCCAGTGTCTCAGGTACCTAAATTCAGCTCTTTCTTTTTTATGCAAGTGATGGTTCAGAAGATTCACCACAAGACTAAAGCAGTGTTTTTATCAGGAAAAAAGGCAGAGTTGTAATTCATGAAGTTGATTGCCATGATTTCAAATAAGCATTGCCATCTAACTTGGACTTTAGAAATTAGAAGACTGAAAATGTCTAAGGAAATAAGAAATCTGTTTCTTTATTGACACTCATGTATTGTTAGCCAGACTGCTATGTATTTATTGTAAAAGGAAAAAGTATATTTTCAAAGGAGAAGAAACTAGATTAAAAAAGAATATAGCATTTTCTCCTCAGAACAAGCTACTTGATCTTTCCTTTCTCATGGTAGTAATAGTCCTCAGAAAACAGCATGAGCAAGAATGAATGATTGTCCAATAAGGTCAGAATTTATGAAAAAATAATCCTTTTTTTTTTGACTATTCTACAAAGTAAATTCCTGTGATAAGACTAGACTATTTCAAGGAAAATTTTCCCCCTCTTAGGCTATCACTTCTGTAAGTTTCCTGTAATTTGTCCTTTTAGTTTTTCCAACATTCTCTGTTCTCAGCATTGTTTGTTAATAAGTGTACCATGGTAGACCTTTCTAGACACTAAAATTCAAGTGAATGTTGAAGCCATCCCACATTGTTTCATAACTGTTGGATCCAGAGGTTTTGAGAGTGGAGAAATATTAAGAAAAGCTGTGTTTAAGTGTAGGCACCTGTGTAGCTGTGGCCAGGTTCTCTGACACCTTCTCCTAACAAAACCTAGCACACATGAGGGGTAGAAGTTCTCCCAGAGGATGTCCCTGCATAGAAGGTCGCAACAATCTGCTTTTCTCTGGTAAATCACGGGAGACAAAAAGCTGTCTGAGGAGTAGCCAGTGCTGGTTGGAGTTAAATGTGACCAAGGAGAAAAGTAGATGCTCAGTTTGGGGATTTGTGCTGGGTTTTCCCCTAAAAAAACTTTGAAAAATCCTCCTTGTCAGTTTATCTCAAGACAAAAGAGAGTGGTAGAAACCACATTTGACTTCCTCTTAAAGTCAATACTTTTCTTTGTGTATGTTAATAAGCAGCTGGGGCATCTCCTCAGACGCTGTAAAGAGTTTCCTTTTATAGCTAGAAAGTTGGGCAGAGTAGACTATATAAAGGAGATATTTGTCTTCCAGTCCTAGCCGTAGATACAGCTTTGTGGTTGGGAAGCACAGAGTTTCAACAGAAAGTAACACAATTATTTCTATCTTCACTTCCACCCACAACTCCCAAGGAATAGTCAGAAGCTTTGACCTTGACTCTGAACCAGGAATTCCACCTCAGCCAAAAGGTATTCTTTATATTTGGAGTCTCTAGTGAAATACAGAATGATGGAAGAAAAAAATTTTTCACAGCTATTTCCTGTGCAAGTTAAAGGCAAACACTACCATTGATTATACTTTATTTAAAGGAGCCAGACTATGAGAATAGAAGGCTTAAAATACTACTTTTATTGACATACTCTTTCCAACTAAAGAAAAATTTCACTAGGTTTTTTACCTCTGCAAATGATGTGGCATTCTTAAAAAGTCCCAAGAAATCGAGCAACATTTTTAACTTCTAATAGCTGCATTCTGTACTACATCTGATATGGGGATCTCAATTTGTTTTACCAGTGTTACTGGGCTTACTTTTCTCTAGTTTCGTGTTTTAGATTGAATTCTAACAAATAAGAGAGAGAAGGTTAAAATGGATTAAATTTCTTCCTCACGAATAAGAAGTAGTCAGGTGGAGCACACACATGACTTAGCATCCAAGGGGCCACATGCATACCAGCTTCATAAAATTCCTATTGAATGATGCAACTGCAGTCTATTGATTACAACTGAGCAAGACTTCCCTAAAACAGGGTGGTCATTTGTAAGTTAAGCCTTTTCTATATAAAACAAGGTCGACATTTATGGTGCCGTTACATTATTTCAAGTGAAAACTCAGAATGTCAGAAAACAACAAAGACTAGAGAGAAAGTCTAAAACTGACAGCAGATAAAAGTCAAGATTGCAAAGGTAAATGGTAATGATCTCCTTTGAAATGCTGGAAGCCCATCCTGGTATTTTAAATTAAGGATGACCTAGCTTAGGGCAGAGATTTAAAACAGACTGTGAACCCTTAGAATAACTGAGATTGAAACCAAAGAGAGTTATTGCTGATGATTAGCATTTCACATGACCTCTTACCTTGAGGATCACAAAGTACACATAACAGTAGGTCTGATTGCTCAGCAGTAACAGCTACTCTTGTGGAAAGCAAGCATGAGAGGTCTCTGAACCAGCAGCAAACATTTTGCTGGAAGAGGAACACCTGAGATACATACACAGTAAAAGAAAAATTGCTCTGCTGTTCTAAGAACGTGTTGTCTCATTGTTTTCTGGTGCAGAAACAGGAGGGGGAGATGACTGTCTTTACATTCTCTCCAGCAATAAAACATTTGTAGGAAACTCAAATAACCCCTAACTCCGCTGCTAATAAATGCAACAGACTTTGGGGTACAAATGAACACCCGATGAGTTGGTAGAAAAATGTAAATTCCTGTAAGAGAGATTCCAGTAGTTTTAATATTGTGTTTAGCACCAGAGTACTAAGCTAAACAGAACCCTGGACTGGGTGCTTATAAACAATAGCTGAGGTGTTAAATACAGAAAAGAAGGGTTCCTTTCTGAATAGTGGGTTACTTTACATATACGAAACTAATGTTTCAAAAGTGAACTTTAACAGAATGTGCCAAGAAGATAGTGAAAACCTCTACAATTTATAAGTTGAGGAAATTAGGATTTTTTGTAATTTAGAAGCGCAAGAATCTGAATTTCTGTTTTTATTGCAAGCAAGGAGAAAATATTGAAAGCAGTGACTTCATGAATAGAAATAAATAGGAATAGGGTGTGTATGATCAGAACACCAAAAATGCTAGCTTAGAAGAGAAGAATCTTCATCCATCAAGGAATATCAGGAATATCAGAGAAACACATGTTGTTAGTAAAAGTAAATGCTCACTTCAGAGGCTGTGAGAGCACAAATTCTATCGTGTTTTGAAAAATTATATTAATGAATGTGTTCAGAATGAATATATTCCTAGCTAAAAGTTTCATTAAATTTGTTGTTTAAATAGCAAATAGCTGGAAATCAGAAATAGATTTTTATTACTTAAAAGTTGAGTATTTCTTGCTCCTCACTATTGCAGAGTTAATTTTATCTGTTGCCTGTACTGGTGTTAGTCTTTATTATCTCACCATGCATGAATTTTCCTCCACCTGTATTTAACTGATGAAGCATGTGCATACTTGGATGTGGTAACTTTCTGCTTGCTGCCTTCCAGCTCTTCTTTTTTTTTTCAAACCAGATGTTGAAGCTTAGTGTGTTTTTAATATGATACAGTGTGTACTTAAAGTGTTTACTAGTAGTCTGACATAACAGGTACATGTAGTTCTGCCTCATGAATGTCTTGGGTTTAGTGTGTGCTCTCATTCATTTAATTTCAGTGACAGGTCAGTGGAAAGCAGCAGTACAGGAGGTGGAATAGCAGCAGCTGGAAAGTGGTGAAAAACAATAACAAGTATGAAAACGAAAATTTGTCAGAAACTCAGAGAGGTTGAACACAGGCACAACTTTATTCTTTACTGAGGCTCCACGGTAACTGAAGGCTTGAGCATCTCCCAGGTACAGGATACCAGTCCTAGTTGGCAGCCTCGATGATTATAGCTAAGCTCCTTTAGAGCAGTTGCAGACTCCAATGGATTACATGAAAGTTTTTAGCAGTTAAATGAAAGAAAGGGTTGACTTACTGAAGTAAAAGCCTCTGTCTCCACACACGAACTGAAGAGCATCAACCAGCTCAGCACCACAGAGTGTTTCCGGGCCAGCAGCAACAGAACTGGTTAAGGTAAGCAAACACAGGCCAAGGTAGAAGAAATGGATGTAGGACACAGTGTGCATCTTCACCTGCCAAGGGAGCAAAAGCAGTGTCAGAGTCTCCCCAAAGAGTCTTAAAGAAAATGACTCCTGAACCCTTGTGAATGAGAATGGATATGTACTGTGATTTCTTGGACAATAAACATGGTATCAGGAAATGTCTCACCATGATTTTGCAACTGCCTACATGTTCTGGTCCATGTATTTTGCAAACTGATAATTTATTCTTGTGAATATTCACAATCACATCTAGTTAGGGAACCCTGTAGTAACTATGACTTAAATTTGCTTTTGCAAAAGGGGGATATGGAAGAGTGGAATAGACAGACAAAGGGAAGCCTGGAATAATAGGAACAAGGAAAACAACCTTGAATTGGTTTTTCTCAGACCAGATAAGCTAAGAGGGAATATGTCAGGTGCCTGCAAATGTACTGTGGGAAATGGGGATGGCATATGATGGAGAAGAGCTATTTAAACTAAAACCAACATTGTCACAAGAATAAATGGCTCTAAACTTGCTGGAAGGAAATTTGGCCCAATAGGAAAAGAGCTCATAATTAGTACTCCACAGTTCTCCAACTACCTTAAAAAGGAAAATACTAGGACAAACCAAAAATGTTGCAAGGCTCAACTTGCCAAAGTTACAAGAGTTGATGTGGGATCTTCTGTAGCAGAGGATCACATTCAGTGACTCTTACAGTCTCCTGTTACTAGCAGACAAACATTTGGAAACATTCGAGAAATTAACAGTAGCATGAGTGGGGCCATTAAAGATTTGAATTTTTACTTGTTGCAAGCAGCTATACTTCATTGACCTTCATTATACCCTCTTAGGGAGCTGCGGCCATGCACAGAGGTGATAATTCATCTCTCATTTACGTTTGGTTACAAACTATCTTTTTCATGTGCTTGTGATTGAAGAAAGGCCAATCCTCAATGGGTGTAAAATTGCGCCAATCCATTTATCCACTTCTTTTCGTATCACTTTATGTCCACCTAATTTCTTACCCAACATGCAAAGAAGATAACTTTTAATACTAAGAAAAACTACAGATGTATAGTAGCAGGACACTGAGTAATGTGCTTAATGCATATTCTGAATTTATTTAGATCACTTGCCAAAAAGGATAGTTTTGAAAAGTGTAAATCTGCATTTAATTTCATTCTCTTTCAAGGTTAACATTAGCATTGCAGTCAGGTAAGAAGTTAGAAATCTGTCTTCCACATACAGTTAAATTTGGCTTAAAACTGGTGTGTGTTAGCAGTCTAGTGCAAAGTAATTGGAGTAAAATGATTAATCTTCCCTAAAGTTTCTTTCAGGGTTTCAGGGACCATTTAATCTTTAATATTCCTTCTCTGAACTTTTGAAAAAAAGATGAAATTATTTATTTTCTGATCAATTGGGATCTGATCCAGTGGGATATTGAGCCTTTTTTAGTCAATAATTTTTATGAATTCTTATTTTCTTGGCAAGTGATCTTAGTGCCTTGCTGGATGAGTCCCTTATTTCCACTGTGAAAATAATGAACAATTTTAAATCCCATGAGAGATCATAAAAAAAGAAAGAATAATTATTTTCCCATTCACAAGTGTCTTTAACCAACTTTGCCATGCAAAACCCAACAAGATTGAATGCATGGACGTGACTTTAATGGCAGATGGAAAAAGATCAGATTATAAATGAATGATGATAACATGAGGAACTATTTCCTGTAATGATTCCCTATCTTAACAACAATTTCTTTTTTCCTTTGCCATATTTTTGAATTTATAAGATAAATGTAATGCACCTGCAGTTTAAGATGGTTCCCAGTTCTGAGGAGGTAAAGCAGAAAGCTGTTTAGCACACTGCCTCAGAAAGCTGAAAGACATTACAAATACAAGAACATTATGTATTTAACAATTTGTTCTCGTATAACATTTGGTCCAGAAATAAACATAAATTTTAGACATTTAACAATTTTTTATTTTTCAGGACTTCTCAGCTGTCTTGCATTTTCAGATAAATATCAGCACTGAACTACGACAAAACAGATTATCTACTGTTTTTCCTTTAGTGGAAGCCAAAAAAGACTACACAGTATAAACCACAGAGAATTTCTAACTTTATCTCCAAATTTAACAATAGACAAGAACTTTCAAACAAGTAAAAACTTTGCAGAAAAGAAAACAGGCTCACATGTTTCTAGGGTTCAATCAATTACTTGATAAATTAAGTACTGTTTCATCAAAGCAAATTCCAAAACATAGTTTAAAACTTTAACTTTACTTTATCATTTTAATTAAACACAACATTAATTGGTTCAATATGCTTGTGATAAAATCGAAGTACCCCGTTATATCTGAGGGGAATATTCTCAAGAAAATACAAAGTTGTAATCCAGTATTGCTTCAGGTTCTGTACAATCAAATAGAGTACTTACATTGTCTTCAATTTGACTAGAAAGTTGAGAGCTTAAAAGAAAACGCATTGGCGTGTGGGTGGGGTTTATCGAAGCATCTAATTACATTAGGAAATTAAATACAGGTTCAAGATGAGCCTGGTTAAGCACTTCTTTTAGTTGCATAGAATGACTGACCATATTTTCACAGCTGGAATTTCCTCTTTTTTTAGTAAAATAGCCAGCTTTTGCTACATTCCTCTTTTAGTAGTCCAGAAGAGTAGCACCACAAAGGAATGTTATATATGAGCACCCTACATCTCATTTACTTCTTAATTCTTCTATGTAAGTCCCCTTCATTTAACAAACTATCACTTGACACAAGTTGTGCATAAGAATTCTTCACATGCTTGGTCATTTTAGTAACAAGTAAGAACATCTGCAATAATTATATGTATCTTGAAGGAGGCAACAGTTTTTTTGGAGAGTATATGCTACAGCAAGAAATCAAGAGCTATACATTCAAAATTGCATTTTATTCCAGAGGGGTTGGGCCTGGTTATCAAGCCATAATAGAAATGTGTAATTATTATGAAATATCAGTATTCACTAGTAATTATTATATAAATAAAGCTTATATACTGTAGAGCAGATCAAGGTTTAAATACTGTTAACTTTGAGTAAAGAATCTGGGCTACATGTTAACCTAAATCAATATGTTCCATTGATTCCAAGGAAGCTTGGCAGGATGCACAGCTGAGGAACTAGCACATTACTTTTATGTCTCTTAGTGCCTTGCTCAATACTTAAAAAAACCCAATCCTTCATCTTTCAAGTATATTGGAAAGGATGCCCATTTATTCATGAAGGGAATGATTTCATCCCTTGCAATTACAGACCTGTAATTAGGTCATTAAGGAATGAGATAAGTGTGTTTTAAGTGTAAGACCCTCTAAAAAAATAATTAGGCCCTAAACAATTAAAATAGGATAATTCTTTCAACTACATAAATGTCCTTGCAAAATATTAAGGAAAAGAAGTTCTTGGAGGATATAAATTTGCAGATAATGGAAAGTTGGACTGGAGCCAATTGACAGAAACAGAGGTCAATGCACCTACTGAAGTCAAATCTACCTTAAGACAGTTTATATTATTGTGCAGAAATTATAGGGTCATAACATCAAACTTCACATGCAAACTTTCCTGAAACAGCCCTCCCTAGAAGGGAAAACTTGGAGATGAACATGTAAGGGAATTTCCATTTTCCTTATGTACAATTGCTTAAGCTGTACAAATATGCAAGGTCAGCAAGAGTCGCAGCTGGTTTCTAATGTAGAAAACAAACTGAACTTCTCATTTACTTTTAATTTATGAAAGCAAAAACCAAGTAAATGCTACGATGCTGCCAGAAAATTGCTGCAGTGACAACATCCCTTAAAAGTTTCCTTGTGAAAGCATGAACATTTTCTCTGTAATTCTGTATAATAAAACTGCAGAAACTTAACATGTGAATATTACCTTTTTTCCTATAAAACCCTGCACCTGCAGAAAATAGCTAAAAGTTCTTGTTTTCAGAAGCATTCATTAACAATATAGACAATGATGTAATTGGACCTTTTAATAATGACATAACTGAAATATTACAAAGTTCTCTGAATAGAAGTGAAATTTAAGACATGTATTTGCAATAGTTTACCCTTACAGTTATCTATGTAATTGCAACTATTACATACAGCCATTTTCCAGATCACGTAAAATTGCATGTTCAGCAATTTATAAATAATTCTCAGTTCTAAAATAATGTTATTAAAAAGTGCACAATACTCTTCAAGCCAGAAGCAGACAATACACAGCAAAATAAAACTAAAAAATAATTCGAAATAGTAATAAAGATTTACCTTCAAGAAATCACACAAGCAGCACTTAACTAATTGTGTTGAAAGACTGTTGATTTTTTCCATTGCTTCTTAAAAGTGCAAAGTCTGGAAATGAATTTGTTAGCAGTAATGATGAGAAAAAAGAAATCCAGAGAGATGTGAGATGTTGAGAGCAATGTCACATTTCAATATTGAGGACTTTATTCCATTGCGCAGGCTCTATCTGCTCTGATTTTAGCAGTGACAGTGAGATTTAGCAAACAGAAGAGGGATTTAGAGAAAATCCTCACATTTATCTACATTACACAGACACTGTAGACAGGAAACAGCTGGGGGAGCATTTGCCTCTCTCTTTCTCCCTCTTCTGGCAAAGTTACCGAGTAAGGACTTTTTTGGGCATGGTGACAAATAACATCATACCTTTGCATTTTAAAACTAGAGCACAGAAGCATATTTTTTTCCCTTTAAAAGAATGTGAATTAGTGACTGAGGGCTTAGCAGACAAAAAGAGCTTGTGCTGCCATGAAAAATAAGAAAATGTATTCTGGTTAACTTTCAGGTAGCTATGTGTGCATTTGTATTTATATGTGTGTGTCTGCATTTCAAATATATAAAAACTTACATATGGGCAATGTTTGTACATATGCATACCTTTATATATATGTATATGCAGATTTTATTTATGCATAGAAGCATAGGTATTTTATTTATATAGTACAAAAGGGCAGGCAGGCATTTATCTACTTTTCCCTTAATGTGTCTTTACGTTATTAAACTTGGCACGCCTATATGCTGAGTAACAATTAAAACCACCGACTCTCTGTGCGATTAACCCTAAAATAGCAGTTTGTAATTTGCTAAAAATAACAGAATTGTTGAGAACTGCTTGTAAATGGGGCAAAATAGCTTTGTGATCTTTCAACAACCACACAGGAGAAATCATGTAATTTCCTAGAACTTACAGTACTATGAATACCGTAACACAAGTAGCCCAGTTTGGGGGGGCTTCCATGATGTTTATCTTAAATCTGCTGTTGTAATTGTAAAGTGATTACCCCCCCTTTTTAGTAGTAATCTTCGCATTTCTCTTGATAACAATTTAAATGACACTGGGAAAGAGAGAATTCAACTTTATTAGTTCTGCAATACCTAACTTCTGCCTTTTTATTTTTCCTCAATTATGAGTATATTATAAATAACACCAGCTGGCCAGCAACATGCTCTCACGGGTTATGATGTCATTCAAATCCCTCAACTGTGTTAGTGGCTTGCAATGTGCTCCAAGCCAGCTGTTTTTCTATTTATAATGTATGCTTGCATTTCAATACTTAGCTATTGAGAATAAAGTTGTGATGTTGTTTTACAGATACAGTTTATACTTGTTACCCTTTGGGTTTGGAAGATGGCATTCAAAAGTAGACGACTAAACAAGACTGCAGCTCCAGAGACCAAACACATGTCACAAACAGTGCATGATTTCCATAAAAGCTGTTGCAGAACATTGCATTTTCCCCTGTCCTCTTCCACTTAGTGAGAGTTGCATGCTGAGGTGCTAGCTGTACTTTATTATTGAAAATAACAATTGAGATCATGTTGGCCCAGATCCGTTCTCAGTTTTCAGATCCACCTTGAACTATAGGGAGCTTGCCAGGCAGAAAGGACACATTTAGTTATTTGTATCCTCTATGAATGGCTAATACTCTGCTTTGTGCAATTTTAAGCAATGTCTGGTTAGCTAAGCTGATTAATCTTTGGAAGGGATTTCTTCTAATGTAACATAATGGCAGAAGAACAGGGGGCTTTGAGGTAAGTTTGCTTAGTTCAGGTAATACTAATATTTCAAGTATTCTAATACACATTTGTACTGCAGGTGCTGTATTTTAACATTTTGGTCTATTTTATTCTGCCCTCTGCCTTTCAGAGGTCACGGAATGGTGGCACCATTCTGCACATAGCTTGATGGAGCCTGCTGCAACTCATAGCACATGTATCACTTATTCCACTAGCCTTAGAGAAGAATGTGGGAAGACAAATCAGCAAATCTCTGATAATATTTATCTTCTTTTTTTTACTTTTACAGTACTCCAGATGGGTGCATATATTTCTGCATTTTTCTTCCTGAATAAGAGAAGGCATGCACTCATTCATAACATCCCTGCTGCCTGAGCTTCAAACGCTCTTCTCGCTCCTCACTGCTTGCTTTCTCCTAAGTTTCACCAGGCCTCTCTTGGTCATGACGGCAGCATTGAGCAGAAGGTCCCACTTTGGGCTGTCAGGGTAATCAGAGAATCACAGGGTCTCTAAACAACTGGTAATTCTGGTTCTTTCCAAGAGCCGTTCTCAACACGTTTCCTCAGTGCACCTGACCAGCCTAAGGTTCTGTTGCACTTCATTTCTCTCTTTTGGTTCTTGTTTTGAAGTGGTATTGTGAAAAGGCAGGAAAACAGAAGAGATTCAAGAAAGGTTTCCATTAGTGATTTTTAGGCGTAGTGCACTGCTTGTCTTCACTAAGAAGTTATTCCATTTTTTTTTAAGAGAAAACTAAAAATCCCTCAGGTCATACCGATCTGGGGATCGCTATTTTCCTAAAATATAGCTTCTATGCTGGTGGTAATATTCTAGTCAGTGTACCAGTCAGTTAACTATGGGAGATTGGTTCATTTCTCCCTTGTTAAATATAATAACTTTTTAAACCACTTTAAAAATAAAGTACTGTATGACTGCACGCTCATGCAGTTGCACACATGCCCTTGAATAAAATGCACCTGTAAACTCCAGAGTTTATGGTAGTCTTCAAAGTATTGACAAAAGATGTCCAGGTCAGAAAAAGTTATCTAATTGATATGTGTGTAGCTATTCTACACAAAAAGGCAGCAGCATATATATCCTTCTTTGGCTTCTTAAGTATAACCTTCAGTACTATAGTAGCCACAAAGATATATGAAATGTGTGAGAGATGTAATCAGGTATTTAGGAATTTACGTGTCCTGATCCTCATCTTTTGTAGTTTAATACTCCCATGATTTCACTAATGTGCTCTAATGCTATAGAGCTCATGTGTCAGTTTTTCCAGGGACAACTCTGTTTTATAGATGATAACAAATATACAAATAAGCAATTATCCTGATTAATATATTGTCCCTACTTAAATCCTTTCTTAAAAGTTAGGAACATTGCCAAAATGCCTGATAAAGCCTGAACCAGTGTGCTTTTGCCTTACATTCTTCTGTGTTAGATCACTCTTACCTATATGCAATTCTTTGTAGCAGTTGTTTAGATTTTTTACACTGGGATTACAAGTTTTCTGATAGAAAATGAAGATAGAACCACTCTAATAGATAGAACCACTGTAATAGATATCACCAAGAGGGTGATAGGGCAGACAGAAAGGTTTAGGAGAGGATAGAAGACAATAAACACAGTAGCTGGCAAACAGCTGTTCTTCATTATATAAAATAGCAGAGACAAGTTTGTCTTTGGGGGAAAAGATGAAGGGTTGTATTTTATTAATATGGAGTTCTGTGTTGAAGTTAGTGATTAGTCAAGTATATGGTGGAAAATTCTTTTCATCTAGTTAAAAGTTGGGAAGTCAAGAAAAAAATCATTTTGCTAATTGATTTGAGCTAAAGAATTTTTTTTTAAAAAAACCCTCAAACACATTTTGTAATGGTGACCTAAGCAGCATCATCACTAGATGATATGAAAATAAAAAATTTGATGGGAAGGGCAAGGGCATGAAATCTGAGCTGTCATTACACTGTCTGTATTGAAGAGACACCAAGGAGAGAGCAGTGCCATGAAAGACAGTTTCTCATTTGGGCAAAACAGTGAGAGTGCAAGCTTCATGATGAAGTTTTAGAGAGGATCACATAAACTGAAATCCTTTGTATTTGCTGATCAAGAGAAGTACGAGTGTTTCAAAGCAGGTTGGATGTGTGAGAAACTCAGTCCAGAATTATGACTTACAGGTAGCAGTGGTAGAAAAATCGATGTTAGTAACAGCTCAGAAGTAATCCATGGACTTGTAAACTGAAGGTGTATAGTGAGAATGCTGTGATGAAAAAAATAAAACTACTTAATCACAGTAATGTAGAGAATAAATTAAAGTAGCTACTGTTTTGAATGTTTTTGTATTAACATGCGGTTTTCCCTGGTTTTAGAAACAAATGTGCTGAGAGTAATACAAAGCCAAATATTGATCTTCTGTTCCTACACAAATGAAATATACATCAACTATTGGATAAAATTGTTCACGGTTTGAACAATTAATATTTTAAAAAATATAATAATTAAGGAAATTACGCATTAATTAGGTGACATGAGATGAGCTATAGTTATGACTGTAAAACAAAAAGACAAAATATGAAAAGTAATATATAAACAAAACTGAAAAGCTCAAACAAAATGTGTTTCAACATTTTTGAAAGCATTTTTTAGGGTTTTTTTTTATTTCTGCTTTGTGGGAAATTTTGAAATAGTTTGTTCTGATTCAGAATAATCAAAATACCAGCATTTTCCATTAAACTGGAAATTCCCAGTTTTAGCTGTTTGTAGTCTTGCTCTCACTTTCCCAATGTGAAGCCCTGAATAGGTCATCTTTGCTCAAAAAAGTTGCTTACTTTCTCATTCCTAAAAGCAACACAAAGTCAGAGTTAGTAAATAAAGAAATTTAGGAGAGATGACTGCATAAGCTCTATCCTTGCATGCATAGAAAGAAGGTAAAATAAGTGGGAATTGGAATGGGCAACTGTTAACATATATATGTATGAAGGGTGATTTCCTTGAGTCATTTAAGTGCCTCTATCACAGGAAGAAAAATGCATGACCTTAGATATTCCCTTAATTTCCTAGGCTGTTTCTTCCATATTTAGGTGAAATGTAGAGACATATTAATTTTTTTCCTGAGTCATCATTAGCATCAAGGCTAAATCTGTGCTCACAGATTTTTACAAAAAAGAGTCTAGCACATACGTTTAATGGCATTTTGCTTTTTCTGTAAGTTAGACACAAGAATGCCAATGCCCATGTGTGATTTTTTTTTATTTGCTGACTTAGGAAAAACCATAACGAGAACTGAATACTGTAAATTTTATGACAAGCAGCTTGTGTATGTCCATACAAAGCAAACAGTGTAAGTACATGGCAAAAATGCCTATCTATTTTATCTTGGCCTGAAGAGTATTTGCATAAGACAGAGGCTTCAGAAAATACTCCTTACTGTACTTATAAGCAAACTCTATTTGGAGATGAAATAAGACATCTCAAAAAACCCCAGAACATCTGCTTCATCCATTTTTAATTTATTTCATTTACAATTAATCTGGTTCTTACCGTATGTCTTTGGACAATTTCTTCTGGGTTCATTTCTCTTCACTCTCATGATTTACTACTCAGAAGGGGCTTATCCCATTAAATTTATACAGTGTTTTGTGGACTGAAGCCAATATGTTCTGCACCTTCAAATGCCAACCTCCCTCACTGACATTTTCCTATAAATTTTCTTCAAATAGAAGTTACAGGTAAATCAGTCCCCTCTAGTTTGGCTTATTGATACAGTGATACTCTGATTTATTTTGAACAAAACATTAAAAGCTAATGGAAAAAAAATTAACCTAAACCCATAAACAACCTCATCTCATTATGGCTCTTAGATTTTGGTCAACTACGCTTTCATTAAGAAACTGCTGAATAATTTAAGTACTAAAAAGAACCCACAGAATGCCAAAGTTGCTCCAAATAAAAGCTATATTGACTCTGATTCATGAGTGCTGCTCTGATTACAGACTTCACTGTGTCATTTCAAGCTCAGACTCCAATCTGTACTGTAGCAGTAGGATATAGGAACTATCTCCTCAAGTGTCATTTTGAACAGAATTGTCAAATGACCAATTGATCAAATGACCAATTCTGATTTCCTTTCCCTATTTTCGTCTTAAAATATGAAGTACGTTGAACTGTAGCAGAATTTTCTTAACTCATGCATGGATTTTGTGGTTCTGAGCAGTATCTGCTTAGTAAGCCTGATGTATTTTACACCCTTTATTTTTACCTGCTTTGCTTTGCTAATGTTATTTTGTCATTGGATGTGGTTTTAGGTTTTTCTGAAAGGTGGTGGCAGCTTAGGCCATTGAGACTGATTTTGCAAACCTGTGGTTCTGGGTTTCAGGGCATCCTGTATGTGAATGAATTAAAACAAACAAAAATGCACCTTTGATCTCTAACAGATCTTAAATACGGTTGCATTGAACTTGGCTCTTATTATAGTTTCTACCTTTGAGTTACTGAGCCACTTGAGTAATTTGTCCAATCAGTTCCATGTTTTCCTGTCCATGAGATAGGAATAATAGTTACTTTAGGTACTTTGAGGCTCATAGAGGGAAAGCAGAGCAAGCCATATTATGTATTTTTTGGAAGACGTTATCATGGCTGAAAGAACACCTCTGTGTGTTTATAGGAAGTGACAAGCTACTATGTTAGCCTTGCACATATTATGTCTCTGTCATCTTCCAAATGTGTTAAGCATAGCTGGAAGAATTCCCAACAGATGCTTCCTTTTACTTATTTTCTTATTTTTTTCTATTACACCATTCACAAGTGTTCTTGTCAAAGACCTACTTCACAAAACTTTTTCTGGAATGATTGTTGTACAATACATTCCAGAATGTATTGTACAATCAGGTACGATAAAAGTTTATGCTTCATTACTGTGCTGCTTATAAAAAGCAAGGCTGTTATTTAAACTTGAGTAAGTGAGGAGTAACCTCTCTAAAAACAGTGAAATGTAACTGGAAAGGGAACTGCATCCCATGAAGTGGCAGACGCCAATGCCTAGCGAATGTATTACTTAAGATGTAAGGGAACAATTTAATAACTTAGTCCTTAGTCTAAATATGGACACATGACTGGTTTATAGAATAAGGTCCTGATTCTACAGATTCATTAGCATGACATTTTTTCCAGTCTCTGAACCTGCCTATGAATTGAGCCATGCCCCTGTGCAGAAAAAAAACCCCTTGCTCACAAGGAGGTTACTGGCTGGGGTGCTTTTCAGTGGCAATGAGCACCTGCAGTGCTGACTGGACTTCTTTTGGTGCTAATAGGTGGTAACTACCTCTTAAGATTGGCAAGATCATTTTGAATCCTATGTATACTTTCTGTGATAGTTCAACTTCTTTTCCTTCAGTGCTATGTAGAATTTTAAATTAAAAAAAAACAAAAAAACAAACAAAGTAAAAAATCGTGAATATGAAAGGTCTTGTTATATGAAAAAAAAAGTAGTAAGAAAGTAAGAAAATGTGTTTTAACTTCATTAAAGAGGGGCAAGTCCTGTGAGGAGTATCATGGGCTAAAAGTTTAAATGATGAAGAGATATAAATCTTTAGCTATTTTGTTTCATTGTTTGGAATTTTAGCAAGAGTTTGAGAAGGAGAACATATTTACTTCATGTTCTCTGTTATCTGTTTAAACAGGACTTTCCTGTTTCTATGTCTACTTTACAGCTATCATATTTCAGTTTCCTAAATCTTTATTTGTCTTGCTTTTTTTTGTTACATAGGATATTTCCTACATCAAAGATTATTACTGCTCCTTTAAAAAAATGTTTCTGTTTGAAAGCTTTCTTTTTTATGGACAACAGCATCAGCATTATTGTAAAGAACTGAATATCGTGGCAGTTTTGAGATCATCACACACCATCAATGTTTCAAAACACTCTAAGATTTGAACATCATAGGTTATGTAGCAAATTTCACCAGTGGAGCAAAAAACTTTGCTTAGTATTTGATTTTAAAGGTTTCTCATTCTTTTTAAATTTGTATTTCCATTCTTTTTCCTTTTGACATAAAGGAAAGAATACATGCCAGCACAGTATCTACCTATATTTTGCAATGCTGGTATTTATTTGGGATTTTTTTTTAATACTTTTCTGTCTTTTGGTGAATGATTCATGTTCTAACAGACCTTTTGTCATGTGCCTATAGTCATTATAGTGGACCTGTACGGGACAAGGTCATTCAGAAACACAAGTCTGAGCCAGATCAGCTGTGAACACAAGATCTCATTTCAGCTAATAAGGCAGAGCAGAATTCAGCGTTGATGTGGTTTTGTGCTGGTTGCAGAAGGAGGCATGGAATTTCATTCTTCGTAACATTATAGGGGTGAAAGCAATTGTTATGTGAGCTGGCATAAAGACTGCAGGTACAGAATTAACCTGTCAAAACTCCAGCAAATTTCAACAGGCACACTGAGTTTTGTTTGAAGCTTTGTGTCATGTATGCCTGGAATATTTTTGTCTAGTATCAGAAGCCGTAAAATTCAGTACTAATAATTGAACCGTGGACTCTAGCAATATTGGAACACATTGGCTTAGAATCAGTTGGTTTTTTAAAATTCTGAAATTATCTTTGGTTCTCTTTTTAGAAGATTACAGTACTCCAATAGGTGCATTATGTTTCTTTTATTCTAATATTTACTGATAATTTTTGTCATTTTCTTCAACTCTTATTCTAGAAACATTTTTTACATGGAATCAAAAAATATGCCAGGTGCTTTTCTGCCTACTTTTTGTTGTGATAGCTATATACGATTCTAGTCATATTGAAATACATGCAAACATTGTTCGGTTCATTACTGGAAAAAACATTTGTCTATTTTGCCAGTATTTCTTCCATCATAAGAATCCAAAATATTGCTACTGCATAAAAATAACATCTCTTTCACTCTGAATTAAATAATGGGATTTTATGGTAAAAAAATCAAACGCAGGATATGATAAGAATAAGATACAGTTGCACCTGAACCCTTTCATCAGCCCCACTGTGCATTCAGTTTCTTTCCTGAATGAAAATTGAGGTTTTTTTGGGAAATACTCTATGGCTATGTAATTACAGGTTAATAAAAGGATGGACTCAGGGCTACCTGCATGAGTACATATTTGGCATCTTTCCAGGCTTGCAAAACACCCGTCTGAATAGCAAGCATATCCTTTCTTGGGCTTTGAGCATGGAACTCACTCTTTGTCATCATGCTTTACTCCTCCTGCCACGAAAGTGGTATCTCATTACTATTTAGTAAAATTGTTATGGCTTCTCTGTGGATGCACACGGCATGTCATGCCCAAAGACTGGAAAACCATCCTGTATTGTTGTGTTCAGTGCCATACTTACCAGCAATGTTTTTTGGGGCTGTGCCCACACTTCATTGTGCAGACAACATAGGCACTGCCTTTCTTTGGAAATCACAGCAGAGAAGGTCTCACAGCATGCTCAGGTCTTGACTCGAGGCTCAAAATGCACGTCTCAGCTGGAGAACTCAGAAGTCCTTCTCAGTTCCACTGTCCATATGTAGTCACGGGAGCCTCACTGGCTAAAGATTGCCTGCAAAACAGCTTCCTATAATTTTTATGTGTCTCAGTCTTCCTGGAGGCAACCATTTCATGACCTTGCACATCAAAAAATCTGATGTGATCCAGAGGCATTGTGTACTAATTACCTGTATTTGCTAACTGCTACTGGGTTTTCTTGGCTGTCAGGTGAGCTGAGAAGTGTAGAGCAATCTTCATTCCAAACACATGAAATGCTTTCACAGCTCAGCAAGCACATGGCCTTTGGCTGTCTCACTACTGTATATGACAAATTAACCAAGGTGTTCTCATTATATAGCCGAGAAGCTCTGTCAAGGAGGTTTGTCTGCTAAAAAAAAATGGCTTAACCAACACTTTTATTCTCCCTAAAGGTGTGAAGGCACACACTGATGCCGAAAGCAGGTGTTAATGACAGGTACTAGGTCCCCAATATTATCCTTGTAGTTGCAGATGGCTGTTTTTTATTTTCCTTCCTGTCTTGCACTGGTGCATCATGCTGTGCACAGTGAAAAAAAGGCTGTCGTGTTCCACTTGGGCTTTATACAGGGAAATATTTTTAACATTCTGACATAATTAAATCTAATGAAGTCTGTATTTGATTTTTTTGATCATGTGTGCCTCTTTTTAAAAGGCATTGTTTGAATAACAGGTGAGACAGAACGGTTTGACAAAAAGAAAAAAAATTTCTCTTCCATCCAAAGTGGTTGCTGGCTTCCTTACTACCTACAGAACGGTTAACATGTTTACATGTCAACTTAAATACTGTTCGGCGTTATATGGGTAGTGAAATCTGTCCTCAAAACAACTGCTTGAACTGGTAAGTAATCCTGATATTAATGAAAATGTTTTCAGAATCATGTCTTACAATACAGTATTTTAAATATGCATTATGTGTACACGTCTGGCTTGAGTTGATTGTGTGTTATAAGAACCAGCTGAAGTTCATGATGTAACCATGTTAACACTTTTTAATAGCTTTTTGAGAACACAACACAATTGTGTTAATGATAATCAGTTAAAGATTCTATTTGTTCCAGATGTTACTTTTACAGGCAAAAAAAAAAAGAAAAAAAATTTTCTTCCATATCCCTGCTTAAAATCAAGTAGTCAGAAAAGTCCTAATGTGAACCTAATCTCTTTCTTTAGATAACATACTACTGAGCCATAGCTTGAATAGGATATGTGAATACAACCATGAAAGAAACATAGATGCCTAGAAAAGCATTTTTTTTTCTGGCATGGATCTTTAGTTCCCAGTGGCCTAAAGTCCCACAACACAAAATCACTATAATTGGCATGGCTGGCAAGTTCTTCTCTCATTGTCAAACAGACCTTTTACAGTAAATTTGTAGGAACTCTGAAATTGAGCTAATACCAGAAGTATCAAAAGAGGAAAAAGAAAGCAAACCACACACAGATTCAAGCATACCATTAAATGACTGACTTTTGATAAACTGTACTATAAAGTGACCTATATTAACAAAAAAAGAAGCATTTATTTATTAGTTGCTTACATTTCAAAGGGTCATCCAAGACAAACTTGACATTTAATGCCTCATCGATAAGAAGGGTACATTTTACTAGACTTATAACGAATAGATATGTCCAGTCTTGTTACTAATGTTAAATAAAGATTGATCTTAAAGAATATATCTTCAGGAAAGAAAAGACTCTGGAACTTTGGAGGTGGGGAAACATGCATGTAGATCTGTGCTGCAGTTGTGGCTGGAAAATATCTCCAGTCATTACAGTGGACTGCAAGAATTACCTTTTTCTAGGACTTTTTGTCCCTGCATAAAATAGGAAGAGCTATGATGGCCCAGAAACTCTCCTGCACTAGGACAAAGAAAGAAAGGGAGTTAATTATGGGTTCTAAATTCCTACAGTTATGCACTTCTCTGCTTTGCTCCAGAGGATCTCCCCAGTAAAGATATCTCTGGCAGAGGACATGTACAAGACCACAGTGAATATATGAACACATGAGATGGCCACATGAGATGACCAGATGACTTCCAGCCGTGTCATTCACATTCACAGGATGTCCTTGGCATACAGTCACCTCTTGTAAGGATACTTGCTCCTTTCTTTGCTCTATACCATGAATGCTCTGTGACCCATCAGGCTGCTTTTCATAAATGAGCCTTCTCACTGCTGCCCTTCAACATTGGCCTTTCTGTGACTGTGTGTTACTGCTCATGATTAACAATGTCAAAAAACAGTGAGGAAGGAAGCAGGAGGCTCCAAGGAAGGAGCTGACCCTTCTGCCCAGAAGGAAAGCAGGATTATTCTGCCTTGGCACTAGTCATTCTGGGCATGCTTTGTCAGTATCCCTGCCCAATGAGGTGACTAAAAGGAATTTAGCTATCCAGGTGCCACCTATCTGCTGAGATTTCCTCTAATTTAGTCAAAGCACAAAGGCATTGCCTATGAAGCAGGTGGACTGGCAGTGTGGAGAGTGCTATAGGGATCACTCAGGGCTATAGAGCTCTTCAAAATGCCTGTGGGGAGAGCATGGATTGTCACTGTTTATATGAATACAGTGAAGACCTTGACCTTGGTGGATACTGCTCTTGCAAGGTAAGGGAAATATACCATCTGTATCAACATATATTGGGCATTAGGCCAAAATAATAGTCTCTTTGCAAACAGCAAAACCATTTCTTTTGGTCAAGTGTAAAAGTCACTTCTGTTTCACAGTTTCACTTCTGTTTTGCAATTTAAGATGATTTTATTAGCCTTATGTGGGGAAAAGGGTTGTAAAATGTAGGAAAATCTGAAAGACAGGCCTTTTTTTCCTCAAATGTTAAACACAAACACTCTTCCCCAAAAGGCACAAGATAATTTTTGCTAATACAGACAGAATCTATATAAAAAGGCTACCCATATTAATCACAGTCAGAATAAGCACTGACTTTTTTTAGAAGCACTATAACATGTTTATGCCCTTGATGGGCTGCCTTATTTTGATGTTTTTATAGTGTTAGAAAATTTTTCAGTTCAGGGAAAACCAGAAAATTTAAATACCAGTCATGCAGTGACGAGGTTGTTTTTTTTCGCAAGTATTTAAGAAAAAAAGCATCCCCTAACAGCCATATGTGTTTGTGAAAGAACAATGGGCAAAGAGTGAGTGCCACTAACCTTCTCTGTCATGCAGACTGTTGAGTTCTCCACTGAGTGTTCATTAAAAAATGTCTGTTATCATGTTCTCTGTACATGACTGTGAACAGAACATCCTGTGGCCATGTAGATAGGAAAGATGTTCCACTGCCCCCTCATGACTGCAGGCCTGGGTATCTGCTTCACTGAATTTGCCCTCCCAGGGAATGATGTACTCCACTTCCTCTTGCTTGTCCCGGATATCATGGTTACACCTTGTCTCCAAAGGAAAAAAATGCTTGCCAATGGGTTTGGTCTGTTCAGCAGGGTTTTGGAAAGGACATATCTTACGTAGAGATACAGGGGTTAAGCAGTCTGATATGAGATTGGGGCAGGATGGGCTGTGCTGTGTTCGGCGTGATGTTTTGGAATACTGGGGTGGGCTGGCAGGAATGCAGATCATCCAAGCTGTGTAAGGAATTCAGAGCATGCTGGAGGAGAACTCTCTTAAGGTTTATTTCTTGACATTAAAACTGCAATGCTCTCAGTTTCACATAAAGGAGATGTGAAGTGCTAGACAATGTGGGCAGTCAGAGAATCTGGTCTTGAGTTTGTTGCTGAAACTGTCACAAGGCAAACTGTAACTGCAGCACAGCAGTTGACTTGACTCGTTCTGGCCATAGCCCTGGCATGGGTGTTTTAACATGTGCCAAGCTGATTATAGTCTGCAGGAGACTATGTGCCAACTGAGAATTGCTGGAAGGCAGGCCAACATCAAAACAGTTAGAGGGTAAACTGCTTGTTGACTTTGTGAGTGACTTCTGGGAAGAGGGGCAGCCTCTGGCAGCCTCTGAAATTGCTGAGAATGGAAGGAAGTAGTGTCCTCTCAGAAATGCAGTTTTGGGTGGTTATGAGAAAAAATAACCCTTGTGCTTCTTTGAGACAAGAGTTGTGGGAAAGATAAAGTGAGTACATGGACTTAGTGTGGGGGAAGGGAATGAAGAAACTTGCTGGATTTGTTAGGAAATTGGTTCGTTTTGCCTTGTTTGCTCCAGTTCAGTCTGGAGGATTGAGACCCTCTACCAGCCAGTGAAGTCAGGAGGGTTTGGTCCTTGCTTGCCACAAAAGCCGAAAAGAGAATGTGTGTAAGTACAACCTTTTAATAAAAATGGGCACACATCATGCAGATACCTTTGCACTTTACTCTTTCTTCTGGTAATAGGTTGACCATCACCCCTCAGTTTATTCTTGCCAGTTTTCTTAATAGGGACTGAAATTCCTAAGTCATAGCTGTATTTCTTGGCTTTGGTCTGTGCTTAAAATCATTGCAGATGGAGCCGGAGTGGATAGGTAAACTTGTGGCACTTAAATCCAGGCACTTATTCATGATAAATTGCATTTAGTTCATTAAATCAATCTCTCTGAGCATTTTTTCTTCTGCCCTCAGTTCCCTGTATCACTACAACCGAAGGGAGTTGCAGTGTCTGCATGTTTTTAAAATAAACAGAAAAATCCTTGATGGTGCTGGACTAGATGTTCCTGATAACATGTTGCCAACAGAAAAGTTCTCATCCTTGAAGAAAGTTTTTCAAGTGGTCATGACACTCTGAATCGCGTAAGCCTCTCTTCAGAACAGACATTCGGTGCCCTCAAATGACTCTTCAGACTTGGCTCAGAAACAGGCTGACACAAAAGGGGCTAATTAACACACACATTTTCATGTGGAGGAATCTGGTTTCCAAACAGATTTTTACCAGTAATATAGCTGACAAGCTGAATCTGCTAGGACTGTTTCTTCCGTCCGATTTGAATGAAAATGGGAACAAGGGATAGGAGAAAGAGAAATTTCATTCCAGTGACAGTACAGACACCATGAATTCCTTTGAGCCCAACTTCTGTCACGTTGTATTTCTTCTTAAATGGAGCAGTGCACAAAATATAAGAGGCAACAAATTAAAATACAGATAAATGTTACATGTGCCAGGTACATATCTACAGAAAACATGGGTATGAACATTTCAGGAGTATGTATGCGTTTACGGAGAAGAAAGAACAGGGCTAAAAAAGTGGTTCTACATTGTAGTACTGGCACGTTATAAACTCCATTTTTCACTTCTGCTATAGACTTCAGATCCTGTAATTCCCTTATAATGGTTGCAGCAGTTTAGCACTACTCTGCACAAAGTATTTTAAGACTGTCTGTGTGTCTGTCTGAACAATTGTAAACAGGACTTGGAGGCAAAACAGTGCAATCAGGAGAACCCAAAATTCACACACTTCCTCTACTCTCTCACACTCCCCCAACACCAGTTAGGAGAACACGTCTTTAATGTGCAGGGCCTTGGGCTCTTCTACTTACTGTCATAGTCTCTCTTCTACTTAGATTGATTTTGAACCAATTATTATTTTACTGTCACCTTTATGGGAAATTATATATATACCTCTCTCCCACCATAGGAACAACCAGCAAGTGTTGATACCTAATTGCTCCAGCCTAATCCACTGCCTGCACCCCTGTATCTGGCAGGGTATTGTAGTGGCTTCTAGTAAAGGGCTCTGGAGATAAGAACAGATTCTCACACGTTTTGGTGAAACTCACAAGGAGTCCGTTGTAACACTGTGCCCTTTGGATTAAGATTAAAGAAATGGTTTTTTGTCAGTTTATCAAAGGAAAATTAAAGTTCCTTAGACATCAGTTACATTGAATCTGAGCCTTTAATCATACTGACAAGAAAAGATAGAGAATTTGAGCTAAAGAATGTGTTCATAGCCTTAATGTTGGATGGTTGGTATTTAACTCTGTGTAAACTACTGATTTTTACCGGGAAGAGTTTTAACTCAACAGAGTTATGTGCTTCTGTATCGTTTCAGTTTAAAGTACTCTACCCCGTATCACTCTATGCATTTATTCCATGTGGTAGACTGGACCGCTCCAAAGACTATCAGATAAAATTCTGGAAGTGCTTCATTCACAAACCTGATTGGTTTGCATCCAGCAAAACAAGGAACTTGAGCAGAAGTTTAGGGGGGAAAAAAGTTGTGATTCTCAGTGACACTGCCTGGGCAGTCTTTATTCTATGTGAAACTCTATTTACAGCACTACCAAATATTAATGTACCGAAAGCTGTTATAAATGGGTGCTGGACCAACTCCCAGAAAAACCTTTAGGAAATGCTTAATGAAAAAAAGTGTTGAACTTGAGGCTTATCTTAGAGAAAGTAAGAGAATGCTAAGTGGAAATCATATGTAAACAGAAGGTGATCTGGTTAATACATGAATTACTATGCAGTTATTTCAGATTACAGGCTTTTCCACATCTGACCAATAGAAAAATGTACAAACAAGTTATAATTCCAGAAAGAAAGCCTCCTGGACAAACAGCTGGGGGTAATTATGAGACCGTGACCAAGCCATCAACAGTGTAGGTATTACTTTCAGTTCAGAGCCAAAGGGAAAAGTAGGCAGTTAAAAAAGTGCCCTGGGGAGGAGTAGGATGGAGCTGTAAATACAATAACAAAGAGGGGCCACCTTAAAAAATAGTAGTAGCAGTAGAGAGCATACAAGGAATAAAAAATATACATGTTCAGAAGAGAAACAGATTTTTAGATGCAGAAAAGTGCAGAAATAGCTTAGGAGTTGTCCGAAGAAAAGCTGAATCAGATGTTACACACCTCCATCCCACACCCCAAAACCTGAATAAAATATGTATCTAATTTTTCTTCAACTCTTACTAGAGTGGGTTTGTGACACTTTTTTTATCTCTCGTCCTATAGTTTTGTTTTTTCTCCTTCTATATATTTTGCAGTGCACCACAAGTTTTGTGATTCCCCTGTGTCATGAGCTATTCTTCACTTTTATTAATGTGCACTTTCTTGGATTGTCTGATTCCTTTAGCATGAATTCTCGTTTTCATTGCTATTTACTAACTCTACCATATTGAGGATTTGGGATAATGAAATTTAGGTGGAATGAGGCTACAAGAGACTTTTCTTAAGAAAGCTTTGCTTCTAATTAAACAATTTTTTTTTTTTTTTGCTATGAGGGATGCCATGGGTGGTAACTTCTGCCATATAACATGAATACCTATTCACTGGAAGTCTAACAATGTGGACAGATACGGTCATCTATTTGACATTTATCCTGGCTTTTATTCAACAGAACAGTGTTAAATTCAGTGTTGCTAGATAGTTGAGAGAACTGGAATTGTCAGTTCTGCAGTGATGTAAGATGCAGAAAGAGATTTGTCAGTGTTGTTGATCCAGAAAGATAAATTTTTCTTTCTGAACCCTTAAAAATGTAAGGAAGACTGACCACTTCCAGGCCCTGGAGGAACTATGAGATGAAATTCAGTCTCTCATTCAGAGCCAAGGAAAATAATTATAAGAGAAGGTCAATATGCATTCATACAAAAAATGAGTAATGAGAATCAAAGAGGCTAAGTCCTGTCACTAAGTCTCATCTGAAACACCTGGTGCAAGCAGATCTGTAGCTCCCTACTTTTGTTACAACTTGGTTAAAGTACAGCTGAATTTTGGTTGATTTTGAATTATAGACTTTCTGCTATGTGTTCTACCTTCAAACTAGTTAATTACAGTTAATTATTTTTTTTCCACTTCATAAATTGCCTGTTCAGATTTTGTGACTTGCTTCTTGCCTTTGGACCTATTGGTTAATGCTCTGAAATTCTGGTTTACAATTTGATTGACACCAGGAGACATCACGTACACCGTGTGTTGAGCATTTTTTAGCCTAAGTTCTTGAAGAAGCACCATACAAACACCAGAAAATCTTTTGACAAAAATATCTTGAAGGCTGTTAAAAGAAAATATTGAGCTACGGAGAACAAAAAAATAAAAATATGTAACTTTAACTTGTTATGTTAGTGTGGACTGAGCATGTATTCCACTGTTTGGGAGGTGTCAAGTTGAGCATGCTGTCTTAACCACAGCCCTTTGTAGTGGCTGAGGTCTAAACTTGACCCAAGTGCATGTTTAGCCAGATGTCACTTGCGATTACAGGAATTTGGACTGACTTTCAGCTAAACCTCAAACCTGGATGAATGAATGTTGTTCCAGATGCATTATCTCATAATCCTAAAGAAAATAACATCTCAGATGAAAGGACTATAGAACCTTCCTTTGTATGAGCTTTGAAAGCTAAGGCTAATCCTGAGATCATTGAAAAGGTTTAACCTACCACTCTATGAAATTTTAGCCAAACAGAACTTAAGAGCTTTAATACTTTTAGAATCCCCTCAAATTAGTAAAAGAATATTCAAAATTAATTGAACTGGAAACAGTGATCTTGAAACTTATAACAATTTCTCACTTTAAAACATCTTAGTACATTTTTGTGTGTTAGCTTATATTGCCCTGGTAACATCTCGATCACATATGGAATGTGCTTAATTGTAGGGAACCCTTTACACATACTAATATCCAGAAAGATCCCAGGGATAATATAATCCAATAACCATAGAATAGTTTAGGTTGGAAAAGATTTTTAAATCATCGAGCCCAACCATTAACCCACTGTCAAGTCAAAATTTGTTGACATAAAGACCTGTATTGAATATCTGGAGAAAAAGGAACTGGGAGAAAGACAGCGAATGTTTTGGGGAGTTCCAATCAATAAATAGCTGCTGTACATTTCTAATGGTATATATGTGTTTATATATATGATTAATATTGTCACTCTCACTCTTACTCTTCTGTGCTTCAGAAGACACTCCAAGTTACTAGTCTAGTTACTGACTTTCAGCTTAAGACCTCGAATGAAATCTTCTCCTTCACAAAATATTCCAGAAGACACAAAAATAAGCAGGGCTTTCAAAGAGACATGTAAAACCTATATGTTCAGTGTGCAGCTGAAGGTCAGCTATAGTTAATACTATGCTATCAACCTGGATTTCAAGTTAGGTTGATGCCTTAGGTTTTAACTTTCATATTTTTCAAATTCTGCACTGCTTAGTGTGTAACTCTGAAATTTCTTGTAGCCTGTTAATTTCTGCTCTCGTGCTAGGTAGACAAAGATTCTCTGGGCCTGCTCTTCAGGACATCTAGACCATCCTAGGTCCAAAAACAATAAACCAAAGAGCCTCTAAGGGGGGCAAGTGGAGGGGAAATTACTTCATTAACTGAAGCTTTAATTGGAGAATTAACCCTGGTACGCAAATGAACCAAACCTATAAAAGTGTGAAGAACTCGTGACCTGTGGTCCATCTTGGGGTCCATCTTGGCAGTAGCCTCTGGCTCCCCAGGGTGTACCTTTGAAGGCCCTTCAAATAAATACCTACCTTTATTCCCTTACTCCTGTCTAGTCTCTGTTTTTAGGTGGCCTCTTAAGGCATCAAGGTTATGGAGCGCTACCAAGCTGTCTTCTATCAGCTGAACTATTGCAAATCTAAGTGGGTCTTCTTAGCCTATAGCATGAACAGACATGAGTCTCAGTTTTAGTTGTTTTCATTGCAGACTGATCTAAGTCACAGTAATTTCCCGTTGTTTCTGGCAGAGTGAATTGGCAAGCAAAGATCATGTGTTGTACAATAATTTGTCAAGCAACTTGATGGTGTGTCTGAGTCTTTATTGAGAGCTATCTGAGATATTCTAAAAAAAGTATGCCTGGTAAAACTTACAGAGCAAGCTGATTTATATGCAGATGCGATAATTAACAAAAGCAGGCCCATTTTCTTAATGGTGGGGCAATTTGTTGGGTTACTGGGAGAATAACCTGCATCTCCCTAAAAGACTATGAGTATCATTGGTTGATTTCTTTGGTGTGACCAGAGTGGTTACTAGTTTTTGTACTCCAGTTGCAGAAGCAGCCAGAAAATGAATGGATACAGAAGTATGTGAAACAGTGGCATGGGCTAAACACACACAAATTGGAAATCAGTTATGCTGAAGATGTTACTGTTAATCTCTTAGAAAAAATATTTGGGTTTGCTCACAGTACATATACCTTTGAGATGTACGTCTTAAGCTAATGATGAAGGATTAGGTACTAAATTAGGTAGCTAATTCATACATCTATGTGTCAGAAAAAAAGGATATTCTCTTAGCTGGAATTTGGCACCTTGTTACAGATAATTTAGAGTGTATGAGTGTATCTTTTTGATGTCAAACAGAAATCTCCAGTAATGGCCAGCACTGTTTTAATGAGCATCACAGATTTGAGTATCTCCTCCTTCCAAGTATACCCTTTTGTAAGAGAAGTGAGAGTCTAACACGATATTAAATTATTTCCTTTCCTTCTTAAAATTTTACCTTCAGCAGCCAAGTAGGTCTCTTCTCATTGACTGTTTACATAACTAATCCTTTCTCACTGTGGACAATTTAAGATAAATGACAACTATTCAGTGAAATAAACTTTATTCTGCTTTTGTTTCATGATTTATTTAAACTCAGGTGATGCTCTTATCATCTTGGGAAGAATAGGGAGGATAAGCAATTACTGGCTTTGCTAAGAATAGCTAGTGCAAGAATCACCTGAAATAGGTTTAAATTTTTACCTGTGCAATATAAATCAGAAAACACAGCTGTCACACAATTCAAGGGGTTTTTTCCACACACATATATCTATATATTAGCTACAGGAATGCTTTGATACTCTTTTCTAAATGTGGTGTAACACTGCTGAGGAAAAAATCATTTAAGAGTGCTGAGGCAGTCATCCAATGTCATTGCAAGGCTGCTCTAAAAAAATCTTTGACAAGTCATGGCAGTTGGGCAAAATTCTCAAGGACTGGCAGACAGCAAAGACACTCCTGTTTTCAAGAAGGATAAAAAAAAAGCAACCGATATTGTTTATTTTGACTTTTATAAGGCTTTCAACACTGTCTCCTATAACATATGCATAGACAAACTGGTGAAGTTTGGATGACATGGTGAGGTGGATTGAAGACTGGCTGAACTGCTGGGATCAAAGGGAAGTGGCATGAAGTTGTACTGGAGGGTAGTCAAGATTTGTGTGCTCCAAGACTGGGATAGTGGAGCTGATACTGTTTAGCATCTTCACTTACTATCTAGATACAGGGACAGAGTTCACACACAGCAAGTTTGTGGATGATGCAAAATTAAAATGATTAGCACACTAAATGGTTGTGCTGCCTTTTAGAGAGACCTTGACAGGCTGGAGACATGGGTCAACAGAAATCTCATTATTTCTAAAAACGGGAAAAGTAAAGACCTGTACCTATAAAGCTTCGTGGTTTAGAAATGGTATTCTCCAACTTAATTCTTCCCACTGAAGCCACTCCAAGATAAGCCCCTCTCGTTTGCTCCTTGCAGTGGGCTGGAGAGGAGAATTGTAGGCACAAAAGGTAAAGATCGCGGGTTCAGTAAGAACAATTTACTGTAAGCAGCAATGGCATTAGTAAACAAACACTAACAGCAACAATGCTAACGGCAGAGGGAAGAAGAAAAGAAAATGTTATTGCTCACTGTGGCATCGCCATAGACATTTCCAGATGGCTCCTGCTGCCATGCTCCCCCCACCGCTCCCTCTGGCTCTAACGGGCCTACTCCCACAGCTCGCTCTGTCATGCTTTGACATGTCCTTTTTGTCACTGCAAAAATTCAGCCTGATCCTGGCCAGAACCAGAACAAAGGAATAACCCCCTTCGCCAACACAGGTTGGAGACCAACCAGCTGGAAATCAGCTTGCCAGAAAAGGCTTTTGTACCCTGAGGATGCTGGTGGACAAGTGGACCATGGGCTAAGATTGTGACCTTGTGGCAAAGAAAGCCTGCCACAATCTGGGCTGTATTAGTCAAATAATTGCCAGAGGATGGAGGGACGTGACCCCTTCCCTTTTTCCACTCCATTCCTGGACTCCCCTATATACAAAAAGGATATTGTTGTACTGAAGTGATGCCATTAAAGGGCATGAAGATGTTTTAGGGACTGGACCGTCTGACGTGTGGATGAGAGACAGAGATCTAGAATTGTTAAACCTAGAGAAGTCTTAGAGGGATCTTGTCAAAGTGGGAAGAGGGAGAAGGAGCAAGAAAGAAGTTGGACTCTTCTCACTGATATCCTGTTGAAAGATAGGAAGCAATGGAAACAAACTGAAACACAATATATTTAGATAAAACATAAGAGGTTTTCAGAGTGAGTGTGTTCAAAGGCTGGAAGAAGTTGCCTACGGAGATTGCAGAGTCTGTTCTTGGAGACATTCAAACCTCACATGTACACAGTACCAAACGAGGAGCTTTAGTTGACCCTACTCAAACCAAAAGGAGGGTGCATAAGGGGAGAACATCTCATATTTTTAGAGGATTGATAGACAATATCCGGAGGTTGCTTCCAGTCCCAATGATTCCATCGTTCAAGATGGAATCATTAGGACTGGAATGACTTTCAAGAACTACACTTTCCATGCACTGTTTACAAATTATGAAGTCTAGAATGCTGGCGTACAACTGTCAAGACTTACATGAATGAAACAGTCAGAAAATCTGTCTGATTAGGCAAAATGTTGTTTTGTGAACCACAGTACATGAGAATTTAACCTTGACCTTTTTCCTGAGGTTGTAACAAATTGGTTGTGTACACAGGTAGCAGAGAAGTATGGCCAGGACAGTTCTTTGGAAGTAGCCCATTTTGTTTCCACTTCTAGCCCATGAGGAAGTTTTGACATTGTCTTGGCATTTGGTTGTTTACAGGAAACAATATGCAGGACATGCAAAGCAAAAGTCTGAAACTGTTGAGCATTCTTCAGTTTTCATGAGGCTACTTTCCTACAGAAAATTAGGCCACATATATTGACTTATTAATAAGTTGGAGAATATTTTGTCTCTTAATAAATAAGACTTCTGCTAAAGGATCAACTCCCATTCCCTGTGAAATACCTTACAGGGTATTTCAGAAATTAAGAAGAGCTGCATTTCTAGTTCTCAGTATTAACTTATTTGGGATAACACTTTTTTCTTGTATGGAGACAAATAGCTGGGTAAAGCATACTATTATTACTAATTTGGCTCAAGTCACAATTTTGATGTTCAAAACTAGACAGTACTTCTACAAATATCTTGCTTTTTTTTAGCTGTCTGAAGTTTTATATATTTTAACTTTCATCAGTAAATATGTCACTCATCCAGAAGCTCTATCCAAAAGTCGTAGTTGGCACACACTCCATTACACCAAATAATACCAAATAATGAAGAAGAATGGAGACTGATTATTAATGCAAAATGGCTTGAATAAGCGAATGAATAGAATGACAAAAATAGATTAAATAATTGAGTCTCAGAAAGGGTGATAAAATGTACGTCTTACATAAATCAAAAATGAAGTGTGTACGACACAGAATGAGTCATCCTGTGAATAAGAGGAAGATGAACTCAAATGTTATTTGCCGGTAGTAATAGATGGTACCACTGGTTCTGCCAATCGGCTAAAGAATAAAGATGGACCTAAAACAGGAAGTCAGTAGGAGTTTTGCTTGGCTAAGGAATGTAGCATAGAGCACTAGGAAAGTAATGAATTTAAATACAAAATATCTGTTGTGTTGGCCTACGTTCTAATCCTGTCTCTAGTGAATTAACTAGCTAGATGTTTATTAGCATCACTGAGAACAAGGAAGGACCCCCTCTCCTCTGGTACCAATTGATTTATTTGTTAAATGAAAAGTAAAATTTAAAGTAATCTGCAAATAGCCTATAAAATGTTAATTTTGATCAAAATAGTAAAATCTTTGACAGACTTTTTTTGTAATGTCCACCAGTGAAGGACAAGGTAGAAATGCTGTTCATTTTAGAGGCAGTAGAAATTTAAATTTTTATCATGTGCCAGAGTATACATGAAAAAAATGACAAACCTATAAGACAAGAGATTTTAAGAATTAGCATTCAGATAATATCACATTATCAAATCTGAATTATATAAATAGATATTACTACATTACTAACATTGAACATTTCATTATTGGATTAGAAAATGTAAATTTAATAGCAAATGGCATTTCCATATGAATTTTTGACTATGCATAAGATACCACAGATGAAGCCTGAAAGTTGCTGTTGTTTTTAGCCATGTCCACATTGGATCAGTTTTTAAAAGCCTCCCCCTTTGCTCTACATATTAGGCTGCAAAAAAAAACGGACAATGACTGCAGTTTTATTGCTCTTACTAATCTGAATTCTCAAGTTTTAGTTTGTCACTGCTAAAGGCAAAATAAAAGAAGAAATAGTGGCTTCATTTTAGTGCGCTAAGAGTAGAAAAAAAAAGTAGAGAAGTAAAAAGAGGCTAGAGAGACAGAGGGGAAATAAACTTGGCAAAAAAAGTCTTGAAGTGCAGGAAGGTCAGAACAGGAGAGAAAGCTTGGAAGAGACAGATGTGCTTGGGAACAAAAAGGGTAAATGCAATTTCTGGAGTAGAGCGAAGCCTTGGACTCATTAAAGCAGAGCAAAACAATCAAGAAGGAGACTTTGGGGAGCAAAGAGAGCAATCACACCTTGGAAGGAAAAAGAGAAGGAAACTGGGAAGTGGGCCTGAAAGAGGAGAGCAGGGGAGAATTGAGAAATGAGGTTTTGGGAGAAGAGATAGGGCTTTGTTAGGATGGAGTTAAGCAAAAAATATTGCTAAAGGCTCCAGCTCTCTGAAATGTCAGCCAAGGTGGCTGTCTGTAAATCTCTGGGTTTATTTATTTGTCTTGCCACAATATATAAAGGAATTTATTTAGTTAGTGAAATGCATTTTTTTTGCATTCTGCAGAGCCTATTCTCCCTTTGGTGTACATGCTAACAGGAGATTGTTGAATATATCGATGGGAGAACAGATGTCTCTGAGTAGTTTTCCATTGGCAATTTTTTCTTGCTATTTAGAATTTTTAAGAATATGCGAACTTTTGGAAAAGTTTGCATAGAATGTGCCTAACTCATGCAGGCTAGAAACTCAGAAATTTGTACTTAATTGTGAAATACAGAGGGCTGACAAATGGCTAGATGATATAACCCTAAATCACTTAATCACTAACACGGTTAGATTGTCAATGATGTTATTCCACCAGAAAGTGCTCCCCTATGTGAAAAACAGTTGTACACTGTATTCCAAAGACTATCTTGGACAGTGAATTAAGCAGTCTGGGTGATTAATGGATTTGGTGAATGCTGGAATAGATTAATCAGTCTTTGATTATGGTGTTCAGAGAAGTAAAGAAGTAATGAAAAAAAGACGTGAGTTCTGTTAACGATATGGTTCTTCCATTTAAATATATGAAGTTTCATAGAATTTGTCCAATTATACAATCAGATATGACACATTAGGAAAAGAGTCTGCTTCCTTTGCTCATAACAATTATTATGTCACTTTTCAGGTGGGATACCTGAAGGCAGCGGAAGGCCTTGAAAAGTAACCTACTGTTCTTCACATAAAGAGTAGGTATGGAGTTTAAAAGCTTCTTTCCATATTTTGCTTTTTTTTTTCACTGTATATCAGCACAATGCTTTGAAAAGTTTCCTTCCTTGTTTAATCTGATTGTTGGCTCACAACACTGAGCTGCAAACTGAGCTAAACCAAAGCAACCTAAACCCCATTGAATTTGCAGTGTCTCATCCACTAATGCCCACATTTTGTCACAGGTTTCATAATTAGCTAAGTATGTAAGAATGTGTTTGTACCTGTTGGCAAACCTATAGCTGATCTACTCCGAAGACAAAAATAAGGAATACAAAATGTTTTCACAACCACCAAAAACACTACTTTTCTTCTACTATGATGTGACATTTGTTTGATTTTGTACAAGGATATTAAGAACCAAATATTAAAGACTTCTTGTACTTAGGAAACACACCTTGTCTGGGATCCTGATGGTCTAATTCTGTTCAGTTTAGTAAAAATATACATAAACATGTATATATAAAGTTCTTTCCCTCGTTGACACACACATGCATAAATTAGTCTGAAAAAAAGACGGCAGATGGGTTGCACAAATTCTTTTAGGTTGTTGTGATGTGGGTAGAGAAGACAAACCATTCCCAAAAACTAGAAGGATAAGGGTTCTCTGCCATGTCATTGAGGGGAGGAAAGGACAGACTTAGATATATTAGATGCAGGAATTGTCGGGTTCCATGTGTTGAACCAGCTGCCATGAACAGAATGATTTCTGGCATCTGCTCTGAATCATCTGCTGGTGGCTGGTACATGGACCCATAATCATCATATCAGAAAGAGGGAAACTTTGTCTGGATTCCATTTGAATGCTGGCTGTTACAAAGGGTCTTTGTCTTTAGCAGGGATTGCAACCCAGGGTGAATAGAATTGTGAACTATTCATTTAAATCTTGGCTGCAGGAAAGATTATTTTCCTTATTTTGACTAGTCTAGAAAAGGTTGATACAATCCCTGGTTTGAGTTTTGTCACTTTGGGGTACCCATCTCAAAACCGGGCTGAGCAGCTTTTGTCACAATATGAGTGACTGATGCACAAAAGAGGCTGGTATCACAAGGCTTGCCTTGCAATTGTCCTCTGTGAGACTGCATCCACAGCCTCCCGTAGGGATCTGAGTGAACACTAGACCCCCAACAGGTCAGAGAATTCTGCCAACTTGCAACAAGTTTACATTAAAACAAGAAAGGAAAAATAATTTTTCAAACCTTTCAAATGGAGAAACATTTTGTGAATTAAGATTTATTACTTGGTTTCATAATCTGTTACTTGACAGCAGCTGGCTATACAAAGTGTGGAGTCTATTGGATTAGTTTATATAACAGATGGTTCTGTTTTCAAATTTACTCCAAATGTTCAGATGCTTTAGTAAATTAATATTTCCCATCTGATAATAGCTCATGGATTCAGCTTTAATCTTCAGTCTTTCAAAAAAAAAAAAAAAATTAAGAAAGACCACTGGGAATCATTGACACTCAATTTGAAAATGATAGCCTGGGGAGTGACAGGACTGGGGCAAAATGCATAAGAAATGGCAGTAAGAGTACTGTACTGAGGTTTAAGCTAAAAGCACAATGTATGCAGTGTTAGAGTGTATTTCTCAAAATATTTTTATTGGAAGATTTCAAGACCTGTTTCATGTCTTAGACAATTGTGTGTGTTTTCTGCGCTATCCATAAGTTCCACTTACATAAAAATCAGTCTTAAAAGAGCATAAATAAAGCAAGACCAGGACAATAAATTCATTAAGCTTCATGAAAGTTCTGTAAAGTTGATGAGATTATCATTGTAGTGCAACACCCTATTGCAGTATAATAATTATGATGAATGGCTCATCCCATATATTTTTGAGTCATTGGAAGAAAAAGAAAAAAGGAATCCAAGACAGCTTCTAAACACCTGCAGGCAGTACAGTGCTGTCTGTTTCTTACTCAGTAGACATATGGAGATGTTCTATGCATGCATGTCAACCCTATATCAACTTTCAACAATTTCCTTTCTTTGTCTAAATTGACATCTAAAAAATACCCTACTAAAGGATGTGAGGAAAATAGGAACTGCAAACAGTGAATCTGCTGTGTCAACATAAATTTGCTCTCTGTAAATAGATGTGATGTGATGTGATACCTGTTTATATTACATAGCACATTTAATTAGGCAGCCCACTTTTTCTACAGAATTCCAGCCTCATTAATGACTATGACAAATGGTGCTCATTGAAGATTGGTCTTTATTTGGCAGTTCTTCACAGTCTCATTTTTCAATATATGACCATATAAATTATTTATCATGTGCCATCTAAACCCTGTCCTCAAT
This sequence comes from Lycocorax pyrrhopterus obiensis, assembly GCA_014706295.1. NCBI lineage: Eukaryota > Metazoa > Chordata > Aves > Passeriformes > Paradisaeidae > Lycocorax > Lycocorax pyrrhopterus. The sequence continues at coordinate 55,594,340 of JACSVZ010000015.1, read as the reverse complement.
ATAGAAATTTTACTGTGTACAGAAATATTTCTACCAGGCCCTTGCATTAGTGCCAATGGATTAGTTCAAAAAGAATATGTGACTGCAGACAGGATTTCAGAACCCTAGAGTTACGTGCCCAAGCTCCATGTGTGATGTAAAGGGAGAGTAAAGATATTTCACAGGGCTACATGCATTGACTCTCAGGTTGAATAGACTGCTGTCCAGGGATGACACATAGAGGGTTACTGAAAAGGAAAAATGCTCTTAAAGTCTTTCCACTGTGAAAACTTAAGTTTTGCTCCAGAGTATGGAATCACACATCCTTGCACTTGGGACAGAATTCTATCCCTCATCCTTGGTGAGATATCTAAGTTCTTGCTTTCAATAAAGAGCAGGGAACGTTATTATTTCAGAATTTGACTAGAAGAGGAGGCAGCAAAGGATTTGAGGGTACTCTTACTGTGATATTGGTTGTGCAACAGTTTACTTGGTTAAGCATTCACTTGATGTTTTAGAAATCCAGGTTTCATTATTTTGCATCTCATTCTGATAGAGGAATAAAATTGTGCTCGACAGCCTAAACTGTGCTCACTGTGCACTAAAGCAAGTTCTACTCAATAAGGCAAGAAAGAAGACCAGGTGTACCAGTATTTCTTAATTTAATGGCTAGAGCATGCAATTGAGAATGAAGGAGGAAAGGAGTGACCAGCTGCTACCCAAAATAGGGAATATCTATTTTGCTGGTTTTCCTAATGTGGAGTCCTTAAAAAAACATGAAAAACCTACAATGGAGTGCAGGGCTTTCTGATCCAGTCCTGCTGTTGCCTGGAGCCTAAAGCTTGTCCAGAAAGTTAATGAACATCATCCTTTCATGCCGTGGCAGAGTTTCAAAAGGAACCAGTGTTCTACCCTCCCTTCCTTGCATTCCCCAAAGTCTATTGTGTGGAAGTTTTGAGTATGACTCACCTCAGAAGAAAGGGGAAATTGAGACTGTACCTCCTACATCCCTGAGAGATGCCAGATTGACTAGACTGTTGCCTAACAGGAGGCACCACCTTCTTGGTCAGTTAGGTTTTAGCAGAAATCAGTGGGAGTAAGCTTTTTAATAGATATAGATGGGAGTTTCTAGAGCCAAATCAGGCTGAGGGAAGCATGTTAGATTGAAATAGGCCTTATTTACAGTGACATACCTCTCAGTGAATAAGCAGAGGTAGAATTTTAGACATTTGTTACAATGTGAGGTTATTGAGACTCTTACGGAGATGAGGTAATTCCAAGACTGGGTTGAAACAGACATGGGTGTAAGAGGAGCTCAGAATGTTTTTATCTTAGTGACAGTCCTGTCCAGTAGGGACTATTTTTATCACAGAACTAAGACAGACTATAGATAAAACAGTGAAAGAACATAAAGTGGCCAGGCTGACAGTTTAGTTGACATTATAAGAACAATGTAACTGAAGAGTAGAGCTCATCCTGAGGCCTCTTTGCTCTCACTGATCTCAGTTACAGGAGTAAGAGCTCAGTACACTTGTTGTGTGGTTTCCTACTGCACAACAAGCTAAGAGCAACGATGTTGTCCACTTCAGAAAATTTCAGATTCTTTGACTTTCTCAGCAGCACTAAGAGATACAGTAGCAGCTGAGACAGAATCAATTTACCCTCCAGAAGCTTTAACTACTCTGGCCTTGAGGACATCCTTCTGCCTCCTGCATGTTTCAGTCTCAGTGTTAGGTTTTATGGCAAAACTCAGGTAGCTCTCCTCATTCAACAGCCAGCCTTGACATGCACTAAATAAGGCCTGGCTTCATTTAGAAGAACTACGTTGTCATGGACTCTGATCGTATCTATGTATGCACGGGGGAGGCACATCACAGCTTCCTAAAGCAGTTTGCAATGCAGTAACACAGGAACGAAAATCAGACCGAAAAACCACTGAACATCCAGTCCTGCAGTGTATGGTGGATCCTCACGTGGGTCATCAGTGGGTCTGGGTTCTTGATTTGTAACACAGCTGCTTAGCACTTGAGCTGACAAAGTAATTTGTAGTAGCAGAAGACTTTTATCTTCCACTAGGGGGGAATGGATACACATACTTTGCTGGTGAGTTAATCAATCTTTGCTAGCCCATGAACAAATTATGAGACTTGGGGGTAGTAGGTTAACTGGTCCTAAGGCAAGGACTAAGAAAGTCATAGTCTGAAAACAGAAACACGCCCCAGGAATGATGCCTTGTCTCCTTTTATCTGTCTGTATTTCTGTGAGCTTTTGGAAATGCTTAGGTCAAACTTTTTTTCTGTGACTAAGAGGGGGGAAAAAATGAAAAAGTGGGACTTTAAGGAGAACACCATGTATTGCAAGATGCACAGTAAAAGTGTACGGATAGGTGAAACAGAGAACTTTTTGGTCACTGAAAGCTGAGTTATCAGTTCAAAAACCCTGAGCTGCCTGCAGCATAGACAGCAGTTCCTGTGCTACTCACAATGGCTCAAAGCTCCCTCAGTCCATTCACCATAGACAGTAGCAGCTGACCTGACAAACCATCCCAGCTGTTTCTACATCCTATTACTGTGAAGCAAAGGTGACATGACCCGACATTTAGTCAGAGATCTTTCCAAAATCCAAAATAGTGATGTGAAGATCCCAGTTCTTGGATCTTTGGTTGCTGAAGTTGGGAGAGCTTTTGAGTGTGGGTCTCAATCAGGCCCTCAGTCCTGTGATATGCCAAGGGCCCCTGGCTTCCCAACAGCCTTATGTGTAGATGCTCTTCAGTCTGTGTCAGCTTGGGCCTCAGTTACTGCTCTCGGCTTTTAGTTTCCCTATGCCTGTTCATTCTTCTATTAATGCCAGTTGTCTGCCCCTTCCCACCCCCATGGGAATGAGTTTTCATTCACTGTGGGCCTCTCCAGTTCCCACTGTAGTCAATGAGTGCTTTTCCATTGACTTCCATGAGAACAAGATCTGGCCTTTCTTATTTTTTCTTTCTTCACCCACCCACAGCTGTCGTTCATCTATTCTTGTGCTGTTTCTCTAGGCTTTTTTTTTTGGTAATTCTGTGTCCAATATTATAAACTTCATAATTTTTTAAAATATTTCTCTGGCCTCTTTATGCGCTGTAATCCGAACCCTTTGCTCTAAACCTCCCTAACTTTTCACACACCCATTCCCTTGTCCCGCTTTCATTTTGTTTCTTTTCCAGCTTTTGGCTTTCCTATTTTAACCTCTCTGACTGACATAGGAAACAGAAAAATAAACGAAAGTACTAAGACTTTCACACAGTAGCTGGATGAGTTTGGTGGTTTGAATTCATCAAAGGGTATTCGTTTTTCAAATTTTAATAGCCTGGGTAGGAATCTTTTTCATTATTAATCTGTGTTAGAATTGTAATGAAACACTGTGGTGGTGGTAATTAAATTTCAAGACAGATGCTTCATAAATAAAGAAGCATTTCATAAATATCAAATTATGCCACTATCTTAACATGTGCATGTTCTCTGTCATTACAGAAATGTGATAATTATCTCTGGTTATTCATTACAATTTAAGAATGGATAAAGGATAGAAAATGTAGGCATGAAGGAGGGAACTACCTGTAACTTTGAGGTTGTACCTTAGCTCTTTTATGTGTGAGTTTTAGAGGGGTTTACATTTTTAATTCAATGCTCATTTCAGCAGGGAAAATTAGTATGTAGTTAAGTAGTACCTGTCTTCAACAGTACATTTAACTGCATGTTTCACTAACAGCTGAATAGCACTTTTCCTTGCAACAGGCTCTCCCTTTGAACACTCCCCTGTTCCCACTGGTGCTTTCATAGATAGGGTCAACTTGAAAACTTATTTTGTTGGCTTTTAATATCTCCTGAAGTGAGACTGACAGGCCTGTAGTTTCCAAGGTCCTCCTTCTTGCCCTTCTTGAAAACTGGGACAATGTTTGCCAACTTCCAGTGAGCTGGGACTTCTCTGGATTCCCAAGACCTCTCAAAAATGATAGAGAGAGGTTTTACAATTACTAAAGTGTTGCAGTGAGGTCCATTTTGCGAATTGGAGAGAAGTTTCAGTTATGCATCACTGGCATACGATATTCCTCCAGCATATTTGCATATAAATATAGCAGTAGATTCATCCTTGTATTGTATCCATGTTAATATTTTATGTGTGCAGAGGTGTGCTTCATTCTATAATTCCAAATCATGTGGCAAAGTCCAGTCAACACCTTTGTGGATTTAAATGCAAATCAAGTAGTTCTGGCATTTAATTTTTATTAATCACAAAGTACTCTAAACTTTCTCAGAGTCTGATCTTTTCATCCTAAGCTTGTTTGATCTTCATCCAAGTAACCAGCATGATTCAGTATTCTCCCAGGATATAATATAATAGTTTGCAAAGTGATTGTTAAATGCATTAATAATTTCAATGGGATCATTAATAACATCTCTTGTCAGCGACCTAGCTCGGATAATAACTTTCTTGTGACTTGCATGAAGTAAATTTTTTTTCTGGGGGGAAGGGTATTCTTTTCCAGAGGTTTCTAGATGTCTTTCAGTTGTTTTCCAGTGGCTGAAATAGCTTTTAACTGTGGTATGTCTTGAGGTTTATGCACTCATTTCTAAGAAAATGTGATAATTGGTTAACCAATCATTCTTCTGTAGTTGTCCTGATTGCTTAACCTAACAACTCCACCAATATTTTCTGTAAATAATGGTAATTATACGTATTTTTCATAATAATGTCTTGTTGATACAGAAGAATTTAAGGTAGCAAATGTCTGTTGTCAGAAGTCATGTTATTGTACTAAAATAGCATGGCAAGGACATATTTTGTGGACTGAAAATTAATTTGGCAGAATTTCAGCTTATAAGAGCAATGAATCATCATTGCTAATATTTTCATGTCAAGATAGTCACAGGATTGCAAAGGGTAGCTCTCTGGCTGTTGGCATATTGTTGAGAACCCCAAAATGCAATGTAACTTGGAGATAGACTGTGATCATCTTAGTCTCCCTATTTACCCCTGCCAGACAGATAGATTGCTGTCTGGCAACATTCGTCTTGCAGATCACCACATCCTCCTTGAATGACAGCAATCTATCCCTGCGCATCTCTACATTCCCTATATTGCTGTCTCCTCTCTACTGTGCGTGGAATAAAGCAAGTCCAACTACTTGCTGGCTCGAGTTCAAGCAAGAATCACTCTTCCTGCTCTATCTACCTTGCTATGATGTGTAACAATGGAGTCAAGGGCCAAGGTGTCATCCTTTATTAAAGGAAATAAGTTAATACGAAAAATTCAGTTGTGGAAACAACAATATATCCTGCTAAAACAATGAGAGGGAAATCTCTGCCAAATGTTGACATAACTCACTAGCAACCAGTTCTGTAAGAAGTTGCCTCTGTGCATTGTCTGGTGTGAGCAAGCCAGATTTCACTGTCTTAGGAAGATGAAAAAGTCCTTAGGTAGGTCTGCTTGTAACTGTCCTTCACTGAAACATATTCTGGTTACTCTTCTCTGCTGTCTCCTTCTATCTGATACATCAGTGTTGTACAGCTGAAGAACAAGATTTATTATGTGTTATCAGCAGCAGTCCCACCTTGTTTTGCACATGCATTGAAATGGCAGGAATGGTCCATAGCTGTAGACTACAATGGTTACTATGGTTTGCGTTCTTTGCAGAGTGAATGTAGTACATTTACAGGTGCAAGATAATTCGTTTACTGTCCCATCCCTGGCAGTGTTCAAGGCCAAGCTGGGTGGAGCTGTGAACAACTTGGTCTAGTGGAAGGTGTCCCTGCCCACGGCAGGGGTTTGGAACTAGATCACCTATCTAGCTGGTTGGCCTTCCAACCCAAACCATTCTATAGTTCCATGAATCTATAGTTCAATGTCTTCTTTCTAAGCCTAGAATTTTTAGATAACATTTTTCAGAAGCATATCGTTATAATTGTACTTTTGGAGGGTTATCTTGGATCTATTATTCTTCAGTCCATTCCTTAGGTCAAGTTAGAGTCACCCATAGGAATCCTCATCTTAAGTCAGCAACCAGTGGGTGCAACTGAGCAGGTTGTAGCAGCTGGGAAATGCAGGCATTCCCACAATGACCGTGTCATTGTGTGCATTGGCATAAGCATCACTCTTGGAATTTTGCCCTGTTGTGCTTGCCCTCTTCCCCTACCTTTCGCAGAAAAAAAAAGTTCAACATTTAGTGGTTGCTTTACTCTTCTGAATAATTTCACTGAAGCAATGCCTAAACACAAAATAGGGGTACACGATTAGCTTGAGACAGAATTTTTCAACAAACTCCAGTTCGGACAATGATTAGTAGAGTGGAAAGAAGGATATTCAATCTGGCCTTGTTTTACACAGTCCCTATAGGTGTTATTTATTGTCAAGGTACTAAACAAGATGCTAATCCAGCATTGTAGCTTCATTTCTGTGAAGTTTTGTATCCTAAAACTTTAATTCTTCTTTGCATGCAGGCAAACTGGGTAAGTATTTATCTCTTCTGTTCAGATGAGAGGCTGAAACTTATGTTGTTAGCATTACAGAATCATAGAAATTAAAGATGGAAAAATTTTATTAGATCATCTACAGTAGTAGTTCATCATCTTGCCAATACAAGCATTTTACTATAGAACAATGACTCCTTGCCCAAAGCCGCAGAGAGAATCAGTGTCAGAGCCAGGATTAAAATTTAAGGAGTTTCTGGCTCCCTGTCCTCTACTCAGACGGCGAGAGCATACTGCAGAAAAGCTAGATTGTCCAAACATTAACAAAAAACAGCAGGGATGATTTGATTAATTCAGATTTGTTGCTAAAAGGCCTGTAGTGTTTTTGATTAGCTCTTGGGCCCTCATCAGGCTTAGAGGGGTGTGTGTGGTAAATTTCCTTTTACCAGTATGTTACCTACAAGATCCTGAAGTGATATGTATTCTTGAGAAACCTGCAATTAAAACACTTCCTCAAGCAAATCCCTATGAATATATGGATCAGCATCTTTATGTTAAATAGGTCAGACTGAATCCTGTAAGCTCTTAAAGACAGGGGCTATGTTTTCAATGTGTCCATACGGTGTCTTACTTGACACTCTGAAAAGTATTGTGATATGTATTAATAATAATATATATATATTTAGTGGACATTAGAGCTAAAGTTAGAAGATATTTCTGAGAGGTAGCTTCACTTGCTCATAAGAAACTGCACCATGAAAATTCTATATGCTTAATCTGCAGGGCTATACAAAATACCAGTTATTCTGCATCCCATATGCATTTGCAAGGATGAGTAGTACACGGGAGGTACTCAATATTATTGTTATTACTGCACAGAACTCAGTGTATCTATTTTTATAGATGCTCATGTAGCACCTACAGAAAGAACACTTAGAAAGTCAGTATTTGCTGCACAGCTTGGTTTTCACTTCCACACCAGAATTTTCACACACGTTTCTACAATGAAAGTATTATTATTGGTACTGGAAAAAGTGCCTACTGTTACAGATTTCAGATGTATCTCATTATAAGGTTTTGTTTTCAGTAGCTAAACTTTAACTATGTAAGGAAATTTTCATTTATATGTATCCACCTCAGATAGGAAATTTTTGAGAAAATTTCTGAGAAACTGAGAAGAAAAAATGCAACTATTTTAGTGAGATCTGAATCCCTGTGTTTAGTAACAAGAATATAAAATTTGTCAAAAGGGAATCTTTATGTTCGATGTCTGTTTTCTTTCTGTTTTGAACAAAGTTTTCAGGATATTCTGAGATGTTCTGGAAGCAGTTTTTCTTCACTTAACTTTTCCCACTTAAAAATGAAGTTTTCCACTGGTCTGATTCTGTTTGCTCTTAAACACCAAGGTTTTTGCCTCTTCAGTGCTCTTTTGGTCCTTCCCCCATTGTCAGATGACTTCTCAGACACTAAAAAATGACACTCAGTGTTGAGTTTTACATTGCATTTTAGCAGGAATCTGAGAATGAGTGGTTACACGCTGTGGCAATGCAGAAGATAATGAGAATTAACTCTGCATGCAGCTAAGGTTGTGCTTTCACAATCACTTGAAGATGATCTAAGTAGATGCTTCTGCCAAAAGTGGTGACCTCACCTATCCCCAGACAATGGTGGCATATTCCTGCTTCTTGACTTTGAGAGAACAAATCCAGATGAGGACTACTAACTTTTCAGTTGAATTAGTTTTCTACACTATCCATGAAGATGGTAGCACAGAAATAGGAGTAAGATTGCTTACATCTGGCAGGGACAGGAAATGCTAGCTCATACAGGCAGCAGCTGGAATTATGTTTATTTAGTACCAGCAGTCATGTCCTCCTCACGTTTCCATTGATGATATATAATTGTTAAATTCAGTCAGCAGTCTGTCAGTATAGAGATTAGTTAATAAGTCATGGTTGATAAATGCCAACAGCTTTTGAATATGCTACTGGAGATACTTATCTGCTACTTAAAACATATTAGGGGTATTCGTAGGGATTTTGTTGTATGCCTGTACTTCTTTTATTGTGTTACGAACCAACTGAGTTGCACATTTAATTAGGTTGTCGAGGATGGAATTAATTTTACTTTAAATGCCTGTAATGTAAAATTTGAAACTGACCTGACCACCTAGGCTGCCTTTAATGATCAATGAAATGCTATTGGGACTATTAGGTTGGGACCTCTTTCAGTAATCTGTCATTAGGATTAATCATGCTCTAGAAATGCTTACCTTGCTCTATCTAGTAAATAAAAAAATTAATTCTCTGCAGATGAGTAGTCACATGACAACATATACACTGTTATGTGAAATGAAGCCAATCAAAAAGCCTAGCCATCTAACCTGGTAAACCCAAGGACTGGTTAGGCAAGGAGAACAAAAAGATAAGACTTCCTTATGAGAGTATCCACGTTAACATTTGTGCCCATCATCTGAGTCTTACCAGTACAACACTGCTGTACCCTTCAGACCTTCTGGCTTACTTGTAGCTGTAGTGTCCAGGTTGAGGGTAATTAGATATAAAGAATAAATTCTTCACTGTGAGTGTATTGGAACACTGGAACGCATTGCCCAGAGGAGCTGTGGGTGCCTCATCCCTGGAAGTGCTTATGGTCAGGTTGGAGTGATCTAGTGGAAGGTGTCCCTGCCCATGACAGGAGTTTGGAACTAGATCATCTTCAAGATCCCTTCCAACCCAAAGAATTCTGTGATTCTGTGAGATTTGGCCAGAGGGACTGGAATTGTTTGGCAAATTCATGATGCAGCTGGGAATAAATGGGGCTGAAATCAGAACAACCAGTAAGAACAATCAGCTACCAACTCACTTCTTCTAAATCATAGTAGTCTGTGCCATGCAGCAGGGTGTATCAGACCCATTCATGACTCGTGGGTGTCAGAAGAGCGCAATGTGATGGATGTTGCCAATTGCCTACTTTTCTGTTTTAAAAATATAGGTATTGATTCAAAGTCAAGCACTGGAAAGGGAGAATTACCGTTAAGTTCATCCCTAAAGGATCATCATCTATGCTGCATGTTCTGTGAAAGAGAGATCTCAGGTGGTAATCTACACTGCTCCTGTTCAAGGTTAGCATATTTCTCTGAATTTTACATACAGGCCTATGTAAAAAAAGCCAAAATCCAGATGTGCCTGGAAAAATTAGTGGCCTCTCCCCCCATTTCAAGTGGAGGAAAAAACAAACAGGCAAGAACATGTAAGTTGGTGAGGCATGCTGTTGTACTGCTGCATGCAAATATCTTGAAAATATTTTAACAAATAGAAAATATTCAAAAAAATAAAACTTTAGGATGAAATAATCCTTGCAAAATAGAAATAACTTTCTAAAACCTTTGTAAATATTTTTGTTTGTTTTTAAACTAAATCTGATGAATGCCACTGTGTGCAGTAGCATTGTCATGCTTTGTTTGATGTTATGAATCAAAGATCTAGCTACACAATGAAAATTAGACAGATTTTAAGTATTTGTCAAATTGAGGCCAAAGCAAGTAAAGTTAACATATCGTTCAATTAAATTACATTTTAAATATAAGCAGTAGATATGCGTTAATTTCAATGGAGTAATATGTGAGAAATAAACAGCTTACTTTCCAGCTGGGCATTTACAGCCCTTGGCAGGTAACTAAGAGTAGCTTCAGAGAGATTTAAGTGGTCAGGTTAAGCACTATGCACTGGAACACGAGGCGTGAGAAGAGCTTCAGCATGTGAGAACGGGGGATGATCCCAATGAAAAGCACATATGTGCATTTCATATCCTGTGAATTCTCTGGCTTTAGTTGGAGATCATGCCATTGTTTCTAAATAGCTCTGATATTCCCCCCTGTGTAAGTGCAAAGCATTGTTAAAGTTTAATACTACTTCTGTGCTGTTCAGTTTTTTAGTTTTCTTGGCACACTCCGCTGAAGAAGAGGAATGCTCAGGGCTAAAAATGAATAACTTAATTACTGGGCAAAATTCTGAGTCCCTCAACTGAGCAGAACTCCCACTAATTTGAGAGGAACTTTTGTTCAATTGACTGCATAAGTTGAATCATTGTCCCATGTTAACCTCTGGTAGCTTAGTTAGTCTCATTGCAAGATACACAGGGAAAACATCCTGAGGAGCTGAGTCTGAAAATGTGTCACTAAAAACCCTCTTCTAAAACAGTTGCTATGTTCTAGCTTCAGTTTGATTTAATATTCTCAGCTGCTGGTGGTGCAGGGTACCTCTTCTACACTAGCCAAAGCTTTGGTTTTGGGTTATACTGCTGCATCCTGGGAGAGCAAGAGTAAAATTTTGGACTGTTTTTCAGTAAAACGAAATCTATTTGGAAATTACTTGCATGTTCTTGCAAGATGATTGCTTTTGCTAATCCAGCTAACTGCCTCAAATTCACTGTAATTTCAGATGAGCAAGCCACTGGGAAACTTTGTTGTGTTGCACTCAAGGATGGTTGCATTTCATAGATGGATAAAACAGGGGGTCCTCCCTCCTGTTTTGTTTATGACAGTCAGTCAGCAATATGTTCTGCAATATTTCTGGGAGAAAGAAATAGTACTGCAAGAAATATGGCTTAAAAGACTGTTTTTTAAGGCTTCTAGTCTGGCTGCATGCATGGTTGCTTTGTTCTCAAAGCAAAAGCACCTTATGTGAGAATTGTTACTAACATTTTTATTGCTTAAGGAATTTACTGTGAAAAGAATGTAAAGGAGAAAACCAGCCAGCTCCTTGATGGTTGTCAGCTTTTGTGACAATAAGGGTAAGACTTTCAGAAGTCCTCAAATTTACTTTACGCTATGCATTTTCAGAAGCAAAAATAGCATTACATTTGACGGAATTTAGATCAGAATGAAAAAAAAATCATTAGAAAGTCCAGAAAAATAGAAAATTTCAGCTTGAATTGTCATTTGTTGGTCTCACATACTGACATTTATGGGAATATTTCCATTCTGTTTTTCATGTCTTGTGACCGATGTTATCACAATCTTATTCTAAATCTTGTCTTAATAACCTTGGTGTTAAGCCCCTTTTGATGGATTTAGGAAAAACAGTTTAAGACATTTGTTTTTCATTCAATGACTTAAAGTGATGAATGATTTCACCATAACACTTCTAAGTTATTTGTTATTATCTTGATAATCCAAAACATGCACCTTATTTTTGTTCTCAATTTGTCAAGCTTCAACTCCCAGTTATTAGTTCTTGGTACTTATCTTCTTTAATTAAAAAAAAACCCAACAAAACTACTACCAAAAGTGTTCTTATTTAATCACTAATAGGCTATTATCAGGTCATCTAGTTATCCTTCGGCAAATTGACTAGACTGAGCTGTTCTGTTCTCTCATTCTATGACTAATTTTCCACACTATGATTCATTCTAACTTTGCTTTCCTGAGCCCTGCACGATTTTTTAACATCTTTGTTTTAAGTCTGGACATCAAGAACTACACACACTGTTCTAGTAGTGGCCTCACTGGTGAGAATCACATGTGAAAATCACTACAAAATGCATTATTCAACTGCTATTGCCATAGGGGCCAGATGGTACCTAGCTACCATGATAGATACAAAAGCTGTAATAACATTCCATCCCAACCTTTTCTTTGGTTTTGGTTCCTGTGGTTCTATGCACTCACCATGCCCATTTAGCTTTGAGTTTTGGTTGTTCCAAAACTGTAAAGTGAAACTCCTCTCAGCCCACAGTTCTTCCCTTTCTGCCCCCTGAATTTTGTGCTGAAACTATGCAAAAATGTGCATTTTTGTTATTTTTATTTAAACAGCAAAAATAGTTTGGCTCAACAGTGCTGAAAACTGGGTCATGGCTTGTTCAAAATATTTGCAGCCCTTTCAAGGAACATTGGTTGTATTTAGGCCTTGTAAGGAACTCTGAATTTAACAGTTTTAGGTGGCAGGTGAGAACGTTGTCCTGAGTTAAATGACTTTTCCTTTTAATGTTTCAGAATATGCTATTGTAAGATAACTCCTTTTCATTTTCTTCTGGTGAGTTAGTGATGGAAGTTAAAATATTTTTGTGTTCAGAAGGCAAGCACCACATTGAATTTAAATTAAGTTTACTGAATATGAAAATCTCTCCATAAGGAATTAAACTCTCTATTTTCCAATAACACCTGTGCTTGTGATTTCGTGAAAACGCTGCCTTGTACAAACTGGGCTCAGCATGGCTAGGCTGAGGGCTCACAACAAGGACACATCAGTTTAGCAAGGCATCATGCACCAGCAGAGCAACAGTTACAGCATGGATGATGTCCTCAGCTCAAAGCAAATATAAGGTCATCCAACAAGAATGTTCAGGCACATGGTTGAATTACAGAAGCTTTTTTTAAGTCTTGGTAGCTGAATTTGTGTGTCCTCTCAGACAGTCATAAATTAATAAAACCTAGCTTAAGCCTCAAGGAAAAAGTAGGAGAAAGGTTATATTGCCTTACATGAGAAGGAGGCCAGCTAGCAAGACAAACATGAAATGTCATAGAATTTCAATTGGTATACGGTAACATGATTGTCTATATGATGTAATGTACAACAGTAATGCAGATTGCTTTAAAAAGTGTATCTTTTGTGGTATGTGTTTAATATTATGAAACTGCTGGTAAATGGGCTCCAACTCATGGATTTTAACAAGGACTACAAATCTTTTTGGCAAAATAGGCTGGATTTCCAGCAAATATAGAGCAAACTTTTCTTTGGAGGGAAACTGTGTAAAGTCTGCCTATTTCAGCTTTTTTTTGCTTTTGATCTGTTACAAACCTATAGGCTTAAATGAAAAAAAAAAACCCTATTCTTTAGCAACTGTTCAGTCTAGCTCTGAAAGCTGGATTAATCTGGATTTATGGGAAGAGTAGGTTCCATACTTTATCTCTGAATGTGAATAGGAGAATGATAACAACTTTGTTCACTCTGAGCATGGGTGAGAAATCACCAGCTAAAATGAAGTTGTCAGTTCATTTGTGTTATTTTTGTAAATCGATGGCAGCATGTTTACAAGAATTCAGTTTGTTCAAGGAGTGAGAAAATGAAACCTTAGGCATGTGCTTTGAGATGATAGTAATTACCACAATTTCAGATTAGCACTGAGAGATTTAAAAAAGTGTATTTCCTTTATTAAATCTCTGTGCTATGTCTTGATATTAAAATGCAAAGTAAAACCCAAGAAGTATGGAGCTATCAGGCATGACTGTTGCACAAAAAGCACGGAATCACAGGTTGCTGTATTTCTTACATGAAAAAACATGGAATTAAAACTCAGCAAGTTTTGAAAATCGTTGCAAATTCTAGACCCATTTCCACTCTTTGAAACGCATGGGAAACCTTAAAAGTAACCCATGGTCTGAATTTTTGGAAAGCATGAATAAATACCTGAGTGAACTTTGGGGACCAGGCACCACATGATTCTGCTATGGTGAAGTCACTGATGTGCTCCTCTGCAATGCAGTGGAGGGGTTGAAGGGATTTACAGTGCCAGGGTATCTACTGGACCCAACCAGATGTTACGGACTTCCTTAAAAATAATGTAGAACATGAAACCAAAGTCCTGTGTAAATTTTTTTGGTTACATTATTAAGAGTGTGGGAAAATCACAAGTCACCTGAGTTAACAGTACTTAGGAAAACCCTTGTGTAGGTGCCCTTATGTCAGCAAAAAGGCACATTTTTCCATGTAACTGCACCTCAGAATATAATCCATCTCAAAGACAAAGTAATGAAGTATGGCATATTTGCAGGGATGCAGGAATTACTTATAATATTTACTACGATGATTTAAAGGTTGGCCAAAATCCCGTTGGTGAAAACCCTGAATATTTTTAAACTTGTGATAGCAAACATGCAAAATCTTTGGGTGTTCCAGAAAGCAGTCACTCTTCACTTTAGAGAGCATAAGACATAGATATAGCTAAATAAAACATATATTATATTTCTCTGTTTCTCTTTCTTAACACCTTCAACTCAAACTGATACAAGTCATATTTTTCTGGGGTATCAGACAAATGCCTCCTTCAACTCACTTTTGTAGCTGATTTTCTACTTCAAGTTGCTTCTTGAGCTCATCTCTTAATCTGTTCTTATTTCTTAAGAGTCCTTTTGTTGAATCTCATCACTTTGATCAGATGATCAAGTATTTTCCACTAGAGATTCGTTGCTAACTATCAATCCACCTTGCTTCATTGGTGCTTTGGCTTCTTTCTTCAGCATATTCAGATACCAGGCACTGTGATCACTCAGTCCAGAGATGTGTATATGACATAGGTTTGTCCACTACTCACGTAAGTCCCAGCAGACATCTCCAAAAGAAATCACCAGTCTGAAGTCCAGGAACACGGATCACAAAGTTAATCAGGTAAAGGGATGTATATTACTAACATTTAATGAAGAGGTTTTATTGCCATATAATCTTCTCCTCCATGAGAAGGCTTTGTGAGCTTTAACATAACAAGCAAACCCTACCCAGCACAGATAAATACCAAATTTAGAGCCATCCCTTGTAAACCAATACCATCATGCTTCAGGTAGCTCTCTTCATATCTGCTACAATACCTAAACAAAATGGGGTGAGTTGAGGACAGAGTTGCAGCCCTAACTCTGAATTTCCTGGCTTTTGTGGGCTTAAGTCATACCCTTAATGTTATTTGAAAGTATTTTTTTGTGGTTTAATATATACTATAACTTCTTCTTTTGTGACAACTGGATTTATACTGGCTTCATCCCTAATACCACTGGAAACTGGAAGCAGGTCACAGTGTGAGCCTGTCTTCCAAATATTTTAAACAGAAAGTCACCATTCGGCACTCATCGCTCTTGTTCTCCAATAAAAGTTCAGTGTTCCATTTTCATTAGAATGATACCTCTTATGTCAATACCACATCCAGCTTGTAGACTATTTGTCCTCCTGAGTGCTAAAGGTGAACAAATGGACAAAAGTCTCTTTGTACTTTTCTGCTTTCTATTTTAATCATATTTGTTCATATGAAAAGACCTGGATTTAGTGAAAAAAAGAGGTGTTTTTTCACTAGAAATTCTTTTCTTGTATTTAATTTGATTTTCCTTGATTGAGTCCATGGTTACTCTATTCTATGGTCAAATATTTTAATGCTGCAGACTGCATTCACATTGACAAAAATCTGCATATCTCACCCATAAGTACTGTTTAATGTCTTCATATTAAAGCTGTAGTCCTTGGTTGTCTGAGTGACGTTACATCACACAAAAAAATGAGTTCATGTGAAGTTGTTGATGTCAAGTCCTGCCTCCTATTGACTTCTCAGGTCACAGTGCTGAAGTGTATTGCTGGAGGTCAAATCCTTTCCCTCAGAATGCTCTTCCTTTCCACACACGTACACAAGCATTAATTAAAAAAAATCCTTGTCACATCAATTCTGTGTAGCAGTGACCACCTGCAGAATGCTGTTATTTTTCTTTACCACTGAATGAACTGTATCATTCTCATTCATGCACCATTCATTCATACAGCCTCGGAGAGAAGTTGGATAAGAGGAAGTATTCCAGAGACAGAGAAGTCAGAAAAAACCTTGAACAGCTGATCCGCTCCCTGTCTGATCAAAAAAAACTTTGCTGAGGTCACTTTTGTAGTTCAAAAGCTTTTGTTGTATATCCAGAAAGTCAGTAGACACTGGCTTATTTTTGGACAGACAACTGTCGTTTGCAATTTGCTTAGTTCCTTATATTTTCATAAAGGTGTAATTCAGCATTTCACAGGTTCTAAAATTGATTCTCTCAAACTGGTTTGATTTTCAGGGCTTTGCATCTCTGTTTTGCCCAGAGAATGCTTTTAGAATTGTTTTCTACTTCATGTAAAAATTGATAGGATGTAATTTGCAATGGTGGGCATTGCGATGAGTATGTAACTTGGGGATGTGTTAGAATATGTCTCTTTTAAGGCTATCTGCAATTATTTTTAAATTTTATAAATTGAATAATTAAGCAATAATCATCACTGTCACATAAACGGAAGGCTAGATTTTCTCTCACTTCAAGAAGCTGAGAAGCTGAAACAGTGTTCGCCTTACGGAGAACGGTCAAAATTAAATTTTAGAAGACATTACCTCTGTGTCAGCCACTATCTAAAAGGGATTGTTCAGAAGACTGTATAAGGTCTATATTTGCAGGAGAAATTCCTTTTACACATATCTGTAATGCTGTTCAATAATATCTAATTTCATTAAAGAGCACTTAAGAAAGCTCCATTTTTGCAGCTGTCTTAAGCGTTTCCTCCATTAAACTAAACCTATATAAACACTCTCTTCCTTTGTTGTCTGATGTAGCTCTCACTTTGAAGAACATCTGTAGTAAGAAGGAGAAACAACACCTTTTTATTCCAGAAAGTTGGTTGCGAAATTTTGGTATTTGGTAGATAAAGTGTTAATTTTTTTGTCTTCTTATTGTCCCCCAGTTTTTCTCACCTCTTCTTGGGTCCGCACACTTACCCCTCATATCACTTGTACTTTTCTGACAGTGCAGAGAAGTTGAGCTGTTTTGGTTTTTTGCATGGGGGCATTTCAAATACATTTGGAGATTGTCATGGTGAACCACATGGTCTATTTCTTCCACCTTCCTTCCTTTTTGGTAGCTAGCAGAAGTGTGCACAGGGCTCTTGAAATCACAGACTGAAAAACTATTTTCCTAGTAAGCGGTGTAAGCGCCATTAAACTTAAGTTTTTCATCTGTATTGTTTTGCAGAAAGAGCAAAAGTTCACAAGACTCTGAATTTGTCAAAAATGTGGTAATGTTTTGGTAAAGGGGACACCTGCCTAGATTGTCAAAGTTAAAAAATCTCACCAAAATGACAGTGGTGATATTGTGGCAGGTGAGTAGTTGTAAGGTCATTGTCTTGCTGCATCTCCAGGTGCCAGATCGTCTCTTGTTCATCTTGTTTCCATTCTTTTGGGCTGGTCTCTAAGTAGCAAAAGGAGCATGTTTGCTCCCTCAAAATACAGCACAGAGCAGAGGAACGTGTGTGTCTATGTATGGACACACATAAGTGCACAAAACCACAGAGGTTTGTTCTAATTTACTTTAAAATGTGCGAGTGCATTTGGGAGATGGAAACTAAGAAAATTCATAGTAAGACTGAACGTAGTCCAGGAACCTTGTAAGATTTGAGAATAGAAAGCAGTTTTCCAATCCTACATGTATGGAAATACCAGATGAGTCAATGGGTGTTCTCTAAGCTAGGAGCTTCCAGGGCTACTTTCTCTATGTCAGCAGCATTGCCTTATAACTTGTTTTTAAAGGCCACCCACTATCCACAGCCACCTCTGATTTAGCTGGAGCTTTGGGTGCTCAGTGTCCCTGAAACTGGGCTTACGGCTGCCATGGTGCTTCTGGAAACCAGTCACAAAAAACCAGTTTATTGAAATTAACATCTGGCATTCGGGTTAATGTAAGACCTGCTAAAGGTGACAATTCCTGGTAAAAAATTACGCTGGAGATATTAAAACAAACGAAAAAAACCCCAGTGAAACAAAACTAAAAAAACAACAAAGGAAAGAAAACCTGACTTACTCATCGTGTAATAACACTGGTCTTTTAAAATGCTTTTGACCACAAACAGTTTGGAGCAACGAACTGCAATCTATTAAATTTCAGCTCGCAGGGATTTTACTTTTTCCTCAACCATTTCTTGTACATTATATAAGTATTTTTAGGAAATTCACAGTTCTTATTGATTTAAAAGAAATATCTAGCTTTATGAGGAGAAAACAATTAATATCCATAGCTTCTAAGGTAGACTTTGGAAACTAAGGAGATTTTTCACTATTGATTGGTGGATGTGTTCTATATTAAATTATTTTTCTTTTTCCTTCTGGGACTTATTTCATTTTAACTTTAGGGTAAAATCCAGCCTGATTTATGCAAGTGTCATTATGTAGAATGCTGGAATTTTTATTACATTTCTTTCTTTGGGATGAATAAAATAAGCAGAAGTTGCGTTAGAGAGTCCGTCTATCTAGAGAAAGATTTTTTTCAGTATCTACCTTATGTGGGAGAGATTTTTACATATAATAATTCATGAAGGATGAATGTATAAGTAACACAGGCAATATTTAAATGCTGTATAGGTACTTACAACTACAGTACTTCTTTATCCACATAGACCTTTCAGGAGTTTCAATGAGAACTGAAAGCTGTTCAACTCAATGGTTATGGAAATAATTATTTTTGCAAATTAAAAAAAATAGGCAATGTTGTTTGGGTAATCTGTTTTGGAAGTCAAGAAGCAATGAAATCTAATGACTAAATCCTTCTTTCATAGATTTGCAGAGGCACTCCATTATCAGCTATTCTACTTTTGTAGAGTTTATTAAATATTTTATGGAGAAGTCTCATTTCACTTTTTATCAGGCTCTGTTAGGATGGTGGTTCTTGTATCTAGAAATAGACGTGCTTAATGGCTAGAAGTGTTCTATAATGCTTCTTGGAAGCTGTTTAAAGACAATTAGTGTTTGCTTTGGAACTGTGATGTTTTTAAGTCTTTTTAGAGAATTCATCTAATATCCTTCCTTTCCCGACCATGCTTTTTTTTTTTTTTGCTATGCCAGAAATAAACAGCTGAATGATTTGTGATATGAAATTTATGAACTAATTTTTATCAAAGTTGCCATCAAAACAATTTTGAGTGGTGTCAGAAGAGATGGGGATGTGGGGGTGAACACTGGGCCTTTCCTTACATGGAGGAAATAGTGGCTTTAAGGTAACAAGTCTGAGGTGACAGGATCAGAGAGAGAGAAAGGAGCTGCTTGGTGAACCAAATGCAAGTCCAGTCCATGGGTGAAGGGGCAGTAGGAACAGGAGGCAGATTTAGCTTGGGAACTACTTCTGATTTTGATACCTGATTCACAACAAAACTATTTTCAGCTTGGTCCTTGTAACACTGATGGAAGAATTAAAAGAAAATGTAAGTTGTGGGGGAAAAATAAATTACTTGGAAGCATCTCTGCCTACCTATTTTGCCAGGAGAATACCACTGGATTTGGTTTCCATTTCATGCAAGAATTGATAGGATATAATTTGTGATGATGGGCATTATGCTGAGTATATAATTTGGGGATGTGTTAGAATCGGTCTCTTTTAAGGCTGCCTGCAATTATTGTTTTATAAATTGGATAATTAAGCAATAATCATCACTATCACATAAATGGAAGGCTAGATTTTCTCTCACTTCAAGAAGCTGAGAAGCTGATACAGTGTTAGCCTCATGGAGAATGGTCAACAGTTATCTGTACTATGCCTTCCACTTGATAACAAAAGAAATATGTTCTTGAGTTTAAGAAATAAATACGTAACTCAGCGCTTACACAAAACTCTCTTGATTTCAGGGGAGATGCTCCATGTAACAGAGTGAATTAATCTTAAGCCTTCAGCCTTCCCATTTGCTTTCCTGGGGATAAATTCAGGCAGAGGTAAGTATGTCTGATACAGAGTCTTTGAACAATCATGAATTAACACCCTACACAGCATTCCAAATTAATATTTTGCTGGGAAAAAACTTCAGTGAATATTATAATAAATTATCAATACTACTGTAATTTAGTATATTGATAAGGTAATTGTAGTAAAATTCTTCTAGTTATGAAGCTATTCTAGAGTTAGTCTTTGTCTTGTAGTTAATGGAGCTTTATTTACTGAAGAATGAAGCCAAAAAACATGCTTTGCAATTATTTGAAAGCAGGACTTTTGAAGAGCATCATACTAATTCTGTAAAGTTTAGCAAATATTTCTGAGATTTCCAGGAACTATCTTCCTGCGTAAAAAAGGTGGTAAAGGAACATTTTCTACTGGCACTAAGGTTACCGGGGAAAGTTCATGGACTCAGGGAGGTTTTCGGGGTGATTAACCTCAGGTGCCAAGGTTGATACATGGTATTTTTTCTCTGAGAAATAACTCATACTGATCTGATTAGATTAAAGAGGGTGCAGCAGATCATGTTCTTACAACTGTCTGTACCAACACTTGTGGATGAAATACTGTACATTCCAATATATAGAACAAGGCCCTGTATTAAACAAAGAGACAAGTGGAAAGGTCTGAATTTAAAAAGGCTCTCCAATACTTCTCTTTGGGTTGCTCATGTAGATGATTACCTGCCTGATAAACTAGATCTGCATAGAAGACCTTCATTGCTTCATGAATTGTTGTCTCTGAAGCTTTTATCGTTCCATGTAGATGATGACTAACACAGGTGGTTGCATTACTAGTCCTGATGTTGTCCTGGTGAGAACATGTGTAAAAGTTCCTCCATGAAGTCAGTCTTGCAGAGATCAGCTCAAAGAGCCACTGGCTCAATCTCCCCCTGGATAGAGGGAAAAAAATTGTCTCGTTATCAAAATATTGTATCATTTCAAGGTTTTAAAACTTAACTAGGACCACTGAAAGAGGCACAATGGATTGGAGGTGTAATCACCACAGAAACTGTGACGGAGACCCTCTGGGACACACCAATCTGTGAGAGTTTTGCGAAGAGGAAAGATAAAAGAAGGGTTAGATGGGTCTTCAGTGTGCTGAATGTCTCTCACATTTTTTTATAGAATAATATAACTGAACTGTGCTTAACTCAATTTAAAATTTTACTTTGTGGTTGACCTTTTCCAGCTTAATGACAGAGTTTCAGCGGTAGGACACAGGAGACATGCCAGTTACAGTGATTAAATTAAAAAAAGAAACCCATTAAGAGAAACCTTGTATATTGTTGCCTAGCAGAGAACCAAAACATTGTTTTCCTGAAAGCCACATGAATTTATTTTCCGGGTGTTAAAAAGGGCACTGGACATCAGTAGATGATGTCTTCAATAGAAAATAACTGGAGAGAGCTGGTTTGAAGTAGTTGTCCTTTGGATGATAATTATTATAATATCTCCAAGTTATTTTTATATGAAAATAAGCATTGAATTTGAAAAATAGTGCCAGATTTAATAGTGTTAAGGTCACACTCCAAGTAGATATTTTAAAATGTGCTTCACTTTACTGACTTTAATTACTGTCTCACTACCTATTTCCAGATGTCACCTCAAATCTGATACATATGAATGAAGACTTAATCTTTTCCCTGTCAATCCCTTTTGAGTTCTTTCTAATCAGTAAGAATAATGCTAATCTGTTTACTCAGCCCCAGAATCCAGGCATAACCTTTGAGTTGGGCTTTATTCCAGATCTCTACATCCAGGCTCTGCTTGTGTCTTTGCCATCTGAGACCTCTGTTCCGGGCTGGGATAAATCTGTCTCTGAACATGTCAGTTTATATACCCTAACTATATATAGACAGCAAAAGCAAGTAGTTTAGATTAGATAAATTTTTAGCAGGCCACAGTTGGGTAAAGAGAATTCCTAGATGAGATGATGTGGGCCTGGATCAAGGATTTAGCAACATGTAAGAATAGAAAAGGTGGAATATGAAAGATGATCTGGAGAAGGAACTTGAAGGCATAGCACCATTTTGAGACGTCTAGGCAAAAAGGTTGTTTTTATTCTGTCTGGAATCAATAAGAGCTGCTTCTTTCTTTCTTTTTCTTTTTTTTTTTTTTTTAATTTCCGAAGAAAGGCAAATCCCTGACTTTTGTTCTCTTCAAAACAAGAATTAAGATACATGTGTTGGAAGAATATTACTGAAGTCACCCAAAGTGTAAGTATTCAAAAACAATGAGCTTTGAAGATGGCATTGAAAAGCACAGTTTTTACACCAGGCAAGGAACAGGTGCAGTAAATTAAACTACAGCCAAAGGTTTCTGTTAAATTTTGGTAGTAGAGGCAATGGGCTGATTGTGACAGTTTACATTCTCTTCAGTCCCTGAAGACTTGCAGCTGTAAGAGTAGGCTACCACCTGGGAAGATTATGCTGGCTACATGGCCTAGAATGCAGGCTCATTTTCCTATAATTTGGAGAATTGCTTTTGAATCAATCAAATATGTTAAGCACCAGGGCAATTCCTTCCTTTTCTTGACACTTAAAGTGAATGATCTGTCAATGCAAATGCTTAATTTTCTAAATATGAAGACATTTGGTGTAATAACTGCATGGATTTTTGCTTGTTTAATGTCTATGACATACAAAGTCTAAATCTGTGTTTGATAGATGGAGGGGGAGAAAGGTCTCTAATTTACTCCTGTTTTGTATTTTAAATGTTCTCTTACCTTCCTGAGTGAAAAAAGCAGGGCTTTTAATAATAAGATTTTCCTCTTTTTTTGGTTCTTTATTTGGGTTGGTTGCATTTTTTTTTTGTAATTTATAAAAACAAAAGCTTATTTTTAAGCAGGAAGTAATCAATTTAATTATCCTGTCATTTCTTTGAAACTCGATGCCAAGATCAGCTATGGTTTCCTGAAGATCTTCAGGTAGCTTCCTTCTTTTATTTTTATTTAAATTTGGGGTGATTGTTCTGTCCTCTCAAAAAACAAACAAACCAACAACAAAGATGGTAAGCATCCTAGCATTAGTGGTGCACTTACCAACCTGAAAATATGGTTGCCATGTCCCTTATGGAGGCATTGCTGAAATGCCCCTGTACAAGGAATATATCTAGTTTGCCTTCATAATGCTGATATATTTAGTGTATATCCATCTTTCTTGTGACTAGGTGTTGTGATTCCTTCTCAAATGCAACTATTTCTGCTCTAAAATTACCCCATCTATACAAGCAGAGGTGGTTCTTCCTCAGATTTCCATTTCTTCAACATCAGGGCTATGCATATGAGGTGTTGGTTTGCAGTTGGAGATTATTTTTTTGGTTTGTTTATGTGGACTCCAGCTACAATTGAAATGGATTTTTATTTATTTAAAGAGGGCTATGAATGCTCTTAAGATAGATATTTAGATTACCTGAGTGAGTACCATTTCTGCAGGCAGACAAGACATTTAGTCCATGTTTCCAGGTTTTTTCTACTTCTCTGGCAATTTGAAATACAAAGTCTCATCTGCCTCTTTCTGTTGTTCATCACACTGGGATAAAAAGCCCAACACTACACAAAATCTATTTTTTTTTCCTTTTCGAATGACTATTCAAACAAGCTGTGTTGTTCAGGTATCCAAAATCTCTACGTGGTATTCACCGCTAAAGATAACCCAATTTCAGGATGACTGAAAATAATAGATTTCATGGGCATTACTTAAGTAAAATTACCACCTAAGTGAAATGGGAAAACATCACACGAAAACCAAACAAAACTGTCATGTTAAAAGACTCTTTAAGACCAAATGAAGTAAGAATATAATTGAGTCTAGTTAAAAACTGAGGTGAAAAACTGGAACAAATTTGCAGGAAACTTTTCCATTTTGTTTTACAGAAAATGAATGGATATGTTCCCATTCCTGTGGAAAATTTTGGAGGTACCTCACATAATTTATAATTGATTTTCCACTAAACTGTTGAAGAATCATTTTTGCTTCTGTTGCTAAAGTGCAGCACCAGCAAAAAACCTGCAGAATATCTTGGCAAATTCTTCAGAAATTACCTCTACCTCAAAAACCTGAAACTATGATTTTTTTTTTTGGTTTGGTTTTAGGGTTTCTTGGGGGTTTTTTTTGTATTTGAAAAAGAAAATACCATAAACATGTGGAATAACATTAGTTCCATAATTCAGTAGAGTCATAGTACTGTAGTACATTTTAACAGAACATTCAAATGACACTTTAAGGTAAATTGTATACTTTTTAGATTTGAGATTTAATAATGCCTTTTTAGAGCTCTTGGATCGAATCTGTGACTTAAAAGCCATACACAAGCAAGTGTCAAACCTGCACTTGGTTTGCTGTTTCCTAGATTTCCAAGAGTCTGGATATTAGAACTTTGAAAATAATCATCTCATGAGTTTTATTACTCTATAATGAGTCTCTCAGCTTTGAGTTGCTGCTGAATTTTCTGTAGCAACAAAAATGCTTTATTATCTGGAGAACAACTTAAAGAAATCAGAAGTTTCATTTAGTGTGTGAGAACTTTGCCCACAACTTGAGTGCAGTACAAAGAGTCATTAGAGTCAACCTGAACTGACAAGTTCACTAGAAACCAAGGAGAAATTTATCCTTTAGCTTGAAGTACAATTTTATCTGCACTGTTTTGGTGTCTCATGTTTGATACAGATGGGAGTGAGATGTCGTTTTTTACTGCTCATTATTGTAGTCATGCTGTGGAGGACGAAGTCTTCAGCTAAAGGTGAAAGATCTTTGGAATTAAATACACATTTTGCTGCTGATGTCAGGGAGATTAGCATTTTGCCCTTAGGTTCCATAAAAATCAACCTGGAATCATTCCCTATTGTTGTGGTTAAACCCCAGTCAGCCACCAAGTCCCACGCAGCCCCTCTCTCACTCCCCCACCAGTGGGATCAGAGAGAGGATTGGAAGGGTAAAAGCTGGAAAACACGCGGGTTGAAATAAACAAGGTTTACCAGAGAAAGCAAAAGCTGTGCGCACAAACAAAGCAAAACAAAGAATTAGGTCATCTCATCCCGTGGGCAGGTAGGTGTTGAGCCATGTCCTGGAAAGCAGGGACCCATCACATCCAACGATGGCTTGGGAAGACAAACTCCATCACCTCAAACATCCCCACTTCCTCCTTCTTCCCTCTACTTTATATAGAGAGCATGATGTCACATGGTCTGGAATATCCCTTTGGTCAGTTTGGATCAAGTGTTCCATCTGTGTCTCCTCCCAACAACCCAGGCACCCCCAACTTCCTCACCATCCTGGCAGTACAAAAAGCAGAAAAGGCCTTGGCTCTGTGTAAGACCTGCTCAGCAATAACAAAAATATCTCTGCATTATCAAACCACTGTTCAGCACAAATCCAAAATACAGCCCCGTACCAACCACGGTGAAGAAAAATAACTCTACCCAAGTCAAAACCAGCACACCAATGCACTACACTGATTTTTCAATCCTGTCTCTGTAGCATCTTTTGCAAAATTACTTACGTGGTAGATTGTAGAG
Source organism: Lycocorax pyrrhopterus obiensis (assembly GCA_014706295.1). NCBI lineage: Eukaryota > Metazoa > Chordata > Aves > Passeriformes > Paradisaeidae > Lycocorax > Lycocorax pyrrhopterus. Next base: position 55,568,936 of record JACSVZ010000015.1, on the reverse strand, counting down.
ACAGCTAAATGAACGGGTTTCACTCATTCTCTCAAGCAACAGACATTAGGCTACCTTTTATCTCCTAAAGCCCTTGAGAACACGTTTTAGTTTAGCTGTGGTATTAGTGCTGGTTGTATCACTGATATGAGAAAGAGTGTGTAAGGTTAGTTTCACTGCCAGTACTCTTGTCTATACATGTCACTTGGCACTGGTGAGATTTACAGATACTCTTTGAAAAATATTTCTGCCAGTATTTTCTGTTGCTAGAGAGCCATTATATAGCTTGAAAAGTACTGCTTAAGACGTAGGTGCATACCTTTGTTTCCCTTTTCCTAACGGTTCATATTAGATCATGCATATTATGTTGCTAAAACCAAGTTTTACTCAAGCTCATTTTACAAATGCCCATTTTTACCTGTGTCTGGATACACAGCCAAGACTGGATACTATCACGTTTTTTTGACTTGAAAACCTTCAAATGAATGCTAGAACATTAACTGAAAATTCTGAACTGAAATACTGTTTACCTGACAATATCATTACCACATGAGGTTCAAGCCAGTGTTGACTGCTTTCTACACGTGTTTTATGCCTATGAATTATAGCCAGGTTCTGCACTTCAAATAGAGTATTTCTAGTTTAGATATATTCTATATTTAATAAGTTGATTCCTGTCTTCAAATTAATTATTGAGTGACAGATATTGGAAATAAAAATTTTTTAAAAATCCTACTTGATCTTTGACACAGAATTTAGGTTTTTTTCCCCTTGCAATGTGTATCTGTTATTCATTTTTTTTTGGTGATGACCGATCATTTCTTAAGCTCTAAACAAATATATATATAACGCAGATCAACTGAGTTTCACCTTATTTAAGGTAATACCTGTCTTTAAGATACTAAAGGGAAAGTATGAAATCTGACTTCCGATTAGCAATCTATTATTGTATTGTTTCAGGTTTCAAAATAATTGTCATGCACTCTCTGGAATCTCAGTTAATGACTCAAGGCTTCTATGCTCAGGTATTTTTGCTGTGGTGGACTTTGGTTGTGAAGCTTCTCATGCTGGTATTTATGAGTGCGACACGGCTTTATTTCCTGAAATGCCATTAGAAGCTTATTTGAATTATGTGATTTATTTGTAATTATTTAGGATGCTAATTCTAATTGTTTAAATTTGCTGAGCTGACAGGTTAGATGGGTACCATTAAAAGGAGTCCTTGCCATTTATTAATTGTTTAATTTGGTAGTAATAGAACTCGACTTCATAAATTAATTGATCTCTAAGCTCACAAAGACAAAACCGTCAAGGATATTAGTGGCAAAAGAACTCTCACCCTTTCTCTCTCTATTTAAAAAAGGAATTATATCCATTTTCAAGCTCACATATCCCAAGGGAAACTTGCTGTGTAACTTCTCTCTCTCAAAGACAGCTCTTCAGGCAGTTAAAAAATAATGGTCAAAGATTTACTCTGTATCTCCTGAAGATTACTTCAATGCATAGAAAAATAAGAGGGCACAACTACCTTTCCATAATTTCACAATTATTTTCACAATTCTATGAGCTCTTTTTAGTTACTATTAATTTAGACTTGTTCAAGTGGGGTAATTCAGATGCAGGTTCCTCTGTGTAATTTTTTCTGGTTTTTGTTTGTTTTTTTTTTAAAAAGAAAACTTTTCAACATAATTATATGCTGGAAGACACCTTTGTCTCAGATAAATACACGTGTTTGGAGTAGGAGGATGCAATTACATGTAGGACTTGAGAGTGTATGGTGAGATCCTTGGCTATTTTAAACGTCTCTGAACAGAATCAAGTGGATGAAAATAATCCTGGATGTAAAAGTGGTAATATAAACTAAGGCACCTTTTTTTTTTTTTTAATGAAGTCATTTGTTAAGTGCAAAAGAAATTGTAAATACTCCAGACTAAGTTATCTTTCCTTCTTATTTCTCATATTTTCATCTGCTGCGATGTCTTTTAGGCATACAAATTCATTCTAAATCAATTTTTTTTTTCTTTCTTTGCATTCTGATTTCATCTAGCCTTTCACCTCTAATACTCTATTTCATCACACAATCTGCAAATACTATCTCTGCTTTTGGAGCCAGTGATTCTCTTTGACCCAAATTTGTACCCAAGGTGCTACAAACAATAAGATGCAATAAATATCAAATAATATAATATTCAATTCTGCACTGTGATTGGAAATGTGGAAGGAAAATTATTAGTGTTTTGTACAGCATGAAAGAAATTGTTGTGGCTTAGTTTTGTGCTGTAGAAATTTGTACAGGTAGCTGAAGCTCTTTTGACATATTAGCGGCATCATATGCAAGAAAATTCTGACATTTTCCATTATAAGGAGCTTTTTTTAAAATTGCTTTTAACTTTGCTAGAATTAAACTGGTGGAGTTGAAATTTCCTTGTCTGACCGGAGCTGGTTTTGTTCATTTAAGTTTCAGTTTCACAGAACATAAATTTTACACATCATCTTACGCTTGTTGCCATGACAATGATGATCATGAGTATAGACTTTGAAGCAGGGACTTGATATGTGAGAGAAGTGTGTTTTGAGTTTTAGGGATGGATCATTTACTTGCCCTTGAAAATTTGTTAAGTTTTGGCTAACTTATAATTATTTGAATAGTCTTAATTTACACATCCTCAGTAGAGTTTTGTTAACAAATTTTTGCACACGTTTTATGAATATTCCCTATGCTTTAGGCATGCTCAGCCTGCTCAGAGAGCCAATGGGCAATTTACACTGTTTGAAACGTCTTCAATCTCGTTGAGGAAATATCTGTTTTCATTGTTTTCAGGACACCGCATGAAGAACATCCACACCATGCAAAATTGTTAGTGTTTTCCATGCTGGCTTGGAATGACCAGCTATATCTGCATTGCACAGGGGAAGTACAGTTATTCTTGCCTCTACACAGTGCTGACCTGCACTGCTTCTGATCCTGGCTTAGCTAGCTGGTTTAGGTATCTGCATTTTCTTCCCTCACCTGCTGTAATTATATCCACCGCCTATCTGTACTCTCCATAATCTCGCTCTTGCTCCCAAAATATCATGGAGAAGGTAGAGGGGAGGAAGGAGGTTCAAGAAAGAGAGTGGAGGCTAAGGTTCATCTGCCCTAATGAACGTAGCTTTGGGCAATTCCCTTTAGCAAATCAGATTTTTACCAGGGTCTGTAGACACAGTACAAGGGGCAGTGGTTTTAAAGTGTTAGATTTAACTTGGACATAAGGAATTTTTTACAATTACAGTAATGAGACGCTGGAACAGGTTGCCCAGAAGAGTTGTGTGTGGCCCATCGTTGGAAGCATTGAACGTCAGGTTGAACGAGGCTTTGAGCAAATTGATAGTGAAAGATGTCCCTAGGGAGAATGAACTAGATGATTTTTAAAGGTCATTTCCATGTCTCACTTTCTCAGCTTCTTCTCCTGCCATTTATTTCATTAGCTCAAGTTGTAAATGACTGTGTTGTGATTCAGATGAGGACGGATAGACTGCTTCGGGTCAGACCTCTAGTTTACAAGATAAATTTCAGGAAATTACACTAAAAATACTGCAAGGGTGTTGTAGTTGAAAAGTCAAATACTTCAAAACTGTGCCAAAATTGAAGATACTTGTTCTTTTTCCAGTAGAGCTGTGTGAATACATTACAATAGTACTTTTAACTGTGTTTTTGAATGCTAAACACTTTTCTTTGCTCCACTGATGAGGCAAAGTTGTTAATGAATGGTAAGACAAATGCTGGATATTTTGACTGCTGGACAAGATGGATTAAGTGTGTCAGAAAGCAACAAGTGAGGAAACAAGAGAGGAGGGGAGGGGTATTGTTTGCTCTTCATTTCACTGGCAGACGGCAAGGGATAAACGGGTGTGAGGGAAGGGAAGATGGATAAAGCTAGTATTGGTTTTGCATGACTTTGTCTAAGACAACTGCACCGACCCATCTGATTATTCCATGTGGGTCAGAAAGGTACCCTCAAAAAGGAAGACTTTTACCCCTACTGAAACAAGAGCTTCTTTCCTTCTGTTCCCTTTTTTTTTTTTTCGCTACTTTAGTGAAATGATTAATCCATCCTGTGTTTACGCTTTTGGCTGAAGCACCTATTCCTAGAGCAGCTACACCCTTCCAGCCTAATGATGGGCCATTAACACCCCATGGCTTGCATACCCTGCCTTAAAGGTCCTCACAGCTGGACCTCCTCAGTCCCAGCAACTACCTCCATCCTCCCACTCACAATGCATTCAGGAGCCAAGCTCTCTGCATGCCTATTCCCCTGCAAAGTCAGAAAGGGACCACTATTCAACAACCCATGGACCAGGCATGTAGCTTTAAGCAACAGCCAAAAATCTGAGTGGGAGGAACACCTGCAGCTGAACAGGAATGTGTCAGCGAAAGTGTTCAAACAACAAAATTTTATTCCCTGAGAGGGCAAACACGACCCATAAGTTGCCAGAAGATGAAGAGGGAGGGAGATTTGGGGAGGTGTGAGTGAATAGGAAATAGAAAAGGGATCAGGGTAGTTAATATGCTCACCACTCAGAAATTCCTTGGTAAGGTAGCTTGGCCCACTAAAGACTAAAACCCCCAAAATGCCGGTGTAGCAGCTCTTACACATCGGGATTGTTGAGAGGACTAGAAAGGCCCCAGTAGATGCCCCGCTGAGTAAATTCTGCTGACATGCCTTCTTCCCTGGGCCAATTTGGAAGCATAACGGGTGTTTCGGAGTACTGAGGACAGAGTGAGACCGCAACTGGAGTACTGTGCACTGTTCAGGTCTTCCCAACAAAAGAAGGACATGGAACTGTTGGAGCAATTCCAGAGGAGGGCCATGAAGTTGATAAGAGGACTGGAGCATTTTCCCTTCTAAGACAGGCTGAGAAAATTGGGGCTGTTCAGACTGGAGAAGAGAAGGTTTCATGGAGACCTCACAGCAACATTCCAGTATCTTAACTTGGCCCACTGGGAAGTCAGAGAGGGACTCTTTGTCAGGAGCTGTAGTGATAGGACAAGAAGTAATGGGTACAAACTGAAAGAGGGAAAATTTAAGTTAGATATTTGGAAGAAATTCTGTACAATGAGAATGGTTAGCCACTGGAAGAGGTTGCCCAGGGAGATTGTGGATGCCCCAACCCTGGCAGTGTTCAAGGCCAGATTGGATGGGTCATTGACAGCCTGGTCTAGTGGGAGATGTTCCTGCCCATGGCAGTGGGCTTTGGGACTAGACGATCTTTAAGGTCCATTCCAACCCCTTAATGTTCTATGATTTGATCTCATATCAGGATTCAGCTGACTTTTCTTCTCTGGTGTCTCGTGCAGCTGGCCAACACATAGTAGCCAAGAGAGCAGGATTTTGGAGGAGGACCAAAAGTGTCATGGAGGCTACTGTTTACACAATTTCTCCAGCCCTTCCTGCTCTCAAGGAATCGCCAATTCTCTCAGACCCAGTAGCTGTTGCACAATCAGCCATGACGATTCTACCAGGGAATCCTGCTGCTGGAGGAATGTTTGGTCCTCTCTCAGTGGAGGCTGACGGGTATCATGTCTTTGGAGGTTTAGGGGACATCTTGAAGGTTCATCTGAGAAGCTTCCCCTTGACACTGGGGAAAAAGAATTTGAAAATATGATGGGAGAACAGAGAGGGTAATAAAAAGAGTCTGAGTACAGGAACAAAAATATCAAGGTCAGGTAAAAAAGAAGGGATGCTGAGGCAGCCAAAAGGTTGGATAGATGAAGAAGTCCAATGGCACAGTCTTGAAAGCTAGTGTACAATAGCCACAAAGGCATGGACAAATTTGTCATTTTATATTGTATGAGAATTGATCCAGGGTTTTAGATATCAACAGTACCAGGGCATTTGATGTGTGGTTGATACAACCTGGAAGACTTCACAATAATGCAGTCACCTCATCAGCAGTTGTTCTGCACTGGAAGGTTGGCTTCACAGTCTGAACTGATACCTGGTAAGCAAGGATAAGAGGGGTATTTGCTTTAAATGCCACAACAGAACTCTGATTTAGATGCCTGCATGTTACTCCTCTTTCTGTCCACTAGGCCTGTTGGTTGATCTGTTTTACTACCAGTTTTTATCTGCTTTTCCAGGAGGATGTTGCTTAGATAATTGAAATTGACCATTACATTTGCTAAGAGGCAAGGGTGGAAAGAAAGAGAACACCTTATTGGATTGGTTAATGAAAACTATCTATGCTTATATTATGTAATTATTGGTTCTGAGTGTCAGTTTATTGTTTCAAATTCAAGCTAGCTGTCTTTGACTACTATATAATACTAAGATACGTTTTCAGACATTTATTGTAATGAAGCTATTTTCATCAGCACCTTTGTAAGGGTTATATGTCTATTTTGCTTATCTTTGTAACACTTAACCAATGAGATTCTTTCTGGTAATTTTATTTTTCATTTGATTTTATCTCCTGAGGCCAAGTTATTAATTCTTTTAGTGTAACTATTCAGGTGTCTGTAGTTCTCATTTTGCATCTGACGTAACCTTTAAAATAGCCAGTATTTTGCCTTAGTAAATTTCATTTTTTTGTTCAGAATAGTGAAGACTAACTACAAGATTCTCTCAATGACAATGCTGACGGTTTTCCAATCTTCTTAATTTTTCTATTTAATTACCCTCTAATGTTTGCCAGAAAACTGTACTAAGGATTTAGAGGTTTCCTCAGCTAATTGAAGACTCTTGAACCTAAGATATCTGAGTTTGTAAATGTTTAGTTGTCACAGACACTACCTCACATCCTCCGTGGTTATGCATGGCTAACTATTTGATCTATCAGTAATACATTCAGAAGTAGCTACACACCTTGATTCCTTCCAAATTCCACCGAAATATCTACTGGACATTTCTGCTTTTCCTTGGTCCCACTTCACCATCCCACTGTCTGAATCTAGCTATTGACTTATAATTAATTCACTGAGTTTATTGCCTCTGGAATACTTTTAAATGCCTTATTATTTAAAATTTGTTGGTTTATGAAAACTCATTCATTCATTTGAGTTACTAACCTCATTACCCACTTACTTCTACTTGTATTTTATAGTAATCTCATTGGCTTTTTAATTCGCTCTCCATGTATACATGCACAGATGTACTATATGCTTGTGTATGTATATAGGTGCAAATACTAAATTTATGTGATTGCTTGCACCAAGAAGATCTTCTTCAGTCAAGAAAATTTTTTTGAATATAAGGCATCTTGGCTTCTTGGGCATCCAGCAAGGTGCTGCTGAAAAATTCTTTGTTGTTTTAGCACTTCTTCATTTAAATGTATTTTCCCAACTCTAATCTCAACTGCAAAAACCTGCAGGTTTTAAAAGATCCAACAAGAGATATTGCAGGTTGGTGACATATCCTGTTTGCATTAAATAAATCAAGCCTCATTTCATTGGGCAATTTTTCAATTTTTCAATTTTTGTAAAAGCCATTAACTGTTCCTTATTTATCATAATGAGGTCCATTATGGTGAGTAATTGATAATGGACATTACTGAGTTACTTGATATCCCATGCAGGATTTCTGTGTTAAGAAAAAAATCCATTACTTCTAGAAATTTCTGAAGTTGTATTACTGACTGTGTAGACTGAGAAAATGATCTGAAGGATGAAAGTTACTTTAGGTAACAGAATTTTCCTTTCTGCTCTTACAACCAGATTTTTTGAGGGGAAGCTCCTATAATTTTGTGAAACATGGTAGTCTGTTGAAGAGACTTTCTAGTTTGATCTTGTTTGTTTGGCTAATTAGTACTTTAACCACAAACACTGTGGAGCCCACTCACTCATCTATGACCTTCTAATCATATAGCAGGATATTGGATGCAAAATATCACCACCAGCTGATCCAGTTTTCCACTGTAGCTTTTATGGAACACATTAGACATGAAATACAATCCTCCAAAACCCATTGGACTTACCCCATCAGGTTTCTCTATAATTAATCACATAATTTCTTTTCTCCTACATGACCATTTCCAACTACCCTTATTGACTCTCCAAGCTCCACACGCTAGTACTCATGTTACCTCTCAGCATACTTACTTGCTTTTTGTTTTGTCGTAAAAAATGATGCTTTTATTTGGCCTATGTGCTTGGATATGTATGTCTTGTTCTGTCATCATGATTCTCTCCTTTCATGTAGTTTGAGTAGATTAAGTCTTCCTGACTACTTCATCTGTCAACCAGAAGACTGGTACATATTTTGCTGAAATCAAAGCCATAATACCATGTGATCTTTTATTTCTATAGTGGTTACATTGCTGTTTTATTGAACCAAAACCTTCTCTTACTTTACCTACCACCCCTATTATTGAATTCCATTATTTTCTGCCTGCTTTTTAATTTTGCTTGAAAAAAAAAAAGAGTTTGAGGTTTTTAAAGTATCAGCTGGGGTACCTTTTTTCTCCTTTTCTCAGCTGCCTGGTTGATTAATGTTTTTAGCGGCTGAAAATCACCTGAAATAAAAAAATAATCCTGGCTTCAAATCTTTTTAATTGCCTTTAGTGTTTCCTGTTGGATGGGAGAAATCATCCTGTTGTCTGTTGTGTATTGTGGAATACATCTTAGGCACATGCCCAAGATATTTCTGGGGCACTTTCGTGTACTCTGGTTTGAGGCGAACATCAGCTCTCTGCATTTTCCTCTGCTTAATTAATAGATTCGTTCTTACAGGCTCTTCTTTCTGATGCCTCACACACTATCAGGTAGCAATTTGATACTTTCAGCTGGGAGTAATAGACTCTAGAGACTCTCAAAATGTAGAGTGAAAACAGATTAATATTTGTAGTTTCTCACTTGACATCGGGAAACCGGAAGATCTCCTGTCATACTGACCGAGCTGATCCACTGGGGAATCCCACATACGCATAGTATATGAACTTCAGTATCACAGATTTCTTCCCCATTTTGGCTACCAGAGTGAACCTCATGTAGAGGTGAAATCATCTCTATTCACAAGGAAGGATACAGATAATACTAGATTTGGTGTTGGTCACAGAAAATGATGACTATTCATCTTTGTTGCTATAGCAAAACCACATGTATACAGCAAAACTTATGAACACTGCTCTGCAAATTCTGATGGAAACTCTGCTGCCAACTCCTCTATTTATATTTCACAGTGTCTGTATTAGCTAGCTTTTATTCATTGTTCAAGTCAATCCCATCCTGTGTCAAGAATTGTCAGCAAAGTTCAAACGCCAGATGAAGAGCACACACCTCAGGTGGTGTGTGTGAAAATCAACAATACATTCCTGTAATTGTTCGTGAAACTTCCAGACAGGAGGGTTTTACTGGGCCATATATTGCACTCTTTCCTCTCACGATGATATACAGCTTGAACTCCGCCTTTGGTCTCTCCCTGTTTGCCGCCCTGGCTGCTCTAGGGCTTGGTTCTACTCCTTGTTGTGGAAGCATTTTGAAATCATTACGCCTTTGTTTTCTGAGAAGCAAGATTTATAGGGAAGGTAATATCCTTTATTAGGCTGTTTGGTTCATTTGGAAAAAATGGGCATTCTTGTGGGGTCAGAGTCCCTTCATTACACTTGTTTTCTGCCTGCTTGGTTTTTCCATGTCTGAAAGCACTGCTTAGAGAAAGCAGACCTGCTCATTTCGTTCTTTTTGGTTGCTACATTTTCTTCCAGAGTAATAGAGAGAACACATGTACTTGTGTTATTTTGTGGAGACTTGTGTTGTTTTGCGGAGACTTGTGTGCTTGTTTTTCCAAAATCCAAAATAAAAATAATAAAACCAATTTTAGGCCAAACATCTGTATTTTGGCCCTGGTGTATGGAAACCTTGCTGCCTCCAGGTTTTTTGGAAAAAGTCCTGGACTGATATGATCAACTTCTTTTTTTTTTAGAGGAAAAACAAAAATCTGCTTTACCAGTTACATAAGAGGCAGAGAAAAACCCTATGGAGAATAGCAAGATATATGTATTGATTTAAAAATGACAAATAGAAGCATTCCAAATATTTGCAAATTATTTCTTCTGCTGCTTGCACCCCAACTAATGGAAAAACAATCTGTATTGAGTAAGAGACTGTAGGTTTTGAATATTTTTAAGGTCTAATGCAGTCCTGAATTCCAGACCCATGGAACTTCTCAGATATCTAGCAGAGTTTACACAAGTTTTAACAGATTCAAATACCAATATATTTTTGCTTGACAGCACGGCCTATGCATAGTGGGCAAAGAGTCCTTACACTCTTCTAGTAATTCCATTCTATGCTTTTCTCACTCTGTTTACTTCTCCCTGAAATGACCGTGACCTTCTGCCAGATTTTCTTGAAGGTTATGCTAATCTTTATTGGCAAGAGAAACAGTAGCTGGAGCAAAAAAAGTGAAAGAGAATGCCACATGAGAATGAACAGCATGCAGAGCGTGAGAAGTTTCTGCAATAACTGGAACTGGAGCAGCCTTGTCAGCATGCAGTCCCCAGAGCAGTAAGTGGGGATGTACACACTGGAATGTTCAAGAATGAAATCTTAGTTAATATTCAGATACTGAAAAAGGCATTTGGGATAAACCCTTTGCTAAGGGAGGTGGGTGCCCCTCAGGTACTTTCCATGAAGTTTTGTGTATCTCACACAGCCCCTCATTTGGCCCCAAAACTCATTTCTCTCATGTTTAAATCCAAATGAATTTGTTTATCACCCTGAGAGTTCTCCGTACAGCCTTTCACACATAAGTGGCGAATGTGTTTATGTGCAGGGTCAAACAAACTTCCCACAGTATTTTCTGACCTGATATCAAATAACCACATCTTAAAACATGGTCAAATTTAAGCTGCTTCGTGTCAGATTTGTGCAGATCAGTATATTTAACGAGATGGAAGTATTCTTATGGAGTGGAGGGAAAGGGTTAATGCCACTCTCTTTAAGGAGCTGGAATTGCTGCTTCCTAGAAGATCCCAAGTGTTGCAGTTTAAGCCACTTCAGGCTCTCGAACATTGCAACATCTGTAGCATGGTTCAGGGCCAAAATGCAAACAGTTATGTCACATCTACTTTACAAGATGGAACGTGGTTTAACCAAGTTGAGGGGCAAGCATGCTGTAAGGAGGCCCCACAATATGTTTGTTTTTGTAGAACAGATGAACCCTAAATTAGTACCAGATGTCAGTACTAGGTCTGCTGTATGGGGAACACAGCAGGGAACAAGCAATTATGGTGGAGCCACTGTGAGGCCATATTTAAGGTTGCATTCTGTTTTACACTGACAGGGAGAACTCAGTCTTTTTTAGTTATATTAAAACACCATCTTGCTCCTTCCGGCGTTGGTCCATGTATGTATCTACTGGGGGATGATGAAGTGCCTTCTGCTGTCAAACCAAAGTACTATCTGCCTTTGGAGTGCCTAAACAGCACATACATGCCCTATTTCTATTTGTTCTCTGCACAGAGATTGTGAAGAGTGGTGCGAGCTTCTTCTTTCTTGGTTTGCTTCAGCTGCCTTTGGCTTCAGATGTAGCTCTGCTCTCATCAAAGGCTGCAATGTTTTTGGCCTTGTGATCATTTTTCTGTCATTTTGCTTGTTAGTTTGTTCATTGGTTACTTAGCAATTTTCTTTGTTTTCCTAGACTTTTTTTGTTGCCAAGAAATTTCCTCTTGGCAAACAGGGAAAAGAGGAGATTTTCAGTTTGAGTTAAGCCATGTGGCTTCCAATAGCCTTTTAGTTCCCTGCCTCAGAACAGTTTAGTCCCCTATCCCACATGACTTTTTTGTGACAAGGTCTTCTTGCTTGCACTTCCCATCACATGTGTTGAGGGCATGTTTCAGGAAGAATCCTTACTGTTGGGAAGATAGTTGCTTTCAGAAAGAATTCTTTATTCTGGAGATACTGCTAACTCCAGGTCTTTCACTTGCTCAGATAAAAAAAAAGATCTTCAGTACCATCTCTTGAACTTACTTGGAAATCGATGAGGGTTTCTTCAGACACCGGCGGGGCAATTCAGAGGGCAAGGACTCCGTGTTTGGAAGGCCTTTTTTTCTCATTAATGTCTGAGTAGTTTTCCTTTGGTGCAATAGAGTGCATGGGGAGTTCAAGGAAGATAATTTAATCCAAAGTCTTCAAATAAATGTCTCTTGTTTCTTCCTTGCTTTTTAATTTCATGACTTAGTGGTCCCACAGGCTACATCTGTAGAAGTATACTGTAAAGGGCCATGATTTAGAACTTGGCTACCATTCTCTTACAATCCACAGTGTCTAGCTGATAGCACACACCTTTGCACAGTTTGCATGACAACTAACATCCTCCAAAAGTAGCACTCAGTTACGGCTGAGGTTATAGTAAGGGCCAGGGGGTGTTTTTAGAAAGCAATATGGATAAAACCACCTGGTTTGGGGTAGCTATAGTGCATAGCTATGAGGGCACAAGTTGGCTCTCAAGAGCATGCCATTCCTTCTAAAGTACTGAAAATGGACCCTGGGATGTTTCGTTTGCTTGTGCAGCTGCTACATTGGTCCTGAAGACGTTCAGATGAATGTTTGTAAGAATAACTCAGTGCTGAGCTCCTGTGATGACACAAAATCATCAGGAACAGCAGGAAGCCTTTGGTATTCACCTACTCGAGTAAAAATTGTATCTTCTGAGAACTGTTCATCCAACTGTATAGACCCTTTTCGTCACTCCAGGACAGCACAGGGACCTGTTGCCATTCAGAGAAAGGTCTCTACACAGTTTTGCCCACTGGAAATTATTCTTCTAGTAACACATACTCCTTTTACAGGATCAGAAAAACTCTTTGATAGAAACTAATTTTATTTCCCTCTTCCTCTTCTCACCATAACCAAAGAGACTTTTAGGCTGTTGTCCCTACACACTGCATGTCTTCATTAGCACTGGGACCTCCCTTACTACTGTTTAGCCTCATGTTTTATGACTTCTCCTTGAACACACTCCTTAAGTGAGAAACAAGTCTTATGGTGCTCACAACCACATAATTAAATGTGACTCCTCAGGCCCTCAGAACTGATAAAAGGTGCTTTTTTCATTTGAGATTCTCAGAAGAAAGAAACTCATCATCCCCCGTCCCCTGGGGTCAGAGTCTACTCTTACATATGCCTACAGATTTTATTAGCCTAATCTTTTCCACAATCAGGCAAACTCAGTGGTACCTGTCAGGGGCATGGGTTGTGAACAGAGCCTTGCAACCTGTTACCCATCTTCTTCAGCCCAAATGAAGCTGGAGTTTAAGTTTTTTTAAAGATAAGTGCCACCTAATGAACTACAGTGCCCTGAACCTACTATCTTCATCTCCTCTAGGTGAGTCTGTAGTGTCTCCTGATACTTAGGAAATAATTTAAAGTCGTTCCAAAAGATCATAAAGTGGCCCAGGCTTTTGTGACCACAGTAGAGGAATGAAAGGTTTTATTGTCTTTTATACTCAGTCTGTTTTTTACAGTCAAATGTTGTCTGTGTGTGAAAATGTACACCTCTTTAATCCATGAATAAGACCTTAGTGGGCTGAAAAGGTTCAAAAAATAGAGTAATGCTTGAGTGAATTGATACAAAATTTTCTTTAGTATGTTACTGCATACTTCAGAACTGCATACTTTTCAGTCCCCTCTGCCTTAACGTTTCAAAGAGTAAAAGATACGCATGGAATGAAAGTTTGATAGATTTGCTGGAGTTAAAGCATATTTTTTCTCTCTGTTAATCAACCAGGTTTTATTTTTTCAGTGGCAATTTTATGTATGTTACAGTGAGTTAATGGTAAAACCATTCTGCTCAATTTCTGTCCTCTGACTCAATTTCAAGAGACAAAACCCCCAGTAATACATTTCTGTAGTTGATATGCCCCGTGTCTTTAGGGTTAAAATCTAGATTTTGCCTGGTTGGAGAAAAATAGCAGTAAAGGAGTTCTTAAGTTATGCAAAGAAGACTTTGGCTCTTGAACATTACAATACTTTTAATGTTTAGGTGAGACAATTCTAAATATATGCCAGCAGGCAAATTACTTGTCCTGTTTGTGGGGACAAAGCTTTGATGAATTTTGAGGAAGGCAGCCCTGAACAAGCAAAATTTGCCATGCTATCAGGGAGACATGCTGCTGCCTGTGGAGCAAAGTTGTGTGCCACTGGGAGCTTTACCTTTCCCAGTTTCTTTACTCTGCTTTGTGTTAAATGTGGTGCACGAGTAACAGGTAGCATCCTTGCGATGTGGTTTTTGCGGCACATCAGTCTGAGGGGGCTATGGAAGAAGATGCTGCCTCAGAAGGGGAGAAGGTTCACTTTCAATGTAAGAGATGCCAGTTTGAAGAACATTCTGTTAATTTTCAGTGAATGAGGAATCTCACGCATGACTACTCTGAAAATAAGACATCTCTATCAAGATTTGAAGGATCCAATTCTGGATCTACATTTTTTTAAGAGTTCTTTTAGCATACAAAGGTGGAGAAATGTTTGCTTCCTCCTGCAGGTAATCATGCCTAGCATGCCAGAGCCCAGCCTGCATTAGAGGTATTGTGCAGGGAGCTTGCCAAATGCAGACTTCATGGAATACTGGTAATTAGGTTAATGGAAGGCTTTTTCAGGGTGAGAGGAAAACACACATACCACTAATGCTTGTGATATATATTGTGTGACTCGCCCTGAGCAAATGCTTCCCAGCCAAGGGATCGAAGAATGGGATTTCTGATACTTCTGCTAATTAAATGAGGGGTAGGGTGTTCAAAATATTGATATTTTGGGTGACACTCCAGTTGATAACCATGCAGATGAATGAGATCAGGGAATAGGGGAGATACAGCCTTGCATGATGCTCTCTGTTTGAAACTCATGGCACAATTACAATACATTGTAAGAAAAAAGTTAGTCCTGGAGCTGTTAGAGATTTAGAGCTCACATAACACCTAACAGCTCACCTAACTTTTGACTTGTCTCTGAGTGAGAAAAGAAGAAATTCCCAAAATAGGTTGCTGTCAGTGTCTCAGATGTTTTTTGCTTTGGTTACTCTAATCTTCTCCTGTCTGGCCCCATGGTTCCTCTGCTGTGTCTCTCACATCTGTCCTAAATGTTTCTGCTAAAATCATACTCTTTTCCTCCCACACATTAGCACTCCATTGATTTCCTGTCGCTTGCCATGTCAACTTCAAGCTGCTCATCTTTACCTTATTGTGCGCTCCTGCCTATATATTTAGTTCCCTTTCCTCTGACTCCCACTCCTACATCTCTGATCTGGAAATGACCTCAGTTCACAGGATTTGTGGTCCACAAATGAAAAGACAGAAGTGAAACTGTTTTTAATCAACACTGGTTGATTAAAATCATCTTGATTTTAATCAACTGGTTTCTGTAGCAGGTCGTACCTCCCCAATAGAATTATATCAACCTAACATAATTTTAGGTCAATATAATCAAACAAGGGCAGATTTCTTCTGGGGTATTCCTCTTACTATTGCATTAGCCTATGGTCCATGCATTAGCTTGCACTGGCATGCAGAGGCTAAACTGATAAAACTATTTTGAGAGCCAATATGAGTGTTGACAAGAAAACAATTTTCTTCCATTTTACACTTCTGAGATTTGAAAAGAATAAATAAATACTTTGTCTTCCAACTGAAACAAAGCTCCCAGAGCATTTCTAGAATTGAGAAAGGCCTGCACCAGTAATGTAACAGTGGGGCATGAAAAGAAGATTGATTCCTTGTGAATGAAACAGAAGAAAGTTGATCCTCGGTGTTTCCTGGTTTTTCACACTTTGCCTACTTACTAAGATCTTTATTGGTCTGTAATCTGGAGGGAAGCTGTGCCTTCCTTTCCATCATGCTACCAGTTCCTCTTCCTAATTTCCCAGCATGTCTTTTCTATTTTTTTGGTCTCTTTGCTTATTGCCTTTTGTAGCCATGGTATAGAGGTGATGGGCATCTAGAGCAGCACTGAGAGTAGACTGATATAAATAAGAGCTTTGCATGGTGCACTTTACCAGCAGTAACTGTGTACAATTTTCACCATGGATATCTCCAGTGTAGCAATCGAATTACCCAATATCCCATCTGTGCATACCTCTGTGGATAGGTACATCTGATCCTTCCTATGTCCTAACACGTCCTTTGCTATGTCTTCTTCTGCCTGCTTCTGATGTGGGCACAAGTTATCTAGTCAGTAGTTGCATTTACTTAATTCAGCTTAACAACTGACTTCTAAAATAACTCAAACTTCCTCATTTCCTCATCACTTTCCCACAGTGAAATCTGATTATGTGGGGGACAGGGAGACTGCCCTTTTTCTCCTGTCTGTGCTGAAAGAGAAGGCTACAGATACCTGTACATGTACACAAGGAGTACTTCAACTTCTAGTTGCTCTCAATTCAATTTCATGTACCTAGGCATTCACCTAAATGTTTGTATGGAGGTTTTATGCTTAATACTGGTTGATTCTTTCTTTTTCTCATTGTCAAGAAGATACATGTTTGGGAAGGCTCTACTTGTTTAGAGAACCTAGAGTTAAACACTGGCTCAGTCCATTTGACACTGTTTTCCTTATAAATCTCCTGCAAAATGTGTCAGTGCTCGGGGGAAATAGCCTGACTGTTGCCATGCTACAGAAGTTTGCGCAGGGCAGCTCTAAGGTTTCAGTTCTCTTGAAATAAAACAGAAGAACAGAGAAGCCAAGAACATAGTGCACACTACACATGTGTGCATGTTTGTGTGATGGTTAGGGTAGTTTTTTTCTGAATTTGTTTGCTTTGAGGCTGGAGGTGAAAACAAGTGGACCTCTCTTTTACTGAGGTCACAATAGGTCAAATACACCCACGGTGTAAAAGTGGTTTGGCATCCTGGTTCTCCTCACCTGAGCTAGCAGTGACTGTTTATCAAGCACATTTATCAGCAGAGATAAAGCAAGTTGAGGCAGAAGGGGTGGGGGTTACATGAGAGGCCAAGGGCAGGGAGCTTTTCGTGCAGCCTCTCAAACACTTTGATTGTAGTTTGGGATTTTTCAAAGCTGCACATGTTGAGTAATATCTGCCAATAAACACAGCTCAGTGGGTGAGAAATCTGTCTGCCTCTTGCTGAGGATTAGAAGAGAAAAGACACCAAATGAGCAGTTTCTTCGTATGTGGGTCATGCCCCTCACTGGGGTACTTGCCCCTGACCTAATCCTGTTCTACTTTGTCTCCCTCACTCCCTCCTGTCTTCCTTCCCCCTTCTACTCCTCTACTGCTGCACTACTGGTGGTCTGGTGCATGCTGCACAGATGTTTTCCCCATGCTATTATAAGATTATTTTTCAAGTGGCTTCTTGGAACAGATGTTCCAGTGTATGCACTCTCCTTCTCTTGGCTGAAAGTGCTCTTTGCAAAGAGCAGATTGCATTGCTGCTCTCCTTTTGATCTAAAGAGCGAGCGCGAGAAAAAATCCCCACACAAATGATGCTGGGTTTTGTTTCGGGCTGCTTGGCAATGGTGCACCTGGGTGTGTGTCTCCTGCTTCTTTTCTCCCCGTCACTAGTGCTGCTTGCAGATGGTTTTTTCTGTGCCTTTCTTCCTCAGCCCATTTCTTCCCCTTTGTGATCCAATATTTTACTCCCACTGCCTTTAAATTTTCTTTCATCCAACACTCTGGTACTCATGCTTCCAAAATCATTCTCTACCCATTGCCAGCACCTCATCTTTTCCTTCCCTTGGCAACTCCTGTACCATTAGGATGGATTAGTCCCATGAGTTTGGGCATAGGACCTGTCCCCCTTTTGGTCTTTTTGTTTTGAATTTATAGTCATTGCTCAATATCTCAATTGTCCCAGTGAATTCACCTGGATATTGTTGCTGCTGCTTTTTCATTTTATTTCTCCTACAGGATCAGGAGCATTTTCAAGAATCAAATGTTCTTATGATATCAAAGGAACATCTTTTTCAAGTGCCACTTAACTTAGAGATGTAACAAAGGCATGACATAAGGAGGTTGTGAAATGTATGCTATGTTTTAGGACCCTGTAGCTAGACCTAATCCACTGGATCTCATCTTCTGTGATTAAAAAAAAAATTAATTACAAAATCTTTATTTGCTCACATCCTGTCCTTTAAATGGACAGTTTGTCAACTTCAACTCTGCCTGTTGCCCTTAAAAATTCAACTTACATGAATGCAGTGTATAGGGAGAAAAATAAATACTGCTAATCTTTTCCGAGCCAATGAGAGAAAATTTTGAGTAGGTTCCTTACTATTAATCAAGTTCAGCTGATTTGGGATGATTTACATCAGCAGAGAATTTGGTTTGGATATGTCTTCAAAAAAACCTGCCCATTTTTATTCTTGTTTTAATATGGCCAATACTGTATGTACCCATCACTTCTTTTTACATTGTCTCCTTATGGAAAGGTTCTGCAGAATTTAATAGACAATGATAACCCCACAAAGGAATGTAAAGGATTCTCTAACAGGAATATTACTTTCTATTGCATTCCCAGTCTGTCCTAGATTCCTCCAGAAATGTTGATATTCATTGTTTCTTTACAGACATGCAGAGAAATTTCTCTAGAACTCAGCTGGGTTAAAATTATGGAGTATGACACCTTCCCAGGATACATTTTTAAACCACAATTGTAACCTAGTGAACTCTTCCCTTCTCTAGCTTCCCTCATTAGATTGTTCAACAACATTGTACTTGAGTGTGTGTTAGCAATAAATGAATAAAACCCCAAATATATATATATATATAATGCTTTGGCAGCATTTCCCATCCATTGAACTACTCTTACCTGTGAGCTAAGCCTGTAAGAACAGCCGTAGTTTTGATGCACTGCTCTCGAAGTAAGAGTACCTGTAAAACTGACCTATGGGTATAAATTCGCCTGCAATCCAAATAATCCATTTCAGATAAATGATTCTATTTCCATTCACATTTGGGGCCAGACTGCCACATATCCTTCTTCTCTGGAAACTCAGAAAACTGGCTTTTCAGTACTACTGCTGGCAGGTTACTCCTTCCTCTTGTGTTCTGCACTGAAGGATTAGAAAGCTGCCTTAGCCACCTCTGTGTTTTTAGGATCTAAAAGAGTAGTGGAAGGGTAGAAGAAGAAAACTGACTGGTTTAGTGATGATTATGAAAGAAAGGCTTATGAAAGAAAGATCATATGACAGAAAGCATGTGATCTCAGGAAACTGGATTCTCATGCTACAGGAAATCCAGTCCTATTTCCTGACCATTCTATGTGATTGGTGTTGCAGGTGACATTGCAAATATAGTCACATTCAGGGTGAACATGAAGTTTGACAAAAAAGCCCCAATAATCTATCTTTTCAAACAAAAAAAAAATCATTGAAAACAGGCTGAAAAAACATCCATATATTGACCATCCAGATGATTTCCTCTGACTCAAGCCAGACACAAGTCATTCAGAACAGATACTGTTGTGCCTTCTTGTTATGATTCTTTGTTGGCAGAAATGCCATAGGATTGCCAGCCTATTCCAGTGTTCAACTATTCCTGCTGCCCATAAAGTTTTCCAGGTGTTGAATGACATTTATGGTTGCCATTGAACAGGCAGCTGCAGCAGGATTTCTCCAAAACTCACAGGTGACACTAGGAATATCTAGGCTGTTTCAGCTGGGCTTCTCCAAGCCTCTGATTTAGGTGTAACCTGTTATCATGAGTCCTATGGCAGCAGCCAGGGGTTGCTTTAGTTTGGTTTTGTTTGTTTAGATTAAATGATAAAAATGCAAGCTTAACATTTATTTGCTTTCTTTTTTATAAAAATAGGTATTTAATTAATTTTGTCAAAATAAAAATTTAGGGGGTTGGTTGGTTGGTTGGTTGTTTTTTTCAGTTTCTCTTTTGCCTTTTAGCAGACCTAAAAAATTAAACAAGTGGAATTATTATTTTTAAAATGTGGAAAAATTCAGTGTCACCTAAACTAATCTCTAGCTGATAATGTTCTCTGTGAGGATGGTATTTTAGTTGCCGTTTCTGTCTATCCTTCTTCAAAAGAATACGGAGTAGTGTGAAAGAGGGCTTAAACTGCACATTTCCAGAAGATGGTATCTCATATGTCTCTGATGAAGATGTGCTTCCACATTAGATACCTTCCTTACTTCATGGTCCAAGGAAGAGTTAATCTTAAAACACTCTTGATCTGTGCAGAACAGAAAAATGTAAAGAACCACAACTCCTCTTGCAATGGACATTTGCAGAAGTAAACAGCCAAGAACAGCAGGGATCAAAAGCTGCACAGCCCCTGCAGAGTTTCTTGGAGATTTACTACAAATTTTAATTATGATTTAGACAAAATAAAAATCTAACCTGTAGTGATTGGCAGTTATCTGGATTTGAGTGAGTTGACAGCTGTCATGACTTCATTCATAGAATCATAGAATCATTTGCATTGGAAGAGAGCTGAGAGATCACCTGGGCTCCAGCCTCCTCTGCCCCCTCTACCATGGAGCAGCCTGGACCCGGTCACACAAAATCCCATCCAAACTGGCCTTGAGTCCCTTTGTCATTTTGATTTGGTTTTTATGTGTGGATTGTCAGTTTTATAACATGCTCCTGTACATTTCACTTTTGGAGTCCTTTAGAGGACAAATCACATTTCTCTGCCTCCAGATGTGACCTCCCCAAAATTTCCTGTCAGAGGTGTTGCTAACAGAGCCTGGGCAAAAGAAATCATGAGAAGGTGGCTTTCCAAGTGCATCCAGAGCATGAACAGCAGGACAAAGAATTGATCACGGAATCACAGAATCACCAGGTTGGAAGAGGCATCTAAGACCATTGAGTCCAACCCGTGCCCTAACACCTCAACTAAACCATGACACTGAGTGCCACATGCAATCTTTTTTGAACACATACAGGGATGGTGATTCCACCAACTCCTTGAGCAGACAATTCCAGTACTTCACCACTCTTTTAGTGAAATACTTTTTCCTAATATCTGACCTATATTTCCCTTGGCTCAGCTTAAGACTCTGTCCTCTCATTCTGTCAGTGGTTGCTTGGAGAAAGAGACCAACCCCCACCTGACTACAACCACCTTTCAGGAAGTTGTAGAGATAGCTCTTGGCTGCAAAAATGAAAAGCGTAGATCCTGAATTTTTGAATCTAAACACTTCAAGAAAGATTAACAAGGGTAAAATCCTATTTCTTCTACAATCCTATTATTTAATAATGTAGGAAACCAACAACAAGGTAATAAATTTGAGAAAATATTATTATTCACAATAGGCTGCACTCAGTAACTTGACTTAATTCTGTGTATTCATTAAGAGTTACACTCGATTAGAGCACTTTGAAATAAGATGGCAAATCTTGTCCTATTTTATCTGAGAAGGTAGAAGGGACCAACTCATCCTACCAAAGGTTAAAGAAAGTATTGGTATAACTTGGAGTTTTGAACTCCAGTCCCTAAAGTGCACTGAGTAGTCCTTCATGGGGGGCTTCCATTAACTTTTGATAAATTTGCATCTGGGCCTCTGCCTCCTGCTCTCTGTGACAGATACACCTAAAGATATATAGGCACCTTGAACCTCAATCCCACAATTTATAGGCTGTGGATGAGGTGGAGTTCCAAGGACTTCATCTTTCATGGTGACAGGTTTGTGCTCTTGGACTGAGATCCCTGTACTACATTTTCCTGAATCATAATAAATACTTCTTGTTTTCTGACCAGCATTCTGATAACTATGATGTTCAGAACATAATGTTCCTGAAAGACAGAAGAGAGGATATTTGTTTTGTCCTTTTGCTCTACAATCGCCTTTTTATTCTATGTGCACATTTTATAACACCTATACTTGTGCTTTGAAACTTCCATAGGGTTAGCAGACTTAGCAGAGGCCTGAAAGACTAACTCACAATAAGCCCTATTTAACATCACTATCTATCTTTTGTGATTTCCAGCTTCCTGAGCTGCCTTAAGCAACCTTTTCCTGGATTGTGGAACCGTTTGTTTGATCTGACTCTACACTGCTTAGAAGTAGGGCTATTAATTTTGGCTTGTAATTGTAACTAAATATCAAATAAATGCAGAAATGGTAAAAAACCCCATCCCAAACATTGTGATGATAAACTGAGACTAAGTACCATTTTCTGGGAAGTTTTTCTGTTCCATCAGGGTCTGAACATTCCCTTTTCTTCACAGACAGTGCTGGACGTTCTTGTCTTCTCTTTCCCACATGCTTCTGGATACCACAGTTTGTCACCCTCATCTCAGACATTCGTCCTATCCCTCTTCTTTTCCTCAGTCCAGCATAGCTCTGGATGTATCCGGATGTGTCACTGCTGATGCTAATCTTGCTGGAATTGTTTGTCCCTGGATATTTGAGGTTGCAATCTAAAATTACCTTGCATGAAGGATAAAAAGCATCATGAGGTTCACAGGAAAGTGTTCTGTGGGTAAGGATAAGTCACATCTAATCTACAGGATGATCTTGCTTCACCAGTACCTTACAATTGTCCTACAGGACTAATTATAAATAGTTCAGCAATCATGAGCTGGGAAATGTTTTTAATGACAAACCTCACTTCCAACGCTTCTGTGTCCCTTCTCCCTGGACAAATATGTGGCAATCTATTAATATTAAACCAAATGTTGCTTATTTACCTGATAAATGGAAACCATGTTATTGGTTAACAGCTCTGTTTGGAAACAGTTTTAGAGGTGGTCATGTAACAAAATGGGAGGAAACCCAAGTGGCAGCACAGAGCATTAAAGCTGAGGTGGCAACAAATGCAGGCAGTCAGATAGGAAAGGCTGTCAGAACTTACGAAAAGGAGAACCGGGCTGTTTGATTTGGAAATCAGGTTTTAAGCCATATTTTCTGATTGCACAATTGAATTTAACTCTTAGCTAACAAACAGACCTGGCATTTGAAGTTGCAAAGTCCATCTCACAGGATGTTTTCCTCCTGGCTCATAAGACTTACGAAGTAGGCTTTTTTTTTTTTTTTTTTTTTGGTCACTGCTGTGCAGTTGATTTCAGAGAAGGCTTAATCTTCCTTTCCAAAGGACAGCCAAAACCTCCTTGGCTCACCTGCCAGTTCTACTCTGACTCTTGTGTGTCACACAGTTGTCAGCTCACACCCCACGGTTGGATGACTACTGAGTTTATGAGAATATTTGTGACCACTCTTAATTTAGATGAAAGCTATGACTCCAGCAGCCAATGGCAGGCAAACATTGGCTGCCTAAAAGATATGAGCACTTTCTTTTATAAAAATGCATTCTAGTTTCTGGCACTTCCTAGATGGCTGAGCTCAAGGGCTGGAGAATGTGAGGTTGGGACACTGTGATTCAGCTGTTTGCTGTATAGCATTCATTATTATCTTGTGTGTTTTCCCACAAGGACAGTCATAAATAATTTTGTAGTGATCAGATCGGAAAAGTAAGAACAATCCTTACTCAGCACGACTGGAGAACAAGCTTCCCATCATTCCTCCCCCCCTTTCTCTCTCTGACATCTTGGTTTTCCTCTGACCACTTTTACTATTGGGGTAGTGGCCCCAGCCTAGGTGCTGGTGGTGCAGAGACTCCTCACCTGTGAGGGTGAACAGGAGGGCAAAGAACCATGAGGAATGCAAGGAACCTGGCTCTGCCTCCACCTCCACATGCCAGCTAGATCAAATGGCTGTAGGTCTGATTCAGGGTCCTCTGAAGTCCATGCAAATATTTGTGTTGATTTCAGTGGCTTTGGATCAGCACCTGTGTACACAGATGGAAGTAAGTCTTTTTTCCCATAAAAGGACAAAGTCATGTTTTCCTTTCATAGAGAGAAGGGAAGCACCAATACTGTCTTCCCTGCTCTGCTCCTGGGATAGTCCCTCTTGGTGTTGCTGTGCACCCTGATTAGTTGTTCTAGCTGATCCCTGGAAAGTCTTACCCGAGCACACGCCTCCATTCTTCTTGTTCTGAGACAAAGGAATGATGCATGATATTTTCCGCCTCATAGGTTTCAGTGTTCAAGGGGTAATGAAAGCCCAGGAACATCTTAGGAAATGTGTCCATTCCAAGAGAGGGGAAAATTAAAGTTTTTTTGCCTAAGGCGTCTGTGAGTGAGTGTGAGTGTCACAACACTTTAATTCTTTAAAAGAGCATTCCACTTGTGCTACCATGCGATTCCTGTTTTTCCTTTAAAGCCTTTGTACCTGAAGCTGTGTGTTTTAACTGGTTTTTTTTGGCGGGAGGGTGTTTCTTGGAAGAATATAGATGAGGAACTCACAAGCAAATAAAGTCTAAGGCTACATTCCAAATAAGTTTACCATTTAACAAGTCACTTAAGTTCATGTTTATGTTCCTGCATCTCTGAAAAAAAAGTGTAATAAGGTCAAGCCCCAGGGACTTGCATGATTTAAAAAAAAAAAAAAAATTATAGCCCATGATTCATCAATTTGATTGACTGTTGTTGAGTTAATGATCTGTGTTTAATCCATTTTCTTCACTTTAATTCTGTGGTTTCAAAGTCTGTCTCATAGGTTGATCAAGTCCCTCAGTATAAAGCCCTACTTTGAAATTTGGACCGCAAATACTTTCTTCTACTTGTCATCAGGATCATAATGAAGTCGAAATGAAAAAGATTATGGCAGTAATTCTGTGGGATTAAAAAATTATTTCATATTGTTTTTCAGCTGGAAGGAAAAGATGGCTTTCTGCATTCTTTTGAAATGCAAAGGAGTTCAGTTATTCTATTCCTGGAGTATGTTTCTATTGATCTCTTATGATTCATCTCTGGAAGAAGTCTCTGGATAAAACACTTCTAAACAAAAATCTTGTAAAATGGGGAAAAATGGACATTAATGGTGTTTGGAGAACCCTTGCAATGCTTTCCTAAGTGACAGTACTTTGATGAAGGCTTTCTGTGTTCTGGTCAATAATACAAAATTTTCCAACCCTTTACGGAACACCAGTCTGCTCTGGGGCAAAGCGATGGTGACGCATCGCAGGAGGTGATGAAGGTAAGTATGTTTGTGTGCAAGTAAGAAGAAATTGGGGAGATACCGGTAACAGGAATATGCAACAATGACAGATTTGGAGGTCAGAGAATTGTGGAAAGTCAAAGATCACAGAAATTTAGAGAAGCATGTGGCACAGGGAGCAGCATCATTTTGGAAGCCAGGAGGGTAAGCTGACCACAGAGAGAGTAAAAGTGAATGAGAGGAATGAGATTTGTTGACTCAAGAGCCAAAATGCTGTTTAACCATGGGAGAAACATAAATGGTGGTTGATTAAATATTAAGTGAATACTTGGAGAAGGTGAGTACATAAAGTTATACGAGATGCCATTGATCAGAGCAGAAATTGATGCCATGTGATTTCTGCCAGGTTTCTGGAACAGTCAGGGCAAAAATTGCTGGCAGATGTCCTATGTCCTTGCTCTTAGGCTATCCACAAATAAATCTTTACAGTCCCCAGACTTTTGTGAACCACCTTCAAGGCCATGTCTGGCACCATCCAGAATGCCTGAGAAGTACAAAGTGTGAGGGTAGAAGTACCTGCTGAGCGGATGAAAGGAGCCTGGCCAAAGGACAGAAAGACCACTTTGGACATAATTGTTGTTTGTGTTTTATATTTATTTTGCGTGTTAGAGCACAAGTAAGGGTTAGACTTGAAGAAGCTTCTCTTTATTTTCTCTGGGTTTTTTCCAGAACAATTATCTGAGGACCCGGCAAGCCTGATTTTTAAGCTCCTTACTAGTTCCAGAGAATTCTCAGACAGGTGAGGACAAATAATTTTCCTATATTAAGTGTCTGGTGCCATTTTTCCCTTTTTCGGCCTGGGCTCTTTGTTCCTCATGCTGGTAAACTCTGCTGCTTCAAATCTCTTGGTTGCCTCTCTGGAAACGCTGGTTAAGACCCAGACATGTGGTAGGGGGTTGGGAGAGAGCACAGCAGAGATCAAGGCTCCAAGGTCTCAAAGGTAGCATGTAGCTGGGGTATTTATTACACATAATTATGGAGAAACAGTTCATTTGGGCTGATGTTAATCTGCTGACAAGGTTTAGTGAAACCACAGGGAAGAAGGAAGGCAAAGTAAAGAGGTACAGGGGCAAGTTTTCCTGCCAAGAACAGGGATAAGCAAGGAAACCCACTAATTTTAGTATCACCCCTGTAGGACTAGGTGACACCGGCAGTATGTATTCACAATCTGGTAGAAGACCAGACGAACTCTATTGTTGACCCAAGTCCTGTACTGTTTGAAGGGAGGGTGCTTGTCAGAAATTATGAAGGAAGGGCTCAAGAAATGCCTTCGTTTGGAGCCTGTCAAAGTTTTGTGTGTTGCCCTCAGACCTTATTGACGTACCTCTCTTCCTCAGAGAGTGTGGCATGAGCCTTGATGGCCAATCTGCGTTATGCACCAGAGACACTTCTTCTTTGATTAAAGAATTCTGGCCCTTCTGGGTTGAGTCAAACTTTTGATTTAGGGCAGAATTGGTGGGTTTAGAATTGTGAGGTGCAAATATATCAGAAAAAAAAAGGACACTGTCTATTGAGTAGCAAAAGTTTGGGAGTAAGGCTACCTGTCAGCAAAACCAGACTAGATTTGGCTCAATTTAGGGTATTCTAAAAGCCTGGACTGTGAGGACAGATGGGGCACTTCAGCCAAATACCGTAACAAGCAGTGCTTGCAAACACTGTTTTAGAGGTGTGGATGTGACCAAACGCTAATTTATGGTGTCTGCCAGAATCCCAGTGCTTTCCAAAGGAGTGGTTTTGAGAGTGGAACATCATATTACTGTGACAAAATACTTGTGCTGCCTTATCCAGCTATCTTAGCTCAAGCATAAGAAGCAAAAAAAGGAGAAGTTAGAAATAATGGAAAGTGTCTAGCATACGACCAAAATAAAAAAGATTGTAATGAGTACAGGAAATAAAATTGAAATACAACTTTATCTGATTATGAAACTACACAGTGGAAGGAGTGTGACACTGGTAGCCTATTATGTTCAGTGAGCTGTTAATAATGGACTATCTACTGGAAAATGTTAAGATCTGTGGCTGTGAATTCAAGAGGAACACTGGAGACTGACATGTCACCAAGCCCTGGTGATAAGTGGGAGCTGGGCTGTGCACATATCCGCCATGCTTGCAGACAAATAGACAGTCAAGCTGACACGGCTGGGGTCTTGGCCTTTTGGGCAGCAAAAGAACCAAAAAATCTTTCTTGAATTTCTCTCACTAGGGACTGGAAAAGGGAGAGCTTGAAGTTATGATTACCTCTCATACCCCTGCTGCCAGAGTTGCCTGAATATGATTGTAAATTTATATTGTGTCCCATTGCGACTTTAGCAACCTTCAGCCTTCGTAGTGCTACGTCAGTACCAACTGGTCTCTGCTCTCTGCACCCTCTTGTCCTTGCCCCCTGCTTGTCTAGGAGAAAGATACTAGTGTTGCATATTGAGTAACTATATTTGAAATAAGAAACCATAGCCTTTTTTAATTGTGTGAAGATATGAAGAAATATCCATAAAAAGACAAATACATTTGTTTAAAAATTATATCTGCTAATGTGGTACAATGCATTTATGTCTTAACCGGAAAATTTTCTCCTTCAAATACGGAACTCTTGATGACTTCTTTTGAGAAATTAGACCTAGATATTCAGCAAATATTCTCCCAAATCTTGAAGTCTTCTGATAGTCTGGTTTGGATGGTGGGATGAGAGTGGAGGATATGGGCTTTTCTAAAATTATGCCCTAAATCAACACTGAGGAATAATAATTTCCATTCACATTGAAGAAGTCCTTCCTGTAAGTCCTGTCTTAAGTCCTTAAGGAGTTTGAACTGGCTCATCCTTGTGGATTTTCTGATTTACTCTAAAAGTAGAAAAATTAAAATGGGATCGGTGGATCTGGTTCTTCAATACAACAGGTTAGAGTTTGCAAGGCCAGCTGCTATTTCTCATATCTGAGATAGCCAGGTAAAGGCCAAATAAATACCTGGAGTGATTACTCAGCAGAGAGGGGCTTGCATGGAGTGGAGGCAAACTAATTCTGGCAGAAGTCTCAAAAAAGGAAGATACAGGCAATCAAGGCATGATTCTTTTAAGAATCACAAGCCATTGCTTTGCAGAGTGGTCACAGTAAATCACTGCTGTCACCAATGCATATAGTGATATTAGGGGTTATAAGATTAATCTAAGAATTAAGAGAGTGGCTCGAAATGAGGCTCCAACAGTAGTCTAAAATGATGAGCTGAGCCAGACCAAAGTCTTAAGACTGTGAAAATAAGAATTAGAAGGGAGGATAGAGCTGCATGATCAGAATTTAAACATACGGATTATAGAAAAAGACATATTACAAAAATTATGCTCAGGAAATATTTCACACTTCAAGAGCGTAGAAGTACACAGCCTAATAAGGTAGGCTAGACTTGAGTCTTTTGTAGGAAATTACTGTTTAGACTTATCTTTTCTAACCTCAAGATTCTGTGTTTGAGGGAATTATTCTTGGCTTTTTTTGGGAAGCTAGGGTCTGGAAGTTGTTCTTTGCTAAAGAGACTTTTCTGGGACAGTATTTTGCTACACTTCTATCTTAGTTTCCCTTTTGAATGATCCGCCTGTCATTGTGGTATTTAAATTCCCTATACGAAACAAAAAACACAACACAAAAATACTTAGGTGACGTAGAACTAGTGAATATACATGGAAAATTAGGCCTTTCTGTAAGCAGAAATGTAATACAAAAACATATTTAAATGAAAAAAAAATTATGGATTTGTAATTGTAGTATTTTTCATGTTGAAAGCTTGCAATTTTAGATATTGAACAGTACGTAGGAAAATGCAATCTTGATTTCACACTACAATATCTGTGAGTGTTTGTTCTCGTATAAGTAACTGTATTCCAATGTGTAAGACCTCTGTTCTGCAACACTTCAGTATGCAACTTGGCCAATTTGGTTTAGGACAGCCGTCAACCTAAATGAGTCAAATTCCCCAGAAGGGGTAGAAAAGTTAAAGTTACTCACATGTATAATAGGTTCAGTGTAACTGCTCAGATATGGACAGATATTTATGAATTTGCAGGAGGGAGTTATTAGATCTAGGTCTTATTTTAGGTTCTGGTCCAGTTTATTACTTTGTCTGGCCAGAAATAAATGCATGTTTTAGATCTTAGGGATTAATCTTGCAAATGACCAATGCAGATTTAATTTTACCATATCTGAAAAGGTTTTAAGGTATGTTAATATTATCAGGCTAAGGTTCTCCAGGCAGGGGAAACCTGACTTTCTCATTGACTTCCAACTGGTATCAGCAGAGTCAGGATTTGCATTGGTATCCATGATATATGAGTCTATATCCATGATATAAACCATAAGGAATACATATACATTTTAAGTGTCCTTTAGGGACTTTCAGACAACTTTCTTATAATCTTGTGTTATGTTTCAGATCTTGCTTTCTGGCAGACTTCTACTCTAAAACCAAGATGCAAAAACGTTTAAGGGGAGTAACAGCCATCTCATTTGCTGTCTGAATGATCATAATAATGGGTCAGTAATCAGAGGAAGAGTACTGTGGTTCTTGTGTAAAGGGGATACATCTGTGAAAAACATCTTCGTTGGCACGTCCTTAACAGACACCAGATTGCTGATATCCACAGCTGATTGCAATGCTAGGTCTGAAGGAAAATTAAGGCTGACTACCTCAAGGAAGATGGGGCTTCTAGGAGTGTTTTTAGGAGGATTGTCATGATTAAATTTATAATTTTTCTCTAAAGTCAGTAATGGAGGAGATATAACTTTATCACATTTTGAAGTGTAGAATAATGGATGAATTCAGGGTGGAGGTGACTTCTTTTTCTTCTTCTTGAGCAGGGCCAGCTCTGAGATCAGACCAGGTTGCTTAGAGCTTTATTTAGTCTGGTCTTGAAAACCTCCAGGCTTCCTCGGTCTCCACTGTTTAACTGTCCTACTGAAGAACATTTCTGTGAGGCAGCAAGAGCTTCTATGTGCTTTCTTGGGGCAAGCTGGGAACAAGAGAAAATTGCTTTCCCAGATGAAGTTTTCGAGAACCAGGATGAGAAGGTCCCTGCAAGGGAAAGAGAGGTGAGTTGAAATGTTTTTCTGTGTATTCTGTTTCTAAGAGTGGTGGGAGCTTGGATGTGGAGCAGCTGTGGGATGTGATTATTCGCTGTTGTGGTATATCTGCTTTCTTCAAAATAGTTTTGTGACATCAGCAGTGCTTGGAGAGTCAATTTCAAAACAATGTAATTGAAATGTCAAGCAGTTAACAGGGTAGTGGTTACTTAGTATTAGAACAGTAAAATTATTTTTATGCACCTGAGTGACAAAAATCACACTAACATGATGCCTTAGGTTTTAACTTTCATATTTTTCAAATCCTGTACTGCCTAGTGTGTAACTCTGAAGTTTCTTGTAGCCTGTTAACTTCTGTTCTGTCATGCTAGGTAGACATAACAAAGCCTCTCCAGGCCTGCTCTCCAAGGACACTCAGACCGTCCTAGGCCCAAAATGTAAACCAAAGCCTCTAAAGGGGGGAGCAAGCTTGGGGAAACTACATCATTAACTGAAGCTTTAATTGGAGAATTAACCCTGATATGCAAATGAACCAAACTTATAAAAGTGTGAAGAACTCATGACCTGTGGTCCATCTTGGGGTCCATCTCTGCAGTAGCCTCTGGCTCCCCAGGGTGTACCTTTGAAGGCCTTTCAAATAAATACCTACCTTTATTCCCTTACTCCTGTCTAGTCTCTGTTTTTGGGTGGCCTCTCAAGGCATCAACGTAGTAAAGCTAAATGACCAGTACTCAGCTTTTAAAACAGTTGAATGCTATTCTGATAACCGTAAGGTGTTAGGCAGATCTACTGGATGGGGCATAGATAGTCTTATAACTGTATAGGTTATAATTATTGTGTAATGGTGAGAAACGTACTGAGGATGTAACGCAACATTTCCGATTCTAGTTTTCTGCCAAAACATACATACAATGCAAATAATCCTTTCAGTGCCTCGTGGAAGAAAGTTAAAGGGCTACCAGACTTAGAATGTGCTAAATGAAGTCAGAAGTCAGTGAACTGATGGTATGGCTACTGTATACGTTTAGAAGGGAGGCAAAGATATCAAATAATCTCTTCGCCTGTGAGAAAAGCTGGAAAGGCCAAACCTACATTATTTCCTTAAATTATTATATTCTTTGACTTTTTTTTTTCTCCAGCCTATGGTTTTGGCATGTTGACTTAGAATCTTCTCCTTGGGCAGATAAGTTGAAGTGCTTTCACTGCAGGATTCCACTGACACATAAGATGTACCAAAATCTCTTTGACTGGAAATAATGATTGATGAAGTGCTTATTTGGGACAGAAATTATTATGTGTTATAAAAATCAATGTAATACATGCCAAGCAAAAAAAGAAAAAAGCCTTAAATTGAGTGAGAACTAATATCCAATTGGGATGAGTAAGACTGGTTATTTAGGAAACCTACCATGATTTGTGTGTCGTGACAAAGGAATTTGACTGAACATCAGTAAGGTAACAGGACAAGTGGAAAGACTTCAAAAGAGAAAGGCCACCCAGAGATTCACAGCCTCATTACTACTTCTAAGCAAACCTATTCCCTGATTTATTATAAATATTCCACTGAGCATATTGCTAGGGGGCGATGGTGGATGCTCCTGTGATTATAAGGGGAAAGACTCAGGAGACAGCCTCAGAGAGAGCTGAAACTAATTTTTCTCCGATTAAGAAGGAGTCCAAAATGAGATGAGTTTATGTGGATTGAGACTGCACTTCTGGAACAAGATGATCTGGGGGCATATCCTTTCAACACACAGATTTGACTGAGCTAGAACTGTACTCAGATTGGGAAATGCAACTGCTGGTTATTGGATTGGCTTATGAGTGGTTTCATGTATACGTTTATAAATCACTTGAGGTAAAAACAGACCATATTACCACAGCAATCTATGTGATAGAAACTACTTCACAGATCACCCTTTCAGCCTCAGAAAGTGTCCATTTATCATGAAATTGATTTTAAAAAAGCTTTCCATTTGAAAAGGGCATGATTAGAATATCCATGATTATGAGAGGAAGCATGAAGTGGTCTATGAGGGCTCTTTTCAGGGAGATCCTTGCCTAAGCATAGATTTTTGCAAAGGTGTTGGAAGTGAAACGGAACATGCTGAGATCGAGAGGGTGTCACTAGGTAGTGTCAAAATGTCCCTGTGCTGACTGTTGGAGAAGTGCTAATGGAATTTTAAATAATCTTTTCTGCTCCTTAGGTCTCATAATGTGTAGCTTTCTTTGCTCCAAGGACCTGAGTACACTATCAGAGTTTAAGTATTAACAGGTTTCTAAGAAACAGAATGCTGACAAACAAACAAGAAGCTGAAACAATAGGACGATCTTTCTTGCTTTTGTCTGAATTTGATTCATCGTTTTGGATTACATTATTTTTTTAATGAGAAAGGTTTTATTTAAATTGCCATATGTTACGTTTCAGAAAGCAACCAGTTATGAATTTGTATTATGATCTCCCTTCCCCCACATACAGGATTCCAGATGAATTAATAACCAATTGTGTTCAGCAGTCCATAAATTTCTACTCTTTTCAGCCAACCTTTTATGAATATTTGCATGGGTTAGCAGAAATATTTTGGTTATGAGAATATATTCTGGAGCTTTTAACAAACTTATTCACATTGAGCACTGTTGCAAAACATCGTACATCTCGCTGCACAGAGATGATGTTAGAGACTTCAGGGCAGAAGAACAGAGGTTTTGGTGCCAGAATGTAATGGGTTTCTTGAACTGAAGGTGGTTGACTGTGGTTAGCCAAAAGTACTATACATCAAGAATGACGAATAGGGCATAAAACGAACTCCAAGAATGTACAATAGTTGCCATTAATGTCTCGGAGCCTATTTCAGGCAAATCCATGGGACTTCTGCTGAGGGAATAAGCTGATGATCTTAACAATGCCCTTTCTTATAAGCACGCATGATGGTAAAAGCACTCAGAAGAGAATGTCAGGAGTCATTGGCTTTCTGTTTCTTGAGAACAAATATAAAGCCAATGAGGCCCTTAGAAAAGGAAAGCCACGGGACCTGAGAGTAGAAACCTCCAGAAGTGCTCCCACTTTCAGAGTTGGTTGGGCAGCCTCATGAGCTTCAGAGTGCATGGTGACACTGTGATGGTAAACCATGAGGAACAGAGGTGATTACTGCTGACAGAGATCCCGAAGGCATCAGTACAGTCTGCCTATGACTGTGGGGAATTCTGAGAGTTTACCATGTCTTCTCTTCTATAGTTATTTATTTATTCTTTACTAATTACTTGAATTAATCTATGGTAGTTTGGGTTGAAACATTTACTTTTCTTATCTAATTTTCCAAGATTAAGAAATATCTGGAGTGTAAGGGGATAAAATTTAGCTACTAAATCCAGTAGCTTGGTCTTTTATGACCCAGCCCATATCCTATGGCTAATGCCAGGAAATACCAGCACACCTTTGTGTTACATTTCAAGGTCTAAAATGCTGAAAGAATATTATCTTTCATTAAATTAAACAATCCTTCAGCAGCTGCTCAGATAAGTGATATAAGCAGTAATTTTATGTACTGCGGTAAAGGCTGAGATGCCCACTTTGCAGCTCAGAATCTTCGCCCACTGTCCAAACTCTAATAGGGCTTTTTTAATGGGTAATCTATTGTTGCCCCATGTTACTGGTGCCCACTAACAGAGTACTACTGGTGTCATGTAACCATAAATATTTGCGTGAATGAACTCTTAGTAATTCCTCTGGCACATGACATCCCTTTCCAATGAAGCAATGTACCTATCTGAAAAAAAACCCAATCAGGTTTAACTCCTCAGTGGTGTTTTGTCTGTGATAGTTCTCAGGTACAAACAACTTTGCTTAGAAATATTTAGAAATATTTTTCGAGATACATTAGGACAAAATTATTGCATACCAAACATTCCTGGATTATTGATCAGTATTTTTATTGCAATGAGTCTGCTGCAGTCTTTTCCAATAAACTTCCTTTTTAAAATGTGCCTTCGTGGTCTGCTGCAGAACACTGAAATCTCATTCTTTCTGTATGTGCATACATTCACCCTTGATGAAAACCTTTATTTTTAAATAAAGCGTAAGCCCAACATTCTAGTGAAGAATTGCAGTAATTATACTCCTAGAAAATAGAAAAGTTCAGGTGGTATTTTCTGCTTGTAAATAGAAGTGATGAAGGAGTTTCACAGTTTAATTGCACCTTCTTAATTAAAATAATTTTAATTTACTTCAGTTAGTTGCTTAAGACTCTTTTGATGACTTCTCATTTTTTCATTTTGAACAGTGAGAACAGTGACTTTATAGAAGCTCTTGCATGTCTTTACCTCCCATTTGTCTCTTTCAAGGCTGGAGAGGTCTAGATTTCTCCTCAAACATAGGCTACACCATGCTTTTCATACTTCTTGTCATCTTTTTTTTTTTACTTTTTCTAGTTCTTGGTTTGATTAGTTTTTGTTGGGGCATTTTTGAGAAGAAGTCACCAGAACAACATGGTGGCTTCATAATGTTCTTTGGTTTGGTTTTGAGAGTAGATGCTTAGAGAAGTACATTAGAGAAGGTTATTGTACAGAATCCCTCTCTTCACCCAGTGCCTAGAGCTTACCTTAGTAACAGAAGCTGTTTTGTCAGAAATGTCTACAGCAAAGACTAACCCGAATTCTCTTGTCCAATTCACTGTGTAGGCCTGCATTTTTCAGGGCAAACGTGGTTTGGTATAAAAAGGAAGAAAGGATCAGGGACTCCTTAATTTAGAAGGATGAAGCAGTGCGAAACTCTGACCTAGGGCGTACATTCTGGATCAGAATTATAGAAGCTGTTACCTTTTTTCTTAAGTGCTGCTTGGGGCTGGAGGGGGAAGGTTCAGTGGTTGAACCCAAAATAAATAAGTACTTGTAGTCAGCCCAAAATCAAATTTTTGTGTGAATTGAAACAAATAGTCATTGCCAGTAGAAATGCTTAAACCCTTATGGAGAAAATGCAGTTTCTACAGTCTGATCTCAATAGCAAAGGTTCTCAACAAATATTCACCTTTTGCACCATATGCTTGCATGACCCATGGTAACCCCACATCCTGTTGCTGTGAATAAGAATAAAGGCTTTCCTATGCATGTTTTCATTTTTCCTGTTTCTGAAAGAAATGGGATGTTGTTTAACAGCAAATCTAATTTGGATGTGATTATTACTGTTGAGAGAATAAGTGCTGGCTGGCTGGGTAGGGAGCCAGAAAAGGTTTCTAGCTACAAGCAAAGAAGTCAGAAAGATGGAACGCAGCAAGTCCATGCCCTTGATAAAAAAGAGAACACAAATTTTGAGAGAAGGTCTCTCTCACAGGCATAAAGAAAAGACTTTTGCATTTTGGGTACTAAAGTATATCACTGGGTTGTTATGGTCCCAAAGAACCTGTAAGCAAGTGGGAGAGATCATAAGCATTTGGTGTTTGTAATAAGAATATAAGGTAAGAAAGGCACATAAGTCTCACTTCTTTAAACTTTTGTGTATCTGCAAAAAAAGCAGATGTTTGTAACTTTTTCTGAGGGAGAAGACTCATACTTTGTTCTGTTCACTAGTACCTGGCTGTGGTTGGTCTAAAAGTTGGGAAGAGGGACTGAGTTTACAGTGGTATTACAGCTGTATCCAACTCTGGGCAAAAATTTCCTAGTATGAAAAGAGTAAATAAACACAAAATAAGAGTGTGTTGGGGCTGAGGGGGAAGAAAGTGAGGAAATAGAGATATAGGTTTACCCCCCAGGCCCCTCCCTCCTTGTAGAGGACCACTTCTGTAAGAACAACCAGCCAAGCATGAAATAGTTATATAGGCCCTGAAAAGTAAATTATTTAACTCCACCCTGAAATTCCTCGGACTGCACACAGTCCCCAGATCCCCAGGTTCCTTGGAAATTCTCTTTGGCATAATTTTTAATGACAGTAGAGAACAAGAGCAAGACAAAGTGAATGCAACAGAAGACTGGCAGAGTATGCACTCAATAGTTTGTATAACCTGCGTGATTCTGAAAGTTGTGTTTCACTTTATCTCAAGTGGGTTTGCTTCGAGTCAGTTACGATCTCTCAGAATCACTCACCCCTGCATTGTGTGCTTGTATGACTACCAGCCACAGAAGTCATTTATTTTGCAAAGAAACCATGGTCTGTGCTAAGCCAGTAGCTGTTACTGTACATGCCTGGAGTTGTAGCATGACTGAGAACCCTCCCCCAGTCAAGTTGAAATGGAGGGTGTTCAGTAGATCTCTGCGGGACTCTGTGACTTATAAAAAATGAGAAAGCATAACTTATGACAGGAATTGTCATTGCTGATACACATTCTTTAACTTACAAAGGTTATGAAGAACTCACAATTGAAATAATTTAAGTAGCTCTGTTGGAAATTCTTTTCCTTTAAAGATCTCAGCCAGAAAATTGGATGCATTTCTAATATTTTTTTTAAAGAAAACACTAAAAAATCCCCTACAGAAAGCAAGTATCCTTGTGAAAAATTGTTGATTTTGTTTGTTTCCCTTGCCAAATCCCAGATTTTCTATCACATAGTTCCAACAAATTTTTTTCTGAGAGCCCAAAGACCAAGAGAGATCAAATGAAATCTATGAAGTGCTCTTAAAATTGAGAGGAGGGGTAAAATCCTACAAAGAAAAAAATGTTAAGCTGTTTGGACCACAAAAGAATACTCGGGGAGTTTACTAAGACTTGTCTGTGTCTTGTTGATTTGCCCTGAAACTGCTAAACAGCTAATGAAGCAAAAGTTCAACTTGAACAGTTTAATCTAGAGCTGACGGAAAAAATACTTGGAGTAAAATATTTCAATATAAAATGGCTTTTTTCCAAAACCAGAACTTTCAGGAAAAGCTTTCAGTTTCTTCTAAATTTTCTTTTTTTTTTATTGGAAACAAGTATTTTGTGCCTCTATTCATATTTTTTTTCCTTCTTCCCTGCACCCTACTTTCTTTTGCCTCTGAACGCAATGTAAACACTAATGTCGAGGGACTATTCACTCCTGAAATTTTCTTTAAGATTTTCTTTCTTTGTTTTGTGGGGGGTTTTGTTTGTTTGTTTCTCAGCTTTGAAAAGATTTCAATGTAACAAATAGAGAAAGCTTTGAAAATTCACAGATTAGATTTTGTGCTGAATAAAATTAATGTTGTCCAAAGAAAAAGAATGGGCTCAAAAATTGAAATTTAATTTAAAATTTGACAAAAGCTTCATAGTTCAAGCCACATGTGAACGAGCAATGTCAAAATGTTTTTTCCAGACCATCAGATTATTCTGTTTTCTGTAGATTGCAGGCCATGGCATGCCACCAATTATTCCTGCTTGAACTTAGTTACTGTGCCCTACAAATGTGGGACTTCTGGGCTTGCTTATGGACCTCCATTTTGTGTGTGAACTTTCCAAGGTTGGCAGATGCTGTCAATTACCTCTTGGAACTTGACTGACAACCTTGCCACCGTGCAGCAAAGACTGGAGAGCTATAGGCTTGCTCTGTATTTTCTTCAAAACTCACAATGCTCTCACAGGAACGGTTGAATTTCCATCTAGACATGCCTGGGCTCCTTCAGAAATGCCTGGGTTTGACACCAGGAGTCAAGGCTGCAAGACAAACACAAGGACCCGTGTGGATGCTTAGACATCTTGTCTGCGCTGAACTTCAGTCTGCTGCAGATGGACTCCTGCCTGAGGCACCTTAGGTCTCTCTGCACAGCTGTTCTCACTGTTGAACAGAGATATCTTTAGAGGCAAGCTTAAATATTTTACTGACCCTAGACCTCAGTTAATGTGAAATATCAGTCAGAGGAGTCAGTGCCTCTGGGAGCACAATCAACCAGCATAAGCCGCAGGCTGAACGCAAATGAAACATGAATGCTAATTGAGCACCTGAAGCAGACCCCCGAAGAAGAACAACAAATAACTGCTGGTCTCGGGTGAAAATAGGTGTCAGGCTGTGGATGTGTCAGGCTCTCCCTGAGGTCTCACTGCAAAATCTCAAGGTTTACCAAGTTTTCTAACCTGCCAGTTGGCAAGGACCAGTACTATGGACCCACCATGATGGAACCCACTGGCATTGGTGTAAGAACTCTATTCCACTCCCC
Source organism: Lycocorax pyrrhopterus obiensis (assembly GCA_014706295.1). Lineage (NCBI taxonomy): Eukaryota > Metazoa > Chordata > Aves > Passeriformes > Paradisaeidae > Lycocorax > Lycocorax pyrrhopterus. The sequence continues at coordinate 55,530,866 of JACSVZ010000015.1, read as the reverse complement.
GTGGCTGTGAATAACCTAAGTGTTCCCCCTTACTGTTGTTTTTATTTGAGAATGGCAGTGGAAAGCCTGGGAGAAGAGTTAAGGGACACAGAGACTAGAGACAATGGAACTGGGTTATGATTATGAAAGAAAAAGGAAAGATTTTTTCGTTTTAAATGGATTTGAAATTTGAATTTTAAAGGATGGGCGCAGGAAAAGTATGTCAAGAGAAGGCAACAAGTAACTGTGAGATTAGGAAGAAGTCCAAGAATTATTCTAGATTTTAAACAATATATGATCAAGGGTATGAAAGAAAATAATTCAAAGGAGTAAGTGAATCAAACAGAAGAGCTTTTGGTAGTTTTGAGGAAGGAGGAAAAATATGTAGGAGAGGAGAATTTAAAGCAGAAAAACATAACATAAGAAAAGGAAAGTAATGATTTGAGAAATGTGTGTCAAATTTGATTCAGAAATAATAGCTTTGAGTAGGTGTGAAGGGAAGAAAAAAGCTCACAGAGGAAGTGGTAGGGGCTGCAGAAAACACATGGAGATGTGAAAAGAGTCAGAAGCTCAGAGAAATATAACAATGAATTGTGAGGAGGAGTATTTTGGAGTGAAAGACGTGCAAAGAAACAATTCTTTTTTTTTCCCTTTTTTTTTCTCTGTTGTTTGTTTATTCCACTGCAGAGAATGTCATCTTTCTCTCCCTGTCCATGCTGTTGTACCTCTGGCTTTGCTGGTGTGATAGCCATCCCTATCACTGGAGGATTTGGTGTGCAAAAACTAGAAGGATATGACTGTTCATGGTGTCAGCTGTGTGTGCTTAGCTAACAGCACCGGAATCAAGCCTAGACTGACTCTAGCAAATTAAACAATGCCAGGGAATGTTCCTGAGAGCTGAAGACCACTTTTTGCCGCTAAATTTTTAGCATGGATGCTGGCAACAGTCTGACCCAGGTCAGATAGCACTGTCCTAGATGGTTCCCAAATATTGCTCGGGAGTTAGTACATGCCGAGGGCAGCTCCCAGTAGGCAGTTTGGATGCACTCACCCCAGTTTGGCAGGTAAAGGAAGTGAATGGGATTGAGGCAGCCTCTTCTCTGCCAGATGTTGCTGTGGGCCAGGGAACATTCCTTAATACATTTAGTTTACTAGCATGGATGCAGCCAAAAAGTGCATTGTTTCCTCTCTTTAAAAGAGGGGATGCAGTTGCTCCTTAGTTTAGAACAAGGTCACCTTCCTTTAGATAGAAAAGGTAAAGAGTTAGAAAGCTGCTGGAAGAAACACGTGAAAAGGAAGAGACAAGATACACACAAAACAGTAGAAGCACCTCCAGGCAATGGAAGAATGGGAAACTACAAAACTATAAGTGCTTGTATAAATCTTGGGTGGGGAGGGGAACCAAACTGAAGCTAGAGCTGTATCTGGATATGCTGAAACCATTGCCTACCCTGATGAAAGTATCAGTGCTGTATTTGTACAGGTGTACATGTGGGGTCTTTTCTGTTCTTACAAGCACTAGGACAGAATATCAGACATGGGAGTGGACAGTGCCACTTGTTTATCATCCTCTGAAATGGCTGTGCTCACGAAAGCAAATATAGTGAATTATGCTGCTGTAGGCAGAACATGCAGTCTAGACGCAACATGAATCTAGTGGGAAATGGGAAAATGCTGAACTTGCAAACTGGCAGATGATCTGAGGGAGATACTTGGATGCTAGGTACAACTAGATCTGGAAGTATGTACCCAGTTTTCAGGTTGTTCTTCACTTCTTGCTAGCATTAGTTAAAGTCCACATGTTGATGAAAAATGCTTTATAAAATTATAATTAATGTATTTAAAAATGGTAGTGTTTTACTGGCTTACGTAAATTGTACCTTTGTACCTAGATCCAACCAGTCAGCGAAAAGAAATGGTTGATTAAAAACAGCTTTTAATGTGAATACTCTGTCAATGAATACAATCTTCTAGTGTGCCAGAAGTGTCGCTTTGCTCTGTTAGCAAGGAGAGTCTACAGGAAGATCCTGCATGTTTGCAGGACATTGGAGAGTTTAACAATGGAGCACGGTGCTGTGATCTTGTCAAGTGAAATCCTCTGGCCTCGTGTTCTCCATCTGTTTCCATTCAGGTCAAGTGCACGTGCTTCTCATTTATTACTGTCTGTCATCTGCATGACAGGAAAACTGAGAGGCCCCACCTGAGATCAGCTCCTGCCGAGTCTCGATATTGTGCAGACACTCATACTTAGTTTATAGCACAAATGGCTGGGACAAAAAAAAAGAATGAAATAAAGGGCTTCAGGTGGAAGATGAAGGGCTCCAATGCAAGTAGATTAAGACGAAATCCTGCCCTCACGTCAATAAGAGTTTTGTCATTCATTTCCATGTGACCTGGATTTCTACCCTGGCTGACTTGTCCAAAACTGTAGGGGAAATCTGCATCAGAGACAGGAATTGAACTCTGAGTCCTCATCCCATGACATCGCCCTTCCTGACAAAGGGGTGGGGTGATTAGATCTGCTCCATGTATGGTTTTCTCCACAAAATTGATGGAAGCTGTGCATGTTGAAGGACTACAGGCTTGATCCGTTTGTTCCTTGTACATCTTTTCTCCTCATCTCTTAGTAGAACCTCTGAGTTCTGACTGTGCGAGATGAGTAAACTCAGCAGGTTCACAAAGAAGGCACATATGAACCTTCTACAGCCTGAATGAGAGCTTAAGGTTGGAAGGAATCCAAAACCTCAAAAGGAAATTCAGTTGAAATGACCAACTTTTGCCTGGTTTGGGGTCAAAACCTAGGGAAAACAACACTTCAGATGGTTTCTATATAAAAAAACATGAAGCCACCCAGGTTTATAGAAAACCACTTCAAATTTTCTTACTGTGCAGCCAGGTTCAGAAAGAAAGTATGGAAAATTGAGTAATACTGCTCGAGTTCCAGATTGATGGCACAGATTCAAAATATTTTAAACCTGCTGTACTCTAGGTTCATTTCACTTTCAAAGCTTGGCAGAAATCCAGCAGCTACCTCAAATGGTATAGTACCAAGATACTTACCAGACATTTGTAGTCTTCTCCACCAAACCATTTGCTAAGCTTTTTTAGCTTTTTTTTTTTTTTTGGCATTTACATTTAAACCTCAGGGACTCGTGTTGATCCTCCCAGAAAACTCATGACTTCCCGTGTTCCTTGGAGTTTTATTCTCAAGAATTTTAATTTCAGACAGGTCCACCCAAACAAAGGAGACAAAATGGTAAGGTCTAAACTAAATACAATCCAAGAGTTCTCCTTAATGATACACCATCAGCCTACAGTGCCTGTAAAAAGACAAGACTATAGAAATGCAGCAAATCAGCAATTTTGGTAGGGCTAGAGATCACGAAGACTTGTTCTTGCAGCAGTTGACAGTTGTCAGCTTCATCTTCAGTAGTATGTGAGAGCCTTATTTTCATGGTGAAATGTGAGACAATAATCCTTCCTGTGGGCTAAAAATGTGTTTGCTAAAACTTCACGGTGTTAGGTAAGGGTCTGCAAACAATGATATATTGGCCACTTACATAGAGCAAAAGCCTGGAAAAGAACAAACCTCTTAAGAGAAAATGGCCCTGATTCAAATCTCACTGAAAATAGTTGCACTGCTTTCTTCATAGAATTGGAGTACTGTGCTTAAGCCTGAACTAGATAGTCATTAGCTTGGAATTAAGTCAGGTGAAAAAAAATCACTGTGATTTCAACAAAGCCTTTCATCTTGGGAAAATCTACTAATGGTGACACTTGAAAGAAGCATTCAAAAAAAACCAGTAAGAATTTGAATTCACTAGATCTTTTCTAACTGAAAGCTTGTATGCACAGATATTCTTGAAGGATCTTAGGTAGAGGTTTTGTTACCTCTGGTTCTGATGCTGCCTGTTATCCTTTATGAGCTGAGGAAAACTACTCTTCATAGCATTTGAGCAATGTTCTTATCACAAATGTGAATCAGGATAGCATCTTTAGTCCATGAATAAGACACAAAAGCAGATAACACAGAGATAAAAAGTAACTTCTCTATAAGGCACCTTACACTCTGTGTGTGTTTTTAGCAGCCCCCAGGTTGCCTTTAGCCCTCTCTGAACCAAGAACAAAATTTCCGTAGAAAATAAACGCTTTTTTCACCTTTACTGAATTTAAAGTTTGCTAACGTTAGCAGTCACATAATGTGAATAACATTCTTTCTGCTAGTCTCTTTTATAATGATGAGAAACAAAATTGAAATGGAGGAGAAAAAAATAAGGAGGATATAAACTGTGAGTGAACTAGATAACACCTAATCTGTGAAAGAAGAAGGCCCATCTTACACCATTGTACTTACGTTTGCATTGTGCTTACTGTCAGATATTACAGAAGCTTGTAGGATACAGATGCCCCAGGGAATTACCTGCAATTAAATCCTACCACTGCTACAAAGGAAGAATTTTGTCCAACCTACGAGAGTGATAAGTGCTTAGATAAGAAAACTTCTGATTTCATTTCAGTGCTACCATCTGGTGGGCAAAATGCAGACAGCAAAAATCCCATTGCTGTAACAGTGGAACATTCTGATACAGTGAGTTTTTGTTTTATTTTGTGAAGGAAACATAAGATATTATTAAAACAACTTGAACATCTGGTTTGGGGATAAAGCCATTTTGCAGTGTTGCTGCCAACCCTCAGGGCCAAGTGCAAAGAGAACAACCTTCCCTTCCAGACTCTCCATAATGCATAACACCAAACTAAAATTTCATGTCCAACACAAATGAAGAACAAAATATACTGGAGCTGGAGCTGTACACACCTAGGGAAACTCAGCTGATAGCTTGAAAGCCAGAGAATTGTATGAGATCGAAGCTGCAGAATTTTAAAAACGAACAGCAGGGAAGAGGAGTCATGTCTATTACGGGTAAGTTAAAGTTACATCAGGCATTTTGAGGAAAAGAAATAGAAAGGAAAATCACTAGGAAATCTATGTAATTAGTTATTGAAAGGATCTGTTAAGACACCATAATAAAGAGTGGTGCTGTTTTCTTTGGTACACTTAGAACTTACGCTGTGAAGGTGGAAATAAGGGTCAGATCCAATCTTCTCCAACTACTGCCTGAACTTTTGAGATCTGGAAGAAAAGGGACGAATAGTTCCAATTTTGTTACTTACTTTCAAATGACTCTAACCCAAAACCTCAAACATTTATGCAAACTCCTTGCCTGTTAAGATGTACGTAACTGTCATAACCACACAACTTTAATTTTTACAAAACTTTGGGAGAGTTTTTGCTCAAAACACTTCTTCAGAGTAGAAGTTCTGGTGTCATTTAACCTTAGTATGGCTGAGATTTTACCCTTGGCGTTCTTCAACTTTCCTATACTGTTGTTTTCTTAGATGTAAACAAGAATTAGCCACTGATGTTTCAAATGCTTCCAGTCCCTACTCGAATGCTCTTTTTGGCCATCTGCCTGCATGCAAAAATGAACTGTGCTTTAAAAAGTGATTGAAGTTGTATTATACCATCAGGGATTTCTGTCACCTTTAACCTGGCATAAATATATTAAAAGGAAACCCAGCTAGCAAAATTTAATCAATAATGAGGTTTTTGGGCAGGTGTGAATAGTGGTCTCTTAGACTGATATATTCAATCCTTTGATTTAACTTGGCAAGCTTCGTATAAAAATCTTCAGTGATTAAATGCTGATATTGGTATTTTTTTGAGTCTTGGGTAATGTAAATCTACTACTTCAGAAGGTCAGCCAGTAGGTGACTTAATGTCTCTAAGAACTTCCACTAATGAGTACAACAGTAATTCATGATCATTTCAGCCTTGGTAACAAGGTTCACAGAGATCTGGTCAAGCATTCCAGAACTCCAGTTTCATCAGGAAATTTGTACTGTGGTTGAACGAGAATACATAACCTTCTCTGAGATTTGTCTCTTATATTGTTCTACTGAGTTCCTGCCAGCCTGTCAACTAGAACAAATATTCATTTCTTCCAGTATAGATTAAAGTGATTTCTATTTTTCCTACTACAGACTTGGCCCTTGACTTAGAGGTGATAGAGATCAGATGCAAGAAAGACTGAGATGAGTTACTGTGTTATATGTAAAGAAATGGAAACCATTTTTTGTCTCTTGATAAAAAATATTCCTGAGGTTTCTGAGGTTTAGGCCCCTCTACACATTTTATGATGAAAGGGTGAATAAATAAGAGAAATTCACAGATTTTAATGCCAGAAGAGTTCAGAATGCTGCTCATTTAATCAAATTTCCCACAGCAAGTATTTCAAGGGAATATGGAAGTTTGTGGAGTTTGTGGTGTGTTTTGGTTTCCTTTTATTTTTAAATGCAAGTGTATTCTCTTTTGAGATATCTCTTTTTTGCAGTACCCCAGAAAATCAATGATTCAATGATTGCTCCCATTAAGACCTATACAGAGGAAATGACACATGCTGGCTCAGAGATGCTACTTCTCCCATACATACTGTTCTGTATTTTTTGTGGAGCAACACTGATCAGAATATATTTTGCCAAATGCTGAGCTTGAAAGGAGCTCTGGGAGTTTGATAGAGTGTATTTTCCCTTCAGTTTAAAGAGTTAACTAGGCATTTATTGCCAGAGACAGACTACTGGGCTTGGCAGAGCTTCTCTGAGCCTGTGCTTGTGTTTATTAGCACACTCACGTGAGGCCCAGTTACTGCTTTCCTTTATGGCAAAATCACCTCAAAACCCACAAGCCCAAAAGTAGAGCTGCTGCATGTATAGCATGGAGTAGCTTGGCTGCCTCTCTCCCAGGACAGAGGCCTCAGAGGAATCTGGGGATCTGGAGCAGCTGCCTCAGGACAGAGGCCATATCCTGACTCAGTGGTATTGGCTCTTGGATCCAGCTGAATTCAAAGTTTACCATATGCCCCAACTCCCACGGGGATGGAATCTTCTCTGCTTGAGAGACAAATTATTTTGCATCCCACTTTACTGACCTGTATCGAACCCCTCTCTTTCATTTCAAGCCCCTCCTGTATCATCCCAGCCACAAGTTATTCCCTAGAAATTGCTTTATTTAACATATTTCTTCATTTTGATTGCTATGGTATCTTTTAGAAAGGGATCTAGTTCTGATTTGAAAACTTGACCTGATAAATTTTCCTTCCTCTCCTCAACATTCAGCAACCCTACTACATACGTGTGCATACATTTACTTATTCTTTGGCTTTGAGTTAGGATAGTACGTGTCCAGGGAAAAGACATAAAAACACGGCCAAAAGAAAAGGATGAAAAGAAAACTGCAAGGATTTCTTACTTAGGCTTTAGTGCCTTTTGAAGAAAATTCTTTTTGACATTTTTTCACAGTTTTTGGCTCGTGCTTTGTGGTAGTTTGCAATAACCATTTTGAGGTAAATACTCCTTAGAGAGCATGACTGGAAAGATCTCCATGTCATGATAAGGTGCTGGTAATACTGTAGGAACAATATTCCTTTGAGATGATCTACGAGATCTGCCAGGTTTTCTGTTGCATCATTTCATTTTTTTCTGATGACCCACTCAGATGGGCGCATGAAAGTCGTCTTGGGCTCTGGTCTTCCATAGAAGGCAAGATTGTCACGATTGAAATGACCTGCTCCTTAAAGAAGCTTTTCTGGCCTTCATAATTTTCTTCATTGCAGACTACTGGCCTTGCTGCTAGTGTCCATGTCATTAGATGTACTCATAGAGCTGCTTGTTTCCTCCACAGGGGGCCCAAGTTGATTTTTAAACTGAGAGTAGCAAAGATGGAGTCCTGCAAATACTGTGTATTTTTTGATATGTCTAGCAAGACTAGATTTGAGAGAGGCAATTTCCTGTATTTAATGTTTTAGCATGCTGAGTGGTGAAGTAACAACTATTTTCAATAACTGAAGTTGTTTTTTTTTTTTCCAGTGGAAGCTCATTCCCTTTTCATACAGCAGCTGCTTCCTACAGGGCGACTTTAAGGCCGCAGACATTACAAAGAGGTATTGAAAGCGACAATGGCTGGATGTGCTTCAAGTACATCGGAAGAGAACCCTACTGGCCCTCAAAGTGCCTGGGATGGGTGGCATGGGATTAGAGGATGGAGAATGGTACTCCTATTGGATCAGAAGCTGGATCCCAAGAGTCCATCTGTTCTGGGCTTTTGTTATTTATCCATGCATTAGCAATAATTTCACATATATTCTGCCAATTCCCCAGGCTTGTCTGGTTGTAGGGTTCCTTCCGCCAGATTTTTCCGCCTGTCTTCTGGAGCCCTTCTCTGGGGGATCACTCCCACTTCCTTTATGTCAGAATGGATAACAAGGCACTTACCTCAGTAAGCCAGCAGAGTCTATCCAACCTTTCCCTGCAGGCTTCGCCTTGATTAACGAAGGGGATTGTCTCTGGCAAAGACCAGCGTCGTGTGATACAGTCCTTTTAAAAGCTGTGGTGAAATAGGGTTTACAGTGATACCGGCTATTGAGAACTCAATTTCTCTGGTGCTGTTCACAGAGTTGTTTTTTTCCTCCTTCAGCTTTTTGTCTCATAACAATACTATCCATTCATTTTACGAACATATGAATGCTTTTATGGTCCTTCATGGCCAGCAATGATGTCTGGCACTAGAACATTTGATCATGGACAGCAGAACAGAAAGTGAAAATGTAACCTCCCTATAGAAATTTCGGAGATTTCAGGGGGGTTGTATGGAAAATACAGATTAGAGGAGAACCTTCCTGCAGAAATGGCTGGCTTTCCAGGCTCTTGTTATTGGTGCAGTATATAATAAATTGCACTATATCGCCATTTAGCTTTTTGCTGCTGTATTTTGAATAGTACCACAGCCTAATCAGTGAAAATCTTGGATTCCAGTACTGGTTTTTTCAAGACACAGTAGACCCTAGTGAAATCCCTTTTTCTATATTTTTCTTTTCTATAGTATTAAGCTATGGAGACAATCATTTCACCAGACCTATGGAACACATTCTAACAACTTTCCTGAGTCTTACATTAAATGTCAGCTCTGTAGATGTGAGGGAAAAAAAGCCAGCCTCTTTTAGAAGGCTTAATTAATAATAAATGGAGTGGATGAAAACTGTTTCTGATTTCACTGGACCTGGGATAAGGATGATGAGTATATAGTATTTCCAGTGTAAATCCTCCTATACACCTATGTTTGTAGTCGTAGTGTCTTCATTTGTAACATAGGATTACTCAGCAAGTCACAGACAACTGTAAGAGAGACAGCAGACAAAACTGCAAGCAAACAACTAAAAAAACCCAAAAACCAGAAGACCAAACCATAGACAATACATTTCTATATAAAGTTCAAAGAGAAAGCTCAGACATTCATTTATGAGAGATTTATGACTGTACTGGAGAAATATTTAAATATGACAGTTCCCTTGTTTATGGGCAAAATAGCATGTTCCCATGCAGATAAATTAAATGCATTTCAATATTATTACACTAGTCTTTGTTTATATGACTTTATTCCAGAATTCAGACTAAAGATAAGGGCTTGCTACTGCAAATAACTAAAGACTAATCCAGATGTTGGTGTTGTTTCTTAGAGGAGTAGAAAGCAGATTTATTGAAAGCAGTGGAGCTGCTGTTGATGGTTTCTTATCTTTGGTATTACATTTTGTAATGTGTGGCAGAGATGAAAGCAGTGCATGGAATGGATGAATGATATTTCAATAGTTGGTATGAAGCAGTTAGTAAGAAACACATTTTGTACTGGATGGCGGATAATCTTAAAGCACCCAGCCTTATCTTTAGTTCTTCTGTTGAATTATATGTCCTTATTAAAAATCTCGTTTTCCTTATGTCTCTTTCATTGTTATAGAGAAAAATATTGTGGTTTTTCCATTAAGAGTTGTGGGGTTTCTTTTTCAGGAAAAAAAAGGTGCTGTTCTGCTCTGTACATCTGAATGCCGTATTAAAGAGTGGGATGGAATGTGACTTTATCATGGATTAACAGATAGGGAAAAACCTGCTCGCTCCTAGTGCACAGAAGGACAGCTGCTAGTCACTGACTGTAATTTCCTGGGAACCATGGAAGCTGGAGGCCCCATTCAGTCTGATAGCCAGTTTGTGCTCTTGGCTCATATTTACATAGGAGAAATACCAATAGCCACTCAGTGAGACGGTGAACAACAGAGTGGAGAATGCAGGGACAGGAGCACCAAAGCTCCACTTATTCTTCCAGAAATTTGAAACATTTTAGTTTCCAGCCTAACTTTAGTCCTGGACAATGTGCAACCACTGACATTGTTACTGTCTACATTTTCAAAATTCTTCTCTCTATCTAGTTTATGCTTCTCCTTGTGTCTACTGAACTTAAAATCGTTGGGACATCCAGCAGCCTTTGATTTGCTGGACTGAACAACGAGTTGGTTTCGGTCTTCTTCTACAAGGCAGATTCTGACCAGCTGTGTGGCCATTCTCTGTACCTGCTTCATTTTCTACATCTTTGCCACACGTGGGTGGTCAGAATTGTATTGTATTCAGAGTGGAGGCTTGCCAAAGCTTTCTGGAATGACAATAATGCTTCCCTTTCTTTAGCAAGACATGCTAGAGTCATAGCTGTCATCTTCTTTGTGGCTGCATTTCATTAATGACTAACCATCAACCCTTTCCCCCTTGTGTCCTGTTAGTGCTGTCCTAGTAAGATCTGTAGCTGTGCACTGTAACAAGTAAGATAGATTTGGGTTTTTTTGCAAGGCAATGCTTGGACATTGCCATAAAACTTTCAAAAGAGAAGTTCATTCTGTTCTCACTTTTTAGGCAAAATTCACTGCTCTCTCTGATCTCAGCAGCTGAAAGATTATTTTAGTAGGTGTGGCATTTACAGGTAAAATTTAACAAGTGAGCTTGGTTTTGTGGCTGTTTTTTCCCCGTTTTCATGCTTTGCTATGATTATGATAAAAGATCCAGGGGTTCAGACGAGCAGAGTCAGCCTATGTCAGATGGTCCCACATCCTCTTGATTCACAGAGGGAAAGGATTCACCAACTGAGTAGCAGGACCACGTTATTAAGGTGACTGATATTTTCCTTGACAGTGCCACTTGGCAGCTGTGCTCATGGCCGGAGTTGGAGCCTGCTTAGCCTGCCTGCCTTCCACTCACACCAGCCTGAAGGAGCTGCCTGGGCCAGGGGTCAGTTATTAAGAAATACACACAAAATTTCACAGATATGGAGGAACAGAAAAGTAGAACAACAGTCAGGGGTTCCCTCGTTCTCTCAGTAGCACACACCTTGGTGTTCTCTGATATCCCAAATCACCATCTGCTTCCTAATGCGCCCCAATGTCCACCTCTCAAATTCTTAGCTCCAGAATGCCTATGCAACTGCAGAGATCACAGAATCATATAACGGTTTGGATTGGAAGGGACCTTTACTGGTCATTTAATTCAAGCCACCTGATGTGGACCACATGTTGATTTGTCTCCTCTCTAGAAAACAAATTTAAATCAGTCTATGTTGTTCTCTGTGTTGTGGTCATGACAGTCACCGTAAGCTGGAGTCTGGGACATTTGAGTAGTTGCTGCAAACTTTTATCAGTAGGATCCAGCACCACCAGTCCTTGATTCCTTGTTGATATAATGCCCCAAGTCTGTTTCCCCATATTTGCAGGGAAGAAGCCTCCATGTTATTTCAAGGATTCTTGGGACATTGGTTCTTCACGAGGAAAGAAAAGTCAGTGGAGGGGCAGACTGGATCTTTTGTTAGTCTCTAAAGACCCCCTTCTCTCTCCCTTAACCTCAGAATAGCTGCAGGCATTTCCAGAGTGCATCCCAAATCTGTGCTGGTTTGTATTCTTCTCCAAAGAAAGTATAGAAAAGCAAGAGGAAGCTTCTGGCCAGAACAGCTAACAGCCCGCGAAGCCAGGCCTGAATATAGCAGAGGATCAGCAACAACAGCATCTCTTTTTCCTTGCTTTTGCCTAACTCTTAACTGGTTAGAGGATTTTAAGAAGCCTGGATAATCCTCTGCCCCTGCTTCCAGTGTTAGGAGCTTAAAATCCTGACAAACTAAGCCCTAGTCAATGTCTTCAGAATGGATTAGGTGAAATCTAGGATTTACTAGAACTCCATTGGGAATACACTAGGAATAGAGTTTCTCTCTTCACAGCCTATTGATACATTAATGTTGCTACTGTTACTACTATAAACACCAATAATCATAAATATTACAGCTTATAAAGTATCTGAAGGACACATAGGACTGATATAAAGTACCATGTATATTTTGGATAACACTTCGCTCAATTTTTAATCTACTTCATGTTCACTTTCCTTGGGCATTTGTTGTTGACATTGGTTACATTGTCACTGTTGTCCAAACTGCTTTTCGAGGCATAATTCTCTGCCTTTCTCTCCTGAGTAATTTGTTTTGATTTCCAGCTCTTTTTCCAGTGGGTGGAAAATATGGCCATCAGCAACAAGTGACTCTTTTGCATTGAAGACACGGGGCTTTTTTTTTTTGGTAAGACCATTTTGGTGTGTAAAAATGGCTTTACTGCTCTGCTCCCAGTCCTGTGATCCCAGAGCATTTGATCAAGGCTCTCAGTGGTTTCTCTGCCACCAGAAGGTCCTGTTCTTATGCTGCTCGTAGCTCCCAAAGGGCTGTTCCTTGAGCTGGAGAGCAATAAGGCTATAAGGTCTTTCCACTTACGCTGTTATCTTGCTCCCCTACCCAGCACAGGGACTTGATCTGAGTGCTGCAGTATTCCCAGACTGCCATCCTCTATAACCCAGAGCCCTTCCCAAAGGCTGTGGAGCCAGGTGTGAGGCGTGTTTATGTCCCTGTGCTGCTGCACAGTAGTCTTGCCGGAGCTGGCAGGCTGGTCTGGACCATAAGTGTGTTCTGAGAGGCAGGCAATTCAGAAACTCAGGAGCCACTTCTCTGCGTGCTGGCCACAAATCCTTCTTCCCCTGCCAATGTGCTTATGGTTTGGCATTTGTAGACACACCACAGCTGTCCAGTTGATAAACTGACACACTCTGGGTGGCCCTCATCTCTTGAGATTTTACAACTGCTGTTTGCTCCACCAGACATGAATTGAAGTCTTCCAAACTCTCCCACAGAGACTTTCCTGGTACTCTGGTGTCAAGTTCAGAACAAGAATCTGGAGCAGACTTTTTATTCCTAGTAACACTTGTTTTCCTACAGTGCTGCTCTCCTTCAGCTAACCGGCGCCTGTGATGAACACGTGTTTCTGTTCGCTGGTTCGTCCGGCTCAGCAGAAGTCAGAAGTTATTTACAGAACCCTGCAATCCATTAGTCCTCTACCCTTGAAAGAAAAAGGTCTGTGTATGCACAGTGAAACTCAGGATTACAGATCAAATGTGTTGCTGTGCATGTACATTTGTATGATGCTTGTGGCTCTTTCTGGTGTTTCCTGCATGCTCATTGTCCAGGTTAAAGAAAGAGGCATCACCTACTCATGCGCAGTAAAATAACATTGAAAAATGCCATAAGTGTAGCAGTGATGTTGAGAAATACAATTGCTGGGTTGTCTGCGTGTAAGGTGAATTGTGTAGTACCTTTCAGTGTGTGGTACGAGTCTCACACAATTTTTGCTTTACTCACATATTACTCCTGGAATGTGTGGCTACTTCATCTAGTAGAAAAGGAAGAAAAAAAGTAACATCAATAGGAGGTGATGTTTCAAGCACGGGGAAAGGAAATAGCTTTAGTTTTTAGTGGCCACCATCAAAATCTTGTCAGTCTGGTTCTTTTCCAGCTCCACATCATGGCATTCAGGTAGCAGTGAAATGGATTTACAGATAACTCTCATTTAATGCCAAATTGATGCCGTGGTGGAGCAACTGTTGGATTGCAGACAGAAGGAGAGGTATTCATTTCCTTTTGCTTCTGCAGTAGATTCATTGAAATGTGTTAGCTCAGCTGTGTGCATATATGCTGATGTAATCAAGCCAGGTGCATGCACAGGATTTTCTAACAGGAGGTGGAGATGAGTCTGGATCATGTAAAGAGGAGCTGGAGAACTGTGCAGGATGTTTAAAGGTCACAAGGATGCTTAACATTTTGTATCAGACATGTGAGGAAGAAAAATAGCATGGGGGTAGAGTCATTAATGTGCTAAATGGCAAGAAGGGTACAAGTTGGGCATTTTGAGGTCCATGTATGGTGCATGGGAGGGAGGAGGGGACTGTGCTCCTGTCTGAGTTTTGATAGAAAAGGTTAACGAAACTGGGCTTCTTATAGGAAAGGCAGGGAGTTTAGTAAGGATTATTTAGGGAACATTTTACTATGCCACTTGAACCCAACCGAACTTTTTCGTAGGCAAATATTTGTTTCAAGCAAAACAGAAGCAGCTCTTATAAAATGTATTAAGGTTTTTTTCCCTTGTCGAAATATTGCATTCTAGTTCAGTCTGTTGATTTTCAAGAGAATGCATTTTTTTCTTTGACTTCTCAGGAGCAAAGAGAGAGATGGGACAAGGGTGTACAAGAGAACAGGCAGAAAAACAAGGCTGAGTGTGCAGAGAAGGCTCTCCAGACTGATTCTTGTCACCAGAAACTTGTACACCATTAAAATTCTTAGATATCTTCTCAGACTGTATAAGTGAAAAAGACATTACATAAACTGCCAGCATTTTTCTCCTTTTTCACTTTGAAAACCACCCTTGTGGGACAGTTGTAAGGAATTTAGTGGGGTTGGCTCTAATAAGTTTCTGCGGATAGTACTCTAAAAATACAGACACAAGAGGAAGCAGTGTTGGGTTTTTCTGGTTTTGTTTTTAAACAGTTACAGAATTCTACAAAAGGGATACAATTCTTTTAAAAAGCTTTATAGGTTACTTTGAGAAACCTTTCTGTTTTCATTGCATTCTGTTCCGCTTTCAGTACAAAGGAGGCGCTGGCAGGTATTTTCAGTGGAAGCAAGTATGTGCTTTCAGTTCTCACCAAATCCCAGCTGGATTATGTGTTTAATCCACAAAATGTCATGTGACCTGATAACTGCAGGTTGCTTCAATTTTGCATTCTTAAAGAGTTCACTGCCTTGACAGGGATTGTTATTCCATCCCTACAAGAAATGGCATGTTGCTGCAGCCCCAGAAAGCCTGAGTGTCCAGCTACAAATTCAATGAAAGAGTAGTTGAATAAGAAAGTAAGTCATGTCCCTCCATGCTGGTCATCAAGGGTGGCCATCACAAATTATTATCACCTTTGGTTACCCCAAGCAATAACTCCCTATGTTCGCCCTTTCTTCTAGATCACAACTGCTGTCTCTTAGTATTAGTGGTAGTATTCCAGTAGTCTGGGATAGCAATAGTCCGGGATAGAAAAAACTCTTTTTTTTTTCTACTTTCAGTCAAAGTTTTGTGACCCATGAAAACTTGCATGAAATCCAAATCCAGTTACTTTAGTTTCCGGGTTATATGGAGGTCTGAGGTCAGTTTCTCACAAAGAACTGGGATGCAGGGCAACATGTGGTCTCACACAGAGCTCTGGCACTGGGTCATATAGGAAAGCCCTGGTTCATACCTGTCCTTCTTCAGCTGTCTCTCTTTTTCCCCCATGGGGTTGCTCAAAATGAACGGACTTATGCAACAAAAGCTGACCGAGGTCTCTGTTGGTAAATCCAGTGTTACAGGCCTTTGCATAACAGTTCCAGGACCGGTCTTTCTCTCCATCTTCCAAGAAATTCGATAGTTAAAGATTATGACACCTCTGCAGAGTGACTTTTCCAGAGCGGTGACCGTTCCCTATGAAAGTTTCTTCTGTCACTGCGTGTTTACAGTAACTTTGGAAAGAATTTCTTCTCTCCCTTTTTACCTACACCAGTTTGATATTACTAACATTGTTTCCAAGGTCAAATCTATAGGAGTATTCATTTTCATGAGGATCACTAGTAACCTCTTAAAAAAATGACCTCATAAATGACACTTTTTGTCAAAGGCTTTTCAGGGAGAACAGTGCCATAGACACATACACACACACTCTGCAGCTGGGAAAAAAAGGCTCGTCTCAGCACTCTTCTTCATGGATATTTTTCGTAGCCAAAAACTGGAGTGGGAAAGAAAAAGATAACATCTGATTTGGGATGACCAAAGTACATGGAGAGAACAATTTAGTCTCTTAAAACAATGCAAGAAGTTAGATTCCAGTAGTAATTCAAGTGAAGGCAGGAGGTTGGGCCACATCCAAACATCTATGCAGTCCCAGTGACCCAAACTATCACATGTGACATACCTCACTTCTTTATTTGCTTGTTTATTCTGAATGACTACAAGGGCACTGGATGTGATAAAAAGTGGACAATGTCCTGAGTTCAGCTGGAGTGAGTTAGGATATTATCTTTCTGGAGCTTCTCCCTACAGTAATGATGATACCCGTTTTGGGGTTAATTTTCTGTTGAATAAGCACGTCAGGTTTTAAGGCACTGGTCCAGATTGTAAACAAGTCAGTCTCTTTGGAGCCTGCTTTGGCAGCTCTGCTGAGGTTGCTATTTGTATTAAAATATTTGCTAACCTATTCTTCATAAAGCCAGGTATGTTTCCGTGAAAAGGAGAGGCAATGTTGACATCTGTCCTCTTGCCAGCAGCAGCAATCTTATTACCTTGTTATCTCAGCTAGCCCTCCCCCATGCTGATGCCCTAAATAAGGGACTGCTGAAATTCTGACCCAGGGCTCATTACATTTCTGGTCCACACACAATTTTGAGTCTCCGTGCAAAATTCAGTCCCAGCATTTCAGTGGCACTGAGATCAGAAGAAACCTTACTGCTGAGAGAAATCAGGGACAGAAAACTCTGGGATGTAAATTTTAGATGAGCTAGACATTTTCACATGTGGCTGACAAGCAATTTAAAGCACTGAGGAGAGTTCAAGAGGGAGTTAAGTGGTCCACGTAGATATATGGATACTGGAATAATTTGGATGCATTTAGGATACAGGACAGACAAAGAATTCATCTCATCCCTGAGCTCTTTGGGGCTGTGACTGCATTTTGGTTCTCAGCTCGTATCAAGGTTTCTGTAGCCCCAGCTCTAATAGATCATTGTAATGGCTCTGTTCACATGACGAGGCTGGGGAGTGGAAAGAAAACAATCTAAACAATGTAAGACCACCACAATCACTTCAATTGTTTTTATAGGTTACCCATAAAATTGTGGGTGCTTTTCAGACATAGAAAATGGCATAGACTTGAACTTAGATCTTTTAGCCTAAAGCTTTAGCCCGGTGCCTATTCCTTGCACTTTCAATATTCCCATTGACGGCAGTAGTAGATCTAGTTCAGAATTATTATTTATGTCCCAAGATTAAATGAGGTGTCTGCAAGAAGAAACAGAACCAGCTTCTAGGGACAGAAGGTTGCTGTCCCTTTAGTATAAATGTGCAATCTGGAGACTTAGTAGGTTTTACCGCGTCGAGGGTTTGATCCTTCCATTTGCCATTGGGTAGAATAGCTAGTGATAACTTTGCTTTCCTGTTCTCCATTTCTCTTCTTTTGATATACAGTTCAAAGTCTGATGAAGAAATGTGAAAAATATTTGATGCTCTATGCACAAAAAAGGAGTTAATTCATGCACACTGGTGTTTGATTTTTAAATGATGGGTTATATCTATAAGGCACAGAATTTTTTCATTGAAATAGGTAAGATTTTTCAAAGCTGGCCTCATCCTGCTCCCACCAAAATGACAGGTTAAGGTTTCCTTTCTCTTCAATAGGAGCATACATGCATGATGAGCATATTTGGGAGCATTCCCTGTCAAGCAATTAGGACTAAGCATTGCTGCTGGGCAGATCCTGAAGTGATTTATCAGCTGATGAAATTAGATGTGCGTTCACTTTACTCAGTGTAGCCGGATCAATTTATATCTGACTGTTTGTTCTGGGAATTCCTAGTGACTCATTGATACAGCTATGAAGGGTTAAATCATATAGTTTAAGGAAAAATTAATTTTGTGGGAAGCGGTGGTATGCTTGTTACTCCACCTTATATTGTTGGAAGTTCAAACAACCTTCAGAGCATTTCAAATCCTTTTCCCATTTCATACCTGAAGGTTGATCTATTTTTCTGAAGGCATGTTTATTTTTTTCCTAATGGTATTAGTTGTGCTGATGCAAGATACTATCTTTCTCTGCAAACTTAGATGTGGGGATTTCTTCAAGATGTGATTGGCTGTTACAGCTTTTTCTCAGGTGTCAGTGTCATACACAGCTGCCTCATTTTTTTCACTCACTAATTTCTGCTGCTCTTAATTTCAGACCATTTTCTTCTCTCCTTCCCAGTTCTGCCCATTCCCATCCAGTAGGCTTCTATTTTGGTAATCATTATGCTGAACTCCTCTTAAATTTTTTCTTCCTTATTTGGTGGTATAAATGGGCTTGCTCCACAAAAGACAAAGTACTCCACAGTATCTTTATTATGCGTTTTGGCATTTTTTGATTCTCACGTAATTATAGGCTGAGTTACTTTGATATGGATCTGATCCAGCTTCTGAATATTTTGTTGGTTTGCATACACTCAGTGTTAAAAATTACTTTTTCTTTTTAAAGTGAGAAGCTTCCCATATTTTTCCCAGTTTTTTTTTTATTAGCTTTTCTTGACTGTAGGTCAGGTTAGCTGCTTTGCCACCTCTGCTGCTTCTGTCATCTCGTGATGTTGAAACTGACTTTTACAGAGGCTGCTTTTCTTATCTTTGAGCTTTCAGAGTAAGGTCTGTATGCGAGGTGGTTTTGTTTTTTTTGTTTCTCTGTCTTCTTCGCTGTCTCTGCTTCTTGTCTTTTGGTTTGGCTTTGGCTTTTGTCTTTCTGGTTTTTTGGCTCGGATGTTCGGTAGTAGAGGCACAGTTATTGTGAGCTGGCTGAGAGAAAATACAAGATGGAGAAGCTCTTCCATAATTTAGTTTGATGCAAGATCTTCCATTTTAAGGTTGATTTTGAACCCCACCCTGACTTTGTCAAGCTGAAATTAATCCACCTGAAATTGCACAGGGAAACTTCTATGTCAGACTACAATTTTCCAGGAAAACGTGATTGATACTAGGCAAAATATTTGGGAGATAGAAAGATATTTTACAAAGTGGGGTGATCTCACTTTTTGGATAATTTCCTGATGTTTATTTTAAAGAAATGTCATGACTCAAAGCTATCTTGACCGAGAAACTCCAAACTTAGGTTGCTTTATTGTCCCTGGCAAGGATTGGTACTTTGGACTCAGTTTGGAAGGTGGAAGAGGGGGGAGTGTTTATAATTTAAATATTACTTACAACAACATCTACATACATTAGAAACACATCAGCTCTCCAAATACCACATTCTGGCTTGTGCATTGTTTATAAACCACAGACCCAGGAGCCTTTGTGCTGTTTGACCAGCGTGCAGCACTACACACTCCTTTGGAAGCACATAGCCAAAGGCTACCAGATGCCTGAAGAGTTGCTATTATATCCATTGAGCAGGATGTAAGAAGCACTCAGTTTGAAGCATCTTCTGATCTCCACAGGAGTTTCTACAGAGTCTGTCAGCTTCTTGGGCATCCTTAGGACTGTGCTGGCTGAGAAGACCTCTCAGTGCCTCCCAAACGTGAGGTCTCAATGAACCCTCCTCCTAGCCTACTGCTTGACTGGGAGTGGTTCCCTGCATTAACTGTGGCTTTTAGGAAGCACTTAAACGTTTCTCTTAAGCCCCAGAATGCTGAAATAAGGACATTCTCTAACCTAGAATTGAGTCCAAGGGAAAAAGAGTAGTTGAAAGGGGATGTGGAAGCACTTGGGGATAAAAGGATAATCCTGAAATAATGTCATTACCCAAACTGCTCAGGTACTGGAAAATAAACATATGAAAAGTACAGAATTAGGGCAAACTGAACCTAAACATCTTGGTAGAGAAAATGACTTTGTTATGCCTGAATTTTAGTACATTCAAAGACAACTTGTTCTGCCATGGAAGGTCTGCACAGCCTCTAAATATTCTGGTCCGTATTTCCTGGAGTCCCAAGCCTGCTTTTTGTGTTGTTCTGCTCTTAATAAAACTGATGTAGGTCAGGAAAGTACTTTATTAGCTGGTATTGCTATGGCACATACTAGGACATCTTAGGAGTGAGTTTTGAGTGAGCTGTGATTCCACTGAAACGTGGAGGTGGCAGACTTGGCCTCCAGCTGCGGATGAGTGCCAGCAGGGCAATTCTGGTCATGGGAGCAGAAAATTCAGCAGAGGCTGCAAAACTCTCCCAAGATGGGCAAATTAGCCCTTACTAAGCTCCTTGCTGGCACAGTGAGTCAGCTACCGGTGTGCAAGCAAGGCAGCTTAGGTTAGATAAGTTTACATTGCAAAACCATTCCATCTGCCACGTAGAGAAATGTTGAAACATTTTGAAATTCCTCTAATAGCAGTACCTTTATTCATTATGAGTCTGGGAAATTGTACCACCTAGTAAAACCATAGTCCAGACTTATTCAGTGTGTAAATAGTCACAGTAATTAATTCAAACTAGTGCGATCAAATCCATTTCCAAAAAAAGGAGACCACACACCTCCAAGATACCAGTTTGAATGCTTCTCTTTCGAACACCCCAGTGGTCAGGGGAAAGTAGTAAAGCTGAAATGCTCCATTCTAAAATCCTCCATAGAGCAGTGCACTGACAAGGAAAAGTTATCCTGTTGTGAAATGCATGCATTTTGCTATTTTGGACCCAAGACCTCTGTTCCACTCTGGAGGAATGAGAAACAAATTTATTACATTAGTGAAAGGGGCAATGGCTGCCTCTTCAGTAGAGACCTTGTGTACTCCAGTGATCAGATTTGGGATAAGTTGTCCAGGCAAAAGATAAATGGAGCTAATAAATTTAAGTGCATCTTCTGAGAAGCACGAACTACCTTTTGCCCTGGGAAGGGGAAATTTTGACTGGTTAGGATTTTCTAGAACACAATATTTCCTTCATGAAGAACACTTCCTTCAAAATCAGTCTCAACTGTGTTTGCTGTGTGTTTAAAGCAACAACAGAAACACTTTGGGGATAAAGGATAATTTTCTAGAGAATGCTTTGGTAAAACGAAGGGTCTCTAGCCAAATACGACAATAGTCAACATAGTTCCTTGTGTACTTCACAGTTAAGTAATCTTCCTGAAAGTTCAAAGGATTGGATTAAATTCCTCTTGGATTTCCTGTGATAATCTCAGTTGGATCATCTGCTCCTACATGCTAGAGTTCACAATGTCTGAATCTGTTAAGGAAATATGACATTTATTAGACACAACTTTCTTTTACAAACCTTCCTCGTCTGACTGGGACAACATATGCTATTTAAAGGGCTGTCTTGCAACTAATGAGAATTTTGCATGGATAACCAAAAAATGATGTCAGACGGGAAATAATGAACTCCATTAGCCCTTTACCATTAAAAAAAAAAAGTGTTTTTAGACTTGGTTTCTCTCTCTCCATGTGTTACAGTCCATTTAATTTATACTGCAGTTTCAGGGGGATTTTAGCAAAGGTTAAATACATCCCGCCTTGCATCACTGCCTGACAAGTAGTTTGGTGAACTTTAAGGATCAGAGTCCTTGGATATAGACTTGTACTTCAGGAGATGTGGTTTGTGGGGATTGAAGGATAAAACATCAATCAAATGGATTTCTTTTGGGCAGAAGAGATATTTTTTGAATTTGCTCTTTGTATATTTATTGGCAATCCCCATTAGCTATTTTTAAGGACACTTACACTTTGCAAAGGATGCTTATGTGTTTGTTGTATTAAAATCTAAGTGGGCAAGTACTAAATGTTCAGCTAATAGATACTAACATAACACCACTAATATTAAATTTACTCAGCTAATTATCTCTTCTGGTGCCTATGAAGTAATTGGAAATTCTCCTGTCAACTTTAGAGGACCAGTTTTTGCTCTTTCAAATGTTCAAACAACTATATTTAGGAATTGTAATGCTGGTGAGTGCTTTGAATTCATTTGATAAAGAAAGCTTGTAATTTGTTGTTCCATGTGGTGAGAATGCATACATTGATATTTTGTTTGGTTTAATCTATTTTTACAGACTACTTGAGGAGAAATGCATAAATTTGTATAGTTTAGTCTTTAAGTCAAGTGAGTGTAGTCACCTCTTTTCGGCTAGGTCTTAGTTTCTCTATTTCTAATGCAGAATTTCTCCCATAAAGATTTACCTTTATGACAGAGGCAAGGTTGCTAATTCTGCCTGTTAACAAATATGGATTTTACTTGAGCAAGGTTAAATGACTGATAGTGATCTGTGTCATCACACAAATACAAGTAGGGAAGGAAGTTTGTGCTGCCTTCCCTGAAGGAATGCCTTTGCTGATTTTTATAGGATTCATCCAAAACTAAAAAAGAGAACTCTTCAGTGCTGTTAGAGAGGCAGAAACATTTCCAAGAAAAAGGAAAATTTGAAAATCTGCATTTTCAGCAGTGACTATTACCAGCTATTCCTCAGTTTCAATGTTCACAAACAGAGAATTCAAAGGAAAATTTGGAAGAAAATCCAAATGAAAAGGGGCCTCAGTTTTCTGCTTCTCAGACTTCTCTTTTGAAGTGCCTCCACCCAGGCAACTGAAGCACTAGTCATTTTAGAACTCTCAATCTCATTCTTCTCTTTTCCTCATCTTTTTCTCCTTTCCTCTTCTCTTTTCTATTAAGGTCAAATCCTGCTTCTCCTGGTGCCAATAATAAAACTCCCATTGATTTCAACATCAGCAGGAAATATGCAGTTTGTTATTTACCACAACCACCACAATGAATCTCTGGGAAGAATTCATTTATATTCATTCCAACAATGCCATGAAAAATGGGCTCTTGCTATTTTATCACATCCAAACTGTTGCTCTAACTCTAACATCCTAGCTGTTGCTAACAAGTCAGTGATGATTTGTAAACCAACAATTTATGGTAACCACATTCCATCCCCATTATGATATGTGGTTTGGAAATGGAAAAGTAATCAAGACCTCCTGTTAAGAGACTTTATTTCAGTTGAGCGTTTCTGTAAATAAAAGCATTTTGAAAGGATCATTGCTATATGATTCTAACTCCAAATTGTTCATTTGATCTAGGCACCATCTATGCTCCAAATTCCTGCCAGGCTCTGTCTGTCAGGAGTGTGAGATCCCCAACAGTGGCATGAGCATACTGGCAAAACTGTTTTTATCACTACAAGTATTTTCACTCAACTGGATAGTTTCAGTAGACTGGAACAGCAGTTCCATTTCTTGGAGACAGCTATGTCCATTCCTTGGAATACTTTTCAATACTTTATCAGCACACTATAAGGGTACTCTGACATAAATAAAGGCCTCCCACTACAGTTACAGTAAGAGACGAAGGATTGCAGTCAGCCCCATGGTATGTAGTGATGCCCTGGGGAACGAAGAGCCTGCGTACTTTGTGCAACACTTTGTCTTGGTTGTAAGGATTGTGGGCAGTCACTATGACACTGAGGAGGGCTTTCCAGCACTTTGGTGGGAGACCACCTAGAACCACTGGTAAATAAACTCAAACAAGGGAATTTTGTTCCAGTACGAGGTTCTGGTACCAGCCAGGTTGAAAACCTTCTTTTGATCTCTTTGGCACTAACACACCATGTCCTCTCAACCCTGTGTATAAAGCCCAGCAGCCTGGCTTTGAGGCTAGAGACACTTGGTTTGGCGACCTGTTGAAAGAGAGAGCAATTTAGGCAGCCTAGAGAGTGTCCTACTAATCAGCCCTAAGTATTATATGATATGATGATAGAGAC
This sequence comes from Lycocorax pyrrhopterus obiensis, assembly GCA_014706295.1. Taxonomy (NCBI): domain Eukaryota; kingdom Metazoa; phylum Chordata; class Aves; order Passeriformes; family Paradisaeidae; genus Lycocorax; species Lycocorax pyrrhopterus. The sequence goes on along the minus strand of JACSVZ010000015.1, from coordinate 55,507,152 downwards.
CAAACTAATTAGGAGATAAAGCTCTCTTCCTACCTTTTCCTCTCCAGCAAAAATCACTACTTGATTAAGTTACATATCCCAGAATTGAGCACAATTCACTGAGGGTAGGATGTTGCCTCAAAGGGTTTTGTTCTGATTTTCTATTGAACAAAAGACTGACTACTAAAAGTCACTCTTAAAATTTACTTTTATTTTGTGACCTAATTCTGTGAAGATGATTTAAGCATATATGAAGCCTCATGAGGTGTTCATTAGCTTGGCTGTATTTTAATAATGGTACGAAAATGAATAGATATTTTGTTACTAAGTAACTTTGTAAGTAATTATCTCTGTAACATTAAGGTGAATTACACGGTTTAAAGGAAATTTTACCTCATTTAGTACAACAGACTGAAAAATAAGACACAAATCCTGTCAGGAGAGCTTGTTCACCATCATAAACTAAGCATATGTCCATGATAAAATGGATTCATGGGTTTAGCTCCGGTTTAATGTGTTTCTCCCCACTCCTGACCCTCAGCTGTAAGTAAAATGTCTGCTTGTTTGTGACAGCACAGTTCATGAACCTGCATTGGACTGCTGGAATTTGGTTAAGGAAAAACAGTTTGTATAATGAGGGGAATAATAATGGCAAACAGCCTCCTGATCTGTCATAGTTGTGCTGCCAGGTGTGGTGTGTAGCATTGAATGTAGAAAGTCAGAGAAGGTTTTAGATGGGACTGTCTGAAACCAGTAGTAGTGCCAAGGACAAAACTTACACTTAAACTAGTTTTAGAAAAGAGCTCAAATATTTCACTAGAGAGATGCCCAGCATGTTGTCCTACCAGCTGCTAGACATGGATTCTGGTGGGCCTTGAAAGGACAATCTGTCACACTCTGCAACCACTCAAGTGTGATGACAGGGACCACTGCAGCCCAGACTGCTTCATGCCCCTGGAGCAGCATTTGATAATATCTGGCCTCCCCAGTTCTGGAAACAAGTCAAAATCTCAAAGCTGGGTTACATGATTTTATCCCTATCACTCATTCTTTCCACACAGCCCTTTGGGGCATGGAATAGATATCTCTTCTTTATTCTCAAGTATTTATTCTCACAGATACATTAGGCCTTTGGCATAATATATCGCGCTGTTCTTTAGAAGGTTAGTGAAAAGGAAGAAAATTGCCCACATTTTCCCAGTAGTAGGAGTGTGTCAGGTAAGAGGGCAGGAGCTCAGCCAAGCCCCATGTTTACATTAATCTGATGCTGCGCTACCACCTTGTGGGCAAAAGGTAAATAGCGCTGAGCTGCTCGGAGCCCAGGGACAGGGTCCTGGGGAACAAACACGGCACTGGCTGGGCAGGTGACCGTGGGTGGTCTGCTTGACAAGGACAGCACAGTCTGAGTACTCCAGGCTGAGGCAGTTCGGGATCTGGGCAGCCAAGAGAAGCCGAGCAGATTGTGAAAATCTGCTGGAGCTCTGAAGTGTGATAGCAGGTGAAGGGTACCCTTCAAAGGGATGCGACAGCCTGGTATTCCTGCAGGATATAAAGAGAAGCAAGTAGGATGAAATCATGTTCCCATTATGCTAGAGTACCAATGCCTTTATATAAGTAACTCTTCTGATCTGCCTGCTCTTAACCACAATCCTCAGAGCTACTTACAAGTTCCTTGACTGGCTTCCACCCCCTAACTCCAGTGACAAGTCCCTTGGCAGTGTGCTGCCTTGGAGTACCAATACCTCCATGGTGTTCTCTCCACGTTCCAGGATTACTGCAGTTCTCTTGAATTTCAGTGCTGTGCTTCAGGGAAGAATAGAAATAACAAAGCCACCTAAAAGTCAAGTTATTGAATATGTTATTAATAAGAATATTACTGCTAGCCTCTTCACCCCATCAGGACTTAGTACCTCGTGGCACTTAGCAGATTCCAAGAGAAGAGGTATTCAAAACATCACCTTCTTTTTCCCTAAAACTGAAGGAATCCCCCTGCACATCTGAGACTCTGCACGATCAGATGTACTGTCTGATGTTCCTCTTCATACATAACTACAGAGGGATTTGAAATACAAGTGTTTCTCTGACATCCGTTACATGCCAAAGACTTCCCTGGAACTGTTCAAGGAATGACTTGACCTGGCACTTAGTGCTGTGATTTAATTGATATGGTGACAGCTGGTCAAAGGTTGGACCTTGGAGGTCTTTACCAACCTTAATGATTCTATGGCTCTGTGATTGGCTGAAGGTGACAGCATTTGAGGAACTGAGCCTCCTGTTTGCCAACAGGTCGGAGTTCCAGATTTACACCGATGCCAAATCCTGGGGTGGGATGTGATGCAAAATCTTACTGAGGATTTCCACATCCAGAGAACCTGTCTAATGAGCCCAGTTAATTTGATATTACAGAACAAACCTTTCTCAATTGCTCTCCATTTAGAGCAGTCCTCTTCACATCATAAATTAGGTATCTGCTGGAGTAAGCACATGAACATGGGTCTCTAACATGACTACAGGTTGTCTTAGTAGAAAGCAGTAGAATTCTTTCTACTTTCCTTCTGTCTCACCTCCCCCATCCTCTACATTTTCGTAAGACAGTTTGAGCATTTTGTCCAGGATTGCTTCTTCCAAGATCAAGAATGATCCACCCTGACAGACAGGAAGCCAAGGAAAGATGGCAGGAGGCCTGCATGGATGAAACAGGAGCTCCAGACAAACCTCAAACACAAAAAAAAGAAACATGCAAGAGGCAGAATTAGTTTCAGATCTCCCATAAGGAATATAGACACATTATATCACACAAGGATGAGGTTAGGAAAACGAAAGCCCAGCTGGAGTTGAATCTGGTGAGGGATGTAAAGGAAAACAGGAAGGGCTTCTAGGAATGTATTTACAGGAAAAGAAAAAGAAAGGGGTGGGGGGCTGGAATGTAGGCTTGCTGCTGAATGAGACCATGGAAAAGACTGATGAACTCACTGAATTCTTGGCTGGAGATCTGGGACAACCAAAATCTTGGTGAAACTCTGCACCTGATGATGATTAGCCCCAGGCACCAGTGCAGACCAGGGAGATCGACCAGCTGCAAAGTGGCTTGGCAGAAAGGGCCTGATGGCCTGAGAGTGCTGGTGAGCAACCAATCGACCATAAGCCAGGAATCTGCCCTTGAAGCAAAGACAGCCAACAGCATCCTGGATGGCATTAAGAAGACCACTGCAGGCAGATGGAGCTCGGTGACCCTTCCTTCGTGCTCACCACTGCTGAAACAATGTCTGGAGTGCTGCAGCCGCAAGGATAAGGACACAGATATACAGGGGAAAGTCTAATGAAGGAACATGAAGATTATCCATGGATTGGAGCATGTGACATACAGGAAGACACTGAGAAAGTTGGAAAGGTTTTCAGACTGGGAAAGAGAAGGCTCAGTGGGATCTGAATAATCTGTGTAAATACCTGGTGGAGACAGTAAAGAAGGAAGAGAATTTTCTCAGCAGTATCCTGTGAAAAGAGTCAAGACAATGGGCATAAAATCAAATACATGAAATTCCGTTCAAATTTTAAAAGCATTTTTTTTTAATTATTGTGAATGGTCAAATGCTAAAACAGGCTTCCCTGAGAGTTTGTGTAGTCTCTATCCTGGGAGATATCCAAAGCCTGGACTAGACACGATACAGAGCAACATGCTCTAGCTGAACTCTCTGTGTAGGGTGCTGGAGAAGACAATCTCCAGTGATCCCTTCCAAACTCTGTGATTCTGTACAGTAACACATCTATTATTCCAGGCACAGTTCTGATAGGACCAATGCTTCTATGTACAACTTCTTTTTCCCTCTTTGGCAGAGAGATGAAAAACATTTCTGTCTTTTGATTTCTGCTTTCAGGATAACATTCAGCCCACAGTTATAGTGGGACATGAGTCCTACATGCTCCCTTCAGCAGTTTTCCCTGTCCTGCTTCTCCTGTTGCCCAAGGAAACTTAGTGAAGCATTACAGCTCACCTCTACCCCCAGCTTCTGTCTTACAAGGACATGGAAAAGACCAAAGTATGTATTATCTTTTCGTGTGGTGTAAGCACAGGATGTGCCCGAGGCATGAAGAACAGTACGTGCTCTGCAGGCGCTCTTCCACTCCAGGTCTGTGTGAGAGTGGTCCTTTAATTCAGGAGGAGATCACTCACCCCTTACTCTGCCTCAAGCACAGCAGAATTGCTGCTCAGAACTACCATGCATCCAGGACTCTCTCCCATTTTTTCACACCTGCTGTCCTTTTGCTGCTCTCTTCCGCTGACCAATAGTGTGAAATAGCAGAGCTGCTGTGGAGTAACAGGTTGTGTATTACAGCTCTTAATCTTGAAGATGTGCTAATTTCATCTGCCAAGATCTTGTTAGTGAAAGATTTTCATGTCGTGCTCGAAATAACTCCTTTGCTGAGGGTGGAAGTCTGTTAATGTGACAAATGCTGAACCTGTTTCTCTGGAGAGAAATTGCTAGCAGAAGACTGTGATGGTGTTGTAGGAGGAATTCAGAGTAAAACAGCTCTTGATGGGTTTTTTTGGTGCCCTCAGCCACAGGAGTACATTCTTCCTCACTTATATGTGTGGGGCTCCATATGTAAAAAAAAATTTCTTCTTGCTCCATGTTTCCTAAATGATACAATTTATCTTGCTCTGTGTTGCACACAAATATAAACAGGATTTCACAATCTCAAAGCTGTTGTATTAGAAAGCAAAAGACCTGAACTTCCTTTCCTGAATTCTCAGGCAACATAGTACACCATAAAGCATAGCCTAAGACAGCTCTTCTGAAATTCTGTTGTAATGCCACTTTTTATCAGCTTAAGATGCAGAACTAAGCTATCTGTGGGAATCATACAGGGCCTCACAGTCCTCTGTAGGAATTTTAGTTTCTTCAACTGTTAGTCAACACTCAAAGTCTTTGGTAAACTTCTTGAACGTGAGGAAGAATTTGCAGCAGTTAATCAGGAAAATCTTCGTACAGCCCATCTTTTCCATTTAAGTAGTAAAGAGTGATGTGTTCTCTAGGTTTCTGTATAATGACATCATTGCTTCTTTGCTTCACGTTTTCAGTCCGGTTCTTGGACAAATAGAGATGTTAAGGCAATTGGAAGTCAATTTTCTCCATGCAAGCTTTTTTTAAAAATCTATCTTTAGCTCCATTTCACTGAGTAAATGGAGATTCAGCAATACAGAAATGAATGATGTATCACAAAGTACAGAGAAATCGTGCTTGAATGGCTTGCCCACATCACAGACAGGCAATATCATCAGAAAGCCAGTACCTCATTAGTGATGGGGTGGAATTATTCCCAAACTGTGCATACACATGATAGCAATATTGGATGATACATTTGTAACAGAAAACTCACTCTGGTAACCTTTAATTTGTTTCCTGACCAAGGATAAGGATTATAATTGGAGGAAAGCTACTAAGTTAGCACGTTTCATTTACAACACTCCTTCCTCCTCAGCCTCCCTGCAGCTCACACAGTATTTCAAGGAGGGGCTAAACCTCAGATTCAGTTGCAAAGTCTGCCTTTGTAGGACACTAGACACAGCAATCGAGTTAAATCATTTTGTTTACTCACATTTAAACCAAGAAATATGAACTAATTCAAGACTCAGAACCAAATTGAAATGTCTGAAGTACAAGAATTAACACTACAAAATTCATATCATCATCCAACAAACATTTCATTTCTAACCCATCAGTTTCGGGATTCATTCAGGAAATACTTAAAAACAGTCCTTTTTTCCTTTTTTTCCTTTTTTCCCTGGTTTTTTTCCCTTTTTTTTTGTTGTTTTTTTTACAGGTTCTATTGAGACTGTTCCTAACAGACTTGTACAAAACACAATGTTGATCATCTGTGTCATCTTGTGAGATGTTACTGAAAGACAGTATTTGTTAATTAACAGTTTAATAGATATTTTCCTTCTATGAATTCGTTTTAATTGTCTATTTATATCAGAGTATCTAAAGTGTGCCAGTCTACCACTTCAAGAAATATTTCATAATAATGACCGTTGGGGTTTTTTTTCTCTGTCAGTAAATATAAGAGGAAAGTACTAAATGATGCACAGTGATATGACTGTAAATGGATCCTTTATTTTTGCCTCCACATTGCAGCTATTAGCCTACTCAACAGAAATTTAGCTGTTGCTTCTGAGTCTGCAAGTGAGATCAGTCAAAATGGCTTCACTAAAGCCAGCAGTACATCCTGTTTTATTGCATACTGTGCCTGAACTCCACAACTTCAGCAACAGCTGAAATAGACCACATCACTGTAAATGGCACCCAAACTTGTTATAAGGCAGGATTCTTCTAGTTACTGTACCTGACAAGTGTTAGGTGCTATGTTTTATACTGAGATGTTTACGTTTAAATTTATCACGGTTAATGTTGTGAAAGACGTACCTCGAAGATTAGCACCACTGGTTGTGAATGGCAGTAGAGATTTGTTTTGGATACATCAGAGGGTAGCTGTCACCTTCTTTACCCAAGAGTAACCATTTTGCCAGGTCTTAATTGCCTTCATCAAGGGCCAGGTTTAAGAGTGCCCATGTGTTTGTCAAGTTCCACCCAAAACCCTGGGAAAATAATCTTGAACTTTCTTGTGTTCAAAGAGCTAGTTTTCCCCATTTGCAAGCACAAATCAAAGGGATCGATAAATAACATTTTTAACTAATGGAAATAAGAAAGCTCTTGACAAAATAGTTAAACAGGGTAAAAGCACCTAGCATATAGCTATAGAAACAATAATTTTACAGTCTTCTGCTGAGAGGGCAGTGCTTGGCCAGCTGCTCATTTTCCTTCCTAAGGCAGCCTTCACTTAAAATTTAGGACTGCTCTGTCTTGCAAGGCAGTAAGGCCTGGTCACCTTGAGCTTTCACAGAATTGTAGAATCATAGAATTGTCAATGTTGGAAGAGACCTTCAAGATCATCCAGTCCCACCATCCACCCAGAACTACCATTGTAACTCCTGAATGATTAAACCGTATCCCCTAGCGCCAGATCCAGATACCTCTTGAACACCTCCAGGAATGGTGACTCCGTCAGCTTCCTGGGCAACCTATTCCAATGCCTGACCACACTAGCAGGGAACAAATTTTTCAGATATCTAACCTGAATCTGCCCTGTCTCAGCTGAAGGCCACTTCCTCTTGTCCTCTCACTGCAGGCACAGCAGAAGAGGCCGACCCCCACCACCCTCCTTTTAGGGAGTTGTAGAGAGCAAGGAGGTCCCCCCAAGCCTCTTCTTCTTGAGACTAAACAAACTCATCTCCCTCAGCTGTTCCTCGTAAGATGTTTTCTAAACCCTTCACGAGACTTTCTGCCCTTCTCTGGCATGTTCTTTTCCACACACCGCAACTCTTTTCTAAAGACCGTTTTTTCTGCTCTCTAACTTTTGTATCCCGTGTCGAGAGTAAATGCCTTAGATAAGGCTAACACTCCTCAGGCATGGTTAAAAAGTCTGAAGTGACCTTAACTCCTCCACACTCTCACAAAATTTCCTCCTTTATGCTAAAAAGCTCCCGTTCAGACAGAAATGTTTCTCTAATATAATGAAACAGCATATGCGAAGCAAGCATGTTTCAGGCGTACCTACTGGTCCTTTCTGTTCCTCATCCTTTTGCTCTGCCAGTTATCAGACTTCCTGCTCCTTTTCTAGTCTGTCTTTCTTTCCCCTGGGGAATATGTGTGGTGGGAGAGAGTGCCAGAGATTTGCTTTCACTTTGGGCCTCAGCCACCAGCTTTACCCAAACCTAATGTATATTTAATATGATACAGCCAATAACCCTTTCTGCCAACCTCTGATCATGTGCCAGCTGAAGAATGCTGCGAAGTAATGTCTTCTGACTAAATCTCAAAGCCCACGTATAAACTCCTGATTAGTGGTGGGTGAGATTACTGGGGATGTGTGTATATACCCCTCTGCTTCGATGCCAACTGGAATTTCTCCATACTGTAGGATATCTACGGAAGCAGGCTCCAGAGAACCTTCTGTTTTTGCAGTAGGTGTGTAAGGCAAAGCTGCTGCAGGGTTTTTCCTGGTAGCTTCATTTCCCGACTCAAGAAGTCGTGTAACACTTCTGTGCACGGTTAATTGGTGGTCGTGATTTGCTGGGGGAATTATGGCATTTCAGTGATGGGTGTAAGGAGATCTTTATGTGTGGATTGTACACACTGGAAGAATTTAATGTTGTAGGTTTCTTTGGGAATACACTATCTTTTCCATGGAAGCTTGATTTGTTTTCTCCTTTCTTCATGGATCAGCAGAGACAAAGATTGAGGGTAACAAAGTTTCCTTGCTTGGAAGGTCTTTTTCTTTTTTCTTTTTTTGTTTTTTTTTCTTTCTCTACTCACCCCTCCTTCCCCTCACCCCCCACCCCAGCATTTCTTGAAGTGGTTAAGAAAGGTCTATATTCACCAGGTAGTACAACGATCAAAATGTTAAGGGAACCAGAGGGAAGTGATAGAGAAGGTCTTTCTGAGGATGACAGCTCTGCCTTGTAATACAATACTATTTCTCATGGGAGTGGGTGGGAGGCCAGCCTAAATTTCCTCTTCCTGTCCTGCCAAATTCCCCAAATTGCATAACTGTGTATTCTCCTTACACAGTGGTACCCTTGGCATCCCTAGCAAATCTGCAGGGAAGCAGTGAAGCAGCTGGAGGCTTGAAGGTGGACCAAAATTGGTAGAGGACAGACTTGGTTAGCCAAAAAACAAAACAAACCCAAACCCACAAACTGAATTTACTAACTCTCCCATGTATAACAGAACAGCACAATACAGATTTAATAACATACACTATTTTGTTCTAAATGCACTCCATCTAGGAAAAATAAGTTTATCGGGATAAGCAAAGGGCCCATGGGGAGTTCATCAGTTCAGTTTCAAGTCACAAGATGTGTTTTACTTGGCTTTGGAACCTTCTTGTGCAAGATTAATATGAAACTGCTGAAATGCAAACTGACAAAAAGACATATTTTTACTGGTTGGTGCTTTTTCCTCTGTGCCATTATTTTAATCGGGAGGCCCCATCACTGCCTTTCCCATCACTGCTGCCTTAGACTGACAGGAGGATGAGGTATTTGTTGGCTTCTGTGAGGAAATGAAAGAATGACTATTGGAAGAGCAGAATGACCAGTGTAACTCATAAGGATGTAACCCTGAAGGCTTTTGTTTTGTCACTACACTGAATCAAAAGAAAAGAATTTGGACCTTTTCGGAGGGGAGCGTCAAACATGGCTAGCCTGGGGCAGGCTCTGCCTGAGCAAGGAGGGAAAGATTTACCTCCTTTGGAAAAATATTTACACACCTTAAAAGTTCAAGTAGCCAAATCCATTAGTTTTGTAGCTTCACCAAGTTTCACTGCAGCCTACCCTAGCCATGTATGCCAGCTGACTATCACTAAGACAAGGAAAAAGCAAGTACACCCACCGTGGTTTTGATAGTCTTGCTCTTATTGCCTATGTGCAGCACCTTAAACAGGCTCAGAGCTGTTGCTGGGATTGCTTGAGAGGCTGGGTACTACTCAGCATGTGTAAGGGTGGGAGAATCTAGCTCCAAAATGGTTTCTTTTTCTCTCCTTGCTACAGGAACTGGAAAAGACAAGGGTGTGTGGGCGGGCCTGGAGTCCCTCCAGAGAAAGTGTGAGGCCTTGGGCAAAACAAATCCATCAGGTCTCTGATTTCTTCCAAATATAGGTCTGTTCTGAGTAATAGCCAAACTCAAGTCTAAATTCCACATTCAACCGTTTCAGAGGGAATACTTGAAAAAGACCCTATGGCCCAGAGAGTCCGTCTATAGAAAATATTTTGATAGCTCTTCCGCTCTGGCGTTATCTTCCACTTAAAAAGAAAGAAAACGAAAACACAGAACTGGAGCACATGATTCAATTTGCACTGTAAAAGAACTGATTGATGAAAATAATACTTCTGAAAACAATCTGTTGTGAGCTATCAAATATTTTTGCCTATGCACCAATTGGCAGGAAGCAGACAGATAAATTATTACAATATGTAAGGAAACAAATTGCTCTGAGGAGGAATGGTATTTGTGTGTGTGTGTTTATGAGCAGGATAAGTAGAATTAAACCCATAAAAGCATGCTGAGAGATCATCTTCCATCACAGCAGAAATATACTGGAAGCAAAGGAACTCTCTTCAGCTCTAACTCTGGCTGAATTTCTAGCAAAATAGGGTTTATGATATGCAAGTGTTCTCCTGGAGTAGAATTTTCAAAAAAATTAAAATAAAAAAGGAGCTTGGGATGTTCCTGCTGTTGAGAGAAAGGGGGTCTCATAGCCATTTTTGCCAAGATACTTCCAAATTCTTCAGGCATCACCACATTTTAATAAAATGGAGAAGTTGCAGCAGCTCCCCAGATCCTGAATATTACTGCCCATGGGAAAATTTTCTGAGGTGCTGTAGACATGAAGGTTTAAGAGACAGCATTCTATTGACTTTCAATAAGACAGTTTCTATAGAGCCTGACAAGTGGAAAAATTACAGTGAGATAAGGTCTGTATGAAATAAGAGCCTGTGGATTTCTCTGTGGTGACTGTCTGTGTACATGTTCCTATCCCACAGTGAGCAGTTCAGGCAGAGGTGGTGAGTCCTTTTCCCATAACTCCTTTTCCATCAAGAGCCAAACCACCTCATGCTTTCCTCAGAGCTCAGACCCTGTACTCTGGCAGCTGGTGGGTAGGAGACGACGAAGCAGCCACATGCTAAATACACTTTTGAATAAGTAAGTAGAGCTTCCAAGCGGCACAGGATAAATCTACCTCTACATTTGTGGATAACTATCACCCAGCTTCAGCCAGGAGAACCACGTTTTCCCTGCTTATGCCATGCCTGTAACCTGCATCGACGCCATCTGCTCGCACTGCTGCTAAGAGCAGAGGGACATCTTCTGGTCTTGAGCACCATCTTCTTTTCCTGACCTACCCTCTATTTGTGCACAGTAGAGGAACGAAGGGGACATGAACAGCATGGAAGTCTGGAATAGGCAATTATAAGACTGATTCTGGGAAGCGTGACCTGTGGAGTGTAAATAAATTTCAGGCACGTCTCAGAGAGGGGTTGGAGAGGGAGACAAGATGAGTTGGAGAACATATCATATATTTTTTCCATAGCAAGTCTATACAGCTGCTATGCAGTCTATACAGTGCTTGATCTTATGTTTTTCATTAGGTATTCCACAGATTTGTATGGATGATGAAAAAGCTCCTGCAGAGAATTTCTTCAGCTCTCTGCAGCATTTTTGTGAGAGTTCTGTCTTTCCCATGCAAGTAACTCAAAACAATGTTACAGTTTTGTAAACTTCTTGCAGCTGCAGGTTGTTTTGCAGAATTGTTATGGTTCTAATTAGAAAAACATTCAGAGATGGGTGTCTTAGAACTTGACCGATCCCCTTCAGGGGTGGATGGCACAAAAACCAATTACCTTACACCATTTAATACACCTTGCGAACTAACATATAAAAACCTTCTGAGAGATTATTAAAGCGCTTCCATTTATCCCTGAGCCTGGATTTCGTGTCGTTTCTCTACTCGTCCGTGGGGAAAACAGCGACAGATTTGGCCTTTTGATTATTTCTACAATCATCATGATACCAATAAGAAACAAAGGTTTCTAAAGGTATGCAGGAGAATCTGAATTCCACGAAAAAAGTAATGCAAGCCTATTTGCTAAAGGCCTCTTTCAAAATCTTTCCTTACACAAGAATTTCTTTCCCAGAATTTAAATTTCCCTTTCAAATTAAGCATCCTTGTATGTGACAGAGCCAGAGCATCTTGGGCCTTTTATTTTCTGCCTTCTTTTTAATCAAGATACAACTATTCTGTGATCTTAAATGTGACAAGAAATTATTTTGTCATATTTGCAGGCTACTGAATGAGATGAGTACTTAAATAGTGAGCAGAAGTGCTGCTCTTACAAACTCTTCCATTTGCATATTTTAAGGGGACCATTCATGGTTTGTGAGCAATAGCTGATGCTAATTGCTAGCAGCAAGGAGCTAGCTGCAAGGACTGCTGACTGTAGGCAACTAGCCAGACTAAGAGGTTGTGATCATGTCATTAAGGCAGCAAGTAAAACACTGTGTGGATGAAAAGTTACTCTGCTATTTTGTGACAGATAACTTGAAAAGGTGGCAGGGGAAGGAAAAAAAACAGTAAGAGTCCCATAACACTACAAACAGATGTAGCTCATATCACCTACCAAAAATTGGAGTAAGCTGGTCTTGTTTGTTGTTGAAACATTCTAAGCAGGAGCTCGTTATTTTGTCTAAGTCAGCAGCCTAAATTACAGTGAAAAGATTATCTGAACTGAGCTGGTTTGTGCATTTAAGATTTCTGCCTACGAGTACCTCTTCATCACTAAGCCTTCAAGTGCTAGCACTGCCTACAAGTATCTCAGTGACAGGTGAGATGTATCGCTGTGGTTTTAAGAGAGGTTTTCAAGGGCCGAGCAGAGGTTCTTCAGTTCCTCTTTTATCTGGTAGAGTGCCCTCTTGACTTTCTGTGGTGTGCTCAAAACCTCTACGCGGCTGGTGAAGGGGTCATAGTGCAGAGCAAAAGGCTTCTTGATCTTCATTGCGTAGTTCCTGTGGGGAGACAGGACAGAGCTTGTGGTTCAAAAGGCATTTCCTTGAGTGCAAAACCTGCAGGACCTAATTTCTCAGTTTGTAGTCATGGCCTTACTGGAGAGCCGAGGCTGCTGTGACACCTCCTCACTGCCTCTCCTGAGCTTTGCCTGGTGCAGTACATCCTGCCCACGGCTGAAGGACTTGCAGCCCCAAAGATCTGCAGTGCCTTGTCTCAGCTGGGCTGGCTTAGACCCGTCTGTGCTCTCACAGCTCTGCGTTCACACAATTCAGAGTTATTACAACCACAAGCTGAGGAATGCAGGAGCACAGCATGTCTGCCGCCTTCACTTCCAAGAAATAACCTGGAGCAGCTCTTTCTGTGTAATATTCTAAAAACCTGTTGATACTAGGCAACCTGGGCTATTTTTCTGTCTATATTAAAAGAAAAAAACATGATTGCTTGCCATTTTTTGACAATATTTCCATTAAGTACATGCTGGTAGGAACCCCCTGCGCTGATGTTGCCTTATGTTTTCCGTGCTGACAGATTCTTGTGCCTTCAGTCATTTTGAGCAGCCTTGGCTGTGCAACTGCCTTGAAAAATGTATGAAAAAGCTTCATGCCTGAGAGTGGTGTATTCCTTGTCCTCGTATGTTCTTTGCAGGTTTGCCTGAGTCAAATGCTCTGCAAGTCCTCTCTCTTCTGCCAGTGAGTACTCACCCACCTTTTTACACATATTTAAAATTTAATGTGAACATTCAGATTTAAGATGAGGAGCCTAATTAGCCATGGCTATAGCCCCAGCAGAGAGTGCTTCTGGGGAAGAGGTGGGGAGAGTAGGGAAGAAGTCTGGCTCAGGTTCTCTTCCTCTAATAAATTCCTCATTTCCAGCTCCTACATGCTCCCCAGTAGCTCCACAACCAACATCCTGCCTCCAGCCAGAATTGGTCATGTTGTTCTAACTGTTGGAGACAAAGGTCAGAATTTAAACCCTGCTTACTTAAAAAAAAAAAAAAAAAAGAAAAAGTGAAAAACATCCATCCTTGCTGCACAACACCACAGTTAAGGAAATGTGTTTAGAAACACCTCAAGCTAATTTGAAATAATGTTATTTAGGTTGCAGACAGCTACTTTGTTGAAATTAGATTGACTGTGAATGCTGATTCTGCATTCTTGTCCAGATATAATCAGAGGAGAAAGGCAATCTTGTTTTTAAGCCCCCTGCTGATCCATGTTAATTCCAGAGACTGCTATAAAATTTCCATGTGACCTTGGGTAAATCAGTTCTTCACGACCTCCTGTTTGTATGGACTAGCACATAGGGTGGGATTGCACTCACAAGAGTGAGTAACAGAATTTACTTCAGAAGCTGCTAAAATGAAGAATTGTTAAGATGAAGCATGGAGCAGAGCATAGCAAAATATAATTCTGAATTCCTATGAACCTTTTCTGAGATAAACAAGCTCATGCTCAACTTTGTTGTACAAAAGCCACTGTGCAGATGCAATGAGATAGCCTGGCACGGTTGTTGCAAAAGTAGTAGATGTATTTGAGATTAAGAATCAACCCAGTGTGCCCCCTCTCAATGAAAACACCCACAAACACTTTACTTACTGAAGCTTGACCTTGGCATCTTCCAAATTTTCTGCTATGAAATAGACAGGCTGGAAGGCTTGATCCTGATAGGGGTGAACTGCAGTCACTTCTGGATCAAAAGGCTTGTACTCTGGCTTGTTTGACAAGGCATACTTTGTAGCAGGAACAGCACAGGTTAGAGCAGGTGAATGAACAGAGAACGAATTAGTCCCTGCTGGGCTGTGAAATTCTCTCTGGGGAATAGTGAGGGGTAATATAAAGTCGTGTTCTTTCATACGTTAAAGCTGATGTTCATAATTAGCAGTTAATAAACCAAACAATAAATATTTTTAAGAGAAAAAAAGAAAAAAAAAAGAAATATATATTTTCTGTATTAGCATGATGTACAATTGGATAGTATAGCCATGTTCTCAGTCAGGGAGGGGTAAGTCTATGGCACCCCCCAAAATATAAATATCTAGAAGAAAAAAATAATATCATGCTGCTACTTTTCGAATAGTATCATAGAAGATCCACAGTCCTGTCTAGCATTATTTTAAAGTCCCCTAGCCCATGTCACAAATTTCATAGTTCCTGGAGCACTGAAGAACAGATGGCAGAATGCGTCTGATATTTAATGCACAGCTCCCAGGCCAGTATAGCAGCCTAAAATCTTCCCTGAAATCCCAGACAGAAATAAACACTATACTGCATGTGCACATTTGTATTTTTGGACCCACAGAGGTTCTTCTATATGTTCTTCTCAAGCTCTTTTACATGGTCTCCCCAGGCAAACAGGAGGCTTATGGAAGCCGCTTCTGTCCACGCTGCAGTCCATAGGTACGTCTGTACTATTGGTTTACATTTACTGAGAATGCCTTTTAAACCAGCCACCAGTTTGGCACCTGCACAAAGTCCTGGGAAGTCAGCTCTGCTCAGGCTTAAAGTGAGTTCCCAAACACTTTGCCTGCCCCTGAAACCCGAGTGAGGTACTTTAAACCTAGCTCAGCCCCAGTGACATTTGAGCTGCATCACAGATGTGCCTAAAAGCTGATTGGGCCTCCAGCTGGCCAGGCTGGTGAAGTGCCCTGGGTACAAACCAAAAGGAAAAAGGCAGCTCCTCCCATTAATGCTGAGACCTTTTTTCCCACCTTCAGACTGGACAGTGGGCCCCACCCACCTGGGGACAGTCTTTTAGTACCCACCCTTCTCTGAGATCTGCCTCTTTGCCTTTTTCTCTTCTTCCCCAGTCTTCAGACGGCTCCCTTCACCATTTTATAATCCAAATGTCAACTCCCAGGGTACTACTTGTAAATAACTGGTAAGATGCTGCACAAGACTTTCAGTTCAATCTGCTAGCTGGAAAAATTCAGACAGTCTTAAGCATATATTTAGACATTTCACTGAACTGGTGCAGAAATAAATACCAGGCTTAAAAAAAAAAAAACCAAACTAAAAAAACACAAAGCCCAAAAAAACCCCAAGAATATATAAAAGACGGTGTTTTTCTTGCTCTTCATTTGTAGTGTGTAATTGAAGAATAAACCTTGGATAGCACTCATACAATCTAAGATGGTTGGTGTACACACACATGAGGCTGCTCTTAGAATCTTAGAAGCTCTGGGGAGCTAATGGGAAAAGGTTTCAGTAACTCAAAACCTGACAGGGGTCCCACTATACCGTCAGTGTTGAAGCAGAACTGAAATCCCATTGATTTCAGTGGAAGTTCAGCTCGAAACCGGATGGCCTTAAAGGCCTCTACAAGTTAAGTACTGGTTGTGCTGCAAGAAAAGCATATGTAGCACTGAGTGTTGCCAGAAGTGTGGTATGAGCCCTAAGATTTTACAGTATGTAGGACAGAGTCCAGCTGAGTGTTAACAGAAGAAGCATTTTGGATAATGTAGAACAGCTGACAGAATATAGTGAAATAAATAGTGCAATGCTGAGAACTGTTGGGGAGGAATTCTTACAGTTCAGAGGAGGCAAGTTTGGCCAGCAGTCAGACCCGTTACAACTGCTCAGTTTAGATTCAGGGATGGTTATCCTTCTGATACCTAGCTGCTGTTACTAAATGCTTCGTTAGATAACAGGGATTCAAGTGCAAGACTCATGCAGAGAGTGTCTAGCTCTACCTCTCATCCTTTGCCTTTCCCCCAAATTATGCCCTGAGTTTGTGCAGGATGAACTCATCCAAAGAAAATATCTACCTGAAGCTGAGTTCAAACTGGTGAGAGTGGGTGCTGTGGAGGAAAGGGAAATGTTTTGAAGATTTCATAGTCAGGATGTGGTTCCCTTGGTTACAGTCACACACCCACAGAGAGTCAGTCCAGGCTGCAGTTCAGGGATGTTCCCAGGCTTCTTGCTGATGCTAAGCTCTCATATAACAAGAGCTGGATGACTGCTGCTTGCCCTCTCCCACTGGTTAGTTATCTTCTTGTAGCCAACCATCTAACCTTAGTAACTCATGCCCTTATTCCCTCCTTGGTGACTGAATCATTCTGCTATTCCTGGCCTAGAAGCCTTCAGGGACAAGGAAACCCCTCCCTTGCCCAGACTGCTGCAGTGTGTCTCCTTCAACGCACAAACTGCAGTGAGAATCCTACAGTACTTGCTATATTCTCTGCCAACAAAGTGCCAAAACTTCACTGCCTCTGCCAAATAAGTTGATCAGCTAAATGATAGGGAATCAAGTCTGGGGCCTCCATGCAGAAGTCTGTGTCTGAGCCCACTGAGAAGACTGGCAGATAATTATTAGGTTGGATTATGGCTTTCTGACAAGCAGCAAAAAAACTTACCTAGAGCAATAAACTGAAGTCTATCATGAGCCTCACTATCTTCCAATCTTCATCTTCTCTAACAGATCTGTCTAGACACTGCTTTACTTCTAAAAAAATCCCACCCATGAAATAGGCACTGCACTACACATATTTTCTCTCTTCAGCTGTAAAAGAAGCAGTTGGTACACGTTTGTAATTTGCTAGCAGGTGCTTAGGCATTGGACCTCACCGCTTTACTCACACTGCCAGTGTCTGTACTGGAGTTAGAATCAGATGCTCAGGCAGACTAGAATGAATAAATGGAAATATTTCTATATTTCGGTTTTGTTCTAAATAAAAATCTATGAGACGAAATCAGTCAACTAAAGAAGGAAATTACAGCACTTAAGTTCATGGACATAATTAACTTCTGTACAACAAGTTTCAGGAGCTCAAGGTGAAGTGCACAGAACCACTAAGCCATTGTCCCGGAAGGTGCACAGTGAGGAACTTGCAGAGCTCACAAAGGGATTGTGCAGGGTGCATTAGAGACATTGCTGGTTAACTGCTTGCCCATCTTCAGATTTAGGTGTTATATACAAGAGGGACATGCTGCAAGGGGGTTAATCCTTATTCATTACCTGTTAAATGCAAATGCTATCATCCCTGCATGTATTTTCAGTGATACGATGGATGAAGACATAGGTAGACCCACCTCTATCAAAAGTTTATCCAGTAGCTTTACCCAACAACTACCAGTGATAAAAGTAACAACAAGAAACTGCCATTTATCAGCTCAAGGGCAGTTAGGACTTCCATTGTCAGCCTCAGAGGTAGGGAGTTCGAGATGCAGTTGTGCTTTTGTGTTCTACATTGCACAGTTTTGTGCACAAGCAGCCCTCGCCTACAGTTTTTACCAAAAGCGGAAGAGCTTGTTGGTGTCTGGGGAAGAAAAGGGTGGAAATAGAGGAAAGAGAGCACAAGGCTGGTGCACTCGACTCCAGACACCAAAAGGGAGCATTTCTGATGAGATCTTTACCTTCTTTTGAATCAAACAGAAAAAGGAGGTAACCACCTGCAGATAGATTTTGTCATGCATATTGCTATGAAAGCTACATAAATATCAGCAATATCATTACCTCTGCCCTTTAGTACCCTGTTTAACACGTAAATGAATTTGATTTAAAACCATAAAGTATTAAGCCAGGCAGAGTAGAATAAACATTGCCTTGAATTGTGCTTTGACTGGACATTTCTGGTTTTACCGGGTAAATAAAAGCAAGTTTATGTTTCCCGTTTGTTGTCAGTGAATATAGCAAGTACTGAAGGATTCCCAGATAAACAGTAGCTTCAGCAGTACATAGTGTGAGCACACTTCTGCTGAAGTTGATGAGCAGTCAGGCCAAGCTCAGGCTGCTATGCAGAAAGGAAGTCACGTCTGTTCCTCTAGAGGGCTAATGAATATGCAGACCTTTCATCTTATCAAGAGAGAAAGCTCTCCACAGATTTTCCTCACAAAAATCTCCAAATTGCAAGTGTTGTGAGGAAAAACAATGCCTAACTCAGCAAGTGGTAAAAATGAAGGTTGATGTCTGGGAAGGTTCCCCCTTCCCTGTGTTAATTTCAGCTGCCCTTCTGTGGGGGCTCCTACTTGAAATGTCTTGAGATACATCAAAATGTTGTTTTTTCCTCCTGTCAATTGACTGTGAAGTGGGTTGAGTTGTACACCATTGGGAGAGTTTTGTAAAATGTTTATTGTCATAACAACCCAAATATCTCCAGTTCTGGGAGTCCAAGCTATGCTAATTCAGACACAATCCCATGTGAATATATCATGTATCTGGCTGTTAGGTTGCTGAGTTTATGTGTTAAGCTTAAAATATGTCTCCCATGAAAAAAGAGAAAAAGGTTTCTGGTTTAGAAAAATGTTTGAAAAGAGTGGTTTTTATTTTCCTTTGACTCTTACCGATTAAAAAAAATCATCCAATATCTGCACAGCTTGAAGCCTTCGAGCCCTACTGATAACAGTTTAGGGCTTTTGCAATTAAAAAGTGATCACCTGCTTCAGTGCTCTTCAAAACTAAGGAGAAATTAATATCTCTCCAATCAGCTGTTTGGTCAAAGGAGGGGAAACCCATAAGCTTTCTGAAAAAATATATACAAGTCCTCTTTCTACAGTTAATCTAACTGAGCAAGGCAGTATGAAACCTGTGCACACAGACTTTGATCTACGTAAAACTAGAGCTGAAATTAGTTTTGAAATATATTTAGGAATGAAAAATACTAAAGATTTTCTTCTTGTCAGTGTTCATGCTATCTCCAGTTTCTTTGCACTTCATTTGGTCCAGTCAGTCAGTGCCTTTCCAGTTCCTATGTGTGTGAATGTCAGTGGCATGGAAGAAAAAGCCAAGCTCATAATAGGCATAATATTGCCCTCTAGTGAGTAATTCAGAAAGGAACGTGAGTTTTGTGTCAAAGTCAGCTGCATTACTACTGGCAGGAGCAGGAAGAAACAAATCTAGTATTTTATAGGATGGTTGCTTTCATTGCATTTTGTCTCTTTAGATGGAAGACAGGTAGAATACCACGGTATTTTTCCCCTACTCAGTAACTTCTGGGAAGGGAGAATTAATTTATTTGTAAAAGAATAACCTGAATTTCAAATCATATTGATTTTTTGTAGAAAAACATAGTTTGCTTTTACCAGAGTTCAGGAAACTGGATTATAGAAACCTTTCAATACTATGCATTTGGCACATACCATCAGCTCCCCATAAGATGAAAGCAGTCCTGCCCCGTAAGCTTTGATGGATCCATTTTGCTTGCAGAGGCCAAACTCCACAGTGAACCAATAAAGCTGGGAATAAGAACAACTTGTGAAAAACAGTCTGAAAAGGCAGGGATTTTTAAGCTTCTCATCTTTCTTTTAATTTTCTTTTATCCTCATTCCTTAATATCTTTGTATCTTCAAATTTTATAGTTGTATATTTTAAGAAAATTATTTTTTCCCCTCAACATATAACACACGCTAAACGTAACCTGTATTTTTTCAAAACTTGATGTCCCACTTAAAAAAAAAGAAAGTTAAAAGTTTTGAATGATAATACATGGGTAGATAGAGTCATATCCTTTTCTTTCTTTGGAAGATGTTACAAATTACCCTGCAACCTCTTAGCCCTGAGCCTCATAGTAGCCAGTGGAAGCTGACAGATTTCCGCCCGCAGTCCCCAGAAGGACAGGTAGATCCTGACAGAGGGTTCAAGACCTTTAGAAAGGTACTTGAAAGGAGAGTTTCCCTCCTTCTTTGTCCATGGGATCTCATTCAGAAGAACTGAAGAATGTCTTTTTCCATCTTGTGCCAATTATATCGTAGTCATGCTCCAGCAGAAAATAAAGATGCATTTCTCTGGGCTTTTCCCCTGATAAAGCATACTTAAGACCACATTTCCTTTACCTGCTGGACAGTAGTGGGATGAAAGCAACTCTTGGCTCTGCCAAACTTTTACTCCTTCCCTTACTAAAAAATCCAAGGAAACGGACATTGGAGAACCAGTTCTGGATGCAGCCTGATGCCCTGAGAAGCTGGATAGGCATTGTGCAAAGGGAAAACGTGGAAAATGAGGCATTTCCAGAATATGGCTTTGTGTCACAACTCTCCAAGGTTCCTTTAGAGACAGAGAGCACTTTGCTGCCTCTGACACAGCAATAGACCTTGGCTTCACAAGTATGGTGTTTTCAGGACCCTGCTTAAAGAACCGCAGACAATTTGTAAAACAACGGGAAGCTGTGTATTATTCTGTCTATTCTGCCTCTTTCATACATTCTCTTTCTTTCTCCCACCCTCTCTCATACACCTTTTCCTTTTGATGACCTGGTTTTAGCCTTCAAATTTATCACTGAAGAAACAACATGCCAGGATCTTTCTTTTTGCAGGATCCTGAGTTGCTTTCTCTACAGTTTAGCAAATAATTATGTGTTTATATTCTGTTAATGACCTTGATTCTTATTATTTCACGTGAAAAGTCTTTTGAGTAGGTCCTCATTGTGCAGGAGGCTTTTTTGACTGCAGAATGAGACACGGGAGGAGGAGGAATTCTTTTTAGTGTTTCTTAAGATATCCTGCATTTGGCTTTTGGTTAGTGAGGTTCTTTCAAGCTCTCACTGTTTTAACAGAGTACAAAAAATGTATTAGTGGCACTCTGGATGACAAGGAAATTGGCGATTTCCCATCTCTGGTGCATGGATCCACCTGCTTAGAGAAGTCACGGGGCTGAATGAAATAATGGCATTTCAAAATTTGTCTTAAAAATGTTATAGACCATAGCAACAAACAGTTTTGAGATTCTTTAAAGAAACTTCTTAGCTGGTTACTAACATTCTCTTAATAAAGAACAGGGAATGACAGGAACTTCCAGAGACAATCACAGAATTCGTGTTAGACTTTCATGTCAGGATAATGAATACACTTCAGGTTCCTCTCCATCTTCACTTTCTAGAAAAGGAACTCAAACAGTAAGCCTTGATTAGGTATATAAATTTTAAACACTAGAATATTGAGATGTTAATCCAGAATAGGTTTACTGTTCAGAATACTTGAATGGCACTTACAAAATTGTGCTCTCACAGACCCTGAATTGCAGGTAGCCCTTTTGAAAACGTGCCCTTATCCTACACGCCCAAACCCTGGATAATACTATGAAAGTTTGAGACATGAGACCCATTATTCCTCTAACCTTAACCCTATCTCTTGTCTAGTCCTATTTAGCTCAGGATCAGGAAGAGGGGCTTGCAGAAGAATGCTTTATAAACCATGGGCCTTAACCCAGTCTCACCAAGACCTGGGGAATGATGCAAAATGGCTCTCTGGGACTTAGTATTTTTTCACTCTAGCAAAGGCATGGATCTTAATTTCACTCTAGGCTCTCTAGACCCAGACAGTGGAAGAGGAAATGTGGACTGCCACTGTCATAGTCTCCTCACATCACTAGCCCAGGATCTGGATGATGTTACAAAGAATTCAGCACTGGTACCTTTTGCTCTCCAAACTTCAAAAATAATGGCAGTGTTACTTAGTCCTAACCCAAGGATGGATTTGTGCAGATGGATTTTAGGTGAGCCACAATCCCTCCTGAGTGGGACTGTGAATTGGGTAAGGAATTTCAGGAGTGACATTCTCCTCTCATTCACTACCTGTACTAAATGAGTCTCACAGAGCTGGATAAGGGTAAGGCTCCTCTCCTCCCCTGAAAAAATCATCAGGACTGGTAAATGGCTTCAATTATCAGAAAAAAAATCACCTGGCCTCCAGATGACTTTCATAATAAGTTTAGATGGCAGTAAGGGGCTGTAGAAATCGTTCTGGCAGTTGTAGACAGCCGAGTGACTCAGAACTGAATGGCAGTACCTGCTCTCAAATTGCTTTTAAGTGCTCACCTCTTTGGTGAGGTTAATGAACATGGGGTGAACCAAATTCTGATGGTTTTCTGCACCTTGTGTAGGAGAAAAATATAGGTATCACACTGAGTATCTTGTCTTTTAGATGAATCTGGAAAGTGATTTGGGACCATCATATGGCTGAAATTGTAAAAACTTGTAAGAAGAAATTTTATTTCCCATAAAATCAAGAAAACTAAGCATTTCCTCAGATGGAATCACATGATTCTGGATTCCCCCAGAGGGACTCCAGTCCCTGCTCCAGCACTTTACTAACCTATGGAGAAGAAGAGACAATCCTGCTGATGCTCCCATTTTTGTAGTTAATCTGAGACACAAAAAGAGCCTTCTCTCCACAGTAAGGGATATGCAGTGAATCATTTGGGGTTTGCCTCCAATATTAAACTGCCATCTGTACTTACTGTGGCCAGTTTCTCAATCTCCTCTTCAGATGATCCAAGAGAAGCCAGTCCAATATCCTAAAGCAAGTAAGCAAGCAGACAGTGTTACACTAGTGTGATTATTCAGCCCAAGGGAGAGAAAGAGGGGAAGGGGGAGGGCCACATCATTTCTAGCATGAATAGCACGAACTATTCATTGTTTTTGTCACCCAAAATGACCTTCCATGGCTTCCAGGATGCCTACCTCTCCCTGGCCCCCAGCTACATACCACTGGGAGCCGCATTAGATGAGTGTTTAATCCTCAGTGTTCTCTGTGTAAAATTAACCATCTCTTGTCTTAATGCTGGACTATCTACCCCAGGCAAAAATTTACAGGGGGGCATGAGAAGAGTTTTATCTTTGCCATTACCTTTCTGTCCCTCACTTTCTCTGACAGCCCTTATGAGTGGCTCAGATCTGTGCAGGGATGATTCTGTTTACTTTCATCTGTGCTCCCTGTTAAATGTTATTTTCACAATAGGAATCTGTAGATGTCTCTTTTTTGCTATCCCAGGAGCCATATCATGCAACAAACAAACAAAATTAGGGCATTTTCACCATTCATCCTCTCATATTGAATGGAACAGAAAAGAGTTTTCATGGGGTAAATTTCAACTAAGAAAATACTTTGAGGGGGGAAAAAAAGTGAAATGTGAAAATTCACTGAATGTGATCCCATGTAGTATAGTCTGAGTTATTGATAGGAAAAGAAGAAAACTGAAAGCTTTCAAATTGTTATAATCTCTTATTTCTAATGTGTCTTAAGTTCCAGTATTGAACTGAACTGAAGAGATTTCTTCCAGAGTAAACTAAAGACGACTAGGATACTTAAAGTACTACTCTCCTGATTCTGATAATAATCAGTATTTATGATCAAAATGGCAACTGGCATGTATTCAAGTTGATAGAACTGGAAACCACATCATATGAGGTGAACTGATTTTCTTTTAAAGGTATTTCTTCAGGGACCTATGTCATGTTGGGACCTACATCGTATTACCCCTCTGATCTTATGGCCAGTTTCCACACTGGCCACTGATTGATAAGCCTGGACAATGAGATATCTTCTTCCCTCTGCTATGGTTTTGAGAAACATTCGTAGTTCTGAAGTCTTTAATTATGAGAGGTCATTGAGTTCAGTCGGGTCTGACACTGACTGCTCGTATCAAATAGCCCCTTATTGTACAAAGAAGCTCTGTTTGCTTTTTGGAACCTCCTCACCAGTGTGAGCAATGCTGTGAGAATCTGGTGAGTTGTAAAGGGAAAAACAACTCTGATGAATTACATGGTGATGGACACAATTAAAGTCTCAAGTGAGACAAGAATGTACATCCAGAGACAGAACCAGCTTGGAGGCTCGGCAGCTGTTGCTGTGTAGGTTCATGTGGTGTAGGACAGGAAGCCAGGGGAGCAGCTCGGTCAGTAGAGCTCAGACTCCAGCCCCACAGAGACAGCCTTCTCCAGACTGACACAGCCCTCCCACACAGAAGTCCCACAAGCTCTGCCTGCCCTTCCTTTCACAGCATGTCTGTAGGGAGCGGTGCTACCACTCCCTTGGAGTAAATGTCTCCCAGGCACTGCTAGCCCACCACACTTGGAGGTCATGACTCTGGCAGAATCTGGTCTTAAAATTGCATTTCGTGGTGAGCTGCATGTATTTAAGGCACCTCTGGCTTGCTATCCAGAGCAGCTGGTTGAAGAGCCAGCAGAAAATGTTCTTACCTGTGAGAACTGGGCAAACTCCTTGTCAGCCAGCATTGGAACATGACCCAACAACTCATGGCAGCAGTCTCTGGAAAATAAGTGACCTTCTTGTTTATTAAAGGCTTCCTTTTTCTGCCCTTCATGAACTCCCTGTGAAGGACTTTAGCCAATAGACCCCAAAGGGAGCTCGTGTGAGTGGCTGCCTCCATACCTGGCCTGGTTCTGCAAGGATCAGAGCATTCCCTTATCTATTGTCTGCTTGGGATGGCATGGGCACTAACCTTCTGTGTCACAACATCTTTGAAAGGTCCCTGTTTTGTTCCAGCATACAACAAAAGCATCTGTGTGAACTTGTAATTTTTCATGAAATGTAGTTGCTGTTGTCTGGCCAGCACTTACTGGGAGAGTTTCACAGCAGGAAATGAAACCCCAGCAGATGGTAACTGAAGGCAGGATGAAAAGATTAAACCACATATTCTTCAGTCTTTTCCTTCCCCAGACAACTTTGCAAGAGAGACAGAGAGCCACACCCTCTCATGCATGACTTCCCCTTCTAACTCTCTGGCTACCAGTTTCTCAAATTGTTTCATTCTGTGGACTACTGGATAGAACTCCAGAGCCAGTCCTAAGAGAATGATCCCAAACATATTCAGAAGGATGGAATTATGCCAGGGCATCAAACTTACGGTTCCGGGGAATGCATGGGAGAAGATAAATGCCGAATATACTGTGTGCACTGGAAGACACGAAATGCCAGGCTGGCAAGGAAGTCACGAGCAGTCAGCAGTCCTGCAGCTGGTCTCAGCTGGAAACCTGTTCTCTCTGCAAAGGGAAGGGACACCCAATTTAGCTGTTTCTAGGGTTAACTACACAGCACATTTACTTTAGCTATAGTTCCAGGGATCCTTCCTGCTCTGTTGCAATAGCTCTCTCCACCAAGCGCAGCAGGCACACCCTGGCTTATCATTATTGATGTGCCCTTGTACTGTTATGGGGCCAGTTCCTGCAGCATGGAATCACCTACCCATCCACCCTGTGTGTATTCACGCAGCAGTGGGACGAGGTGTGGGAGTACTGCCCACCCCAGTTCACATTTTTTGCACATTTACACACATTTACCTATGTTCCACATGACAGTGGTGTGTCTGAGATCACACATGGTCCTTACAATCAAGCAGGGAACAGAACCTGCATCTGGGCTTTTTTTCCTTTTTTTTCTTTTTTTTACCAATATATTTGTCTAGAAGTCACCACACAGCCTCCCAGTGATGTGAACATAGGCGTTTTGCTTTGCACATGTCCACAGAACAGGAGAGAGGAACGCAGCACTTCTGCACTGTGATTTCAGCTTGTACATCCAGTGTTACCCCAGAGCACCCTGCATTACCATGAAAGGACTGTGAGAGACAACTAAAAAAAACAACCAGTCTGGTGGTCAATAGAACACACAATCTACACCTCCATGGGAAACATGTTGGTGGTCTGCAAAACTAAGAAAATTGAAAATCACTTCTTTCAAAGTGAGCCAATAATAATCTTTTCAAAGTCCTATATTCAAAATCTGTGTTCCATTCTCAGCTCCCATAAATGGCATCTCATCTTCTTTAAAGCATAAAACTACGTTTTAAAAAAATTAGAAATGGCTTTATTCTCAATTATTTATCTGCATTCTATTGTGTCATGAATCCTGTAACCCTTTTTTTTTAATGTAAACAAACAAAAAAAATCCCACCCAGAAACCAAGCCATTTTCAAGATTTGTTTTCATTTGTTTTTTCATGTTTCTTCCAGAATTTCTTGTCTTGCTCTGTCAGGCTATGAGTACTTTTCCCATTAAAAAAAGAGAAACAACAAAACAAGGCAAAAAAGGCACACAGAGAAAGAAAAAAAGGGAAAAAAATCAAAGAAGTGACAAAATAAAAGGAAGAAATATAGGAATGAGAGGACAGCAAGAAGTGCTTCTACCTGACATTGTGATGGACTGGGTGGTGGGCATTTGTCAAAGTTATCTTCTATTGCTCCACTCAATTCAAAGGTAATCAGTACAGAACTGCCTCAAAAGTGAACAATATAAAAAAACCCTATGGAGATTATGTATTTATCTTTGTCTATATGCTAGTCCAATCCAGAGGAATGTGAAAATTTCAGAATCTGGTGATCTTTGGGCTGAATTCTGAGTGAAGTGAAAATTGCACTAGCTGAAAAATATATTGTATGAAAACCAAGACCTCAGTTTTGGAAGGACTATGAAAGAGTAGGGAAATTTATACAGCTTTAGCATCCATGTTGGAGGAGAAGGAGAGAAAATGAAAATTACAGCTTGTGTTCCCTGAGATGTCCTTTTAAATACAGGCCAGTGAATCAGACTGTCTGCTGATGGAAGAGACTTGGCCAGTTGCCTTGAAAAGCCCTAGGAAAAAGTTATCTGCTGAAGGTAATATCTGCAAAATCTGAACTTCTAGTTCATGACTGCACAATAAAACCAGCAATCAGTAGAGAATTGGGGGCGTGGCTGGTTGGACCTGCTGCCCGAAGATCTGGGAAATCAAAATGCGTTGAAGAGAATGTCTTGAGCAGTTGACCTAAAGTGATCTGCAAGTCTTAATTCTTGGCCAAAAAAATGGTGTATACAGGCAGCCTGTGCATTGTAGTGTGAGCTTGCTTGAGTTCACTGGCTGTAATTTCTTCCAGCTGCAGAGCACAATGACTGCCTAAATCCAAACATCTTTCCTAGAAAGAAAGATGTGCCTAGGTTCATCCAGTTAACCCTTTGGAAAAACACTTGCCATGTGTAAACAGTCACACTGTTAACCACTTAAGTCCCTTTAAGTAATTATGAAATATCTGTGAAGTACAGTTCATTTCTCTTCAAACCAGCCTCACTAATAGGTAATAACAGACGGATCTCATGCTGAATCAAAAGGAATTGATTTTTTAGGGTTACAGATATTGCTAAGTTAAAGAGAAAACGGAAGTTTATCTGGCTGTTTGGGCTGGTTTTAACATGATCACTTTCTTTCCAGGTTATCCCTCTCTCTCTCTCTCTCTCTCTGCATCCTATAGTTTGTTGTTTTCAAAGCTGTCCAAGGGGAGGTTCAGAACAGACATTCAGAAGCATTTCTTTACTGAGAAGGTGGTCAAACACCGGAATAGGCTCCCTAGAGAACTGTTCAGTGCCCCAAGCCTGACAGCATTTAAGAGGAGTTTGGACAATGCCCTTAACAACATGTATTAACTTTTGGTCAGATTTTAGACCTTGCAGATGCTTCTGACTCAGACTAAGTTTTGGCCGTGCAATGATGTCAATCTTCGTGCTATTCTAGAAAGTATTCTGCGTAGAGAAATGACATTGTTAGAGGAAAGCAAGGCAGGATATCCATTCAAAGCCTCACATAATGGAACAAAAATAGTTTCCTCTCTTTTGTCTCCTAATTTTCTAGCTGTTAACAAAAATCTTCTGAAAAGATTTTGTTTCATTCATGCATAACCTGTAGGCTAAAGTAATCCAGTTTTAATGTACAGTTTAATGAGGGTAGGACCAGTGGTCCCAAGAACCATTCTTTCCATTTTCCTTAGCCATCCATTCCAGAATGGAATAAAATGCCTCTGAAATGCTTGATTCTCACTCCCAGTTAGTTCACACAATTAGCTGATAGTAGACACCTTGTGTTTATAGCAAATGAGTTGAAACTCACTGAGAACATCTTTCCAAATATTATTGGCAGATTTTTCAGAATTGCTGTTGGGTTTTTGGGTTTTTTTGTTTATGACACAGAGAAAATTTAGAACCAGAACCTGTAAAAGAAGTGAGCAGACTCCAGGCAATCAAATCCTGTCAACCAACATGAGCAATACAAATAGGCTTATGACAGGATAGTCTTACAGTATTCTAAATTCTCCCACTTTGAAATCACGGGATACACTTAAAGGATATGGATATCTGTGGTAATCAAGTCAGAATCACAATTTCTGGAGCTCCCTGCTGTCAGTTACTGTGTAAATTAAATGAGATCAACTACTTCAAGAGAAAAGGTATTGATCAGCCCAGTTATTATAAGAGGAAATTAAGATGGGTAGTTGAATAGAAGGGAGAATACATGAGAAAATACATAATGCCTACACAGAAGAATTCCCACAGCTAGGTGCAATGGTGTTATGGAAGATGCTTTTCACACAGCAACCCTCCCTTCCCTTACACTAAACGTGCAATAAAAGCCTTGTCATCGAACAGCTTAATCTTCACTAGAAATTCCAATGTCTTAGAAAACTCTTCAGCAACAGAAAGCTTATTCAAGCTAACTGGTATCCCCTACTCTTATACAGAGCAGGTCATTTGATTTCCTGAGTATTGTATTTAAATATAATTTATTTAAAGTTATTTTTTATTGTTTATTTCATCATAGTGATAAGATGTCTTCTCTCTGGCACATCTTTTCATTGAGGAGGAGGAAAGCAGCTTCAAAGTTCACCTTTCTTTAGTAATTCTTGATAATCAGGTGGTTTACACAAAGCACCTGGCCTTGGGTTGTTTACACAAATCACCATGCAGCCTGTGGCCTCATAAAGATAATGCAGGCTGCCTTCCTCTCCTGCTCCTTGCTAGTCAGCCCCCAGCTAACAGGTCAGCCTAGCAAACTTGTGTGTCCTTTTTCTAAGGTCACATCTTTATGCCTTTATGGATCACAGCCTTTGTGCTCTCCTGTCAGACATGTGATAGGCACCAAAAAGTTTAGTGTGGCGAGTGGTGTTATGCAGACAGAAAGAAGCACACTTGTTTCAAGGCAGCTGCTGATTGACTAGCAGGATCTCCTGGAAATAATTTTCTCCAGCACACATCCCCCTCCTGCCTCATGCACCAGGAACAAAGTGTACTTGAGAGGTATGTACCTGTACTTGTGTTTGGGTCTTACTGTCAGCATGGCTACAGAAGCATAAAACAGAGCCAAAACAATAAAAAGGCTGTGTGGAAGTCAGGCTGAGCAATGTCTGCTGTGACTGTAGTGCTGCTAGCCCTAGGATTAGCTGGTTAGTGCCACACAACTGCTGCCACTCACAGAACAGGCACAAACTTACAGCCTGGTCCCTCAATGTGCCTGGTGTGAATGTCCTGTGCTACAGCTCCCCGTGCATGAGGGAACACTACAGCTCATCAGCTCTGCTCACCAGCCTGTTTCCTATGAAATGGTTTGTGGTGCACAAATTTATGCAGGAAACCCTAGAATAAGCCATGGTTTTTAATGACTGACCTTTTAAAAATCTGGAGATATCCTGAAGTTGAGGTATGTTATCCTCTCGGTAGCCACAGTGCTTCTCGAGCTGCTGGAAAGCATCCAGGTACTGTGTACAGGCATGGGTAGGGTAAAGGCTCCTCAGCTTCCTGTAGACTTCTCTCCTGAAAATCAAAAACTGTACAGCATGAGACCCCTTAATAAAGTAGTACTTATCCGTCCCACCTACAGACCCACAGAGAGATGTAATCCCCCAGCAGACATCGTGGTCTAAAAATCTGAGCTCGGGACACCTGGTGCTTGAAAGCAGGTGCTGGTTGGATGTAGCAAACCATAAGGGCTTTTTGCTTCACTTTTCCTTCAGAAGGTGTCCTTTAATGTAACAGAACTCTAATACTCATACAGAAGTGTTTCTTGATTAGGCACCTTCTCATTTACACTGTTGGAGGTACCAGGGAAATCCCAGGGAGAGAGCTGAATCCGGGATACTCTGTTGTTCAGTTTAGGAATGGAACGAACCAGGTATTCCCCCCTTTCAGTGCTGGGGTACAACTTGAAATGCTGGTCCCTCCTTTTCCACGCTGAAGCCTAGACTAGATTTGCCTCTTAAAAACCTCTGAAAAAAGCACCTTTTCTGATACTGAAGAGTAATATCTGGACAGGTGACGAGGTTTGTATTTTTGCAGTTCAAAATGCCTGGCACGGGCTATGTGTTTAAAAGATATGCCAGCTTCTTGAAGCATTTATCCCACTATACAAAAAAAGACCAGCTGAAAATAATATATGTAACCTGATTTGAGCATAGGCTTTAAGCTTCTCACAAACTTGATGGTGCTTGGATCTAGAGTTGTGGTTTGGAATATATTTAGCTGTTGCAAAATAAGAAAGTAGTAATAGGATGGCAAAGAACCTTATAGAAATGGTTATTTTTGTTCAGACGTGGCCCTAGGGTGTTAACTTTATAAACATTGTTTTATGAAAATTGAGATCATTCTTGGAAATGCTGGGTACGGGAAATGACCTTTCGTTGGTTTTGTAATTTTTTTTTTTTACTATTATTGTTATTACTCTCTTTTTTGTGATGCTATTGTTGCTATGGAGGTGATAGCCAGTCCCTGGTAAACGCTCTTTATTTGTACGAATGTCTTACGCAGTGTGGGAGTAATGAACCAGAATGAAGCGGGGGAGGAAAACCTTAGGAGGAAAAAAAACTAAAAGGATGGAGGGAAACAGTGGCTGCTGTCACTATTGCAAAAGCCACAGGAGACTGGGCCATTTCCATGGAAGAATTAGGAAAAAATGAGGAGGACTAGAGTTCAAGTGTTGCCCTGGCTTATTTCCTCATAGAATACCACTGACTTCAGTGGGGTTGTGTGGGATTTGAACCAGCACATGGTTCATGCCCAGACTGGAGTCTAGTGAGAGCAGGCTTGTTTACACTTCTGCACATATGGTCTCTTTTATCGAAGTGTCATTCCGCTGTGTGTCCAAACATTGGCTACCACGGAAATGCAGGCGGTCCCAGAGACCAGTGATGGGCTATCCAAAGCTAAATGTACCTCTAAGACAATCATCTAAGTGCTCTCCAAAGTCAAGAGAGCAGCAGGTATGAAAGAACTGCTGGAAGCAGAGTCTATGGAACACTCTAGAAAGGAGCCTCCTAACAAAAGATGGAGCCAGATGCTTGAAAGACTTTAAAGGCAATAATTTTATTTTACATAATTTCCTTATTGTTCAGGAAAAAAAAAAAAGTGGCACTATTCAACTTCATTATGATGATGTGACAGGTGCATCCCCATAATTTTGTCCTGAATTCTCTGTTTTTCTCACACAGCTTTTACCCATATGGCATCTCTGACTACTTAGTTTCAGGGCCTTCCAAGAAGTCGTTTTGAAAACAAAAGCTCAGATCATCTGCACCCTCTGTTTTCTGAAAGTCATATTTCTTCACTGGCTTGGTTTTCATTTTTATAACCATGTTGCTACAAACTGAAGGCATCCAGCAACTCTTCAGAGTTGACACCAAGGGAATTTAGTCTGTGCTACAAATTTTGCCTGCAATTGCACAGTGCTCAATTAAGTTGTGCTATAATGCAGCTGACCTCAGGGCATGGCCTCAGGGGGCTGTGATAACAATTAGGAAAGCTAATTTTGGAAACAGCTTTACATAACAAGACAACCTGGGTTGCTGGGGTTGGCTGTTTAGGGAAATGGGCAGATACTCCTTTAAAAGTCTATTCTGTTGCCACAATGGGTCTAATTCTAGGTGGAGAAGAGCTGGAATGACGAAGGTTGGCAACAAAAGAGAAAAACAGGAAAGAACACAAAATTAAATTTTCTTAAATATGACATTCCCACACGCCACCCCATGCCAAGATTGTTGGCTGGTGGTAGTAATCATGAGCATGACACTGACCATCAATCTTTGACTACTGAAAGATGCTATAAAAACCTATTTGAGCTTAATAAAAATGTGTCCTCCTGGATGAGTTGGATGCAAGGTTTTTATGTGGTCATGGCTTTCTGTGGCACAGTAGATTTTATTTAAAATAAAGTAAGTATTGAAAGAGATGGGATGGCAGTGTGGTTGAGGTTCTGGCATGACGCAGCTAGTCTATGGATTTAAATCCTGGCATTGGAATAAACTTTGCATGTGATTTAGGGCAAATTACTTAAGTTCTTGAGTTTTCAGTTGCACAGTTAGAAAATGTGGTCTTCATGCTTCCTTTCTCCCACCTAAGGCCTTCGTTCCATTTAAATTGTAATCTTTTCTGAACAAAGACGCTTATGTGCACATGTGGCACCTTGCACAATCCCAGGACTCTGCTCTTACTTGAGAAATGTGGACATATTAATGCTTCATAGTATCATACAAATGTGTAATTACTGCTGCTTACTGATATATTTTAAAGTTAGTGGGAGAAAGTGGAAACAGAGGGATTTAAAATCTGCTCTATTTCAAATCTGCCACATACTTCACATAATGTTTAAAAATATACTTCGAGTTTTAATTTTGTTTCATTCGTTGGTTGATGTTTAGGGGTTTTTTTGGTTTGGTTTTTCTGAGTGACAAACCTTCAGGAAAAACAAAGCCCCAGTGAAGAAATGCTGCACCCTTTTAAAAGTGACTTACCATCATTTCATATGATATCTAAGGCCCTTTTACAGCTTAAATAATGTAACCTGGAAGGGTATTTCAAGATTTCCTCTACTTTCAGTTTGATAAAATGATACATATTCATGTTAAAAGCAGTGAATACTTGAAGGAGAACAAGCTATTTTGTGAATATTGAGTTAGCCATATCCTCTGAGTGAATTTACATCCCGTGAGTAGGCATTTTCTCCTGGTAACAGGTTTGAAAAGGTGATATTTCTGCCAGGACCATGGCTATGGTAAATTAGAGGTCAGTTAGAAGTTATTCTATGGGCTCCAGGTGTTTTCTGGCTTCTGATATTTTGATGGGATCAGCAGGCAGGGAGAGGGTCAGGAAAATGCATTTTGCTCTAGGAAGTGAATAGTTAAGACCAGCCCTGAGAATGGCTTTCTGCAAAACAAATGACCAAAAGATGACATTTAACCAAAGAGTAAAAAGGTTATGGCTGTCTCACATTGCCAGTCTTTCCTGGGACCACCGCAGAATGGAATTGGAGCATAAGTACCAAACTCACCAAGTTGCTGTTTCCTGTGCTGTGTACTCGACGTGAGGTAAAGGGTCTCCTCTGTAATGAAGAGAAGAAATATGACATGTGTCTCAAGAAAGTTTCAAGTTCAGTTTCCAAGTACTATATTTCTTTTTGCCTGCACCATGAATATTTGTTGTAATGAAAATAGAAACAGTAAAACAGTAAATAACGAACCATTTATTTGTCTTGGTTGGCTCTAATGTGGGCGTTCTCTCCTTTGTTACAACGTGGGGAGGAAACAGAGCGATATGTAGGAAAGGGAGCTGTGTTCAGAAGGTTTGCAGATGGAAGAAGAGACCTTCAGGCTTGCCACCACCTCTGCTGAAGGCAATCTAGCAAGCAACACACAGTGTGTGCCTGGAGGTTCCCTCCCCGGAGGATGTGATCAGCACAGTACCATCACTGAGAACTTTCATAAAGTCCATGAGCAGAGAGCTGCCCAGGCATTTGCTGCATGGTTAGCACCGACTTCTCTGATGGGTGCTCTTTTCTCCTCTTCCTCGCTGTTGCTCCTTCTGTAGCTCTGAGTCTGTTCAGTTTTGCTTTTGGGCTGTTCTGAGCTGGGCTGACTCTGATATTTGATGGCAGAGAGAAAACTGTACTCAGAAGTCTCACAAGACTTTGGAGACTCCACCAGTTCTTGGATACCATGAGGCTGATAATCCATGATCAGTTGTACCTACACCTTTGATTTACCCTATCAGAAAGCAGTGTAATTCTGGTGAATGCTTACACATAAACGTGGAAACATTTTTATTCTCCTACAAAAGAACTGAGTTTATATTTTTAGGTAGTTAATGTGCATAGACAGAGACATTTAAAAAAGCAAATAACAAAAATAATAAATTGCTTTCCACTGTCAAATATATATATATGTTCGTAAATAGTGTTCCTCAAATTTCCCTGAAAAAGATTAGCCTCAGCTCAGGACCGAGTCCTAAAAGGAACTTGAAAATTGAAATAAAGATGCATATTGAAATCAATTCTGCTAAAACAAAATCCAGCACTGGACTGGGATATGTGAATGCAATCTTAAGATTTTTCCTTAAAATGTATTTGCTGTGTTGTCACAAAAGTCAATTTTGCATAGAGTGAAAGTTTTTGTGCCTGAATTTTGTTCTCTCAAAAGTGGCCCCACTGATACATTGACAAAATATTACATCTCTGACATTTCTTGCACATGAGGTCTGAAAGTACATG
This sequence comes from Lycocorax pyrrhopterus obiensis, assembly GCA_014706295.1. Taxonomy (NCBI): domain Eukaryota; kingdom Metazoa; phylum Chordata; class Aves; order Passeriformes; family Paradisaeidae; genus Lycocorax; species Lycocorax pyrrhopterus. Next base: position 55,472,548 of record JACSVZ010000015.1, on the reverse strand, counting down.
AGGAGCACTGAACTCTCCCTTCAGCAGCCTTGTACTTACGCTCTGTAGTTAAAGGCCAGGTCAGCAAAGAACGCCCTCCGTTTGTTATACTCCAGGTCAGCATATCCCTGGGTTAGAAAACAATTCGGGGGGAAAAAAAGTCTTATGTTATGAGAGATCTGTGGGCATAAGTAGAAACCAGCAGAACCACCCCTGGATCTGTAAGAAGTACAGGCTCCCCACCCAATCTCCCCTGCCCATTTGTTACTGTGTTGTGAAAAAATACAGACTCAGTGGTATCTGTTTAAAGGGGAAGTTTACCTACTGAATACCAGAGTTTTCTTTCTGCTCCTTCCGTGTTTACTAGAATTTAAACTTCAAGCAGGCTTTGCCAGCTATTGAATATGCATACAGACATGGAATCACATTCCTTTTAATTTTACATCATCCATAATAGAAATTAAAACTGAAATCTGGAACTGTGTGCTTATATAACTCATAAAACAGCGTTGATCATCATCACTGTACAAATATTTATTATTCTAAAATATTCAGAACTTACTGGAACCACTTGGTATAGTACAAGCCAAATTTGTCCCTTAGGTTTATTGACATAATTTTTAGTGTAGCAATAATACCAGTAACCCTGCAGTTAATGAGTGTTGTGTGTATGAATCTGAGGAAAGGGCTGGATCCTGGGACCATGTGTATTTTGTCATGTGCTGTGGATAATGTGTTCGTTCAGATGCCACCCTTGCTTGTCAGTGGCTGTAACAAGTCCATTTACATGAAAAAACACGATAAACTGTTGGGCCAGATTCACATAGATGCTGTGACATCTCAGCTTTGTCCCTGCTGTTCTGAGGGCTCTGTACCCACCCTCTGGGCAGCAGGACCCTCCCTGGGGGACCTGCAGCCAGTGACAGGGTGGCCCAGAGATTGGTGTCACAGTGACATCTGTTTGATTGGTTTTGGCCAGTAAAGAGACAGTAAGGAACAAACTGAAGGTGTGGGGATAAACAACCCAAACCTGTCTATTTGGTAGGAAATGTATATGCAAAATCTTTCCTGAGCTACCTGTACATCAGCTTCTTTTGTGCTTTCCCCCAGCCTCTCCATTTTTTGAGCCCTGCTCAGAAGCCTGGTAAATCAGCCCATGCTGTGCTCTCTCCTGCCACAGACAAGCGATGTTCAGTGCCTGAGGTAACTTGTTTTCAACTTGTTAGGTATTTCTAAATTGCACTACATTCTGCAATTTAGACTTATCCCCCCTCAATACTTCAGTAACTCTGCACCACTGCTGTTTTCTCTCATCCTCTTCAGTGCTCACACCTTCTATTTGGCAAAAGATGAGGGGAACTTAGTCCAGTTCAAAGAATTCCCAGTGTGTACTCATTCATCTAATGAGAAACAGCCTAAGAGCTCAGGAAAATTGCAAATACTTGGACTGTTTGTGTCAGAAAGAAATGAGGAATAATTAAATGTGTCCTGGTTATTGGAGATACGAAGCTCTCCTAGACCTTTATAGTTGAATAAGTGATCCTTAAAACAGGAGATAGACTTATGGACTTGGAAAGGTCTATTTCATATTACACGGGACTGTACATAGCTCACAACAAAACGTGGTGTAGGCTAATGAAAGGGACTAAATAGAATTCAGACATGTAGAGAAGGGAATGACAAAAACTTTCTTGTAGATTCTGTTGACACATATCTACATCTTCGCTGCATTTCTCAGTGCAAAGTATGTCCCTTTTCTTTCCTTTCCATGCACCCCTTCTATGTGATGCTTGACAGAACACAATGCTTCTGTGACCTGCCTTGTCAATCGGCAAACGGCCCTTTGGAGTCCCTTTTGTGTCTGTGCCTAGCTCACACCTCATCTGTACTAAAGCTGGGAAACTTTGATGAGAAATAAGAGTTGGTTTGTTTGTTTGTTTGTTTGCTTGTTCCCAGTACTTTGCCTTAATATTGTCACTAGAGCAGGACTCTACAGTGCATTTTCCCCTTCCCTCTCTTAGAGTGTGTGCTTAGGGCATGGCTGAGAGTGCACACATAAAGCTCTTACAGTAAAACCCTTTTTGTGGTCCACTCCTGCAGGGACTCATGCAGTCCCTAATTCCACTGGAGATGAGCTTTTATCTGCCCCTTTGTTTTCGCTCTTCTTTCTTGAGTATTTCTTTACTCCTGAAGTTTCTCTTAAAACAATCTCCCAACAGAGAGTTTCTCTTTTAAAGATGAAATAACAGCAATGTTAAACTTACAGGGTGGCCATGGTCCAAACTGGGATCATATTTCGTGATCAGATGGTGGCACTTGTCCAGGTCTTGGATTTTTCTGGGGAACCATGGTACTGGAGAGAAAGCAGAAAGAGTTAAACAAGAGAGAATCACACAAATTTTAGAAGACGGAGTAAATAAAAGCTGTGATGAATATTACAAGCTTTCTTTTCATCAATATCTAAGAATTTTCATATCTACATGTTACCATAATTGTCATACATGTCAAGTTGACTTGTTTCCTGACCAAATTGGCAGATTGGATGAAAAATTATCTGAAATTAACATACCGTGATAATCTCTCAGTTTTAATTAGTAGAAACAATTTTTAAAGGCAAAAATATTTTTTAGATCAAATGTGTTGTTCTGTTTGACACAGGACAACAAATTTATTTCAACATTCCGGATGTAAGAGTATATTTTGATCTTGTCTAAAAAGCAGTCTTCCATTTTCATACCTTTAAAAGTGAAACAATATTTTGAAAGGAAAACATGAAATTTCTGAAATTTCTAAAATTTCTAGAAACCGAACAGGAGAAGAAGAATCTTCAAGTTTTTTCCTTCTGGCTCATTTTTTTTTCCAGCAACATTATTCTTTAGCTAAATTTCCAAACAGCTTCCTTCTCATGAAGTGGGAAGCTTTTCCAGTGACTAAAATTAAAATAAAGTGTGATCATTTCAATTAAAATGTCAGCATTTATGACAAATTAATTTAAAAAGAAGTGCTGGAAAAACACAAAGTTGATATTGCTTTTGGAGGTCAGACTGATACTGTAATCAGACTTTCTGTGGTACAACTCAGAAAGGTCCATGTGGGGTCACCTTAATCTCATACAGGACAAGACATCAGGCATCTCTGTACTGAATGGTAAATTTAACTTTTGCTGTGTTATATTATATCATATCCAAGCACATCAAGTTTAGAAAAGTACAAACCTAAATATACTCACAGATATTGGGGAACTTCCATTTTTTTCATGCATTATGACCAATTCTGTGATACGAAGGAAGAAATACCGGTCTGACAGATGTCTTATGTGCACCCAGAACTTTTTTCTGGGCCTTTGTCTCTGGCTGTACCAGTGGTTCTGCATGCAAGGTATCTTTCCTGCCACTTATTACCATATCCCCTCAAAGCCTGTACCTGATCACAGCTGCCCCAGTGTATGTCCCCATAAACATCTTTCCTGTTCCCTGCAGAATTGAACATAAACTCACCCTCTTTCAACAGTGCCTTGTTTTTACTGCATTTCCACATCCTGGCACATCTGAAACCTCTCAAATCCCAAGGAAATCCTAAAGAAATGCTTCTCCAGCTCCAAACCTTCTTTGGCTCTCCAATTTCCCTGTTAATAGTGATGCCCTCTTGATATCCCCATGGTTCCTGAGAGCACTTTGGTGTGGACTGCGTCTCATTGTTAGCCTGACAGTGAATTTCAAACAGCACCCAAATGTGCCCAAACAGGACTGCATTAGTTAAAAGTGCTCTGGGAATGTCTGTCTGGCCTTGTCAAGGGAGGGAAACCCCATGGCAATTCTGTATTCAGAGAACTCAATCTGTGAGCTGGACCCTCAGCCTTCTCACCTGTCATCCCCAGGATTGTACTAAAGGTCTCTAACAGCTGTATTCACCCATTCCTGCCTGCAAACAGGAAAAATACCTGTCTGCCTCTGTGCTTTTCTTGAAGCAATCAGTTCTCTGCACAGCTCTCGGCACGCAATCTTTCTGTCATTGAGGAATTTCTAGTTTCTCCTCAGCTTTTTGTTCTGCTGCTCTTTCTCATCTCCCTCTTTGCTGGAGTACTTTTCTCACCTCAGTTCCACTGGCTATGATGAAGCGCCTCTCTTTCTGCACCAATGGCAATGGAAAGCAGCCATGCAGAGACAAATAATGAATGCACACTCACTGGCTTCCCAGACAAATTAAATTACTATCGTGAAGCTGAAGCTAAAACTAAAAAAGTTACTCTGAAAGAACAGCACTAATAGATGCATACATTTCTTACCTTTGTCTTCTCTGCTGGTTTTCACATCCTTTGCTACTCTCTTTAAGGAGGTGATAAGGATACCAACATCAGCACTGTGAACTTCACATGCAACAAAAATGTCAAGATCATCAGCAGAGTTCTTGGGCTTTTTGGTTCGACGGGTTTCAAAGTGATGGATTTGAGTTTCAAACATCTGCAAGAGCCAAGTGTTCATATGATGAAGCTTCTCCAAAGACTGAAAATCCAGGTAAGTCTAGATACATTTCTACAATGTCTTTAAAAGGTGACTAAAAGAAGTATTAATTAGAAGTGCGTGTTAAGCAATGAAGTCCAATAATGTCTGGTTTAGAAAGAGCTAAAATACAGACAGAGTTAAAGATTAAACACTGCAGAAATGGGTAGAGAAAGAAGGAGATGAAAGATGAGATATTGTTGACTGTAGAATTTCATCTGTGCAGAAACAGCAAATGAATGGCTGGGTAACTTAAAACCCTGCCAGAATGAAAGCAGATCTATTGATGTATAATAGCACCATAATCATTAAATAATTGGGAAGAATAAGTAACAAGTACAATACTTTTCTTTAGAGTTATTCATTTTCCCAGATGAGAGTGAGCACCTGGCAGGGGTACTTCAAGTGCCCAGACTACATAATGCCTGTGTGGTTCACAGCTCTTATAGTCTTTGTATCTCCTGCCAAATATGCAGAGAAAATTCACTGGCTTCTAACATCGCCACAGCCTGAGTGCTTGAAATGCCGGCCACCACAACTGCTAGAAAGAAACAACAGATCTGTATCTGCTCTAAACAACCCTTGCATAGAATGCTGATTCTTCTGAGAGACTGTGCCCGGTGCTCCCTCCCCCCAGAGCACTCTCCCTCTTCTCCATGAGATCAGGCCACCTCTCTGAGCAACTGCAGCAAAACCAGGACAGTGAGAAAGGGGGAAGGCAGCACGTGTAAGTCAGGCAGGGAGCAGGAGAAGGGTGAGAGAGGGAGAGATGCAGACTGGGAGACATGAAGGCAGTAGGGACAGAAGAGAGGGCTCAGCAAAGGAAGAGAATATTGAGGTCTGTACCTCAAAGACTTCAGCTGCCTTAGAGAGCTCAATCTTCCTCACATTGTAGAGGATGAGGATCAGGATGAGAGAACCTGTGTCATCCTCCCTGTTGGAGTCCAGGCTGCTTTGGCTGTTCAATGACTCTATGCCACACATCTTCTCATTGTTGGCATCTTCTTTTGGGCCTGAGATCCCCACCAAATCCGTCTTCATTGGGAGATAGGGGAGTGGATTGCAATAGCCAGATGTTGAGTGGAAACTGCCTGAGGGTGAGGGAGAAATGGCCAGGGGAATTGGTGGGACTGGAGATGCAGTGTGTCTGTGTGGGTGGTGAGCTCAGGGCTGCCAGAAGCAGGGAGACAAGTCATTTGCTGTGTGTTAGGCGTAGGGACCTTTATGTTGGCCATGGCAGACGCATCAAGGGAAGCCGCCCGTATGGGATGTGCACAAGAGCCAAAGATCGCCCTCCTCCCCTCGGTGACTTCAAAGCGCTGTCCTTCTGCTCTGTTTGAAGGTGTCTGAAAGCTGTTCAGCCCTGGATGGGGATTCCTTTGTGGAGAGGCAATCAATTAGCCTGAGCTCCATTTACATCTCCCAGTCCGGACTGACCTGCACAGTGTCTGAGACTGTCCTGCCTCCCTGCTCTCTCTTACCTCACTGGGGCCCTCTCGGTATTGTCTATATCCCCAGTGAACCAATGGGGTCTTCTCCCAAATCACAGCCCAATCCAATCCAGTTGTTGTCTCCACTGCACAGACACAATTCTGGGAGCGCCAGAGAGACTGCATCCAGAGTCAGAATTCATTGCCTACTTCTGAGCTTTTCCTGCTCACAGGACCTGAACCTGTTCTACCCTACCCCTCCAAGAGATGAGTGCTTCCTCCAGGCTATGTTCCTCCATGGGAACTGGTTTCTGTCATGATTTTATCTCCAGTGAAATACACTCTCAAAGAAAACCAGGGTCACATCTTTCTCATGGGTGGCAGGACAAGCTCCAGCAGAATTCAGCTCTGCTCCTGACAGGGCAGGCACATCTTCCCTTCCCTTTCACTTGACATCAAAAAACCTGGTTTTGGATATGAGCATCTGTAACTTCACACCTCCAGTTACAGTGGGCCAGACTCCCTGTGAAGGTCATCCTGCAGGTCCAGAGATAAGACCACCCCTCTGGCCTCCCTTTGCAGATAGAACCATTTTTTATGTGCCTCTTATCTTATCCTGGCTCAGTCACATCCCCAAGTGCTACAATGCTCTTGCCTCTTCCCTGGCCAGGGAAGATAAACAATTTTTTTTTCTCTAGGGATCATGACAGCACCACGTTTTCCCTTGGGCTAAGACAGAGCACTGGGAAGGTCTCAATTTCCTCATCTACTTCCCTGCTGACAGACAAACCCACGGTGAATTTCACAACACCGTGCCCAGGAGGCAGGTCTCAGCATCCTGAGGAATGTTGGCTCCTCCAGACCTCAGGCACAGTGGGCTCTGCAGGGTGTGGTGAGTGCCAGCCTGGGAAGAGGCATCTCCCAGCCATGCCCAGCCTGGGCCCAGGGCCCACGGGACAGGCCACAATCTGCCATGCAGAATCCATCCCTATTGCCTGCCTCAGCACCCTCCAGGCCTGGCTTGTGTCCCAGGTGACTCCAGGAGGGCAAGGGGGCATCTGAGAGGCGGCTGAATGGCAGCTGTGACTGAATTAGTTGGGTGGAGAAGTGGGCTTTAAAAGGGGAAAAAGGCTCTTCGTACTCCCACATTCCCCAAGCAGCAGTGGCAAGGCTGGGCACAGGAGAAGAAGGCCATGTCTGATCACCACAAACAACCTGCCCTGTTTTACTGTGTTACCACTGCAGATATCTCCACCCTGTAGGAGCAGAGCGCCACTCATTTAAGATAGAATCAGCATTAATATTTTTAGTTTATTTAGGTTAATTTAGATGGTTACATCTGAGAATTACTTCTCTGCCAGCTGCTGGCATGGTTTGAAGCAGCAGAGGGAGGTTCAAAAAGAATGCACTCCTGTGGACTGCTCCTGTGCTTAATCCCTTTTTCAGCAATTTCTGCATTCTTTGGAGAATAAAATGTCCCTTCTCCAAGGCTGCTGTTAGATCTAGGCATCTTAAGACACCCAGAGGAGTCCACCAGTGCTGACAAGCCCTCCCTCCATAACAATCATTGACCTGGGCCAAGGCCACTGTAAAGGAAAGGGCCTCATGAAAGGGGTTCTTCGATCACCTGAAACTGAGCTGGAGGTGGGGACACCAAGAAATGTGATCATAGTGGGATAGAAGAGAGGAAGGTTACTCAAAAGATTAGCTTGGGATAGGTTAGTCAGAGTAGCACTCAAAGATTTATGGAGCATGCAAATGCAGAGCTAGCTGGGCTTTGTTGTGCATCTCTTGGTAATGACACACGTTAAGAAGGTGCTTTGTTTGTATCAGTCTCATAATCTTGGCTGGATGAGTGACAGTCAACCAGTGCAAGAGAGCCTCTTTTTGTGTTGGGGAGCACCTCAGATGGGTGTGCCCTTCTACCTGGGTATTTAGTTCTGCTTGACTTGTGTGGTTAGCATACAAGGAGGAATTACACTGGTCAGATAATGCAAAAAGCATTTTCCTACACGGCTGTAACTTTTTTTAAGCATGGAAATAAGAAACCACCCATTAAGGAGTACTATTTAAAACGTGATTTATTTGTAGTATTTGAAGTACTTATGTACAAGCTAATTCGTTCTGCAAGAAAATCTACTTTCCATACATTTCCTCTGCTTTTAAGATGCTGAACATTTAACTTTTTCTCATCTCTGTCTTGCTGAGCAGCCATGCTATGCTGCTTTGGCTGGAACTATCACTCATTTAAACCTGCATTAAGGGACAGACAATCAGACATGTGGCATCAATATTCTCTAACTATTCCACTTGCACATAAAAGAAAATCATGAATCCTGGGTTCTTAATATCACCATAGACCTACTGCTGCTGTCATTCATAGCAACAACCAGAAGCAGAAGAGCTTGGAAAGCTGTCTGAGGATTAGTTTGAAAGACTTTACCCTTGGGATGAAATTGTCTCTTTGTAGCATACAGTTACCTCATGGGTCCTATTATATTAAGAGAGAAAAAGATGGGCTACTTTCACACCAAAAATACGTGTCAAGTGGGATTGAAAGATCTAGAGGGACATTGTGATGAGAAAAAAAAAGGATAAAAAAGATACAGAGATAAAAAAGATTACTTCAAAGCATCAAAATGATACCATTTTGCATAAGTATATGTGTATTGAAAAGAGTTCCAGCTGGTATCCTTAGATTAATGTTATTACCCACCATATATATAATGAAAACAGCTGCACTTTCTATCTTCCTAAAAGATGATGCTTACATTAAAGAAGTATTGATTTTCAAACTATAAATACAAAATCAGTACTGCAGCAGGTATGAGACTCACTGACTTTCAAATCTGTCTCCATCTTTGAATCTCCTAACAGAAACGTGACTCCTGAGTCATGTTAGTGTCATGATGCAAAATTATTTCAAGCTGGAAATACTGTTCAGCTTTGCTTTGCTCCCTTCTGCTCCAATGTTCAAGTGCTGATCTCCCTCCTTCAATCAGGAGGTATTATAGAACGTGGACCAGTCTGAGAGGGCATTTAGCTGATTTGATTGAAATTTATTGGATAAACACAGAAACAGCTTCCTGAACAGCAAAACTCTTCTCTCTCCATGCTCAGCCATTGAGTCAAGCTGGAATCACATTTGGTTCCATTTGCTGACTCAGTTGAGATATACTTCAGGAAAAATAAAACTGCTTTCACCAAAAAAGGGAGATTAAAACTCAAATGGGCAGTGGAGACTCAAAAAGGTGTCATCACTTAGGACTTGTCTTGAAAGTTAACGAGTTTGGGTTTGAATGCAGTTAGACTGGGACACAGCTGACCCAGGTCTTCCATGGCTTTGGTGGGGACTCTAGCCACAGATAGTGGGTGAGTTAGGGGTTGGAAGGCTCTGATGTCTTCAGCTGCATTTTAACAAGCACTTCCTCTCCATTTCCAAGGTGCTGGTATCTACCTTCTAGGTTGTGAGACCAGAAAGTTAGGAGATACCTCACAGTAGTATTGAATAAGGAACTCTCAGGGAAAGACACACACAAAAAAATGTAGCCTTCACACATCAGCCTTCCACAGTGAGTAGCTGAGTATGTCTATTAAGAGAAATCTCCCCTTTCAGACTCTGTGGGAACCCTGGACAACTGGGAGGGACTGAGGGGAGAGCGACTGTGAGAGAAGGCAGAGTGGATTACTCTGTTCATCATTGACATCCTGTCCCTGGTCCCAGACCTCACAGGTGCAGCAGATTATTGCTCTGCATGGTGAAGATCTCCTCCTTCTGCTAGCCTTTGGCACAAAATATATGCCGACTTCCCCCAGACTCCCAGAAATAAGGTAATTTTTATACATTAGTGAGAAAAAAATGGATTAGTGTCTGAAGGCCAGAAGAGTTGAGGGTCACCTGCAGATGTATGTTTCTTTGCTAATCTCTAATAATTAAGATATATAACATAAGCATTCCTGCACTACACCGGAAGATAATAGATTGAGGCTAGAGGAAGACTGGCACTCGCACATGACAGCTTCTAGTCACTAGGCAAGTTACAGTAAATCTTCATTTTATCTTCTGGAGGGCATTGCAAAGGACCCCAATCTCACCTGCAAAGGAAACAATCAGAGCAGTTAATTCCATAGCTAGCCCCTTTCTAGCACCCCTGTATATTTTTTACCCTTTATATCCATTCTCTTAAAGAATAAGGTGGGCAGAGAAGTGCTGAATTGGACATATTTATTAGGGTATTACTGGAGTAAGGTCTGCAGAGTCAGCCTTTTGCCTTCATCAGCCATACAAGGCCAGCTCACAGGATCAGAGGAGCTGGCTCTCTGCAGGCTAGCCAAAGTGAGGGGGAAAATGTGATTAAAGCCATGCTTCTCCTTTTCTTCCCTACCAAAAACAGCTAGACCGACACATCAGGATCCATCTCAAGGCCATCTGACCTTCCCTAGCATCTCCCCCAAAACTGGGTCTTTCAGATTTAACAAGCTACAGTCAAGTAGAAATGCTTGTTGAAGCTTGGCTAGAATTGGGAAGTTATTTTTTCATGAGAAAGGAGATGTGTGCTGCCTTATCTTGGATAGGCTCAGAGCATTAAATGCAACCAGATGGAATCTGCCTTGTGGTTCCTATTTCTGACCCAAGTTTTGAGGAATTCAAGGTAAAAAATCTGTAATTCCTTACAGTTGATGGTGTCAGCTAAGTTCTTCAGCTGCTTTGCATTGTCCAAGACTTCAATCCTCTGGGTGTAGGGGTTATACCGAACAGAGAAAGGACGAGGGATTGTTTGAGCAAATTTCCTGAGGAAAAAACCATAAACAAATGTACAGTTGAATTTTTTTTTCACTAACTCTTTTCTTGGTGTGTGCATTAGTTGATTGTGAGTATACAAAAATCTATGGGAGGAAATAACTGAAATTCCTGCTGAGTGATCTGAGACCTGCAACATTCTGCAACACTCTTGAAACTGCATTTGTCCTTATCACCTCTGTTTTTTCTGAACAGCACTAATTAAGCCATTGGCATGGCAACAGTGCTCCTGGTATAGGCCAACTATGTAGCAACCAGAATTTGCCAAGCTTGAAAACCTCATTTTCCTTTCAGTAGTGCAAAATGTAGGAACTCTAATCTAAGTCTGAGTTTCCAGGAAAGTAAGGTCAAGTATCTATGCCCTCCTGGTGTGCCAAGGAGCAAGCAGAGACCTAACTTCAGGCATGGTTTGTAATAGCTTCCAGGTAATTTATGAGCTAGAAGATGGTTAATGGAGTGAAGCAGCATTCTCTGTTGCAAAACAGTTAATTCCATGTCAGAAGCATTAAGATTTTGGTATCTTGGGAAAATATTAATTTGCATAACCACAGAACTGTGGAAAGAAGGACTCTGAATGGGATGAGATGGTCAGAGCTATTGTTCCAGGCTCCTTGTAGACCCCAGCAGGATACTGGCTTATGTATCTGCTTTGGATTACTGAAGTTATTGCTGAAAGAGGAAGAGAAGCACGCAGGAGCTGATTATGGAGCCCCACAACACAGACTGTGACTCAGCAGGGTAAATCCCATACGCCCAGAACAGTGGAATATGCTGGATGCCACCCCCATAATGCTTCTTCAGTTTAAACCTAATTATTATCAGCTAAGGACACTGTCTCCAGTAGAATTCGGTGTGAAAAGGCCACAAGGTGTGACGATGAAAAAATACTACGTTGACTATGATGAATTTAGCAGCATTAGTATAGTTTTTCTAAGAGGAGAGATCAGATTAGAAGATGGCTTTCCTAAATCTCAGGTGAAGGTAGGATCCCAGTTAGAAGATGAATGCCTTCAGCTGAGATCTTTTAGGTCAATGTAAGAGTAAATTTTCAGAAAGGTATTCTGTTACACACAAACACACATGTCCAGATGCAAGCCACTAACACAGGCACTGGGCCAAGCCCCAGAAACTCTATCTCAATTTAACCACTATTTCAATTTGGTCACTGAAACAAATTAAAAAAGCTTCAAGATATTCTGTTGCTACTAAGCAAAGCAGCATCTTCCACTTCCTCAAGGAGCTGGCTACTCAGTTGGAGACGTATACTGAGAAGACAGAAGCTGTGTGCAGGGTATTAATAGCACAGACCAGAAGAGAAGGCCATCTTCCCCAGGTATTTCCACAGAGAAAAGGGCACAAGGAGAAGCTCCAGGCTTATGGCAACTAAGGAAGCAGCAGGGGAGGGAGCTAGGAAGGCCTCAGAGCTGGGGAGCCTGAGGTAGCAGAATATCTTGGGAGGCAGCATAGTTTATCTGTGAATGGTAGAAAGATAAGGGACTGCAGGTCTGGGACAAGTCCCTCTGTGGCATCTCCAAGTGAAAAATCTGTTGAATGTGAACCAAGGCTAACCCCCAGTGGCTTTAATAACATCCAGAAATATGGTGTGTTGGTGTTTCAACAGGAATACAAATTCTGTTGAGGTGAAAACCAAGCTGAAGCCCAAACACAGGCTGAGACATTCCTGTTCCAAGAACCAGAACTGAACCTGGACATAACTTCAGAGGAAAAGGAGTTGATGCTACGAGATTTGTTTACAAGAACTGTTAATTCTAGTAATGGGATAATTACTTGGTCTGCATTAATTAGCCAGACTTAACCTTAAATGTTGGTATAATTGCAATTAAACCGATAATATTTTTTTATTGCACTTTGTTTAGAGATGAAACTCTTAGTTACAGTAAGCATAAATTCGTGGCTTCATACATAAGGTATATTCCTGTTATTGGTCATTTTTGCCCAAGATTCTGAGGATATAAAACATTTATCATCTTTAAGCATTGCAAATTTTTTTCTAATGCCTCTCAAAACACGATTGTCAACCCAAGACCTGATATGGCGATGGGATCCACTGTATTTGCAGCAGATAAGAATAGGTTCTTCTCTGGAATGACTGGATTACCTCAGCTTTTCTTTTGCATCTTTAAAACTTTCAGCAACATAGTAGATAGGCTGGAACTCAGTTACAGGGTATTTCTGCACAGAAGTCTTCTCCAGGACTAGAGGCTGAATCTCAGGCTTACTCGATAAACAATACTGTGAACAAAAAGGTAAGAAATTTATTTCAGTTTAAGAGAGTTTGAATGTGCTGTGAAAGAAATAAAGAGCCACCTCATTTCAGACAGGGAAGAGTTGCTCCTGTGGTATACAGTGATAATGTAATTTATTGGGAAAGAAGCAGGTGTGAGTTCCTTGTGTATCCATACACTTACACATTTATCAGAGCTCTACAACGAAGTACCACATTTCATGCTACTTCTATGCACAAAGTATGAAGCGAAACCAAAGATCTGAAGACATTCAGAAAAGAAATTTGAATAATTCTAAACATATTTGAAGTATTTTCTAGAACACACCTGCAGCTCCCCAAATGAAGACAGTAGCCCTGCACCATATGCCTTGAGGGAATCTCCTTCCTTACACAGTCCAAACTCAACTGTAAACCAATAAACCTGGAAAGAAAATGAGACAGAAACTTATGATTCCTTGATCAAAAGTAATACGTGTGCACCATTTATTTGAATACATTTCGAGTTTTCATTTCTGTATAAAATGTTGTCATGTGTCAGATCCAAGTGTATAAATGCAATAAATGTCCCTTCAGACTGAAATTCTCCTAGGACAAGCACAGCATTAGATTCTGTGTGCCTGAGAATCAGTTCAGTTCCCTGACAAACAATGCTGTGTTTTACTGTGCTTATCTTTGTCAGCAGGGGCAATGAAACTATAGAAATAAAGCTTTCCTTTAGCTGGCCAACCCAGTGGAAGTTTGAACATTAGTTTGGAAAAGTTTGAGTCGTGCTTCACACAGGGCATCTGACTGCAGCAGGGGCTTAACAGGCTGTTGGTGCAATAGGGAAGGAAGATGGTATGTGGCCCAATTTGACTCCTGGATCTGTCCTTTTGGAGGGATACCTGCCCTGGCTCAGGAAAACTACCCCATCTATCAGACATGTCAAAGCTGGTGCAATTCTTTGCCCAGGTGCCCCCCAGTTGGCATTGGAGACACTAATCTCAGAGGAATACCCCCGTTTTTATTCGAAGTTTGCAGCTCTGGGTCTCAGTAGTCTCAGAGTAGCATCCAGGTGAGCTATGTTGACTACAGAGGACATGATCTGCCTGGCAAAGTGGAAGAGATGCCTGAAGGTAAAACAACTACAGAAGCTGCCTCTTGAAATTTCCTGTGGGGATGTAGTAACATATAATCTTTTCTTGCCCAATATGTTTGTGCTGGAGGAAATCTAGTTTGGGCTTCTGTGTTTAATCACAACTGTCACTTTGAATAAGGGGAGCCAAAGCTATTTTCCTTTAAATGCAACTGTTTCAGGGTGGGGTTTTCCAATCGCGGTCTTCCCTCTGATCCCGTTCAGCTCTATGGCAGTTCTATCAGTGATTTCAGTGGCAGTAGAATTAAGGCAACACAGGGCGCTTTGGAAAATTGAGCCCTCATTTATTAAATTACCGTAGCAAGTTTCTCGATGAAATCATCTGGAGCTCCCAGAGATGCCAGTCCAATTTCCTGTAACAATAAACCATTATTCTTCAAGCTGTTTATTGCAAACATTCTTCCTGCCCCCTCTTATGTAATTGCTCACATTTTAAATGTTACCATTGCTTACTACCACACACAAATGTTTACAGGACATGTTCCTATCATGCAAGATCAATTTTAAACCAGAAATCTCTCCAAAAATGAACAAAGGGTCTTGTCCAAATGTCATTTACGAGGCATGATCCCTTGTGCCTGGTACAAAGCCCATTGAGGTCAAATAAAATTTTCCTCTTGCTTTGACAGGCTTTTGATCAAGTCTACAATGAACATCTGAGAGAATGATAGGGGTAAAGGGAAGCAAATCAATCACACCTACACACCTTATATATTTCTCTTTGTTTTGATGGGTCCTGATTAAAGGAGTTTTCCTGGAGCCTTGAATGAGCTATTTTTTCTGAATGACAGGGCATGATTTGAAAGAGTTTATTCATACCTTGGAAGATAAAGGACATTTTTCTGGGAGGCATGCAATAGTTGGATTCAAAAGACAGACACATGAGACTACATATAACCAGGTTCATTTCTTGATTTGCTCTAGTGAGGACTGGATAGTGCAAAAATCGAGGGCTCCCCCCACACACAGAAAAGACATTGGAGCAGCTATCACCATGTCAAATCCTACTAAGCCAAGGTACAGTAGGGCTTGTCTGGAAGGAAACACCAGTTCTGGGAAAGGGCAAAGCCTGAAGGTGATACTGCAAACTTACTAAGTTCAAACTGACTTTAATCTTTTGAGATGTTACATCAAGCCAGCCTTCCTGCCTTCCTTCTTTCTCTCTTTTTCTTTTTTTCTCTCTTTCTTTTTCTTTCTTTCTTTCTCTTTCTCTGTTTTTTCTTTCCTTCTTTCTTTCTTTCTTTCCTTTTCTTTCTTTCTTTTTCCTTCCCTTTCTTTCTCTCTTTCTCTCTTTTTCTCTTTCTTTCTTTCTCTCTTCTTTCTCTCTCTTTTTCTTTCTCTCTCTCTCTTTCTCTGTCTCTCTTTTCTTCTTTTTCTCTCTTTTCTTTCTCTCTTTTCTTCTTTGTTTTTCTTTCTTTTTTCTGTTTCTCTCTTTCTTTTTCTCTTTTTTCTCTTTCTTTCTTTTTCTCTTTTTTCTGTTTCTGTTTCTCTCTTTCTTTTTCTCTTTTTTCTCTTTCTTTTTCTCTTTTTTCTGTTTCTGTTTCTCTCTTTCTTTTTCTCTTTTTTCTCTTTCTTTCTTTTTCTCTTTTTTCTGTTTCTGTTTCTCTCTTTCTTTTTCTCTTTTTTCTCTTTCTTTCTTTTTCTCTTTTTTCTGTTTCTGTTTCTCTCTTTCTTTTTCTCTTTTTTCTCTTTCTTTCTTTTTCTCTTTTTTCTGTTTCTGTTTCTCTCTTTCTTTTTCTCTTTTTTCTCTTTCTTTCTTTTTCTCTTTTTTCTGTTTCTGTTTCTCTCTTTCTTTTTCTCTTTCTTTCCTTTTCTTTCTCTCTTCTCTTCCTTTTTTTTCTTTCTTTCTCTCTCCTTGTCTCTTTTTTTCTCTCTTTCAGTCTTTCTGTCTTTATGCCTTTCTCTCTTCATGTATTTTCATGTTTTCTGGTACAATGCAGCCAAAAGCTTACTGCTTCACCAAGGTTTGGCTTCTTTTCCAGAGACATTAGCACTACCAAAAAGAAAGCTCGTCTCCAGGCTTCTCCCATGCTTAGAGCTGGGACAGTTCCTCACTGTACTCAGCCTCCAGTGTTGCTCCAATAGAAAACAAAACAAAATCTCCACTTCCCCTAACATTTGGACATCATGGTGAGGTAATAACCCATCTGACTCATGAGCTATGTGACTTCAATCAGAAGGATCAACATCTGCAGAAAGGCTTTAAGATGATGCCTTCACAGGGCCCGTCAAAAAGCAACTCTCACAAGATCACGTTTGGAGTTGGACTTCATGATTTCACCTACGTGAATTGTGTCCAGATTTCAAGCAATAAATAAATCATCTCAGCCCCTCTTACATAGTATGCTTAAAGGTGAATCTGTGCCATCCTTCACAGCTCTTGGATCATCCTCTGAGTTACCGTGTGTTTAATTATATAAATAATTTAACCACTGAGTAACTTACCTGGGAAAATTGAGCAAAACTGGGATCAGCAAAAAGAGGAACATGTCCTAGCAGCTCATGACAAATATCACTGCAGGAAAACATGACACATGAATAACTGTGAGTCAGGAAAAGTCCAGCAATGCTGGAAGAATGCCCTAGAGCCAGCCCACAGTCAAGAGTGCAGTGCACTTGCTCCTACCAGCAGCTATCATTGACAGGAAAACATTTTGCTCTAAAATTATTCTTGTGATGGAAGTGTGTGCAAACCCCAGAGTTTTCTGTGCTTTTGCATCATACATCCCTCAGCAGCACGGACTTTTGGATTTTTCAAATACAGAGAAGTGATTTGGCGAGATGGAAAGGGGAAAGGGAGAAGATATCCAAAAAAGGCCAAGTCTGTGGAAGACATTTCAGGCTGGCTTTGTGCATGATGACAGTGGAGTAAACAAAAGCAGGAAGGAAAATCACAAGAATCAAAAACAGAAAAAAGAAAGGGAAAAGACTTTGTGGAAAGTAGGAAGTAAAAAAACAAGGAAGAATTGCAATGATACAAAGCAGAATAAGAAATCTCTTTTGAAAATGGCAAGTGGAAAAGGGTAATGGACAGAGACAGAGAGAAACACTACAAAATGAAAAAGGGATGGGTTCAGTGGTCTGGGCTTCTCCTATCTTACTACCAGAAGCTTGCTTGCAATATATTGAGTGCCCCCTGCGTTAAATTTCATACCACTATTTGGGTGCTAATAACTTAGCTAAATGCCCTTGTACACTGCTCTCTTGCATCCCAGCCACCACACAAACAGGCCTTCAGTAGCAAAACTGTCTCATCTGCCGCAGGAGAAATTGCAGAAATGGATGCAGATTGTTAAACAGACTAGAAATGCTTTGTAAATGTTTTCAGAAGACTGCAGTCCCTTGGCTGCTCTCCCTTAGCTCTGCTCCCAGCAGTGCTCCAGAGTCCCACATGGTTATTCCCAGTGGGACTGACCCTGCAGCTGGCGTGCTGCAGCTTTAGCCGCTTCTCGTGCCAGGGTACTTACGGCTCTGGGGTGTACATGGGCTTGGATGCGTGGCGGATGTACTGCGTCGAGTGGAACACCCGAAAGGCCAGCCCGGCCAGGAAATCCCGAGAGGAGAGCAAGCCTGCAACAGGACGCAGGCGGAACCCAGTGCAGCCTGAAGGGACAAAAGATGGCGTCTTAAAAACAGCTCATGTGTTTGGTTTATCTTTATCCAGACTCCTCACAGTGGGAAAAGTTTGTTGGTTGGTTGGTTTTTTGAATCTCCTTATGTTAAATAGAGTTTAATTGTGTTAGATCAGGCAATTTTCTGCCCATGTATACCACCAGCACAGCATCTGAGCACCTGTCCCATTATACCCCCAGAAGCATTAGAGAAGGACCTGGGACACAGGTTAAGTGATGTGCCCAAACATTATAGGGAGCCTTTGATAAATCAGGGATTGTTTTTCCTTCTCTGGAAGCACCACCCCCACTGATAGCTGAGGCCTTTCATTTCATTTGGCTCTTTTAGGTGCTTCAAACTTACTCTGCAAGAAATTTGAAATATCTTCAAGCTGGGGAATATTGTCCTCCCGGTAGCCACAGTACTTCTCCAGCAGTGGGAACACGTGGTTGTGTTCATAGCAAGCATGAGTTGGATACAGAGTCTTCAGCTCCCTGAAGACAGTGCCCCAGGTTTTCTTTTCTTCTTCCGTATAGGTGACACGAGGAATAGGTTGGCCACTAGACAGAAAATTGATGCCCTCAACAGCAGCAACAGAAGATGTCCTATGCCATCAGCATCATGCTCTTTGTCCTTTCCCATTTGCCATTTTCTAAACAGTTTTCTTATTCTGCTTCATATTGCAGCTTTACCAGGACTGGCCAGGAGCTGCTGGTGCAGGAGGGGAGATGCCTTTGGGCCGACATGCAGGTGCAAAAGGAGCCTCACTTGTCCCTAGGCACTGGCTGGAAAGGACTCTACTGACCTTGGCTGAGACAATGGCCTTCAGATAGATCCTTGCATTATTGTGTTAAAAATAAATCAGTGCTTATTTGTCTTTTAAAAGTGTTCTTCCAAAAATACTTGCTGGCTGTGGGTTTCAATTTATTTTTCCTCCTAGATATGAAGGAGCCATTTTATTTCTTGCTCTAATGAGCATTATATTATTTTTTTAAAAAAACCAGGGAAACCATCAGCTCCATAAAACTCCGTTGCAGTGGCAGAGAAATTCTGATCTGTGCTCTGTGCCATAACAGACTCAGACTCCAGGCAGTTTGACTTTTTATAATTGCAAGGAGTAATTATGAGTTAAATCCCACCCTCAGGCCTCCACGTGCTTAGCTCATGTTGAAGCTAACAGGAGTTATACAATCCCAAGCAATGCAGTTTGGCCTCCTGTGAAGAACCAATTCCTTAGAAATAATGTTAGGGCCATAGGTGAACCCAGCAGCTTTGAAAAATCAAAGGGTTTTAAGTAACTTAATAGGGTTAACATCACTGCTGGATAATGCTGGAGCTTTCCAAGCCCCAGAGACCCATTGTTAAACTCTTGATGACACCCCACTCCCTCATTTTTTTCTTGAGCCTCAGGGCAGCTCCTCTGGAGAACGATCATTTTCTGTCTCTCTGTATCAGCTCTCCTTGATCTGTGGAGCTTTAAACATCAGGCTGAATTATGAGGATTGCAGGGGGATTTTTGTTCCTATAGCACTCCTAAATAATCCTCAACCACCTTCCAGGGCTACAGGGGGAAGATATGGCTTAAAAACCTTTCAAATTTCAATTAAAAAAAAAAAAATCTAGGGATCAATGGGGCCAGAAGCAAAGGAAGGCAGAGGGAAGAGGCAAGCTAAAAGTAAAGGAAGCCCAAGAACTTCACATTAAAGGTGCATTTGGGACTTCAGTCCAGGTCTGTACAGACTCTGTTTCCAATATGTCTGAGGATCTGGATAACAGACTGAATATTAATAAGTTACATCTTGGAATATACTGGTTTCAGTTTGAATCTCGGGGGGAAGGAGTAGTTAATATTTTTAATTTTGTGTAGGATTTCGTGAAACCCTGCAAACTAGAGACTAGAATTTGTGATCCATTATGCAGGAAAGATAAATCTTCTGTGGGATATCTATGAATGGACACTAGATCTGTTCACTTCGGGACAAAAAATCTTATCCAAATTTTCTAGCTATAAACTGGGCTTCTGCCTTCTTTCACCTGACATTTTGTACTTTCCATCAACCAGTCCAATTTTGTCTCTCATTTTGTGATTACATTATTAGCTCTTTGGCTCAGGGGCTATCTTTTCATCCTGTGCAAATTGTAGCCCAAAATTTACAATATATGTTAATTTTCTCTTTGCAACCACAGTTTTTACCAGTCCCAGCAAGAATCAGGCCCAGTAGTACTGATCTATACACGAGTGTCTCCGGGAACAGAATTTTTCTCCTCCAGATCTGTTCATTGAAGGCAATCAAACAAGCCTGTTCTAACTGAATTTATCATCTCTATTAATTTATTTTTCTTGGGAAATGAAAGTGTAAATTGCTGATTGCAGCTGGATTAGACATGATAAAAGTAGAGTATCAGGCACTGGATTAGCATCAGAACCATAAGTTATTCATTATTTTAATAGTCTATGCAGATCCTGCTTTAATGTTAATGATAGGCACTCCTCCCCCAGCCCTGTTTTAATGGGGAACACCAGATTTATTCAATGCTCAGGTCTTTGTAGTAGCAACAGTCTGCTGCTCAATTAGACAACAAAGCTGGGAAAGAGGGGTGTTGTGGGGAGGGAAGGGAGATGATGTCTCTTCTGAATGTGTGCCTGAAACAATTTACTTTTGTTTTGCTGCGATTTAGGGATAAATGCAAGAACAGGAAGATTTAAACACATGGCAGAGAAAAGCCAACAGATGCTTGTGGAAAAGCAGGGATTGCCAGCAGGGTGAGCACCCTAGGAGAGGGCAAGAGATGAGGGCTTGCTTTCTGTCCATGCAGTGGGTACTCACTGTCTGTAGTTGTAGGCAATGTCCGCGAACTCCTTCCTCCGGGCCCGGTACACGGGATCTTTGAACCCCTGAAGAGAAACAGCCATGGTCACTCCATGCATAAGTGCAAAAGGTGAAGAGCCTTCTTCCCAGTGAGCACCCTCAGGCATGGCTAGTGCAGTCCAAGAAGTGCAGCAAGGACAGTGGGAAAGCTGCCTCCGTTCTGCCCGGGTCCACTCACACAGGGCACCGCTCCTTCCCGGGCTGCAGAGCCACCGGAGCAGCCCCTCAGCCACAGTCCCTCACCACCCCTCGCCCCTCAAGTCCTTTCGTTTTCTCTTTTCCCCTTCCTATAAGACAGGGAAGCTTGCCCCTTTACAGCAACAACGAGGTGCTCCTGGCAAGAGCAGCACAGAATTATCAGTACTTGGATAACCATGCCCTTCTGGTTTCCCTTGAAGCTTGCTGCTGTCCCTGGCACAGCTGGGCTGTTCTAGGGGAGCAGAATCAAAACACATTAGAAACACATTCATCAACTCAATCAGACTTCTTAGGCAGATTTTCAGCATGAACCACACTTAAAAGTGCTCATTTTCAAACTGCTAGAGGATCAGTAGCCTTTTAGCAGGCCAAAAAAACCCCTATTTGTTGTACAAATTCGATCATTTGAAGGGAATTAATGACTACAAAGAATATCTAATAGACTTTGTGGTTGGGAGCTTGACCTTTGCAGCTAATTACCAATAAAACCAAGGATAAGAAATAAAACCTCTAAATCTTCATCTGGGATAATCATTCTTCTACCCCAGTGTGCCTGCTGTTTAGCCTAAAATATCCCCAGGACCAGGAGTGCCTTCACCACCTGGAGTGTAGAAGCATCCTCCTTCCAAGCTAGGATGCCCTTCTGCAGAGCAAATAGGAACAGCTCCCTGGGCGCTGCAGCAGTCCATAAACGCATCTCTGAGTGGTGAATAGCACAACTGGAATGAGAGGCCACAAAATACAACCAAGTACAGGAGGCAGCTGAAGTGGAGTGTAAATTCAAGAGTGTGGATCAAAAAGATGTAGTCAATGGCCAAAAAAATGCACTGTCCAACATTAACCTTTCATGGAGGTCGTTGTGATTAAATTCCATGCATCACTTAACTACAAAAACACAGGCTCCTTTAACTTCTCTTTTTCTGCACTCTGTGGACTGTCACACCTATTTACCCCAGCAGCTGGATTTCTTTTTCAAGGCACAAGTGCTCACTAACTAATTATAGGAACTGGAGGAGAGACGCTTCATTCCTTTTTATATATTTTTCTTTTTATATATTTTTCTTTTCTTTCTTCAGATTCTTTTTTTCAAACACAATCTTGGTCTATTCCTGCATGACACACAAGGGGGCCATTGGCTCAGTGCACCTCCTTTCATTCTGCCTTTCATGTGACCACAGTGAACATCATGAATCATTGTACATGGTACATAACACGTCTCGAATTAAGCAATAGGTAGTGAATGACTAATCACCCCATCTCAATTAAACTAATAGCAGCAATTTTTGTTGCGCTGCATGTAATTTATTTATAATCACCCTGTCTCAATTAAACTAATAGCAGCAATTTCTGGTGCACTGCATGGAACTCAGTGTGTTTTGACAAATGAAAGTAAGTTGTTGTTTGCTTGGAGAGGGAATAGAGGCAGAAAATATTCTTGTATGTGAACAAAACCGAAAAACCGCAAAACAAATTTTTTTATCAGCTAAGTCAATGAACTAAACTTTCTGATGCTACCATTTAAACCACAAACATTTTGAACCAAGAACCTTTTCTCTTGTCGTGTCTCACCATAAAAGTGCCATGTCAGAGTTAACAACCACATGACAATACACTGAGCTAAATCGTGTGTATGTAATCAAGGATGAAAAAAGTCTTTCTGTCTCTGGGCTACGATATGTTGCTTCTTTTTCTTGTTAGTGATACACAAAGTGAGCCTGAAATCACTACATCAGAGCCTCCTGGGAAAACTAGAGGTGTCCTTGTGGTGGCCCTGTGCTCTGAAAACCACTAAAACTTTTAAGATCTCTTGGCATTTGCTCAATTATAGCAACCCTTGGTTTGATTTACTTCATAATCAGGGATTGGGCTGATTCTAACCCTAGAAATGTGGTAGCCTTCTTGTCCTGTACCATGTGAGATTTAGTCTACTAGATCTGTACTAAAGCAGAGCAAATCTAAATGGGAGAAACATCTGTGCCAAAAATAGAAAAAATGCTAAAAAAAAATTCTTACAGGATGATCAGCATCCAATTCTGCTCCATAGCTTAGGATCTGATTGGCAAACCTGTCCAGCTCCTGGATACTTCTTGGGAACCATGGCACTGCAAAACAGAAGAGAAATAGAGACTGGTGTATTTCTTTGTTACTTGGTTTTGGGCCTTCTTCTGATATTTTCATCTTTTCATCATAAATATAAAGAAACATGTGCAAGGGGCTAAATTCTTTCAATCCTTTTCCCTGTAGTAGGAGACAAGAACAAACCAAGCAAGCTGTCTTGAATTTGTAGTTGTTTTGCACTGTTGGAAGAATAGAGCATCAAGAGCGTCTGACCCTCGATGCAGAGCTGGCTTGTAATGTTTATGATTTTCTGTTTATTACTTCTGTTCTCTCGGCTTACAAAATGTAGAAAATTTTCACAATAAGCCAGAATTACCCCTTTCAAAGGAACGACAAGAAACCCCACAACAAGGATACAGAATTTTTTGGGCTCTCTGAAACTCTCTTTCTAAGACCTACTCGGTGGCCCCGCTTGAGCTAGGATTCTGAAACATAATGATAAACGGCATTCTAACACCTCAGACTAGCATTGTATCACTGCAGTCATTACCCAGTAATGCATTATCTTGATTAACTTTCTTGGTCTGGTTCTCTATTGCCTTGTAACTCATATTCTATACACTGTCTATGGCCCAACCAGCATGTGAGAAGGGACCATGTTGACTACACAGTGTGTAATGCCCATGCAACCCTCTCTTTACAGAAGGACATAAGGTGAAGGACAAAGGAGAATCACAGGGATATCCAGAAGTGCTGTGTTGAGATAGAAAAAAGAGTAAGTCAAGTGTGTTCATGGCAATTCAATACAAGGACTGAACAGGGGCAGCCTCTATCAGTAAAAAGTTTGCAATTCATTGAGACACTTTCTTGCACAAATTGGTGTTGGGGCTCAGCCAGTGCATGGAAAACAGTTGATCACCTTCTGTGGCTCTCTGCTCAGCTGGGAGCCCTGCTGCTCGGCCATACCTCCCTATCTTATGTCGGGGGTTGTGCCAAGTGAACCTGATCCTCGGCCAGCAGCTGCTGAATGAGTTCCCTGCAGTGCCTTGGTGATGGGGCTCATCCCAGACCTGATGGACCACCTACAGGATCAGAGGATCTCCCTGTCTCCGGGACTATTCAGCCGTGCTTTGTGCTGAGCCTCACAGCACAGAGGGCACTGGTGGCACCGGGTTTCTGCGAGGCACCTGGGCAGAGGCGCTGGAGCAGCCTTTCAGGGCACACTCTGGCCGCAGAGAGAGCGCCCACTGCCCCGACTGCTGTCCCACCGCCAGCCTGGCTCCGTGCAGGGCTCCCGCTGGGAGCCTTCACGTTGGTTTTCGACAGGCCAGGAGGAGCAGGCAGCTGGCGGCTGCTGGCCAGGAAGATGCCGGGCTCCCTGGGCTTCCCGGGATGCACGGACCCGCCGGGGCGCTCAGCGGTACCCCCGGCCGCGCCTCCCCTTCTCCCGCCTAGCAGAAGCGCGATTTGGTCCGCCCCTCTCCAAGACGCGCACGCTTCTCTTTGCCCTGAAAACCAGACGCAAGCGAGTCACTAGATGGCAGCAGCAGACTCAGGAAGGTCCCCAAGTGGGTTTCTTTGCTGCTGGGTGTACCACTGGTTCTCTTAGCTGCTCCAGAAACACTCTCTCCCCTCCCTGTGAGAAACTTTCCTGCGCCTTCAACTCCTTCACTTAAACTGGTCATAGGAGGGAGTAGAAAAAGGTGTGTTTGATCCCTAGGAAGGGGTCACTACTTACACCAAGTGTAGGGTGAGCACACGCAGCCGTCCTGCCCGTGTTCTGTGTGGGTTTATCTCCTGGCTGTATCATTGAGCTTTGTGTGATGGTGGGGAATTGCTGCACTGTTTTGTGCTTCAGACTTCCCACTACCAACCTGGGGTGAGGCACACTGGTGAATGGTTTTGATTTAGGCACTGGGAAAAAAAGCTGCCTGGCAGTCCCCTGGCAGCAAAGGATTTGTCAGTGTGAGAGAGAATAATCACTCTTCTCAGGGATGCACCACGACCTGAAGGGTCCAGGCTGTGCGGAAAAATTGGTGGGGTCTGAAGTCTGCACTACATTTCAGCAGTGATGTCTGTAGGGCTTTGCTGGCCTGAATCAGAAAGGTCTCACTGGGCAGGGTTTGAATCATTGCTGACTTTCCATGCTGACTTACTTTCATTAAACATTTTATTCTCAAGATTGCCTTAGTTCTTGGTGCAGAGCTCATGATAAACTCGAGGAAAAACTGACTCCAGGCTGATGTGGTGCCAGTCCTGGCTGTGGAGATAGGTGACTTGCTTTTTCCCTACACAGGAGCAGCAACTTATCTTCCTGGCATGTAGTCCTGATCCTGCCTACCCAAACACCAGCAGCAGCTAAACAAGAGCAGCCCTGAGCTTGCAGAGTTGGGTGAAAGGGGCCGGCTGTGAAAGGGAAATCCCAAGGATACTTCATGCTGCTCGCACCAGCATAACTGGTGTTAAGTTGGGTCCTGGAAAGTGCTGGAAAGAGCCTTCTCAGCTCTCATGGAAACAAGAATCAAAGATTCTGAGCAGAGTCCTGGGGCAAACACTGCGCTAAGTCCATACAGCCCTCACACGGAGGGCCAGGGTGAAAAAAGGCTACTCGTGGGTCTTCTGCCTGGATGTGATGTGCCAGGATGCTGTCCCCAGCCCTCCCAGAAACTATTGAAAAGATCAAATCAAATTACCCCCTGGCTGAATCTATCCCATATTTTGTTTGCAACATCCTCCTCCAGCCCGTTCGCCAGACTCGCTGTCTGTCTGCACAGCCATTAATGAATTGCCAGGGAGAGCTCTTGCAACACTGGGCCTCTGTGAAGGTCTGAGGAGCAAACGTGGGCTGATCAGTAATAAATATTGATTTGTCTGTAAGTGAAACAGCAGCATTTATGGGATGGTGCTGGACACCCAAGTGGTGACCAAATTACCGTGGGGTCAAACGCTGAGCAGAATGCTAATAAGCCATTTATATGAGAGGCAGCAAAGCACGGGCAACGAGGACTTCTGCAGAATCCTCCATTTGGACCATTGTGAGGAGGGTCAAAGACAGGTCTATGCAATTTATAGCAGTTCAAGGCCCAGGTTTAGCCCTTTTTTAAACAGTCTCAAATGCTCCAGCCAGCCTCAGGGTTTAGCAAACAAGGCCCCTACACATCCTCAACTCCCAGCTTGTTTCAGAAATGCAATAAATTGTCTGCATTTCCCTAATGCTGCAACAGAATAATATTTAATTATTTTTATTTATGAGCTCCAAGTGGACTGCAGATACCCATCTTGTTTCCAAAAAGAGCCATTAAGAGATGCACTGTGTTTTTACCACACATCTTTCCATCTACACAAAGAGCTTTTGGCCCAGCAACTGCCAGCCCTTCTCATCTGAAGCTCTAAAGCTACGTTTGGATTTAGAACATTTTGCTGGCCTGCTCTCACCTAAAATTACACTGCTGATCCCAATCTAATATTTGTAACTATTTGAATGTGTGCGTTAAATTTTGCATTTAGTTAAGAAAAGATACTAAAAGCAGTTACAGTGACCCCCCCCCCCCAAAAAAAAAAAGAGAAAGAAAAAAGAAAAAGCCATTCATTTATCCCTTGCCCAATAAAGCACATATACACAGTGTTTAACACTGAGCTATACAGAAGGGACAGAATACAGAAATTTCCTCTGAGTGCCCACAAAGCAGTGCCCCAAGAATGGGACTGTGTGCTTCCCACAGGAAACAGAAAAACAAGGTTTTTCTTTCTCAAATCGTGAGCATGAGCAAAATGTATCCTTAGCAGGGAAGAAATAAGAGCATCTTAGGCAGCAGTAAAAGAATCAGTCCCGTGGGATCCCAGACTGCCTCTGGAAGAAAACCCTCCCAGCCTTTACCTGCCCACTGAGACAAGTGTGGCAATAGCCCCATAAACCATATGTCTGAGATTTTGCTCCCTGAAGGCATAGTGCTCTTGTCCTGTGTTTTGGGAATAAGATTTCACACAAGCACATCTGTGGACTAGGACCAGATTTGGCAGGAGGATACGTTTGAAAGACAAGCTGGCCTAAAATGCACCACAAGGCCTGTTATTTGTTAATGCCATCACTGATAAAGGACAGCATCTTACCACACTTCCTACAGCTTGGTCTGTTCCCATCTCACTCTGCCCTTGTAGCTGCCTCTGCCCAGGATTTGCCACCCACAGTTCATCCCCTAAGCAGGGCTTGTTTGACCTTTTAAAATATGGTCCTTTGGGATTTCAGTTTGACTGGACCCTTATTACTCATGAGAGGAGCTGAAATTGAAAAAAAAAGAGAAAGGGCAAAAAGAAATATCAATCTTCCTCTCTCTCCTCAGCAATAAATTGTTCCCATTTCATACTATTTCTGAATTACTGAAACTAACAAACAAACATGAGTTATCCTCTCAGACAGAAGGGGATCAAGTCCCTTTTTGAAGCACTGACAGGATAATCTAGCTCAAAAACTCCTTTGATCAACAGAGTAACATGCAGTGAAATCCTAATCCTACAGCTGACCACAGGAGTTTTGACTTCTGTGAGGTCAGAATTTCACACGCAAGACTTTCTTGGATGATATTTAGAGCTGTATCTCTGTCTGACTCTGGCATATGTTTATAGAAAACTTTATTATTTAATAAAATTTATTATTAACTTCTTCATAGCAGCTAGAAAAATTAATATTAAGCCCTGGTAGGTCCTGTAGCTTTCTTCTGGAGATAAAAAAGCCCCCAAAAGTGAACCTCTTCAATCTGACATGACCATAAATCACCTAATCAACCTTTTGTCCCTTTGTCTCACGAACAGAGAAAACTGACTCCAAAGAGAATCTGCCTTCTTCTTTTTCATCTTCAAATGTAATGTCATGGGTAGGACACAAAGGAAACGGTAAAAGGATTACCAGCACTGATCTCAAGAAGGTATTAATGTCCTTTCATGTTGTTCCTAGGAAGGAAGAGGAAGATCCAGACCTAAAGTATTTAAAGTCTGAAATCCTATTAAAATCACATCTGTTATCTGAAGAGGCATTGAAGTAAGTCTCAGACTATCTGCTGGGCAGCCACCACTGCACCAAGCAGCCTCAACTCTGGCAAATCGCTGAGAATTAGGAGCATGAACTACTCACAAAATCTTTCCTTGTTTCCCTCCAAAGGCAGAACTGCAACTGACCTCCCTGGGATTTCTTACAGTAACAGGGAGCTAGTCCTGCTCCCACCAAAGTGGATGGCGGCGCCTCCCTTAGTTTCCCAGCAGACCTAGTCAGAATCATGGCAAAAAATTTACACTGACAGAAAATCTCCAAATGAAAAAGTTTACAGTATAGGAAAATAAGGCAGAGAGAGAGAAATGTAGCCATAAAGATCCAAGAGGATCTCCTTCACTACAGGAAAAATAAGTAATTTCAGTACGTGACATGAATAGTCCACATCAATGTTAACCTTGTCAGTGCATCCTTACCAGTGTCCTTCTTCTTTGTCCGTGAAAGCTCATGGACTGTTGCTCCAATATCACTTCTCAAGGACTTGATGATCTTGTCCAGTGCTGGGACACTCTTGCCTTCCAAGTTAATGAAGAATTCATACTCATCTTTGTTGAGACGGGAAGGTCGGGACTCAATGTGTGTCAAGTTTACACCTTTTTCCTACGAGAAAGCAAAATTTTGGTCCCCCAGTTTTTGGGGGAAGGAATATGACACAAAGACTGGATAAATACATGTGTCAGTCAACAAACCATACTGTACAATCCAAATAAAAGTACACACTCGCCTCTTGTGGCCACTGGACTTGAGGACTTTCACAGCAGACAGAGAACCAGAAAGGAAGAATGAGAAATATGTGGGATTCACCCTTGTCCAGAGCACCATCACAAAGAATATGCACTAGCCAAGGCTTAGAGTAAGGTGGAAGCAGAACACAAATTGTAAACAGGCTTTGTATTGTAAATGGCAACTCCAGTACCTCAAGTACATAATGAGAGGTTGTCTATGTTGACAAAGACATTTCCCCCAGGATCAGCACAGGAAGGAGGCATTCCACCTGTAGAGTACCCTCTCACAGGAAACTGAATGCTGTATTGATGAGCATCTTGAAAGAAGACTGGACGAGCAAGCAGCTGGGCACCCTGTGAGATAAGCGTCTGCAAAGCCACCTGCACAGTTTCCAGGGCTGTGAGCAGCTGTTGGGCAGAGATCCAATGGGAAACATGGATCTGCACCAAAAAAGGCAGCCCAGGTTTGTGCAAATAAAATGATGGGTGTTTTAAATCACAGAGTTGCTGAGGTTGAATAGAACCTCTGGAGACCGGCAAGTACAATAATCTGCTCAGGTTGCCTGAGCAGATTGCCCAGGGCTATGTCCAGTCAAGTTTTGAGACTCCTCAGTCTCTCTGGGCAGCTGCTCACAAGCCTAATCACCCTCACAGAGAAGAATTCTTTTCTTTAGTGCACAAATTCAAGTTCTGTCTCACCAAATATCTCTGCTGCCCATCACCAGTCTCATAGCTCTGAAGAAAGAGATCATTGGCAACTATAGCACTGACAACTCTAGCCAGTGGAAACCTGACCTCAAACATGCTGTCGTGTTGATGTGTAAACAACAAGTAGCTAAAAATCCTATTTTTCCAACAAAAAAGTAAACAAAAAGTACAGGAAAACAAAAAAGACCAGGAAAAAAAACAAAACAAAAAGTCCAAAAGGAAATCCAGAGACATGTCCCCCAGTTAACTGAACTAAAATGTTTTCTTGAGCACTATAATTTGAATATGAAAACACAGCTTGCTTTTTTTTTTTTTTTCCTGAGAAAAGCCTTTTAAACAGGTTTCAGTGGACATAGCACGCCATGGCCAGGTCTGTGCATTTGTCACCTGGGAGGAATATACAAATCCCTGGAGGAAATCTGGGCCTGAAGATCACAGAACCATAGAATCATTACCCACAGAAGAGTCAGAGGGTCTGACACATGGTGCTCAGCATCCCTGGAGAAACTTTTGTTTTTCTTCTTTCAAGCTAAAGAAGACCCCAAACTACATGGGGTGAAGTATTTGGCCCTGCTGGTGTCAATGTCAAACCCTCTGCTACAGAGGGGTCAGGATTTCATCCACAAAGTAACGCTGTGAGGATCTACTTTTGACTTACAAAGAAGAAAAAGGGAAGATTTTTTATCTGTGCATCCCTCTTTCTAAGCCTCTTTAGGGTTTTCTTTGCTCCTCTCAGTGCTTGCACAGTGCAGGAGGGCATCTGGCCATCAGCAGCAAAGGCCTAATTTACTCCTCCACAAAAGGCAGTTCATTCCTTGGTAGGAAACATATATGTCACTCCTCTGTTTCCTGAGCATTGCGCACTACAGATGAACTCAAATTGTTTGGCTAGATACCAATACAATGAGTTGAAAAGGTCAAAAGCACATTCACCAACTGCTGCTCTCGAGAGATGCCGTCCTTGCAGAGCCGTCTGCGGGAGAGAGAGAATGGCCACCACTGTCCTTGGCCCTGGGGACAGTTTGTTTTAGGCCTGCAAAGCCCCGTTTCCCAAACAGGCTGCACATTGTACCCTCCACGTGGTGAGGCACTGGGAGCTCCTGACAGAGAGCAGGCGCAGGGAGCTGCTCCCCCTTTGCTGTGTCTCACCATCCTCACCGTTAAAGTTCTCATCCTTATGCCTTGTCTGCATCTACACTCTTTTGGTTTGAAACCATCACCCCACGTGCCATCACAAAAGGCCTTGCTAAAAACTCCGTCCCCATCCTTCTTTCTTGTTGGACCCCTCTGAGTACTGGAGGGCCACAATAAGATCACCCCAGCACCTTCTCTTCTCGGGAAGAGAAGGCTCCTTAACTGCACCCCTTTGCTTTCTGATCAGGTGACTTTTCTGCTGTACCAGCTCTCCAGTCAGGCTCAGTGAGCAGCTGCACAGATGGCAGTGCCCCCAAAATGAAAGGAATGATGCAGGGGTTGGGAATGAAGAGATAAACTGCAGGGTGGGCGCGAGGCATGCTTAAGGCAGCAGGAGTATCAGTACCTCTCAAACTATCACAACCTAAGACAGTGAGAAAAATGGGGGAAAAAAAGAAGATGGAGGAAGGAGCTCATGGAGAGAGTGACCTCCTCTCTTACACCTGAGAGAAGCAGAACACCTGCCCACAGAGTGTCACACTGTTTTGCTGTTTATTTTAGGGATATCTGCCACTCAGCAATGTGCAGAGCCAACCTGTTACCTCTTTGTGCCGTTGCTTCAGGACCTCACAACAGAGAAGCTGAAGGGAGAACCCTTCTGGTGACTGTTTTTAGAGCAAGAATCCAGCAGCATATGTCCAACTCCCTGAACTGGCACTCCTGGAGGAGTATGTTCTTGTGTGCTGTGCCTTGCTACTAAGCCCTTGATTTCAAAATATTTACAGTGGCTCTGTTACTAGAGTTGCTCTACAAATCTCAATTTCATTCTAGTCCAACTACTCCATCTAGTGTTTAATCTTCATAGTTTCACATTGTTCACTTTTTTATATTCTTGATGTTGCCAAATCTTGGAATTACATCAGTTTTCTCACAATAGTTGATGTTTTATTTAAAACTCCAACTTCTGGAGACAGATAGTTACCTAACAAAGGAGAATGGGAGCATTTTTTTTTGTTTAGTTGTACATTTTGAGCAGTTATCAATCTCTATCTGGTTTTTTAGTAGAGTTTGAAATCTTGACAATGGATGCCTTCAAAATCAGCTAATAAAAGTTATTTCAGTTTTATGAGCTGTTTTTTGTTTATGGAACCTAAATCCCAGCCTAACACCTTTGGAAGATCTCAACTGTCATATGTTTGTGGCTGGATTCACACTTGAACTATTAATATTGATCTCTTCTGCCCTTCCCATTTTAGAGCTGGTAGGAATCAGATGAGCCCATGGATGGAGATTAGATGTTTCTTTGCTGAATTCACCCCGTCATCTGTTGCAGCTGCAAAGAGCTTTGAGAGCAGGTTGGTGCTTTGCTCCTTCTCTTCAGGTTTATGACCAGTAGAGAGGTGGAGTCTCTCCTCTGTGGACACATCCTCTCATACAGCCATGTGTCTGCTGCAGTGATTCTGTGTCGGTAGAGGAGGGGTAGCTGTTCACCTTGCTCTGTTTCAAAGCAGTCTACTAGACCATTTCTAACATAAATTTAGCAAGTATTAGCAGTTCTGAACAGATTTTGCACTGAAGATTGAGGGGAGCATTAGGCATAACAACTAATGGAAATTACAGGAGTATAGTACTGACAGATTCCTTGAAGTTAGAGGAAGTCACTCCCAATTTCTTGCCTTTTTTCTTAAAACCCCCCCTCCTAGGGGTAGAAGAACTCAGCTTTCATTATTTTAATATCCAAGTTAACTGTACCTCTATCACAGCCCATTAGAGAAGGAAGTCTCAAGACACGTTCTGAGAGCTCAAAAATCAAGCTAGAATTAGTCCTAACCAGGTTAGAA
The DNA here is from genome assembly GCA_014706295.1 of Lycocorax pyrrhopterus obiensis. Taxonomy (NCBI): domain Eukaryota; kingdom Metazoa; phylum Chordata; class Aves; order Passeriformes; family Paradisaeidae; genus Lycocorax; species Lycocorax pyrrhopterus. The sequence goes on along the minus strand of JACSVZ010000015.1, from coordinate 55,440,266 downwards.
GGGGGTAGCAATACAAATATCACCTTAAAACACAGACAATGGTGGATACAGGGAGGAGATTGCCCATGTCCCTCCCTGCCTTACCTCACAGTGCTGGATCTCAGCCTTGGCTCCCTCTCAGAGTCTGTGAAGCAGCTCCAGCCCCTTGCCCAGGTTATTCCAGTTATCCCATCCTGACTGAGCACCACCTATGCTGCAGCTGCCCCACGCCGGTAACCAGACCGGTGTTACACTACACCAGCAGTCTTGCAGGGATCACTGCCAAGAGAATTTAGTGCCACCCTCTGTTTAATGGCCTGGCCACTGGAAAAGGAAAGTTGTGTGTTCACAGCTACATAGGGAAGCTTTCAGTAGGATATGTTCTGGAAAAGTTATGGGTTACTACTTCCCATGACACACACACATCCTGTTGTTTACTTATTACCAAATGCTCCTATATATGGCTCTAAAACTAAGTACAGCTCTGAAATCCAGCTGCAGCTTGTTTTCATGACTGTTGTCATTAAGTTTGGCTTCATCAGGAGACCCCACACTGTTACCAGATGAAGAATTTTCAACAACACTATGGTGTCACTAGTCAACATTTATTGAGAATTTGGGTAAAATCTCCCAGAATAAGGATTTTAGTTGCACTTCCCGGTACTAAAAAAAAAAAAAAAAAAGATGAGATGTTTTTTAACTCTTTCCATGAGCTAGTTCAGGGTTTCCTGAAGGAGGACACTTTCAGAAGCACAAGTATAAGTTTAGTGCTTAATATCCATAGATCAGAGGACTTAGGAAGTTACAGTGATGCCTTCAGCCGTGGATTCCCAAAGCAAAGGCCAAGGCAGCCATCTGATTCAGCTTTACTGGTCAAGGACCTGTCTACTTCTCAGCTAAAGACAGTGCTTCCCTATCTTCTCCTTCACATCTGTCAGGGTCTTCTAAGCTCATGGAAGAAAAGTGTCCCAGAGCAGGTCCCTGCCAGAAAACAGCTCCAGAGGGCAGCTGGCCCTGGAGCAGCCCCTGGTGTCCATCACTCGGCACTTCTGCTCCAACCCTGAAATTTGGTGTGATACTTGCAGCACAGTCTGGCTACAAAACACGTGGAGCAAGACAAACCAAAAACATGTGACAGCGTGTGGCATTGCACAAGCACCTGTGAAGAGGCCATTCGTCTCTTTAAACCCACGTTGGTTTATTAGAAGTCCTGCTCTTGTGGCCCTAGGAAGGGGAGAGATAAGACCAAGGACGTAGATTTGGAGCACTGTAATGAAGTGATCGTAGCTGTGCATATGTACAGCATAATGAAAACACCATCTTGCAGTAGAGGCAAGCCTGGCCTGTTCGCCTATCGCTGTGGACACTTCCAACACACCCCCTGGCCAAAGTGACTGTTTTCTTCCCCTGATTTGGAAACAACCCAGTCACGGAGCCAGTACCTTCCCAGGGGACAAAGAGATAAGAATCACGTAGGACTTTCTGTGGAATAAAGTTCCTACAGAGAAACAGAGCAGAGTTACCTCTGCTGATTCTGAAAGTGCCAGGTCTCATTTAGTACAGCTTGTTACTCCCATCCCATCCTTCCATGGAGCAGTAACTTATCCCCATGGAGCAGGAGTATTTGGTGCAAATCAACTTTTTTCACTTTTGAGCTAGAGCCCTATCCACTGATGGCTGCACCTTGTACTGAAGTCCTGCTCTGTATCTGAGAAAGTCCCATCAGGGAAGAAAAGATAGAATGCTCCTCTCTGGCGATGGGTTGAGCAAACTTGTAATGTATTCCAATGTTTGTCACTTAAAACAGCTGATGATCTACTACTTGTAAATCCATCAGAAAAAGAACTTCAGAGAAGACTAATGTGTTCACAAATTCGCGTGGAAAATCTGCAAATGAAACTGAAGACAAGCTTTTTTGTATATGGAAATTCTTATTTCTGATATTTTTAGTGATGAATTTAACTACAGAAAAGCCAGTCTTTGAGGGGGAAGAATAAGGTTTTTTTCTTTACTTTTTTTTTCTTTCAGAATGAACATTTTTGTTTAAAAAGCTCAATTTCAATAGGCTTTTATCACAACAGAGAAATAAAAATTTTTACCAAGTGTAACACTTGGGTCAACCCAAAGTGCTCAGCTTTGTTTTTCCAGTTTTGATAAGAAACCTGGAAGAATTCTCTTTTCTTGGCCTCAGCTTCTGCTCAGTACGTTTTTGATGTGTCCAGTGAATCAAAAAAGAAACACAGTTTCACAATGACTGTTCGGTCTTCCTGATTTTAAGCATGATATTTTACTCGTGTGCTGTTCTGTTTCAGACAAAGGTATTTATTAAGTTTTGGCTGCCTAGCTGTCATCTTCTGCGACACAAATAAACAGCACATGGCTGCACCAAGGAGTACCTCAGTGTACAGCAGATCCCATTAAAATTAAGTTGGTGTAAAGACCCTGCTGGTGGGTTTGTGCTGTCTCTACAGCCACCCTCAAGCCTGCCATGGGGACAGAGGTGGCAAATGGGCTTTTCAAGTGCAAGACAATTGGGTTTGACAAGCAAAAAGTAAATGTCTGCCACATCTCAATATACAAACAGAGCAACTAGGGTAGAAACAAAGTGGATTCAGTTTTAACAATCTGGTTATGGGTGAGGATGATTGAGCTGCTATCGCTTTACAGCACATCAGATTGCCTGGCCCTACAGACACATCTCTCCACAGGACAGGTGAAGAAGGGACTGCAGGGGCTGTACTGTCAGCAGTGGCATAGAGCGCTCCAGGAGGAACAGATTCGTGCAGTCAGGCAAGGATTTGCAAACCAGAGAGAAGGGACAAGAGCCAGGGATCAGAAAAGCTTAGAAGCTTGCTGAGGTCTGGTGTTCAGATGGGTCTTCCTGAGTAAATGTAAGAAAAAAAGTGGAAATAATCAAGTATGTTTTGGGCATAAAGCCAGCTACATAGGAAAATCAAGAGTTGTCACTGTAGCCACATACTTGTGTGCACTGAACAGAAAACTAGAGTTTGGATCTTTGAGCAAAAAAACAAATGTGAGAGCGTGCAGTACTCTGTCAACTGCATGAGCAGCCCTGATGGATGTTTGAGTAGGACAAACATCACTGTTTCCACAAAACACGTTGGAATTCTGTTAAACTTGGCATCTCAGAGGACATAATTCTGTGCCATGAACACTCTGCAGCCCTTAGCCTTGTGCCTTCCCCTACCTGGAGGAGGCTCCCCCACCTTCAGTCCATCCTGGCTCCCATAATGGGGGCTTACCCCTTCCATCTGGGCTATGTTTGGACACTAATTCCTTTCCTGGGTGGTTTGCCCCATGGGTGAGTACAGATTCCATCTGCCATGGTGCTTGTTGAGCCAGAAGTCCTGGACCTCATGACATCAAGGGGCAGACCCAGACTAGAGCACACCAGAGCTCCCTTTGGACTCTTGCTGCCCGTGGAGAACAAGCTGTGATAGGGGCTTAAGTCTGGCCAGTTTCACCCCAGCACAGGAGTAGGACATGGGCAGGATGTGAACCTGGGAGCACATCCCGGGAAGGGTCTCAAGAGTGGCTGAGCAATCCTCCTAGAGTAACAAAATTTTTTTTCAGTTCTTAAACCAGGAGACGATAAACCTTCCCAGGTCGGCATGGACACCTCCTCTACAGAAAGGCATCCTGTGTGCTCATGGCACCTCAAGATCTCTCCTTTCTTTAGGTCTCCCCTCAATGCCCTGTGTCTCAGTCTGGATCTTGCTTCCTTGCTTCCTTCCCTGGGAGAAAGGGTTTATTTTCAAGTCTTTCATATTTGCAGCTCACTCAACCCTCCTCCTCTCCCCTTCATGTCCCAGAGTAGTTTTACAGACTGTCTAGAGAAGAGGCAAAATCCTCAAAGCCAGTGCTGGAGGCACTGTCCCTTAAACCACTCCCAAATCCAAGCTGGGAGGAGAGGGTTGAGCTGTGCTCTGCGCCTGCATTCCCATGCACAAGTGCCCCAGAGAGATTCCAGGGAGCTGGGCAGCTCCCAGCCTCAGCAAGCAGCAGAGAGTTTACAGACGTGCAACACATGGCCACCAGCACCAGCAGCTGCACAGTGTGTGGTCCCCCTCCATGAGGTCAACAATTGCAGTGCCACATCTGCTCCTGGGAACAGCCTGATCCTATTTTGTGGCTTGACAGTTTTCTCTTTTCCTACTTCATGTGATTGCACGAGGCCATGACAGCCAGAGCAGCCATCCTCATATCTCCTCTTGTGACACCCCTCTGAGACAAACCCACTGCATTTCCACAGGCCAGCAACAAGCTGGTGACACAAACCTGGGGACAAGGCTGGGTATCTCCCTGCCCAAGGAGCCCACCCACAGAGAGTCTGAGGTAACTCCTGTAGCATCTCACAGTTAAGGTTATCAGGCAATGAAGGAGTACAAGATGAAAAAATTCTCTCAGGCTCTTCCTGTTTGCTCCCACTCTTCACCTGCATATCACCACTTTCCCTGTCTGTGCTGTGGATGTCACTGAGCACAAAGTCTGTGTCTCTGAGGCACCGTAGATATGGCCCAAATGGAAAAGGGTGGAGGTTGTCTCAGCTGTGTACGTACGTAATACTTACACCCCTGTGCAGTTCTTGGAACGGAGTTAGAACAGCCCACAGACTGCTCTGGTTTACACCAGGAATTCACTAACAGCTGAGGAGTCATTCACTGACTGCCCTGAGGAGCTGTTCTTGTACCATGAAATCCCATCCATCCATCCATCCATCCATCTCCCCACTACAATGCCAGATGTAAAACTGATAAAAGAGCACCTATGCCAGGTCTCTTGTCAAGCCTTGGTGCTGGAGGAGACTGAAAATTAGCACAGAAAGCATTGGCTTTGTTAGGATGGAAAACCAAGTGAGTTTGGAAAACCAACCAGTCCCTCAGCTGCCCTCAGGATCACAGGGAAAAACCATGATTCAGATGGTCTAGTTTAGGCATCTGCTTTGGGGCAAGAAAAACCACATCCAAAGAACCGGCCATTTGTCTCTTTCCTATGCTAGTTCCCCTAAAACTTTCTGTTTAGAACTGACAGCACTTCAGTTATTAGACAGCAATGCATTTAATAAGAGAATATCAACTGCCTCCTTAATTCACTTACAGACATGCACATCATTGACACATGGACATTTTGCAGGACTGTATCACAGTGGTCAGTTCACAGATTTAGACTTGCTCTGCTGTTGTTGGTGTGAATTTCCTTTTATCCTAATGAATCAAATATGTCCTGTAACTCATAATTATTTTTCCTTTGTACCAGTAACACACAACCTTTCATTTCCCAGTAAATTCAATTTATGAATGGAAAATACGCAGGCCACAACTTCTTAGAGTGTTCTAAAGAAATCACTGTTTTCAGGCACAACTATTACATGAAAACAAAAAGCCACAGAACCAATATAATAGTGTATTTGCTTGGGAGCACAGAGTACACAGCTATGTGTGTTGCAACACAACCATCCTGAATTGCAAGGATTTCGTGCTTTTCAAACAACATTCATGACATCTGGGAAATATTTCTGCAAGAATAAATAGGCACACAATGTCGTGAAAGGTAAATGGCACCTTGTTTCCCCAAAAGCTTTCCAAATCACTCAGCGTAAATTACTGAGTCCCTTTGGTGTAAAAGAAGTGCTGTCATTTTTATGCTGTTCTGTAGGTACCCTCTACCCACTCTGTAGAAGTACCGCAGGTGGGAGCTGGTAGAATTTTTTATATCAGATTTGTTGAGGTGGACAAGAGCTAAGAGCTGCCCCCAGCAGAAATACCTCATGCAACGTGCATTGTGAGTCACATAGCTCACATGCAGGTCATATTTGCCTTACAAGTTATAAGGCAAATTATTTGGTTATAAGTCAATCTCAGATCACAGCCCAACTCACTTCTACCTCTTACTAAAGCAGTTATGATGAAGGATTTCCCTCTTAAGTGGGAAAAATGCATTTTTCCTGCCCTTATGTCAGTTAAGGGTAGAGGTTTTAATTTTAAAAAGTTACTTCTGCTCCAAGACTTTAAGGGATTTTAAGCCCAGAAAAGAAATGCAGGCTGCTTTCCTCTGCAACAGCAATGAAATAGAATCACAAACACAATCTCAAAGACCCCAAGAAAATGTTGCTGCAATACAAAACTGTAAAGACCTGAAGGAAAATATTTACCTCAAAGGTGCGCAGGACTTTAGCCAATGCCCCAACTTCTTCTTTCAGAGAGAAAATCAAAGAAATCACACCATTTTTATTGGGGGAGTCTTCAATATACCTAGATTCCTGAAAGGAAAGAAAAAATACACAAATAAAAATTATTAACATTCACCCTAGTGAGTTTTGCCTTTCTCCATTCCCCTTTTGCACAGCACCAGCAATGCAAAGAGGGTATAAAATAGCTCTAAGCGGGAATCAAGGCAACTGTTGCTGCCAGAAGCAGAGCAGCTCTGGGGCTGCTCTGATTTATGACGGTAGAGACACAAATCCCTTCCCTCAAACTAGAGCCCTTGTGAGAGCAAGGTAGTCAAAAAGGACATGCAAATAGACTAATATCATCTTTGCCTCGCTTCACCTCTCAGGGACGGCTGGAAATATTACTCCACTTTGGTTTCAGCTACAGTGCAAAGTCCTTCCCTCAGGCTTCCTTTTCATCACCACTCAGGGTTATGCAGAGCAAGGTAGATGAGCTCTGTGCAGAGGTGCAGACCATGCTCTATGTTTCCCTTCAGTTCTGCTTGTACCTTCCAGGCATTGCCAGGAGAGAAGTAGTATTCACCAGAGGGATATGGAAGGTGATTTTAAAACAAAATAACAACATCAAAAAAAAGAAAAATGTTGGAGCGAATATTTAGATCTTCCCTAAATCCCATCATGAGTAAAGACTCAGGACAAAATGTGTTTTCATTTATGTTTGTTCCCTTTCTCTTATTGATTTTCTGCTCTGCAAATTCCAGAAGGCAATTTCCAGTACTCTCAAAGGTTTATTTTCATTATCTTCATGGTTCTCATTACTAGAATGTCTTTGCATGTCTCTACATGTGTTTCTTTTCACAAAAGCCCTGCTAAGCAGGGAAGAACTATTTCGCCACTTCAGAAACAGGAAACTGAGCCCTGGAGTGGAGGCAGATCTTGAAAGCAATCTGGGTACTTGGCATGGCAGGTAAATGCTGCTGAGATTTCAAGAATCACTTAATTTTTCTGATACCAGACTAAATTTGATGCACAACCATCACAAACTTTTGGAGGTCACATTAGTGTCTTATTTGCTTGTTTGTTTTATTTTTTTACCATCTACTGGCCTCAGACAAATTGCCTGTGGTTGGTATTTCAAAGATCACACCAGACATCTGCAACACAGATGGGTCCTCGTGTAACAAGTGCTGGGCTAAAGCTTGATTCAAGGTACCCATCCAAATATTCTTTATAAAGATATGTATTTTCAGTCAGAGCCTGTCCTCACTACGGCTATTGCTCAATTGAACATATAAATCAGATTTAAAAGAGTCCCAGTTCCCAAATATTGTCCTCAGTAAAGATAGCCTTTGTAGAAGACAAATTAATGATGTAATCCAGCTGCCCTGAAGCCATAAAGTTCTTGGTGGGCCTACATGTCCTGAGGCAGAGCTATGAAGAGCTGCCTTCTTTTGTAAAGTAAATAATTGCTGATTCTTCAAGCTGTCTCCAAGGCTGCCTCCAAGGCTGCTGCTAACAGACTGGCCACACATTTTTCTATCTGGCTTTGTTTCCAGAGGCTGTGAAGGTTTTCCAAATGACTTCCAGCTTTATGAGGGACCTCTAGTGGGAACTGTGGTAGAAGTGCTGGCTTTATGCGCCAGAAGGAAGATTGCCACCTGTTCAGCTGTGACACTTCCTGCAGCATCTCTGTGTCTCCTGAGTCCTCATCCAGCCAGGGAGTCAGCCCAGCTCTTGCATGGGGAGGACCAAGAGGAAAAGCAGCTGGAAGTGATGTGTCAGCTGGCTAATGAAACTCATTTACACCTCAACCAACCACAAGGAAAAATGATGACAGGAGTCTGGCAAAAGTCAAAACAAATGTCTGTAGTACTGAAATTTTATGATAGTGTGACCAAAACTGTCATCTCAAATACTGTCCATGCATTGCTTTTTCCTTCTGTTTTCACCCACCACAGCCAAAACTGATCTTAAGGACAGAATTTTGGTTTTCACTGTCTGCAACGAAACTGCTCTAAAAGAAATTCAGTTATATATTTAAAATATTCTTGCCAAGTCATGCTGCGAGGACCAACTTATATGACAGATTGACTTGAATGTGTGTGACAAATGAAGAATTTGTGGTTTGGACACTTGCAGGGGATATAATGCAAAGGTGAAGTCCTGCAAGGTAATTCTGATGATAATATTTGATCCCTTTGTACAACGAGATTACACAAAAAAGCCTTAAAAAACCTTTCCAAACTCATTGGTCACTAGCCTTGGTTTGTTGAGATCATCTGCTTTCAATCTGTCCGCAGTCATTTTCCCACTCTTGCAAATTGACTTATATTGGTGCTTAAGAGAAACACACATTGCAGCAGGGAGTAGGCACTAACGCTGTAAACAGCCTCGTACTTGCCTAACTTCTTTCACATCTGCATATGCACTCAGTTCACTGGAAGGTCTTTTAACAACCCTCAGTTCATGCCTGAGCCTGTCACAGACGTGACATCTTTAATTGCAAACGGGGAGAAGACTAAAATTATTGCTTTCCTGATACCCGGTTCTTATCAGTATATATGGGGGCAGTGTGCATCAATACACACTGCAGACAATAAACCTCAACATATGCACTGGAGGTGATACACAGCAGCACAAACACAGGCACTCACATTATTGTTGAGCTTTTTCTAGTATTTATGCATAGTTTTAACTGTTAAACAGTTTTCCCATTCTTATTTTGGACTTTAACTTCTCGTTCCTCAACATATATGGAGGAATTGCATCTTTGGGGTAGTTCGACTCTTGTGTTACTATTGTGATTATGGTTCAGAGTTGAAGAAATCATTTTATTGAAAATAAAACTGTGTGTTGAAATTTTGTCTCTATGATATGTACATGTGATTTATAAATATATTGTACAATAAATTCAGCTCTAATTTCCTTCCAGCTCTGTTTTCTTCCAGGAAGTAAAATAAGAACCCGTTGATGAGCACAAAAAACTATTCCTGGACCTAATACAATCTCAAAGAAAGTGATATGTGGATGCAAGAATAGGCTTACCTGAGCACAAACCTGCATTTTTAGTTAACCACTTTGCACATACATTGATATTGCCTTTCTGACACAGGTGACAGTATTAGGGGTCAATAACATAATCCTGTCAGCCTTCTAATTCATTGCTGAGACATTTAGCTAAAGCCCTTCAGAGTGAATTCCAACAATGTTAAAGCCAGAGAAAGTTTTCCTTGCAATTTCAGGGACATAAAATTTTCACCTCTGTGTTGTAAAGTTAAAACTTACTAGATATGCAAAATAGTGGGGGGGGGGGGGAAGGGAAAAAATATTTCAAATGAAAAGATTTCTAAGTTACTTGTGAAAATAGAACTGGTTTCCAAGTCAGATTTCTTGAGCATTTAAGTGCTGATCACCACAGTTATCATTGGAACCAAGCAATTACACAACTTGGATAAGCAGCAAGGTGAGACCCTAGAGAAATGTTGTGGGAGTTCAACCTCAGCACAAAAAGCAGTAGGAATAGAGGCTTCCTTGGCATCTCTGCTCTTAAAAAAATAGAAGCCCCCTTTTTTGCACATCTCATGCAGCTTGTCTCTGGCTTCAGCAGCATTGCATAGGACACATAAGTGCAGAGTTCGGTCCTAATAATTAACCATGCTGGCCTCAGGTTACGTCACTCACTCCTGCAGTAACATCACTGCCTGTATTCAAAAGGCACGAACTTCAGGACTTCCCTGTATTTCCCAAAGCAAAGAGTTCAAAGTCAGTCAGTAAACATTAAAAAAAAGGACATCAGAGTCCCAGAATTTAACAAAAAGCTCCACCAGAAAAAAACATAACTTCATCTGTTTTCCTTTAACAAAAGAAGACAGCTTTCTTTTATCACACGCATTTAAGACCTCTAATAAGCTTCTGATTCTTTGTTTCTTTGCCATGTATGCAAGGATACTGTTGCAATGTTTGTTTGTATTCTCACTGCACTTTTGTGAGCACAGTTAATAGCAGACAAGTAAGGAGGCTGCCAAAAGTGTTCAGGTACTGAAAAGCATCAAGACAGGCCACCTTGATTCTTCCCCTCTTGGGTCACACTGCATCTCAGAGAGTGGAGGACAAAAACAGGAGTGAGGCAGGACAGCCCTCCACCTCTGCAAAAAGCAGGCACAGATCCCATCACTTACCTGGAAAGGGTCACCACTCATTTTGCAGTGCTGTGAGTCCATGTTGCAGAGGCAGCAATGCCCACACAGGGAGGCCCCTTCACGACAGCAGGTGAAGCGTTCTGATCTAACTGCAGTGGCCAGAGATCTGTGCAAAGGTATTTAAAGTGGAGCAAGCAAGGCAAAGCCATCCCCTTCCCCAGCTCCCTCCCCTGGACGGCATGCCAAGGGGGCGTTCTCCCCGCACGCCCACCCCACCCACCCCTGGCACACGAACCAGCCGCTCCACGCCGGCCATCCCCTGCGAGTCCCACGCCTGCATGGAGCGGCTCTCCAGCAGATTGTTTCTATCTGTACCCTGCGTGGACGAGCAGCATGCTCTGAATTAACAGCCTTCCTCCTCCTGATCAACATCAGCTGTTTTCATTTCTTCACGTCAACACATCGTTTTCAGTTCAGCCTCCTGCCCGTTCCTTCCCACTGCAGCTGCGTGTTCAGCCTCAGGTGGGATTCCCATCGGGGTCACTCCCCTTGAACAGACGTCAGACGTTCTCCAGGATCTGCTCTTTGGATGTCAAATGCTAGGCATGGAAGGCTCTGGTAAAGCACAGCTGAGGGTTTCTTCCTTTAGTAGGGCCTCTGGGTCTGCTTGCAAAGAGGTCAGAGAGCAGGAGCCGTCGCTCCACTCACCAGACATTGGAGAGACACCCAGTACAAGGGAAGCATGAAATAGGAGTTAGCTGCACAAACCTCACTCTGGGATATGAGCCAGAACATGGGGAAAGGGAAGAAGGTAAAGGAAGAAAAGGAGCAGGCAAGAGTAGGTCAGAGCTCTAGGGCAGGAGGATGTAGAACTGCAGATGATGTGTTTGTGCTTGAATATAGTGTCAGCCATGGGAAAGCACAAGGGGAACAGGGTGGGGCACATAAATTATTTCAGGGTAGGTTAGTAAAGTACTGATATGAAAGAGCCCAGATTTGGTTTAATAAGAGTCACCAAATGGGGTAAGGGAAATTGGAAAGCTATAGACCAATATCGGAGGGCAGGTGAAAAAATGAAGCAATTAGGCAAGTATCTATCTTGCTCTTTAGGAAGACGAAGTCTTACAGAGACAAATTGTGTCAAGGCAGGTGATCTTGCTGTATTTTCCTGATGAAGAAAAATTCTCTCTGCAGTTATTTTATCCTTGAGGGAAGCTCTACTACCCACACCTGTGCAAACTCAGATTGGTGAACACTAGCAAAGACTTACTGTGAATTGTTCATATGTATAAAATCCAGTAGCCTTACAGTGGGGAAACTGAGTGGAGCCATTTTCATGGTTCTCAGTCCAAATCCATGTTGAACCCCGTGACTGTGGAGTCGGAATCCATCCCACTGAAATTATCAACTATATAACATGCATCCAAAGTAACTCAGAGTTTTGGATGCAAATACATACCTTTTTCAGAAGAGCTGCTTCTCCTTGCATCCTGAAACTGCATGCAGGGATAGAAAGTTAATTTCTGAAGTGATCAGCAAGCCTGTGGTATGGGCTGGCAGGTCAAGATAGACAGCCAAATGTGATGCACACTAAATACACTGGACTCTGCTGACATGGCAGCAGTACAGGGCAAGGAAAGATGGAGCTGTAGGGGAAAGTATCCCCAGTAATTGCCAGCAGTATAAAAACTACTGTTTTTTTATCTACTCAGCCAGTAACTTCATTAAAGTAGCCAGTATTTTGTGTCCTGTGTTTGTGCAGCACAAGGCACAGCCCTATCCATGATAGGGACACTGAAGGCAACCTTGGAAAAAAATAACAGTGAGATGAGAATGGTGACAACACTGATTATAGTCCCTGTGCAGGACAAGACAGACTCCAGCAACTAGTCTTGTTTACTTTCCCCACACACCATGCCTTGCCACCTGGTGTATTTTCCAGTGAGATAAACTATTATTTCATCTGTTTGTGCCTTCCTCTATCTTTCCTTATTCCTTCTCTTTTCACTAATCTTTTATCTCTCTTTTACTTCTTTGTGGCTTTTACACGCTCTTTGTTTTCCCTTTTTCCATCCCCTTTCTCATGTATGTTCACTCTACCCAATGGTAATGGCAAGACAAAGTGAAATGTCAAATACCCAAAATACTGCTCATACCAAACCATTGTAATTATCTATTTTGCCTCCTCCTACCCCCTACTTTTTGTATTTATTTTGCAAGTTTCTCTTTTACCCTCATTGTTACACAACCATAATAATATTGCCAGTGTATTGCCACAAGTTCACTGTTTAGTCAGTCTGCACTCTCAGAGGTTGCCTGGTAGCAAAAGGCACTGGCCGGAGGAAGCAAAGCTCCATCTTGCCAGGAGGAATTCCCAAATTCTCTTGTTTTGGAGCAAAGTGATGTGTGGGGGTGTGTGAGTGTGTATGTGCCCAGTGACATTACTCTAGGAATACGCAATTGCATCAGTATCTGTTACCTTGGGCCATTTCAGAGTTCAAATTGCTGGAGCTTCCCTGTCCTCTTTGAAGTACTAGTTCAGCTTGCCAAGCATGGGTTCATCCCCCTGCAGTGACACTGCCAGCCAGGTTTTCTCACTTGGGTTTCAAGTTTCTTCATGTGCCTGATTCTCCAGCCCGTGTGAGCACCTGAGCTTTAAGTCTGTTAGTCCTGCTCTGGGCTTTTGCTGCAGCGCCATGCAGCCCCTCTCCTTTCAACCATACGCAGATATGTACTGATATCCCACCTTGCCTTTGCCTAAAAACACGTTCTCCCTCAGAAACACACTTTCTTTGTGTACACACACACATGCACACACCACATGCATCCCTTTTTGGCTGTGCTCTCAGCCACAGCTCACAGGGCTCTTCGCACTGAAGTTGGCAGGCTCCCCTGGCCAGCACGATGCGAGTTCAAGGGGCCACGGACTTTGGCTGCTTTTCAGACTGCTCTTTGCTGCTCTTGCCTTTAGCCAGTATTTGCAGAGTGGCAGCTTCCCTGGAGCTGTGAGTCTTCGTGTCTGGGCAAGGATGACCCTTCCTGTGCCAGGACCCTGGGCCTATCTTTGGCCTGCAGCTCCCTGCCTTCCCTGCTGGTTCAGGATGTCCTGGTGGAAGTGAGGGAGCAGTGAGCAGTGGAAGGGGGATTTTCTAATGAAAACAGAAGCTGGCGGGAAAAATTCCCATACGAGGATTCCATGAGTGTTTAAGGCGGTTTTTGTGTGTGTGTGCATGGCAGGAGGCCATCCTCCTTATCAATATCGTGAATGCATTTACCAGAGGTCTCAGGGTGCTGTAGCTCTCCTTTATATCCCAGTCACACAGCATTTCCTCGCACCTCCCTCTGCATCGTGGTGGCAAAGCCGCCCAACCATATCCCCTCTCACTGCAGAGCCGGGCTCCCCGAGACCTCAAGGCTTTTTTGGCTGCACCCCATCCATCCCCTCCCCGGTGGATTTCCTCGACTCCTTCCCGCCGGGGCACGGGTGGCCGGGAGGTGGCACTGTGTCCTCGCGGCAGAGACGGCTGGCGGGAGCGGGGGACCCCGGCTGTCCCCGCTGCCTGGCCTCCCCGGGAATAGGGGGGGATCCGCTTCGCAGCCTGCGCAGGCATCACCCAAACCCTCTCCTACCCCTCCTGCCGGAGGACCACCGCTTCGGAGGAGAGGGGAACAAACTACCCCCCACCCAAAAAATTCAGCTCTCCAAAAAGTGTCGCTTGGGGGTATACGGGGGGGCAGCCCGGTGTGATTTATCCCCCGGGGCTGTGACGGACGCACAACTCGTGGCCGCACAATGGGGCCACCCGGCAGAGCCGGCAGCGAAGGGCTCCGCTCCGCGGGCGCGGAGGGCAGGGGAGCAGCGGAGCGACCCGAGGGAGCTGCGGAGGAGCGAGCGGGACGGGGCCGCGGGGGGAAAAGCTGCCTCGGCGGCTGGCTTGGTTTGGGTTTTTTTTCTCTGGGTTTTGGTTGTTTTTTTGTTTTGTTTTGTTTTGGTTGTTTTTTTGTTTTGTTTTTTTTTTTTTTGCAGCCCTATATGCAAACTGTCACTTCAGGTTAGCACAAGACCTGATGTAGCTCATTAGCATGAGCTGTATCTAATATGCTTAAAACCTCTAATTATTTATTATGCCCTAATTGGCAGCCCAAGAAATGTCTGCAAAGGGATGAGTGCTCATCCCAAGACGCCTTTCGAGGAGACTTCAGCAGTGTCCCTGGTCAAACATCATTTTTAATTCTTCATTGAGGCACAGGCTTTATTCCTCTTGTAGACAATACAACACCAAGAAAACTCAAACCTGCTATCCCGATAAACAGCCTACTCCACCCTGGGCAGGATGGGCAACAATTACTCAAGAATAAGGATTAACGCTAAAGTTCTTATTTCCATAAAGGGACACTTAGGAAGAGGCATTAAAGTTTATCAAGTATACAAAAGCGCAAACACATGGTCCTTCAAAATTACTTACCTGAAGGAACATCTCACCTTTTCAGGAGAAAATCACTTTCCTGACTTCTGAAAGTAGCAAATTTTAAAAATTATATTCACATGGAAACTGTTTCAAAATAAGTTTACCTCTCCGGGGTTGACCTCCCCACACTCCCTTCTACGTGCCTCTTTTTTTTTTTTCCTTCCAAGTCTGTATTATGTTTCTTCGGGCCGCACCAACTATTTATTTATCTTTATTCTTTCTCTCTTTCTTTTCATTCATTATTCCCTCTCCCTCTCTTTTTTCCCCCTTCCTTGTGTGTGTGGCTTCTCGGTCTGATCTGTAGCTTGTTACCACCCACTGCACGCTCTCTCCTGCAGCCGAGGTGTTTCTATACAAACTTCAGCGTCCAGTTGTCATATTAATTATTACACTGAGTAATGACTGAAATAGTCAAAATAAGGGGAGACTCAAGAGAGCTTTTTCTTGCTGCTCAAAGATTCAGCAAAGAAGCCTTGCAACAAAGCACTAATTGGTCCCCAGAAATACTCTGACAAGGCATGGAAGATAGGTTTCATAAAGCCCAGCAATTGTGAAGGGGGAAAAGATCCTTGAATAGACCCCACGCTTCTTTTCTAAACTCTCTTGCTGAGCAAAAAATGGACTGCTTCTTGAATACTGGACTGATCTTGAATGCTATACCCAGCAGAGAAAAAAATGCACCATTTATTGTAAGTTTTTTTTCCAGCTATTCATGTGTTCTATGTGGAGAATAAGCTGGTTTTGTTTACCATGAAAGACCTTTTACTTTATTTTCACTCTTGGGGGGGAAGCTGGAAAGGCGAGGGGGAGAGCGAGGGGAGGGAGAGAAACACATGTGCCCAAATCCAGACGAGCTGCCTACTGTAACAAAATGGAGTGTAACAAATCCTACAGAAGTCCCTAATGTATCGATTCTTTGAAGATCTATATAGATTAACGACTTTCGTTCTGCTTTTCCAAGACAGCATTTAATCATAACGTAAATGGCCTTTAAAAAAGAAAAGAAGTGAGAAAAAAAAAAAAAAGCATACCAGAGTTGGTTTTTTTTAAAAGGCAAGGACTTCAAAAGACCTCAATGAGTGTGGCTACAATTTAGGCACACAAAAAAGTCACTATCAAATAATGAAAGTTCAAGATTTTAAAAAATAAATAAATAAATAAATAAGACCAAAATAAAAGTGCCAAATGAAAAGGGCAAGGGCTATTTATCATTATATTAGAATTAAGAATTTTAAGGTGCAGGTGCAGGACTGTGCATAGGAGTGGATGGAGGCGGGGGACCTTGGAACAATATTTATTATTTAGGAATCTGGTCCCTTACTCTGCACAGCGAGCAGAGCCCCAGAGCCCTTACCCAGCGCTGTGAGCACACAGAGGAGCAGGTGAGATTGGAATCACCTCAGACATGAAAGGTGAGCTCGTTCCCCAGCGGCAGTGGGTGGAAAAGGACCATGATGAGACAAGGGAGGAAAATGATCTGCTCCCGTCATCCATCCCCTCCACACACACATACCCTGACCCAGGGTAGCCAAATGGGTACAGGGCCACGGAGGCACAATTACATGAGTTATACTTGGTGACCTCTGGGACTCACAGGTTTTGCCTTTTTAAGAGCCCTCTGAGACTGGAGAAGAAGGGACCCAGAAATTCCAGTCTCATTCTGCCACTTCCAGGAAAAAGGGCATGTCCCTATGTGGTGTTTCTACACCAGTTCTAGAAATGGGCTGCTCCAGAAAAATTAGTCTGTTTAAATATATTTATAGTTTACAGGGCTGCAATTAATTTGATATTTTTGTTAGCGCTTCCCAAAGTCACAATGCGGAGCTGGTGACGCAGCAACTGCTTCCAGTGCAGTCAGTTCTGGCATCAGACAAGGGATGTTGAACAAACCATCCAGAAGACTTGGAACTGAAAAGGGAGAACCGCCCAAACAGGAAATACAAGCAAATATTTTATCCTGCTAAGGTCTGGTTGTCCTGCCCAAGAGCAGATAAAATAAGTTAAAACATTTCAGATGTGATGAGACAGGAGGCTAAAAGTCAGAAACTGGTCAGTGATCAGTGAAGAGGCCCCAAAATAAATATGACCACACAGAACTACTTCACATTTTTCATCATACCTGCATTAAAAGCCAACATGTTAAAAAGCTACTAAAATACTAGCTAGCAAGTGCACGTCAAGGTTCTCCTGTGCTGTATTTCTGGCTATCACTGTTTAAACTCACACACAGCCAGGGTCAGGGATCCAATGGCAGATGAGAAGTGATTTCTGCAGCTCCAGGCTGCTGTAATTGAGGTCAACAACAGCACAGGGCTAACTTTTGCAGTCATTTCGACTAAAACCTGAACATGGACCCTGCAGATCCCCTCCTTCCATGCTTTGGAGCTGGTGCGAGTAACCAGAGATTAAAGCCACCTGCCAGGGACTTCCTAGAGCTGTACTATCACCATGGCAAGACTGTCACACCATGGCTCTGCTCTTCTTAGTGGGTTAGAGAGCACACACATCTGAGTTTACGGAATGGAAAGGTGCAGAGAGAAGTGGAAATGAGACAGAGCTGAAGGCAGAAAATGTGTTAAAAGGTTTCAGAAAAACATGGATATGTGAAAGGCAGGAGGGCAGAGAGAGAACGCCAAGATTGTGATTATCCGGTGCTGAGCCTGGTCATGTCTTCCAAGCTGCCTACACCCCTGCAGCCCCAAGGGTCAGTGTGACCCCCAAGGCACACCAGCCTCAAATTCTCAGCATCTCAGTGCTGCTTTTCCTCATTTGGTCCTGAACCACAAGTGAGACTCCACCTGGGAGCAGTGATAATTTCCCCTGCATAGGCCAGGTCCATCCTGCCTCCCCAGTTACAAGCCAATGCCATTGCCTGCTTGGAAAGCTGGTGACCTACTTCCACTTTGCAGGGTGCAATGGGAGGAGCAGGGGATCAGTGGGTTCCCCGGGACCATGTGTGGCCTGGGAAATGGGATCTGGCAGTGAAGGGCGGGCTGCCTGCACACCTGCCTGCTCTGCCCAACACACCCATAATTTATGAGACGAACCTCCTCTCTCCCTGTGCTGGACCTTGCAGAGACCGTCCGCGTGGGACGTGCCCAGGAGTGGTTTGTTTTTTGTCTCCTGACAGGCTCACCCCGTGGTGCTCAGCATTCCAGAGGGGTAATTCGAGGTGACTTCTCCCGAGAAGTCTCTACCCTGCCCTGCTCTCAGCCGTCCTCCTCCTATCACCCAGCCCGGCTCACCCGCCGTTGTCGCTGGCTAATAGAGCCATCAGGCCGTCCGCGGGGCGTGTGCGGGGCCGGGCACACGCGGCTCCGGCCGAGGGAAGCGCGGGGGGACGACAGCCCCCGGCGGTGGGTCTCGGACACTCACGGAGCTCAGCCTGGCAGCGCTCGGTGAGCGAAGGGAGCGATACCAGGCGTCCCGGTGCTCTCTAGGGACAACGGGAAGCCGAGGTCCCGCACAC
The DNA here is from genome assembly GCA_014706295.1 of Lycocorax pyrrhopterus obiensis. NCBI lineage: Eukaryota > Metazoa > Chordata > Aves > Passeriformes > Paradisaeidae > Lycocorax > Lycocorax pyrrhopterus. The sequence continues at coordinate 55,422,020 of JACSVZ010000015.1, read as the reverse complement.
GAAGTTTCCCTTCCCGGCGGCCCCTGAACCCGCCGCGTCCCGCAATGGCAAGGGCGCTTCTCCCACGGGGGCGCACCGCTTTGCCTGTTCACGCCACGGGACGCCTCCGTGCCCACGCATCCCGCACCGCAGCTCTCCCTCCCCTCCAAACCCCGGCAGGTGCCGCTGAGGTGGCCCCGGTAGAGAACGCCCCGCACACGCTGGGGCTCCGCCGGGAGTCACCCGCTGCCTCTCCCTCAGCCCGCCGCCGCAGCGCCCCGGCCCGCACGCCATCTCGGACACCCCTCGGCGGGCAGGGCTCCCCCCTTTCCCTTTCTCCCTCACGCTTTCCCGCCCCCGCGCCGCCCCCCCATCATCCCCCCCCCCCCCCCCGCGGCGCCCACGCGCGCCGCCCCCGCCCCGCCCCCGGCCCGCGCGGCGCCCCGGCGCGGGTGTTTGCTCAGGGCCGGGAGCGCGGCACGCGCCGGGCGCACGCACTTGCGACAACAAACCCGCGAGCGGCGGGGGCGGCGCGCGGGGCGGGGGAGCGGCGCCGGGGGGCGGCGGGGGGGGGGGGCGGGGCCGCGCGGCCGCCAGCGCGTGTGCGGCGGGGGGCGCGGGGGCTCGTGTGTGTGTGTGTGTCCGTGTGTCTGTCTGTCTCTGTGTGTGTGTGTGTGTGTGTGTGTGTGTGTGTGTGTGTGTCCCGCGCTGAAAAGGCGGCGGCGCTCCGCGCATCGCGGCCGGCAAAGCCGGGGGAGCGTGGAAGGCGCAAGGTGCAGGGTGTGCGTGTGTGTGAGCGCGGGGGGTGGCGGGGGGAGAGTGCGTGTGTGTGTGTGTGTGTGTGTGTGTGTGTGTGTGCGTGTAGGAGAAGAGAGGGGGGCGAGCCCCGTCCGCCCCTTATAAGAGACACAATCCTCAGCCACTTTTTTGCAAAAGGGGCTTTGCAAAGCAGCCTGCGCACACGCGAGCGCCACGAGCCTCCCCGCGGCCGCCGCACGGAGGGCGAGAGGGAGGGGGGCGGGCAGAGCCGCCCGCCGTCCCCGCCGCCCGCCCGGCTCCGCCGTCCGCTCCCGTCGGTCGCCGCTGTCCCTTTCCCCTGCCGTCTGTCGCCTAGCTCTTTTTTTTTTTTAAATAATTTTAAATTGAACGTCGCAAGTTTTTCCTTTTTCTTTTTTTGATTTTTTTTCTTTTTTTTTTGTGGTGGTGGTGGGGGGACGGGGACCGGCCGTCCCTCGGGCGCCCCCGCCTCGCAGGACGCCCCCGCGCCCATGGCCAGCGGCAGCCCCGCCAGGATGTCCAGCGCCGCCGGGCAGCCGCCCTTCCTGCAGCCGGCGTGCTTCTTCGCCGCCGCGGTGGCCGCCGCCGCCGCCGCCGCTCCTCCGGGGCCGCCCCCGGGGGCGCCGCCGCCGCAGCTCAGCCCGGCGGGCGGGCAGCCGTCCCCGGGCGGCAAGCCCTCGGCGCCGCGGGCGGCCAAGCGGCAGCGCTCGGCCTCGCCGGAGCTGATGCGCTGCAAGAGGAGGCTCAACTTCAGCGGGTTCGGGTACAGCCTGCCGCAGCAGCAGCCGGCGGCCGTGGCGCGGCGCAACGAGCGGGAGCGCAACCGGGTGAAGCTGGTGAACCTGGGCTTCGCCACCCTGCGGGAGCACGTCCCCAACGGCGCTGCCAACAAGAAGATGAGCAAGGTGGAGACGCTCCGCTCCGCCGTCGAGTACATCCGCGCCCTGCAGCAGCTGCTCGACGAGCATGACGCCGTCAGCGCCGCCTTCCAGGCAGGCGTCCTCTCGCCCACCATCTCGCCCAGTTACTCCCACGACATGAACTCCATGGCGGGCTCCCCCGTCTCCTCCTACTCCTCCGACGAGGGCTCCTACGACCCGCTCAGCCCCGAGGAGCAGGAGCTTCTTGACTTCACCAGCTGGTTCTGAACGCCGGCCGCCCTCCCGGCAGGTGGGTAGGCGCCCGCCGAGGGCCGGGGCATGCCGGGGGGATAGCGGGGGGACGGACGCGGGGCGGCGGGGCCGCAGCCGCCTGGGGAGGGGGCGCAGCCGGGGCTGGCCCCGCGGGCGGGCACCGCGTGTCCCGCGGTACTTACGAGCGGCTCTGCGGCCCGGCGCTGCACTGGTCCCGGCGCGGCTCTGATCTCCTCTCTCTTTTATTGTTACAGGACAGTCGCAAAAGGGAAAAGAAAAATAAAAACCAAAAAAACCACGCAAAACCAGATCACACACAGAGAGACAAAAATCCACGCAGAAAAAGAACCTGTTGCATTTCCAGCTCCCCTGCCGTCGGAGGGCGGTGCGGGCACGTCTCTCGGCGGGCGGGCACAGCGCTGCGCGCCGCGGGGGCGGTCGGGGCGGTCGCCCCCGGCCCCGGAGACCGGCCGGCCTTTGCACTGCGTCGCACTGCCACGGACTGCGCCCCGGCGGAGCGGGTGTCCGGCGGGGGAGCCCCGGGCGCTGCGGTCCTCGGCCGGCGGAGGAGCTCTTCTTCCTCTTCCTCCTCCTCAGCAGAAAGGCGGCCCATCTCCGCACCTCGCCGCCGCCGCGACCCTTCAGAGACTGGCGTTCATCACCTGTGGACAAAGTTAGTTTCCCGATGTCTGTGGAGATGCTGAAGTTAAGCTATGCTGTACTCAAAGAAGTCCCTGGAGCCCCGTCTACCCCCCATGCCTCTCCCTCCCCTCGATCCAAGCTTTTCCTCTCCTTTCCACCATAGAATGCTTCCAATCTTCTTTTTTTTTTTTTGTGAATTTTTTTATGATAAGAAAATCTATTTGTATCTATCCTAACCCGGTTGGGGATATATTAAACTATTTTTGTACATAAGAGAGAGAGAGATTTATAGAGGTTTTGTACAAATGGTTTAAAATGTGTATATCTTGATACTTTTTTTAATATGTAATGCTTATTACCTCTTCATGTTTAGACTCGTAGTCAACGTTACCTTACAACTGCCATTTTTGTATGTGGTTTTGTAAAGGACTTGGACTTCCTCCAGATGTACTTTAGCACCAATGTGTCTTACTTTATAGAAACTTTGTTAATGTATTAATAATGTCATTAAACAATGTTCAAAGTGAACAAAGCTTATGCAGCTATTGTCCAAACGCAAAACGGTAGCCATTTGTTTTCATATGCTGCCTTTGGGGAAAAAAAAGAAAAAGAAAAAAAAAAAAGAAAAACCAGACAAGCAAACAAACAAAAAAACCCCTACACCACTGCCTTTTCTTACTGTTTTATTACAAACTTACAAAGGTCCTGTATAACCCTATTTTATACAAACTAGTTTCGTAATAAAACTTTCTTTAAATTAAAATGATCAGCTGCCTACCGCATGCAATTTTTCTTTCTTTCTGCCATTGACAACGATGAATGTAAGGACAGAATGTTAACTGATGTTATACCAGAGCTAAGTTGCATATGAAGTGTTTTTATCTGATGGATGTAACATATATATCTTTATCTATCTCTATATAAATATGCAAAGATGTAGCGCTATCACCATTGTTTTCTTGCCCTTCTGTGTTGCAAATGTGTATCCAAATCAAAAGGCGAGGGGATGATTAATGCATGCATTGTCCCTCCTGAAATCACTGCACATTACAGAATTCTCCCCAAAGCCCAACTCTTAAAAAAAGAGGGCGCTCCATCCCGCGTTTCGGCGGTGTGACCCGGTCCTCCTCCGCGGCTCTGACCCAACGGGGCAGAAAAATACGGGGGATGGCACAGCCGCCGCCACCCAAAACACGGGGCGCTGTGTTGCCTCTGCGAAGGCAGTGGCTGGGTAAATAAAACCGTCGCGGGGAAGACGGGAAGCGAGAGGCGAAGGGAGATAAAATTAAATAAATAAATTAACTAGTAGAAATCGGTGGCAGCGTAGAGGTATTGGTCTTTCCAAACTAGCGTGATCTGCCTGTAAAAGTACCCAATTACCAAGACTCAAAAAGAAATTGGACTCTTCCCCCCATTCCCCGCTTTTTTTTTTTTTTTTTTTTTTTTTGGCTAGTCTGCTTGTTGTCAGCTAGCAAGGACGTGACCAGAATTCGCCTTCTTTTCGCCTGGCTCCTGCATCACTTGCAAATTCAGTTTGCGTGCACCAAGCCAAGCGGAAAGCAAAGCGCAAAATGCATCTTACAAAAAAAAAAAAAAAAAAAAAAAAAAAGAAAGGAAAAAAACCAACAAAGACCGGGGAGAGCCAGTGTGTCGTACGGAGTCAAAAAGAAAAAAAAAATCTAGCCCGCTCCGCTACAAATGTGCCGTCGAGTTGCGAGGGATGCGCTATTTTTAAAAAAGAAGAGGGAAAAACTTTGGTGGAGGAGCCCGGAATTTTCCTTTCCTCTGTGTGTGTGTGTGTATGTGTAACTATAGATTATACATATATATATATGTGCACGGACGCATATGCACACATGGAGGTTTATACGTGTGTATGTCAATGCACAGTCCTTCCTGCATTGCTTTAAAAGTATACACACGTTTGCCCCTTCGCCTCCTCCCCCCACGCCCTGAAATGATCAATACGTGATTTAATCGCGGGGGGGGGGGGGGGAAGGGAAGAGAGGGAGGAGGACGGGACGGGAGGACGGGACACGGTGGGGTCACGAAATCCCTCATTACTTTAGCACAAACACTCATTGTTTTAACCGCTCGTGGAACTAATGTTTAGTTATGAAAATAATAACCGTTATATGCCGCCATCCGCTCTCCCTTTACAGCATCTCCCTTTTTATTTACCCACTTTTGCAAGTGCACAGATAAGGTATGCAAAGAAAGTGTAGCGAGTAATTTATAGCTATGAATATAACATTAGGATAATGTTTCATTCTGTTACAAAGGCGAAATTTCTCTTCCTTGTGTAGACAGGTGTTCTTTTTTGCTCACTTCTGAATAGTAAATATCCAGACTCATTAAACTAAAGGCAAAGTTACGCTGTTGTTCGCTACAATGTATAAGACAGCCTCAGAAATTCACCACCTCCTCCCTCCCTTTTCCCCTCAGCCCCCTCCAGAAAGAAAGAAAGAAAGAAAGAAAACACACACACACAATTTTACTGAAGATAGGGAAAGGGCAAAGCAGGATTGGGGTAAATCTCATTACATCTGCTCTAATCGCTTAGCAACACAAAGCCTTTTCTTGTATTAGCGCGGAGAGCCTTTCAGCGCTGCCTGACAGACAGTATTCAGTTAGCATTAGTAAACTCCATAAATCAGGGACTTCTTTGGGCGCAGTATAAGTTTTAGAACTACTCAGGATTTGGTGGGGGGTGGGGGAAGAGCAGCGGAGAGGGGATGTGTGTGCAGATGAAGCTTGCTTTGCCACGGATTTATTAATTTATCTGCCTGTGTGTTTATTTATCGTAATGCGGGAAAAGTGTCCCGTTAACACATGCCAATCCCAGGGTGTGTGCCCTCCCCCAAGCCAAGACCCTCGGGCAGCGGCGGGGTAGCACGGCGAGGCCCGCGGAGGTGGGCAGCGCTGCCACCGCCTCCCCACACCGCGGCCAGCGAGATCCGCGCCCGCGGAGCCGGGCGGGAGTCGGGGGGAGCCTCCCCGCGGCGTGGAGTTTCCCCTCACTCCCCAGTCCTGCTCCGTCGCTGCCCCCTCCCCACAGCCCCCCCCTCACCCGTGATGCTATCTTATGCCCAAACTTTTTTACGCACGCGGGAGCAGCGCCGGCCCCGCGGAGCCTCCGCGCCCTCCACCCCTCCCGCACAGGTAAGAATGGAGGGAGAAGCCCCCCAGGCCCCGTCCCCGGGAAGGCCTGTGGGCACCCCTGTGAGCCTCCTCTTGCCCCCAGCCCTCCTCACCTTCCCCACAGAGAGAGGCGCCGACCCGCACCCAGCCCCGCTAGCATTTGCTTTTGGGGAGCCTGGGGGTTCTGTCCCTGTTTAAAAATCTTTTTTTTTCCCCTCTCTTCTTCCTCTTTCCTTTTATTTTTTTTTAATTTGTTTGTTTGTTTGTTCTCCCTCCTTCTTCCTTTTTCTTTCCTGCCCCTCCCCGCGGCGCAGGTCCTGCCTTTTGTGTGCGGGCTCGCAGGGGCAGGCGGGGGGGGGGCGGCGGGGGCCGGGCAGGCAGCGGGCAGCGCTGTCCCCGCGCGTGTCGTGCCTCAGCCTTTATCCCGGCGGCGGCGGCGCGGCGGGGGCCCGCCGGGCTCGGGGGCGGCGTGCGCCCGCCGCAGCTGCCGCCCGCCCGCCCGCCCGCACTCCCCGCCCCGCGCCGCGCCGCGCCCGCTCCGCTCCGCGCTGCCCGGGCCGTGCGGCGGCCGGGGCCGGCAGCACGCGAGGGGAGCGGGCACCTGCCCAAGGCGAGGCGGGCGCGGCCGGGCGGGCAAGGGGGGGCACACACGGGACGCCCTGGCTCGCCGCTCCGTAATGCAGCGCGTATTACTCAGTGCATTCAGGGATTAGCTCGACTTGAAGTGTGGGGCGATTCCGCGCCTCCCTGCTTCTTGCCTCTTGGAAAGGGGAGAGGGGAGAAGCGCCCCCCGGTCCCCCCCCGCTCCGCCCCCGGTTCGTCCCAGTGCGCAGCAACTTCGAGCTCCCAAGCGAGCGAGCTCTTAGCGTGTCAGGCCGCACAATGCGGGGCTAATTCCTGCTGCAAAAGGCAAGTGGTGAAGAATCAATCGCAGGCTTTATACAGTCAAAAGGGATGATGGGCTTGGGGTTGCGAATTTTTTTTTTTTTTTAAAGTTCCCTGCCCCAGTCTGAATTTCTCCTGCTCCTTACCCTCGTCCTATTAATAATCCCATGCAGGCGATTGCAGACCGAGGTAAAGCTATCATTTGTATGCGCCTGAAGATTAATTTCCCCCATGTACCAACTCAACGGCATAGTTATCTCTTTAACAGGGAAAACAGTTTGGCTCCATTGTCGGGTTGCCAAGACCGCCTTTTGAGAAAGGGAGCCCGGCTAGCCTCTGATCAAACTCAAAGGTTAGTTAAAAGACAAAAACAGCTGAAAATCTTCATGAATAATGCTGTTTCCCCGAGCCCAGTGTAGTGCAAGCGCACATTTCAATGCCAGAGCATTTTGTTATGCTGCTCGCCTAAGTCAGAATTTCACAGAAAAGGCAGAGAAGAAAAGCTCCAACAATTAGAGGGGGCCTGTCAGAAAACATTAACGCCTTCCTCGCCCAGCCTGTCAAGCGTGCTGGAAATAAAAAACGGGCATAGCGAATCGCACCTCCACCCTCCGGAGCTGCAGGAGGGAGAGGGAGGGGGGTTAGGGACAGAGAAGTAAAGAGCGAGAGACAAATGGACAGGCCCAGGCAGTTAACAGTCCCCCTCGGCTTTGCAGTTCATCCAAAAGCTGGAAAAAGAAGGGGAAAGGACCTGCAGCTGGATGTTCTCGCTTGATATTCATCTTTCTGTTTCATGTTTCAGAATTACATTTGCTCTCAGGACCATCACACATACACACACACGCACGCACACATGCACTCACTCTGTCCCTCTGCACCTTCAACCCTTTCCTGCATCAGCCCTGCAAAGCACATGAGGTACCTGGTGAAATAGCAGCACAGCATTTCTAAGTTTCCATGTCTGGGGCCATGCAGATGTCCGGTGTGGCCAGAGTGCAGCTGGGCTGAAGGACCTCATGCCAGAGAAGCTGTGCTTATGTATAGCACCAGAGCTATCTTACTCTTTAGAAATTTTTAGGAAAATGTGTCTCAAATGTACAGCTTTAACTAGCCAGATCAACTGCCCATATGCTCCAGTCCTTTTCCCTAGTTAAATACCTATTGACAAGGACACTAAAATATTTAAAGCTTCCCCTGCACTGGTGTTCATTTCTGTAAGTGAACATTTAGACTCCGACTTTCCTGGCCAAAGCACAGATTTTTACCAGTTATTTAAATAACAAGAGAGCTCTGGTTCTTCTCTTACTGTGAGCAAAACCTCAGAATATCACTTAAATTCTTTTTTTTCTTTTTCCCTTATTGCCTTTGTTGTCTCATTGCAAATACGTGTATATGTTAATAACTGATAAGGAGCAGATCAGTACTGTGCAGCTTCTATATTCAGCCTTCTGCTGGGTGGGAAAGAGTGAGGGAGATTACTGCTGTGCATTGTAGCATTGATATGTGGGTTGAAAAAATGTAATTCCAGCAAAATACAAAGTGACTGAAGAAAAGGAATATCTCCAACCCTCCAATCTGAGGTGTTCTAGGGGTTATATCTGTAAAGGGATACAGCAACACAGTTCAGACAGCATGGGAAAGACATCAGACTTTGCCCATGGTTAGAGAGCTGTGTAATTCCTAAATATCCTGTGGGGAAGAAACTAACCTTGGGGACAGGAACCCCAGCTCTCCATCCCATGCACACCCTGGAGCAGCACAGCACATCCAGGCAAAATGGTACTTGCTGTTCTCCTTCAGGGAAGGCAGGGGTTTCCTGCGGCTTTGGAGCCAGATATGTCCCCTGAAGGATGTAAGCGAAAGAAAAGCCTCACTGAGCACAGGGACTTTCATTGGCTCTGAGACTTCTGTCCTGGAGAAACACAAGCAGCCATTAGGAGAGGGGAGAAGTCTCAAGAAACACTTTTTCTCCCTCTATCTGGCTACCTGGTACTTACTATTCTAATTACAGAGGGCTAAGATGGGTAAAAATGCAGGGATGGGAAACTAAGGGCATTGATCATGGACTGAAGCTATCTAGATACATTGCTGGCTACGACTTTGTCCTAACTCAATGCATTTTAGCCTGACATCCACAAGTGCTAAACAGAGACCAGAAGTAGTTCCTCATAGGCGCCTGGGGATATGCAGCATTGGAAGAACATGAGAAAACTGGCAAGACAGAGGGGGTCTCTGATCCAGACTGCTTTGTGCAAGGTGCTGTGAGAAGAGCCAGTGCATACTAATAGTCTGCCTTATTTTTCTGGGGGACAGACAACCCATGTTTCCTTTTATCCCACTGCAAACACAATTTAATCCAGTTTTTGGTCTTCACCTACTACCCAGAAAAGGACAGTTACGTATCCTAAAACATCAGAGTAAACATCTGCATGTTGCCCAATATGTTACTTGTAAATTGCTTCTGAGAAAAATTCCTTTGAAAATGTCACCCAACAAACCATGTGTTTCAATCTTCTCTTAGACACTGTAAACAACTGCAGCAGTCAAGTTGCAAAGTTTTCCACTGGTCACTCATGTTTTGCACAAACATGTAGCTTTCTTGCTTTCTGCTTTTATATAGTCCCAATAGCACTGGGGAAGGAAAGGTAAACTTCCCAAAGGCATAATCCAGGCCTTTGCTATAGGGACAGGGAATTTTCTTCTGAAATGGAGCTCAAACTCATTTGGTCCAATTTCACAGAAGCAGATCACAGAAAGAGCACAGGTTCCAGTTTTGGCATGGGGTCCTCCTCCCTCCCCACCAGTCATACAATTCTCTTGCTCACTCTCCCCTCCTGCTGCTGGTCACAGCTTGGAGCTATTTTAATTTGTTCTCGCTGGACTGGCAGGGCAATATTACTCTGGAACAGGAAAGGAAAAGCCCCATATTAGTAAAGTGTGAAATGCAGTTTTGACTGAAAAGGGAAGCCATTTTGACATGATTACACCATGACAGTGCAGATTAAAACCCTGCCATATGGCCTAAGATAGGTTTGTTCTCACTTTCAGGTAACAACACATTGCTAATTAAGTGGTGATGACATTTCCAAATGAAAAATAAAAAAGAAAAAAAAAACCCACCTGTTTGTGAAATAAGGAGAGTCAAGAGAAGGGAAGACATCAATCGGTGCTCATAATAGTGGAAATCAGCTCTCTTTTATCATTGTGGTTTCCTTTGAATAGGAGAGAATTTGTTTGATTTGTTATTGAGTAAACAATAATTCATGTGTGCACTTGTAGATGTGAACACAGTGCTCCTGAAAGGCACCCGACTGACAGGGTGGGAGAGCAAAGTCCTGCATCACGTCCAGGACAAACACAGCCTGGGCAACACCACAGAGAAGTTCCCCACCCTGCTTTGCCAAGGGCCTGCAAGAGGGTGATGGAGGCTTCTGTGAGCAAGGCAGGAAGGCAGCCTGCCCCTTAAATGGCAGTCGCATTTCAGCACATACTTTAGTGTCTCTGTACTGGAGATCTTCGCTTTTGCATTGCAGGGGATACAGCGGCAAATGATGGTAGAACCAGCTGACACAAAGCCCACAGTCCTGCCTACATCCACTACTGTGCCTCTGTGGGATAGCAGCAGTTTTAAGACAATAAATGGAATAATAGCAGACTGTTGGTCCACAAGCAAAGGGTCACTTTAACCACTAATAACCAGCCCTTTGAAACTTTCAGAGGAAGGGCATTCTCTAAAGACCCAAGAGTTTACTTGCAGTTTCTTTTACTTGCACATATATGTATGTGTACATATTCCTCCATGCCATACAGACTCCATTTGGAGCAGCTAATCCAAAAGTCTGAAAAACAGGCAGTGGGACACACTTTGCTTCATCTTGTTTTAAGTTTCATAGCAAACCATTTTAGGTTACTCTAATGCACATCATTGTGGGCCTACCTAGTTATGAGCCCTGACTTAGCAAGGACAGTTACAGGGCCTATGAAAAAATAAAAAGGAGGCACAACTTCCATACTGCCAGAGTATCACTTCCATCTCTTCCTGGCTGTGTTGCTGCTCCAATGAACTCCAGAGTTTCATGTGGTTCTCACAGATTTTGCATGCTCGATGATTTGAAGTTGGAATTCAGCAGGCAATTAAGGTTCTAGACAGATGGATGTCCATGGATGAGCCTGGCAGCACTTTATACTTTCTGCTCTCAGTTTTTTGCTTCCTTCTCCTCTACCTCTTCGGCCTCCTGCTTCTCCTATCTGGGGCTGCACCAGCTTGAGAGTTATGCCTGAACCAGCTTCCAGGGTAAATACCCATTTGCAAACATCTTCACGTAGACATTCTCACACCTCTCACTAGCACAGCATATTAAGTGTGGGTTGGAAGGACACCAGCAAATGAAGAAGAAAGCACAGGTGAAGCCTTCAGAAGGATCTAATAAGCAGGTACTACCTACCTGAATCCCAAATGCCCCTAGTCTTTGCCAAAGATTGGGGTTCTGCCCCTTAGGGACTTGCTGGTGAGGATGGTGGCCAATTTCTCCTGCCTCTGAGACCAGCAAGCCTGTAGAAAATAATGCTCGGTAAAAATGCTGGCAATTGTCTCTACGTGTGCAGAAAGGAGGATGGAATGAACTTGCAGTGTCACAGGATGCAGTGCAAGAGGCTGTGGCAGACAGTCACAGAAATCATGACAGGGAGAGGGGGTCTTAGCAAACAGCAGTGCTGTGTACAGCACAGAGAAGGGCTCTGATGAGTAAGATGGGAGTGTATAGAAAGAGCAATGCTGAGCAGATACTCCTGACACCCAGGCAGTGCCAGCCCCAGAAGACTATGCTGTAGCAGCCAGCAGCACCCCAGGGCTCCTGCAGGTCCCTCTCCTTGTATTCATGCACATGTCAGAAGAGATGTGTTTGTGCAAGTCGAGAAGCTTGTGGAGAAGGCTGGCAGGAGTGTGAAATAAAAAAAGGAGGATGATGGCTTTGTCCTTAATTCACCTATTTGTTCTCTTTCTGAAGGCAGATGTATTTTCAGATATATTTTCACCTTCTCCAACACCCTGTGGCAATCACTGCGAAGAGATTACAATGTACAGACAAACAGAAATAAAACAGCTGCTGGAGAAAGCAGTGAGCAAACCTCCTTCCCTCCTCCCGTGCTTCAAAGATTAACCTCAGAAGACCACTGCAGCCCCAGGGCAGGTGATGAGGACAATGACAGATCCAAGAGGGGCACTTTACTCAGTCTGGGTTGTCCCTTGGCTTCTCTGCATGGCCAACCCCCATCTTCTTGGCACTTCACTTTTAGTTACCACTACTCCTCTCTCTGTGTGTGGGGAACTGCTACTGACCAATGGAGCATTTATAAATAGAACAATGTTTAATTAACACAACAGTAGGACAGACTTGTTGAAATACTTCCCAGACAGCAGGCAAGAGTCCTGACAAGGAGACTATTATGGGAATTTTAATGAATCCTTCCAGAGTGGGACAGCTTCCATACACCTACATTGCAATGACTAATTTTGTTTGTGAAAATTGTATTGGTAAATGATGCAGAGTGACAATAATGTTGGGGACCAGCAAACTGAATAAAGTCACTGGGTTACTGTGTGAAATACTGCCTACAGACAGAGCAGAGTGCTTACTAAATGCAGTGCAGTCGTGGGTCCGAGTGCCCAAAAACCCAGCCACAAATGGAGTTTGCATAAGGCAGGCAAAGAAGCAATTAAATAATCCAAACAAGGATCTAGCTGTGCCAGATGACACCACAGCATGAAAGGAAGCAGGGGCTGAACAACTACTTCTATGAGACACGACCAGGAGCATGAGCCTCATTAACACCACTGCTAAATGCATGCCTGCTAGCTGCTGCTGCGGTAATCGAGACCACTCACAGGTATCCTTGCCATCTCCCTTTCTAAGAAAACAGGAAATTAAAATTGTCTGCCCCAGTGATGGGCCTGTGTAAGGTTCCCACCTATGATACAGCAGCCTGCTTCTCCTAACAGGGATGTGAGAAATGTGAATCAAGGGGCACTGGAAGGACAAGACGTACAATGTCAGTGCATTCCCTTGAGCTCACCTCCTCCTAGCTCTGTAAACTTTTCTTGCTCCTCTAGCAGAGACATTGTACACCATCAGTAACCCAGCGGCCGTAAACAATAAGTACTAATGAGCTCAGAATTTCTGAAAGAGGTTTTTATCCTTAAAAGTCTTAAGAAACTAAGCTCCCAGGAAGACAGTGTGCGATGACAAATGAGTTATTCTTGAATTTTCCAGTTCAGCTGTCCACTGCTCTGCTGTATAGCCAGCAAAGGACTCTCTGCAGGCCCTGTTCTTCTGACTTCATCATTATACATTTAAGGTTCTTTTTCCCCAAAGATCTAGATTTTAATAAATGGATCCAAGATACGCTTTATCTATCCAAGAAGTCTGGGGACCACCAGCTTTCTTCTATAATTTTGCCATTTTCTCTTCCTTACAGGCATGTCACATTTTTTTCTGGAGTACTACAAATTAGGTGAATGCACATTGACTGTTGAAACATGCTGCAATGCGTTCAAAACAAAACAGTGTTGGAAGGTTAGCTTTGCATGGAAGTGTATGCAAGAATAGTAAGAAGAGCAGTCAAATAAAGGTTTTGGCACATTACTTCACAAATTCAGGAGCAAAATCATCTCTGAATTGTTGGGCTGCTTGACAATGATGTACACAGACCTGGCCAAGAAAGCCAACAAAATTATTGCTGAAAACTTCAGTAACACATGAGGATTTCACTGAACTGGAGTCAAACTTTGCAAACTGCTTACCATAAGCTTTGGTTTGCTGAGGAAAAGAGATGAGGAAGGAGAGGATATATTCTTTCTACTGCTACAGATGCTGCATTCAGAGGTGCAGGTTGCAAAAACATTGATTAATTTTTACCCACACGCATCTGTTTCCTGTTGAATTCTTCCTTCTGCATAATGTGGAGTCTTGCCTGTCAGATTAACGCAATGCTTCACCCCCAGACAAAAGTGCTGGCCTCTGACAAATCCATCTAGAGCACACCTAGCTCCATCAGTGGGCATATTATAAAAGGTAATGAGCTTGACACTCCCCCCAGCTCCAGCTGCTGCAGCAGCGTGTAATGAGCCCTGCTCTACGGGCTCCGACACTCGCACTAAAACGCCATTGAGGACTGAGACAGCATGCCACTGAATTTAATTTACTGCTTAGCATCAGCTGGCCCCAGATGATGGAAGGTCATCTGTATGGAGGGTCAAGTGGGATAAACAGCTCCAAATCTCCCTTCTGCCCAAGGGCTTGGAGCCGGTAAGCCCCAGGGCAAGCAGGCACAGACCTGACGGAGGCATGTTGGCTGAGCAGGCTCCACAGGCAGATTCCTTTGGAGCATCTGCTCTCCCAGATGAGGAACCCCTCCCATTAACCATATCCTACCAGCATTTTCACAGAAAATTAGAGAAAATCCCATGCAATAGGCCAGGTTCCTTGGAGGAGTTAGTCTGCCATTGTAGGTATTTCTTTTCTGATGGAGTAACTTTGCTACCTTCATAACAACACATCACATTGTATTTTGCTTGTAAGGTATAGAGAATTTTCAGATCATAAAGTACCATTATTCTGTTTCAAGAAAGTGAGGCTGGAGGGAAGGTTTGAGTAGTCCAGAAAGGGCCAATGCCAGAGGTAGAAGGAAAAAAATAACAAAAGAGAAGCACATGGTGATACTACCTTCAGTGGCTCCAAGGATGTGAGGAGCCAAGGCAGCGATATCGTATTGAATTCCTCAGAGAGTTTTTTTCTGCCATGGGTTTGTATAAATATGTTGTAAGTGACTCTAAGCTTTGGGTGGATATAAAACTAAACCCAGTCAATGAGAAAATTTAAAAGATTCATTTGCTGTGTTCAAGCTAAGGGTTGGACCTGCCTCTGCTGACAGAGACTAACTAGTCATGACTGGCAGAAGATTATGAACTTGGGCGAGCAGGACTGAGAAACACCAGTCTGGCAGGGAAGAGGGGCTATTTCCGTCTGAGAAGATGGGTAATGCTCTTTAAGGATGTCCCAGACTTAAACCAAGAGATTTGACTATGCAGTAAGAAATAGCACAGCCAGATCCAGGCCTCTGAAAAGCATAAAGATGCTAATGTGGATGGGGGCCTGGGGCATGGTGTGCTCCAGGCAATTTCTGCATCTGCTCTTCAAAGACACAGCTATTGAATCCAATGAGACCACCTGAGGAGTAGGAAACCTTCCTGAGAGGGCAACATGGGAAGAATCAGACCCCCAGGGAGTGTAATATAGGTCTTTAAAAATTTGCCTCACTGTGTGGTGGCAGGTTTCTCGCTGGCTTCTTTGCCTGCACGCCCGCTCGCGTGTCCGTACTGCGCGGTGCATGTGCTTGGCTTGATGCAGCCCTTATGTGTGCATGTTCTTCCGCTGCTCACAGGACACCAGGGGCTTGGGACAGGCCACAGACACACACGTGGGGCTGGCAGGGCCCAAAGACAGAGCTGCACAGCTACCTCCATGTGGGCAGGCTGTGCGGCACAAAGACAGGTACCATCACTCTGCCCGCATACTGGTACTGCACAGACTGAGCTCACGTTCATGCCCCAAGTGTTTGCCTTTCTTTAGGTGTTGCCACCTCTTCCAGTGCAGACAAAGACCTGTTGTGAGGCTGTGCTCCTTTTCTGTGCGGATGACAGGTGGGAATGGAGGTTTGATACAAATATACCCTGGTCTGAAGTGGATTGGGAGCAGGATCTGGTCTAATTTTCCACCCTGAACAAACAATTTTGCTTTGCTCAAAACTTTTTCTAAAAAGAATAACCTCAATTAAGAAAACCACAACAGCACAACTTTTAAAAAATACCATCCTTATTGTTCTTGTGGGTTTTGGGTGGGCTGTGGAAATTGATTTACGAGTCAACCACTTTTCTCTTTTCTTGCCATCTCTCGCTTGAGTGGTTTGTAGGCCTTGGCCCTTTCTTTCACTCAAGGAGAATAAGGTTGTCTATGGAAGAGGTCAGCATTTCAAATTGGTGGAGTTCAACTGCACAAATGACATAGAACTGACAAGAAAAGACAGGGGGTTTGGAGGTCATAGACTGCATAGGTCCTGGTTAGGGTTTTCGCTTTGTGATGGGACCTGGCACCAAAATGAATTAAATAACAGGCTTAAGGACTATTGAGGGAGGGCTGAATGCAAATCAAAGATAAGTAGAAGTTTTCTTTCCTAAAAGGGGAATAATTTTTTTCCTTACCTCCCCCTTTCCATATCTGCACAGGCAAGGTCTGCATGTTAAACATGATTTAGCAGGCATTATTCTGGAGCCTTTTCATCAGGTTTCTGCAGTGATTGCCTATCTTGGCCTATGATTAATGATCTGCTGTGCAATTTGGAGGCTATAATGACTCAACAATCCACACACAAACTACATAGTCGCATTCCTTTTGCAGATTTGCCAAGCTGTTACCAAGGGGCCCACAACCAAGCAGGATTGTTAGAGAGATAGCTAAACATTTCTGCAAATGCCATTCTGCCCTTATCTTGCTGAGAAGTGCGTTGGGCAGCAGGCTCATTTACAAAATTCAAAGCCTAGATTTTAGCGGTTCCTTTAAAAAAAAAAATCTGGACTGAAATAATCATTAAAAAGGCTGGTAAGAAAAGATCCTGGTATATGGCCTCTCAGTGATTATACAGACAAAATACTTTCTTTGTTTCCAAATTTTGAATCTGATTAATTGAGGCCTAATGCTATTAATGCAGTTTGAAAGCAAAAAAGTTAATCTTTAGAAACCCATGCCATAAATGAAATCTGAAAATCCAAGCAGATTTTGAAGTGAAAGCTTTGTCTTCATTTCAGTTTCTATACAGAAATAGGTTGTAGTATTTATTTATAGAATGCAACTGGATCTGTATCCAGATAAAAACTGTCTGTAGAAAACTGCTTTATAAACTTTTTTTTTAAAGCATGGCCCTTGATGAGAGCGATCTTGGAAAATCCAGATTCTGTTTATAAGGTTGTTTTTAATAAAAGTAAATGTGAAAAGGAAAAGTGAAGACAGCTACCAATGGAGTCTGTCTTTCAGACATAAGTTATCTTCAGAAAAATAATTTTAGAATTATATAAATATGTCCCTGTTTCCATTATTAATTATTAGATGAAGCCCAAATAATTCCACCATGACCGAAAAGAGTTCTCATATTAGCTGGGTTGCAGTCACATTCAGTTTAATAACTCATCTAGTTTTAGTTTCTGTCTTTTTTGTAGGCAAGAGCGGATGCAAACTAGAAGCGCATATAGCATGTCCCTGCACCCATGTCCACCCATGTCTGTGTTATTGTTGTTGTTATTGTTGTTGTTGTTGTTGTTATTATTATTAAAGTCCTTGGGAGCTTTAAACACTGTGCTGATATTGAATCCTCATAACAACATTGAGTTCTCATGAAGAAAGCTATCTCCTAGTCCTGTGCGTAATGCCCTGAGACCCTGATTGTAAAAAGCCTTCATGGTCCCAGATTTAAGTGCAAGTGTAAGTGATTCTCCAGGCTTAAGCAAATACATCACAGTTTAGCCTGTGTCCAGAGTGAAGACACAGATGTCTCCAAGCCTTTGGGAAGAAGGCCTTTCTGATTCCACTGTAGGCAACAAGAAGCCTCAGAGCCCGTTGTGTTAGACAGCACCTGTTTAAAGAAACATTTTTTACGCTATAACACAAATAGGAAAAATACAATATGCAACTTGAAGACTCAGAGCAGTCACAGTTTCCTACTCCTTTCCTACTTACAGGAGACAGGAGTAAGAAAAATCCAGTTACGAACACAAGCAGGCAAAGCAGCATTTACCCTCTCTTTATACAGGCTTTCATCCTCATGCCAAGAGTCAACCCACAGCTATGCACTGTGGATGTCCTACTGTTTCATAGGTTTTAAACTAATCTTTGCCTCAAATACGTACATAAATAAATAAAATCAGCTGTGAGCAGACTGCTGTACAGCCACGATAGTGTTGCTGTGCATATAAGTCTATTAATCTATGAATGGTTGTGTAGCTGACACTGCCTTCAAGGCAAAGGATTGGACTAGACGAGGGTCAACAGCCTTTCAGTGATGCTCTTCTAGCCTGTGGTTATCAGCTCCAAAGTAGGGGTTAGGCAGGACAGACAGAGACCATTGGTAGCTGGAAGATACTGCCTCAGAGAGGCAAAAACCTGCTGCAGCAGTGGGATTGTTGGCCTGAGTGAGACAACCACTCTCCTGACTCAGGGGGTGAAGCAAAGGCAGCAGCAGGGAGCCCTTCCACTCTCAGCATGCCATGGCCTCTGGCTGCCAGCCTTGCCTGTGCCTCTGAAAATCAGTGACTGTCCTCTCAGGTACGTGGTGTCTCCAAGTCTGTTTGGGACTCCTTTGACTCCACCGGAGTCAGGAAGCAACAAAGGTATGCAATTTCCACATAATAAAAATAGGATGAGAGCATGCCTTTACAGGGGAAATATTTTGTCTGGGGGCTCACAGGTGATTCTGAGAAAGATGAAAAAGTCAACAAAAAATTAATGCTAATTTAGAACCATCTTTAGTTGCTTCCTATGTGTGAAAGTTCCTCAGTACGTTCACATTCATCCATATGGATAATAACTTGGAAGAGAGCAAGGCAAGGGTCCCCACTGGCATCAGATCTCCACCACCCTCTGTATAAGATGGCACTAAGAGGGACACAGAGTCTCCACCAGAGCCATGTCCTTGGCTTTTCTACTGGAACCAGCTGCTACAGGTGGGATGTGCTTCCTGTGAGACAGCCAGCTGCCTGCTGGGCAATGTGATGAGCTCAGCCTTATTTCACACCTCTCACCCTCTGTCTCTTTGGCTACCTTAGTTTGAACTGTTGCTTAAAGGTGAACCGGACAGAAATTTCCAGAGATCTTGGGTGGCTGAAGACCATGGTCTGTGGGTATGCAAGAGACACCGTTCAGATTCCAAGAATGACTTGCATATGGACACAAGAGAAGTAAGAATCACTCCAGCTTTGCTCATGGCAACTTTTCGTAGTCCAGGTGTTTCAGGAGGAAAGACTGTGGTCTTCAGTGATGGCTCAGCATTTCTGGAGGGCCAGAGTTCAAGTGCTGGGATTCAAGTCTTAAGGAAGTTAGAGACTTTTACAGGTGCCTGCAAGGCACAAACTAACGTGTTTTGGAATTTGTGAATGTCTTAAGTCATACTTCTCCTTTGATGGAAGTAAATTTTGCACCCTCAAGAATGTGGACAAGTGTGTAATTTTACACACGGCAGTGAGACGAGAAAACTGAATTTCATCAGAAGCTGAAAATCTGCCCCAGAATCACCCAGAATCACTTCAAGCACTGGCGTATATATCAATGAGTAGTCGCCAAACTAACACACAGTGACTCTCTCAGCTAGTAGATCATTTATTCAAAATGTGTGTAAGAGACAATTGCTCTGGCTGTTGGCAAACAGCGACTGACAGTTGCAAACACCATTTTCACAGGTTGTTTTTAAAGTGAAAATTATATAATTTGAGACAGGCAAGCAGGGATGACCACAGACATTTCTAGGTAAGCCTGTCCACAGAAGAACAGCTTGCCCAGAGTTGCATCCCTCTGTTCACTTGGGAACCATCATTTTTGCCCAGCTAACAGAATCACATGCAGGATGCATGTCAGCCAGTTGTAAAAGCAGGAGCTAGAAGTTAACCCTTTTAGATAAATAGAAAGTATTGAGTGATCAGTCCTTCTACAGAGAATCCCTTTCTCCATGCCTTTTTTAAAGTTATTTGAGCACCTTTATGTGCTAAATATAGGTTAAATGGGGTCATAGGGCTAAAATAGCTAAGAACTTCAGAGAGACTTGGAAAAGGAATATGAATGCCTCTTTCCTACACGGCCTCTAGTCATGCAGAAGGACAACAGTGTATGTTCCAGAAATAAAAATCTTGGCCTTCTGAAATATTTTGCTATATAGTTGCTAACTAAATACAGGGCAAGGCAGAAATCTTGATTATGTCTTGTGTACTCCATTGGTTTTAGCAGGAACTATGGGACAGACTTTCCACAGACCAAGCTGGTAGGTTTTGATGTATTCACTCCAAGACAAGCAGTGTAATCCAGAGATTAACAGAATAAATATCAAGGGCTAAAACACAGTGTTTTTCAAAGCTAAGAACAGTTGTGTTATTTGGGCTGTACCAGAAATCTGAGCTTCAGATTACTTAGATAGGGGATCAGAAACACGTAAAGGGTTAGTATCTGCTATTCCAGATGTGAATTTCATTAATTTAATCTAAAACATCTTGAGAGATAATAATACACATATTTCCAATTACAACAATTATTTAAACAGCCCTAATCTTGCACTTCATGAAACCATTTACATTCACTGTAATGTCAAGCTCTGCAGGGGAATACGTTAACAGAGGAAATTCAGCATCTTCTAATTACAGTGCTTCTATGAAACAGAAACAAAACCGAGTTTTGAAGGTTCAGCTGAAAGCAGGAACTATTCCATGGCAGATGGGAATGCAGAAGCACCAGGGCAGATAGATGGGTATACTATATTTCACTTCTCTGTGGAGACACTGGCACACACGTCTGGGAAAAGATGTATTATCATAAAACCCACATGTAATTTTGGAGTAAGAACACATTCTCATCAAATGAGTAGCTTCCATAGTTGTAGGTCATAAAAGAGAACTACCATGTAGTTATATGCTCTAATCTTTCTAAAAGTCTGTCACAGCTCATCAGAGAGTCACAACCCAAAATCATATACAGGATGAATTGCACCTCTGCAATATTTTTGGATTCTTGCTCAGAACAAGAAAGGCAACTCTGATCTTGGCCATCTACTGGGGAGAGAGCAGCAAATGGCAGCACAGTATTTCCCTGTCAGTCAGACCTGAGGCTATCTGAAAGCACCAGTCCCATTTCACTCCTGGGGCTTTGCTTCAGCTCTGAAGCTCCATGCTGCTCCCACCACAGGCAGCTGACTCAGGCTGGCCTCCTGCATGGCTCTGGGAAGCTCAACTCCTGGGGCCACCGCAGCAGTGTAGAAGGTACAGCTAAGAAAAAAGTCCCAGGGCCAAGATGTCACGTTAATGTACTGAAGCTTTAGTGGATATGTCAGTAAACACAGTGTGAATTTGCAGATGGGGAAATTTCAGATTATTACTCCACACATGGTTCTGGCACTGCATCAGTGTGTTGTCCTCCATGGCACTGGAGATGCACCCACTGCTATCATGGATACGTGGGTGGGCAGCTCAGAGGTGTTCATGGCCCATTGAGATTCACAATGAGTTGGGTACCACATTGCTTCAGCAGTCTTTGTAAATCTTGGCCTTACTTACACATTCTGGTTACCTGATAAGGTTTTCCCAAAAGTGACAATGACTTTACTGCTTTGTAGCAGTAACAATCTGCAAGTAATACGACAGCAGGCAAAGACACCAGTTTATGCTGGAACCTTTTTTATGATGTCACACAAAGAACAAAGACTATTTCTATCAAGCGAGACTTGCTGTAAAAAGCTTTTCTCTCACATCACTACATTTGATCACCAAAATACACATGCAACTTTTTTGAGATGCAGCAGCTTAGTTCCCTCTTTGAACTTGACTGAACCACTGTCTACAGCTATTTGTCTATAGACAAAATGACTGCAGAAATGCAAGCATAGGAAAATGTAATTCCTGAAATAAATCCAGCACGCCCACCACACGTGATTACCTGAACCGTTTGGGGATGTGACTTGGTGGTGCCATGTCTATACTGCACAGGTATATTACTGACCCCCTTCCCACCCTACATCCCCCTTCGTAATTGGCCATTTTCCGGTGGACAACACAAGAAGTATGGTGGTTCTTGTAAGGGCTCTGGCACACACAAAGAAATAAAAATCTGTCTTAAAATAATGAAGCAATCTTTTGTGCAAAAAGATTCGAAGTGTAGCAAAGGCTCATCCATCTGATAAATGACCCCCACCCACCTGCCAGGGGAAAGGCTGAGCAGTGCAGGGGACAGAGGCTGAGAGAAGATGATGGGGAGGGATCTTTTTCTTATTCGAATTGCAATTGTTTGGGTTTCTGATCCAAGGTAAATGACAAGAAATCGAAAAACACCCCCAACACACATATTTCAACTAAAGCAAGTGCTTGGGATTATTTTTTCCCCCTCTGTGTCTGTTTGAAGGTATTCTCTGAAGTTGACAAGCACGTGTTTTGGAGACCATTGAAAAGTTTCTGCCATAAATAGAGGAGGCAGCTTGGCTTAAGTGTTGCTAGGGAATACCTGGCAACAGGCAACAATAGTCCTTTTAGAGAGCCCAGGGCAAACAGTGACCGTGGTAATGGGGTGGGCTTAAGGGAGGCTCCTTGCCCAAAGCCCCTCCACTCACACTGCGCCTTCAGCCCTGGGCTGTGTTCCGGAAATTCCCTGCACAAAGCCTGCCATTCAATGGGAGGTGGGCCCGTGCGTGTGCTTTTCTGGCAGGGAGGGGGCTTTCAGAGGGAGGGGGCCTGCTTGCCAAAAAAAAAAAAAAAAATCCAAACTTTTTTTTTTTTTTTGCAAAGGCTAAGAGAAGCACAGAAAGTGCTAAGTTTGTAAAAGAAGCTGAAAAGGTTCAGAAAGGAGCATAATGGGCCCAGGGAATGCCCCATGAATTTTGAACAGAGAGCAGAAAAGAGACCCTAAAAAGCAATTAGTGATGCTGCTTGTCGCTGAAGAGGGAGCTTGAAGGAGGTGGGAAGGCGCAAAAGGAAGAGGGCAACTCCAATCACTTAGTAAAGTACGAGGGAAAGGGGGGGCAGGCACAGGGAGAGAGAGAGAGACTGGCGCCTTCGGGAATTTTTATAGTAAAAGTAGATGGAGGCACACGGCAAGGGCAGCGTCCAAGGAGTGTCTAGAGCCGAAGGCACATGCCAAGATGCCTTTTAGCTTTACCTCCCCTGCGTTTTTCTGCACAACCAGGGAAGCAGCAGGGCCGGGCTGCTGTCTCTCTGCTAGCCCAGTGTGCCACAGGCTCAGCCGCAAATCCTCACGCATCCCTGAGAAGAGGATTCCTCAGCCAAGGGTCTCTGCCTGACAGTTGAAGGCGATGGGGACATTTCTAAAAGACCTCCAGTCTCTCTTCCTCTGCTTTCCTCACCTCATTCCAATTTCCAGAGCCATGCACAGACGCCTATTTAGCCATACATTCCCTGCACAAAATAAAAGTAACGCTGTCTGCTCATTAGCTGGGAGTTGTTAGGGGAAAAAAAAAGAAGGAAAAAAGGGCTGTCTGAACAGGGCTGAATAGCTATAACCTTAATGGGTTGTCAGAAGTCTGCAGGCAGCAGGGTGAGGGGAGCCAATCCCCCTCTAGTCTTTTGTCCTAGACATTGTTTAGGATCAGTGGTAGCTCATTAGGTCGGGACAGTAATATTCCTAACGATTCTGTGGGGCTGAGGCTTCAGAATGTGTCTTCAGCTGTTTTCCTGATGTCAGTCTGATTCATGGAGAGGCATTTATCTCGACAGAGATCTTTGGTGGAAAGCGTTATTTACCTTTCATACCCTGATTACTAACCTTTCACAAAAGTTGCAGCTGGAAGGGGAAAACGGGGAAGCCGAGAGTCCTGTTGGCATAAACTGAGGTGTGTTATAGTGAAAGGCAAGCTGGAAAAGCCAAGTAGATGGGGCCTTGGCCTACAATTTGACCCTACGGCTTGCCTCCTTGTATTTCAGATTCCATCGGTAAAGTAAGGATAATCACCCATTTTGTGTTCTGGTGGTGGTGGAGAAGAAAACACTGGAGTGTGAGGTTTCCAGGCAATGGGCCAGACAAGTAGCTAAATTAATACCTTTTCTGTATTCAGGGACCCTAGAAGGGCTGGGATTTTTTTTGTTGTTCTTTTGTCTTTTCTGGTTTCTAACAAAAACAAAAACCAAAACCCAACTGAATTAAATTGTAAATCAGAATGGATTTTTCAGTTGTGTATGATTTCCCTTACGTCCTATACTTATTTTCAGCCTAGAAACATGAATCTGCTGAGGCAGGGAGCAAAGTTAAACTCCCACCTTCCCTCAGGCATTTCTGCAGGCATGGGGCTGAGCAGATGCTGCTCACTGACACAGGCCAAATCCCCCTCATTGGTCATTTGTGTTGTCCAACAGTGTCACAAATCCAAAATGACGTATTATCAAAGTGATGAAATTAAAGAATAATTGATCACATGGCAGATTTCCTTGTGATTAGGCAACACATTATATATCCATTTGCCAGTCCTGCCAAACACAGAGAGCAAAGTACATCGTCATTCTCTACCCTCTCCAAGACTTCGCTTCTTGTATTTAAGGCCTGGGGTTTTCTAAGGAAACTCTCAAAGCTCCGTGCAGCTGCCCTACGTCCCTATTAAAAAACAGCCAAACTAACAAGTAATGATGAAATGATTTCCTTATTTATTTTGTGTTAGAAAACAGAGTGGACAATGAACTGCTCTATGAAACAAAGGGGCAAGAACTACTCGTCCCTTTCACTCCAGTAAGAGGAGGGTAAGTACGCAAAGGTCAGCGTACAGACACTGAAAGGTTCAAACCAAGAGCACGAGGCAATGGAAACAACATCCCCAGATCCTCAGTGAGTGCAAAGCAGCTGCCTCTGTGGTGCTCCAGAGCTGGCCAGAGCTGGAGCAGCTGCTGTGGGCATGCCGTGAGCCAAAATAGCCCCCAGTGGCTCTGCCACATTCCCTATGCTAAGACCCTGGGGTGGGATTTAGTACCCCATAGGAAACCATCAAAACATATGGACAGACACACAGAAAAAGGCTTTGGGCTTCTCCACAGAGGCTTAGGTGTGATTTGGGTAACTCTGATACCTGGGGTGAGTTGCAAAAGAACACTGTGAATCATGAGGTCTCCACAAAGAACCCTCCCACCACCCCAAGGACGGATGGAATTTCAGACCCACATTTGTATATTCTTCCAATGGGGAGCATTATTCTGCTGCCAGTGAAAAGCCTGCTGGGCTAAATGTTACTCCTCACAGGTTACTCACTTATGAGAGAGAGCATGAGCAGCAAGAGATACCTGCCACCAGC
This sequence comes from Lycocorax pyrrhopterus obiensis, assembly GCA_014706295.1. Lineage (NCBI taxonomy): Eukaryota > Metazoa > Chordata > Aves > Passeriformes > Paradisaeidae > Lycocorax > Lycocorax pyrrhopterus. The sequence continues at coordinate 55,397,382 of JACSVZ010000015.1, read as the reverse complement.
AGAACATGACAAAGTGAGCAGGTCATGCCTCTTGAATAGATCCAGAATGGTTTTCTAGCTGATCAGCAGCAAAAGAAATGCTGCCCAGAAATGAAGCAATGGGATATATCTCATCATCTGCAAGACAGCTTTTGCCCAACAATTTCACGGGTTTCTCTGGTACCCCAGAAATACTAAATATCAATTTCCATACCTGGGCTACAACTGGCAAGAGGTGTCTGTGCCCATATTCACACGAATGAATCAAGCTTGGCAGGCTGTAGCAAAAAGGGTGTTTTTCGTAGCAAGTTATTAAATAACCCGCAGCATTACTATTATATGACAGAAATACTACAATAACTAATGGGACACGTCCTGCTCTCTACCAGAACCAAGCAGAGAAAAAATAATCAGCAGAATCATTCAAAGGTTTCTGAAATATTTAAATCTCTTTAAAAATGGTCTCTATGTGGTATTTCTAACAGGGGAAGTAAAGGGATATGAAGACAATACTAACTCATACAGTTTTCCCTGGTCCATACTGATTTTTCTGTCTTGTGAAGGGCTTGAAAACTGCAGGCCTGTAAGGAACTTGTGAGAGTTGCACTGAGATTCTGACTGTGTGTAATGATATCAAAACGATACAGTTTTTAAATCTTATTGTAAAAGGAGACTGGTGAGGCACTGGACCAGGTTGCCCGAAGAAGTTGTGGATGCTACATCCCTGACAGTCTCCAAGGCCAGGATGGATGGACCTTGGAGCAACTTGATACCTCTAGGGGGAGGTATCCCTGCCCACGGTGGGGGGGGGGGGGGGTTGGAAGTAAATGATCCTTCAGGTCCCTTCCAGCCCAACCCATTCTGTGACTCTGTGATTCCATGATGCACCTAACACGCAACCACATCCAGGGCCCATCCGCACACACCTGCACCCCCGCTCAGGCTCACACCCGTGCGCACACGCCTCCCACACGGCACCCCCGCGCCGCCGCCGGGGCAGCACCACGGACAGCGCCCGCCGCCCGCCCGCCCGCGCCCGGCCCGGCCCGGCCCGGCCCGCTGCCCGCCCCGCAGCGCCCGCTCACCGCAGGGCTGGCAGCCGCGCTTGGGAAGCACGGAAATCCTTCTGGGAGCCACAGGCAAAACCACGCTGGAAACGCTTCCAGTTCCCAGCAAAATGCGCGAGCCAAAATCCCCACCGAGTCCCTTCGGTTTCAAAGGGACTATTTTCAGAATCACCTGGTTTAAACACTGAGGAAACATGCCTACCTGGAAAACATTCCTACGGCTGAGCACATCAAGAAAAGCTTCCATGCTGCACCTCAGGACAGCAAAGGAAGAGGCATTTTGCCTGCAATGGCCTTGTGTTCTCAGGTACATGTCTAATACTTTTTATGCAGCAGGGTGATACAAGCCATAACAACACTGCACCTCCTCATGCTCCAGCACGAACCCACAAAATAGCTTCTCCCTCAGCCAGTGAAGACTTCAGAAGCGATGGCCTGGTTGAGATGACACTCCTAGCTTAGAGGTGAATGTGGCTGTGGTTCTTGCTGAACATGTAATGGTTAAAGCACGCTTGGCGTTACTGGGACACAACAGCTGGAGTTCACCAGGCTTAGTGCTCACTACCTGGGCACAAAAGAGGCTGCTTCAGCAGCAAGACTGAATGAGCTGAGCCTGCTGGCAATGTTCAGAGAAGCAGATTCATAGATGGATGACACACAGTCTATGTGTAGAAATTAACACCATGACTGGCAGGCAGGTCTGAGGGACATCAGCACCCTGAGAGCGATTGGCTGTGGCTGTGCTAATTCTGCACGGGTCTAAATGTACTGCAAAGTTCACAGAGCTCAGGTGAAAAGTGTAATCTAACATCTTCAGCATGAAGTACTCAATATTTTTTTTGATCAACTATACAGACACTATTTTCTGCATCAACACTCCCTTTCATGACACCAGAAGAAACAGATTTTGGGTGCTACACAGCAGCATTCACCCAGTCAAGCCCTGAGCTTTGTAGAACCAGGGATGTGGGACTAAACCCAGTTAAACTATGATTCTCAGATACCATGTGTGGCCATTCCTCTAGGATTTTTAGAATACATCTAACAGAAAGGGTGTACTGAGTTTCTGTGAATGTGCTGTGCGGAGCATGGATTTTGTCCAATGACCATGAGACCCTTGAGAGTGCTCTGTGGTGTTCAGCCATCCATAAACATCTCCAGAATCTCTTGAATTAGCAATGTTTATGAGAAAAAAGGGTGTAGATGTGCCAGATACAACCCCTTCACAGCTGTAACAGCTCTGACAGTTTAAAGGAGCACCAGGTGGGAGAAAGAAAGCTTTGCAGCCACCCTTTTACAGCAAGTGACCTGTCCATTCCCCAACTTGGTTTGAAGTGGGGGCAGAGCCCAGCAGAGCACAGTGCTCAGGGGGCCTGTCCCTCCCTGGGAGAGCATGCTGCCATGCAGACACACTTGCAGCAGGATGAGCAGCTTTATCAGCCTGACACACACACAGGATTTTCCTCTCAGCCAGGAGAATCTGCCTGGGCTCAGCTCAGCACTCAGTCAACACATGCACAGCCTTGAACTAGCAAATTCAGAGCCAACAGGGTGTCTTTTCACTGAACTCCCTCACAATGCAGCCATGATCTCTCTCACCCTGTCTGAGGCTCAGCCAAGCATGCAGAGTAAAAGACCCACCACTGTCCCTCCCCTTCGTGCTGTCTGGTTGTTCTGTGAGGTATGATGTGAGACAGGGAAAGACACTCCTGTCATTTATTACCGATCCAAACTTCTTCAATTTATTTGCAATCATCCTCCATGACAAACACAGTACCAGATACTGTGTACAGTCTGTAACAAAGTAGTGGCTTTATTACTGCATTTTTACTTTCAGCCTTGTGGCTGTCAAACAGCATTTGGGTCTAATTCATGGCATCACCACAGAGGCTGAATGCAGGCAATACAGAGCTGGGCAGCAAGGGATGCAGCACGTGCTTGAAAAGCCCAAGCTGGCCTTTGCCCAGAGAGGAAGCAAGTTTGCAGTAGCCCAAAACCTTAAACAGCTTATCTCCTCCTTCCTGCTGCAGCACAGGAGGCAATAGTGCAGTAAGGACTCCAGCCCCTGCCTGCTGATGCAGAGACACGTTGGACTAGTACAAGGTTAGGATGTTCAGCAGAAACCTAAGCAACTGGAGAGGAAGATCTCTGATCTGAGTTCTCAGAGAGGAGAATTGAACACACGTCTTCCAAAGGCAGAGGACCAAGTGCATGAATATAGTTGGAGGCGAGCATCACTTTACTCTGGTGAGTAGCTGGTTAGTGAGGCAGACTCTGACATGTCCCAGAATGAGTAGAGATCCTATGCAGCCTGGAAAACAGGGCACCTAGTTACAGTTTGAACCTCCTGGCTGGGACTGAACAACCTGAATATTACAGCCTGAAGAGTGGAAAAAGCCTTCAGTGACATGAGCCAATCTATTCCTACCTAGATAATTCTCTGGCAATTAAAACATCATAATCAAAAACCCTCTTAAGGGAGGGTGGGTGGTTGTGATTTGTGGAGCTCATTGAAAGGAAAATAGTGAGACGAAGAAGTATGAAGGCCTTAAAAGACAAATTATCATCTCCCAGCCCGAATCATCAGTCAAGAAACTTTCCACAAAAGGAATAAACATAGAAAAGCATTTTCAAAATAACTGTGGAAAAAAGGTGAATGCCCAGTAATGTATTAGGAATATTTTTCCCCCAAAGTAATACATGAAGTGGCTGCATAAAAGAGAGGAAATGCAATTATAGGTACAGCTGTCTGAAATGAATTTGACAAGAGGACAAGATAAAATTGCTTGTTTTTACTGTACGAGAAGATGTTCACCACTCTAGCTGTGATGGTGGTGTGGGATTGAGCTTGCCTTATTCCCACATGGATTCATGGTGGCTGCACAGAGCCAGGCAAATGTGAGAGTGCCAGTGCCAGCTCCTCAGAACTCCCACCTAGCCAAGATCCATCACACACTTGCCCAAATATGTGGTCTGTCACACCTGGAGAAGGTTCACGTGGACACCCTCATGAAGTAGTGTGGACCTAACCTCGCGTCCACCACAGCACGTTCCAGAGCTTCCCACTGGCTCTGACCATAGCAGGGTCATGCCCGGAAACACACCAGCAACTAAAACACAGCAATCCCTCAGTGGCTGCTCTGTACCATGAGACATATGTGAACACACCAGGGAAGAACAGGAAAATCTTGTCCTTGATTTTAAATAGCCACAAGGACAAAGATCACAGCAGCAGCAGCAGCCAGCTAACAGTCTCTCTCAACTAGGAAAAAAGCTGTCTTTTCCCAGACAGAAATATCAACTTGGTTTTTTCTTTCAGCTGCTGGATCAATAAATCCTGTCAGACTAGGACAATTAGCCTCTGAAATAACTAATTCTTCAAGGCAGAAAAGGGACAGACTCTTTCTCTTTGCTGAGGTGACTGCTGCAAAGGTAGGCCTTCTCTTGCGGGCTCACCACTTATTAAGAAATTTTGTCCTTTTCCCTTGATGCTGAATCCATCTTTTTTGCTTAGTTCTTCCAGGCCAGTTTAGAAAGTTTTATTTGTCCAAGCAAAGTTTCTCTGTCACTGCAATTCACCTGCAGAGATAACTCTTCAATGGTGACCCATCACTACGGGGCAAAAATTCCAACTCTAATTCCTGAAAAAGACTGATTTCAGTAGCACTGAAAGAGAAATTAAGGAACCACATATTTTGGGCAGTAGCAAAAAATTCAAGAAACAAGTAAGAAATCATTTTTCAGCTTTTCTTAGGAAGCATATAGAACAGTCTTTAGTGAAATAAATGACCAACACTTGCTGAAAGTTGATCTTAAAATTTTCACGAGTTTTTTCAGCACTGTTACCAAGTTTTGGTATTTTCTTTTTTCAGAATGTAGACTTCTTTTCTCTCTGTCTCTCTCTCCTTTTCTTAAAAAAATTATAGCTTTTTTAGTAAAGACAATCAGTGAATTTTGAATTCAAAACCATTCTGACAGTCAAGGATGCTATCCATCTCCTCCAAACAGAAATTGTGTCTTCACTCTGATGCCCCCATCCCTCCCAAGACTGACTTTACCACATGAAACCTTCTCTTTTTGAAGTTTCTCTTGGCTTAGATCAGTCTCTAAGAAGGAGATCTCTGCCCCATCCGTTGTAGTGCTGGCTCTTTCCTGTGTGAGATCACTTTGAGTAATTGATTTCTAAAAAGCCTGTGCCTGTATTTGCAGTGTAAACACACACACTGCATCAGAAATCTCCTTTCAGTACATTCTGCTAAGCTTAAACAAAATTCTTGATTTTGGAAACACTAGACAGGACATTGTAAATCACCACCTTTGAAGGCATAAGTCAATGCCTTCCTTTTGCTAAGTACACTTGTAAAAGTGCACACGGACATTTTCCAGAACTTTGAACAACTCATTCTCCCAGTTAGACGAAAAATGGTTTGCATACACCTGTATGGAAAGTGATATCTAATCTTTTATGTTTGCGATTGGAGAGCACTCAGGTCAATCAACATGCAATAGAAGGTGGTGGAAACTCTTATTTTCTATTTAATTTTACAGTCAAGGTTGAGTATTTGTTTTTGAAAGATTGGAGGAGTTGGTTGGCAGTGCCAGGGAATCGGACCCTTTTTATCTTTAGCGTGCTTGCTATGAGGAGGAGGCAGGTGCAAAGCAAGCTTCCTAACACTGTCGGCAGCAATAATCCCCACCTGAGCACTGCCTGGCCACCTGCTCTCCAGGCACAGAGATAACCCAGGTTCTAAGTTAGTGCACTTCTAAGTCTTCGCTAAGTAAAGACTCATAAAAGACTCAAATTACGGTAACATCAGTGGGTATGACAATGTATCAATATTTGATCACTGACAGTGATTTCTTCCGGATTCACCCCAAGGCATGCAGCCCAATCTGAAAGGGCCTAACCCAACATAATGCACCTGTGGTTTATGGAGAGCCTGTTCAAAGCCTTGCTGAAGATGGCATCTCACTTCCTGATAACCCTCATGCCACCAGCCACCCAGCTTATTATTACAGCCAAGGCATCCTCAAAGCTACTGAATGCTGAGCTTGTCTTTCAGTCAGTAGTTAAAATCCATAAGCTTCTCATGCAGAGATTGGCCTTCAATTTACAGTGGGATTTATCATTTTTATGGGAAATTTCCTTCCCCTTGCTTAGTGACACATCCATCCTAAAACACACAGTGTGAGGTGGCTGCAGAGGTGCAGAAGACAGGAGAAAGCAGAGATGTGCAGAAGCAAGTTTTTTAGCAGGTAATGCAACTTCTCTTATGTAGGGTAAAAAAAAAGAAAAGATAGATGAGGCTTGGCTTCATTTTTCTGTTATCTAAATAGATTCATTTATAGCCTGTAAATTACAACTGTCTGCAGGCAAACATTCCTTGCTCCCCAGTCCTGATACATCCACGTTCCTTCCCACCGATTGAACTACCAGGTTTTACTCTCCTGGGAGATTTTAAAGCTGTACATTACAGAGGTGCCACAAAACACACCAAGGAAACCATCTGCAGCAGGGAAGCCCTGCAGAAATAGAGCTTAACCTGCTGGTTTGTTTATTCCCTCCAAAAAAAAATGCTACATGCCATTGAAAGACCTGCCAGCTAAAAATCCCTGTTTACATCCCTTTCCTGCAGGGCAGACATCCCTGGGCTAAGGGGAAGTGGCAATGGGAGAGCAGTGCCAGAGCCTGAGCTCAGCTGAGAGGACTGGAGAAAGATGTGTGAAGTAAAAAACACTCAGTAAAAACCCCATTTGCACATAATTAAGAAGCAGAGGAAGTTATTTGAGGCTGATTTTACAACTACGACAGGGGAAAATGAAATAAAGGCATTGACTTCCCCAAGTTTGCAAGGGACAAACTTGTCCACCACATGATGGACATGATAAAAATGAGACAGTAAATGAACTGGTCATTGCTGACTCCTTACATGGACCCAGCTCAACAAAACCACAGTAAAAATCTAGCCCAAACCATCAAAAGTTCCCTCACCCAGTCCCTTACTTCAGGAAACTGCTAAAATTCACAGCCTATTCTCTGAACTGCAGGTGAAGCAGGGAGTTACCAGTACCACCTTTCACAGTGCTGTTGGCTTCTTCTTTGATATGGCTCTCTGCGACGAGCTGCAGGTCCCATTGTCACAACAGTGCACACAGATAGGGAATGGAGAGGTTGGATGAAATGGGGAAAAAATGGAGGGGAGAAAGTTAAGCTACCTGGTGAAAATTAATGACAGGTATGTACTGCCGGTGGAAGATGGACTAGCATGAAATTGTGAAGGTTTTTAATACTCTTTCACTGGAGATTATGCAAAAATATTTTAAACTTTTAAACGGTTTGAGTTTTATTTTTTAATCAAAGCATTATCTTTTCCACCTCACTCTTTCAAGCAAGGGGGAAAAGTAAAATAAATTAAAAAATTAAAGCCAAAGAACCAGCAACTCTTCTGCTAACAAGGTTATAAGACCTTTTGATGCTACTATCCTCACTACCTATAAGCCCTTCAAACCTCACAAAAATTTTAAAAATATCTTAACAAATGCACTTGAAAAGCACCATCAAGAAAACAAAGTCATGGTCTCACGTATTCTAGGAGCTCTAGAAACTACAATTTGTGAACCCTTTAAATGTTGCTGGTCACCATACTGCGTGTCTCCAGCTTATTGACATTGTGTGTTCCTTTTGTCAGGGCTTGTCTTTCATCCTGTTCATACGTAATACCTTTCCAAAACAAGTGCTGCCAATGGTTGACTGAGGATACACAGGCAATAGGAGTACAGGAAACTACAGCAACACTGTAACTTTCATCGTTCCTTAAGGTGGAACAAGGCCAAGAATATTTTAGCATATTCAGGAAGAAGAAGAAAAAAGAAAATAGCATGCAGAGAACCGTTCTACACTCAGTAGAAGTACAGTTACTTCATGCTGGATTTACCTCAGCACAACATAACAGCTTTCCACAAAGTGGTTTAGATGGAATTCCCAGGTGACTTGTTGTGTATTTAAATACTGCCTGCCTAGGATTTAAATAAACAGCTTTTATATTAATTAGAAACAAATCCTCTCAATTGGAAGGTATTAACTGTTTCTAAATTGCACACACAACACTTACTCAGACTTTGATTCAGTTACATGCTTTTAACTTGCCAGCCACTCGTAGTCTAATATGCTATAACCACAGTTTACAGCAGTGCAATAAAATATTGATTCAACTGTTTTAACCTTTCATCGATCGGCATAACACGTAATTAAGTCCTAGGAGCAAGCGAGCAGCTCATTGCCAGCACACCAGCCTAGGTGCATATTTACAGCCTAAGCCTAGCAGAATTGTTTTATGCATGTCTTGCAGTAATACACATGCCAATTATCTCTTTGCTGGTTTCTGATTGCAGATTAATCAAAGACACTCCACACCGCGCAAGTAAGACCTGAACATAGACTGCCAGGCTCTTCACTGACCAAGTACATTGATTTCACCAACTGAGAACCTGACTCAGATGCTTTGTACTACATTGATTGCACAACCCCTGTAAAAGGGCCAGTGGCTTCCAGAAGGCACAGGAGTTGTTAGTTCCACCTGATACTGGGAGTGCAAACTCCCTCTAAAGGCAGAGCAAAGCTCCCTCCTTAAATTCACAGGGTTATTTAGTAGCTCTAAAGTTTTCAGAGCCTCAGAATCATCCCTCTCCATAAGATAACCGCCTTGTCTGGCTCCCAGGAACAATGTTTTGCTTTTCTCAGCTTTGACCCCATTAGGTAAATCCATGTGGATTTTTTTTTCTGGCTGACTAGCTGAAAAAAGATGGTTTTTCTCTCGGTTTACCTCACACCATTCAAAAAAGCTAAACAGATTCTCAAAATGTTTGTGATCAGATTGAATAGGCCAAATTAATCCTTTGTGCTTGCAGCCTGTTTTTCATTAATTAGTGGAAACCCAACCTGACAATATTCAATATCACAGTTTCCAGACTAAGAGTGCATTGCTGAGATAAATGGAGTAGAAGGAAGATGTCAGTTCCTGGCATTATCATCCTCCTGTACGATAGCATTTTGTTTGTTTGTTGGAATATATATGATAGTGGCAGATAATACTTTTTTTTTTTTCCGAGCCTAGGACATTTCAATAAATTCATATAAATAAAATATACAGACAAAGAGAAATTGTAGTTATACAGCTCTTTTGGAAATCTCCATAATCTTGTACAAATCTCCTCTCTTTTGGGTGCCCTCACAGACATGCTGAACTCTGCTCCAGCCAGCTGTGAGAGGTAAAGATGACCATGGTGAGAATATTACTTTTTCTAGATGTTGTCACTTTCAAAATGAACACACTGGCAAGACATTTTGGAATTCCTTAAAATGGCTCCAGGAAAAAAAAAAACTTTAAAGTGAGGAGCAGGTACTAAAAAAACCCCAACTCAACAAACAAACAAAAGGATCCAACAAAACAAAGCTAAAGCCAGCCTGTCTCCTTTGTAACCTTCCTCCCTTGCTATGGAAGAGTGAAAGTTTTGCTTGAAAACCAAATCCCTGTGGGTTTGCAGATTATTCCCTGCACACAGTGATCAAAGAGCAGCCTGTGGTTCTGAGCAGACCACAGAAATGATGGCCAGAGGCATTGGTCTGTCAGCAAGGCTGATACGCTGCCCTGGCAGTGCTGCACACCACCTCCATTGCTTCCAGCTGCTGGGACACCTGACTTTTCGTGCCACACAAGTCAGTCTGACAGCCAGCACTTTTCTCATCCTGTTTATTCCCTTGCAACTGGAAAATAAGCCACTGTTTCTCTTTTGCAAGGATCCATTTCTCCATTAGTTATAGTTTCCTGGGCTCTCACATTACTTGTGGACAGAGTTCTACTCACTGTTGTGACAAGTGCTGTGCTCTGCACCCCATACTTATTCCTGCTGTACAGCACTTTTATAAAGCACAATGTACCTGAATTTTTTACTTGCTGTGTAAAGGGTACATCCCAGCCCACTTGACGACGTCATCTTTATTTATTTAAGGAAAATTCTCCATGCTCTAAATGGGTCATTTTGTAGTCAATGCATCTGAACTTCAATTACGACTTAAATGTTTAACAGCTGCGAGGGGGCTGCCTCTGGAAATCTTCTCTACAGAGTCTTTACTCTCTTAGTTTTGTTTGATGAGTCCTATGAATGCACTAATCCAAAATCTAGGCAAGTTCTGTGGCCAGACCCCATTGCTAATGGAAAACTGGAAACATCCATGCAGAACCACTGATTTGTGTCCCCTAGCAGTCTAGCTGACATGAAACGAGATTAAATAGTGGGTTTTAAAGCTCTTGCAGAAAACACTAAGAATGACTTTCTCAGGCTGACAACAAACTCCATTTTGCTGACTTCCTTCTCAGCGGAACATTCTTGAAAAACATGATGCCCCACAAGAGGTCAAAGGAATGAGGTGCTGTCCCAGCAGGCCAGCAGGAGACTTGCATCTGCATTTTCCTCATCTCTCTACAGACCCTCTCCTGGTAATAGAACAGCTGAGATTAAGTTTCAGGCTTTATTCTGGTAAGAAAGATTAATCTGGCTGTTTCTCTTCTAGCCAAGCAGACGAGTTCAAAAAATTGAGACCTGGATCCAGCTTACTCATGCATCGCTTCCTAGGGAACAGGGCTAAAAAGGAGGAATACAAAAGAACCTCACCATAGCCATACTCATGCATCAAACTTCAGGCAAACCAGCAAGACAGAAATTCTTTGATTGGCAAGCTTTGCTGTCAGCCACATCTAATGAAAGAATGTCTTATCTTGGACACCTCTGCTGATCCCAGCTACTGCATTATCACACAGGAGGTACAAATTTTCATGCAGAGCTTGACCTTCAGGAACACGAAATATCCACCCTCTAGAAACTGTCCTAAGAACCATGTAACTAGACTTACCCTGCATTTTCAAATTAAATACTTTCTTGTTAGGCAATACAGACCCTGAAAACAAAACTGAGTTTACTGTTTTGGGGTTTTTTTTACTAAGAACAGGAAACAAAAAATTGTTTTGATAATGCCAAAACATTCTGTTTCAGTAAAGTTGTTCCAAAACTTAAAGAAGTGCTATTTATTCACATGTATATATAGAAATGAAAAAGTAACTCAAAGGGAACCAATTTCTGATTTCTGAGTTCCTCTAAACCTAGACATGATCTCAGATGTCCCCTCTTGGCTACGTTATGACACAGACAAAATAAGATAACAATGTTAATCACTGTCATCAAGTCAACACCACTGCTTTAAATTCAGATAGAAACCAAATCTGATTGACCACAAAGTGTACTGTGTGCGTTATCTCAGGGCTCTTCCTGGGACAGGAAAGTGTCAGGCCTTCACAGCCCTGGCTGGAGGACTAGGAGCATGTCAACTGAAGGAGTGGGATCAAAACGACAATCAGAAGGGTGACGGGTCTTGCTGGGATGACAGGCAGGGCGTGCATGGGGAGTGAGCACATACATGTGTACTCTGTTGCCCCTAAACTCCCTGCTGGCCCTTTTCTTGTGAGCCAGCGGGGCACCAAGCCCGCTGAGAGGGCTGACTTGTGCAATTTCAATGCCCTTTAGTGATGCACAAGAACAGAGCCGACAGGAAAACAGAGAGGATGGGGCATCGCAAGGCTGCTGTTTATTTGCATAGCCATGAAGCCCGTGATTTGCCCACACCACGTGATTCAGCAATTACAGATATTTATACTGATAATTCTTTGTAGCAAATATTCTAAGGAGACCTCCTTTCAGAGACTGCTACGTTCTAATTACAAAACAAAGCAAGAGATGCCTTCAAAGTCCTGCTTAGAATCATAGAAATCCCACTGTAGGCATTAGTCAGGGGGAACATCAATATGTCATCCCAGACCTGGCCTACCTGCACATTACTCTTACATATCTTTGTGGGGACAAAAGTAGTAGTCACCAGCCTATAATTACCTGGAGGCTTACCTCAAAAGCAGGGCAATCAGTAAGCTAAAATATACCCTTGTTCTCAGTGACAGCCAGCTGACAGAGGTAACACAGAAATCTGACATGGGCCACTTTCCCCAGCGACACAAATTCCTGAAGTACTGCTTCCTTCCTCCACAAAATGTTCCTGAAGCCACTATTTGAGAAAGACGGTGGAATACCCAAATGTCCCATTCTCTCCCTCCCCTAATCATTCTAGATACCCATATACAAATCCTCAACTGCTTTGTTTGTGGTAACTAACAGTAAATACTGAAATGCATCTCTTGATACATTTCATACTCAAAGGTGGCACCAAAAACTTTCCCCAAGTTTAGTCTTGCAAAGGAACTGTGTAAAAGTACATCATTATTTTCTGAAGAGATTAAGAAATATCCATGTGGCTCTAATGTACACAAATAAATCAACACAAATATATACAAAAAAGGTGACACCATGTGCTTATGTTGACTGTTTTGCTTGTAAAGATGTTTCAACTTCATTTAGAAACGCCTTCCTCTCTCTTTCTGGGTACACATGTGGAACATTCAAAAAGAAGTCCCAGTTTGCAACACCCAGTTTGCAAAGGGAGTTCTTGGGAAGCAAATTTCAGAGTCCATATGCTTCTTATGAGTCACTTTATCCACTGCAAAACAATTGCAACAAAAAGATTTTTTCTTTTTGAGGTAAAGCACAATTAAAATGACCTCCTTTGCTTAAGTTAAAACAGGAGTGAAATGAAGAATCTGACTCATTCCTCTAATTTTACAGGCTCAATAGTAATCTAGCTATGCTATTCACTTAGAGAAACCATTAATTTTGCTATGTGGCTGAAACTAGAAGGCTTCAGCTTTCTTTCTCTCATTTTCCTCCCCTCTTTTTGCTCTTTGTCTATGCACCTGTTTGCACCACTTTACCATCCCATTTGAAAAACTTTGGGTAATCCTCTGGCACTAACCCTGGTGTGATAATACTCCTGTTATTCAGCAGCATAATTACAAAGGACAACACAGATAAAACATGTCTTTCACTTCTGCTGTGAATATGCCAGTTTTGCCAGTCTTCAAGGTGAATGATTTCTAAAACCTTCTGTATTTAATGTTAATCTAAATTCTCCACACAATGAGACTTCCAGCACTTTAGGGAAAAATGGTTACTTTTGCTACATCAAAGTGAATGCTAATGGTTGAAACTTTTACAGCAGCTTCTTTAGCAGCATCCCCTTCTCCAAAACATTTTATCGACCTTGAACAGATCTGCTGAGAGACAGTTCAGTATTAGATTTTGCTTTGACAAGGGGTAGCTACAGCAGAGGGAAGTGAAATGCTGGAACCAGGCAGCAGACCAGTGACACAGGCAGAAATAATTCCTTCAGCTGCTGCATCATAACCCTTTGGACCTGTGTAACATCACCAAAAATTATGAATTGGGTGGTGTTTGCTTTCTTTTGGTTTTTCAGGACAACTTTAACTTATCTTATGTAACTTATCTTCCACCTGCAAGAAAGTTTGCTACCCAGTTTAAAGCTCAGCAAGACAATTAAATCTTGCCTAGTTCCCTAGCTCCTATTAAGGATAGGGAAAGTCAGCATCTTCACATCCCTTTTTCCCCCCTGCTTTGTCCCTCAACAGAGAAGGCAAAGCTTTGCTTTATTCTGTGTTTCTTAGCAGGTTTGGATCATTTGGGCTGGAATCAAGTGGGAAGAGTCCTGGTGGCTTGGGTCTCTCCTCATGGATTTCAGACTGGTGGCTATCCTTGATAAACTCACAGGAGTATTTTCCTGAAGGTCTCATGTAGGTTCAATGGCTGAAACATGACCCAAGAAGAAATCTCACTCAAACAGGCAACAGGGAGCACATGGAGAGCTGTAAAACAAGATAAATTACCCTGTACTCTCTTTTCCATAGCCTAAACAAATTATCTACGTTTAGAACCAGTTTTTCTCCACCACAGGCTAGACAAATGTTGCTCCCTTGTGTTCCTCAGGCACGCTGTAGTTTTCTCAGACTGCTGAGCTGTTTGGGGCAGGACAGCTGTTCTAGAGCCATGCTTAGCTCTGGGCCCACATCTGGACATGGTGATGAGACAGTGATGATAGCAGCAGCAAATTTAACAGGTAAGAGGAATCACAAGTACACATCCACCATGAATATTTAAAACATTTGTGATTTTTTTGTCTGGAACGTTTGCTCAGCCAGAGTCCCCAAGGACAGGGCTTGCCAGACAGGAGCCAGTCTAGCACAGCCTCCTGTGATCTCTAAGAGAGAAGAATAAAGTTATTGATCAGTGCCTAGAAGAAAGTCAACCACATTTTGTGGTCCAAGTCAGCAGGGAGAGCTTTGGGTACTCTCAAGGTCATCTCCAAACTACTGGATTTTACCTTTCCCCCCAGAGAACTGAATAAGGCCTAAGGAGAAGAAGGACATCTTCAGCTGGTTCTTCACAGGCTTCTCAACAATCTTTTTAGCCAAACTAGGAAAATTGTCACGCAGGAACAATAATTAGCCACAATGTCAGCAAAAGGTAAGCTAAAACAGAGGGAAACATTAACCTCTCCATCTATGGGCTTTGCTCCTCACAGGCTGTCCCAGCACCTCCAATTGCTCTGTGACAACATCCAGCCTAAATCAAACTACGTGCAATGGGGAATAGATCTCCATATATTCTTTCCAGCACTTGCAGAAAGGCAGTGATCGTTTCCAAATCCTGTCATTTTCTGCTCAAGGAAACCATGGGATTGAGAAGTTGTTTCAATGTTTGAATCAAAACAGAAACTATCTAGGTTCGCAGCTTAATGTCCATGAAAACTTGAAATGCATAAAAAACATTATCCAAATAGAGCACAACTAGCCTGTGCACATATCAATTCCATGAGGAGCCTTCCAAGGTCAAGAAAAAATAACATCTTCTGCACAAAGAGGCAAAAAAGAAACCTAATGAGTTAATTCTCTGTACACAGGTTCATCAGGTGAAGGATGTCAGTTATTTTGTGCATGGGCATAATTTCAAAGTTTCAATTTAATTAGGATAATTTTCTAACAGTTTGGCTGTTCATCAGAACCTCATCAGGGTAGAAATTGGGCAGAAACCCTTCTAGAACAGACCTGATTGTGAGAGATCTTTCATTCCACGGTCCTAGCCAGCTGGAAACACTGTGAATAGCCTCTTCAATGGTATTTCAGTCTCCTGCTTTTGGACCCAGATGAAACCAGGAAGTGCTGTGAAACCATAAATACCATTAAAAGACAGAGAGGGAGAAAGATTAACCAGATTTTGGCCAAGCTCCAAAACTCTGCATTTCAGTTTGGGGCAAAGGTTCAAGCTGGTTTTCACAGATCAGTTTGTCCACCTCAGTTATTTCCCACTCTGACATGATATAAAGTGCCTTTGCTTATCTTTTGTTCCCTTACAGACTAAGTGCTGGTCATAGTCCTTACACATCAGGCAATGCATATGCAGAAAGAGAAAGAGGACTGAAAGCATGGCAAGACTCCACAGCTAATTTAGGATCAGAAATAGTGGGTGGGAGAAGCTGATTCCAGCTGCAAGGGGTTATATGGAAATATCCCTCTCAATTTTTCAAAGTCTTGTCCCATGTAGCACTGTTGGTCATTAGCTAGAAATAATAATATGTATTATTGATCACACATGAATAGAGAAATTCATTACATAGGTCAGCAGAGACAAAAAAAAGGTTTTTTGTTCCGGTTGTTAACAGGGAGAGGAGCCAGGAGGAGTCCTTTCCCTCTTACCTGGTCCTGTGTCCTGAGAGTCAGACACAAGGTAGGAGCTGGTAGGAGCAAGGAAGGAGGGCTGCTGACCCCTTAACCTCCTGGGTTTTAAAATAGCTACTCAAATGCCTTTAAACACAAATGTGTGTCCTAAGCAGAGATTGGTGTATTCTCTTACATTTGGAAACACTCCTCTCAGATGCTCAGCAGCTCCTGCACCCACAGGGTACCTTCAGCATTCAGCCTCAAACTGCAGTGTGGGGTACTGCCTCAGGATTTGAAACTCTGTTGTGGGATCATCTGAGTGGGATAAACTGACTACTTCAGTGCCCACGGGGCTCCAGTGAAAGCACAGCCACAGATCCTGAACGTGCCACTTGCCTCTGCCAAAACAATACGGAGTGGACAAACACATCCGGAGCAGACCAAGGCAACATCAACAAAAATGGCAGGTAGAAAGCAGCATATGATTTTCCAGAAATGATTTTCAGACAAATATATTTACTTTTCCTTTTGGGGAGAGCAGGGGAAAAGAGAGCTGCATGTCCTTTACAAACAGTGCTGGTATTATTCACACTGCCAACCAAACCACTTAAGCTACAGAACCTTTGCAGTACCACAAGTGTAACACAAAAAAACAACCAAAAACCACTTACTTCCTTTTTTTCCCCCCTGAGTATTGACATTCTTGTGCAGTATTAGGAGAGCTAATTTAGCTTCCAGTTCTAAGAATTTTTGAATCTATAGCCAGTAATTATTTGCATTCAGGGGTACAAAAGAGGAAAACAAAGCCCACAAATTCTAGCACATTCATGTGGGATTGGGAGTTGAATTAGGATCCTCACACCCCATTGAATTATCGGCCCCCCTATTAGAGCCTTATTAAAATGGTAATGATTATAATGCCAGTCATAGGCAGGCTGTCGCACCTGTCAAAAAAAATACCCCGATTATCCTGTTCATTCAACTGTCTGGCATTCGAATCCGTGTCTCAGGTTTACTGTTCTGTGAAGTTTTTCTTTATGGTTTTTTTTCCTTTTTATGAAGAAAAAGAAAAGATACAAGAACAAACACTTCCACAAAGGTGATAAAAAAAATCCGCTCTAATTTAGCACATCTACTACACATGTGGTGTTAAGGTATCTAGGGCAGCAGTCTGAGGAAATAGATACAATTTCACTGGATTTCTCTATAATGAGGAAGAATACAGAGGGCTACACTAAAATCTCTTTATAAAAAGGAACACTGGTTTTTAAGAACAAACAGAACAATTGGCCTTCCTCTTTCCCCACACACACACACCCACCCCATTTCTACACACAGCCAGGATTACGTTACTCAGAGCAGTAAAGTCTTTCTTCATACACAAAATAAACACCTTGGATGGTTTAAAGGGACAGTCCTGAAAAGATCAACATTAATGCACAGGCTTTGCTAAGGAAGAAATTGCATTAATTCATTTTCTCCTTTAAAAGTAGTGAACATATAATTCGAAATAAGCAGCACAAATCTAGGGTCTAATCCTGAACACATTTAGTAAAAGGACACTGGGGCTTGAAGACCTCAACCAGCTTTCAATTTAAAATTCTACAGGGATTATTCCAATAACCTGTTGTTAATAGCAAAAACAACATTAATTTTAATAAAGATATATGGATACTCAGCTTTCCCTAAAGTAGAAAAACAGCACAGACAAGTTCCTGAGAATTTAAGTGATAATCAGGTGGAGAGAAGATTAAATATTTTCCACCCCATTCAAAAGATGCCATTTTCCTTTCCTCCAGCCCCGTTGTATGAGTTTTTCAAATACCACAGCATAAAAGAACGTCAGTGGAAGAGCATTTAGGGGCTGAATGCCTTCAATAGCATCTAAGACAGATGCTGTGTCACTGAGTGCCCTGGACCCTTTTGGCAAGTGGAGCAACCAACAAAAGACCGGTTGGGTTCTGTTTGTTTTGGTTTGTTGCAGAAACACATTTTTGATGAAACATGAAAAAAAAAAAAAAGCTAAGGTTTTCTTAGCATTGGGAATAAAGAAACGTGTAAGAACTGCATTTAGCAGGCATCAGCTCCTGAGTGCATAAAGCACTGGATTTGTTCCTGTTTTCACAGAAGTAACTAGGAAAAAATGCCTTTATTTTAGAAGCCCACATATAAACCTGCAATGATTCCTGCTCTAGGATGATAGGGGCTGTATCTAAATGTTATTTTTTAAGTCATTCATTCTGTTTCTAAATACAGTTTTTCTGAGCTTACAACAGCTAAAAGAATATTTTTCAGGTGAAAGGGAACAGATTTTGAAGGATGTTATAGTGAAAAACAAGAAGTAACCATAGAATTGTAGCAAATAAATGAGTGAGAAAACAGCATGCAGCTGCCGCCTATTACCTCCTTGGTCTGAACACACACACTTTTTTATTTTTGGACCTGACACTCCTCAATATTCTGTTTTCTGCTTTTTTAGATGGTAAATACTTAACAGTAGGGATAGATGCTGCTTGTTCAGTGCCTGCAAAGGGAACACTGGGCCTTAAAAAAGACTTTGGAATGATGCAGTGATTCCTTTCTTTAAAATCCCAGTTTTCACCATGCAAGTAGAGTTGGGCCAAGCTCAGAAATCCTGTCTATAAATAATCATGCTCACTCAAGCCAATCACTCACACAGCCAGAGGCATTTGAGCAATGTGCTTGAACAGTGAGAAATAAGCATGATTTCCATTCTCTGCTCCTAAATTCAAGGGGTGACCAGAAGGCTGAAGCATCAAATTTAAGAAGTTTGAAGAACAGCTAAGCTTTGGCAAAGGGTAAATGATGCCCTGAGACCACACCACTAACTTCATAGCATGTGCTGTCCCAACCCTGCTGCCTACTCACTTTTTCTTGCCTTAACTGGCCTCTGCCAGCTCAGAGCTCCTCATCCCCCATCCCTGTCTCCTCACTGTCTAAATTGCTGGAATAAAGATCCTCCCTTCTGCATGCTGACCTCAGGAGAGCTGCAGCACTCAAAGTGATAGCAGGGAGCTGCAAGTCCTTGAAGGAATGAGAGGAAACTACAGAGGATGGAGAGACTGGGACAGGATGCTGCAGGTGCTGCCTGAATGTGTTTCTGCAGGTGGCACATTGCTTGGATCAGGTGAGGAGCAGCTGGAGCAGTGGGACCACAGGCTGTTTCCCACCATCTTAATGCACCTCATTTCAGATGCTTCAATCAAACAGCTGCAAGAAAATTCAGCAATCTGTCTTCTGAGAGCATTACTGAGTGAAAGCTGGAACTGATTAAACACTACCATAGCAATGGTGACAAATGGCTTCACTGAGAAGGGTCTCAAGATCACTTCACCAATGACTCACTTGTTCAGAATTTGCCTGCCAGAGCCCAGAATTTGAATATTTTGAGGCAATGCCCCAGGATGCATCCTCCTCTTTGAGGCATTTTCCCACTTGAATTTCACCAACACTCATGTGGTTCTGTGGCTTTTAATCTTGAGTGAATCAGTGTTGCCACCCTTGTTGATGTGGTAGCTAGAGAAACTAACCATTCCTTCAAAAAAATCCTCAACCAGAAACAGACCACCTACCCATTATTAGCCGGGGTTACCAGTTAAAAACGTATGAAGGGGGTCACATGAATGGACAGCAGTGTGCATGTTTTATTAGTTTGAACAACAGGGGAATAGATGGATGAAAGATAAGGTAATGATTTGTGACAGGAGTCCAAAATTTGATTTCAACAATTAAATTACCCTTCTAAGAGATCCCCAAGGAAATCTATTAAAATACCATCTTCCCCTATCCCCAAAGTATACAAAAGCTGCCTAGTAACTGTCCAGTATCACTGCCTTTGTGACATGTTGGATGATTCCCAAGACAAAAACCATATGCTGTCCGATGAATGGTAGAGCAATCAACAAGGAAAGGCTATTCTTTAAGTTACTTGCCCAAAGAAAAAAAAAAAGAGAGAGAGAGAAACAAACAACTATACCATAAAGTTTGCACTAAAACATAGGGTTTGGTTTTGCTCACTTGGTTTTTCACCAGATAATCAGAACTACTCCCAAGTCACAAAATCACATCCCTAGAAAATGTGAGAGGATTTTCACTTTTGAAACCATAATACTCTGCAAAAATGGCAATCCCCCACGTTCAGAGGAGCATGCAGCAGTGAAAAGTGGATTGCCTGATGCTTGATCATCATATTAACCCTTTCATCAGTTCCCTGGGACTGTTACTGAAGCCTAAGCTTTCCCTCTCACCACTGCTCTTTAGTTGCCTTGTAGTGTTACATTTAAGGTTACCCCTGCTGCGTAAATATTGCTGTTTAAACCCAGAAGTTTCAGACGTGCAGAAAAGATGAAAAGAACATATTATGAACTTCTGCATCATTACAGAGCTAAGGGAGATCCTTGGTTTGACTCAAGCTAGATATAACTTTTTGGCCTAAAAATAAAACTTGCAGACAAATGCAGAATTCAAAGACTCTGAGCAACAGACGGCTTAGGTTCTTACTTACCTATGGCACATCTCAGGTGCTCAATTTGCTTACTCACACTGAAAAATCTGTCTGCTGATGATAAGAAGCCACGGTTCAGATGTGGCATTTTGAAATACCAGCATGGTATCTGCTACAAGAAATCAATATCATGCACTGATGTGGTTGATATCAGGGACAAAGCTCGCTCCTAGTCAGTTGCCCAGTATAGTTCTGAATACTTCCCTACGAGCTACTTTCATCATAAATTATATTTAAAGAAACCAACTTCCAATCATTATCTCTCTATGCAGTGAAAAACTATGTGTTCAGATGTGATTTTAGAAGCTATGAATAAAGCGTATTTTTTTAGTGAGAAACCTCAATTTTTTGAGGCAAGCATATATTTCAGTTTACTGCTTTGTCCACACGCATCCTCCAAATCCACAAATTTTGGCATTCACATAACTTTCACTGAATTTCTCTTTCAGAATAACAAAACCTTGTCAAAATGTGCAGAATTTTAAGCAAAAGAGCCGTTTATGTCTAGGCAGATGCATACAGTTAAGTGTTTGCAGGACTTAGGAGGTCTGGTATCTAGCTGTAGAGGGCTACGTGCATCTCAAGGAGGAGCTTTGTAAAGAGCACCAGAATGCTTTACCTACCCAGCCTGGAACATTTTCAATTCCAAAGCCCTCAAGTCTATTCAACTAATCAACAATCTCATAAAATTGCTGCAAAATTCAACAACAACAACAGAAAAAAAGAAAAAAAAGATATTTTTTTTTACACAGCACGATTTCCCTTCTGCTAGAGAAAACTTTCAGCTCTTAGGAAAATGAAAGAAATTTTAAAGTATTATATCTATAAATTTTCCTGATACACTTTCCCTCTATATTATTACTTATGATCCTGAAGCCAAAAACCCAGATCTGAAAACTGCTCAAACCCTTCTCCAGTCTGGCCCAAATCTAGTTAGCATTCTGTTCAGAATATCCTGCTTTGACTGTGAAAAGGAGCAGTTACCTCTTTCATAAGCTGCTTTAGAGAGAAAAAAAAAGGAAAGAAAGAAAGAAAGAAAAAAAGAAAAGAGAAAAGAAAAATTCTGTCCTTGAAAAGCTTGAATAGATGCATACCATTATGAGTCTGGTAGGAGTGACTGGGACAAGTACCTGAAAACACACTGGGGCCAAACCCCCCTCTGATTTACCACAGCCAGGGTTTTACTCCATTACTCCACTACTTACTACACATAAATGCATAAATTCTGCAAAACTGCTGCCGAACCCCACGGACAGGTGGGGTCCCTGTTCTAGTACTTCTAAGGATCCCCAAAGATGTTGCGTTGACATGGGGATGCCCATTTAGGTCCTGATGTCTGCAATGCACTTAGACTACACCTAAACACAATGAGATTCCTTGTTGTGATGTTCTCCTGCTTATCTTGCCTGCAAGACCCGACAATCAGTGATCCCTGTGCCCATCAGTAACATGCAAAATGCAGCAAGGCAAGAAGAATCACCTGCCCTGCTGCAGTACCGGTTGGGTGCAACTCTCCAATAGATAATTACAGATCTCATATACAGCCCACTTTCCAAAGCCAGTCCTTTGGGATTGCAGAAGATCTTAATGTGATAACAGGAAACACAACAATTACAAAATAAACAAACCGTCAGTTTGTGACTGTTTTTGAATGGCAACGATCACATAAAACATGGCTTAAAAGTGCTCATAGTGTTTTCCATTACCTTTGATGTTGGAGACTGCTGTAGGTCTACATCCAAAACTTTTGTCAGGAAAAGTGTTTGATACACATGCGATGCTTCTTGGTACTTTTATAATACCCCGGGCCATAAAGTGGATACTGACCTGTTAGGAAAAAAGAGTAAAGGCAGTCATTTTTTTCCCAATCAGATTATTTCAACAGGTAAAAAGAGAAGCCTCTAGTTGATATACAGTATAAAACGGAATAGGAGACCGTTTCTCAGTGCTTGCACTGAAAAGCATCTTTGGCTATGATTGTGGCTTATGAAAAGCTTAATTTTTCAGTGACAGACAAAAAAAAATTCACCTTTACTTCTCTTATAAACACTTTTTGTCACCTTATAACTTCCTGGCATGTTAAACCAGGAAGAGACTGTAGGATATTCACAGAGATTTCCAAATGTTTCCAAAAATTTCCAAATCAAATCCTTTTGACTGGAATTTAGCCATTAATCCTGACTCAGGACAAATCAACACAGTGTGAACTCCCCAGACCAGCACATGGTAAGGAAGGGGTGGAAGAGTGCAGCAAGCTCTCTGCCATGTGCCCAGCCAACATCTGATGTTAAGCATCGTGGCCACAGTGCAGTCTTTCTGCATCATCCCAAGTGGATCATTTGGAGGATGCTTGGGGCGTATGGAGCACGTCTGGACAGTAGTCAGTACATGACAAAGGAATGTCTGATTTGCCGAGCAGTCAAGCAGGCAGGATTCTACCCAGTCACTGGCGATGTAGGGAAGAACACAACACCATATAAGTAATACGTAAAATAAACTGACAAACACACACACACACACACACGCATGTTTTAGCTTTGATTCTCATCTCTGGCTTTTACAGTATGACCCTGGTAAAGCCACTACATCATCAGATCTCATGTTTCCAGGTGTGAAACATCCATTCACTCTCCATTTAGCACAACAAGGGCTAAATTCTAGCCTAATACAAATAACAAGCAGCAGGTGTATGCTTCCAGGAAGCATTTTGCCAGTCATGTTTCCAGTAACCGGGAAAAATTCTGGCTATCTCCATGAATGGAAGGAAGGGAGCTCGCCCAGGGGCACCCTGTCCCTTTACCTCCTGGATCCCAGCAACGTAAGAGCTGCCTGTGACTCCTTGCCAAAACCAAGGGATTGTTTCCAAATCTGTGAGCCAAAAGTGTGATTATACTTTTTTTGGACACACCTCCATTTCCCCGGTTGCTCCTTTCTGCACATCTCGTTCCAGCAGAAATCTCATTGTCTCTTATCTTCGCTCCACAGGATCTTGTCTATTTTTAGCCAGAGCAACGCTGGATTTTATTTTCTCTTCTTTCCCTCCATCCAGTCCCCTCACTACAACCCCCCACTGCCATCCTATGTATTTGCAACAAAAGTGTAAACTTCAGAAACTATTTGTATTTCATGGGCATTCACACATTATGCCAAAACGATGGCCCAAAAGTTTGGCGGGTAATCTCAACCCTAGAATTCGTGAGCTGATGATGAATGGCTGTGAAGCCTTTGTGATTGCTCAGGCTCCATTGTGGCTGGAACAATGGAGGAGGACACAAGTCTGGCTCAGGAGAGCAACGGATAAAACTGTTGGGGAGAATGGCGGGCTCCTGCCGACATGACCACTTGTTGGCATTGAAAGGATTCAAAAACAAGTGAGCAGAAACAGAAACGATTCTGTTCGGCGAGGCTATTAGTTGCAACGTGTGGCAGTGGAGCGGTCACTCCTGATGTGTTTCCTCGCTAATGAGCCCTGAATGCCCTATTAAACTGGGATGCGATAGGCCCAGCGCCACTGGGACAATGCTATGCATGAACGACTCCCCCAGCACCTATTGGCTGCCCGCATGAAGGAAGCAACTGGCAACACTCAGATTTAAACGGGGCTGACAGTACAGTTAAATGATCATTAATTAGAGTTGCTGAACAGATAGGGACTCAAAGCAATTCTTAATGACAAGATAACAGTCTAGTATTACTCAGCTTTGCACAAGTTCAAGCTCAGACCCCATCTCGGTCTTTGTACTGTACATGATGAGTGTCAAGTTGATTTTGGTTTCATTCCTATATTCACAAACCATGATAAATCCTGACTGTGTGTTGAGGCAGAAATAGAGGTTTTTGTATGTAAAGATGAAAATAATCCTGTGTTAGGAGTAGATTTTGCGCAGAAAGGTTCACACTAGAAAATGGAAAAGAGAACAGTAAAAAGAATACCACTTCTATTAACATGTCTGTAAATTAATCCATAGGGAAGCCACCACTCACCCATTTTCTGTGCCCTTTCATCAGCCTTTCCACCCGGTACTTAACACGATCTATTCATCCAACTTCACTCCAGCCTTAAAGCTCAAACCCCTGGTTTGTTCGATCAATCACTCAATACTAATCTGGGAAAATAAGAGAACACACCATCAAACTATCAAGCATTAGAAGCAAAAAGTCAGAACAAGACATGAACTCTGGCTTAAGGGCATCATCCCCCATCCATGGGGTTGGGAAGAGCCTTTCCCTAAGAGTACATTATGTCCTAATCACCAGCTTCTGAGCTGGTGGCCTCATTTGGTGAAACAACATGTATAGCCCCTCCTTGCAATAGGAATATTGGACTAGCACAGGTCTGATTTCCTACAGGAAATCCTGTTCACTGAAGACTATTATTGACTGTATACAGTATAGGATACAGTGTAGTATAAACTGGTTCAAAACCACGCAGTAAGGTTCCTAAGGGCTGACAGGCCCAGGGCACTTGTGAAAGTTCTCCCACCAGGGAGTGAAGTGGTGAGACAAGCAATGTGCACTTGTAATTAGAATAGTGAATATCAGTATTTGGCATTTGTATTTTCATTTGGCATTGTGGGTTTTGTCAGAATGTCTTCTTAAACTGTGAAAAGTATACCGCAATAGCCACTTTAGTTCCACAACAGGTTAGGTAGGAACACATGTATATACGCGATACTGCGAACTAAGAAAAAGTTTCTTGATTGAAACATAGGATTACATAAACTCTTAGTAGCACATTATTCTGAAACTTTTTATAACTCTATTTGCACATTTTAACAAAGATACTGTAGAGAGGGAGGTAGATCATGGCTATGACAAGATTGTTGCAGACTGTTTAGCAACTCACTTTAGCAATTATTCATATTTCTTATGGAACTCTCTGATGTGATGCATACAGTATAACATGAGTACATTCTATGAATCTTAAAACACCTCCATATATCTCCTAATACAAGAAGTCCCTAGTCCAGAGGATTTCTGACAAAACAACTTGTGAAATGGCATTCTGCTTAGTAGGTTCTAAATCTTGATTTCTAAGCATCAAATTTTCCCAGCTAAAGAGGAATCAGAAAGATTCCAACACAAAGAATAGTATTACTTTTCAGGTAGTGTGAGTCTTATCGTGCTCCACTGATCAACAGGATGAGTGGAGACGAGGATGAGGCTGCCTCCCTACCTCCCTCTTTATTTCCCCTTTCTCCCCCAACAGTGCTGCATCCTTCCAGCACATGCAGACTCTGCAGCAGAGAGTGGACTTACATATTTTGATCCATTAAATGCTGGGCCAGGCCATGGCACAACTCACTCTGACATCATGAGGTTGGGGGTCTATTTTACAGAGGCAGCAGGTGGTCGGGCTCTTTGTGTGGCAAGAAAGGCAGTCTATCTACATCAAATTCCAGCACTGAGACTCTCAATCACATCTGAATTTTCAGATGTCCCAAGAAAATCTGTTCTTTAATTTCTGACTTCTAGGCATTAAATACAGTCTCAGACAGTAAATCTCTAGATTTGTAGAGCCTGTCATAACTTTTTTTATTTTTAAATGAACAAACTTTAGGCACCTCCCTGGACCTTTGAAATAACAGGATTGATTGACAAAGTGAAAACAGAGCCTAAAACCTTGCATTCTTCTGAAGACACTTACTGATTTTATAATTCTCTGGAGCTTTACATGACATATTCTGTGGGACTTTACACAAAGTAGTCAAAAACATGAGGGGACCCTGAGAGAAACACAAGGGGAGGGAGTGACATAGATACAGATTTGACTATTTGGGTGTTCATTTCTATTTAAAGTTTTACAGAAATTGAAAGACAACTGAGCACTTGCCTCAGACAATCTGTAAGTCAGCTTGTTGTATAATTATTTGTACAACAATCCCCATTTTACTTTTCCAGTTCAGGCCTCTGTCAGGCATGTGGTTGCTGTGATGTTCAGAGGTCCCAGCTAAGAGGGGCCCCAGGAAGCTGGGCACAGGATGAACATATAAGCTTTATTATGTTAAAGCCCACACAACAATTACATCCTCCTCTTGGCAAAGGGATCATTGAGGAGGAGTACTGTGTGTTTGCTCTTGTCTCTCCCTCCTTTGATGCCTGGGCTGAGCTCTCATTAGGCCTAATTGGACATTTGCAACATGCCCTCAGTGGAGGATATACCTGTGCGTTCTCCATGCCCAAGGACTGACTGGAAAATGGGATGGCTCCTTCAGGGAGGCTCTGGGGCCACGTTGTGCTGGCCAGATGAAGATCTCTGAGGGCCAGCACTGCCAGAGCATGGCTGACAGGTCCCATGAGCAGTGGCTGGGGTTGAGACCTCAGCAACAGCAAGGCAGAGAACTGCAGCATCCCAGAAACCCCCTTGCCTCATCTGGAGAAGGAGAGCGATGTCTGAGCCACGCAGTTTGTCCCAGAGAGTTTAATTTCTTCACTTTTTCTAAAGCAGTATTACAGCTTTCAGGTCAGACCTCCTCCATGGCACTCAGGCAGCCTGTTAGACTAGGCTTTTTTATGACAAAAACAAACAAACCTTGCTCTTTTGCATACGCTGGGCTCTGTTTTAGTTGTTAAGATCAGGAAAAATAATATTGCATTTAAGGTAAGCTCGGAGGAAATACGTAGCCAGCCTTCCTACCAGCCTAATGTATCTGTTACAGGCCTCCTCTGTTGATTTAAACCTCGGTGTTCACTTATACTCTGAGATGAAAACCAGCACCAAAACAAACCCCACTTTTGTCAAGGAATATTCAAAGGAATGTCGTGTCAGCAAAACTTCAATGAAAGCAAGGAGCATTGAGATGCATAAAACTATAATGTCTCCAGTCCCACATAGTTCTGTACCATATGGCCAGAGAGAAGCAGATGGGACAGGTCACAGCAGGGGAAGAGAGGCAGAGATTCGGGATTGTTATCTGACCCACTGGGCCAACACTAACAGACTGTCCCTAGTGACCAGGCTATTATTATCAGAAAGAGTTGATAAGAATGTGATCCCCACATTTATTTGCCCTCAGGTAGTTTTCACATGTGACGCCTGATCAAAATGACCTTTTTTTTTGCAGATGTTTATTTTGGGGCTGGAACATTTGACTCACAAAGAAGCCATGAATTGCGCTGCCCTTGTCTTTTATTGATTTTAGATGCCAGCTATTCGTATCTGTTTACTTGACTGAAGTTCAGAAACTTGCTTGCCTAAACAAGATAAATTCAACAATAAATAATGCAAAAAATTTTTTTAAAAACTATTATTATTATTGCTGTTACATGACTGTGTAAACATCAGCCCGGCAAAAACAGAGCAGAATAGCATGGTTATTGACAGAGAAATCCTGGGATGTCTGATATGATTTCAGCAGGAGAGTTCTATGTTACTGTGTTTCTCAGTGAGCTGAGCAGTATCAGCAATAAGAAAAGTTCTCCAAACTATTAAAGTTCGAGGTATAGTTACCTAAACATTACATGGGAAGATTTTTAGAGGTATTATTTCAGGGGAAAAAAAAAAAAACCCAACAAAAAAAATAACAACAAAAAGGTACAAAATTGCATGATAAAATACTTGCATAGAAAAGTTGGAGACAGAAGTCAGCTATTTCTGGTTATGATTCAAAGATGCCAAATATTTCACCCGAGATGCAGAACGGACCCATTAAGAGTAGTGACACTGCAGGTTTTACTCATAAGATTATCTGTGTTGCATTTTATGGCTTTTGCTCCTGAACACCTTGCAGCTCCCAGCTGACGCCTTCCTGGAGGACTAAGTACCACTACTCTCAACTTTGCATCCTAGAGAGCTCAGCATCTGCCCCATGGGGGGGTGCAGACTTCCTGACCTCCTGGATCCTGGCCCTTCAAATCACTGCCATCCTTGTTCTTACTGCTGAAAGAGGGACCTCAGCCATGAACATGAGGGACCAATGCTCTTGCTAGAGCCAGGTTCCCCTGTGCTTGCGACAGTGGGGATCGTGTCACCGCTCGGTATCTCCAACCAGCTGGAACATTTACCAAGGTTTCTTTTTGCCCAGGCCTGGATGCTGACGCTCCTTTTTTGGGGAGTTATTTCTTAGCTGTGCCACTTGGATAAACAATAGGTGGAGATGGAGAAGTCAATTTTACAGCAATGATATCATTTGCTCATCCTATTCTAAGCTGTTTTATACAACGGAGACTTTGCTGACCAGAAACTGCTGTTTGACCTCATGCACAACTAACTAGTTATTATGGGCTGCAAAAGCAGGAAAGCTCTGTGTCCAGAATCTCTAAACCTTATTAAAATGGCCATTTGGGACAGTGACACTCTAATTTAAACAGAGACTTATTGCTGCTAAATGACATTACTAGAGCGCACAGAATTTAGGCAGATCGTTACCTCTTGCTGAGCTTGGAGCCTCTGGCTGACCTCTGTGTGCATCCTGTCCTCGATACACCATCCTTGGGAAACTCAGCACTTGCACTGAGCCAGAGATTCGGCACGCAGAAGGGTGATTCTCTGTTTCCCAAAGGTGCAATGGAAGGTCTCTTGGGCCTCCCTGTATTACAGCACTGACTCCAGGTTGGAGATGTGCCGAAGGAAGGGGGGTGTGTCTGTGTGTGTGCATCTGCATATGGGTAGGGGCGGTGGACAAGGGGTAATCAAGCCCTTCAAAGAGAATTTTGTCCCTCCAGGATAGTCTACACCATTTACCAGTGTTTGGGGCTGTGGACTAGCTCTGGATTAGGATCCAATGCAAACTGTGGCTGAGCACACATTTTGCTGAGTGATATATGGCATAACTATTCTTTGCAGTCTTTGTGGGCTGGAATTAAACTTTTCCACTATTGACTTCCAATTGGACAAGCATTCCTAAACTACAGGAGCATATAAGGAACGCCCATTCCTCATCTGTAGAGGTGTCAGAGCACATCTAAGAGAGGAAAAGGAAGATATTAGTTGGCTTACCACTCCTGGATTTTCCCCTCTGCTGAAAATTAGAAGGTTTCTACTGAAAATTAAGGTTATTCAAGGTAATTCAAACATTTCTGGGTAAAAGAAGTCCTGGAGTCCCTGCCGTGAGCATGGGTGTGAGGACACAGTACCTCTGGATGTGCCCCAGTGGAGCTGGTAACCCTATTGTGGGAGACACACAGCACCTACCTCAGCCACAGACTGACAGAGATACAGCATAGTCACAACAGACCACCTTTATTTTCAGTTCCATGGAGGCTCATTTGACCTCATCTCTACTTTCATAAAGTACTTTTGTTCCTGCGCCTCTGAGGTAATTTAATCCAATTATTTTTATTTAGTCTAATCTTAAAAATACTATAAACCAGCTCTGGTTTGAATACCTGACTGATTTGCTTTAAGGATGCTCTTTGCTCTTCTGAACTGACTGTCTTTTCTCCCCATTTCCCCTACTTTACAAGAAAAAGCTTCCATTGACTGGTCAGACACAGAAATACTTCTGAAAGGCAAACAGCTAGACTTCTGGGAAAGGGAATGATATATTCAGAAACTTCCTAGAAATGACAAAAAGCTATACGACGGTGCCAAAACTCTGGTCATTTACAAGAACTCTTTCAATATACATACAGAAGCAAGAATGACAAAGAACAAAGAAAACAGAAGATGTAAAGAGGGCAAGAAAACTAATTCCCACAGTATTAAAAAACTAATTCCCAAAGTATTAAATGTTTAGAGACAGAGTATTGGTCATTTAGTGCAAGTGGTTTTGCCTGCTGACCAGGAATGCCATAGAAACAAAAATCAAAGTATAACTCTGCTTAATATACATTGTCCCAGCTTGATGCTGCAAAGTACATTTCATCACAAGCCAAAAGAACAGCCCTCACTGATGCTTGCTCAAATGTCTCAATTTCTGGATTAAGCTGTCCCATTGTTTTGAAGCATAGTTATGGTTTAGAGATCAATGGGACATAGACTATCCTAATCTACTATGAACAGCCCATAGCAGAGAAGAGATACTCTGCACTAGAGAGCCATCTAAGTCTTCTAATTACTTTGGCTACTGATAGATTGGCTCTTACCCCCTTGAATTCCTTTGTCACTGAGGAGTTAAAATTCATGAGCGTCTATGCTGCTGAATGCTTACTCCAGTGCTGCTATTTTCTGCGCCAAGCTAGCCATCACCGCAAAGAGTCGGAGGTCTGTCAGGCCATCTGTTACATAATAGTCAACAATCTCTAAAATCTGGGGAAACTGAGATGGAGAGAGCAAAGATGATGAAGGGTTTAAAAAGAACAGATTGCTGCCTTGCTTGGAAGGGAGGGAGGCAGGGGGAAGGGGGGAAGGCTGGATAAAAAGCCCTGATGGAAGCAGAGACAAACCCGATTAGCACAGCCAGCAAAACAATCCCCCCAAAATATTAATGCTTTCTCCAAAGAAGTTGACAAGGACACCAGACTGGTGGGGGAAAAAACGCTTTAGGGCAGGAAAGCCGAAGGAGGCCACAGAAAATTACAGCTGTAATTTAGGCATTGCCGTAGACAAGTAGACACTGAAGATCATTTGAGAACATCCTCTAAATCAGTAAAGAAGACCACCACAAATATTTCTGTCTCTGTGTTATACAACACACTGTTGCTGTACCACAGGAAAGTAAGTGTAACACTTTCATTCCACTCTTTTCCTTTCCTCCTTTCCCTCTCCCTTTGCAAAGGAGGCGTTTGCTGATTTTAAGGCATCAGAATGGTGATGACTTGCAAGTAGGACTCAGCTACCTTGTATTTGTCTTGCTATGTGTCCACATTTTAAAAAAGACTGACTATATCTGGTGCAAAATGCTCTCAGGAGAAATATTATCCATTTAACTCGCTCCACAGTCACTGAAATTGTACCAGCAGTAATACTGGCTGGGTGAGCCACCCAGCTGCATTTAAACTCTCCTAACATGAGCTGACTTCTAGTCTGCTCTGCCCAGTTGTGTCTGTTCTTATCCTTGCTGCCCTCACTAAAGCTTGCAGAGCTTACTCTACCAGCAATAACCATAATGCTGGTGTCTTCTCGATCTGCTTGTCTTATGGGGATGTGCCAGACTAAGCACACTGCAGGTCTCACCACCAGACTCCTTGGAGCTTCCTCCAAATGGATGTCCGTTCTACATCAAGGTACAAATTTTACCCCCAGACTCTCTTGACATGAAAATCCACTGAGAATCAAAGTCTTATGGCAGTTTCAGGAAGCTGTTTCTGCTTGAACAGAAATGTGAAGCACCAAGCAGACTTTAGGCTGTGGTTCTGTCAGCCCTCTGTCTTTCAGGGACTAGTTCCTGCCCACGGGATTCAGTGGCCTCTCACAACATGAAAACACAGGATCCTTACTCGTGTAAAGTTCATGTGCTTCAGAGCATTTCCTCAAACCACACTGGAGTACACGTTATGTATGTGCTCTCTTGCTCAAGTGCTTTGCTTTATTACCATTTTGATCAAATAATTTTAAAACTACAGCAGAAAACACAATACATGGCAGCTGAGGAAGGGAGAGGAAAGGGGTATTTTCCGAATGCACATAAACAAACAACTAAAGATGTAGGGATAACTTTGTAGGTTAACTTTTCATATGACAGTAACCAATGCCAAAGCAAACACGTCGTAATGGAAGCAAGTAAAATCTGTGTTCATTCACTCATTGTTACCACAGGTTAAGGTGGTTCATTAACTGACATGCAAGTGCATAGTGTAATGCATCCCTCTTAGCTGTATTAATGGATCACATAAGATAATGCTGACAGATGGAAAAGATGAGCTTTATTGGTCTGATAAAAATAAACAATAAATGCAGGCAGTGCTGAACTGGATTATCATAGTGCCACATGAGTTGTGTAATGATGTTAGCACTGGCGCCTGCCTCAGAGCTGATGCTCCAGAATACTAACATTGAGCCACTTGATACGTGTTTGATGTCTAAACAAGTCACATCCTTTGCTGAGAGGAACAAATTGTGATGGAGACTGGCTGCGGGGCTTCAAGTTTCAGACAAAAATCTGGCCAGAAGAATTTCATACAAATAATCATCCAAAAGACTTTCTACTTTTAATCATATGAAATATGTGGTTGGACCCTTTTTACTTCTTTTGTTGATTTTTTTTTTTAAACATCCAAATAACTTGGTCCCTGCTCTAGTGCTAAAGCCTTGTCTAACATTTCGTGCTGGGAATGCAAAGCAGGGCACCAAGTACAGTAGTACAAATAACACTTTATTTACAGTTTCATGGCTTTCAGATTTCCTGTCTCCATAATCACTTCCTACTAATTTCCTTCTGTTTTGTTTGAAATGGTAGTCTTTTCAAAGAAACTGCCCAAAGAAACAACGCCTTTGTAAGGTTTGGATTAAATCACGGAGGTTTTTATACTTCTTTTTCTGTATTTCCCAGTACCGGTTTTCTGCATTAACAGAGTTTGTGCTGTATGTCTGGATGGTTCAAACAGGATCGTGATAAGAGAACTGCAAAAAGGCCAGCACTGAAGGGCCAAAGGCTCAGCTGGAGGAAGCTGGCACAGCTCCATTGATGCGCATCAGCTACAAACCAGCCTCATTTGAAGAGCCAAATGAATGTTTTAATGCTGGACATGAAAAACTTTCAAGCACTACCATGACACTTGGAAAATTTGCTAATACTTGAGCACATACAAAACATTAAGATAAAATCAAATATCTGTGTTGTAGGAAGTAAATAAAAGGAACTACCACAGAAGTGGTGTTTCTATATAGGGAGACTAGCTCAATCTGAAATTAAATCCACAGAGTATTTGACATATTTTTATCTTCTCTAGTGGTTTCAGTTGCCTAATGAGCACCATCTCCTTCAGCTATATTTAGACTCCTCTACATTATGCCAAGTTGGCTGACCAAAATGGTACAGATCCCAAATCCTCTGTCACTTTTCAAAATGAAGCTAACAATTGAACAAAAAAAAAAAATCTGTGCAAAGACATAACACTGAGTAGCATGAGTAGACTGTACCCTTAGTGTTACCTCCTTGTTCTATCCCAACTACCTGGCCAAAATTACCTGTATAAAAATGAAGGCATACACCCCATTTCCACTGCTGACCTCTGACCTTTCCCATCCTTCAGAGCTCTGATTTCTCTCCAGGCCTTTCAGACCTTGAACACTACTCTTACTTCCAAAATGGAAGGAAAAGGAACGTATGTTATTTAATTTATTAGCGGGCTATCTATAGAATTGTTTAATAAAAAAATTACCTCACGCATGTGCCAGTGCTGCTGCTGATCAGGTTGCTTTCCTTTATTTAAAGGGGGTGTTGACCAACCAAATATCACAAACAAACAATGAAGGTATGAATACTGGAAATGTTTGCCACCCTCCTCACACTTTTCCATGAATGGATCTTTGACTTTACTTACACCGTAAGTCAATAAAGGGGCAACTTCTTTCAAGGCCATCAAAACTTGCTAGGGGTCCAAGTACCCATCTCATCAGCATCCTCCTGCAAGGATGCTCACAATATTAGTTTTCAGAAAATTAGACAGTCACCTCTGGGCAGAACTCCAGTGCCTCAGAGTGTGGCTTGTACAATGCGTAGTTAAGCTCTGCTTTCATTTTTCGAGTTGAGGGAAAACCCTCAATACCTCTTTCCCTTCACTGAACACAAAAGCACAGTAGTTTAGCTCTTTTTGGCTCCACACCACCTTCTTCATCAATTAGTCATTTCTCAATACATAATAGAACAGTAGCAGTAGTAGAAGAATAACTTTGAAAAATCAAAAATTTTATGAATATACAGAATTTCTGAAAGAAGGAAGGATTTGATATCTGTCTATGGCTTTCCATTACATTAAGCTAAATACACTACAGTCTTTCTACAGTGATACTAACATTCATTACTTTTCTCAGTGAGATGATACATCAGATATTTACAGGTACTGCACAGTCTAAAAGGCTTTATGATCTTCTGGAGAGGACATAGAGACAGAGAAGAAAAGATCTGAGCAGGCAAGAAGTGATGTGATTTACAGCTTCTTTTACACAAACCAACCCTTTTTACTTAAAAGTCATTCACATATAAGACTACTACCTTTCTGGTTTTTTTTACCCCAGCTATGTCTCATGGAGCTTTAGTGCTTACCTGACTAATTATGAGGAACACCCAGCTTTCGACTGGAAAAGCCCTTACAATAATCTACAGCACATTTACTAGATTTGAAAGATCCAAGTCACACGGGAGATGATGGTCATGCCTGCATCACAAACTGGAGGACACTGCAGAGATTCCACAGCTGATGGAGCCCTGAACATCTATACCCACAAGTTCCAGTGCCCACAGCCTACACCAACCAGCCTGGTTCTGGGAAAACTTATCCACAGTCAGGGCAGTGCTGCTGTTGAATCTACACACGTCATCCTCCACAGGACACGTTAGACTGTGCACCTTCTAACACAGCTGCTGACTGTCTGGGCCTGCTTTGCCTCACACCCAGCTGAGTTGGCTCCCTCTGGACCACAGATCCTTACATATCCCCTTTGAGGTTTACATGAATTAAGGTAAGTAAATGTGATCAGTGGAGATAATCTGCTCATATTGGGAGTACGTTCTCTGATTACACTTGAAGCTTTACCAGTCTCATCTTAGTCAGACTGGCATACTTAAAACACATGTTCCTCACAGGATCATTATAAACCATTCCCTCTTTAGATTCAACAATACACGTAGGATATGGTGTAGGATTGTGAGCTCTCTTAAAAGTCAGTGTTCAATCTTCTGTTTACTCTCTCCGGGAGTTAGAGCAGAAGTGAGATCAACTCTCTCTCATTGTAGTGATAGGCAGAAAGACTTTTCTGGAGAAGAGCTTAAATAGGGGCAGGACTGATCTCTTAGAGACTTTTATCAGCCTCTGTCGGTGCTTAGAACCTCCAAAAATAATTAGTAATGGCAATTTAAAAAACCCAAACAAAACCCACTCCATGTTAAAGTAGGTCTTGGTTACAAACCAGGAATGTCTTTTCTAGGAAAAGGACATAAAAACTGAAGTTGTAATGCAGACATTGGGCAAGAAGAGCATAGTTTCTGTCTTATGGGGAGAGAGAGCAAATATGGAGGCATTCCGTGCTTCTTATAATCACAAAGTTGTGGATTGCCTCCCCTGCTCTCAAGTTCACCAGGTGCGCTGGTTTATACTTGCAGTTCAATCAAGATGAAAATGAAGTAATAGCATTCAGGAAATGACACACAGAAAGGAAGAACCAAGTGAAAAAGTAGTATCAGGCACAACCTGAAACTTGAGCATCCTACTTCAATCAACTTTATATCCCAAGTAAGTGTGAGAGCTTAGCAAATCTTTTAAATATGCCTGTGATCTGTTCGGATGCTCAAGAGAGAGTCCAAGACCAAAAACCTGGCACCCAGGGGAGCTTTTGTCTAGAGAAAGGTGCTGTTCAGGTCCCCATTGAATGAGAGAGGGGCAGAAGCTGTGTGGGAGGCGTTCTCCAGCTGTGGAGAGATGCAAACACTTTGCTGCTGTCCTAATATTTCACACCCCAGACCAGGCCACAAGACAAACAAACCGGGTGTTGTTTCAACTGTCTCATTTGACATGGTCTAACACTACAAGAAGTGAAAGAAAACCTTAGCACCCCTCCCACCCCCCTCCTTGGACCAATTGAGCTGTCACTGTCTGCACAGAAAGTGATTGTTCAGTCGAAAACACATTTTGGCCTGATGCAAACGGAACAGTCTTGAAAAGTGGAGTTTCCTTTTGTGCCTCCCCTCCAAGGAGAGTGAAAGGAAGCAAGAAGAGAGGCAGGAGGGAGGGAGGTGACCACTGTGCACCATCAGCACTCCATGCTGCCTGCTCTGCAGCCCACCCTCAGCAGGCAGCCCCAAAGGCAGCCAGCTGTGGCCTTGCCAGTGGGGCGAACAGTCTTGTGCAGGCAGTGACAGATATTTTCAGGGGTAAATGTACAGAGGGAGCTGGAAAAAAGTGTTGGAGTGATGGAGTTTCAAAACCAGAGCTTTGCTAAGCAGCAGGTTGCAACCTTTGGTTAAAGTTTATCTTGCAGATAGCAAGCAGATATCTAGCAGCTTAGCAACAAGGAGTTTTTTCATTTGTTTTGTACAAACAGAAGAAGCAGCATCAGGCATGTCAGAGTACAGATGTGTCAAGCCATCAGGGGAGAATCACTGGGGAGCAGTGATTTGCAGCAGGGATGAGCAGGGATACCCATCTCCAGCAACATGGGACTCTCCTTCACACATAAGAATGAGATCGTCAGGACAAGGAAAGGATTTTCAAGATCCCATCCAGAGTAAAGTCACTCCCATTCAATTTTATTTACATATGCTAAGAGTCTATTTTCGGTTTTAAAGATGTCCATGAAGTAAACTTCATGGAGTTGACTTCCTATTTTGAAGAGTATCCCTGACTACTAAAGCTCACTTTAATTTGGGTGCAGAAGAAAGTAATATATGAGGAAAAAAAAAAAAAAGCAAGTCATATATGCAAGTAGCAAATAGCTGCTCTGCCATCATACAAACTGAGAATCTGTATCTTGGGGTGTTTTTGCAGCCTAACTGGACAATTGATCTCTGTCCCCATTCAGCATCTTTCCAGGCAGCAGTATTTACTTTCGGTTCAGTACTGAAAATCAAGAGAGAAGAAGCTGTCACACTCCACCACATCACGTCCTTCGTTCACTCCCCTGAGAACCTGCATACACAGCCCGTATCTCTTTCTGTTCAAGTCAATAAATATTTTGACGGCTGAATACCAGTGCATTTCACAAACTCTTAACAGGGAAAGTACAGCAGCAGAAAGGAAAAGATGCCCTAATTACTCACAGGTAATGATCTCAGGTTCTCACTACACATTTATATCCCTACCTTCTGTTAACAAATTCATTATGTGGTAAGAGTTGAGCAACAGCAGAAAGCACACCTTACATAGCCAGTCTGATGTACAGCTGTTGCATAGGTTACCCTCTGCTCCAATAAGTTTTCACCTTCAAAAGGTGAAACAAATTTCTCCAGAGTTTTCCGTTCAGCAGAACTTAGGGGAAGCAAAGCAGGAGTACCCTACACCAGCAGATGCCTGGACACTGCCTGTTCTCCATGTACCTGCCAGACATGCAGTGAACAAGGCAGAGCTCCAAAGAAGAGGGGAATTTTTGCCATTAACACCAGGACTTTCCTCTTAGACACTTTGAAGAGTAGCAAACTGTACAGAAATGCCCTCTGCAGCTAGACAAATTTGTGCAAACAGCCCTCAGACCACAGGTCGACACAGGTCTTACTGACACTGGCAGCACCACGGGGTCATTTGCACACAGATGGTCTGGGCCTGGCAGCACATTAAGGACTAAGGCTTTTGTTACACTCTGCCACAAAGATCTTGCTGTTTGGAAGTGTGCTTTAGCAAGCTCAGTTATCAATGTGGAAACTGATGTAACTGAGTGATTAGAAAATGTAGTCCCTTCTTCCTATCCAGTCACTAAACCGCCTTTCACTGTCGTGGAAAATACTGTTTTTTCTGCAAAAGATTGTGGAAAGAGAGTAAAGTGGACTTAGGACACCACTAGGATCAGCTTGCCAGCTCCTAACACTCAAACATCTTGAAGTGGACCTTCCTAATCCAGAAGTCTGGTGAATATGTTATGGGTTGGTAGCGCTGGGGGCAGAGGAAGGTAAAGTGTTGGTGTATTGCTGGTTTTCGTTTTATGTATTCAACTTCTCTCTCTTTTAGACACACACACAAATACACATCTTTCACAATTTATGTGATATACAACAACATGAACTTTGTCAGGTTGCACAAACATTTATCCTAAGAAACCAAGTGTTTCTACTACTTGCATGAGCTCCCAATAAACAGAAGGCTCCAGCAGATCTACAGTGGCACCTTATCCGAAAAAAATTTCAGTGTCCAACTTCATCTCACCCAAAGCTTTCAAAGGATCAGAAACATGAAAGCAAATGTTCACACCTTAAGAATTCCACTGGATTCAAAACTTCCAACCTCCCAGATGAAAATCTTCTATAGCAATTATCCATGCCATCAACAACTGAAATTTTACGAACAATCTTGTTTTCTTGAAAGGAAAATCCTGTTTTCTTATACCCATTTGTGATTGTTTTGCAGATCTACAGAAAGTCTTCCACTTCTGCAGCAAGGCCAAAACACCTTCATTAAGCACAGCACAACCCAATAAAGTGTCCCCACCATGATGTAAGAGAGAGAACTCGCACTAATTAGCACACATTCTGAAAGACACAGCCCAAATTACATGAATCAAAATCTAAATGCAATTCCAGACTCAATATCCTAAATTGAAAGTGACTCCTACAATTATAACTATTCCATATTTAAAACAATAGGTTGAGTGAACAGGAGAAAAGAAGGGCACGGCATGAAATAAAGAGAAACAGAAGAAGGACCTCTGTGTCATAGTGAGTCACAGATTTGTCTAATTCAGTAATATTCACAGGATGAAAGAAACATTTCCTGGCCAGAAGCACTAAGCTCAGGTGAGCAACTACCTAGCAGGAGAAGCAGTCATTCCATTAGCAAAAGTTTAAAAAAGAGAAGAATCAGAGTCTCTCATAGAATTGGAATTTATGGAGGATAGGAGGGACAAAGTTCAGGTCAGTGTCCAAAGGTTCATAATTCAGGATTAAGAATAGGATTTTCTGCTGTTAGACAGGGACATGACCAATGAAGGTGATGGAGGAGAGAGAATTTCACGTGAGATTGGCCGAGAAAGAAATGTGAGCTAGAAATATGATGCAGATGTGAAAAATGTAAGGTCTGTTGAGGAGGGTATTTACACTAGAGAATTACCAGTAAGTAGCAGTGAAAAGACTTATTTTGTGCTGATGGCTGGAGGCCTACTTACCCCCTTCCAGACTGCCAGAGAGCCCTCTCTGATCACCCCAAAAGGCTCTGCTGCCAGTCCCCTGCTCCTGGGGCTGAGCTGCAGGGTCAGCCCTGATGTGGCACCACCGGCCAGCGTGGCTGATTGGACTGCGTGGAGCCTCACTGGGGCCTCGAGCAGGAGCTCAGGATCTGTGTTTAAGCTCCCACACTTGCCCTTGGACCCCACATGAGCGACATTGTTGACCCTGACCTGTGGTCTGACTCCTTGGCTTGACCTCAGACCTGCCTCATTGCTGTGGATGTGTCTAGAGGCATTAGGCTGCATTTGACCCTGGTGACTGCCAGTGGATGTGCTCTACTCTCCTCTCTTCAGTGCTGTGGGGCTTGCCAGGGAGCCCACTGCCCTGCCCATCCTGCTGCCCTGCCTCACCCTCGATACCCAGCTCTCCTGCCCTTGCTGTGCCCAGATGCAGGAGGAGAGAGTCAACCTGGAGCAGGTTCAGGGTGACGAGAGGAGCACAGGGGAGACTGACAGGGCCTGCTTTGGTCAGCCTGGCAATACCAGAGCTCTGAGATGCAGCACAGCCGCCTCACTAAATATCTTCAAGGTAAGCAGGCGGAAAAAGGAACAAGCTAAACAAGCTGGCAGTGTTAGCATGAAAACAAATGTCATTTGGAAATTAGACACAGATTTCTTACCACCAAAGCAGCCTGTGTCTTGAAAGGCCTGCTAATCAGTGCAGAGGGAGCAGGAACGACAGCTTTTAGATGGAGCTTGAGCAGCTCACAGAAGTGATTATATGACAGGGAGAGCAAGGGCCAGATCCAAGCTCTTATTTGCACAATAACACAACAATGCTCAGCACATCCCTGGGGCTGGCAGCAGACCGGATACC
Source organism: Lycocorax pyrrhopterus obiensis (assembly GCA_014706295.1). NCBI lineage: Eukaryota > Metazoa > Chordata > Aves > Passeriformes > Paradisaeidae > Lycocorax > Lycocorax pyrrhopterus. The sequence continues at coordinate 55,357,418 of JACSVZ010000015.1, read as the reverse complement.
TGAGGAAGCCAAACTTTTTCTTCTCACTTGTCTTTTCACTACAACCTTTGTGCCTTGTTTATCTGCTTCCTTCTCTACACTGCACATTCCCAGCGTTGTGACTCCACCACAGCTGGCGAAGGGGAAGGAGACAGAAGTCCCCATTTATCTTTTTGGCAAATTCCCCCTTGTTTTAAACACTTTGGGTTTTTTGAATATTAGTGCTGCCATGCTCATTTTAGGTGTGCCTGATTAATCTCTTGGTGTTTTACCTGGTGAATACTGAAGTTAATTACAGTCAGCATGCTCACTGCAATAGACATTTTTCTCTGCACTGTTCTCTCACAGTGAGCTAAAGAGAAAGCCTGAGCCCATATTTGAAATCCTCATTCAAATACTGCATTCAGTCAAGCAGTTTAAAATTGCTTTTGGGGAGGGAGGGAGGAGAGAGGGAGGAGGCTTGGGGGGAGTGTGGTCTTGTACTTGGTGACTGCTGCAAGCTGGAACAGCACGGAGAAGGAAGGGCCTGGTTTTTGATATTCATAACAGGGAATTTAATTTAAGGCTGATGTGTTGCTGGTTGGAAATATGTATTAAATACCCAGATGCAAGAGAAATGGGTACAGAAAACAGCAAAATAAATACAGGATATTGGCTCATCTATGCAGAGTGCTGATTTCCTAAACCTGGCACATTGGGGATTCACTGCCTGCCCTGATTTTGTGTGTCACTGATTTGGCTAGGATCTAAACACAGAGCTTCACAGTTACTGAACCACTGTCCCAGACCCAGCCAAGGCTGAGCACAAAGCAGGCCTGAACAAACCAGCAGGCAGACTACAAAGGAAAAGCAATTGTTCTGCTTAGCAGCAGCACTGTTTCTGCTTTGCTTAGCATAGGAACAAGTTAATTTGGGAGCACAATCTTCTAAAAAGGAAGCGCTGCTCAGCCCAGCATCCCTAGGTTTCATGCAGTGTGCTGCCCTTTTTACCATGCATGAGCCATGGATGTTACTCACAATGTATTTTTTTACTACTCAAGTAGTATAAAAGCTTCTGATAAAAATCAGCTCTCTTAAACCTCAGGCTGGCATCTTGTTAAAAACTGACATCATGTTTGCCTGTCACCATTGGCTCATGAGGAAGTTTCTGCCACGATTTAATAAGCAAGAAGAAGGATTTTACTGTTAAGACAAAACAGTAAACTGCAATATCAAAATATTTATATAATTTTTCTCCAGTGCCCTCAGTCTAAAGTATTTGGTCTGAACTGACTCTCCACAGAGGTAAAGATAGATCATCGTGAGTAAAAAACATGCCTAAAAAATATAGACCAGAGCCTCTAAATGCACACAAGCTGTCCACAGCTCCATCCATACTAACAGAGGTGTAGAGACCACCAGTGTCCAGAAATGAGCCCCAAGACAGTTAAGCAGCTCAAGAGCCGAAAGCAGAGCAAGGAGGGGGCACCTGAGCACACAGACTCACCGTGCTGAGATCCACAGCATCCAGCATGGCTAGAGGAGCCTCAGGGTGAACAAACTCCCTTGGCATAGGGGATGGAGGGCATTGTCCTGCCAGCAGCGCAGCACAGGCACCCACGTTCTCTCCACAGGGTGTGCAGGCAGCTCTGTCAGGAAGGAAGAGATACAACCTTGTCTCTTCTTTGCTACAGTGATCACCTGCAGACGGTTTCACATTTCTTGGGGGCAGCTAACATAAATTAGAACAATTTTCAACCCCCTCTAAGACATCCAGGGCATCCAACACGGGGCTGCCAGATATGCAGATTGCACTTTTCACTCACTGCTGGCTTAAGCTGTGCTCTCCTCAGCTGCATGAGCTGCTCCTTTGCCACCCATGACAAGCCATCCCACAGCTGTGTACCACTATACTTTGTTCTCCCACATATTTTTGTAACAGCCTGCAAAATGCCACAAAAGGAGGACAAGCAGATCCTTGGACCCACTGTTTCTCACCTGCCAGGGAGCAGGGGACACTGTGGGGAACACAGTGAGATGGTGAGAGCTCCTTCCCTCCTCTGCGCAGCAGCAGAGGTCTGAATTCCACTCTGGCCTCATTCACCAGAGCCAGCAGCTGCACAAGGGCTGAATGAAGACCCCAAAGCCCAGCCCCACACTTGGTGTTGTGCAGGCAGTGGGGCAGTGCTGCCCTTCAGCCGTGCCAGGGGCCATTCCAGAGCCATCAGCTGCTGTGGATGGAGCACAGGGACCAAGCCCTGCTCGGGCACTCAGGGCATGAACAAAATGAGTGCTGGATATAGCACTCTCACTCAAATAGCACAGCATTTTAGCACCAGAAATAGTATCTTTCTCTTTTTCTTTTTTTTTTTTTCAGTGAAACTACTGGCAAAGAAAGATACAACTTAGCATGAAAATAAGTATCAGAATAAGGCCCTAGCTGAATAGTCAGTACTCTGCATAATTCTCTCTTTTCATCCCTTCAGCCTAGATCCTCTCCAAATATTCAGATCAAAATTTGCAAAGTAGCTCCAGCATTTTGGCCATCAAAGTAAAAGCTGGAACATTTGGATTCTGCCTCCATCATATCCCTCTACTTTGAATAAAATCACCTCTCTGACTTTGCCATCAGGCTAATTATGAAGTCTCTGTCCCTTTCTTTCTCTCTCTCTGTCAAAGATCAAAGAGCCAAAAGAGATATACTTACTAGCAATAAGGAAAAGAAATATACAATTTTAAGGAATGCATTCAATTCTCCTCTCTACTAGTATTTTGTGCATGCAACACCTTACTTCACCTTCTGCATATGAAAAATCATGTAAGGGGAAGGAAAGAGAGAAAACCACAAGTCAGGATAAACTGTGGAATGATATTCCTGCCATTTAATGGCAAAAGTCTGTTTCAAAGATCCCAGCGTGCTTTACACAGAGTCTACATTTGAATGATGCATTGTTAGACAATGGAGAAGGCCAGCAGAGGGAAGTAGTCTGAAATTATAAGTGAAAATTGAAAATTACAAGCAAAAATACAGAACAAGAGACAAATCCAACCACACAATTTTCATTTTAACTCTCTGGACAGTCCAGTAAAAGGGCCAGCATACAGTCCCATCAAAAGCAGTGGGAATAACCCTTACAGCCATCTTTCTCAAATCACAGATGAATTCAAATGGGAAGAGGCACGCAACAACAAAAAAAATAGTTGTTAATGCATAAAACTACTGTATGACTTCCAATAGCTGGACTCAAGAACCCTGGTTAAATACTGACTTTCTTTCAGAGTCAATCAGATAATAAGACCCCTTTAGAAGCACAGAATAGTTAAATTCATCACCATAATTTAATTGTAGAAGGTTATTAAAGAGCACTTCGACTCCCCTCCTGCTTCGGCGCTGCTTTTGTGTATTAAACTCAGACTAATCAAATTGCAGATTCCAAGAGTACTGTATTAGTCATCCCCATCCCTTTTAATTTGTTTAATGGCCTCCTTTTTTCTCCCCCCTCTTGTGTGTGTGTTCTGACTGGCTGTGCAGCGCTTAGGCTCACGACATGTAAATAAAGAATGGATAGGGGAACAGTTCGTCGAAAAGAATAAAGCGTGCCTCCATTCTAAAGTTACATTTGATGTCAGCGTAATTCATGGGACGTGTACTGCAAGCAATGGTGCTTATTATTTCTGCTTAGCTGTCTACAGACACAGGAGGAGAGGGAGAGGGGAAAAAAAAGGAAGAAAGGAAAAGAAAAGAAGTCTGAATTTACACTTACTGCTTCAAAAGCCCTTTTGTGCTTCGCCAACTTCTCCTGGCTGAAGATGCAGTATTTTGCCAAAAAGTCGACTGCAAGAGCAGACAAAAAAAGGATAAAATAGCCCATAAAAGAACTCTTTTCCCCACTTTTCCTTAAGCATTTTGTAAATCACCATAAAGAGAACTATTTTTTTAGATGCACAACAACACTGGCCACAGACACCGCCCCTTGCAGAAATTTCAATTTATGGTTTGCTTCTTGTGTTTTGGTGTTTTGTGTTGTGGGTTTACTTTTTTCTTTCCCCCTTCTCTTTCTTATTTGGAAATGTCTTTTCACCTGGCCCAGGGCACAAAGTCAAAGTTAGCTGTGAATAGGAGATGTTTAACATGTATAAAGCATAAGAGCTCCATCCTGGTCAGGCAGTAATCTGGGAGTGTGGCAAGGGCTTGTTGTTGTTTGTTTTAAATGTTAAAGAAAAGAACCTCTTCAGAGTCGAGATCTGCAGAGCGGCATCCTTCAGAGATACTCCCAAAGATACCACTAGAAATTAAATTCCTTTGGTTTGTTCCAGTCGGGAGAGACAGGTATGCAAACAAACTTTTCTCTTTCAGTATTAAGGAGCTATATATCACAGAAAAGACACATCTTTTCCTGCTTCTCTCTTATTGCGATCAAGTAGGACACATTAAACCATTAAACAATACCATATGGGATTCCCTATCCTCAAGTTTTTTTGCTTGTTTCCAGGCCTATCATCCAAGAAGACAAAGTATGAAGCTGGTCTTGCTTCCTCACACCCAACATGGAATGAAAAACTGCTGGGAGTAGGATGAGAAAATTGGAGGGAAAAGTCTGGTCACGCCACAAGCACAGGCGGAGCTCATGAGTTCTGTGGATGGTACCAACTACGTCACCTCTGCATTCAAACTCCTCCTAATACTTACTAGTTCTTTTCCAATGTCTTTCTCTCCATCCCTAGGCTGCTATTTCTACCACCTCATCACCACCTTCATAGGAAAGAAACCCTACTTTCACATAAAGGGAAACTGCCAGGAAATTCAGGACCTGATGGGAGAAAAATGTTGGGTCTCAGCTCTTCCAATTTCCTGTTCATTTAGAATGAGAACTGGAAAATAGAGATAATCATTTGCAAAAGTGTGCCAGAGAAATAATCTGAATTATCATCATCATCATTATCCGTAAAATTATTTTACTGTAAAGAGAGAAGGAGTGATTCACAGAGTTGTGGCAACGGTATTCTGGCTGGTATCTAAACAAGCTTGCAACATAAATCTCTTGTTTCTTTTTAAAAGAGTACATTTGTCTTCAGGTTCTGTTTTGGGGCATGAACAAGAAAGGTTCCTATTGGGAGGGAATGTTCATTGTTTATTGCTGTGTCCTGAATAGTACAAAACGACAAATAAAGACGCCTGAATGCCATTGTTTCATATCCTATATACTCCAGATGAACCAAATCTGTGTGATAAAAGCAACAAAAATATCTTGGCTTTTCATGTCAAAACAGGAGCAGAGATTTCTATTTCAAGCACAAATTGACAAATGCTCCAAGATTGTTGTTATCACATGGTGTTCTTCCTAATTCCAAACTAAACTATGATGCTGAAAGGAATGAGAAAACTAATTTCTGGCCAAATTGGTTTTGCACAGGTCTATCTTACTGTCAGCCTCTAAGATAAGTCAAAGACACCCAATGCACTAATGGCACAGGTTCTGGAAAAGATTTGCACTGTGCTTAGTATTGAGCACTTCCCCAAGACCTAATATCTGATTTTACCACAAAAATTTTCAGAAGTTGCCCTTTTTTTGTTTGCACACCGACATGGGCTTGGGAGATGTAGAGTTCCAACCCTCTGGGGAGCATCACTTCTGGGAAGATCTGCATTGGCGCCCTCTGGTGATTCTGGAAAACAGCAAACCATGAAAGAAAACCTGTCATTTCACTTGTAATAAAACCTTGACGTTTCTTCTCACCCAAGCATTTCATAAAGTTGCAACTCCCCTTGCAACTGTGTGGTTAACCAAATAGCCCTGTAAAAATTTCAGGAAGGGAAAGATGGAGGGCCATGTCTCTCCCAGGAATGGAGGATCAGGAAAGAAAACTTCAGTTCTTATTTAAGCAACTTTCAAGGTCAGATTAGGATCTTAAACAATCTACTCTGCTCTGGTGAATGACAAAGGCCAAAGGATGTAATATATTCCTATGTAACTGGTTCAATTATTAGTACCTAGCCAAAGCACAGTTTTCAGGAAGACTTTCCTGTATTGGTCTGAAGCTGGCAGACTACGGAGAATCACATATAGATGTATGGTGCATTGTTTCTAACACCAATGTTTGGCTTACATGAGACTTCAACTTGTTTTAAATCTCAACAAAATCAGTTTTTCCAAGGTTAAAGAACTCTTTATGTAGTATAACTCCCCTGCAAAACAACTTACGTGCTGTAGTAAAGATTATGCTCGGAGGAAATTAAATGAAGGTCTGCCAGTATTTCCGTCAGACATTTTTACCATTCCTTAAAAGATTTTTTGGGGATTCTTGTCCCCCTAAAAAGACTGACAACTTTTTAAAACATGGACACCAAAACTGTATGGACAGCCTCACCAGCACCATTGATCTCCCCTTACTTATTCTTTTCCTCCAGTATGGCCAAAGGGGCAAACAAAGAACAGATTTCTATTCCAATCTTGGGCAATAACTTCAGCTTTAGGAAAAGGTTTTTCTCCAGCCATGTTCCTCATGCATCTGTTTCTCTCTCTTTGTTTATTCTCTCCATCCCCAGGAAGTTTAAAAATCGTTGATCAATTTTGACCAAGTGAGACAGAGGCGTAGATGGTTGACAGGAATTAAGTACCTACAAGTTTCATGAAAATAGGCAGCAGAGTAGAGGGAGGGAGGGAGGCCCTATTAATTCCCTCATTGAGGGAAAGACCTCAGCATGAGCTCAACCTTTGTTACAGCCTGGAAATCCACACGAGAGAGAAATCCTGGAAAGCAGCCATCATTAGTAGCACCGCTCATGGAACCACCTGTTTAATTAATTATTCTCTGCTGTAAAGAACCGTTTAAAAACAGCTCCATAGCTTTCAATATAAGCTTGCTTGCAGTGCCCCCAGTAGGAGTCACAGAGACTGAGGTCAGGGGGAACTGGGCCCCATGTGCATTGTACCTCTCATAATATATACCCTAAAAGGCTGCTACAGGTCTTTGGGCTCGGGCAGACCCACGTTTGGGTCTGCCATATTTTTCCTGCTGTTGCTCAGCACTTTACAGCCAGGAACACTCTTCTGCCCTCCCACCATCAAGCTCTGTCTCCTCTTCCTGCCTCCAGGGAGGGAGCCCAGAGCGACTGCACCCGAAGTCATGCTCAGGCCCTCACTCTGTGGCTACTCGGTTTGCACAGAGGAGGAAAGCCTAAGAAAAATCAGCTGACAAATTCTAAATAAATCCATCTGAGCATGTCTGTACTGAAACAGCATCATGAACAGACCAGATTTATGGGATAGAGACAGTGTGTACCCCTCGGGCTGGGCTAGTTAGTCACCCTATACCAAATGTGGAGTCATAGAATCATAGAATACCCTGAGTTGAAAGGGATCCACAGGGACCATTGAGTCCAACTCCTGGCTGTGCACAAGGTAAGCCCAAGTCTTGACTCCAAAGCAGGTAAGCATTGCATCTTTGCAGAGACACAATAGCAAGACTATTTGTTTCTTAGGTACAGGTAGAATCATGTACTGTTGCCTAATGCTGAGAATTAAAAAGATTGTCTTTATTGAAACCAGAAGTAATTCTAACAAAATATTTAAAAGAGGGTTGCAAAACTAAAATTTAATCCCTTCGAAGAAAAAAGAAGTAACTAATAGTAGTACACTTTTTTAGTCCAGTATTTCTAAGATCATACCTCAAAAAGGCACTTGAGAGAAAAACAAGCTTTATTACTGCTACAAAGAACAGGAAAATTAGTGCTGCTCTTTGTTCCCAAGCTGGGCACCACCTGTAGCATTTACTCCACGCACACAGTCGTGCCTGTATAGCTGCTTTCTGAACTCCTGTGTGCTTCGCAGGGTGCACAGGGCATGATCCATGAAAACAGCCCTAAGTTTGCAGAGAAGTGGGTGTGAACAAGGGGAGTGAAGGGGAAGGTGAGGGAAATACAAGAGGATTCCAGACACACTCAGGGGAACACCCAGCCATGGGGGACACTTGCATGGGGATCTTGTGGCTGTGCAGAGCTCACAGGCCATGTCAGGTTTGGCAGCACGCCCCGTTCCTGAGGAGGGGAAGGTGGCTTACTTTGCTTTTGTAAACTAAAACTCTCGTACTTGCAGTAAGCTTCTCATATTAAAAGAATATTAAAATTGAAAAGTCAGGAAATTATGGGAGATACTCCAGTATTACATTCTGAAAGGCCACGTCACGATGCAAGAAGAAGGGTAGAAGTCAAACTGTACTGGAAACTTTAGCTTTGGCATTTCAAGACATTTCAAAACGAGAGAAAAACTGAGGGAGCCATATCATGAAATCAGTACCAACCTCTCTTCCTACCCAGCTCCATAACTTCTATTTAGTTTTTTATTACATTTGTTGTCTGTTCTTAAAACGATTCAGAAGATCTTGTAACATTTTATGAACATCAAAAGATTAACCCTTAACCTTCCCTGAATAACACATTTTTCCTATTTTACAGATAGGGAAACCAAAAGATTAAGTAACATTTCCAAAGGTAGCAGACACAGAAAACCACTGCTCTCCAGCACTGTGCTTTAACTGGAGACAATGGTCTCCCACGGGATATCTGTGTCAGAGCTTTGAAGGACATCAAACTACACCAGGCTGTCAATAGAGATAATGGAATAATTGGCAACTGTGTCTAGGATGCTTTTCCTTTCAGGAAAGCTGGATTAGGATCTTCAGCCAATTAAGTAATGCTGTTGACTGGACAATCATAGATTGCCCAGATAGAAAGGAAACTACAAGGGAAAGAAAAACCAGGGGCTCCATTAGATTCTAAAAACAGTATACTACTTACAAGAAGCTGAGGAAGCTTTGCTGGAGTAGAAACTAACTTATGTTGGGACTTGACCATTAAAACATCAGGGCTGGGAACACAAACCTTCAGGCTCCTTGCAATAATTCTGAATTAACACGCTTGCTTTTCAGAACCAACCATTTCATATGAAACCAGGGGAGAGAATAATACTGTGTAAAAGATATAAATTGAATGTCAAAAGTATATGCATAGGTATACACCTCTCTTTCCAAAAATCAGCCCCTTTTAAAGTGCATCAATATTTTGTAAATGCAAGGCGATTCCCTTCTCATCTGCATTCGACTGACTTTAAAATCTCATGGTTTTAACCAAAATAAATCCATTTTATGTACCCTACTGCAAGAAATACATGACAATGAATTCAATCAAAAATGTTTTCTAAATGGGGTTGTCCAACACTTTTACAGGCTTCCAATGTTTGCCATGAACCTATGGGCAGAGACAGATTTAACACACCACCACTGGCAGATAAAAGCACAGAAGAGGTTCAAGAGCCTGTAAAGTTTGTACTCCCATGTTAAACAAGTAAATTGAGGCACACAGCAACACTTTCATATGAAAGAGGAGACCTCTTTTCTAGGTTAAGGGGGTCCAAAGGGCACCTCATTTTACAGGCATCCCCAACAGGCAGTCCTGTAACTCCCAGGTGTGGAATCCATGAGGCATTGTAAAGAACTCACTTTATTCACCCTTAAAAAGAAATACACCTTATAAATTTAAGATTCAGACTTTGATCTGAAAGTAGTTTCTCCGCTCTTCTGCCCCCTCCTTCTCTCTCTCACACGTACATATAAACACAGAAATCCTAATATTTTGGATACCTCTTGCTAGGTTACACAAATGTTGCCTAGTCTTTGCAAATAAGGGTGTGGATGCTATTGTAGCAGCAAGGGACAGCCGGTCTGCCATTCCCAAAGCTCTGCCATGAAATAGGAAAGGCCTAGAGGGGAAAAATTCAGCTGTATATTATCAAACTCAGCCTCCTCAGGCAATAAATGTATAAGCGCAATCTCTATGATAAAGATTGCACAGGTAAGAGAAGATTCCCAGTAAAGTGGGATGAAACTAAAGAAGGTCCATGCGTACCCCTCCCACATGCTCCATAGATGGGCAGGACAATCTATTTCACAGCACCTGTAGCCCTTGATAAAACTTGCACATTACCATATTGTGTAGCTCAAACAATGACAACTGCTATGAAGAGATGCATTTCTCTCAAGACCCCATTCTTTTGGACAGCTTTAATTTTTTAGCACCAGTTTTTCCTTTGCTAGCCCAGCTGCCAAGTTGGTTATGCTTTCCTTTTACACTTTGTCTTCACTTCTCCCAAAGTAGAAGTAGACCCGTACTTTTCTAAATCCCCCTAAAGACTTTCTGCTGACTTTTGAAAACATCTGGCTCTACAATATCAGGCAGGCATTCTGATTCATGCTACCCCTGTCTCGTGCTTCCCTGGTTAGGCACAAGTTCAAGAATAAGGATTTACAGAAAGTTACTATGTTTTACCTCATTAGGTCTTACCCTTTCACAGTGTATTAAAGTTCAATAGCATTGGAGCTTGATGCCTGGCTTTGCAACTAAGGTTTCTTTCAAGATGCTCTGTCCACAGAGTTGTGGGTTATTAGACACTTTTCAGTTTCTTACCATCAAAAATGCGTTAGCAGGAAAAGCCTCAGTGATCCTGCTTTATAAAAACAAACAGGCAACCAAACTCACAACAGATACTGTCATCCTTGGCGCTGATATGAAGGTTTACTAGTGAGTGTGAGAGAGCTTGGGGGCTTAATTCTTCACTTGCATGAACTTTTGGGGTCAGCTGGCAAAAACTTGATCAAATCAAATCAATTCCAAGGCAGCGCTTGTCTTGTCAGGACAAAATGGGAAGCCTTTTGTTTCTGTGGGACTCAGGCCTTATCAGCTCATTCTGTCACTCATACTTCCTCAGCCCACTTGCAAATCCTCCTGGATTTACTGCAGATGTATGAAGCTTGCTGGAAATAATAGTACAAGCAAAGAGGCTAGTCCAGCTATCGACTCCAAGCTCTGGGTAATACCAATGGGAAATTATTCACACAAAAGGTGCGCTGAGGTGACAAATGAAGAGTGTGCTTTGGCCCTTTGGAGATGCTGGGAGCTTGGACAAAGCTAACACACTAATGCCAAACAGCTCGCTTTATCTGATTACATACTGAGCACTTGCCTCCCCTTCCCGGTACCAGCACCCTGCCCACCCCTCACACCCTCCTTTCACGCACACAGGTTGCTTTCTTCTATGCAGTCTAGCATGAAATGGAAATCTACAGCAAGAACCTGTCTAAAAAAGTATTATATTCTCCTTGCTTTTCTCAACAGACATCTTCAATGTTTAAATGCAACAAAGCTGAATATTCCTCAACAAAACAGGAAGAATGTGAGGAGAGATTTATGCCATGTTTTCTCACATCTGCCACCCACACCACTGAGACAAGGAAATCATTCTTTTGCCACCTTTTTAACATGTGAGTTTCTTCCACCCCATCAATGCATGCCCCTGCCTTCCTTTTTTTTTTCTCGAAGGTTACAAATATATTTCTAATGGGTGTCCTACAGCGACTGCATGGAAACACCAATTTAGTCCTTGGGTCAGTTAGGAAGCATTACAGTCCACCAACTACTGCACTACTATTGTTTTGCCCCCAGGAAAGGATGCACAATGAAACCAGCATGGGCTGAGCCTCCAAAGGCCTGAGTGCTCTGGCTCTCCTGTGTGAATCACACAATACTGCATTAGGCATGGCAGCAACATCCAGGTGTGCTGTGAAGGACTCTGGGAAACTTGCTGACCTTCATGAGGCTGAGATCCTTAGTCAAACTGTGGATAATTTCAGTACTTTCAGTATTTCAACGAAGCTTATTAAAAAAAAAATGGTAAGCAACTTTTTACACGGGCAAATAGTGACAGGAAAAGGGGCAATTATTTTAAACTAAAGGAGAGGAGATCTAGGTTAGATGTTAGGATGAATTTCTTTGCTTGGAGGGTGGTGAGGCATTGGAACAGGCTGCCCAGAGACGCTGTGGATGTTCCCTCCCTGGAAGTGTTCAAGGCCAGATCAAATGGGGCTCTGAGTAACCTCATCTAGTGGGCAGCATCCCTGTCCAAGGCATGAGGGTTGGAACTAGATGATATTTAAGGTCCAACACAAACAATTTATTTTTTCTATTCTATTCTATTCTATTCTATTCTATTCTATTCTATTCTATTCTTCTGCTCTATTCTATTTTATTCTAACTCTGGAAGTCTGTTCACCTGAAGCTCATGAAGTGCTTTGAGGTAAATTCCCATAGTGGAAGATTTAAACTATATCAGAAACAAAAGCTCCTAACAATGGCTTTACTCTACTGATTGTAAGAAGAAGGGACACAAATGCCAATAACAGCAATAAAGAAAAAGCAGACATGCTCAGCATATAACCCTTTGGTGTAGTTAAGAAAAACCACCAAACTGCTATATTGAGCTCACTGATGTAAATAAAACAAGAGGATTATTACGACACACCTTCCATTGCAATAGCATCTCATAGAGGTATTAAAGAGAAAACACAAAATTAGACATCAGCCCACCTGGAAAATTATTTCTGAGAGTTTTAACAGAAACTGAAGCAGTTCTTTCTCCTCATTTCCCAAACACTGAGGAAGTGCCAGAGCTGGGAAGAAAGCTAATATTGTGCCACAGTTTAAAAAGGGTAAATGGCACGACCTAGGTAATTATAGACCTGTCAGCTTGACATCAAACCCAGGCAAAACAGTGCAGCAGCTGATAAGGGATTTGATTAATAAAGAATGGAAGGAGGGAAATATAATTAATGCCAGTCAACACAGGTTTATGAAAATAGATCTTGTCAAACTAACTTGATTTGTTTTCTGGATAAGATTACTGGTTTGGTTGATATAGGTAATAGACTTAGGACTTCTACTGTGTATTTCACTTGGTATCACATGAAACTTTGATTAAGACACCAGGATAACACCAAACTATCATGCTACCTATTCAGTGGGTTAAAAACTGGCTGACAGGTCCAAAAATGTCATTACAAATGAACAACATTTATTGAGCTGTATCTTGGTCCACTCCTATTCAACATCTTTGTCAATAATGAGGAAGAGAAATTTGTCACTAAAGACCACAGAGGGTCAGTTGATCAGAAGGATGATATATCATTAAGCAGCTCTGCTGCTGGTTCAGAGTAATCAGGATTGTTTAGATAAAAAGTACTGAACGGACTCAAGCACTATCCCTAAATGTCCTGTCAGTATCCACACAGCCTGGAAGGTAGGGCTACAAGGATTGTGTCTCTCCCTTACTGCATTATTCAGCACATCTACTCAGCAAGCATTTCTTCCATCTAAACTTGCTCAAGTTGGTTAAAACACCTACACCATGGCCAGGTCACATCCACTCACACTGCTCCACAGCTTGTGCAGTTTTCCATGAACACAATCCTGCTTTTGTTAGCCCCTTTGCCGAGATTTTTAGGAGTCCATGGCCTGGGTTGCCTCCTGTTCCCAAAAGGAGGCCCATGACTTCTCTATGGATGAGGTACAATACCTACAGATGACATTACAAATTTGTCAAGGTCTTCCAAAATCAGAACCTGCATGAGCACCTTGTCACCTGGCTGGTCCAACAGGGATGGAGGCCTGGAGCAGACTGAGGCACATTAAGGGTCTTTTACATGAATGATAGTTCAGATGATGACATGCTCACAGAGATAGATCTCCGAAGTGAGCAGTGCCCACATAGCCTTAATGTGATATTGATGTCAATGTCACAGAAAAACTGTCCAAGTCTTTCTCCACAGCCCACTTAAGAGGGGACCAGAGAAAAGCCTTGCCAAGCTCAGCAGAGCAATTCTCATAAGTATATCACTGTTAAAGGGTCTCTCTTTATGACACCGAGTGATGACTGTATGAGACATGCTCTGAGAAGCAAAGGAGAATCAAGCCACCCTCCCAGCATGAAGTTAGGAAGCTGCCCCAAGGGTCTTCATTTAGTGAAAGTTTTTCACTAGGGCAAGGATTAGGACAGGGCATTCACTGACTTTAACAATTCCCAGAAAGACAAAGCTGGACAAGTTACATCTGAGAGGACAACTTGGAATTTGCCCATCAGATTGAACTGCTTTCAGTTCTGTGTAAGGAAAAAAAGGGCTCATGACATCACAGAAGTAAAGATGCACTCCAACTGTTGTAAATTCTGTGTGGCACCCCAGATGCCTCCTGATGGAAACAGATTTATAAGCAGTTGTTAAATTTCTGATTTGGACTTCATACAGGGAAAAAAAAAAAAGAAAGTAACTTTTCTGGTTTATTTTAGGATTCTGTTAGGTACAGTTCTATTTTAGACTTAATGCAAAAACGTCTTTCTGTCAACACTTTTGGCACTGAAAAAAACTTCAGCCTGTTTTATATTTTTATGGGGCCTGTTGTTCTATCAGAGGTATTTTAATGCATATTGTTGTTTCTGTTTTAGTGAGTGTTGCTCATTTTGTCAGAAGCAGATGGTGTTTACTGAATTTTGTTTGATCCAAAAATAAGCAACATCCAACTGTTCACTGTGGAGGTGTGAAAGAGGAAAGGCCTGATGCATAAACACAGCTTCTCCCTCTTACTTCCCCTTGCTATTCTTCTGGTGAAAGAACTGCCAGTGTCTCCTTACAAGCCTCCAAAACTGAGGAGTTTGTGCTGTCACTCTACCAGAGAGGGCATACAGCTCCAACCAGCGTTGCTGCCAGAGCAAAGCAGTAGCTAACAGCTCCTGAGGTGCCAGCTCAGAGAGCTTTGTAGCAGCTTCTTTGCAGCCCACCAAAGGAGGAAGACACTTCTTACTAGCTAGTGTTAGCAGTCAGCCTAAATTAGGACACATCAGGTTCCGTCTCTGGTCAGTAGAGGGAAGGTGGCTTTTTTTTGGGTAGCACAAGTAAAGTGTCTCTGCTGGCTTAAGAGACAACCTGTAAAAACCCACTTCCAACTTAGAGGTCCACAGGCAAATGACTTCTCCTTTCTGCTGACCTCCCACCATGTGTCCCTGGGTAGGAGCAGCAGTGCAGAGGCTGCACAAGGTCCCAAGGGATGGATGCTTCTGTGCATCCTCAGATTGCTCAGAAGAACACAGAGCAACCATGGTTTTCCAGGATTGGGCTCTACCAGAAGAAGGGACATGTGTCAGGGGTGAGAGGATACATATATTCTGACTCTCATCTAGAAGCTCAGAACAGCACACAGGAGTCACAAGGAGACAGATTTGCAGTCAGCATTATAAAAATGAGCAGGGACAGAACTCTGCCGGGATCCCAGACACCAGATCCACACCTGAGGTTTACTCTGCAGGGACAGGCACAGAGGTCCAGGGGTACCAGCTTACCAGGCCTTGGAACTGCACTGTGCTATCCACACACACCTGAAAAAACCAGCATCAAGCCCTCCCTTGGTGTTCACACCTCTGCTGTGGGCTCCACCTCATTAATTCTCCTCCTGACCTGAATGAGTCAAAGCCAGTTGCTTTGCTTTGATTAGATTGTTAAAAAGTGCCAATTTTGCCAAACTATCTGGTAGCACACCTTAACATGCTTTGCTAGACAAGGCTTCTTAATGACAGCTGAGGGCAGCTGCTTGCCCGCAGACAAGGCTGAGAAAGGCTCTTGGAACACCAGCTGTTAAGCATTGTCAGACAGGAGAACCTGTGGCATCCCAGAATATCTTTTCTGAATAAAATATTAAAAAAGATAACCACTGCAGGGTGCCCTCCTATGCTTTTAAAACACTCCAAGTTTGCTTAGTGTCTATCCAAAAAAGCTAATTATACTTGCCACTTAAAGTAAATTGCTCGATAAATAAACACAGAAATAGGAGCTTAGTGACTGCTACGCATTCTTTAAAATGCTGTCTGAAGGTTCATTATGCTAAACACAAAACAGAAGGGAATTTCTTGAAATGCACTTATTAAAGGCACATTTTCTACAGAAATTATTATAGCATGATTGTACAATAGCATATAATTTGCTTTGTTGGCATTTTCAGTGTGAATCTTGCCGACAGCAAGTGTGGACGGGAAAAGTGGCTGCAGAGCCACCTCTTGTGTTGTTAAGAGCTGTCAGCAGCGATTCAGGAGGAGGATGCCCCAGCCCAGAAGAGGAGCACTGACACAATGAGCACGGCTGACAATGGGGCAAGAAACCCCACGGCTCGTTTGTGCACACACACCTATCCCTGTGGTAGCAGAAAAGTTCGAATTCCTGCTGGCACCTCGGAAGATTTACATGGCACTGATCACTAATATGGTTATGATCACTAATAGCAGAACATCCTGTGGTGGGTCCCCAGGGCTACAAATGGAATCCAAACCAGGCATGTCTATGTAGCTGTATTTTTGCCAAGGCAGCCAGAAAGGTACAATGTGGAGTTATGTGACACTAATGGCCTCGTGCTCACTTAATGCCACAAAAAACAGTGTAAAGCAGACCCAATACAGGGGAAAAAACAAAGTGGCTCAGATGGTAATCACACTGCATGACATAAAACTGGCAAGCACAAAACTGACCCATTTAAAACAGTTCATGACTTTGCACCACAGCCATGGTACTTCTGGCACAGCAGGAGGAGGCCTGAAGTCAGTGATACCTTGTCATCCACCCACCACCTGGGGAGAGACTGCCCAGAGAAGCAACAGGGAACACATCTCAGTGGGGTTTGAGTTGTGGGAGTTTTTATCTTGTACAGATGCAACGAATTAAAAGGAAGAGGTAAACACAAAAATGATAAACCTGAGACTGACCCCCGAAATGCCTATTGACTCTAAAGAGGAAATAGTTGGATATGAGTTTGTCCCCACTGAAGTTACACATCTTCAGGACACAGATGCAATTTTCCCTGCAAGGCACCAAAACAGCTCCAGAGCTGCCCAAGCATTGGCATAAATAGCGAGGAAACGGGGCTGCTGAGGTCAGGAACTGCTCTGCGCAGGCTGTGTTTTTCATGCCTGGCCATGGCCAGGCTGCAGGTCACTGGGTAGATTGAAACACTCACAAAAGAAATTTGTCTTTCACCTTTCTAGTCTCTTGAGAGACTTTTATTTGCCACCACTTTCAGTCTGATGGATGTTTTAACTTTGTCAAACTGTTCCTAGGAATTGTATATTAGTTTGCACTGCCTTTGAAACTCAGTTGTTATCCTGAAAGGGCAGGAAGTGGGGATTAAGTCCATTAGATGTTGTTTGAACAACTTTCTTTTCACTCAGTGTTGTGACTCTGCAGCTTGCCAGCACATTTCAGCCTCTTTCCAGGAACTGGCACTGCAGGATGAAGCATGGCTGCCTGAAGACCTGGCATCTGTACTGACTTTAATAGGTACCACACTGGAAGAATTGGAGAAGAAAACTCAGTGGCAGACAAGAAAGAAACATCCCTGGTACCACCTTACACAAGTGGAACACAGAGGACCTGGGTTTCAAAGAAGCCCTCTGCTGCTTGTGGGATTCAGCAGCAAAGTACAGTATTCAACTGGAAAACGTGACAACCTAATCATCCTGAAGGGTACTATTATTGTCTGCTTAATATGCTTTACAGTCCCGATGAACAGGAAAGGCTGGCTGACAAGTGTAGGGTGATGTATCTAATGGCTCCATACTACCGTGATGGATCCATAAAAGGAATCTAATTTCACAGTTTGGGGGAAATACAGACCATACAGTCGGCTCTTTAAGGCCACAGATTTCAGCAATCTGGACAAATAATTCCAGTTTAGGATATTCTGGCCGTTCAACATTTTGCTTTACTTGTTGCTGCCTAATTTAAAGCCGGGACCTTATTCCAGAATCTGTGAAGACTTACACATTACAGAATGCAAATCACGTTTTCCAATCACAGGGTGAAATCAACAAAAATTTTTTCAGTTCTAATCAGATGAAACAGTGCATTTGAAAACTCCTTGGGTCAGGATTATACAGCAAAGCAGCTTAAATTGCACATGCAAAAAAATTACAACTCTCATGCATATGACTGGTGCAGAATCTGAATTTCTTCTGGGCAATTGTACATGACAATCTAATTATTTTATAGACACAAATAGATTCAATCATGTAAAAGGAAGGCTTACTCAGGTTTTGAGTGTATTATTTAGTTTTTAAAATAGACCCCCTGTCTCTTCCGCTATCATGAAAGATATCACTTTACAGAGGACATAACCTTCAGAAGTGTATTTGGGATGATTAAGGGTTATTTGGTAATCACAGTCACGTCTGAAGTATAGCAACAGAATAGAAAATGGTGCAGGCAGGAGTTTAATTCTAATGGTGCAGCTACCTTCTTCTCTTCTGATCAGGGGAATCAAATACAAGTTTAAAATTAAAGCTCACCATGTTGGAAGCTGGAGATAGTCATATCTTCAGTACCTTGGCAAGAGTTATCTGAGCCTTCTTGAATTATGAATTAATATGAATCATAGAAAATAGAATATGCTGAGTTGGAAGGGACCCATCGGGATCATTGAGTCCAACTCCTGGCCCTACACAGGACAATGAAAGACTTGTGCTTCTCCCTCTCACTGCTGTGCACCTTGGAGGCTTCTGTAATCCAGGTTGGCAAGTCTATCGAAGTCCACATAAATCTCATTAAGACCTTCTGCAGAGTTCAGAAATCCTACCCCCAACAAAAAACTTTCTTTCTCTTCACGTGAATCTTAAGTGGTTCTTTCACCACTAGTAACAAAAGGTAAATCATACATAAAGATACAGAATTGTTTCAAATCAGGAATAAATAATCGTTAGAGACTAGTGGTGCATATCTTTTGGTCCTTCCCTGGTCAGCAGTTAAGAAAATCAAGATGTTAATAGTTCAAAGTGCTGAGTGCTCATACTCCTCTTGTCAAGTAAAGAAGTTGCCTACCTCATATTCCCAGCATTGTGAGTGCTCTCATTTCAGCCGTCTCCTCAGAAATTTCGTACAATTATCTTGGTGTGTGTTATTGGAATAATAAATGTGTATGTCCTGTTCATAGAAGTATAGAAGATTCATCTTAGAACCTAAACTGGCTACTAGAAAAAAACCCCATCAGACAAATCTGTCTGGAGTTCAGCCCTATCTCATTAAAAGTTGTGTTTATCCAATTAGTTTCATTTAGCACTTTAAACTGTCCATTAGGAAGCCTTCAGCTTGGTGACCATTGTTGGGTGGGGACGAAGGACCTCTGAAACCCCCTGGGCACCGTACGTGCAAAGAGTCAGCCCAGTGTAGCTGTCCTTTTTGGAAAACCAAAGATTTTCTTCATGAGGAATTAAAAAACTGAGCCAATCAATGAAAGCTGTTGGTTGGCTTGCTAGGAGCTCAAAGCAAATACATGCTTTGAGAAAAGAAAAACCCTTCAATACAAGGGCCAAGATGATATTTTTCCTTCTAACTACAGCCAAGAGCAATGGTTGCAAGAGTGTGAGAATCATGGGCTTTGCTGAATGATTTTAAGAAGTTAAGCACAGAATGCCACTGGACATCTAATCCTTCTAATCCAAAATTTATGCAATTATTTATTTCAGTGGGTGATTCCAGTGAATAAAGTGAGCAGGATTTGGCTCTGGTTATGGATAAGTGAAGAGGATACCAAAGCACAAAATGGCAGCTTAGAATGACAGAGGAGCTCCTAACCCTGGGGAGCCCATTTACGCCAGCCAGCATGGTTCAGACAAAGCACTAAGAGGGGACACGGTCCCTTTCTAAAAAGAAAGAAAGAAAATTGCCCCTAAAAGAAAAATCCATAATCAGGATGACCATCAATAGAGGAGATTCCCTGTTGGTGAGGTACCTTCTTTCGACTGAGAAAATTCCCCACGTTTGTTGATTCTGATCCAGCTGGCCTGACTTGGATTTGTAACCACCAGACGCATTACAAACAACTATGGATATTCTAAAGAAAATCAAATAAAGGCTTTTTTTAGACCAATAAGTAGCATTCTTGCAGATGGATGCAGAAGACAATCAGTCACAAAATGGATAAAATTGCTGCCCCCCTTCCAAAATATTTAAGACGCCTGCATAAAGCTGCCTGTGGTTTGTATACATATCAGATTATAGAAGATCTGCCTCTTTATAATTTTTCTTAAAAAGGATGGCAGCCTTAGTTCAATAGAGTTAGTGAGACAATCCTTTAAGCTGTGTCAAAATGCCAGTTATCCTAAGATGCCACCCAGATTTGAATAATTTAGAAAGAGACAAAACCACAGAAAGGAGGAATCATCCTTTGACTACTTCTGCTTTTGACACGGCTGCCTCCCTCTCCTTTTTACCAAAGCATCTTCGTCTCTCTATCAGTCATGACAAGTGCCAATCAAACCTTCTGTTTCTAAGGTTCTGGGGGAAAGTGAAACATGAAACATTTTCTAACAATCAGTGACCAAAAGTCCACTATCAGTGTGTGGTCTGGGGGAAGCCAGCCTTTTCCTTTTTCACTTCTAATCTCTGACCCACTATTTACCTCTTCTTTTTTTATATACTTTAATCTCTTTGTTGCTCCAAAGGATCCTAAACAAATTGTAGGTCAGTGTGGATTAGGCTGCTTTGTTACCAATGATTAGTACATTTACTTTTGCTTTAACATCTTCAGCAACAGCTGAATGTCAAAAAGATCCAGCAAGAGTTTGTTTAATCGCAACAAAAACTATACCCACATAGTCTGGCAATTGCATTGTCAGTCTCAGCATAAAAACCTGGGATACAATAGGAGACAGTGACCGTGGACCTGCATTGTTAACATGTGTTTTCAGAGGTACTATTCCAGTAATTCAGTACTACTACGACCAGATTCACAGTAACCATTATCAGGTAAGGATAAAAATTAAGCTTCAGATATTTGCCTAAGAGTCTGAATTCTTCTCCCATTTGCACAGTAGTTGCACTGGATTTAGAAACAGTTTATGCAGCTCGACAGTTGTGGAAATGTATTCAGTAGAAAAGTTAAAGTTGATCAAGGATCATGCAAATACGTAGATCAGAATTAAAGAGGAGAATTATCAAACACTGGGCTAGTTTCAAAAGGATATACAAGGATCATAGCTCTTAAAGCAAGTAGACATCATCTAGACATCACTAGGCATCTCCAGACTCAGGTAAGCTTTCTTAAACCAGCATGGCATCTGCCCAGCCTATGTGCAGTGGAGTGCATATTGCCATGATTTACATGTAACAGGCCATAAAAATCAAAAATGGAGAGAAGAGGCAAGATATTTTATTTGAAGTCCCTTGATGCTGAAATTGCACCTACTTACATCACTTTATATATATACTCTCTAGCAAGGACAGGGTCAGGAGGTTTTTGTATGACACTCAGAGCAAATAAGATCATCTTTTTACCCTGTTTCCCCATCTTATCTTTGCACATTAAATTCGAGGGTTTTGTCATCAATTTCAAAGTAGCATTACCAGTCTTGATAGTGTTTTGCTTTTACCTGACATTGTTTCCTATCCTCCAAGCACCACCAGAAACACCAGACCTGGCCCCTCTTTTTTCATGTCTCTGACAACTACTGCCATTGTCTTCTCACATTTACTTGATGTAGGAAGTGACAGTCCCAATCTGAATTATCAAATCACTACCTTCCTCTACACCAAACTGCTCCTGCCTTCTGTCACCATGTAAAAACCCTTCTCATTCCATTTTCTATGGGGAATTACCCAGGAAAATACTGCTAGTACAAGAAGTTGTCGGAAGTATCTGATATAACTGGCAGCTTAAGTAAGATTTCCAATTGCTTTTAATTTCAGAACTTTAGTTGCTTTAGAGTTTTCGCCAGTGGTGATAATGTGGTGATAGGAAGGTTTGTATGTAAACAGATATTCCTATATTTCTTTTTACTGACAGAAAAATAAAACTCATGCCCAGGGAACCTTTAGAAGTGTTTGAGTGTTTTGGAAATTGTAAAAATACACACAAATACATGTACAGTGTCTTACAAGAGAGACCCAAATTTGCCCATTATAGCATTTATGAAGTATAGTATCTGTGTAAATATATCACTACACTTAAGGTCAGAGAAAGAATGAACACAAATGTGAGTAATATTGGAGAGAAGAAAAGCCCAATCATTGGATTATAAACCATCCAAGAGCTTTAAGGTCCCCAAATCGAGCAATCAAACCTTCAAAAGCAAGTGCTATCTGAGACCAGCCTTCATTCAGCAACCCGTGAGATGTGTAACAAAGACGAACTGAGAGATCAGGTGAATAAAACCCAACAGCAAGCATGAGCAGAGATCAGATAAGAAAAGGGACTAGAACCCAGGGATAAATGAGGAGTTTATCAAGGGAATCAGAACTGTTTGTTATTAGATATACAGGCTGGTGCACTTTAACAAGAGTGTAAACACAATATATGAAAGTTAAGAAGGCCTTAAGGAAACAATCCTCAGCTTACCTGTACCATCCTGAGTCTTAGGCAATCGGGCAGCAAAGTGACTGTCTCAGTTCTCCAGTGTGGATTCAGTCTCGTGAAAATCTGTCAAAAAGTGTTACAATAAATGAGACTGAGCAAGGACTAAGAGATTTTTTATCATTTTCTAAATATTAACAAGTTTATCAGCAAAAGTACCCAAGCCCTTATTTTAGCACAATGGTCTTTACTGTTCATATTATTCCAATCAAAGATATCTGAAGAAATATTTGACAATAACAGCATTGGAAGATTTGAAGATCAGTGGAATAACTGGGGTTTTCTTTAATACCATTTTTAACATTTAAAGGATCTTTTAAGAAGCCTATTTTTAATTTATATATATATATATATATACACCTGAGAAAGGAAAATTAAACCATATAAAAAAAAAGTTTGTAATCTGGATGCTTTGTCAGTTTTGGCATGTTAGCAAGAGTTTCTCTAATGAAGTGATGGACAGAGTGTAATTTTAGCTCAGACTGTTTAAGGCCCCAAAATGTTTGCCACCCTCTGCCCAGAGTCATGGAGAGGCAGACCCAAGAGCAAGGACCAAGTGCAGGTTGCCTGAGTGGCTCCAGGGCCACTTCTCTCCCCAGCCACTGCAAGGGCTGTGCAAGCCATTTGAAGGCAGTTTGCCACTTGTTGCAGTAAGCACCACTTCCCCAGCACAGTGGAAAGCTAATTTCAGAAGCTATTCCTGCAGGTTGCCATCACCTGCCACAAATTTGTATGTGACTCACTGTTGCTTTATTCCCACTCATGGGGGCCAATCTGCCTCTCCCTCCTGCAAAACCCTCAAATCTGAGCTACGGGACACAGCAGTCCAGCTGTGAGAGCGTAGCTGGACAGACAAACCACAAGTTACATCCTAAGTTTGGGTTCAGACCCGAAACAAGCGTAGGAGGGACTGTCTCACACTGAAACACCAGCTTGCAGGCTGCATCATTTCAGTCACCTCACTTCCATTACTTCTCTTCCCCCAATATTTTGCAGCATATTTCACCCTGCTGCTGCCAGAGGCAATGAAAATATTACGCTTAGGGGTCTTGGCTCCTACACAAAATCCTTTAAACTTTAAAAAAATTTGAGACTGAGAGAAAGGGTCTTTACCTCCCTACAGTACAAGATATTGAGGACAGATATCTATGATGATTTGATGACTCTGAAAAGTCTACAGAAATATTAAATAGCACATTGATAAAGAGCAGCAATACCACCATCTGCAAAATAAGCTGTACCTTCAAGTCACTTTTTGTGGGTAAAAATGCAGGGAACTGAAAATGCTGTACTTTTTAATGTGAGAGCTCGCAAGGGATCTCAGGGGAAAAATTATAATCTGTATCTTTTTCTGCTGCTGGGGCATTTAAAAAGAGCTCATGTTCAGCTTGCAGTTGACTGTTTGGTCTTCAGGCAGGCAAAGCTTCCCAAGGAAACAGGAAGAAGGTATAAAGACATTATCTGTAAGGACTGAGATAACCCAAGTGGCCTATTTGCTGGATGTGCATGTACACCACCTTGCTCCATGGCATACCAAAAGAAAAAGGGCTAATTTAATAATTTAAAGTGAGGCTTTAAGCTCGTTTTGAGGCCAAGACCTTTGAAATGTCTGAAGAGCATCATCTCTATATGAGCTCTCTGAGCATGTCCTATGCAAGAAATAGGGAGAATTTAAAAAGTTCTTAATGCAAACGTCTACATAAGTAACACTGGTTTAGCTGCAAAATATTTACAGATCAGACTTTCCTGAGTCACTGTCTACGGTAATTAACTTTTTGAGACTATTTTTTGCCAACTACAGCTCATAAATTATTGTGGTTAGATTGGCCTAATTATAGAACGTGTGCAGACCTTTCATAAATAAAATACCACTGATGTCTTCACTCTAATTGTTGTGTAACTCTAGCCTCACATGTCCAGGAGTAGCTGTGCTAAAACACTGTAAATCAGTTTAGCAGTTCCATTCACACATTGACAGACTCTGTGACAAACAGGATCACATTTCATACCTAGACAGCCCCTGCTAAGCCATCAGTTTTAAAAAGGGTAATTTGAACAGGGTCACATACAGAAATATATGATACCATACAGAGGAAACTGTCGTGCTGTTATTTCTGCCCCCATCCCTTCAACAACAAATTATTCTGCTACACAGCTAAATGTTCTTTTTGTGGTCTAATTCACTGTAAAACTTCAGGAAGCAAAAGGAAAACATTAAGTGAGTAACAAAGATAATTTGAGGACTTTTTAACAGAGGGCTTTAAAGTGTAGTTCAGTGTAATGACATGAAAAAAAGTTCAGTGCTGAGCAACTCCGCAAGAGAGGGTAAAGACTGAAGACTGCTTCTGACAATAGCACTGATGCTTGGTTACTAGATGTTATTTTCAGTGACATTCCAGAGATGTGGGCTACAGACACAGGATTGCCACTTTCCTTTGCTTCCTTTCGTGTATTACCTGCCAAAGCAGCACAGGTCTAGCTCACTTTAGAGCCTGGGCCTGGCTGTGGACTGAAGCAAAGCTGGGTGGTACTGGGTGATCTCAGCACTGCTGCAGGCAGGTGGACAACAACACAGCTCTGTGTGGTCAGGTGTAGCAGGAAATACCAGGGATGGGAAATGCACATACAAGATATTCACTTGACTAAGGCATAAATGTTCCAGAGCAGATGAAGAGACGTAAAATTATTCGGCTGGTAGGGCTCCACACAATTTTCAGCGTTTTTCACTACATGTGAAGGGTAGGAACTGCTTCACCACTTTTAAAGAAACCCTATGCCTCCACACAAGTGGAAGGGTTTGATGGGGGCTGAGGAGAAGGTGATCCTCAGCGGTCTGAACTCACAAATCCTGCACAGAGCCATCTTGCCACAGAACTGCCCCTGCTTTCCTTATTTCTTCATCATGTAAATTAAGCAGCAACATACCATGATTCCTGGTCCCAAACCTGCTCTGTTTGTGGGTACTCCTGCATCATTACCAAGAGACCAAACCTTCAAATAGTGCTTGTTTTGCAAAATATATCCTTAATAGGGAATTCAGGACATGTAATTATTTGCCCATCATGTCACAGCTGCTTACTTTCTTATGCCTGATTCTTCGAGAGCTAAACATCTAATTTTACACATTCAATCTCCTCAAAGAGGGGAAATTCCATACTTCCATTAACTATTTAACATTAAAATGGACTCTGAATTTGTAATAATTCAATATTATGTGGAATAGTACAGTACTTGCTGAAGGGAGTATGTCCAGTGTTAAAATACTTTGAACAGCTCACAGACAGACTCTTACAGGACCACATGAAAATTATTTTTTTGTTTTGTAGAGAAAAAAATGCAGTCCAGAAAACCAGCTGTTTCTGTCTTTTCTCATATAATTGCAAAATTCATGTCTTCTTCAGTATGCAGTTAACATGTATATAATTAACTGTATACTTGCTTCTACTTCCTATTTACCCAGTAACTGGGAGAGTCAGCAGCAACCTTTAGCCAAAGCAGATTCTGATATTTTTATTCCCAGCCACTCATTTCGATGCATTTCAGGAGCAGAGAAAGCAATTTTGAGGGTAGTTGGTGATTTTATTCCAGAAGATTGCAAATAAAAACATAACGAGAAGTAATTTTCGTTTAGAAGCGCACTAAATCTTGCACTTATCTCCTGGTACTGAAGAATACTCAAGGCTATGTTAGACAGTCCCACCCTAATGTAGAAAGCAAGACCTTTTACACTGATTTCAGTATTATAAATCAGACACAGCACGCCCACTATCACATCCCTTAGTGGTTACATGAGGCTGTGCTACGGAGACACTGCACCACACGTAAGGACACTCAAACTGAAGATTTAGTAGCACAAAGTGCCGAGTGCCCCAGCTGTGGACTGGCATGTGAGTGCCTTCACTGGGAATGATCCATGAGGCAGCAATCTGTGCATGTGGAAACACTCAGCAGAGGAGGGCCGGGCTGCGAGGGCACTCCAGGACTCTGCTCCAGGAGTGCCCAGCCCAGGGGATGGTCATCAAGCAGACCAGCCATGTCCAAAGGCAGAAATGAAGGAGGAGGGCTTCAAAACTGCAGCTGACTTATGCCCACACAGTGCCAGTGAGTGCCAGAAGAGACTGTATTAGCACTCCTGGGGGATCAGCCTTGTACTCACAGCCATGTATGAGCAGGAGAGCAAAGACTGCAATGTTTCCCCTTCACTTCTTCCCACCAATCCTAAGCAAAATGATGGTTTATACAGGTTCTGCTGCAATGTCTGTGCCAGTGACCTACCTCACGGGTGTGTTAGGTATCAGACTGCTTCAGTGAGAACAGAAGTACTAACCCTAATACTGTGTGGATATAAATCCTCTGGGAGCTCTGATTTTGGAAACCAAGCTGGCTGTAACTACATTTTGTTACCATGAGTAGGAAACAACTTCTACTGAGTCTTGTTTTATAGCCATGATACACACAATTTGCCGTGGCATTTTTTTCCCTCTCTCTCTTTATAGCTCATAAAACACTCCAGTAATGGGGAAGTATAAAATGTATTCTTAAATACCTACTAAAACCAGCCCTTATTTCCTGAGAACCAGAGCCCCAGTTCACAGTCACACTGCCCCAGGGGTAGTCATCCACTTCAGTGTCAAATACACACCAAAGTACTGTTATCAGTAGTTATCTGCTTTGTGCAATATGTGAGGTCTCCAGGCATGGATGAGACCCCACTGCAGTGGGACATGTATACCTATACAGAACATAACCTGGAGCTTGTTCTGCTTATGTTAGACTCTCTTCATGCCTAGGCAGGACGAGTAGCACACAACACTGAGAACTCAGGGAATCACTTTTTCTACCTTTGCTTATTTTATTTGGTTTTGGTGCTGACTGCTTTTCTTGATTTTGATGTGGGAATTTTTAAAACAATTGGTTTGCAGGATGGCAGAAGTGTTATTCATTTACATATATCTTTAAAATAGCTTGCAATTAATAAACTAACTAGAACAAAGCTTTTTATCAGCTGGATTGTTTAGCTTTAGAGGGAATGTGACTTAGCTGGAGAGGTGTATTTTGACCACCGGAGGGCTCCTGCATTTTTTTCTATTCCTAAATAAAAGCATGTAACAGTTGCTGGCCTCATTTAAAACTACTGAAAGAGTAATCTGCAGTTAGCAATATTTTTGATTAGCTTCACCTGCATTTCTACTTGGACAACTGTGGGCAGAATGGCAAAGTACGTAACTTACAAATTATTCAAATATAATCACAAATGCTTTCACCAAATATTTTCAGGTTTCAAAATTGTTCATATGTTGATACTAGAGTTGAATATCTGGTTTGCGATTTGCATGGTTACTTCAGATATTAGCGCACCAAAGCCAATCTAAACTTTAATTATGTTCATTTGTATGACTCATTTAATTTATTTATCCTTTGCCAAAAAGCACAAATGGCCAGATAAAAGACCACTGAAGAAAAAGGAAAAACTGCTGATTTGCATTGCTTCTGGATGAGACCAAACCTGCATATTGCACATTTCTCCTGCAATTCCATCAGTGAGAAACAGAAAAAACATCACTACACTGTCCTTAACCAAAAAAACAGCCAGAATTTGCAACTTTTATATCTCAACACACAGTGGAATCACTCTTTTAAGGGACTGCTTCAGCTTTAAAAACTGATTTGCAAGCCTGCTCAGGATACGAAGGCAGCACCCATTAGATATTTCTGGAAAAAGAGCAAGTAGTTATTTTCAGCAGTTATTTTCAGAGTCTTGATGAAACACGTTGCTCTCACATCACTGACCCTCACCTGATATGGACATGACAGACTAAGTCACAAACCCTCCTGTTTAATGATAACAGGTCACTTGACATGTTCCATGGAGCTCTGCTGATTTAGATGTTCTGGTCCCATTTATGGTTTAACCAAGTTTCCTCTTGTTCCAGACACCCAGTGCCTTCCAGGCCGATGCGGCCTGTTGACACGATCTGAAACATCTCACAGGGTTTTCTCTTGGGCTACATTTGGACCTTTGTGTGGCAGACAGCATAGCCCTAAATCCAAGTATTTTGCTTTTCCAGTGTGTAAAGGTGGTCATTCCTTTGACATCTGCCCAGACACACACATTCCTCCTGCCCCTGGGTTGGTGCTGCTCATACTACAGGGAGAGAAGATTTCCTGGGATCCCAGGAGGGGGCCACACCATTTTTCCTCTTTCCCTTGCAAGTTTAAAGTCCTTTATAAGAACATCTTGGCTTTGTCCAATACTTAGAATCACAGAACATCCTGAATTGAAGGGACCCACAAGGATCATTGAGTCCAACTCCTGGCCTTGCACAGGACACACCAAGAGTCACACCATGTGCCTGAGAGCATTGTCCAAAACATTTTTTGGATTCTGTCAGGCTTGGTGCTGTGACAACCGTCCTGGGAAGCCTATTCCAGTGTCTAGCCACGTCCCAGGTGAAAACCCTTTTCCTAATATCTAACATAAATCTTCCCTGACATAACTCCATGCTGTAGTTGCAAGTTCCACTCATGAAACAGACCTTTGGCAGGCATTTTCCAATTGAATGCTGTACAGTTGGCATCATTCATACGACAGTGCCAAGTTAAATATGTAAGTTTGACAAAAATCTCCTCCTACAAATTAACAAACCACTTTATGTACTCCCGATGAAAGATAAATGTTCCATGCACGCTAAAATGAGAGGCTGCTGGGAGCCTGAGGAATTAAAACCCTTAAGATCTCTGATTTCTGATAAAACACCGATTCAGTAAATATTTATCAAAATTATAGGTCCAGCTCATAAAGTAATTGAAGCAACACAATATCTCCTCCAGGAGAAGATCAGTAGGATAGGGACAAATTCTCATACATATTTTTAAAAAAATTATTATGGATCTTTAACATTTTTAAATGTCATGAAGAAACACATCACAAGGCTTTTGTCCTCCTTAGGCTTTAATTCAGGGGGCTGGAACACTTTCTAAAAACAATGCAATATATAGCAACAAATTCCCTGCATTCTTCCTCTTTCACTCAAAATCTGTAATATTTATCTAAACTTTCGCTTTGATCTGCAATTACTTAAGGAAGGACACTTACCTTAAGTGCATTTACCACTGTGAGTGGACACATCTGTGGTTCTGGCCACATGACAGCTGCTGCTTTGAAGCTCTGGCCATTGCCCACCAATGCAGTGAAAGATGCAAATCTGCAGGGTAAAACATTGTCAGTAGTCAAGCCCTTAGGAAGATTTGAGGACCTTGCAGCTCTTTTCCTCTTGGACTACAGGAAGTTCTTCTCACAATCTGTGTTAGTCTGGCCCAGCTCTAAGCACAAAGGAAAAGACTGGATGCTGTTACAATGGGAAGCTTTTACAGTGGGAATGGGCAGCCATAACTTCCTAGTGGGTAGTTTGACTCCCTGGTACTCGTTCTTTGGGTTTGCCTATTCTCCTCTGAAAAATGATGTTCAGGTTGCTTCCTCTCCTCTGGCCATGCTGTCTCACCTTACTTCCCACAGATTATTGAAGCACAGATTGGGCTAGCACTGACTTAAACCAGGGTGAGTTTTCCCTGCAGAAACTCAAGTGTAAAATGCTGTACTTTATACTTAAAAAACTCCATCCCAAAAGAAAGACCCTGCCTGATTCATCTTATGGGGTCTTTTCTTTCTCCTCAGATAAAGAAAAACTTCCCACCCTAAAATTGCCCAAATAATTGAAAGTTACTTTTCCCAAGTTTGGATAAATTTGGGGGGAAAAAACACCTACAAAATAATTTTTTAAGTGCTGATTGCTAGGTTCTATTTCAGTCTGTCAGATTCAGTGCATTGCACAGGTTGCATCTGCTTATAGACCATGCAGGCCCACAGGTCATGTCCAGCTTCACTGAAAAACAGGAGCGCTCCAAGGGGTCCAAGACTGTTTGCAGCATCGTCACACCAGAGGCTCTCACCTTGGTGACAATTACGTGTAAGAGCCAAACACAACACAAATATCTGCAGTGACAGCAGGCAGCGAACAATGTTGCTAGCGGTCAAAAAGTTCACACAACTACAGCTCAGGTGTCAGGATAATTGTTGGAAGACCTGAGCCTATAAACCCTCCATGGGCTGTTCTGATCCCATCTCATCCCATCTTTTCGGTGTTAGCAATCCTGTTGCATGTAACACACTCTCTTATTTCATTCCTTTTTTTAATTACGGCAGTAAAGGTTTACTCCTGAATTAAATGTAGTTAAGAAAGCTTCCCATCGTTGTGAAAAAGGACCCCTCCACGTTTTTTATCTTTAATACAGTTAATTTGCAGGGTCCTTTAAGAGCAGCTGCCAGTTTCACGTGTCAAACAACTGCCGCACAAAAGAGAATGTGGCAGCGAGCTGTGGGTTTTGCTGACACAGCACACAGTTTCAATTGAAAACAAGAAATAGAAGGAGCAGTCTGAGAAACCTGACACTAGCTGTTACCTTTAGAAATCAAAACTTAACAAAATAAAGGCGAGCATACACATCATCTTTTTTTTTTTTAAATGAAATATTGTCAGATGCTGTTGGAGATACAGGTGATCAGCAAGTCCTTCTGAGGAAACATCTGTTACAAAGGAGAAGAGAGGGAGATGAGGAAGGTGCCATTTTTCTATCACTATAGTAAACACCTAATGCACCGTAAACAGAGCAAGTCATGCGGTAAAACATGAAGAAGCTCGTTTTTAATCATCTGAATAGAAATTTAATATCTTTGCATTTGCTAAGTAAGGCAACTTGGCCAAGCAACCAGATACACAAAGCCTCATGCATTTATTCTGCCTTTGTGGCTACTGAACAAAGCTTCTAAGTCACAAGCATTAAGGCTGGTATTTACTAAGCAGTTGCACATGAGGACTCATTAGGAATATTAGGGTATCCAAATACATAAGGAAACTTGAGAAATCAAATAGCCATATATACAGTATGACAGGGAAAAAAAAGTCCACGTGCATTTCCAGTAGATTTTTCTCCTTGATTCTGGGGTCCAACAGCCAGAATCAACTCCCCAGACCAGTCTCAGCTGTGAAGTGCAGAGCAAGAGCAGCACAGTCCTAGGTCACTCTGTGAGGAGCAAAGCACTCTGATGTGTGGGGGGATGATACGCTACAGAAAGCCTTTGCTACCAAACCTGCCCATAGTTACTGAGCTGCACCAGCACTATGGCAAGAACAGGAGAACATCAAAAAACCCCAACCATTACAACCCTGGAGACCTTTGAAATTTGGTGGTTCTGTCTAAGTATCGTATTGGTGCTGTCTGCCAGCTTCCAGGAGTCCACAGAAATTGGCCCCGGCTCTTTTTAAAGCATGGTTTCAGAAGTTAAGAGCACTGTTGCTGTGATCAGCATGCTTTGGTTTTCTCCTCCTTTTCTGCTCTCTTGGGGGGAAGAGTGGCCTCTGTCATATAAATGTAGCAAAATTCTAGCCTGAAAGAAGCAAAACCAATTTGCTAGACAGAACAGAGTAGCAATAAAGAGTCTTGCATTCAACATACCAGCAGAGCTCTCATACTGCAACAGCGAGACAGCCCTCCACCAGCTTTTTGGCACTGCTGTTTGCACCACTGCAAGCCCTACAACAGGAAAAAATCTTCCAAGAAGATTTATATAGGGCACCCTCTCACAACCCTAGAATAAAGGCAGAACCAGAGCTGCGGATCTTCAGGAGGTAGCAAATATTTCTAATGCTTAGCACTGTACGACAAATTAGAAACCCATTTATGTGACAGATACAGAATTGGTTCTGCAGACAACTAGAAAACCTTCCTTTTGGGCAGAAAATAAAACAGGACCTCAGCTGCAGACCAGGCTATGAAAAAAACCATGAAATTCCTAATCAGAATGTCAATATGAAGAATTCTTTCAGAGACAGAAATCAGATTTAGCCTCTAGATCAAACAGCTCTTGAAGATGGCATTTCAGTCGGCAAATGTGATGCTCTGTGCTAAAATCCTTCACAACATGAACTTTAAATAAACAGCATGCCTTAAAGTACTTTGTTGTCACCATTGTAGTCCTTCTGTGTTGCCACATTCAAAAATTTTATGCCTGACTGCAACAACTCTGAGGAGAGGGAGATGGGCCATTTCCCAACCCCAGGGCATTTGCCTGGCACAGGGATTCCTAAGTTCAAGTTCCTGCCCTTAGGTGGATACATGGAAGAAGCATTTTGTCTTTTAATGATGTGAGCAGCCCTGCATGGTACATGTTCACTGTACAATGTACTTCTATAGGGTACCTCTTCCCCTGCACCACTTGTGTATATACATATCCTCATACTCTTGCCACTTTTCTTTAATTGCTCCATTTTCACTGAGTGTTTCTACCCCCTCTTTGTTTTTCTCATTAAATTGAGAGCTCTCAAGAAAGAATTATCCTTAGTTACAGCTCCTAACAGAGTGGGTTGTTGATATGGATTCCTAACAATCATAGATAATAAAGTATTCCTTAATGGAACATAAGCTGGCTTTATCAATCACCATGCTGCCATATGCAGCTGCATTGTTCTAATATTTTAAATGGTCTGGGCCAAATACAAGGAGCTAACTGGTGCCTCTGTGTGTCCTTGATAACTGCACATACAGACAATGCAGAGGGAAGGGCTACATTTAACTATTTTACAGATGGGAAGGGAGGCTCAGAGAAGCCAGAACACAATCCCAGGGGATCAGCGGCAGCACGGGGAACTGGTTTCCACACCTCAGGCTAATTAATGCTTTAAGCAAAGGACCCCCTTTCCATGCCAGCAGGAACATGACATCCTGCATTCTAGCAGTTACACATTTTGTTTCCAGTGAGGCTTGTAAAATGCAAATTCCTGGTAAAACACATGACCTTTCCTTTCAGATATGTGAATAAGCTTTTATGTATCCTTTTTATTAATAGTTCCTGCCATTCCTGCCATTCTCCTCACATTCTGACTCATAGATACAACTGTCCTTTGATATCTTCTTTATTTGTGCTTTAAGGTCATAATCCATTCTTCAGAAAGTTTATGTATATATATTTGCACCCACGTGTATATATATAAAATATGTACATTATGTATTATGTATATATATGTGGGTGCAAATACATATATAAATATACACACTGATGTATATGTGTAACAGATGTTATGTATCGGATGGAGCAAATGCAAATGATCATATAGTTTTGATTTCTCTCTCACTTTGTTTGCCAATAGGGAATTACTGAGACATAGCAGTTTCATGACTTGAAAGATGAGATCATGATACTGCTATTTCTGCACTTCCAAGGAGAGTGCAGGTGTTTCAAAGCATTTATGAAATTGCATGATTGACTCATATAGAAATCTATTGACAATAAGTTGAACCTTTGTGGCTAGGCTGTAAAAGATTTGATTATAGTAACAATAGTAACCGTCATGAATGTCATAAATCTTAAGAGAAAGGACACATATGTCACATATAATGCATGAAAAAGTTGTCCTTTTATCATGGATAACTTACCATTGTGTAGATACTCTGCTGATCAGCTACTGCATTATTTGAATAAGTATCTGATGTCTTGTTTTCTTTCAAGGAGGCAGGTGCAGGATGAAGCAGGAAGCCTGCCAAAATAGATGATAAATTGCCACTTGGTGCTGGGGACCAGTGCTTAACATTAATGCAATGCTGCCAGGAATTAAGCAGTAGAGTAATAAGAAACTAGGAAGAAAATAACTTCTCATCCCCATTAAACAGATCAGCTCCATTTTCTTTCTGCATTATAATTTCTAGTACATCTAAAACAAAACATTGCCATCGTCTCATTACAAGCAAAACATAATAGGATTGGAAAACATCCTATGATTGACAAGCCATGGAACTATATAATAACAATACCAGTTGCTTTCAGCTAAGAGAGTAGTCTTGAAGCTAAAAAGTTCAAATAAAATTATAAAGAAAAATAATTGCAAAGAAGTGTGGCCTAGATTTTGAAATCCCTCCCCACTTTTGCAAGTGTTACTCCCTGGCTGCACTGGCTCGTTCAGTTAGTGGATCATGGTGTAGTCAGAAATGGCAGAGGGTCCAGAATGTCCCCGAGTTTCCTTGTATACTGCTTATCCCTTAGTGCACTAAATTTGGACTAATATGAAATAAATTAAAAAATAATTTAGTGTGGTTAGTTATGTGAGAACCAAAGAGAAGCCTTGTAGCAAAATTGAAATTGGGTACCTGCAGGTGAGTAAAATATTGCACAAAATGCAGATTGAGTGAGAAGCTTTTCATTCATGCTGACCAAAAATAAAGAGAATGTTTCATGAAAAATTGGTTCTTAGACACATTAGACTTTCCACTTTCTTAAGCCAGCAAATAAAAGCAAAACAAATACATGTTTTATTTCTCCTTTGTACGTACAATAGAATGTGTGGGGAATATATAAGTTTATAAACAGTCTATGTCCTAAAAACTTTGACTTCTGAGGCAGCTAAGGGCATGTTACAGTCAAAGAGAGGCAGTGATGTTCTGCTGGCATTTTGCTTCCCAGGAGCAAAACTCTGGTAGGAACGAGGATGTTCCTTGCAGGTAGACGCAACCCTTCTGTTTTGGTGCTTTCTTTCCTAGGTAGCCAGGTCACAGCTATTCTGAAAGAACTGGAAGACTTGGCCTTGGAAAGATGCCTGGTTTATTTGGTCTGGTAGTGGTGCAAGATCAGGCATACATGTATAACCAGAGACCCTTTTCAGGTAGTAAAATAGGATTAAACACACTGTAGACATGCTATGCTGCATTGTCCCCCATGATATGGGAACAAAACTAGTCCTGCTCATATAGAGCCAGTTCAAGAATAAACCCTGTTCAAACCAGGTGTTTTAAAAATAATCTATGCTTTGCCAGGTATGGAAAATAGAGATCTTGGATTCTCTTTTTCCCCTATAATTAAAATATAAAAATAGATATCATTTTGAGACATCCAACCCCAACCTTATCCAAATCAGCAGGTACTAGAGAAATGCACATCAGCATTTTACTGGAATGCTGACACATAAAAATTAATTAAGGTTTTTGTCAACATTCATCCATCAGAAAAATTAAAACTAAATTGAACAACAGATGATCAATGTCATTCCTCTCCTACACCACAATAATTTACAGAAATCTCTATATTTTGAAATTGGGCCATAAGTCAAATATTTCATCCTCAGAAATCTTCATCTTGATATAGGAAACCTACCTTATAGCTATCAAGATGAAAACCATTTAAGAAACATTTTTTTTTAAAGCTTGCACAAGATCTATGTTCTCATCAGTCTTATGTCCAGAAAAGTGCATGATGTTCAGAATGCAGGCTGAAAAGCTGTGTGCTATTTAATCTCATCTGCATTTCCTCCAGAAATATGCATCACACCACCAAAGTAGTGCTGGGACACAGCAAGATAGCTCACCACTTAGGTGTTCATTTTTCAAGTTGTATATCCCTATGACACAACTCATTAGCAACTGTAGATTATGTCCTAGTTTTACTTGTCACGTGTGCTGTGAGTCTGTCTCTCATTTTATTTGACCAAAGTAAATTTCCTCTTTGCAGATTTGACTATGTCATGATTAGTTCCGTTTCTCCCACAGTGTACATAATAGGAAATCAAAGACAGCAAAAACTCTCAAATGATATCTCAAGACCATATGATAAAATTTAGAGGAGGGAGAGAGTAAGGCTGTAGCAAATCTGAGGAAAATTGTGTCTGTGCCTGAAATTAATGTAGTGAACTGATGCTGGGAGCTGTGATGGTAACACAAAAGAGGTAACTCATTACCACAGGAGAAACACAAGTGCTAAGTTGAGAACCAAATTCCTTTCTCTTTTATACTCAAACACCTTCATGATGTCATGAGCATACACACGACCAAGGAAAGCACTGGTCCTTGAGAACACGAATTACAGGTTGGCATTGCAATGCTTCTGGACAAAGGAGGAGTTCCCAGGCTCAGAATTTCCAATTTATGAGCCTTGCCCATAGGCTCATGATACCTGGAATGAATACAAATATGTATTCCTAAATAGCATTAATGATTTTGCATCCTCAGCCACTGAGGTGTTACCCTTGACCACAGGAACTATATAAGGGTGGCCTTCAGGACTGGCTTTATAAGAGCTTCACTAAAACGAAGATGCATCTGAGCTCAGTGAAAACATTCTTGGCCTCTGTAGATTGGTACAGTTCACACAAGTGACTTCTCTGCCAAATAGTTGGGCTTAGCACATTTACTGGCAAATATATTAATTTCTGTCCAAGTGAAGGTTAGATTTACTTCAGAGTAAAGTCCCATTGATGTGTCTTCCTACCATTTATGTTCAACAGTAGATTGAATGTAGTAGGTTCAATAATATTTTGCCTCTTATATCCTGCAAGATCTTTTGAAATTTTGCTTTCTTCCTAAATTATTTTAATTATACTTTTGTGGTGTATCTTTTCCTATTTCTGATGCTCCATTAGAGAAAGTTGATGCTATCCATTCATGTATTCATTGTTGCATACATAACCAATACTCAAAACTCAGTTCAGACAGGGAAAACAATGCTATTAATTACACTGACATTTTCTGAAGGGCTAAAGTGATTTGCTGATTTTTTTGTGAATAGTTAAGAGAATTCCTTAAAAGTATCCCTTCTGTTCTGACTTCTTAAGAGAGAAAGAAAGAAAAAATGCCTCAATAACAAATTACAGCAAACCAGGGTTAAAGAATAGATATCCAGATTTGGATATCCAGATTTTCCAGTGCCTTTCTGCATGTGCATTCCTCTTTTTTGCAGTAATTGCAATATTCCTCTAAAATGCCTTCTGCAACGGAGTACTAAAATGCCTTCTGTGATCCTTTTCTCTACAGTCAACATCAGCAAATGCATTTCAGTTGAAGTCTGAAATGCTTTTTTACTGCTATATTAGTATAGATAATAATAACCAAAACTGCCAAATACCTCATTTCTATTGCAACCAAATAAAGCCTATACATAAACATATAAACACCAATGATTTAGTGTCATTTCACTCTAATCTGCCCCAAGGGAATCTTTTAATAAAAACTTCAGTCCCTTCGCCTTCAGGGCCAGGTCATAACAGTCATGTTCCAAGATCAGGCAACCCTGACTAGCATTCATTGAAATGAATGACATTATTAATATAAATCTCCTCTAAATAATAAAAAACTTGATTCCTTCAATTTACCTATCAGTTACCCTACTAAGGCTAGTGCTCACCCTCAAGACCTTAAGACTTCAAACAAGCAGATTAAAGCTGAGCCAAGCAATTGATTTCAATTCTCAGTCAAGCAATAAGACCAAAAAATCCTGAAACAGCAATCTGTACATAAACTAAACTCAGTGGAAAGAGAAAGCAGAAACTGTTTGTGTATTGGTTTTCTTTGTATCATATTCAGGTCTGAGAAACCTGAAGAGAAAAACATGCGGGAAAAGTCATGGGCAGCACCTATTATGCATCTAACTTAAAATACATGTTGATATTTCCCACTGAAGTAGAATCAAAAATTTTATTGGAGAGATCCATGCAATGATGGAGCTTGTTTTGAATTATCAAGTATTTCATGGTGATATTTCATATTTCCTTTTTTTTAAATCTTGTACCATAATATAAATTATAAAATAAAGATAAGTAAGAAAATGCGGAACAAATTTGAACTGGAAAAGAAAAAAATCACTTTGGAATTTTTGTTAAAAATTGTGATAAAATCTGTATGATTTGGGGAACATATTTTTTTTCTAAAACCAGTACTTTCTAAAAGGGAAATACATCAAAACAGGAAATATTCAGCCCAAATAAAAAGAGCAAAGTCATTCAGAAACATTTTAGAGACCGTCTAAATCCTACATAAAATATTTCAGTAGGAATCATAGTAACTTTGCATAGCCTCTGTGCATCATCTCTTTCAATTCATCTTTAAATTCCTACACGAGAGAAATCTGCCATAAATGAAAAATCTCAATGGTTAAACATCATCATTAAGATAAAGTGGAATGGAATGGAATGAAATGGAATAGAATAGACTAGACTAGACTAGACTAGACTAGAATAGAATAGTTTCAGCTGAAAGGGGTTTACAGCTGCCATCAGCTGCTTGACTCAGCAGTAGTTTCTTTCTCACTCCATGATCCTGGAATGGTTCCTAAACATCAAACAGGGAAAAAGTGCTATTTCTCACATTCTGTTGATGCCTTTTCCTGGTCTTAAAATCAAGAGTCAAACACGGTTAGAAGGGAAAAAGGGATTTTACCTTGGTATTTATTTTAAGGATCCTTAGGTGCCCTACATCCAGGTCGAATGCACCTCCGTGCACACCACAATGCACACACCCAAAAGATCTGGTATAACATTATAGGTGTTACTAATTAGCATATCTATCAAAAATTCCCCAATGAGAGGCTGGAGTGAGCCCCCCTCCCCAAGGAGCCTTCCCCTGGATGGTTCTATCTTAGTTTACAGAATGTGTTATGGAGAGGACCTTGGGTCTGGGGCATACTGCTCCCTAACTACAAAGCTTCTAAAATGTTGAGTCTCCTAGCTTGACAAACAAGTCCAAGAATTTAGGCTAAAGCACTAGGAATACAGAAGCTGTAAAAAGGTATAACAGGGTATAAAAGAAAAGACAAAAATCATTATGGCATCACTGTCACTCTAAGAAAGCTGCATCAATCTATTGTTGTTTTGCCAGACAGGTGAAATGATTGCTGTGACAAAAGCAAGCCCAGCATGGCCTTCTTGCTAACCGTGTGATCCAAATTCTAGCAAATTGTTGGAAAGATGCAGAGTTGATGTTAAATGTCTTTTCATCAGTGGGTTCCTCACAGATTACTCCAACACTTCCAAGATAATGGAAAATGCTATCAGGTGGCAGGTGCGCCTTTTAGTGAGGACTCAGGAGTCCGGTTGATTACCTGGAGAGCAGCCACAGCTTGTCTCAGTGGTGGGAACACATGGCTTGGACTCAGCCCGCCTTGGGGTGAGCGTCTTGTTCATACTGCACTCGCTCACAGGATTAACGTGGGAATTAGCACAGGCAGCTCCCATATGAGCAGCATTATGTTATCCAATTTGCATAGTCTCCCCGTGCTCGCAACACGATACCAACCCTGACAGTAGGAGCCTATGTGTTTGGAGCAGAAGGTACAGCGCTCTATCTCCAGTGACAACCATGACGTCTATATGGCAAGGGCAAGCAGAACACTTGACAACCATGAAGTTTGTATAGCCTGTGAATTGTTACAGTGGGCATATTTTGGGACATCAGCAGCCTGTGAGAACTCTTTGCGTATTTTCCTACTAGACCTGATCAAAAGAGCAACCACCTTCATTTTGTTTATGAGAACCCTTTAGAAATTTCAGATACCGATCAAGTAATAAATACCCATCTCACTGATGACCATAACAAGGACTCTGCCATGCTTACACTAGACTCCTGTGAAAAAGGCGTGGGTTCCCCTTCAATCTATTCAGCTATGCAATGTCCTCAAACAGTGAAAGGGAAACCATAAAACTGAATGTGATGCACATCATCCCTAGAAATTCATGCCCTGTGAGTCCCTTGGCAAAATTCTCCCAGCTTCAGAAATGCTCTACTTTGCAAAAGAGCCTGAAGCAATTTAACATCGGATCTGCTTGGTTCTTCCTGGAACAATGTCAGATCTCTTGAGATGAGAGCTTCCCATGACACACTCCAATTAGAGTTGGTGTCAGTAAATAGGCCTCTTGTAAAGACCATCCAACAGTCTTCCTGAGAACCTTTTCTTAGCTGCCTACAGAAAGCTACAATAGATAACTACAAAAATCAGTTTAGAAATTTCTGGTGTTGCAAATGTATTTTCTACTGTTTAGAGGTAAGGACTTTCAACCAGTTATCAGTCTGATAACTAAATAAATTATAACCAGGGACTGTGGTAGCAGGTGAGCAGAGAACAGAGATGGTAAAAAATACTGTGTTTTCAGCTAAGAAGAATAGCTAATAAAACAGATTTTGTATCTTTTTTTCATGACTGATTTACAAAACTAAGAGTTGCAATGTAAACAGGAATTACTTGAAGAAAAGGTAACTGTAGAGATTGAAAATATCCATGATCTCAAACAAGCACTTTTACGGTCAAGTATAACAATTACTAACAGCCTTCTGTGGCAGCAGACTGAATTTCAAACAAGGTTTTAGCCATCTATTTCAGGTCCATGATATCAAATGCTTAAATACTGCTGTAGAACACTTTGCCGCACTAGTAGAGGCATCTACTAGTAAAGAGAAAAATATAACTATTCACTGTTTGGCCTAGCATAAGCACCATTGAAAAGCTTCCCATAAATGTTATCATTTAGAAGAAGTAATTATTTTTTCTTTCTATTCAAGATTACCCACTATATACCATAATAACACATACCATTTTAAAATTGCCTTGTAGGCTAAAATGCTGGAGTGAGATACTCTCACTCTGACTGTGAAAAACACAGTTTGATGCACTCCTGCCATTTTCAGAAATCAGGCCACCAGGTCAGCCAACTATGGTTTCCAGAGATTTAGCTGCTAGTCCCTGATTTTTAAAAAAACTTGGTATGAATGTTTTAAACACGTATTCCATGAGATATTAAACTGAGTTCTCCAATGTTCTGCAAGGATTCATAAAGCAGCACTTTCCAAGTCACCTCTCCCTGTTACAGTAAATTATGTTGTCCATTCCTCTGTTTGATTGGCAGCCTTTAAATCTTTCTTCCCCATTGAGTTGGGCCATGTGAAGCAACTGCAAAAGAAGATCTTGTTTTCAATTTTTCAGGGTCAGATTGTCTTTCAGTAACACGGATGTCATTCATGACACAATGAATGAGAGTCATACCCAGGCCACCAAAAGAAGGGATGTTAACTCAGAAAATAAAAAGAAAACATCAAAGGTAATAGTAAAAAACTCTGTTTAAGTCAAAAACAGGCAGGAAGGCAGACAGGCAGAAGCAGAGACTGATGCAGAAAGATAGCATCAGGCACAAATCCCAATATGTTCTCTGCATTTTACCAGTGCTGCTATTTACAACACAATAATTCATAGCAGGACTAAAAACCCCCAGAGCTGACACTTCAAAAATATTCACCACAAACATAGAACATGTTCTATCTACTCCAAATAAATTAATCTACCTGCTTGAGAAATATTTTTTGTAGCAACTGTAAGAGTATTAAGAAAGAAATAAAACATCCTTACTAGAAGCAAGACAAAACATAAGTATTAAAACTTTGAGTTCTTCTTTTTCACTCAAACCAGTTTTGATTATGAGATGGGACTACAGTTCGTTTTCACCCAGGTCAGTGCTCAGATGAACAAAGCTAAATATTTCCTTCTCTGAAGTAAGAGCCCTGAAACCATATTTTTCACCCAAGCATAGTTCATTGCAGTCAGAGATGAGATTTTAACATTATTTTATTTGAGGTTGTACTTTTCTGTGTCTTTTCCAGCTCTTTCTCTATTACCATTATAATTTCCTGAGTTTTAAGTGTCAGTTATCATGATCAAAAGTTTGGAGAGAGAGGTTTAAGTCATGGTCACTCCGCCTTCCCATCTGGGTCAGCTACATATATGCAAAGAGCCATTAAAAAAGAGAGGGAGAGGGAAAAGGAGGATGGAAGGCTTCACCACACTAAATGAAAAGCAAACAATATGCATATCAGCATCCTAAGGAGATGTACCACTCTGCTGGGAAAAACCAAGACAAAAGAATTATCTGACACAACAGTTCAAAGCATATTGCACCTGTCAAAACGTCTGTCATCTTCTATAGAAATGCACCATTCTAAAAGAAAAAAGGGAAACTCTAGCAAAGTCACTCAGAAACAACAGACCACTTTGTCTCCTTCCTTCCAGCCAACTCCTCCATCTGAAAGCCATTTAACTCAATGCTAAAGATTGCCTGGAAGGACCAGACAATAGGAAGGTCTCTTTCATTGTCAAGGACAGTTACACTTTGAAGATGATGCTCAAAAGGGGTTAAAATGGGTCAACAAGCAATTGTTGGGTCTATCCAAGGAAATGTGAACAGAACATTGTTAAAGTCACACACACAAAAAAATCTAAAAGAGCACATCTTTAGGCTGGGGAAGTATGGGGGGGGCACACACAAAATGCTGATGCAATGTCATAGTGAAATGGAGATAAAAAACTCCTATCAGTACAAATGGTAAAACTGAATTTCAGTAGATACGTCAGTTCTTAGCAACATGCATCCAAAGCACAGTAAAGGCGAGAGACATACAAATTGACTAACAAAGGGAAAAACAACAGCAACTCTGACAGAATTAGATGTAATTTTTCCATAACTTTTCATTTGTCTGCTTCCAATTTTTGCAACATGCCCTTGGGAATCACTGTGAGTTGTACAGCTAGATGCAATGGGTACATCTTAGGTACTGAAATGGACTTACCCATTTGTATATAAAAACTGTTTTAAAGGAAAAAAAGTGGAAAATATTTTTGCTTTTGTGCAGATTATCTAAATCAATACTTATACAGCCTACTGAAACCTCTTTGAGTGTGCATGTTCTCTTCATGCTTACATGAAACACAGAATTCGCCATTTTATAAAAGCTTCTAGACTTAATTTACACAAATCTAATTCCTAAGGTAAATCTTCCATGAAATAAAGGATTCATCTAAAGCCATTTATTTATCCACATCCA
Organism: Lycocorax pyrrhopterus obiensis; assembly: GCA_014706295.1. Taxonomy (NCBI): domain Eukaryota; kingdom Metazoa; phylum Chordata; class Aves; order Passeriformes; family Paradisaeidae; genus Lycocorax; species Lycocorax pyrrhopterus. Next base: position 55,314,520 of record JACSVZ010000015.1, on the reverse strand, counting down.
ATCCTAATTTTTATTATTGAAAGTCTAATTTCTCTTTTAATCAAATTTTGTCTTGTTTTTGACTCTTAAATGCAGCATTGTATAGGAATATAGGCACCAAGTCTGAAAAAGCCTCAGTTCAGCAGAACTAGCCATAAAGCGTATTCATTTGCATCTGCATTTGTAGCAAAGGGGCATTCCATTATGAGCAGCTTCAGGCAGGAAAAATGCCTAAAAGTTCAGTTCTGTTGAAGGTAGTGGCAAAACTTCCAACAATTCCATAGCAGGCAAGGAGTCAGTTCTGTTTTCACAAACTTGTACCTCTGAAGTAAGTCAGTGACCACAGAATCAGGGAATAGCAAGAGTCCCAAGGGACCCACAATGCTACGGACAAGGAGGGACAAGGATCATTGAGTCCAGCTCCTGGCCCTATACAGAATCATGCCCAAGAATTCACACCATGTACCTGGAAGTGTTGTCCAAGCGCTCCTTGAACTCTGTCAGGCTTGTTGCTGTGCCCACATCTCTGGAGAACTCGTTCCACTGTCCAGCCACCCTCTGGGTGAAGAACCTTTTCCTAATATCCAAACCTGCCCTGGCACAACTTCATGGAGTCCCCTCAGGTCCTGCCACTGGTCACCAGAGAGAAGAGATCAGTGTCTGCCCCTCCTCTTCCCCTCATGAGGAAGCAGCAGACTGCAATGAGGTTTCCCCTTAGTCTTCTCTTCACCAGACTGAACAGACCAAATGACCTCAGCCGCTCTTCATATGGTTTCCCCTCTAGACACTTCACCATCTCCCTGGCCCCGCTTTGGACACTCTCCAAATGGAGAGCTTTAGTTACCCATTATATTGTGGCACCCAAAACTGCCCCCAGGACACATGGTGAGGCTACTCCAGTGCAGAGCAGAGCAGGACAATCCCCTCTCTCAATGGCTGGCAATGCTGTACCTGATGCACCCCAGGACCATTTCTTCAAGACTGAGAAATAATGCACATAACGCTATTTACCATTATTATCCCTCCCATTAAAAAAGCAACTTCAATCACCTATAACTTCTATAATGCTTTTTCCCTTGTAGAGCCGGATATTCCTAAAATGCTAATCAAAGGTCAACATTTTCAAGAGTTTGCAAAGCCATTTTTTGGCATAAAATCTATTTCAGCTGTCTTTTTGACAAAGAGCTTCATCTCAAATAACACAGGAAACTTGTCTTGTAACAAGCCCTGATCAGTTTTTAGAGATATGATGAAATCCTTTTTTTGTCTACTTGTTTTCTATACTTCACATCCATATACTGGCTTCTAACAGAAAAAAATTAAATACTCAAAAATATTGATGTCTCAGTGTTCAACCAGCACCAAATACGTCTATGAATGTAAGCTGAGTTGAAAGCCTTGTAGACTTATCTTTGGTACTTCACACCCTTTGTCTCTGAATTCCAAACTTGCTTTTTCAGGAGCCTTTTATAGCCTTATGGAAGTGATGACCCAGTACTAAAATGTAATGGGAGTTACAGTAGTGTTATCAGTGCCTCTTTCAAAATTGACTGTTTTCAAGATTTTTACACTTGCTGCAAAAGCTGTCTCAAACTAGACCACTCAAAACAATTATGAAAATGATCGTTACACAATCAATTGCACCTGCTGTGCAATTTAGACTTATATGGCTAAACCAGCTTCAAAGAAGTGCCTGACAGGGGTCAAAGTACAAAACTCCCCCTACCAGCAGTGTGGGGCAACTCAGGTTATGGCATTATTCCGGTTTTCCTCCTCCTTCCTGCATTTCCTCTCATATTCTTCCACTAACCTCCACAACACTGTGTTCCCCGCTCACTGCAATTGCTTCAGGTGACTTCTCCCCCTCTACAGCTCATGAGTCACAGAAGACCATGTCTCAGAGAATAAGGGAATCATTGTCCCCTTGGTGGGTTTTGATGTTGGGGATGAGAACAGGCTGCCACACGAGAAGCAAAAGAGAAAGAAAGCAATGTTTGAGATCACGAAATGGGGATGCCCCACACGCAGTTTTCCTCTTGGGATATGTGAAAGTTCTGTGTGCGCAGGGTCAGTGACAGCTGGGGAGAATGAAATGCTAAACTCTTAACAAAGCTACAGTGCACATGAGAAAATCCTACTTGCATGATCTAAGACTGAAACTAAACTCATATTCCGTATAAGATTCCAACTATAACTACAGACTCAATTTTTTCCCCTTTTTCTACTTACTATCATGATCATGCACATTTTTGTCACTGTAGAGAAAAAACAACATCCTGCCTGTATCTATTTCCATTGGAGGACATTGGCAAATAATACCTGCTGAAATTTTCCAAAATGCTTTATCCTAACATTGGCACCTGGCGAAAGAAAAATCAGCTTTAATATTAGCTTGGCTAAGTGGTGCAAATGAAAAAAATTTGTGATGATGAATGTGGATAGACATCACTAATAGCACCATAAATTGAATAAACTTAAAATTCAGTATCAAGTACAAAGACTTTTCCTGACAAATGTGGGTTTGAGTTTGGTATGCTTTTTTCTAATTAGAATATAATGAGGATTTATATTTCCCTCTAGCACTCTGTAGATAACACAAAAATGCTGGGTCAATTTTTCTGCTGGTGTGTCTCTGTGAAAGGCAGCTGACAAGCAGCAAATTTGTCCTTTTTTCTTGGCTACAATCATGTGTTTATCATGTGTGTCTGCTCAGTGTTAAGGCAGAGATATCCTCCAATACTGACCATCCTCCTGTATTCATGTATGAACATGAGACCAAGAACAAGCTTTAATTATAGATCATTACCCTTCTTTTGTAGAAAGGCCAATTCTTATATCAGGGGAAGGAGAAAATCATGTGTGACTTTAAAAGCAATTATAATTCACGAATAATGACTAGCTGTGGATCGGAAGGAACAGTTCACAAAAAACACAGGTATAAGTTTTCTGAAACAAAATTTTTGCACGTGGTAAATATATTCAGAAATCCAAAGTCTTCTAATTAATGACTAAAGAGCAAAAGTGCTGCATCTACCTAATAATGTAATTGCAATGAATCATTTAGCCAACTAGAGCATTTCAGATACACTTCTGAAGATGACAAATAAAAAAAAAAAGTCCCCTTTGCATAGTTTTTTCAGTGTTTTCATAAGATATCAGGGGTTTTCCTCACCAAAAAAGCCTGTTTCATCTGATCTCAGGAGAGTACCTGACTGGCACAATGCAATTCGATTCTGTCACTAGAAGAACAAATATAACTTTGTTCTCCTTTCATGTGTCACCATAAATTTGATTAGATAAATTAATATTACAGGATTTTTTAAGGTTTTTTTTTTGTTTCTGTCTACCAAAGAGAACAAAGAATCACACACAGGATCCTCCTTGTCTTTCCAAATAATTCCCCCCAAATCTAGGTCCAAAAGGCGGCAGGGCCAGGTGCACACGTCGAAGTCCTGCCAGCCGAGCCCCGGCAGCAGGGGCATGAAAAGCACACAGCCAAGAGCAGATGCAGAATACCAGCCAAGCTCCTGGCTGAGTTTCACGTAGCTCCAGTTCTGCTGCCAGAGGAGAGCTCTGGCCACCTGCCTGGCCAGCTCAGGACCAGCCAGACCCACACCACTGGAGCCCCAGCAGCATCAGCAGCACCTCCTTGGGGCTGTGCTGGCGAGCGATGCATTCACACTGAGAGTAAATAAATGTGAACTCAGAAAAGAACAGCTTTTAGCCTGTAACTGAGCAAGGAGGCAGCAGAGGCTTAAGGTACCTTGGGGATTAATGACTGTGCACAGTGACCCACATGTTCGAGTCAGGATAGCCACCTCAAGTACCAATGAAACACAGCTTCAGCATGGGCTACCTGCCCAAACACTTACTGGGACCCATTTTCCAGCACATTTCTGAAGCTGACTACATTAAAGCAAGCTCATACTCACCCATCCTCAGTGCCTCCAGGTGAATTGTGGTTAAATGTCTTCTTCCTCTTGAGAGCAGAGACCTCAGCAGGCCACAGCTCCTGCTTCTGCATGGGACAGGCAGAGACACAGCAGATCAAGACTCCCACCCAACAGGGTGTCACCTGCGAACTGACTAAGGGTACATTTGATCCCCTCATCCAGATTGCTGATAGAGAGATTAAACAGAACCGGCCCTAGTCCTGAGCCCTCGGGAACACCACTACTCACCAGCCACCAGCTGGACGTAACTCCAGTCACCACCTCTCTCTGGGCCTGGCCATACGGACAGTTTTCTACACATTACACAGTGCACCCATCCGAGCCATGAGCACCCAGTTTCTTCAGGATAATGCAATGGAAAACAGTGTCAAGGTGGACTAAAGTCCAGGCTGACAACATCCACAGCTTATCCCTATCCACTAAGCCGGTCATCTGTCATAGAAGGAGATGAGGTTGGTGAAGCAGGACCTGCCTTTCACAAACCCATGCTGGCTGGCCTGACCCTCTGGTTGTCCTGTACGTGCTGTTTGATGGCACTCAAAATTATGTGCTCCAGGACATTCCCTGGCACTGAGCTCAGGCTGACAGGCCTGTAGTTCCCCAGATCTTTCTTCCACCTTTTCTTGTAGATTGGCATCACATCAGCTAACCTCCAGTCACCTGGGACCTCCCCAGTTAGTCAGGACTGCTGGTAAATGATGGAAAGTGGCTTGGCGATCTCTTCTGCGAGTAATATTCTAGGGTGGATTCCATCTGGCCCTATAGGCTTGTGTGTGTCTAAGTGGTTTAGCAGGTCACTGATCATTTCCCCTTCCTAGAATCATAGACTATGCTGAATTGGAAGGGAGCCACAATCATTGAGTCCAGCTCCTGGCCCTGCACAGGACACCCCAAGAATCACACCATGTGCCTGAGAGCGTTGTCCAAGCGCTTCTTGAACTCTGTCAGGCTTGGTGCTGTGACCACTGCCCTGGGGAGCCTGTTCCAGTGCCCAAGCACCCTCTGAGTGAAGAAACTTTTCCTGGTAGCCAAACCAAACCTCCCCTGACACAGCTTCAGGCTGTTTCCTTGAGTCCTGTCCCTGGTCACGAGAGTGAAGAAATTGGTACCCGCCCCTCCTCTTGCCCTCATGAGGAAGTTGTAGGCCACAATGAGGCCTCCCCTCAGTCTCCTCTTCTCCAGGCTGAACAGACCAAGTGACCTCAGCCGCTCCTCATACAGCCTCCCCTCCAGACCCTTCACTGTCCTCATGGCCCTCCTTTGGACACTCTCTAATAGCTTAATGTCTTTTTTATTTTGTGGTGCCCAAAACTGCACACAACGCTCGAGGCAGGACCACACCAGTGCAAGCAGAGCAGGACAATCACCTCCTTTGACCAATTGGTGATGGATTATGAGGGTTTCATTCTGCTCCCTGTCCCTGTCTTTTAGTTCAGGAGGCTTGTGTCTAGAGAACAGCTCATCTTACTGTTGAAGACTGAGGCAAAGAAAGCCCTAAGTACCTCCAGTTTCCCCATCCGTTGTCACTATATCTTCTTACTCACCTACTTGTCTTCCAGCACGTGGGGACAGACTGCTCCTATACCTTTAAGTTCTCCTTCTTGGAGAATGCCCATTCTTCCTGGACTCCTTTGCCCTTCAGGACTGCCTTCAAATGGACTCTGCCAAAGATGCTCCTAAACAGGCCACAGTCTGCCCTGTGGAAGTCCAAGGTAGCTATGCTGTTAATGTCAGCTGTAAAGAAATGAACACAGATCTAAGTCCACTGAACTGCCACTGGGAGTGTTAGTGATGCCTTGGGTTTGATTTGAAGCCTGATTTATCTAGCCCCAAGTGAGTTTCATTCTCTACTACGATTGTAGTAGTAAACTTTGGTTTAGACCCTCCATGTAACACCACGAAGCAGCAGTTCCAACTGTAGATCTAATGTTTATTCCTACCATGGTGAAAAAACAAGCTAAAATGTCTCTTTTATCTCTAAGCTGAAATGAGATAACTAAATAAAACCCCACAGTATAAATAGTTGTTTTAATACAGATAGCACCCAACAGCTTTGGTGCCACAGATAAAATGAATGCAGAGAAATGTGGGTTTTGACATTTTTCTCCAGAGCCCAATTAAAATAAGCAAAGTAAAATGCACAGAAATAAAATATGTCTAGCAAATATGTTTCTCCTAGCTTGATTTGCTACACACTACTGCACCACTGAAATGGGAATATTATCCACAAATTATACTTCATATTAAGGAGAGATGAAACGTATCGTTAATATGTGCTATGTAAGGCATAATGAATCACAGACAGTCTCCAATTAGGGTTTTTTCCAGAATAAGTAGTCATTATGGTCTAGATTAATAGATATTACGGCCAGAGGGGACTACTGCGATCATCTTTGACCATTGTTATCATTGCTTTTCAGTGCATAAATCAATTGTTAAAACCTTACTTTCGACATAATTTAATTATGAGTTATGCAACAAAACACAAAGGAGGTTCACTGAAATAACCTATAATTAAGTTCAATGATTTGCTTGCCTCCCCCTCATTCCATCATTATTAAGATTTGTTCTTCCTGTAGTTCATGAAATTTAGTAGCATTTACAGCACTGAAGTTCCAAGTGGTACAGTTATTCAAGAAAAAGCAACATTTATGTAAAGAATTAGGAATGCCTGCCCAGGAAAGAAGGGTTCACATGTTAAAATAAATTTAAAAAAAAAAGAAAAAGGCAAAGCGGCACGCGATATACCAGATTCCTATTGTGAGGCACAAATTCTTCACAACACTGGGAGACATTGCAGAACAAAAATACTATTAGAACTGTTTCAAAGGGAACATTTTTGGCTAGGATAGAGACTTTTGACATTATTTATTAGGTTCAAAAATGCTTAACAAAGGCCTAACAATAGTCCTGTGGAAACCACTACATCTGAGGCACTTTCTGTTGTTATGTGCAGGCATTGATTTGAAGATGGCCAGCATTAGTAGAACAATTCCCTCACAGCAGTCAATGCAAGTGAGCATTCATACACACACAAGCAAAAGCCTGTGAACAAACCATATGGAAACAAGAAAAAAAGTAAACATTTATTAACCTCTTTGTGGGAAGATGGGTGGAAGAACAGGCAAGCAGCGAAGGAGACGGTCATGCCAAATTTCTGCTAAAGAAGGTGTTTGCCCTGAGCATTTTTTTTTTGTGGAATATGAAAAAGGTTGGAGAATGTCTGCAATGCCATGGAAACTGGGGCTTCTGGGGCTGCCAGCAGTGCCACCACCCTCGGCCACCCAGACACACAGACTGTATGACGCTCAGGTTGGCAGGTTTGGATGCTGCTCCTGCCCCCTTCCTCACCTGTGGCTGAGAAGACATTGGCAAACGTGGAAAAAGCAAAGCAAATTTATGGGAAAATAAACATAACTGAGGATTTAGCTCAGCAACTATGACATATAGACGCACACAAAGAAACAAAGACTTATTATTCTCACTGCAGGAATACATAAAACCTGTGCAACTGGTACACGCAGAAGGTTTGTGAGTGGTGGAGGCCAATGAAATGGCGCCTGCAGACCACCTGACACAAAGGAAGATCATCTTCCTACCATAGTGGGGCCAGAAAGTCACCTCCATCCTCACCTGAAGGTGGGTATACTGAGACAGTGACCAAAACCTCATTTGACTCATAAGATCACTGGTACCTGAACATCTTATGCCACTGAACAGCCAGAGTAACGTAACACAATTAAACTGTTGAGGGTTACAGCTCAGTTCCTCTTCTTTTGCATTAACCTCAATATAAGCTTCCTTATGATAGAAATTTTCATTTTCCAGTGTAATCAGTATTTAAATTGATGTTGGAGGGAAGGGAGAGGAGCGCCAAGCTTTGGAAAATGCACTCTAAAGATAGGTCTTTCATTTGCATTTAAAATGTGATGGATGGGGTTACTGGTTTCTGCAATATGCTACAGAATATTAGCTGATATAAAGAAATTTCAAACAGGCTTGGTTTGGTGCTGCTGAAGATGAGATTGAAAAAGCAGATTAGTCCATTCAGGGAAGGAGGAGGGAGCTAACACAGAACCAATATGTCTCTGGCCCAGCAGATGCTCTCTCGCAGCTGATTAACCTGGGCAATGCTCTGCCACAGCCCCAGGAGCAGCTCACCTCTGCTCTCACCAAGCCACAGGCTCCTGAAGCTTTGCTGTTGCACCAAATGCAGCAGCATTTTCATCCAGTGCCTGTGTTGGCCCACAGGGTATAAGGAAATTGGGGTCCTCCTTTGTCCTCCACCTGGTAGGGAAGCCCCCCTGGATTGGGGTGACTTGGAAATGCCACGATGTCACAAGCTGTCATCTCCTGTAAAACAGACTGTAACAGATGGAGAAAAAAACCCCAAACATTATACAGCAGAGCAACAACCACCAAGCTAAAGTTAGTAACCCACCACCTATCTTTCCTTTTACATGAAAACACTGCCTTTCCTGGGTTTATAAAGATCCTGAACTTCTAAATGCCAAGAAGTGATGGGAGGCAGAAATGCTGCTTGCTTCAATCCAGCAGCTCAAAATGTTTAAGATTAGCCCATATATCCACGCAGCTATCCTTACTTAGGAATCAGGTTGTATGCAGAAATCCTGAAGATCCAGACAGAATCACAGATTACATATGTTCTTCATTTAATTTGCCTTCTCCTCATTTAGACCATTTGCTGCCAACAGTTTAACTCCCCACCCAGTCTGTCTCTTTTTCTATTTGCTTTTAATTTTGGAAGAGTTCAGTGTTAAAAGCCTGATCAAAATAGGGGGTTTGTGTGGCTTACTTCAACTCATTTCTGAAAATGTGAAGATTTCTAGCAGTGAACGCTCCTGTCTCCTGTTCACTAGACCTTGACAAGCAACGGCTGAATATTTTCCCACACCACCTCAAGCCTGACTGGGAGGGACATGCTTTTGTATGGACAGTTTATTATGTTAAACACACATACATTAGTAGGAGGGTAGGCTACAAACAGGGCTTTAAGAAAAGGGCATACCAAACATGCAATTTATATTAATCACTGTGTGCACTTAGAACTGCAGAAAAGTTCCTGAGTGCATTCAACAGTCCCATGTTTTCTGGGCATATCTCACTGCATCGCCTTCAAATACAATGAAGAATGTGCTCAAGGATTCCCATTCCTGTAGTAAGTCATCTCTTAATTAGGAGAGTATCACCTCTGAAGGCAATTCAAACACATGCTTTTAACCCTGACTTCATTTAAAGTCAAGGCCAAGATAAGATTTAAAATACCTTTTCTTTTGAATGATAGCTTATTTGAGCAGACCACCTGAACATATTAGTGTGATTATTATGTTACAATGCATGTAAGAATAGTGATTTGTATTAAATTACAGTATTATAATTACAGAATCATAAAATATCCAGAGTTGGAAGGAACTCATAAGGATCACTGAAGTCCACCTCCTGGCACAGGACAACACCAGGAATCACTCCATGCTGGGTGTGATATAAGATGCTATTACATTATATTACAATACGATGAAATATACTACTATATATTACATTAAAATATGTATAAATAATAATTTGTATTAAATTTGTTTAAATAATTGGAATTAAACTATTAAAATGCTGTTTCGGTGATTTTAATTGTAACAAGAGGCAATATTTTATGGGTTTTTTTAGCTTAAGGTAAATTTTAATGTTTTTAACATTTTCATAAATTGTTTACTGCCTGTTCAAATTAGTTTCTAGCCTTACTGAAGCTAATGATAACTTTAAAAAATAATTTTAAAAGAGATGTTATTTATTTTAGGTACTCTAGGTGGCTTTGGCCACATGATACATGTAAATAAAATTGAAACCAGTAAACATTTATTATAAAACCAATAATCTAGATGTAGAGATACCAGAATTTAGAAATCAGTAGGATGGTGCATCCAAAGAATCAGAATCTCGGTCAGAGATTGAAGTCCTCAGCTTACGTGCAATTCAAGAGGAATTCATGGTTAAGAGCATTTCCCAAGAGCTTCCACAAGATCATAGGAGAAGCTTTAAGAAAAAAACGAGTAATAACAGGTCTTACACAGAACTTCTTATCCACACATCTCTTGAGAGGAACATACGCAATGATTTGACATTAAAATTATGCCATTAGCTGCTCCATCGCTCATTGATTTCAGTCGGGTTTAAAATACTGTTCTGGTGATGTCAAACCAAAAAGAAAATGAAATGTCATAGCCCAAGACATGCACAAACAGAAAAATGGAAACACTCAGGAAGTTTTGAAGCATATTAAGGGTTAGGAGAAGGCCAGGAGCTCTCTTAAGCCTGTTATGTGAGGATTGCTGTGGAAATGTATGTTCAAACTCTGGTTTTGCCAGCAAGCACCTGGGAAGTGGTCAGCAAAATAAATGTGACAGCCCTATTCTTGTCCCAAAATGAAGCAGTATGTAAAGGGTGAAAATAACCATCTATGCTTGATTAATTAGGTTTGTAAGTATTCTTCAAGAACTAAACAATATTTCTAAAGATTTCAATAGTTCAAAGATTGCCCTATGGCCGCCTGGCCAATACATCTTCCAGCACACACAGTTTACAAGCATTTTTCTTCCCAATACGTTGTCTTCGTTTGGTGTGACATTGTTTGAGCACAGGTCTGTTTGGGTCAGCGTGGTTTTCTTCGCATCACAGCAGTGGTGCTGAGGACAGCACTCAGACCATACATCTTCCATGTCATTTCAGTCAAAGGCACAAGATGCTTCCCGGTGCCCAATCAGGAAGGGTCCGGCGCTGGAACAGGGGGGCATATTGGCAAACTCAGCTTTCTTAATGACAGCCATTGTTGCAGACAAACAAAAGCACAGCTCTGAATATTAGCGTGCAGCCGTGTGTTAGGGTCATCTGTGTGGCACATCCATCATCTCCCAAAACAGGGCAAAACGCTTTAAAAAAATCTGTCAAAACATGGTATTTTCAGAATATGCCTCAAAGCTGGCAACCGATACAAGTGCAGCGATCACTTTGAACGGTCCTTCTCCTCCTCCTCCTCAGCAATTCTGCACAGGGCAGTGGAGAAAGAACACAAGATAATAGATATAGTCTTCCTAACTGCTAGTAGGGGGGCTACTTTAATTAGGCTACTCAAATTAAAAAATTAATCTAATAATCTGTAATAATTAAGCTGAACATCAGTTCTTCCTGTAAGTTAGAGCTCCACAATACCTCTCGTATTGACTAACTCCTAATGGGTAGTCAGCAACGCTCTGGTTTTGAGGCTCAATGTAACACTGCTCACTTGTGAAAGCATCTGAAAATTGAAATAAAAAGGATATAATGCAGCAGGCTAAAATCTTTGATTGATCCTTCAGTAGTCATGAAAATAATGCCAGTGAGGTTACACCAATTAAATGTCAGTCATATTACGTATATCAGCAACTGCTTCTCCGTGTATGACATTCACAGTCTGACCCTTAGATGGCATGGAAGGGACAAAACTGTTACAATCATTTTTAGAGGTCTCTTTAGTAAAATTAATAGATGACAGGAAAATTCCATTATCGGTGTTCATTCATTTAGTCACATTAAGTAGTTGGCTCCTTTGTTCACTGAACAAATACTGACTTCCCAATCATTTTCTGCCCCACTAAACAGTTAGAAGCCAGAAATATTATTTATTGGTCACTTTGGTTTTAATAGCTGCTCAATGTAGAACAGATTTGTACAGATACATATTCAAAAGAAAAATCCGAATATTAAATTTCTGTAAAATTTCTGTTGTGGTTTGTTTTTTTTTTTTTTAATTTGGGAAAATTATTTATTTAACAGTGGAACAATGAAGAGGAACAACACTGGAATACTCACAAGCATTTCATGTGAGCAAGGCTGAACGTGACTGATGCCCTGAGCCCCTCCAGCAAGGCGGCTGCAGCAGTGGGGCTCCTGGAGGCTTCCCCAGCAGTGCTGGTGTGGCGGCAGGTAAGTGCCTACCACTCTGTGACAAAGACCCTGGATGCATGGCTCAGCTCCCTGAGTCCAGAAATGCTTCTCAGAGACTTTTCTTATGGTTCCCTGCTCCCAAAAGCTTTCTCCTAAAACCCAGTGGCAGATAGGTTGCTCCTGGTCCTTACTGTTCTTACTTCCCTGTTTGCCTGCCAGGAGCAAAGGACAGGTTTGGTCACTGCCTTCTCAATCCAGTCCTGGTGACAGCTCATCCCACACTCCATGGCTGCAAGCAGAGGTCAGTGGTCCCTGCCACCCCAAACAAGGCTCCCACCTACATTTCAGGTGGACACACATCTGCCACCCAAATAACACAACCATACAAGAGGCTTTCACTCAGGTCACATGAATAAAAACCCACATGCAATCCCAAGCATCTCATGCAACAAGTTTTTCCAATATTATTAGAATGACTGGGTCAGCTTCTCCATTGACTGCAAAACAGCACTTGTTCAAAGACTGAAGGAGCAGCCAAATAGACAAGTGTGCATGGAAAACAAATCTAGGAATAAGTTACTTCCCTGTTTGAGCCACAGAACTGATGTCATGTTAAAAGCTGGGAATTGCTTTGGCAGTGGGTCCTTTGCTGGATTAGTGACTGCCTGACTTTGTGTAACAGAACATAAATAGGATAACTACACAGAAGAGCCACTACATCCACACATCCCAGCTGTCAACAAACATCTCCTAATTTTTTGAGAAATACCAATTTCTCCCTCCAAAAAAAGTCATATATTTTGAAAAAACAAAATCATGTAAAGTTTTCATTTGTAGGATAGGGAAGAAGTATTTGCTCCCTTCAAAATCATGATTTTCTTTAGGCTTCTAATTTGTTTTGGGTTTTTTCCCTACAGTATAGTTCACAAGGATTTCCCTAGGAGATGGTAAGTGCCAGAAACAGCTCTTGGATTATGGAAAATTGTCATCTGCACTAAGTGACCAGAGAAAATTCAGTTCCTGTCTTGCAACTACAGCCATATCACACAGTTATACCAATAAGCTCAGAATTTGCTCATACTTATGAAATCTACATGCTTGTGTCTGTCCATACATGTAAAGTCTGAGTGTTGCAAGTGTGCATGAAAACTGAGCTATGTGGAGAAAAGAAAAAAAAGATATTTGTTGGCTGAACCGTGATGGACCAAAATTGAGTCTTTTTATATGCAAAATTGTGCAGACCACAAATACTTAGATTCTCATTCTGCTGGGCCATATGGGTACCACTATTATTTAGGTCATTAGGAAATTTAATACACCCCTGTTTTTACCACTGCTGTCAACTCATGTCATTTTTTTCAATCCCAGTGTCAAACATGTTTAGCAAGTTTATCTACACAACAAATAAAATCAACTTACTGTAAGCACTTCTTCTATTTAATTGGTGCATATATATATAGATCTACACTCCTGCTATTCATAAAAGCATCTGAAATTTTTTCTGACATCCCTTCCTCTTATCATACAGAAAATCTGCTCCCCAATCTTTCTGCTTGTGTTTTTATCGACTTTCAACAATATTGAAGTACATGATCACAAAGATGCATACAGCATAAGCTGGTCTCATATCCATGGCTAACTCATCATACGGTCTGTAAAATGCAGAGAATGTTACTGTAAATGGAATAGTATTGCACACTCCCTGGCAAACAGCAGAAAACCACAAGACCTGTTTATCGTCTGTCTTCTTTAGGTACGCTTGACAGGTGATACAAAAAGCTGGGGCTGACACAGACATCAAATGAAGTATGTGTAAAGGTGACCAGTTCAAATAACAGGCAAGTGATTTGGTGGCGTTAGGGGGAGCATAGGTTTAGGAGACCACAGAAGTATTGACAGCACAGTAATGGGATTAACCATATTTGAGTAGAAGAAACATCTCTGCTGTGCTTCAGCTAATCTGAAGCAGCCTGCTCTGAGCTCTGACTGCCAGACTCTGCTGCCTGCAACTCAAAAGTCTTGCAGGGCTCCGAGTTAAACCTCCTCCAAGTGCAGCAGCAAACCCATGAAACAGTCCCATGCAAGGAGGATACAAGCAAGGGGGACATTGCCTGAGGGGGTTGCAGAGACCCCACCTCTGCAGGCCTCCACCAGCCCATGAGACAGATTAGTCAGGACTAATATACAAGTATATAAATGATAGAAAATGTTATATATTAAGTATATAATTGTATATTATATGTATATTATATGTACACATAACATAACATAACATAACATAACATAATATACACAACTATGGCTTCACTGGGGGCTCCCAGACACCCTGCGGTCTCTTCTGACCATCTGAAATTCAGTGGATAGTGTTAGTTTTGTGATAAATTTTCTTCTGAGAAAACTGATAACTAACAGCAGGAAGGTTTGCTCTCCAACCCCAATCCAAAGAAAATAAAATTCAGATTGAATTGCTTTCTGAGAGATGGATACAAGTTTTGCCTGAGGTTCCCAAAGAAAGGGACTGCAAAGTCCTTGCTTAATCTCCCATTTAAACCATCTGCTTGAACATAACTGCTGGAGAAAAAAAATTTACAGTGTAAATAAAATAGAGGGGAATACAGAAATAACAATTTTCTTTTTTTCTCTTTTCATTGTTTATGACCCTGAAACTGCTAATGTGTGACAGGAGAATGGCAGCAGAGTATTTCTCAAACTATATTGAGTTCATGGCCCACTTCAGCATGTTGGAGATGGTAGGAAAGCCAAAACATCCAATAAACATTTGTGATGATTTAGCAAACAAGGCTGACAAAGCTGAAACAAGGCTAATTCGAAAAGTATTTAATAAGTTTTGTCAGAAAAAAAATCCTGTTTTCTGAGTAAGGATTTCTTATCACTCTCTATGTGAATGGACTTAGAAAAAATATATGCAGCAAGATTTTAAATGCACAACCTGACACTTATTGGCACATATAATCACCACACATCCCTCATTAATCTCCCCTTTAAGCCAATTTGGTTCACATAACCAACATAAGATGAGTATTAAACAAGGATGAGAACACCACAGTTCAGCTGTTCTTAAAGTGAGATGCATTTTACCCTAGTAACAGAATAAACAGGACATCCTTTCCAAATGTGCGAGTCCATCAGCTCAGCAATGGTCTATGCCATGATTTAGGAGAACTGGATGAAGTAGACAAGTCTGGGCTCCACGACTCAGCCAGAAATGGCTGCATTGCTGTGTAACCATAATATTTGACATTTTATAGAGACTTTTTTTTCTTGCAAGGCAAGTTTTCACCTGTTCCAGTATGAAGGTCATGGCAGATCTTGTGCCGTGACACAAAAAGAAAGCTTTTCATTGTATCTGGGGCTTCAAAGGTCTTCTCTTGCTGGTTGCATAAGAGGGAGCTAATCAAAAACTAAACCCTGTATTTCAATATCTGGATGTTTGGAATTTAGTTCAATTTAAAAAAATTCAAAACTTTTTCCTACGACTCATCTTCATTCATAAACTAAAATATTATGCTCATGTATCATCATCTGAACACTTTGATAATGTTCTTGTGAAACAAAGTTTAAACCCAAAACTGTACCATGAACAGCAGAAGTATCAAAGCACAGAAACAAACTTATTTTCACACAAGAAAGTGTTGTACAACCCATCCCCATTCTCTACTTCATGCAGGAACCTGAACATTCAACAGCAAATTTTGATTTGAGGAATATTTCTGACAAATTCCAATCTTCTGAGCACTTCAAGCAAAACAGTCAAAATATTAAATCCTGCCTTTCTCACAATGTGTTGTATTCCAGCTGATTACAAAAGAAAAAATGTATCGTTTGAAAACTCATTAGCTATTAACACAGAGATTAACTAATTTATGTCTTTTGCAACTGAAACTTAATCTAGGACACAGATACTTGGGCTGCTTACCTCATTCATTCCAACCCATTTTTGAGATTTTAAAGTCTAAAGATTACCTTGCATGCTTAATATATTTCAAAAGCAGATGAGGAACAGATTACAATTTACTAAATGCACCGTAAAAAAAGAATATAACATACTTTTAATAAAATATCCAGAAAAGAGTCTAAGAACAGACAAAGAGACGAGTAGTCGTGCATGGGGAAATCACTTCAAAATCATCTTTTGGATAAGAAGCACTTTATGAAGAAACTGGTTGGTAATGTTTCTCCATCATTGTCTTAGGACAACATCTGCTGTTCTAAGAAAGGGCTCCTCTTACACTCAGGTTCCTTGCCTTTGCTCTTTGTGGTACAATGTTGTTAATATGTACCTTTTAAAATAAATTATTTTGCTATTCTTGTATAGCTTCATGTCTGGAAAATGGCATGGCAGTGTATATGCATGTGTATTGCATGTTTAAGTGTAATTTTGTATACAGACACATTTTTATGCCACCTTCTCCTCTCTCCAATTCTGCAAAATGCCTTTAACACCTCACCTGAGGCCTTAGGAATTCTGTTGAATTTTCCTAATAATCATTTATCCACTTACGGATTTTTTCATGGAAAAAGAGACTGTTGGCCATTATGTCTGGCAAGCATTCAAGGTTATAAATTCCAATTATAAGAATTCTTCTCAGATCTCTACCCAATACTTGAGGGACATTTTCCAGCCAGGTGAGCAGAGAACTCTGCAGCCTCAGATGGGCAGCAGGTGGAGCACACGTGGAGGAACACCTGAAGAGGCATTGGGGGTTTGGGCATTACCTCCAAAGGCTAAAGAGAAGCAGTGATCTGAAAATCCAGCCCTCTGTCTACCAGCCTAACACTGGCAGTGCACTGAGACGTAGATTTTCTGCAGCATCTGCTGGATAATGGTCCTGATGTTCTGCTGGACTGGCTTCTTGCTAAAAACAGAAGTATTGCCTGTCTTTAACACAGATAGGGATATCACCGAGGAGAAGTGGGATATGCACTGGCCGAGCAGAAGAGCAGCCATCGTGAAACAAGGAGATCACAAGAGCTCAGAAATGCAGGTAGTGCATGACAGGACCTAGGGGAATGCAGCATATCCCCACGTTGTGCTTGCTCAGACCACTGCAGGGGAAAAAAGCTGATTAGGAGATTCATCACATAAAACACACTGGCTTACTCCTTTCTCCAGAAGAAATAATCGCTGCTGGAAGCATTATGGACTAGTGAATTTCCTCTTTACAAAGGAGATAGAGCCAATAAAATGTGTTCCCCTGCTCACCTGTGGGAGAGTGTCATGGGCTAATGAAAACTAGTTCTATTTACCACCTCACCTGCAGAAATTAGCAACAGGATAATTCAAGATAAAACCACATTATTTTCTTTTTGCTCAGTCTCTCCTGTGTGTACTTGCACAACTGCATCAAACGTCAGCCTGCGCAGCGACTCTCTGTGAGCAGCACTGCAAGAGCAGCAGATCCCACCTCTGGAATCAATAGGCCTGGTTTTGGTGAGTAAGAATGAAAAATGGGGGTTGATGGGAGGACCCTGGAAGCCACACGGTTGGTGTTCACTTGACAGCCTGCCCAGCATCACCAAGGTCACGAATTTGCTGTATGGGCTGTTCACTTCAGGGCTGGACTTGATGATCCTTGTGAGTCCCTTCCAACTCAGAATATTCTGTGATTCTGTGTCACCATGTCAAAAGACAAAAAAAAAAGACAGTGTTGCTTGTGAACAGCCAAGAGTGTAATGCCACAACAACAAGGCACATGAGCCTTTCTGCTTGTAAAGAGAAATTTCAAACCCAGTGAATTGTAAAATATTGCTTGAAGTTTGCTTTGTAAGATATCTTAATTTCTTTCTGCTTTTATTTTTGGAGAGAGGGGGAAGAGGGTGGGGGAGATGGGGGAGAGGAGATCCTGTGTATGTAAAATATGATCGTAATGAATGCTTACATAACAATAATCCTGAATCAAGACCTCACATATCACATTGCACCTGAGAAACTTTGTGTGCTGCTCCTGACAAGATGGACCCAAATCCAAAATGACTGTGAATGGTTCACCTGCAAGCTCTCCCTCATGCAGTCTTTCACTTCACTTTTGCTTTCCCTTTCTCTGTGCTCTGAAACCAGTATTACCAGCATCCCTCGGGGAAGGCAGTGCAGCTTCAGAAGGGATCTGGCAATACCTTCACTCCTTGTCAGCTCTTCTTCCAAACTCCTGTGAAAGAAGACATGAGAAAATTCTCAACTGACACAATTTGCTGTAATCAATTAAAATTTAATTTGCAGATAGTCCAAACCCACCTGATTTAATTTTGAATGACAATAAAGCTCAACAAATCTCTGCATGGAAACTTTCAGTGCCTTCCCCATTCAGGCACTGTCTGGATGATATGAAATCCAGAAAGCACACAAGTTGCAAAGGCCGCACGCTCAAATTAATCTTACCCTCCCATACTAAGCTCCTCTGGAAAAAAACACTACCTCATTTCAGGTTTGAGTATTCTGAATCTAAAACAGCTCTTATCTAAACTTGCCTATGTGAGATTTACAAATGAGAAAAGAACAAATAAGGAGTAATTTAAATTTTAATTTAAAACCCCTCCATTTTCTTATCCCTTATCAAACTGCCAGCATTTTTCCTGCTAACAATGAGCTGAGTGTCATGGGCACAGCACAGCCCCCTACCACAAACCAAGTAATCTCTTTCATCTAAAACCCTGATCCCTTTAATAAACAAAATACGAAAAGGCAGTCAAAATTACGCTCTGGCTTTATGAAAGAAGCAGGGAAATCCTTAGAGCACAATCCCCTACTTGTTATTTTCACAGCCCATGTGACCCAAAGTCATTCTGAAGGATAAAAAGACAGAGGCTGCCACCAGATCTCTGCCATGATTTTTCCACAGTTCCCAGCCTTAGCCCATCTGTTATGCAGCGGCCACATGAATGGCATGTGTCAAAAGAGTCATCACTGTGCAAACTGTCCAAAGAAATCAACCAGCCAACTTCCTTTTGCTTCCATGGCTTCAGCAATTGTTGCTGAGCCGGCCACCATATGGTGAATAATTAGTTTTTCGACCCCACTCTAGAAAAATGCTCGCTCCATTGCCAGGCATTAGCAATATGTGTGTTAATGAACAGCAGATGATGAATGCCTATACATTAACAAAAGTTGAGGTTTTCTGGCAGCAAGCTGCACTCATTGCAAAAATCCCAGTTACTCTTAAGGAACCGAGAGATGGATGGCAGCAAGTCCTGGCTGAAAAGTGCAATTCATCCAAATTTCTCCATTTCTCAAACACTAAAGGAACTTTGCAATAAACCATCCCACTCCTCTCATCTTACCGCTCCCTTTCTTAAAATGATCAATTCCAGCCACGTAAAGGATTGGCAATGCAAAGCTCTCAAACAGACGTCCTCTGTTCTCGGGCAATTGAGGTGCATTGTGTAAATACCCGGGGCGCAGGTTCCTCCACACTTCTTTTTGTCTGAGGGCTTGATGCATATGAATTTCTACTGAGTACCTGCAGTGTGCAAGCCCCTTGAGGAGTCAGTCCCAGACCTCTGAGCAAACACTCACCTCCAAGGACCAAGGCTGGTAAATATGTCTGTTGGTTCCATCAAATGGACTTAAAAGCTCAGCTAAGACCCCTAAGTACACTTTGCTCCATAAAGTGATTTTTTTTTCCTAGCCCTCTAATTAAAAAGAGATCTTCCCTACATTCTTGTGTAGGATATATCCCCATATTGTGCAGGCATCATAAACTGATGGTCACATTCAGGAAAGCTGGTGGTTCTGACTCTTGCTTGTCATTAGGAGAGTTCCAAATGCAGCCCAGAGACATTTTTAAATAAAAACAACTATTTAAAAACAGACTCGTTAGGAAACAACTACTTGTCTTGGGGACAACTGCAACTCTGGCATATACATTGTGAATGTAGAGATGTTTTAACATGCATCACAATTATAACACCTTAGATGAAAGCCATTCTTCAGACGACAGGGAACAGTACAGGTTCCAAGACACCTCAGTTTCCTTCACACAGATTCAATGGTGAAAGGCACAGAGCCAGGTGTAGAGCGTCATCCCTGATCAGATCCTGTTGCTGTCACTGGCAAACTTTGGGCAAGTCATTCATGCTTGCTGCACCACACCACCCAGCTGCACCACCATACCAATGGTACCCAGCTCTCTCTCCAAAGCATCTTTTTGGCCATATTAATAACTCAGAAGCAAGCAGAAGTCAATTGGACCACAAAGGGCAGCTGTACACGTGTGACCTCACGTTCCAGATCTGACTAGCAGGCAGGTTTTGAAATCTGTTATTTTATCATGTGTTAAGTCTGTCCATTAGTCAGGCAGTTTTTCCCAAGACTAATTTTGGACACAGCTAACACAATGCACGGTACTGACAGCTTTTGATTTTCTTACATTTTTATTAACAGAACGTGGTTGCAGATTTAACTCCATTTGGTGCAGTCTCAGGCACTGAGTGTCCCATGTAATTTGTGTGAGAGTATCAAAACAAGAAATTATCATCTGACAGACAAATGTTCCACTAAATCTTGCTGATAACTGTCAGTACAGGCAAGAGTTCACCCTGTTTAGTTCAAATAGTGGTATTGCCTATTGAAAAGTAAAATTTACTACCTGCAGG
Organism: Lycocorax pyrrhopterus obiensis; assembly: GCA_014706295.1. Lineage (NCBI taxonomy): Eukaryota > Metazoa > Chordata > Aves > Passeriformes > Paradisaeidae > Lycocorax > Lycocorax pyrrhopterus. Next base: position 55,294,043 of record JACSVZ010000015.1, on the reverse strand, counting down.
AGTCTAAAATTTACAGGAGAAAAGGACTGCAGAATTATAAAGCTAATCTAAATGGTGCCACAAGCTCCTTGGTAACACTTCCCTATGGCAAACACTCACCTTTTTTAGACATGACCAGCTTCTTTCAGTGGATCTGAGTCATTTGGACATTCTGGGGACAGTATTTTAATTTTGATTAATGAGTAGCAATGACATACAAAGAACATAGAGTAGAATTATCTCTACACAACAAGAGCTGGAGTGCCAGGATGCTGGTATGGAGCTCTGGTCCAGTAGCCAGGCCAATTTTGAGACTGAGTTAGATCAAACTCCAGGATAGAGTTTCATGACTCTCAAATTTGCAGGCAAAGCTGGTTTAAGACATTCCTGTCCTCTGTGCTTATCTGTGCTACTGCCTTCGAACTGTTTCTACCACAACCTCCTCCCCTGTGCCTCACAACACAGAAAAGTTGTATCAAAAAAAAAGTAACTTGAAAAAAGTAACTTAAAAAAACCCCCAAAATGCCTTGGAACTCCACCCCAATCAGTAATTAGCTGGGGGACTATTTGTACTGTGAAAATTCCCAGCATTCAAAATAAAGGTTAGCTGTACCAGTAGATGTACCAATAGATGTGCATAACAACGCTTGGCCAAACCATTAGGCAATTATTCAATTCTTCACATGAATAGGATTTACATTAGTAGGATTTTTACGTACACAAAATAAATTGAGAAACCACATAAACAATTGTGTTCCAGGTCTCAGAACTTCTGTATTTTATTAAAACGGAATTCTGATTCTTTGTAATCAAAGCGATACCGTTTGTACCCATGACATTACCTAATTCCCTGTAAAATCATTTGCCTGGTAAGCAAATATCCATTTTAAAACACATATTGTGATTTAAAGACAGTGAAGTTTCAAAGAGTTTATGATCTTCCAGCTTTGATTTTGGTTGCGATAGTACTTCCAATCAAATTCTTCCTTTATTCAGGCAAAAGTATGCTTCTTAGAGTTACAAGATTTCAAATAACACAAAAGTTTCCAGCCTCTTTTAAATTGTTCAAAGAGAGACATCCATCGCCTTGTGGATGTAACATTTGCTGGCTGTGACTGGTCACAATGGGTATTTCAGTGTCCCTAAAAAGCTGGTATGTTTATCTCTTCACTTTATGACACAACCAAGTTTCCAGCACAAGTGAAACTACCCTCTGCCCACTGTCATCAAAATGTTTCTAAAAATCCACCCACCTAAAGCATCCAACCAGGAGAGGAGCTACAGCAGCTACAAAAGCTAACCATATTTTGCTGAACAAAAACCTTGCTTTCCTGTATTACTCTCAAAATTTCAATCCATCCCCAAAGAATGAATATCTATATAATTCTTCTATCACCCAGGATAATCTCAAGGCAGACTAGGTGCCTTCACTCCAGCATGCAGAGAGGGCTCTCCATGACTGACCGGGAACTGTAGGAAACTACAGAGACTCAGAGAAGGCCACAGAATAAAAAAACTGAAATGATTGTCAGTTTCTCTTTGAGAGAAACCTCTTGAGAGGAGGTAACAACAGATATGATTAAAGTGCATAAACAATAGATGGCCTAAAAATCAGGAGCTTTTATGAGGGTTTGTTCAACACCTACAGGAACAAGGAGACAGTTGCAAAGTTCCTCCAGCCACTAGAGTGCAAATACGGTGATATTTTTCTAGATACTAGCCATGAAGAACACTTCAGTTGTCACAAGCAGCCTGGGATCGTACCATCTTGCATGTCAACAGTAGTAAGAGAGAGAAAAGTCAGTCATTGCAATGATAACCAGAGTCTTGAGAAGGTGGTTTTGGTAATATCTGTGGAACTCCACTATGCCTCAGAGGGTTTGAGTACCAGGTAAAAATAACATTTTGCACAAGTGGAACCACAGATCAGTTTTTCTCCTGCAGGATTTCTACTTCTATTGATGATAGGTGATACAGGACAAACACATCTTGAATCTTAACAGCCAAGAAACTCTATGGCAGTGAATCTGGAAAAGATAAATCTTATTTGCTACCTAATTAAATTCAAAACCAGTGTGTCACACCATGAACCCAGAACCTTTCATGCTGTTTTATTGTCAGTGTTCAGGTAGAATTTGAATAATGGGTACCTGGGAAATCTGTGAAATGTGATTCTTGTGAAAAGAATAGAAGGAGGAAGAATTAAGTACCCTTATTATCTTTACAGAAAAAAATTAAATCTGACTTTTAAGAAGAATAGCATATACCCAGAACAAAACACAAAACTGAGAGAGTATTCATAATGATGTAAAAAGTAAAAATATTCTCAGAATAATTGTAGAACACACAAAACCACAAAATCATTGTGCAAACTAAAAAGTTTAACTTTTAAAAAAAGTCAGAGAGATGGAATTAAGATATTGCATTGAAAATCTGTGGAATACCTTTTTCAGCTAGGCTTTGAAAAAAGGCCCTTCCATTTCAAAAAGAATATCTTTAAAAGTCATTATGTAGTTAAATGATCTTAAAAGACTGCATAGAGGCAGCCAAGGAAAATTCCTGACACGCATTTTAATGGCACTGGTGCAGTGGCATTTATAGCAATGTTCAAGATAAGCAGAAAGAATGTATACCATTATTTTTTGTTATTTGTGGTTTATTTAACTATCTTTAGGACTGTTCTAGTGGTTAAAGAATGCATCTGGCTAAAAGATAGAGATTTTATTAAGTATTTGCCTTTAAAATAGTGAAATATTTGCCTAAACAAAGGCCTTTAAAGTGAAAAGGCTAATACCCTTCCGCCGATGAATCCAAATTTTGCCAAAGAGGGCTATGCTGGCGACCTGCCAGGAGCTTTAAGGCTGAAGCTAATTTGCATGAAATGGAGGAAATTGCAGCTGCCCTGAGAATTAATATGGAGACACAGACAGCCCCAATTGAGACAGAACATTGCACAACGGGATTTGTGAATACAAACATGCCACACTTCCTTATTTAAGATGAAAGTAGCTATAGGCAACAGAATAAGTCTCCGTGAAAGCTACTTAGATACCTTTACCCCCACCTTTCAGGCCAAATGACCTCATTTCAAACCCAGGTGGGGGCTGTCACTAGACCACAAATGGAAATGAAAGTTGATTCCAGAAGACAACCACTTTCAGAAAAAGTGCTTGAGCATAGGATTAAATCCCATTCAAATACTCTCCTGGAAAATAATACAACTCAACGCGTCCTTAAAAGCACTCAAAAATTCTTTAATCGGGGCCTGAAAAAGCTCCTTCTAGTCATTCCTTGTTGTCACCATCAACCCATGGTTGTATGGCTCAGGACCACATGAATCACTGAAGCTGGATTCAGGATGCTTGCACATCTGCTCTGAACAACTCTTGAAAAATCAGTTTTTATTAGTTTGATCATATGGACAGGATTTCATGCTCTTCATATAAAATAACCTCTTGATGTTATTATCAAGATTTCTACAAGATGTCTAAGTGATGTGCTTGTGCAATATCTCAATTTAATAAGAACAATTGTTATGTCTTACAAGGGAAGAAAGGCACATTGCTTTAGGTTTTCACCATACTTCTCATCCTACACAATTGTTGGCTGACTCTCAAAAATATGAAAGCCTGTGAAAGTACATCACAAGCAGTTAAATACACAAAGACAATCTGAATTCTCAGTAACCAGACCTGGTATTATCAGCCAGTTCTATTTATTCTCAGTTGGAACTTCCTACATCCCTTCAGGAGGTTGGGTTGGTTCCTTACTCCTGTTAACACACATTGTCTCCATCCAAAGTCCAAGCAAAATCACACTCTTCCCTTCCTTTCCTGGCTGTAGCAATTAGCTTTTCTAGTGCTGGCTGTTGCACTGAAAACAATCGCTGCTCCAGCAAAAGGGGCCATTTGCAGTGTGGTCAATTGCACACTTTTGCCATGTCTTACAGAGGCTGTGAGGCTGCTTCTTTATTAAAAGAACACTCCTCTTACCTATGGCTTAGATTGAGGCTCTTCACTCCCTTTATCTTCTTTACTTTTCTCCATATTCCAATCTGCTATAGCTTTAATCTGCCCCAACCAGATACCCCAATCTTGTTTGACATTGCAATAGTCATTGCTACTTCTCTGGAATTTCAGAACCCATCCGAAGACGAAGGACAAGACAGCCATGCAGGGTCACTGGGCAGAGCCCTCAACTCCTGCTTCTAAGGTAGATATCTAAAGCAGAGAGCTGGAATCACCTAAAAAGGTGTTTATCATTCCCTCCTGTATATAAAGAGAGTTTGGACAAGTAGTTTAGTTCAGATTAGTTGCCTGACCTCTAGATAGCTAAAATCCAGGGAGAGAAAATAACACAGCTAGAGAAATTAACAGAGTAAGACAGAGCAACTCCTGATTTCCACTGTCCTGTTTTCTTATGGGCCTCCTCAAGGAGCAGGCACAAACCCACGCTGGTGTCCTGCAGCAGTTCCATATCTCTCTACAGACAGGCAGTTACTTTTTTTTCCTCCCCTTGCTGGGCTGGTGTCTCTGGCCTGTATTCTAGAGCAGAGCTTGGGCCGGGGCTGCTGCTGGGTACATGGGGGCTCTCCCCCTGCTGGCCCACCAGGTGCCCTATGCTCTGGAGCAGCTCTCTCTCTGTCACAAAAAGCTGCACAAATCCTACACAGCCAGAGTGAAAAGCACATGTTATGTTATCCTTTCATTTACAAGTAACCAGGGTAGCCAGAGCAAACTTTGACTGTAGTAATTTTGTAAAAAATCTGGAGACTGTTCAGCATACAGGCGCTAAAAATGCACAAATGACCCACATACTTACTGTCCTGGACCAGCAGACAAAAGCCTTGTAGCACACAAAAAACCCCCAGATCTAAAATTCAGAAGGTAGTACTTCTGGAAATAATTTGGGAGCCTGTGAAGCCAGCTTAAACTGTCCTTTCAATTTTAGAAGATGAGACTGACCTAAAGCCAACTTACATTGTTTCTTCTGTGCTTGAGCACATTAACTTTTAATTTCAGGCAACAACAACAAAGTAAAACACTGCAAGAATGGACTGGGGCAATGATTTTGCTGTTGGTCCTTTCAACTACAGTGATGCATCAAATTAGTATTAAAATAAAATTGAACAAAAATTATATCACCACTCCCCTGCCAGCTCACCCAGAAATGTATTTGGTATGTTAGCATAAAACCTTTATGTCTTTTGTAAACTGGTAAACATTCAACAGTTGTGAAAGATGTCTTAGTCAGATGATGAAATACAGATTTAGAACCTAACCTACGGCAGTCAGTTAAGAAAATAACTTTATTTAGACCCCACATCTTTAAAGAAGCCCTATTTCAACAAAACATTAAACCTCGGGTTTATGAGACTTTGCCTGATAAGAGGCAGAACGCCTACTCCATTCCTGGTGGGAAATGTGATGACAGTATCAAGAGAAACACTTTGAAATGCATCTGTACAGGACCACAGGAGGTCAGACTTCATCTGTTCCATCCCCTGCTCCAAGGCAGGATCAGCTTTATACGTCCTAGCCCTGATTTCTACCAAAGTTATTCTGAGAAATTATGAGCACCCAAAGTATGTATCCTTGCCATTAAAAAAAAAAATCCAGACTAAATTCTGAGGCTGTAGTTTAAAAGTACTATGTCTTGCCCTATCAATTATGGACAGGAAGAAAAACATGACTCCCTTCTTCTTTGCAACAGCCTTTCATGTTCTTAAAGACTATTCCCTGATTTGCCAAGAGTCTTACCATCTTTTCTGCTCCAGAATAGGCACTACATCTCTCCTGCGATCTGCAACCCAAGTGAACAAAACGCTCCAGCAACCAGGGTCTTTGCGCAGCGTTTCCCAGGACATGCCACACTTATCAAGCCATCATCACCACCACTGCAAACTGTAGCTGCTCATCAGGCTGAATACCTGTGTAGTCAGTTTTGCACAAAGTCCTTCTAGAGTAACCCAGGCTATAATTCTCTGGTTGCTTAGGAGAGGGTTACCACATCAGCTGCTCTCGAAAGCTCAACACTTCTCATCTAGCAACAGAAAGGAATATACGTGTTTCATTTATGACACAAACACTTGGGGGAGTGAATTGGTTTTTTTTACTTTGGTGGATAAGAAATGCCTTTGAACAAAGAAATATTCCTGCAGTACCCAGCAGTCCTGGCTCCCACTTTAAACAATACAACTCTACAGTTGTTGCTCGTGTTGGCAGTAGTAGCAATCTATATTCAGATATCATATGTGATTCCCTTGCAACACATCACATATGTCAGTAGCCTTACCATTTTATCAGGGACATTGCTTCTCCTTTCACCACAGGACTTTGGTCAGCACCTAAGAGATGAAGGGAAAGATATAAAAGGCTTTATAGTGGGTACTTATGTGACACCAGTCTGTAGGGGACTGTGTTTCTACATTCATCATTAATGAATGGCACTTATCACAGAGTGAAAGATCTTATGCCCTATGTGTTTAAAATTCTGTTTATTGAGCAGTTCTACCCATGTCATTACCCTTTTTGCTTTTAGAATTTCTATAGGAAATGATGCTGCACAGCTCTGGAATTACTTATCACCGATAGATAATAGTCTCAAACAATATTTTAACATTATTGGTTGCAAAATATGACAGCAGAAGAAGGTGCTCAGCACAATTAAAATAGCAGAATAAAGTGTCACAATTTCTGCAATCCGTGGTAGAAAAATGATTATGTAGCATGAATCAATTGTACAACACGATTCATAGGAGAATTTCTAAAACTCAAAGAATAAAGCAGGCTATAAAAAAGGGAATCCTAGGCAAATCAGATATACTGTGAAAGTAGAGGAGGAGCTCACTGCAGGATGTCCTGCTGCTTGAAATTGGCCTTATCAGCCTGAAAGAGATTCATTTTCAGAGCAGCATTTGAAAAGAAAAAGTCAGACCACTGGTGGTTTAATGCTACAGTCAATCAAGTTCCCATCTCTGGCAGAGGGAAGGAGAGTTGATTTTAGCATTAGGAAGCAGTGACACAGAGAGAAAAAGAGTCTGAAGCCCTGTGTCCTGTGAAGTTCAGGGGATGCTGTAGGACTGAAACCAGTGGGGCTGGAGCCTGGAGCATTCTGTAGGTGGTGAGTGCAATGTGACAGTCACCCAGCACTGCAGCAATGGGTGCGTAAAAGGGAGGCTGCAGCACGTGTTGGGACAAAGGTGTGGGTAGGAAGGTGGGAACAGAAGGAATTTAGGAAGCCTGAGAAACAATGAGGAATAGTGAGAAAAAGATGTTTCCCTGGTCCTGTGAAAAAATGCCGATCTCCAAGAGGATACAGAAACTCTGTTTGAAAAAAGCACTCTGCTGAACTGATTTGCTATGGCACCTACATCCTTTAGAACAGATCTTCCAGAAGGCCTAGGATAGAGGATATCAGTTGATATGCATGCTAAGTTTCTGTAAGAGACCATGACACTGTAATTTGTTAGGTTCAATGTAACCCAGGTGTCCTGAAAGGCGGAATGGCTGTGAGACTGAACTAACAGACAAAGGCCAGAATCTCTAATTATGGTGGATAACAATAAACACAGGCATGTATGTAGATAAAACATGGATATGCAAGTCATGAGCAGAATATTTTAGAAAGCCTTCAAGGTATTTTTTATTAGGACCCTTTTTTTCATTATTGTATACCCAAGCCTATGGCTGATAAACACATGAAAAGTCTTCAAGAATATTCTACTCACAAATATTAAGTTATTTTACATCTTTGAAATTAACTCTGTTAGGGTCATCCAGGTACCATAGTATGCCCTCTTTTCAAGTGTTAAAGCTTCAATTTTAGCTCTGCTAAACACTGAAATTTCAGACCTTTAACCTATCTATAACACAACATTGATTACTACTCATCCTACGTTCTGCACTGATGAAAAGAAGTGGGGGCCTACAGCAGAGGAAGGGGTCAGCCTTCATCTACGAGGCAGAAAAGAATGCTTTTTGGAAAGCAAAGGTCATAAAAAGTACAGAGAACTGGAATCAGCGTACAGAGAGAGAGTTTAATAGTCAAGTGCTGGATGCTGGCATCTTATCACACAGATTCCCAAAGGCTAACATTAGCATGTATTTTCATGTGAGTATATATTAATGAAAAGTGTGAGTCTGTACATCCCAAGTCACTTCTGTGATGAGAGCTGCTAGAATCGTGTGTTTCTCTGAAGCTGCCCCTGCCCACCAGCTCTACTCTCCAGCCAGTGACTGAAATGATACACAAAAGTGTTTGCTCCACAAAAGCAGCTAGATGAGAGGATTCCACATGTGCTCCCTGTCACACTCTGCAGAACTAAACAGAAACACAACGAAAGAAAAAACACCGGATTTAAACTGAGTGTATTTCAGGCAGATAGGGACACTAGGGTAGGGTTTAGTATGCAGACAAATCTGCAGTATATGATCCATGGGGAAAAATTCAAGAAGCATACCTTATAGACAGAGTGGTTTATAGAATTCCCAGTGCCTATGGTACTCTTATAAACACGCCGTCTTTTGTTCCTGCAGGGCTCCAAAGAATAGTAAAAGAAAACACAAAGCAGAAGAGGCACCACTGAGTGAGTGCAACAGTGTTTTATTAATCCATGTGATTAATCCAGCATGCTGAGGAAGATTCTTTACAGAATCAAAACGTTCATGTTTTTTGATCCACATGGATTAAGGGAACACTGTGGCATTTGCTCAGTGGTGCTGCCTTCGCTTTGTGTTTTGGTTTTATTCTTTGGAGTCCAGCAGCAACAAAAGAGGGAGCATTTATATGAGTACAGCAGCATGGAGACTTGGATAACCTCCCCTCCCTTCCTGAAGGATGCTGCATGAATGTTTCTGAGGGCTACGTCTCTTGTTTGTGTCTACAGCCTACCCTTCAGAAACCAAACCACTACCAAATAATAGAAGGCTGTTTCTGCAAATCCTGAATGACAGTCGTGCTGCTAAGAGAGCTTTCTATAAATCAGGCACATACCTGTGTAAAGTAACCAGACAATAATTAGAAACACTGGCTACATTCAAAATTTATGTTGCAGGGGAGGAAAAAAACCACAATGAAATTCAGCTGACTTCTTTTTGGCAAGGCAAAGGATTCAGGCATCATACATGGGACCTGACAAAATACTTAAGTCTGAACTTAAGGTTAAAGCCAGACCCAGACTTAACTGCTTTGCATTTAACTTTTTTTGTGCTCAAATGCTTTGCTGTAGAGAGCCTGAATTTCTGCTTGTTTGAACTGAGAGCGACCTGCAACAGCAAGTTTGCTTGTAACTAAATCAGGTGTAAGGGACAACCCTTCAGCCTGACAAAAAATTCAGCATCTGATTTCCAGTGAGCCATCCCTGTCACATTTAGAGGACCACTTATTTGCTAAGCACCTAGGCAAAAGCATGAAAGAGTTTATAAACTCTATCCAGTATTGTAGCAGCTCATTTTCTATGGTGGTGTCTAAATTCTCCATTGCCATGCTCTAAAGCCATCAGCAGTCTCTACACCTATTTCTGAAGTTTACCTTCAGGCTTTTTTGTACACTCTTCTTTTGCTTGTGAATTGCTTCTTTTCTACCTCTTGCATCTGGCTTCTCCCTATGACTCCCTAACCTTGCTGGGTTTAATCAAGGTGAATTTTTTTTGTGGGAAATTGGCCCACTGTCATCCTTCTTATGCTCAGAGCAAGGGAAAAAACTCCCCATGCTATCAAATACAAAGGCTAACTTGACCAGACCATGCCAAGAAGAGCAGTTCTGTTAATGCAACTCTAAATTATAAGGTATAAATAATTATGCTCTTTGCAAAGTTCAGGTCTCTGGCAAAAAGGCAAATCCTGGACAGAGGCATAAATCCTGCTTGAGATCTAGCCCCTGCTCCCAGGGAGCTCCAATGTTTCTCAAAGAAATAGTCTCAATCTTTCCCCACTAGCCCAGCAGTTTTCCCTGACACTTCTCAGAAGCAACATGACTGTTTCAGCTGAAACTGTTAAAAAGACAAGGCACTAAGACGGACAGGAGACACAAAACAATTGAATCTGAGCAGTTAAAACTTGGCAATGTGTCCTTTTTGCCTTCCACCACTGATAACATAAAACTTAAGGAGTCGGATGTCCATACCTTATAATAATGAATGAAGATTACAATTTGCAGCAGCAATATCTGATAATCCATATATCATCAAAACCTTTTCCCTCTTACTCTAGGTATTACAGCTTGTTTACACATTTCACATAGGTTGAATTTAGTTCATGTAAAAAATTCAAAATCACTCAGAATGCTCCCGGTTGTCTGTTTTCCCAATTTCATCTTGATGACCATGTATCAACTATTTTTCATATCTGACAGTTTTCTCCTTATGTCAGACATTCAACTTGCAATCTGTACATAGAGGCAGTCTGAGAACACTTTAATGCATTATGAATTAATGCTAGAGCATCTGGTAACCTAACACAAAAAGTGCATTTTCATTTTGCTCATATGTTACTGGAAATTGCATGCATAGGTCACACTTGCTCTCTCACTTTCAAAATGCACTTCAGAAGATTCTCACAGCTGTCAGTCTAGAAGACATAAAAATCCAAATTTATCTTAAGGAAACATCAGATTTGCTAAATCAAGAACGTCCTTTCCTGTTCTCAGCATATGTTTCCAAACACCTACTGCTAAGGATTTGACTCAGTCCCTAAATTTGAGCTTCTTATCAAGACTTCCCTTATGAATCTCTGCCCTCTCTTGGCAATAATCTGAGATAAACTGTAGCCCTTAGTCAACCAGGAGAAATTTCCAAAGCACTTGGCATTTGGCCTCACACCAATTCTCCTTTGAAGCTGGAGACTATACAGAAAACTTCTTGCTCCCTACTGAGCAAGCATTTGACCCTAGACTACTGGGAAGAAACAAACTGGACCTTCTGCTTTTCAGGGTAAGCTAAAAGGTTACACAGCCCCTCCTGCTGAGTCCTAACAACTCAAGGCAATATTCCTAAGTAGGTTCTGCATGCCGAGGTGTCGTCATGGCTCTTTCCAAGACACAGAATACGGTATTCATGGAAATCAGTATGGCACGTTTCTGGTGCACTTCCAGCCCATCCCGAAAAAAAATGGAATTTTGTGTCAGAGTCATACAGAAAGATGGAAAAGACAAACCACAATGAAAGCTTTCTTCACCTGTGGACTGCACCATGCCAGGAGAAAAAGGCCTAAATTTTTACTTGCAAAAATTATCTAGAAGGTGACTATCTTTAAGAGATCAATAAATACACGGTGTTTTCCAAAAGTGGGAAGGTAGATGTAGAAAAGCAAAAGGTGCTGATGATGATGTAGCTGTTGGGAGAGTTGGTTTGGGAGAAACACAGCAGCCTCCTCACTCCTGAGAACTCTTATAGTGGAAATTGGACTGCTCTACTTCAATGCTACTGCCATCCACCAAGTGGACTATGAGGAAGATTAAGCCAGATAGTTGAAAGAGTTCTTGTTAGCATGAAAAAAAGTACTGGTATCTTCAGGCAAATTATAACCATGGTTTTTTAAAAAGACAAGGGCTGCAAGAAAACAATGCAATAAGCAACACATGATGCCTTTATGCTGCTAATAACAAGCAAGAAATAGAAATTCATTGCCATAGATTTTTTTAGTCATTCACAATTGTTGACAATTTAAAAATTACCCTAAAGATGGCATGTGATCTGATTCTACTGTATGATGATGCTGCCATATACAATGCAAGAATAATTTTATCACACAAGTATAGTTATAGTAAATAATTCCTCTCCACTTTGAGTCTTATTGGACACTAATCCCTGAAGGGTTTTGCATACATCACATTCTTATGTGCCCACACATATTTTTCTGAGAAGGGGAAGCTCCCCCAGGTTTGACTTCCCTGTTTAGCTGGATTGCCCTGGAACTTGGTGCTGAGCCCAGGACCACACAACATCCTCAGCTGCACCACAAATCCAGAGCCAGGCAGGAAGGCTTCTCCTCTCTGAGTGCTCTATAAAGTGAAACACTAGTGAGATTACACACATCTCTGTGCATGTTGCATGAGACACTGTACTTCCACCCTGGACAAAGAGCAGCGGAGTTGTAAGAAGTATTTTCCAGCATTATCTGCCTTTTTAAAATTCCAGGCATTAGAAGAGTTTTTAAAGAGGAAGAAGATATATATAGTTTTGATACAGTTTGAAACTCAGACAGGTTTTTCCAGTCATCTTCACTTCTTGTTATCTCACATTCATTTTCAAACAAATAACTTCAATTTCTTATTTTAAGATGAGCTTTTTAAGTCTAAGCATCAGAAGCTGGGTAAGATAAGGCCCACAGATTTCCAGGAGCTACACAAAGACCAATTAAATATCACAGCATGTTGACTGCTGGAGAATCTGTTTTGGTTTATGCAGAGGTAATGTTTATCAAATGCACAGTAACCTGTGCATTTAACTTGGCATATCAGCCCTCTTGTGTTTGCAGCAGCTCTCATTGAGTCCTTCCCCCACAACTTTAGGGCCTGAGTGAGAATCTGTAACCTTGACCAGTCCCCTGAGTATGCCAGACTTTCCACCTCCCCTCCACATCCCTCCATGTTTCTCAACCTTCTGTCTGTCAAAAGAGATGCCAATGACTAAAATAAATTTTTTGTCTGCATTATGAATGCCAGCCCTACAGTTTACACCTTGGGCATTTAACCCCAATCTCTTGGATAAGCCAGAGAAGCCTGGGGAAATGCAAGGGAGGAGATTTTGGCAGCAACAGGAGGTAAGGCTCATGGGGAGTTAGTGGGAAGAAGTAGCTCAGTGGGAGACATCCCTCCACTAGCCTCCAAAGTCAAGCCTTGGTCTTTGAGCCAGGCTCAGGACTTGCACTTGCTGCAGCTTCCAAGCTCCCAGAAGACCGAACACCCACCTTTCGTACCCTTCTCTGCAGGTTGTCATTCTCTGTCCGTGACACGTTCAAAAACATTTCCATCACTTATTTGCATACAGATTCGCTCTTCCCCTCTGGATTCCCAAATCCTGGCAAAGATGACAAAAGCAAGTGCACTGAATAGCAGCAAGGGGACTGACTTTGAAACCCTTAAACTCTTCACCACTCCAGTTCTCCATTAAAGAAGCACTCATAGTTTCTGACACAGTCAAGAGCCTTGCACAGGATCAAGAATTTCACAGAGTAGAGGTTTATGCTCCTGCATAACTGCAACTCAAAAACATTTGAAGTGTGGCATTACAAACAGTATCTGCCTAATAAACCATGGAAGACAAGAGAGAAGAGCAAAGCTGAACAGTGAAATGAGCAATCATTTCCATTCCATGAGCACCTTCCCGTTTCACCAAATTGGCCTGCAAACTTCACAGCTTCCCTATAGCCATTTTCAGCATCTGTTTTCCTCATTTATACTCCACCTATATGGATTAAAAAAATAAGGATAGAAGGCTCAGTACAAGAAAAGGAAGGATGCAATGGATGAAACTCTCTTTTTATAATGCAGGCGGGGGAGGGAAAATCAATGTAAAACAAAGATCCAAGTCTTTCCAGCAAATGAAATCTCAAAAAATAAACCATTATTACTGGGAAACTGTTCCTGAGATTTCTTAATTGTCTTATTCAATAGGGATGCTTCCTTGAGGGGAAAAGTTTATTTCCCCAAGTAGACAAGTAGTGCACAGACCTGTATTTCTTCTTACAGTGAAATGCAGATTTGATGCCTCCCCCACTGGCCCTTGCTGCGATCATTGCCAGGAGAACTCCACTCTTGCAAACTGTGAGGAGGCAGTGGTCAGAGGGTCTCTGCTGGGGGCTGGGGACTCATTCTGCTGCTGAACAAATTACTGCTTTTACTGTTGTTATTAATCAAATTGATGATGTCCAAACAAATACTTTTCAGGATGAGAACGACTGTAAGCACCTCTCAGATCTAACCATTCAGCTGATTTTGGTTTGTGTAATAAATGAACAGACTAGAACTACAGGACATGGAGGGTTAAGTGTGAGTCATTGCAGAGAACATGCCCTTTTCAATAACACCCCTCTTCTGGTCAACTACAAGCAAGGCCTTATATATTATACACAATCCACTTTTTAAACAAGGCAAACTCCCACACCACAAAGATACTAGAACAGTAAATATTGATTTTCTTGGCTGATGGTACACCTCATGCCACACAGGCCACTCAAGCATCTGCTTGTTACCAAAAGCTATTCCCTTTGTAAAGGAAGAAAGAAAAGTGGCATTATGTGCTATCAGCTGTGGATTGCAAATATTTAAAAGAAATAAATTTCTCAGAATGAAAGGTACCTTCTTTTGATTAAGAAAAAAAAAACAGCTACCTATTTACTTTATGTCTATACCCACTCCTAGCACCTGTACTTTTCAATTGTTGGCTTGCCAAGAACACTGCGGTTTTCTTCCTGGCTTTTCCCTTAAATAACTATTTATTATGCACAAAATATCTATTAAAGATGAACAATATTTTACTAGAGAAAGGAGGTACCTTGAAAATGCTGCAGAAAACTCCAGCTATTCATGTAAGTTTTATATTTTTTCTGGTACATTAACAAGAGTTACACATATATATGCTCTGAAACAAAAAGCATTCACTAAAAAAACAATTTACACAGTCTTAGTCTTCTGCTTTTTTGGTAGACTTAAAATTATATTTTGCTAAAGTTGCATTTTACTACAACAGTTACAATAAAAGTATATTTGCAATTATATCAGAGTGGAGTTCAAGAGATCAGGTAGCATAAGATAATCTTTCTGGCTTTCTACAGAGAGTAAAACTTATCACTGCAAATTAAAAGACTGTATTTAGTGGTGGGAAAGGCGCTTCCAAACCTCTAAACAAATAAGAAGAGCCAAATACAATGATTTCCCCTGTTATATATAAAAGAAAAAAAAATAAAGCTTTCATTAAAAGTTCAGAAACAAGGAGCCAGTAAATACAGAGGATTAGGAAAAAAAGACAAATTAAAGTCTCTAGTGTTTGGAAAGATAGAAACAGGCATTCGCCAAATGCATCTTAGAAGTAAGTCCTACATACAAAGAACAAGGCTGGAGAACAATGTGCCATTACTTGGCCTAAACTGTGGTATAGGGCTTCCTATGGGTCTCCTTTTCTGCTTTATTAATTGGATAAAAGAATCATAATTCAATTACTTAACGATTTATTACAAAATACTTTGCCCACACAAGATTTTTCAGCATGTAAACGCCACGCTATTAGCCTATCTACTATTACAGGCCCAGCATTTCAGATTTCATTAGTAAATAAAGCCAGGTTTATTTGTAATAAAGTTAAGCCCTTCCAACCACTGACCATGGAAACCAGATTTTGAAATAATTCAGATTTGTGTTTCTGTTCTTTCTAATTAAGGGTAATATCGGGAAGGACAGACAGTGGGTAGCATTGTTCAAGCACCATGGATTTAAGCAAGAAAATCTGATTATCAGCTCATGTCAGAAGCCAAGCGATAATGCAGCTTAGCATTCGTTTGGGCTTTTGCTTTAGCCAAAAGATAATTACTGTTCGTTAAGTCTTACGTAAGTGTATCTAATATCTATGGTCCTGAAAATTATGAATAGTAAAAGCACACGATAGGCAAAGAAGAGTTATTGTATCTATTATTTACTTGAGCTGTTCCATCATGATAATTTTATTAGCCAGGAAAGTTAAAATTCATGTCAAACTATAATTTCTTAAAGGCCAAAAAGTTAAACATCAACTCTCATGCAAGTGACACCAGAAGTTACATTTTTTTATGAAGACACAAAAGCCATATTAAAATGACCTCAGGCCCATTGCTGCAGGATCTGCTCTTTGGACTGACTGTCTGCAGGGTGCCCAAAACTCTCTGCTCACACTAAAGTCAGCCTGGCTAACTTTTAAGTGTTGGAGCCCTCTCACAAAATGCTAATATTTTATATATTTATATAAATACAATAATATTTAATAGTATTTAACAAATAAAATTATTATTATTATTATTATTTAACTAATATTTATTTAAACTAATATTTAACATAATAAAAGCTTGTGCTTTCCTGGGTATCACATCACTGACATGATGTGTGAAACAAGCTCTGCATCCTGGTAATTTCTCATTGTACCAGGCAGCAGATCTCATCTGAAGGAAGGAGCTGATCTGACACTCTCTCTCAACAGGTTGGAAGGGAGTGGGGGGAAGGAGAAGCCCCCCTGAACAGGAAGGGCTGGCAGCATGGTGGGCACAGGCACTGCAGGCAGCAGGGCACCCTGGAGAGGGAGCTGGAAGTCCCACAGCAGGGGTCTATCTCTGACAGAAACCTCAGGATATAAAGCAGCAGAGTACATATTTAGATGACTAAATAAGGAGGCTCAGCTGCCTAAATTATGATATAAGTCAAATTGTCTCTGGCAGACAATCCAGAGCAGGGACCTGACTTAGACACTTGAAATTGCAGCAGCTGCTCCCTTAAAACCACCCTCTGCTGGGCACCTCTTGGGCATGATCCCCTGGGTCCTCAAGGGTGACCTTGTGAGGAAGCAGCAGCAAGGACCCACCTATCCCACCAGGAAATGACAGGCCAGCTACCCGTGCTGAGGTCTATAGGAATATGCTCTTTGAGACTTGAAATTGCCACCGAAAAATAGAAGAAAATTCAGTAAAAAGCACAGACTGCCAAACCCCAAGCACCAGGGACCTGAAAAGCCAGAATGTAGGTCCCTTGGACTAAGTCATTACTGGCCACCTGTATTTATGCCCAAACCCCTTCCTTAGCTCAAATACAGCCCTTAAAGTAGTTGGCATTTACACAGCCAATGACAATTGCAAATTCTGTGTAGTGCTTTATGGTAGCATAAAGACTTGATTAGGCCTGGTGTACACCAGAGGTGAGAAGTGGGGCAACAACATGTGCAGGGCAAAGTAATTCCCTGATGAAAGCATTTGACACCCAGATTAACACAGGAAAGCCATTAAAAACTAGGGTACGTGTGTAAAACACAGATAGCCTAACTGTTAGATCCACTTCTTTAGACTTCTGGCAGGGTCAGACCAGGGTGAGGACTCTATTGCAAAGGAAACTGTGGCCTTACACCCTCACCTGTGGGGATTTTGCACTGAACTCATGGAAAGCTGAAGGGACTGATTGCTGAGCAGAACACCACCTTGCCCCATTTGCCTGCTAAAAGGTAGGAAAGACGAGTCTGCAAGACAAACCAGAAGGGTCCTGAAGCTGGCTCTGCCCAGGGCCTGATTCAGTACATACAGTCACACCTGCTCAAACTTACAATTCTGATCACTGTAATCATTATCCTTGAAATAATAAATAAATTTTCCTAATGAAAGCAAAGCACAATCAAGCTGGAAGATTTCTATACCTGTAAAGCATGCTGAGAACTCATCTGAACAAGGTGATCAATCAGAAATGAAAGAAAAAAGGCAGCTTATTTGGCCCACCAACCTCCCTGTTCATGGCATGCAACAGCAATTTGGAGACAAAGGAAATGGAGGAAAAGAAAAACTAGTTTGCTTATAAAGTAAGTCACTTAAAAAAGATGCCATTTTCATTAATGTTAGAGTACCGTGCATGGAAAGCAAAATTATCAGGCAATGAGAAACAGGTGTAGTCATGAAACACCACCTTGTGTTTATTTTTTATGTATACATTTTATGGTTGACAGGGATAATTAGGAGGACTTACAGTGACTTTCACCATAAGGCAGGGCACATCTTTTTAACCCAAATAAAGATTATTTTAAAAGGTTCTATTAGCTTATATTAATTTACACTTGGTAGCTAAATAATAATTAGTATGAGAAGGCAAACTGCAGTGACCAGGGAGACCACTGCTACTGGTAAAGATTAGCTCTTAAGCATGGAGGTTTTCAAGAATTAGCTGGAGGTAAATGGGAGTCTTCTCATTCAGGCAGACAGTTCACAGTACTCTTTGGCCCTGAAGTTCCTAACTTCATACAGCTCTGAAGAAATGGCCCTCACCCCATGCTCTCCAGCAAGGATGCTGATGCCTCAGAGGTAATGGGCAAAGCTAAGCCTAGCATGGGACAGGCAGGGTGGGTATCACTGCTGTGACCGCACTGGCCTTCCTCATGGTCCTGGTAACAGCATCCTGGAATCAGCACCCCCCAGTGAGAGAACTTCAAAAATCACACTGGGCTTTTCAGTTTTAGTTTCTATTACCATGACACCCAGAAACATTTTATGGTTCTAAAGCCCATCGCAAGATATAAATTTCTTCCTATCTAAAATTGTAACACATATCATTACTTTCACTATCTTCATATAATGTTACAGTACCATTAAAAAGCTCACTGTCATTAATTAAAAAATAGTTGCTCCAAAAATTGATTAAACATCTTTTTTCTTTCTCTTGCAAACACTCATGGCTATATGGTGCCTCATTGTTTTCCCTCATTGAATAAATGTCTTTAAAAAGCACAAATAAAGAGAATTAAATGCTGTGTCAAACTCCTGGTACCGCATGTTTAAACACCTGCTTCCCTTCATCAGTCCTTCATAACATTGTTAAACGATAATTATACATACTGATGAGTAACGAATCAAAATACTGTAATCTATCCTGAAAGGGGTTTTGCTAATAATACACATAGGCATTAATGGAATATTTAGACTGTTCTTGTTAGAGAAAACATACCTTTCTATACAGAGAAAGAAAAACACTGTGAGCTTACTCCATTTTTCTCTCATCATGGTTTACTATTCCTCCAGGATTTTAAATACAAAAAGAGGGATTTGGGGCTATTCTTGTGTCTTGGCTGGAATTATATATTGCAATTTGTTTCACGATTTTTGCTACAGTAACTGTGGTTGCTGGGTTGGGGATATGAGGGTGGTGCACTACCCACAGGAGAGGGATGGTGCCACCTTTCCACTCATTGATTCAGCTTGTGGCCATGACTGCTCAGTCCAGGGATTCAGGACAAACAACACAGCTGTTCCAGTGAAAACTGAAATAACTTTCATCTTCTACTCATCATTTCATTTTCTAACAGCTTTAAAAAAAAATAAGTCACAGCAGATTAATTTCTTCATACTTTATACGAGCTTGACAAGTTGTATAGTTCTAGAGGAAAAAGCAGTCCCTTTCAAAATGGTAAATGAGAAATAGGCAAATATTTTACTGCTATTTGCCAGTATCCTCTGATTTGAAAGTTTTGGGGTTTGTTCTGCAGTTCTTAATAAAAGTAATGCAAAAAAACAAACTCCAGACAGCTGTGATAAAGACATGTAAACTAACACACTGAAACTTGCAGGCTGGCTGCCCTTCAGATCATAGCTGAAGTAATTCCCTTCAGAGCCCAGCCATGAATGGGAGTGTCTCAGTGCCTTAAATTCACCTGGCAGATGAATTTAAGTTGCTTATACCTGGAGGGAAATTGCACAGTTTTACCACTGCATCTCTTTTTTCCCACCATCTATCCCCCTCACACAATCCTAAACTGCAATTTCATCTCATTTTGTCTTTAGAGGTGTGATTTTCCCTTGAAGTTTTCCACAGGAAATAAATAAACCATCACGGCGTTCATCACTCCAGAGTGGCTCCAGCGATGTGCCATTATCACATTCAGCAGTATGTCTTAATCCATGCACCTTAAACCAGTATAACTGTTTCACACTGTTCAGAAAGTAAACTTGACTGCTGGTTTTATGTTGCATTTGCACAAATTTAAGATGCTAAATCAGGTGTGCCAATGCACTTATGCATAGTTAGTCCTGCTGGTTATAGCAATCGGGCAGCACTGATGGGATTTTCAAAACTTTCACTTAATCTAAAGCCAACACTAAGCATTTGCTTTAAATGCCACCCTATCTGAGCCTGCTGAAAACCTAGGAAGTAATTTTAAAATGTGGGTTCATAGGAATTTAAGCAGGCAACCCAACAGGCAAAATTAAGTTTGTTGCTTTCAGAGGTGTAAATGTGGAGTTACTCCTCAGAAATCAGCAAAATTACAGCAGGTCCCACCAGAATTCTGGGTACCTTCACCATGGACAAAATTGAACTGTCTCAGGGTTTGAACAACAAGGTCGTACTTTATAACCTTTCCAGCTGTTAGCAAAACAAAATGATAGAAGCAGAATAAATGTTGGTTTTTGTGTACAAACAAAATCAGAAGTCATGAAAAATTTTTGCATTTAACTGGATAATCAAAAGGATAAATACAGAATAAACATTGATATGTTAAATATGAATACGACAGGATCAACATTGACTTCTTCCTCTTATTTTTGGTTCTGCAATACCTATAGCAGTTTGGTTTTAATTTTTTTTTAAATAATATAATCTCTGGTATATTTTGTGCGGAAATGTTTCCCTACTTGCAATACTGATAAAAATCTTATAAAATAATATCAAATTATGTCTACTGTGTTATTATATAAACAATTTCTCATATAGCTTTTTGTGAGTGAAAGCTAAATTGTAAAATTCCTCAAGAAGCCAAATATTATAGACTTCCAATATATTTTCTTCTTCCAACATAACATATTCCAGTTTAAAGTAATATCCTTTACTTAACTGATAAATTATTCAAGGTAAAGACTGGAGATTTTCTGGTTCATGTGTATTAGCCCTTTCTTGAGCCTTTTCTGTGGCACTGATATTATCTCATAACAAAAGACAGGTGTCACAGAACAGCAACATATCTTAGTTCTGTTCCCACTGAAATTAATGTGGGTTATAAAAGAAGTAGTAGATATGCCAGAGTATTAATTACTGACAAATATCCAATTGTCCCAGTATAACATTGCTATAAATCTTGATAAAATACCATGCAACTTTACACTTGCAAATGACTTGGGGGGTGGGAATGTTTTGGTGGTGTTCTCTTGTTCATTTATTTATTCAACTGAATCCCCATACTTCCATTTCTATTTCAGCAGCAGAAATTCCAGTGTTCCCATGGAGTTTTCAGAGAAGAGGAAGAATAATAGCAGCGGGAAAGAGCACACAACAAATTCTCACCTCTGTTACTTGCAGTCATCAGGAGAGCACAATTTTAGAAAAAAGTGACCAAAAAAAAAGGTGGTAATAGCCTCTATCCTGTGTAGCTATGCATTACAAATTGAGTGTAAATTACTTACTTTGCCCCCATGTGTAATACTAAGAATGATGTAGCAAAACATTGGTCCGCACTACAAAGCTCTGCCTGCCTAGTAACAGTGGCTAGGAGACGTGGAAATAAATCATATTCTCTAACCATCACGAATGTACAAGCAAATTGTTTCCTATACACAATCCTACAGCAGCTGTACAGTATGTGACACAGCCGTCCTGAAGCTGTTCGAGTTGGTGTTTGAATTTGCTGGCAAATCCCCTTCTCTCGCTGGCAGACCTCTTGTCTCCACTAGAGGGTATTACCAGTATGTCTATACTGCCATAGGCACACCAGCACTGCCTCCACACGTCGCTTTCTAGGCTCAGAATTTGCACCAAACCCAGCCGGTTTTGCCCATCATGGACCAGCTGCCTCCCCACAGCTCTGCAGCTGGTCAGAGGGACATTCCCGAGCTGCTGCATTACAGAGACATGCACCACGAGCCTGCAAGCTCCTGCTCACCTTGGCCAGCAAAAAACTACTTATTTCTAGGTGCTTTAGAGAGTCAGGACTTCAACCATCGGGGCAGCCCTGCAGACCTTTACACACACCGGCTGCTGACCCCAGCAGCACATTGCACACCTCAGGGCTGTACGGCCATGGAAATTACTTTCGTGTGTGCTCTGCAAGAGAGGAAAACTTACATGTCTTCCTTTAAGAGCCATTTATAACAGAGGAAAACACAACATGAAGCTGACACAAATGCTTGGATGATTTGTAATGCAGAAGAAAAAAAAATATGGTGACAGAAAGGCAAGTAGGGAATCTCCCAAATGCTGGGCAAATAAAAACGTGAGCCCACTGGAATAGTGATTTGTGTTCATATAGGCAAATGTTGACTAGGCAATTCCTTAAGCTAAATTTTACCAGACCATCTCCTCTTTTCTCCCTCCCAGACAGACTGCCGTGATTTTTATAACTACACAGCTTGACGAACAAACACAACCAAGATCTACCATGTAAAACATCGCACAGAACACAAGTGTCAGTTCCTGCCCCAAAAACCTCACAGCGAAATTGGACAGCAGAGGCAGGGAGAAAGGCCTGTGCCTGAGGTGAAGGAACGCCAAAGCCAAGAGACCAGGAAAAACTACTGTTCCAGCACTGTCACAAGAAATGTTAACAGCAGAGTTCACAAAGGTAGAACAATAGCATCTTATGGGAGGTTTCATCAGCTGCTCCACCAGCTTTACTTCCCAACTGCCTCTGCCCTAAAAACCTCAGGGCTGAAGGAATGCAGAAAATTACCATAGCTTGGAACTGCCATTGAGAAAAGAGGAAGAAAATGGAGTAACTCTAGCCCTAATCCTGCCTCCTTCTTCTACTGTGTTGGGACACTTCACTGGATCATTATCTGAGGCCAGACTGAGTCTTTTGGGTTACATGCAATATTAAAAACCTTAGATGCTGTCATTGAGTGAGATGCATGTTACAGCTGAGCAAAAGAAAGGAGAGAGATTGGATCCCACTTTCCAGTTCACACGGACTTGAATAAATGAAAGCCAGCCAACAAGTTGGCTTTTATTATTAGCACCATTAATAATCATATAATTATGCATAGTAAATTGATAATAATTACCTATATTATTTTGGCACCATTACTAAATATCGCTTCTAAGTTGAACAGACTTAAACATCTCCAGCCACAGCAAAGTTGCAATCCTCAGGGTAAAATACCACTTTCAAACCTAGAAACAAGCTGGGTTCATCTACATTAAAGCAAGTGCTCCCACTTAATGAGAAAAAAATGGTTTTTAATGTAACAGTAAGCTGGATTTACATCACTTGAAGTGACTTTACATTTTCCTAATTCACTAGAGTAAAAAGGACTTTATCTGCAATGAAAACAAGGTCTAGCAACTCTTCTGATTCACAGTAATTCTCTATTGATACAGGAGAAGGTCTGTAGAAAGAGAGGAAGCACTTCTGCATAGGCACAGCTGACATGGCCCCTGAGGGAATATGTGGAGATAACAGGTCCTGCAGTGGAGGTGAAGTTCAGATCAGCGCAGACTAAACACAAAAAATCTGATTCTTCATATCCTGGTAGAATTTCACACATTTCCCATCTTTTATTGTGGACCCCATAGGAAGGCTCTGCTGGGGAACATATTTGGACACAGATGTTTTATTCTTGCCTGTACAAGGCCAGCTGCCCACTGACATTTTGTCACCGTGGCAGTGCCCAAACTGGCACAGCAGCAGCAGCGGCAGCACAGTTGGGCACCTGCACAAGGCAGCCTGTGTTCAGCATACACCTGGCCTCAATACAAACAGCAAAGCATGATATTAACGGGTGTATCTCTCTGTTTAAAACACTGGTGAATTTAAGAAAGTGCCACAGTTGACCATGGCGGATCATTCCCCCGAAGTGCAATTAAGCACTGCCAGTTCTCACACAATTTGAGTATGTACATATCTAAGGTACAGCACGTGGTGTCCCACAGGCAGACCCAGGCAGGCTAAATCCCTTCCATGCCAGAGCAGCACAGGGTAAAAAACATAGACAGAGTGTGTGGCCTGAGTTTGAAGAGTGTGGTGGTCACCACTGAAGGCTTACGCCTTTCACCATTCATTGTAAATAGGAAGGAAATTAGGACAATTAGAACAGTTAAAATGTAAATCACAGAAATAGCTGAAAACCATTTTTTCCCCTAGTTCCTACTTGTTTAAACAAAGCCCTAACAAGCTACAATCAGAGGGGCCCGCAATGGATCCATGGCAACAGAAAGCCTTGGCCTATGGCTACCATCTTCCCCAGCACACTGCCATTAATTTACCAGATATACATGTACACATTGCAGGAAAAATCACCAGGCTCAAGCTTCATTCACTGAAAAAGGAGATCATTAGCAAATGAAAGAAAAAATATAACAGGTCAGCAATTTCCTTGATGAACTCATCTATTTATTTTTACTTGAAAGAGAAAGATGAAATTATTCTTGTAATTTTTGGTCTTTGTACCTCTAGTGAAGAGAAAATTGCACCTATAAAGCTGATTCTGATTCTTACACAGCAGATGAATAATAAAATCAATGCTTCAACATCTATGTATTCCTAAAATATTCTTCACAGAGCATCTGAATAGCACATTAAATGCAGAAGGTGATAGTACTAGAAATACTACTAGAGATTACGCCAAACGAGGTTTTATTTGTTGTTGTTTTGTGTTGCTTTATAATCCTTGTGTGTGGAAAAGGGGTTATTTAATCAGTCAGAAGATCAAGAGCCATCCAACAGCTTAAGAACACTTGTTCCAAACCTGATCAGACCATAAATTCCTAAAAACCACATGAGAAATGAAGTACACACAAAAAATAAGCAAAGCCATCTCCCACAGATATGATGGGAATTTTGGATATGCTGTATGCTACTGATGTAGAAATAGTGCTTATTAAATAATGAGATAAGAAGCAGTTAACTCTGTGGGTGGAAAAGGGAGACTGTGTGGGAGACTGTAAGCAGGGCGAGCACAGCAGTAAATGTCTCCAACCCATGACACTCCATTCACATGGGCTGTGTAACAAGGGACAGCCTGCAATGTATTTAATAAGTAGTGTGGTTTACTTTTATTCTGGTTTTGCAGGCTCAGCACACCACTTCTAGAAGAGATTTATAAAGCAGATTTCAAAGATATAACAGATCTAAGGAGGCTCTCAGGTGTCACAACAGAAATTTTAGCTGATGTGTTTAGTCTTACCTCATGTGAGTTTGAAGTATGGCAGGGTGATCTGAGAGACAAAGCATGAGATGGCTCCACTATATATTGGCTGATATTCTTGACCCACTCAAAATAACCATAAACAAATAAATAAATAAATAAAATCAGATACTTGTGACTTAACTTGCTGTTATTCTCATAGAAGATTGAAGCCCTATGGCAGTATTAATTGCTCACCTTTCCTTTTCCAGGCCAAACCCAGGAACCCATCACACATGTGTTCTAAAGCCATGCACAAAACACTTGCCTTGAGGTACCACCATGCTCTTCCATATTGCGTCTTGAAGCCATTCCAAGCTGTCTTTGCCTAATGAGCAATGCCAGCACGTGCCTACATTTTGGCACTTTCATTAAAGTTCTATCATGGAAAGTGCTAAGCAGACAGAGAGGGGGCTGATGAAATCTGTGATGCCCATAGAAATTATTCCAAAAAATCCCACAGCACACGCTTGACTTTCAGCATATGATATACACCCTTGTGACAATCAGCACCGCTAATTACTGCTGCTAGAGATCAAACAACACATGTAACACACTCAGCTGTGGTGTTGATGTAGGACTCTGATCCTGACTGGAGTTACTACTAAACTACCAACATTAACTGGAAGCAGATAATGCCCTCTGATGGAGCACTGTCACTTACATACTTTCACTAAGTATTAAATAGAATTTACTGCTTTTCATCGTAGAAATTCTCTCGTCTTGTTTCATGTTGCAATTTGCTTGACAGGAACATTATAAAGATCAACTACATTTTAACTGTACTGCATTTCTTTTTCTCTTTTAAATTATCTGCAATGTCTGACAAACAGCAATCTGCACAGTCACTCTGGGGATTCTTTTTCACACTATTTATAATCAGGGCAAATGTATTCTTTTAAGGTTTAGTTACTAATAAGGAGTAATTTCTTTATAGCTGTAAAGAGCCGTTGTGGTTGGGGTGTCCAGCGGGACCATGTTCATCACCATTAGTGCTCAATCTGTTTGTGAAGTTCCTTAAAGGTCTAATAAGGCAGAACAGGAAGGCTGTAGATGGACATCAATACAAAAATGAGTTCTCAGAAGAGCTATAGCTCCATCTTTAATGCTTGTAGGATCTCCAGGCCTTCATGTTACCATGGCAGAAGCAACAGCAAATAAAGATGAGCCAACACTTTATAAAACAGAATATGAAATATAGCCCAGCTATTATGGATATATAACTTCAAATAGCCAAATCTTTTTTTGGCAGGCAGTCCTTATAAAGCAAGGCAAGAGATATTATTCAATGTTATTTTTCTCTAAATATCTAGGAAAAGACACTACACATGCATGTACATACACATGTTTACATTTGGATAATCTAGCATAATCAGGATTACTGAACCCTTCTAGGTCAAAACATAATATTTTAAAACATTTCACTATAGCCAACCTCTAGGAATTTCTTCATCCATCAAAACACAACCACAACGGGGGTGGGAGATGGCAACCATGCTAATGATTGACATAGCATGCAACAGTTATAGAGACCACAAGTAAAAACACACTGCTCTGGGAGGGACTAAAGAATGCTGTCAGCTAGAAAGCAATTTGGTCAGGGCAGGATCTCACATCCATCCTGGGATAAGTTCAAGCAAAATTTGAACTACAGAAAAAGTCAGGACTCCGTTTTATCTTTGATACAAAGAAGGTCTTTCCCAAAGCATGTTTTCTGAAGGTCGCAGGTGACAACCAACATTCAGAGCAGAACTGTATTTCCATGCCCAGAACTACAATAAAGCAGATCACTTCCTAGAAAAGTTCCACTCAACGTCAGCTATCAGAGCAGGGTGTACAGCTGTACAGATGTGTTCTTCCAATGTTGCTTTATGAGTTCATAGGAGCAGATCATCCTCATAGGGTGAGACAACACACAACAGCTGAGGATCTATGGTTTAAACCATTTAAGATCTGCTCATTCCCACTGATCTTTAAAAGCACATGAATATATAGATGCCTGTGAAATAGTATTATCTAGTCAAAGCTTAGGTAGTATAAAACATCACTGCTTTCAATTTGAGTCCTCACCTGTCTTGAACCTTAACTGCTTGCAAAACTGTGTGGAAACATTAGTTTGCACTCGTACTCTCACAATGAGAAATATGCTTTCCTACTGGAATGACTATTATGTCTCAGTATGTGCCAGCTACAGATACTAATCCTGCATAATCATAATCATTAAGGTTGGAAAAGACCTCTAGGATCATCAAGCCTAACCATTAACTTTCTCATGGCAATAGAAAGTTATCTAGGAATGATCTTTGTCACCTTGATTAGCATAAAATGTTTTTAGTAACATGAGCAGTCCTCCCAAGTCTGCTAATCACAAACTGAGGATAAACTAGCAGTTACAGGTTGACTGTCGTTGTCAAATATCTTTAGCACTCCACCTAAAGAAAAAGCATCTGTAATATGGGAATGGTTGGGGGCTATTGCAAAGTTTTGACCTCATCATGTTTCAGTTTGACCTCATCATGTTTCAATCACACAGGTATGATTTCTTTGTAGATTAAAAAAGTATTGTAATCAACAAGGAAAAAAAAACATACTTGAAAGTAACAAGTATCTCAGATATTCATTACTAGCCATTAACCTGATTTTCTAATGAATACAGCATTAGGCATTCATTAACAATCATTTGTGTTTATGTGGAACAGTGGCTGTATAATGAAGGTTGATAAATGAATAGAAATGAAACGAGGGAATTTTGGACACTTGTAAAGCAATTAACTTGTTTGGCATTAATTACATATTGAAAAGCTAAATCAAGTACATTTGGAAAGCCACTAGGACAGAGGCACAGACCAAGGGTAGATATAAAGACTAGATATAAAAGAAAAGCTTTATTTCTTTTAAATAAAGAAATACAGCCAGAAGTATGGTATTAATGACAAACAAAGTCCATTTCTAGCAAAAGAAATCAGATTGCAGCCTGCATGTTAATAACAATAAAAAAAAACCCCATGAAAAGTAAAACAATGAAGCCAATAAAATAACCCCTCACAGTTGACAATGAAGTGCAAACAGGTGGTGTACTAGAGGGTTAATGTTTTTGTTTCTTAAAGAAAGAGCCATACAAGTGCACACACACTTGAATGTATGCTAATAAATGAAACCACCTCGCAAATTAGATGCTCAGAATGAGGGAATATGGAAGCTCATTTTACAGTTACCAGGACACATTCCCTCTAATGAGCTGGTAACCTGATCTTTCCAGGCAGTTTTGACAGCATCATTTCTGCAGCGTGGCCCCAACCCTAAAAACAGATGCTTTCCAGACCCTTTGCCTGCACAGACACCTATTAACTACAAGGGAGGTGACACAGCCTCAGCAAACACTGTCCACACATCTCTTTTGCAGTATCAAATATCAGGGGCAAAAGGAGGAAAGAGAAGACTGCAGAGCAAAAAACGGGGAAATTTTTGCTTAGCTGCCATTTGCTAAAGTGAATCTCCCTTAGCAAAGGAGAAGGGACCTCCCATGGCATGTTGTATTCCTTTCCCCAGTCTTCCCACAGCCCATCCCACAGCTCTCAACGAAGCAGTGCCATTTCACCTCTCATGACGACAACCCAGGACAATCCACAAGGGAAGGAGCTGCTGGCCTGCTCCTGGCTGCCCTGAGAGCTCACAGGGAGCTCCTGTCCCACGGAGAAAGGACTCAGCAGAGCAGGACCTCAGCTGACAAAGAGTCCGTATCGTTTGACCCAGGAAACAAAGTCAGACACTGCAAACTGAGAACCCCTTTTGCTGTGGCAGCAGGTAGAAGCTGATGAGAGCTACCCCTCTTGTCAGGACATCAATTCCCCTGTCGGAGAGCTGGGCCTTCTTCCCTGCCCAAACCAGTGACCTAAGAGCTGCCAAATCCCAACCCATGCCACCAAGAAGAGGAAAGATCGTCTCTCTGCTTGTTGCTACTAGAGCAAAGCTAGAATTTTAAGCTTGTCTCCATCAAAGGCTCATGCAGACACTCACACATCCTGAATTAGACCAAGAGACCCATCAGTAGTGTTTCCTGTTTCAAAAGGATTCTGCAATCATTAAGGATGTAACACAGTTATGTTTCCGAGAGTTATTGACAGTCTTTCTCTCTAGTCAAATGTTCTGCCATTGGTTCCACTTACAAAATGCCAATCTGATCACACTTAAAAAAGCATACAGAAGATTACTTACATCTGTGTATTTCTCCAACTAAAAGAGCTTTACACACTTTACCTGGTAGTTGCTATCTAAATTCAGTCAGTGTTCTGGATTTATAACCTATACCATAAAAACCGCTTATTCTCTCCTGTGGTGCAAGAACATCCCCACAACAGAAGGACTAAATAAATCTTATCTTGCTCGGGCTCACAGTCAAGCCTTGGTGGATCTATGTTTGATACTGCATGGTTCATATCAAAGACATGGTCTACCACTGATACATCACCAGCTCTATAGGGAGAACATAATTTTATTTACCTTGGACCACGCTACACATCAATGAATAGGAGTAGCCTCATTGAAAACGAGTTTTAAACTTGCTCAGTGTGCTTTTCTTCCACTGCTGTGGTGCTTTGGTGCTAGCTGGGAACTCCAGTGAATTTTCAGAAAGACCCAGCACCGCTATAGGAAACCACAAATCCTTAACTAACATATGCTAACTTTTCTCCCCCGAACAAAAGCTGCATCTCTGCTGTCCCCTCAGCAGAAAACACCAATCAAAGGCAACTCTTTTCAGGAACAAATGTTAGCCAGGAACTTCAGTTGTGTTTAATTAAGTTCTTCCGAAAGAAACTGCATGCTGTGGCACTGAAAAGGTTATCAGAGGTCAGCTGCCTGCCATGACTTTGTGACCCCCAAAAGGCAAAATAAAAGATAGTGGTATCCCTGCTGGTAAGATTGGCTTCCGCATTTGTTTCCCTCCCTTTCTGCTTTAATTTAATAGCAATCAGCACAATATGGCTGCTTTTCTTCCAACAATGGGATGGGCAGAAGTTAGATTTACAGCACTGCAAGGGGGAAAGCAGGAGACAGGGGAAGCACACTATGGCTCTTGATCTACAATAGGAACATCACTTTGATACCCATAAATAACTTGCAAACCTACTTAAGATTCATTACTGTCAAAAGCTGACAGATGTGCACTTTTTTGAAATTTAGTATTAGCGTATGGAGCCTCTCAAAGACACCCCTGTTAAGCCAAACAACTGACTTTTAAAATGGGAGATAATTCAGATCCGTGGTGAATATACAATGTATTTACAATACTTCTCTGAGCCACTATTTATAGAAGAGCTATCAACATAGATGTAAAAACCCACATTTAAACCACTGACACAGTAAGTGAAACTACCGAGGAGGTTGACACAACACTGTCAGCAACCTCCTCCAGGTGACTTTGGTCACAGCAAGTGTGTCCTACAGTCTTTGTGATTATCAAAGTGTGCAGAAGAGACAGGATCCCTTCTGGATTTCTCCTGAAGGTTTCAAGGGAAAAGTCAGTGTAATTCCAAAGATTTCAGAACATCAATTATTACACTGCTACCCTGATCATAACTTTAAAGTATTCCATCAATATTAGTGAAATTACCTCTGAAATTTAGTTATGAGGATAAGGTAAAATGGAGTTTTTCAGCCTTCAAATTTTGTTTATCATTTTAAAGTGCAAGAACTTTAGACATAGAATCCATTTCTGTTACTGGCTGAGAAGATGCAAGTTGAGCGGTGGGTTGGTTTTTATTTCTTTTAACTATTTCCAATCTCTTCAGTTGCTGTCCCTCATGACTATTTCTCTGTCTCATTGCTGCCCAGCAAACTCCATTCTTTGAATATTTCCATCACAGGAAACTTTTCAGGAGCTTCCTTCAGGTGCAGCATGGGATGGCGCCAGTAGCCTTGCTGATAAATGACCCCATCATGTCGCACCAAAGCCTGACCTTATCCAAGTCCATGTCAAAACTCACACAGACTTCGGCGGAGACAGGACTGATCACAACTCTTTGCTCAAAATCAAGCTCTGCCTCTCTCCTTCTCCATTATGCCTAGTCTGCTTTCTGAAATGTGATCAACTCAACCCTGCTCCTAAAGCCAAGGCAGAGTTGTAAAGGCTTGAAGCAGGGGCAGTCTCAGCCCAGAGAGGGAGCCTGAGACCATGGTCACCACAAGCACCCAAGCTGCTAACCTCTGTTTGTTCTCAGCAATTGAGCCATTCACCAAAATAAAGAGAGATTATTCAACCCCCTGGATGGATCCCATACATTTTGGGTTGAGGAGAGGTCAAGTGACAGAAATTGGCTATAAAACTGCAAAATCTCCCACTGAAATCAGTACGGCTCAAATTACATTAGGAATACAAGGTATTCGTACTGTGAATATTACCTTCATTTGTAACCTCAAGAAATACAGCAAATAACTTCTGTACATTCTAAATGCATATGATGTTGAATCTCAGGTCGTTACCACACTAAGCAGCACAGAGCAGAAAGTTAGATATGTTACAGCAGGACCCTGGCTTTTTTCTCAGTAAATCCCTTTAGCAGCAAAGTATTAGTGGTTTTGTTTGTCAGGTGAATTGCTCTCTAGAAAATGCAGCTGGTCTTCCAAGAAGGATCATCTCTGTACTGCACTGATGTGCAAAATTATTATTGATAACTGCATGAATTCCAGCTGCAAGATGAGCTTTGCTGTTCAGAAACATACATTTTAAAGTCAATCAAAATTAGAAAACCAGATCCAAGATTAAAGTTATCAGAGATAAAAAGACACAAGGTACTGTTAGTTTTCTGTAGCAGGAATCGGTCCTGTTCTTCCCTCTGCTTGAATTTTCTTCTCTGTTGAAACACTGTAGCCATGAGGCTTTAATCAATACACAAAGCAATTACTTCTTAAGTAAAGCAATCTTAGCTCAGCTAAAGATAATGGAAATCATGCAGGCAGTTATTCGTGTCTAAATGCCAAGCTTCTGGTTTCACTTCCAGACAAATCCAAATGACAAGGATACAATATTTGTTTTCCCTAGTAACACAAACTGGGATGCCACAGCATGTACTTTAACTGAGTACAGCCTCCTGTGTTTGTCCTCAGCTTGTTCCACATAATTCAGTAAAATACACAGCCAAGTGCCACATCTGGATTTGTTACCTAGGCAGCAAATAAACTTCATCTGAAACCTCACAGCAAAATACACAGTTTGAAATTTCAACTGGTGGGGCAAGCGCCTCATTTATCAAACTCACAAGGAGAAAAACAAAATACAAGTGGACAACAGCATCTCACTTAACATGAAGTTGCACTGGGGATTTTCAACTTCAATACTTGAATTTTCTAGCTCTTACTTTCATAAAACAATGCAATATTGAAGGGAGCACTGTAACACACCAGTGTGACCACAGACTCCTGGCTCTACTCAGAGAACAAGGTAAAACCATCCTCAGAACAGCAATTATATTAGATTAACAGCAGAAATTTTGGTTCTACCTACTGTATCAGGTGTTTTTAATAAAAAGCACATTTAAAAAAAAAATAAGCAAGCAATTACAGCTCATCAGTCAGAAAAAAACCCTAAGAAAGCCTGATCAGTCCTTCATATTTCTGTATAGTTCAGTAGAGGTTAGGAAAACACTTTTCATGTTTTTATGATACTGAATTTGAGGCTACTTTAAAGAGGTTTACAAATATCTTGGCCTTCAGAAGACTTAGAGACAGTAAGTGAGTACCATCTTCCAGCTCACACTTACTCTGTTTTAAATAGAGTTCTTCAGTATTACTTGCTTCAAAATATTTTTCTGAAACAAGTGAGCAAGCTGCCATATTGAGCCACTGGTCAGTTTAGGATTTTTCTTGTCCCTCTGAAAATAACACATCTTTACTCTTCCCTGTAATAGGAAGTCATTTATACTTCAGATATGAAGCAGATAACTTGGTCTAATTTCTATGAGAAAGCAAAACGTGTGTTTGCTGGTGCTTCAAAGGATTGCATAAGTGTATCTTAACCTTCTGTGCTGTGGCTCAAGACATGATGCCCAAAATCTTCAGAAAGAGGCAGTACAGTGGGGTGGGGGGGAAGCTTACCTCATTTTTATCCACTTAGTGCCAGTGTAAGCCAAGTGGTTTTTCACAGGTGTTTTCAGGTATGAGCTCATCATGTAAATTATAAACTAAAGGAGGAACGTACACTACTGAGACCTGATGAACGCCCATAAATGTGATTACAGGCATAAAGGCTGGCTGTTCAAAGGATAAATAACAATAAGACTTGAACAAACATTTTGTAGAAGATTACATCAAACCAGTGTATGAAAGTTCAAGATACCATTACTGTTTGTGGTTCATAAAGAAATAGGAACACGTGGAAAACAGACTGTGTACTAGCATTAGTCAGAGATGCTGGCAGTAAATCTTGATTTCTTAGACCTCTCGGGCCTGTACACTATCTTTCCAAGGAGAGCAAAACAACCAAATCTCATTGCTGAAATTATCTAGGATAAACTCAGTAATCCCTGGAGCAGAATTCAAGAGAGTATGGGAGAAAGGGAGGGTTATGTTTTATTAATAAAGCAGCTTACATCACCTCAGATCATTTTGCCAAGTGGAAAATTTAACTGTGTAACAAAGAGATGCAATTACAGACCTATTAGCTTTGAGTCTGAATCTGCAAATGATATGTGCAACCCCACCTGTACCAAGAATGGTCCCAATGTCCAACCAAATAAATCCAGGTTTAAACGCATGCATAGAATCTGGGCATATGCAATGGGCATAATCTGGGAACCCTGGCAATCACAGCTGTCTCTACTGCAGAAAAAGATATTGGTGAGGGCACCAGAATTATACCGGTATATCGTCAGAGATCAGGCTTCCTTTCACACCTCAGCCACATCATCCCTTTCCTGTTTTTACCCCAAAGCCTTCCCTGAAGAGTCAAAGTCAAATCCAGAACCCTCTCTAAGGGCATGGGTGAGACAGACCAGTACCACAGAGGTCCCAAATGCCAGTGCCACCTGTGGAAAGAGGAGGCAGAGGAACCAGTGTCCCTTTTGAAGAGCTGGCAGGTTTGCATAGCTGCCATCTTCCAGGTAAACTGTGTGTGAGGGAGAGACCAGGTCCTCAAACATCCAGATTCCTAGACTCCATTAGTCACCAAAACTATGCAAGTCCAGAAGCGGTGTCACACCTGCCACCTACATTGTTTGCCACCCACAACAACTGGGTTCACAAACTAGCACTCACCACTGTTTTTTCTGCCTAGTTTTACCCGACTGACAATCTGTTTGTTCCAATTTTCTTGCTTTAGCATGTTTGACTTTGAAAGTCCTGCCTCAGCAGAGCTCCTACCCATCCACCAAGGGCAGGGCAGGGCAGAGAAAACTAAACATGTTCATTACCTACTACAGCATTTAAAATTCAAATACACAGGAGCAATATATTTCAGAATAAATCCTTTGAAAAGGTAGATAAATAGTACCAAAAAAAGTAAAAAGTGTTTCAATATGTCGTGAAAAGAAAATTATAAGAGTCCACAAAGTATTTATTCCTTGTAATTACTTTACAGTAATAGTTCACATTCAGCTCCTAATAAATAAATACACAACTTTCTGAATGTCAAGCTTTGGAACATATATTTTGAAGTCCTGGGGTATGAGATCATTGTTAACTGCAGAAGAAGAAATAATGACTGATTTAAATCAGCACATTTCTATCAACCTCAGCAGGGCCACGCTTCTGTGAGAATCTGGTATAAAACTTCGGTTTGAATATTAACACAAGTGAATCCTGGGCAGAGAGCAGCCCCTGGGCTGCTTCAAAAATGCCATGCAATTTGATGGCCGGGGTCTACCCTGTGGGCTTCAAATCCCTCCTCCATCGAAGTGGAGTTTGAACTGCACTGCCTCAGCTCACTGCTTGACAAAATGTCTTCTTCCTAAGGGAAGGAAGGTAAATTTTGTATCCTTTTTACTTTCTGTAGTCAAGATGTAATCATGTTCAACTATGATATCAAATAATATGAAGTTAAAGTATTCTCTACTAGGACAAATCTTATAAGTAACATACATTCTTTTCCAACATATATTACAATATTCAAAAACAACTGAAATTATGAATTTCTATGCTGACATAAAACAAAAATTTACAAAGTTTTTTCAGGGTGACATCCAGAACAAAACAGAACACAAGCACCAACTGAGCAAGACAGCATGGAAACCATAAGTGTATATTTAAACCAATTTTTCTATACCTATGATGTTAATCACAGGCCGTTGCAGGTGGGGTTTTCCAAAATGTTCTATGTTGGTCCAATTTTCAGTAGGCCAGCACAGACTGCTCTGTAAGACACAGTCAGAGGTGATTTAAGATTATGGAAGGCATTGCCATCACTGGCTGATCTTTTCTCCTGACCGTAAGAGAAGCAAGTATTGAACAGGCAAGCGCAGCAAGATCAGGCCACATATCTGCAACTCCACTTATTGGTTTCTAAAATAAATCCTTGTCTTTCTATGTGGAAGTAAAATGGTTGTTTCTTATGAAAAAAAGTTATAAATTGCAGCTGAAAAAACCTGGTTGTGATCGGTCTGTGGTTAATGAGAAGATGCTTCCCTTACTCCTTACCACTCCCTCCCCATCCCTTATAGCATGATAGTTTGGGATCAATATAAGTCTTGAGGATTCTTATCTTCTCACCCTAGACATAAACAACTGCAAAAATCTTGAATTTTCTTTTATCAAAATATTTTTAGCTGCTTTTCTCTTTTGTTGATCAGTCTTTTGAGCAGCAAATCCTCCCTGATAACCTGTGGCCACCTTCCCTGGCTTTTCTCAGAGTGACTAGAGGGGGAGGGACACCAGAAGCATGACAAGAGGACTCTATCCCAAAACAGATGGGCAAGAACCGTGCACCCTGTGTGGACACTCCGAAATGGTTGCTCTCCCAGGTAGGACTGCAGACCCCCTATGACAACAAGGAGCCTCATCCAAGAAACATTTCACACTGAAACCTAGAGCCACAAAGCTTAGCAAGTCCCAGGTGAAATCTGTGCTAAAAAACAAGAGAGCCTAAAGCTCAAATAGGTCTTAAGCCTGAAGCTAATATACCTCGTGGTGTGAGCAACAGCTGAGTATAAATCACATTCAGATTCTTAACCCTGTAGCCAACTGATTACAACAGAGACACAGTTTACAATGGCTGGACTCCATGATCTAAAAGGTCCTTTCAAACCTACATGAATCAATGTTTCTGTGGCTATTCTGATTACTGGCACCCACTCTTCCTGGGTTGTTTTCAACTATTTTTTTTAATGAACTTCTGAATTTCATCTCAATAAATGATGAAAAAATTGTTGGTTTTTATAGCATCAGGTGTTCATTCCTGCTTTTTGCTTTTCTTTTCCACATAGCTTTATACAAGAGCCACTCCTGGGCAGTATTTATGCAGCTTTTATTCACTGCCTGAAAGTGGAAAGGATAGTTTGGGCTTCTGGTTTTGCTCATAATTTCACATTTGGCAAATTTTGTTCAAATCCCTTTAAAACCTCTAAGCCTATCTGCAAGTCAAAAAGGTACAGCTTCAGAAGGCAAAAGACATAAATCTCTTTGAAATGCTAATGGAGTGGAACACTTTCTGCCATTTCAAGAAATAATCTATCCTTTTGGAAAATTTGTAAAGGGGTTTGCTCTAATGAAGATATTTTAATTTATGACATGCAATTATAGTTCAGTGAAAACAATATTGCCCTGTCATAGCCTTGCTCCTTGTGTTGTGAAAATAGAAATGCCATTATGAGAGAGAAACTGCTGCTTTTAGGAATTCACGATGTTTCACCAGCCTTGTCAAAGACGAACAAAGCCCTGAGCTCTGTGTAGATGGCTAAAAGGTACAGTTTTCTTTTACAGTGACACTTCAGTTACTTCACTTTAAGCATTTCTAAAGTGGGGGGGGGGGGGGGAAGCCTCTAGCATGTGTCTGTCAAAAGCCTTGAGGAACTGGAATAGAAATACAGACAGACAGTACAACACTTGGTATTGTACCAGCCACCACACGCGGGATGAAAAGCCTGCCTAGCACCAGGTTAGGTCTGGAGATAGAGAAAAGATGCTGTGCCCGAATATTGCTCGTTGCACTAAGATATGGATCTGGGAACATGAGGAAGAAAAAAAAAGAAACTTTCAAAAGAAAAATAAAACAATGCTGCTAAAATAGGCCTGATTATGTGGGTCACTAAGTACTGTGTATTTCCCCTGTAGCATTTCATAGTCGTTACTGTTGCCAGGGGAAGCTTGATCCTCTCATTATGTATGTTTGTCTTTCACATCAGAGCTCCTCTCTTTCTTTCCCTGCCCCAGCACTGTAACAGAAATAAAAATAAGGAATGAACCCCCATTATTACCCAAATACCTACAAAGCAGAGGGAGTGACCCTGGCAGGTCGGTGGGTCAGCCCCCTCATCATTGATGCACTTGCTCCAGCAGACCCCTGCCTTTTGTCACGGGGTCAAAGCCAAGACCTCTGCTGAGTGTCCTCAGTGAAGAATTAACAAGTGTGACAATTTGCGGTCCCTCCTCCCCCAGCCCTCGGTCCTGCCTGTGTGAATGCTGTAAATAGAGACATCTGGATGGAGGCCTTTCACTGCAGTAATTGAAAATGAACATGGATCAAGTTCTGGCCTGTTGTATTCATAAATCTTCAGGCTTAATTACATTAAAGGGAAATCTAGGGCCCGGTTCTATGGAAACGGCAGATCCTATCTGGCTCTCAGATCGTGAATCTTTAAGATAAGTGTTTTTCCTCTTTTCAGGACAGTCAGATGAGAAATTTTGATTGGGTCCTTCCAGCGTCAGAAACTCGTCAAAGCTCTATAATTGTTCTTTGTGTTTTACTTTTCCGTCGTACGTGACGCGTTTCCACCGGCGGGGAGTTGGAGGACTTGGACGTGTGAGGCATCAGGCTGCCCTCATGCCCAGTATTCCTGCAGTTGGTCTTGGAGGGCCACAGACACCCTACATGTGGAAATTTAGGAGAGGGAAAATGTATAGCTAGCTCAGTATCACAGATCTCACTCTCACAGAGCCCTTGGTCCTGCTTCCCAGTGAAGAGCTGGAGCACAATAAGCAAACAGAGTCTGCAGTTCTGCTTGCTTGCTTCAAAAAGAAAAAGGATTTTGAGCTTGGGGGAAACCCTCAACACATCTGTCTTTTGAAGATTTAGCTGTACTTGAAGGAACAAACTGATATTCTGAAAAACCAATAAGCAAATAAATCAGTGGCAGAAGGGCAAAATGTTTGGATTTTGAAAGAAGCTGCTAGTTGTCAAGAGGTGACTGTTTCACAAAAACATTGATGCTTTCAGCAGCATTTCTGTCCCTGAAATGAGCTCCCATCAGTTACAAACCTCACAGCATGTTTGTACATGATGCAGGTTTTCAATGCAGCAGAAGCTTTGATTAAAAGAACACCCAAAATGGAATAAAGACACGTAAGAGGCAAGATATTTTTATGTGAAGGAAGGGTTTTCCAAAACTCTACCCAGAAAAAGTGCTGCTGCAGACAGACCTCTTTAATTAAATTCTGCAGGAACTAATTTGATAGCACAGAAGTTGACTGCTGTCTCCACAGCCCCCAGACAATGCCACTGATCCACAATATGGCCACAAAAAACTGACCCCTCCTGCTCATAGCAAGACCAGTGGGATAGTATGGCACAGCAAATAAAGAAATTGTACGTCTTGGCCTTCATAAGCACTGTGAATGGTGCTGTGTGGTTTATCTGTGAGTACTTTCAAGAAAAAGAAATTACCATCCACCAGAAAAAAAAGAATCCAACCAGCTCAAAACCAGCATGAATGCTCAAGATATTTTTATGAAAAGAAAGGGAAAAAAAAAACAAACCACAAAGCCCATTGACTTCCCAATTACAACTTTGCTTTCATTAAATTTCAGCCTGAATGAACTTCAATATCACAATTAGAAGTTTTCTGTTAATAATTGTAGGGTGAGTTCCATGCAGAAACCCAAATTCAGTTCTCAGTGCCCATGGCTGCAGCTTCCCTCTAACCACAGGGGTTTCTCCACTCCACTCCTTGCAGATCAGGAGAACTTTGCAGCAATAAGTGGCAGTAGATAGCAAGCAGGTCCTCCAAAACAGCAGCTTGTCCTGCCTCTCAGCTTAGGAGCATATTGCAAAAAATAAAATTCCTAAAGCATATCTCCTGAACTGGCAACAAGAGCAACCCATCCTCTTTAACAAATCTTGACTTTCTTCCAGGACTTGTACAAACTGCTGCGGCAGAAAACTATCAATAATGTTTGCTCTGCAGGAGAGGAGTGGGGTTAGTCACAGCCTTTTAAGAACCAGTGCTCCAGTAACAAGTGGTTTTGCTGTCAGCATTTGCCATCGTATTGACAGAAAGGGCAGGGTAATGACTCAAGGATTATTTATGTGAAACCCAGAGCCAGCAGCACTGTAAGTCAAGAGGGAAAGCTCACAGAGCCTGAATGAGAAGGGACACACTTTCTGCTAGCAGGCTCAGAGGCTGTGCTGGGGATCCAGAACAACAGGCTTCCACCTGAGCTCATACATCATACATTTCCCAGCAGCTCGGAAGGGTGACAACACTGCCAAATAATTCATGTTGCAGTGAGACCAGTCCTCCTCTCTGCAAGGCTTTCTTATCTGGCAGGTTTACTCAAGTTCCTTTTGTACTTCTACAGCCACTCTGCTGCTGGATTCCACATTTCACCTGTGTCTTAATTGTAGTTTTAACTGTTGAACCATTTAGGTGTGATCTATTTTATAGAGGTCTTTCTGTCATATATTTGAAGGGAACTCCAGATTCTAGACCCCCTTTCTGTTGCATTTACTACCATGAAATAAGGACCACTGGCAGTAAACTTAGCAAAGGCACAGAACATAATCCTGGGGGGGGTTTAAACCACCCACCTTGTTAATAGCA
Source organism: Lycocorax pyrrhopterus obiensis (assembly GCA_014706295.1). Taxonomy (NCBI): domain Eukaryota; kingdom Metazoa; phylum Chordata; class Aves; order Passeriformes; family Paradisaeidae; genus Lycocorax; species Lycocorax pyrrhopterus. Next base: position 55,254,283 of record JACSVZ010000015.1, on the reverse strand, counting down.
TTTGGGAGATACCAGAGTTGTTTTCAAATGTGGTACATCTTTCCCAGTACTGAAACTTCCAAGCCATACTGGAGATTAGGGCTAATTCCTACTACACCTGGGCTCATACCCTGTCCTGTGCCCTCCTTCTCACTGATCAGGTCAGAATTCATCCCCCGTGCCACGTAGCAACTCCTCTGATATGGGCTCAGGAAAGCCTGGAGAGTGGTACTGAAATATGCTGTGGAATGCCCTGCTCCTGCAAATGCTTTGAAAGGAAAGTAAATTAGCAACTTTACATTCCCCTTCTTCCTGGCAAAGAGCAGGCAAAAGCAGCAAATTAATAATAAAGTAATTAAACTAACATTATGGTTTTAGTCCTGCTCATAACTAATCAATGTCTGTCTGGTTACTTCCAGAGCTAGTCGACTTCTATCAAGGTATTTTATTGACTTTAAATTATTAAACACACAATAGAAAGCAGCCATTGTGCATGTGTACTGCAGCATTTTGTACCCTTCATTGCTGCCTGCACTGTTGCTGGCTGTGAGTTTATTAAAGAAGGTAAATCGGTGTCTGCTTATTCCCTTTTTTTATTGTACTACATGGCAGTATACTTCTGTGAACCAGGAGACATCCTTCCTGCACAATTTTATCTAAAGTCCTTGGGGTCTGGGTGCCTAACTCTCAGTGACATCTTTGACAATATCAGTTTATGTCACCTGTTTAGGCAAACACAAAAACAACCACAGAATCACAGAATGGGTAATGTTTGAAAGGACCACAGGGGGTCATCTGGTCCAACTTTCCTGCTCAAGCAGGGTCAGCCTGGAGAACACAGCACAGAACTGCATCTAACCTGTTCTTCAGTATCTCCAGTGAAGAAATGTCTCAAAAATGTAAAATAGGGGGTATTCTCCAGAAATAATGAATGGTAATACTAAAATCCATCATAACCAGTTAACTTTTCAACAGGCACCCTGTAAAGAAAACCCAATTGTAGCAGTAAAATTTGATACAACTTTTGTTTACTTTCATTCTTTACCAATGCTAAATGTACAGCTGTTGATGGATACTACCACGTATAATTCAGGTGAAGAACCATCAATGATACGACGGACACTAATGGAAAGCATCTGTTCCATCACACTGTACACATCCAGCCAGCTAAAAGTCACACCAGGAAGGGAGGATATTATTTCCGTAAGAGTCTCAATTTCCCTACACTCTCAGACCTCCCGTATATTTGTTCACATTCCAGTTACCACATTTATCTATTCACTCCTTCTACCCTCACAGCCAACTACTTTGCAAGAGGAAATTATTAGGGCTCCAAGGCCACAGCAGTAACTTCTTTGCTCAAACTTAAGCCAGTTCTTTGGCCAGAGCAGTTTCTTCATGGCATATTCATGCTAGAACTGGTCCATTTGAAACACTAGAATATTTGGGATGAAATTACCACCCCTTGTGTGGAGGGCCAGCACCAAACCCTAGTAGCAAAAGTCTTCAGAGGGAACATGAAATTGCAGCCTAAATTCATGGGAAGCCTCTGTAAAGACTTCTGTGAATACTGATGCATAAAGCCATGTAGTACAGGATACTTAGGAAGTGATTCCATCTCCATATTTGACACTAACATTTCTTTTATATGATTCTTCTCCTTTTGACTCTACAGACTTCACAGTCCAGCACACTAGGCACAAAACAAAAGATTCTTTATGTTGTAGTTGTATCGTGCCTTTAACACCACAGAAATTGAACATATGTTGCCAGCCCAGAAACCTTGAGAGATAAATTTCAGAGCAGCGACGCATTTAATTTGTCCATGACTGTACTGCCTGAAATTTTATATACCTATAGTTTATATGTAAACTATATACGTTATGTATAGTCCAAGAACATTTGAAGCTTCAGTAAAACTTACTATGGCCAAAACCCAGAACCCTCTTCCATTGCATGGAGGCCTCACAGTGTCTCTGCATATGCTGAAAAGATGCAGTGACAGCTGGCAAGGTCATTGTAAATGAGGGAAAAAGAGAGTCTTGTCTCCATTACCAAACGGCAGCAACTAATCACTGTCACATCATGATGTGGTTCAGGACAGTCCACAGGTTTATTGTGGCCATTAACCTATTCAAATATTCTACTTGAGGAGAAAAAAAAGTCTGGGGCACAGTCTGGGTCCTTAGATCTTCTGCAACAATTTCAACAAAGCTACTGTAAAACATGACCACATCAGATTATCTCTACAAAACAAATCCAGCGAGGCAAATTAGAGCTTGAATATATAGTATATTACTGCCTACAGCCCCCACACAGGATTTTTTATCCTGAGAGCAATGCAAAATAGCTTTTGCATCTTGTGCTGAAACAGGGAAATTCACCAGGCAGTGTCTGAGGCTCTACAAGCTCACACCCCACCCCACTCCACAGCAATCTGCTCATGCCACCACACTTTCAGGGTGATAGTTCTTTTACGGCCACCTCCCTATAGTGCAAATAATTACCCCAGAGCAGAGAAAGGGTAAAACACACTGCAGGAAGGAAGGAGAGGAATTGCTTGTTTCCTCCCATTTTGGAGTTAAGGACCTTTGTCATGTATTTACATTATCTTAACAATAGGGAGTTGATTCCCGCACATTTTCTTCTGGGCTGTCAACATTGCTGAGAATTATACATAAGCAGTGAATAGTTTCTCTGTCCACCACTGTTTATTTTAAGTAAGTCTCATGAAATCAAAAATCTGTTAAATTAAAGCCATACAGGTTTTTTATTGGTTTGGTTTTGTTTGAGTTTCTTTCCTCAAGGAAATGGATGTAATGAATGAAAGACAAAGCAATATTCCACTGGGTGTATGCCTACACTGCATGAGGTTGACACTCTTCACACGCTGCATGCAGCCACTATCCTACCTAGAATAAAACCATATCTAGGAGCCAGACAGCAGTACAACTCATAGGTGAACATCACACAAACCTTTAGACACAGAAAAGTTCCTAACACTGCTTAATCAACACTTCGGTGGTCAGACAGAGTGGGAAGTCTCTGCACCTTCGCAGTATGTGGCAAAACAAAGTATATCTTCGAGGATAACTCAGGGAAGGAGGAAGGTCATGGCACAAGACTGAGTTTCAGAAACTGTGGCTTAAACTGCCATTGGCAGGGCCCTCTGTGTGACCTTTGGAATGGCATCAGGTTTGCCTGATAACCCAGCTGTAGTAGGTGCAGATGCACCCCCAGTGCAGGGCCAGCCACTGAGCTCAGGTACTCGGTGGGGCCAGGAGGGCTAGCCTGGGAATCAGCACATGGGAACCTCCTAGGTGGGTTTATTCCAGCAGTCTGTACTGCCATAACATCACCAGCAGCAGTACCCAAACTACCTAATGTACTTCCAGGTGATCCGTGTTCACCTGTCCTTCACAAGGACTTTCAGCTCTTGAAGAGGCAACCAAGACCCTCTACCCAAGGAACCTGGGTGCCTCAGTTTGCCCTCCCAGAACCTGCACAGCCGAAGAAGCCATGCTCCTGACTCTGGGTCTCAGATCTGTACACCAACCTGTTGCAAACTGGCTTTGTGATGCACCTCACACTGGAAACTAGAAGGAAAAAAAAAACATACTGCTTTAGATGCTTGTCTAGTGTATGATCACTTTAAAAGCTCAGTGTCACTGCACATTTTTATGGTATCTACTTCTGTAAAGATGAGGTCTCAGATGACCTTCCAAGGTGATGTTCTAGCAATTGTTAAAATAATGATATTTTGCAATAACCAAAGTAGCTATCTCATGGACAAATGGAGCCTGTATGCTCTTCTTAAGATGTCTTAGAAAAGTATTCAGCATAGAAGAAATTTCCGGGAAAATATCCATGAAAATCTGAGTAATACTCTGTTTCTTCTAAACCGAGCAAGTCAAAGAAATAGATGCAAATAATTTATCAGTGTGTGAACCCAAACTCTCCTGCATGATATGCAGGGTATTGCAGACACTTAACACATCTGCCACTCTATAGCTGCATTTTATTTAGCGCTCTGGAAGTACAAATGCTTGCGCACTAGTGGAACCACATAGTTTCCAAAAGCTGTCTTCCATTGAGAGGACAATTGTTTTCTACAGAGATGAGAAACAAATACCCATGACCCACGTCACCTTGCCCCAGCAGGCTTTTGCTGCGGCTTCCTCTGTGCAAATACAACAAAGTCTGGCAGCAGTCAATCCTGCCAGCCCACACTGAGCCACCACAGAGTGCGGAGCTATTTACCCTTCCTATTAATCTGTCAGTGTTCTAGTCAAACACGTAAAACAATATGGTGTGTGCATATCTTGACTGGTCATTGCTAAGTTACTGAGGAGCAACATGAATGAGTGGAAAACCATGCAACAAACTATAACACTAGATTTTTAAGGTATGGAATATTGGAGTTTTCAATTGTCAGCACGAAGGAAGCAGCCATGGTGTCCGTAGCACTGTGACAATAATGCAAAAGCCAGAAACTATAGCCAGTCTGCCTCTTTCAGCTTACAATAAACGGGTACTGTTTGTTTTGCTCAGATGCAGATTTAATCCAAACTCTTTCATAGGCTCCCTTCTCTGTGCAGTCAGGAAACAATTAGGAAACTTGGGATCCTGTCCCTCAGTTTACTTCACACAACCAGACTGCTGCCACAGAGCAGAAACCAATGGCTGCGGTTACCAGGGATGTGGCAGAGCTAGATTTTGAAGCATTTGGAAGTTAAAATACTGTTAAGGTACAAACCCTGTAAGAGAAACCCTGTTGAATCTAAAAGCTGTGTAGTGGGTAATGCCGTAGCATCCACTCCAGCGCTCCTTACTCAGGTATATTCAGCTCACCGGTAGCAATTCTTGCCCAGGAGAGCACCTTTAAGAACAAGTCAGTACAAGCTGTCAGGCTGCTGAGCCAAGCACCCTCCTTGCCCTTCTCAAAGGAATAATCTTATTTGATGATGCTTCAAGGCCCTGTTAGAGCTGAAAATTCACACTGCCTGCTATCTCTTTAATCTGTTTCCTAGCCATGAAAAAAAGAGAAGAGTGTGCATACAAGAAAGCAGAAATAGAGGATATAGGTCAAAGAGTATATTCTGAGTGTCAGGAAGACTTTATCTCAAAGAGAATAGTCTTTCCACAGTCAGCAAACTCCCCAGAGCCAAACAAAACTGCAAAAAAGCATGACTACAGACATTACAAAAGTAAATGACAGTACAAATAATAGTATTGAGCTATTTTCAAAAACCTTGACTCATTCTTTGCTTTATGGTCAAGAAAGTTCTACTTTGGCACTGCTGGAGGAGAAGATAAATTTTGCTTACATGCATAAGCACATATATAAATATATGTCTGAAGATTTTTTTATATATACCAAATTATATCAAGCAATTTATAAAGAACAAAGGCACATTACAGATTCACTGCTGCAGCAATTTCCATAGTTTTATACTTTTAACTAGTCCCATCAACTTCAGTAATTATTTATATATGAAGGTATTCAGATGGATAATCCCAAAAGGTTTTGGCCTCATGGTTTCACTCTCGATTGGTAATAGCAGAACTGTACAAAGCTGTAAAGAATTCCTGGATAAAGCTGCAGACTAGTGATTTACAAAGTGATAAATTGCAATAATTAATTATGCTGTAATTATCCTAGCCAATACCCATTTGAATACGAGGTTCATTGTCTGATCAGCTTCAAGTTGACCAAAATAGGCCATAGTATACATCTCTTTGGACTTCTGAAGGATGAACAGTCCAGAGATGTCCAAAAAACTGTCTGGAACAGATCCAAAGGCAAAGAAAATATCTTAATCTCAGTCTATGCTCAAGCAACAACTAACGAAGCATACAGAAAGCAGATCTACCCCACACAATCAAGCTATCAGTCTCAAGTTCTTACAGGCAAAATATCACCCTTCTCATAAATTACTGCTGGTCACACTGAACTTATTTAACCCCATTATCACAAAGGGCAGGTAAGCACATCAGTATTTCAAGAGGAGTTAGAGAACCACAGTTCTGCTGGTAACACAACTAAGGTGCTAAATTCCGGACTGCACATGGCACTGGAATGTCTTTAAACTCGCAAGGAAAATGCCACTTATTCAAAACCCTCTTCTGGCAAAGCCCACACAAAGTGGGAACAGCAATAGCTCCCCTGCTCCATCTGCTGCTCTGTGCTAAGGTCTAGGATTGATGGTGTAACCACCAGCGCACCAAGACAGAATCAAGTTTTCACAAAATATCCCAAAGCTTGTCCCAAACCAAAAATTTTGGTTATGATTCAGCCAAAGATAACAGGGTAATTAATGCAGTTGCAGATTCTAAGATAAGCACACCTAACTTCCACCAGGACAGGAACCCAAGGATGTACATTTGATTTGAAATTCCCAGATGCGATACACTTACCGTTCTGGTTAGACTTGCTGAAAGGGGCAAAAGCTCACAGAATCAGAGTAATATGGCCCTGCACAGCCATCTCAATGAAGTTTTAAATGAGCCAAAGCTCACCGAGGTCAACAGAAAAATTCATTGTCCTTTGGTTCAACTCTACAGTTAAAGTCCATCTAAGCAGCAAAAAAAAGTATTCCTGTCAACAACAGATAACTACCAGAAAAGGAGCAGTTTTGCACTAGGAAACAATATTTTGAATTATGGTACTTTAAACTTTAGGTTTAATAGGAGAAGTCAGACCTCTATGAGATTACATTGCAGCTCTAAAATTTTTGTACTACATTCTTCTTGTGCAAGTATCCTCAGCGTTCTTAGATATAACCAAAAGGCTTCGAATCACCTTAAAAAAAAAAGACAGAGAGAGAAAAAAAAAAATTCTCCCTTTTTACTAAAGCATATTCAAATTGTTTAGGGAACAGAGAAGATTATTTCATTTATTAAGATAAAGTAGAACATATTGTTCAGTTCAGCCCTTACCACAGTGGCTTCCAATGTATTCCAATTTGCAGGAAAGTTGTACAGAGGAGCTGCAGATGTCAGGCTAGTGTTCTTAAAATGCCAAACATTAGTTTACTTTTGTGGATCCCTCAGAAATGCAACTCTCCACCAAGTAGTACCAAAACCTGGCACACGTGTACCAGTTCTAAAAGTTATGCTTGAGTCCAGAGTCTCCCCAGTGAAACAAGACGGGATAGTTCAAGGCACTGAGGAGTGTCACGTGACAAATGGGTGACCATGCTCTCGTTTCCCCACCTTTGATTAATGCCCTCGGCAAAATATCAGATCACTTTCCAAATGAAACATGGAGCAATCTTCTCTGCTTCAAACATACCGTATTTCAATCAACTAAGGTGCATGCACAATTACATTTATAATTGAAAAAAGGTAGGAAGAGGTAGGATGAAGTTTGGGGGCAGCTGAGGAGGTTTTTTTCTTTCCTTTTTTAAACAAAGTTCTTAGCAACAGAAATAATTGAGACAATGAATTTTGAGTTTTTATGACTTTACCAAAATAAAAGGTTTTGGTGAATTTAAGACTGCAGGAGTGCTAATGAATTGAATCCAGAAGGAAAAACTGGGGACAGAAAAGGGGCATGGTGAAGGACATAGAGAATCATTAAAAGTTATATTAATTTTTTCAAATGCAGAGAAGTCTGCTTCATACAGAATATTAATTTTGTGAAATACTGAACCACTTTGGCTGTTTTGGATGGAGAAGAGTTTTCTCTCTGGACAGAGCTCTCCTGGATGCTAATAAGGGCCTCCGTTACAGGTTTTTAAAGAAAATAGCTGCCTGCCCTGACAGGAACACGGGTGTTCAGCCCAAGAAGTACTGGGGACCTGGCTCACAATACACCTACTGGAATGAGGAATCTTGGGGTGCAGAGATGTCCCCTTCACCAACCTGAAGTCAGTGAAGCCAGGGACCCCTTTCTACACGTCCTCTCAATGATGTTTTATTAGTTTATTCCAGCATTGAAGAGGAAGAAAAAATGTCTTTCTAACAGTCTAAAACAGTCATATTTAACTAGTGCCTAGTACCTAGACAGTCTGGACTGTAACACTGAGCCTTTGGGCTGAGTAGCATATACAAGGATGCTCCTTGGATTTCAGGGTAGGCCCTGGCTTCACAGGCCACGGGGACTTGGTGGCCATTTCAGAGACATGTTTCAGAAGGAACACCAGGCTCTTCATTCCTGCAGCACCGTCACAGAGCAATACTGATAACCTGCCAGATCAGCAGGCTGAACTTTCCATTTCTCTTTTCAACTCATTTCTCTGTTTCCCAAGCTCAGCATCCTCTAAATTCTGGCACTTGTGTTCAATAATATTTCTGGGGCTTTTCTAAACTCCACAGTCTCAGATGAGTTTAAAAAACCACCATTGTGCACAATTGTGACAGCATAACTTGAAAACAATGTCTTGCCTTGCTATTTATATATATTTTTTTTGTTTGTGCATCTTTTACAGCTCCCTCTTTGAAAACTACAGGTGTTTGCAGGCATAATGCTCCCAATGCTGTAGAAAAGAGTTTATTGTGAGGAGCCTTTTCTTTGCCACTTGTCCTGAACCTGTTCGCAAAGTGCTACATGCGTTCTACTGATCACCATATAAATCAAGGAACAAGAAGTCCTCTGTAAGCCTGCCCAGCAGCACCACTATGACATTGGTTGCAACAGCTTTGTGACCCTGCATTGTTTTTCTTTCATTCACAAGCTTCTTTCTTTGCTTTTCTTTTTTTTTCTTTTTTTTTCTTATAAAAACGAGAGGGGTGAAGCCTTAATAGGCATTTTTATCTACTGTAAAAAAAGTGTGTGTGTGCTGGCGTAATAGATTAAAAAAAAACAACACAATGTGACAGCTACTTTAGAGAACACTGTGTGGAGTTACAGTAGTTATAGTTTCCAAAACCACCTGCAAACAAGTGCAGATACCATAGCAAACTGCCCTTAGGATTTCTTTTTTCTTTTTCCTTACATGCTCCTTCTTTTTCTCTATTTTAAAGTTCCCTCTTGCTATTCTAAGCCTGCAGTCAGCAATGAATTTATGTGACAGCTATGAAGCTAGTATTAAAATTGTGAATAGTGGGCTAACAGTGCTCGAGCCCTCAGTGTTTAGCATCTTCACACAGCAGTGAATGCAGGCTGAGGCTGCTGAAAGGGAGGGAAGCGAGGGGGGAGGCAAGCAGAGAGCCTGGGTTCTCTCTCTTGTTTATCTCTACACCAGTGTCTGAGGGGGGGCACATGATGGAAGGAGCAAGATGCGAGCGCCAGGGCTCCTTCTCATGCTCATGGCACTGCATGCTTAAGGAGAAAGGGCAAGGCATGAGCACCAAGAGAGACTGGGGCATTTCTGTTTGTCTGTTGAAGAAGGGCATGCAGTCAAGGAGAGGAAGCGACAGGAACAGGGAGTGAAAGGCATCAGTTTTTGCTTCCATTTAAACACGTTTGAGCAGACTGAAGGAGTTGTGACCACAGGAGCAGAACAAGAGAGGACAGCAAATGGAGAGGGGCTCCCTAGCGTTCTCCCTCACAGGGCAGGTGGGAGCAAATTTCATACACACATGCACATAAACAAGGTTAAGGGGGCAAAAGGAAGAGGAAGAGAGACGTGCCCAGTGAGGCAGTGAGGGATGTTGTGCCTCAGTGGGTCAGGCTGGGGCAGAGGGGTCTCACAGTGTTCTTGCCCCTGTGCTGAATGGGAAAGAGGGCAGCAGGAAGAGGCGTACAGGATGGGCGAGGTTAAAGGGTCTTGAGGAGCAGAGGAGAGATGGGCACTCTTTGGCCCTCCCTCCTTGCAGCAGGATTTCAGCAGGAGAGGAAACAGAGCTGGAGCTGGGTGGGCAGAGTGAAGGCTCACACTCCTCTCTCCCCAGAAGCGCTGGCAGGCCTTGATGACGGGGCTGGGGACGAGCCGGCGGGCTGGGGGGGAGGGCGTGTGTTATTAGCGGAGAAACCTCAAGACCGAAGTTGAAGCCGAAGAAGATAAAAGGAGCAATATGATCAATATGGTTTCATTGTTGAGCCCCGCTTACCTCGGCGGGAAACCATCTGCTCCCTGTCAATGCATCACCTGCTTGTCTGGCCTGTTGGCCGGGCAACGCGGGCGGGGGGATTAAGGGGGCAGGGGGGGCCGGGGGCCCAGCCAGGGGCTGCTCCCCCATCCTGGGGCAGGGACCGGGGGAGGCTCACCCAGGGTAGGTGGGAAGCCGAGCGGGCTCTGCTGTTTCCAGAGGAGGCCATAAAACAAATGCAGCGTTTCTAGCCAGCAGGGCGGTTTTGGGAAAGCCCTTCCTGCCCCTGGAAGTCAGCATTTTGCTGCACGCGCTGGATTTAGGGATGCATGAATGAGCCCGCCACAATGGACACCCAGGGAAGAAAGGGCAGCCGAGGGGTCCCCACAACGCCAGGCACTTTGCCGCCACAGTCACAGAAGGAAAACAAGGCACAGTGCTCTCAAATTCCCTCAACCCCGGGAGAAAATTTGCCTTGGAAGATATTGAAATAGTGTTAAAATTTTTTTGGGTCATTTTAGCGCGACCACAAAATCAGGGCATTTACGTAAGTTGAATGTAAAGGGGGAAAAAAACGAGAATCCCTCAGATGTTGTACAGCAATGAATGCAAATATGGTGTTGAGTCTGTGCATGTGACCCAAAATTATTTGATTTTTGGATAATTTTGGATACATTTGATATTAAATACCACCCAATTTATAAGCAGATAAATGACAGCTCCCTGGACCCCAGACCGGGCCATATCAAAGCACTAAACCAACCCCTCAGAAACTGTCAGAGGAGACACGACGTTGCAGGTGTGGTACCCTTGGTTTTGGCAGGTGCATGAGGATGGGGTACCTCCCGTCCTGCAGGGGCCACAGGGGCATCTCTGTTCCAGCTGCACGAGCACACTGTTCTGCGCTGTGTACAACTGCACTGACTGGGGGGGAGGTTGTATATCCATACACAGAGATTCATGTACATATATGTGTGCATGTTTGCACCTACACACTCCCACACATGCCATCCTCTCACGAGACCTCACATCTGCTTTACACACAGCACCCTTGCCAAAGCAGTGCCTGCTCTCCGTGTTTTACAGCTGCATCACAGCCAGCCCCAATGCTCACGGGGATCACTGTCTTCAGGCATTCGGTTTCAAACCTCACCTGTGAAGCAGCTTCTGCTAAAAGCAGGCTGAGGTTCTTCACCCATTGGAATCACTGAAGATCCACATGGAGTTACACTTCTAAGTCAACAACACCAGCATTTTAGGACAACATCACACTCTGCTGCCTAATAAACAAATTGACAAAACCCTTGGCAAGTCTTGGTGGTCTGCTGAGGTCCTCGTTAGCCATTTTTTTAACTTTTCTAGCCCCAAATAGGAGGTCCAGGCAGTGATGAGGGGTTTACAAACAGAAGTGTCAAGTTCAACTCTCAGCCTTGCAGAGTTTTCCTCTCTACAAATCACACCTCAGGAAGCAGATTTCTCAGATAAAAACCTAGAAGCAGCATTCATTACAAAAAACTGAATTTGGATATTGTCATGCCTTGCAAAGTTATAATCAGGCAGACATAAGCAACAATTTTGGTTTAGTAATACCTCCTCTTACATGGAGCACGTAAATTTTCTGTTGTCTTGCTGAACACAAGCAGTAAATGATTTTGGTGTCACACCTAATAGACCTCACTACTTGAATGAATCAATCAGAAGAAACCAGACTCTTAAAGATGGGATATTTTTTTCTTGGAATATTATTCTTCTTTTACCTACCATATAGTTCAGAGCAATCCTCACAGGACGAGTATGGAATATTTGAATTCTGGATTTGGCTTGCATTTGAAAGTGTAAATTTCTAAGCCAACAAAAGGTTGCTGCATCAATTATAAATAAATGTGGAAGAAATTGAAAGAATCACTTCTAGGAAAATTAAAATAAATAGATGGATAACTAATACTGAGAAACAAAGGTAAAGTACACGTCATGATGCTGTCTAAAGTAAAACCTTTGCAGTCTCCTTAGTCTCCTTAGAGGAAGTTGTTTGTATCTCCAGCGCTAGCTTGTTTACCCATTTTTTTTTCCAGAAAGTATATTTCAATTAATTCATTGTCTACAATTCAAGATGTGAAGCATCAGAACAAGAGAACTAAAGAAACATCCTGGTTTGTAAAGGGTTTCTTCTCTCTCTTATGCACAGATGCACTAAGGCATTTAGAAGACTCCATCCACTAGGACGTGATAGCCAGAACATCTTTTCCAGTCTGAACCTTGGAATTCAGTACATCAAGACCTAGCCTGCACAAGGGGAACAAAGTGAACATTTCTGCCGACATTTCTGTGAATAAGTTAGCAAACCCTGGCACCTTAAGGAAAAACAGCATTGTATGGAATGGACGTGACATGCATTAGATAACATAAAGATTCACTGTTTAAACCATAAGTCATCATCACAGAATTCCTAAATCAAAGCTGGAAGGGACCTTCTTAGGTCACCTAGTCCAACCTCCACGTCAGCAGGTTGCTCAGCAATATGTCCAGATATGGCTGAGTATCTTCACAGACAGAAACTCCACAGCCTCTCTTAAGTAACTCCCCAACAACAGTAACAACAACAACAAGTACCTCCTTGTGTTCAGATGGAATTTCATGTGCTCTACTTTGTACACATTGTCTCTTGTCCTGTCACCAGGCTCAGCAGGACATCCTGCTGATAGCACCAACTACAAAACAGGAATTATCCCATATTTCCTTCTGAAAATGTAGAGACTTATTCACTTTTATCAGGAGTTTCATTGTTTATACCAAATTAGAATTCAGGGCCCCACGTAATACCAGTCCTTCCTTGGATACTGTTATCAGACGGTCTCTGAAAAGAAGGACAGCTTCTGGTCCAAACAAGTTTGTATTACCTAAAGCAGTATACCTTAATGAAAAAGAACAAGTACTGAAATGGTCAACAGAAACAGATCCAGGTAACATCAGTAAGATTGCTTAGTTGCTCCGGCCACATGTGTGCAGGTTGTCACCCATATGAATTAATGATCATTTGCTCTCAGCTAATATTTTCAACAAAAAAAAGGTTGGGTGCTGACCTAGAGCAATCAGCAGCAGCGGTAGCAGATAAAGTGTAGCTGGGTGTGGACAAACCATTTGCCATCACTGAATAAAACGAAGGGGACGTTAGGTGTTTCTGAAAAGTAGCCTAGATACAAGAAATAGGGATGTTGCAGAAGACAAAGTGAAAATAAGAAAAAAAATCAGGATATTAAACATGGAGAAATTTGGAGAAATTACTCCAACATGATAGTGATATTCTCCACGTGATGCAAAAGAAACACCTAAGCAGGTACCCTGGGTGGGGCAGGCATTCAGGAAGTTACAGAAGGTAAATTAATCAGCAGGTGAAGGCCCGGGTGAAAGTTTCAGCGGCGTGGACTGGAAAGAATAGCCTGTCTCCATGAGACGCAGCAGAGAGCCACCACGGCCACATTTAGATAAGGCACCAAGGTGAAGGACAAATTAAAAACAAGGTAAAGCCTGAAGGGAGGTTTTGACAGGGTATTTTGTTAAACCACTCTAGACATGGCAAGTAAGACTCTTCCTTTTAAGAAATTGTTCTGAGCACTGGGTCTGAGCAGAAGCCACCTGGTAAAGCCATGTGCAGGGCAGAAGGTTTCTCTCTAAACTGGGGTTCCTTGTCATCAGAGGAAAAGAAAGCCTTTCTTGTGGAGGTCATGCAGCCACACAGGTTTGCAGGAAGTCCTTTCGGTTGGGATTGCCTATATACACTATTTTATGTAATCATTTTTTTCTGACTCACATCACCCAAAAGCCATGTTCTACCCGTGCAATGCCAGGTAGCAAATTTTTGTGAGATGTCCAGAGATAATCAGGGACTAGCAACAGTATATCCTTCATTCCTCTAGTAACTGGAGCCTGAATGAGCAGAGACTTAAAAAAATCCTTCTTAGAATACATGAAGATCAAAACCTACTCTATACCACGTTGTGGTGGTCAGTCTCCAGAGAGGAGAAACTTTTTCTCCTCTCCATATTCAATACTCTCCAGGCTTCTGCCACCCATTATGGCTATTTAGGGTTTCCAAGCAAACCCCCTGAACATGTTTCAGGGATATATTTGGCCATTTTACCTCTTTAGCTGGTTTCCAGCAGGTATCAATGATATGTAGGTTAGACCCTTGTTTGCTCTGCTGTGGAATTTACCAGAATGGGTCCACTGTGTTCACACACAGGTGAAAACTGAGCAACATATAAAAGTCAAAATATGCCACTATGGTACAGGCAGCAGTTCTGAAACTACAGGTCACAATAATAATTTTTTTTTTTTTTTAATCCCAGGGATCACAGCTACAGTGCTGTGCAACTCTGTATGGGATAGGCTATCCTTATTCTCAGAACTGATTCTATCCCCTCCACTATCATTTCTTGGGAGTTTATTGTTTGTAAGTTCCATACAATTATCTATAAAATCACTAATAAATCCATGAAATGCAACAAAATTTCATTTTTTCCTACCACGACACCACAAAAACATTGTCTTATATTCTCGTTCACACTCGAAGAATCCATCTGCAAGTAACAGATAAAGCACATAATACCAAAGGCCTTCTTTTAAAAGTTTAATTTCTAAAAAATTATCACTGGAAAGATAACAGCTTGTCCATGTAGGAGCTAGCCTACAGTTCCTTGTGGTTGATCTGTGTTTTCACCCTCTTACTGCCTTTACTCTGTGCTCAAGGATTCGCTATAATTAATTTTTTGGGGGGAAAAAAAAGATTATTAATTTTATGCAAATGATGGTTCAAACTGTATTAGGATATGGAGACAGGTGCCTGGAATTTATTCCCCTTTTTGCAAAATTACCTGTGGCTGACAAACAGAAAGCAGAGCAACTTTGTGTCCCCGAGTGACTTTAGTCTAATACACCAGTGCCGCCTCTGCTCTGACTGGAGCCACGAGCATGCAAACTGAGATGATATGAAACTCTTTCACATATGAAAATCTGCCAGCACAGGTAAATAAAAATATTTGGACTGAGTTTAGTCATGAGGAAAAACGACTTTGAAAGACGTTGAGGCAGATAATTAGGTGGTAATGAATGCAGGGCTGCCCTTGGAATTCCACTCCAGCACACCAGGGGTGAGTACGGGCAGGATGCGGAGCTGGGTCTCCGCGCTCCTGCCATGCATCACTGAGGCCATACACAGCATGGCCTCAAGTTGATTATTGCTGCTCTCCAAGAGGTTGTCAAAATATGTAAACTGTCAGCAGGAGACACACTTTTAATAAAACTGCCTATTCTCCAGTGATATTTTTCAGTTATGAAAAGAGCGTCCTTTCATATAACATGTACATGAGAGCAAGAGAGCATGTAAAACACTGCAGCAGCATTCCCAGAAAACAGCATTTTCATTACAAGTAGGCAAATTGGATGTTTACATAGACTAACATGCTCCATGCTGTCTGTTACACGACAATGAGATGGTTTACTGTGAACTGACAAATACACTGTATTTGCTATGCGGGTCTGAAGTTTGATACTGTCAGCCAGTCTCAATTTTTTCAATACACCTCTTAACTCATTGTTTTGGGTGAGAACATACAATCCCCAATTCAATATTTCTTGTGTGCATGTGAGAGAGAGAACGGATGCGACTGCAACATCAATGTTTTAATGTATCATCATAACACCCAGTGCGTCCCAGAACTCTGTGGATTCACTTGACATCATCTCCTGTCTTTGTCTAGGAGAAAAGGTGTAAATGGAGCCCAGCTGGTCTACAATGCCTGTGAAAATAATCTCTGGAGATGTAAGGATAGAGCTGATAAAAGCAAGTCTTGTATGGCCTATGTCCCATTTCAAAACCAACAGAAGCATTTTCAACAAACGCACATTTCAGATATTTCTCTGAGATTTAGAACTCTTACATTTCTCAGCGGCTTTAAAAAATTACAGCCACTGCTGGGGGTAGAGGAGCAGGAACTAAAGAGAGGTTATAGATACCCAGTGAGAAGGGGATGAGGGGTGCCTCCTTTTAAGCAAAGACTAAGCACCACCTGCCCTCCATTTGCAGAGAAGGAATATAAATGCAGGTGAGTGCACAGGTGAAATTGCAATCAGAGGCCTAAATGTTGACACACCAATTCTGAAGGGCCGTATGGGTATGATAGAAGAAGCTACAAGCTGTTTTTCTAAGTCTCTTGAATCACAGCACTTCAGTTCAAGAGCCTGGCATGAGTTGTAGGGACTCTTGCGTACAGTCATTTCATCCTGGGTGCAGAGCAAAACCAGGAGAGCAAATATACACTGACCTTTACCAATAAACAGCTTTTTCCCCTTTATGGTATATATCTTGTTAAAAGCGTCTCGAGACAGCTATATACATAAGAGTTATCTTGTTACTGCAGTCTATTAGCATGGCCTCTTCTTCTCGTGTTCTCCTACCTCCCATGGTCACAGACTCAATAACAGGGTCAATGCTTCCTTAAATAACCTTCAATTTTTTTATCCTCTAATAAACAATCTTATTTGAAAACAGGCTTTCCATTGCATTGATCAATGCTAGTGGGAAAAATAACAGTAGCCTTTTCAAGAAAGACAAAGTGAAAATGGAAAACATGACTGCGCACCGCATCTTTCACAAATATAAGATAATTGAGATATTTGTACTTGCAGGTTTTGGAGGTTTTTTTAGAATAATTTATCTAGGGTTTAATTTCTGAGTCTTTGTCTCTTCCGTTGTTTCTCTTATTTCTTTACTCTTCATTTGTGCATCATTCCGCTCCAAAGTATCCTCCATCTATCCCATGTTTGCTCATGGCGTGGGTTATTTTTCTTCCCTGCATTGCTACAAATGCCATAGAACTAACAAAATCCCGTTTACTTTTTCTTTACTATTAGAAAGATTTAAAATCATGTAGAGAAATAAGCTGACAACAAGGAAAATTTTTATTTAAAGGGGAAGTGTTCCTCTAAAGTGGCACTGCCAAAAACAAATACAAAAAAAAGGAATGGCCATATTTTCCCATGCTTCTTCTTTTCTTCTTATTTCCAAAAATAAACTCTCATAATCTCTGTCGCCAAAGAGAGCAAGGAGTGCAACTTTGCACTTCAGCATCAATGATCAAAACAAAGCTGGTGACAGGCAACCCTACGCTAGTATTTGTCTTCATAAATAATTGCTTTGTATTTAAATTCATCATTTTCTAAGAACCGTAGGCTGGATTTGCTTTTTTTACTGCCCCTGACAATGCTTTGAGCAACTCTCTGTCAGAGTGCCCTGAGATTAATAATTCATCACAAGCAGCCTTAGGTGAGTATTGTGCTTGATTCCTCAGATAATGGAAATGTTTGTAAACATAGTAAAGAGAAGAAAAATCACATTATGCTGTCACAAGCAGGAAATTCAAACACAGAAACACCCAGGAGCCAGGCAGGCACCCATAGCAATGGTTTCCTCTCTTTGCTCAGCCAGCTGACAGCAGGAAAAGAAAGACTCAAGCTATCTTTCAGTGCTTTTCTTCATGGAGAAATAAGAATGTTAATCAGGAGGCTGATAGACAAATCAACAGACAATGTCTATCAGAACCCTAATTAGCACACATAACCCAGTAATTCTCTCTTTATAAGAGACACTGCTTACCACATTGTTTTGGGAATCATGTAGCAAGGAAGGAGACTCAATAGGTATTTTCAATCTTCTTTCAATCAGAAGGAGCTCTGATTTAACCTCTCCCTTTCCTAATGGCTTTAGTTTGATCAGCCAGACTCCTGCCTCTGCCAACGCACCAGTTTTGCACTAAGGTCCTCCTGCTCACCAGCGAGCAGTGTGGTACTCACTGGGACAGCATCCATGGGAGTGGTGACAATGGGCACCTGCACCGGCCTCACCTCCCCTGGCTGCAGGGTCCTGCTTCTCACAAGACAGCCCCACCTACCCCAACTTTTGTGCACTTCCATCCATGCTGGACCTTGTCCTGCTTTTTGCTTCCTGCGACAATGGTGCAGGTTTTGTCCTCTTTGGGCTCTGACAACAAGATCTCTCTTTAGGTCTCAGCCTCTCTTTTTTTTTCTTGATGTTCTGACTGCAAATCCAACACAACCATGTTTCAGGGAACTGTTGATCCTTTAATGCAAATTTCATCCTGAAAAGGGTAATTCTGTGGATTGGCAAAGTCTAGCTGTGCTGTTTGGCATTATTTCTGAATTGCTCAACATTGTGAGGTGTTTGGCTCTGAGATGCAGTCACAAACTAACTCTCAAAAAATTAGTTGCCTCTCAAAAAGTTAGTTGCCTCTCAAATAATGAAAGGTATAACCTCAGCTCACTCAAAATACTTTATCTTTCATTTTGGTTTCTGATACAGCTTTAGTGTGACATTCCTCAGCACAGTTTCACACCTAGTCTGCCCTGCCAGATTTAACTGAAACTACTGAAACATGCCAGAATATGGAGCTAACTATCACCTACAGAAATGACGAGACTTTTTGTGCAGCCCTCTTTTACAAGCACACACTGTTCACAAGCACAAAATGGTGCCGCATTTAAGGCTTCACACACTTTGGAGAATTTCACCACTGGCAGAGCATTTATTTGCAATTTTCTGTATGGCTTTTCTTTCTGAAACATTGTGGTGTTTGGGGACGTCATTCTGCCTGAAGAAGCTCTGTATTAATCAGTCTGATTCCTCATGCTAAGGCACATAATCTTTGTAACGCCTACCTTTTTTTTTTTTCCCAAGAAACTCCATCCTCAAGGGACTCCAAAATACCAGAACGTCCATATGTTTTCCTGTTACGAGGCTATCCTTCTGTACATTTAATTCTTAAAGCAGAGAGGGAATCAGCTCTAGGAAATTTCATTATAAATATGAAGTTCAAGTTCAGTGATTGACAGTGAGGCTGCCTTTACCCTGCAGGCAGTGGTTGCAGGTCACCACGGAGTTTGAGGCTAACTTTGTGCTTCAGGCACTAAAACCACCCAGGCTTCAGCAGCACAAAACACAGTACAAGCTCCAAAGTTCACAAAGAATCTGGATAAATGATAATTTCTTCTGCCATGCTGAGAGCACACTGCTACAGATACGTGGCAGTAGTAACCATTGCAGCAGGTTGAGAGGCAGCTCCACTGTGTGTCGAGAGGAGCATTTACACTGTTGCATCACGGTTTAGCCCCACTAAATATCGTATAAGCAAGGCTTCTAGTTCACCTATTTATTAAACTTCTATTTCCAGTCTTTCAGGCGAAAAAAAAACAGAAAAAAGAAAAACCAAACAAACTTACAAGTGTTCTTAAAAAGCTTTTCTAAAATGGTCTGTTCACCTTTCAGTGGGATTCTTTTGCAAACCCGAGTGTCATTCTTCAACTAAAAGCCGTATGATAGCATATATACTGCAGGAGATTGCTGAAGGTGATTCAATTGCAGTGTTTCTTAACTCTTACACATCTTTTTCACAATGTTTATGTTCCCAGCATAATTTGATGTGGCATTTTAAAACAGCTTACACAAAACTAGGAACAGAAGTATAAAACCCAGAGGCAGAGGCATAATTATCTGACAAGCCATATCTTTAACACAGTATCATGTTCAATTTCTGCAATTATATTTTATGGGAAAGAGATAGCACAAAGAAGATAACTTCCTTTCATCACTGTCTCACATCAGTCTGAGAGGAAGACTCCACAAAGCTTTGTTCACTGGGACCACATCACAAGTTGAAGGTCACAAAATATAGCCTGAAGCCAATATATAGACTCATAGAATCATTGAGGTTGGAAAAGACCTTGAGGATCATCGATTCAAACCGTAAACTGCCAAGTATGCCAAGTCCAAAAGTGCCAAGCACTGCCAAGTTCACCGTTAAACCATGTCTCTAAGCTCTACATCTACACATCTTTTCAATACCTCCAAGGGTGGTGACTCCTTCACTTCCCTGGGCAGCCTGTTCCAAAGAAGACAAACCTTTCAATGAAGAAATTTTTTCTGGTATCCAATCTAAACCTTTCTTGGTGCAATTTGAGGATTCTTCCTCTTGTCCTATCACTTCTTACTTAGGAAAGTTCCTCTTCCGCATTTCTTTCCTTTGATCTCTCCAGTCCTTCCACCTTCCCCAGCCAGTCTTCTGCTCTGTCTCCTCCCCTCTCTGTGTCCCCAGGGCTGAGGACAAGTATCAGACTGGGCCTGACTCAGCATCACAGCACCTTTGGAAGAGACCTTGCAGAAATGTCACCCGGCAGGAGAGGGGGAGGCAGCAAGTACATGAAACAGACCACTTCTGATCTAGAAGATCTTGGCCCCATTTTGCTCCTATTAAAGTTCATCGGGGTTAAAACAGAGAACATCAGTGGCTACTGCACCAGGCTCCATGGTATGGAAAGATTCTTATCTACCCCCACTTGCCTTTTAAAGAGATGTCTTCTCCATGGATTTCATGCCTATCTTCATGATCCAACATATTCCTGACATGCTGCCATGCTCCATTGGGCTCCTCATGTTACCCAGTGCCACATATACCTGAGTGCTGTCCATTGGCTGTTACTGGTTCACCAAGTTTCACCAGCCCAGGTTAAGAATAGAAATGTGATCTATATTATTCATATCGCTTTCTAATTTTAAGCCGTATTAGACTTTAAAATAAGGACCATATTCTACACTCAGCAGGCTCTACCTAGTCCCAGTGGCCGTAGGGTGGTACACAAGTGAAGACATCTTTTCCCCAACTATATTAAAACTCAAAAAAATCAGCCAAGTTAAGCCAGCCTTATTTTATGTTCAGCTTGCAAGCAATTACTCTCTTTTCTGAAAAGCTGCTCATTATAAGAATATGCATACTCTGGTGAACTTTAGTAACGGTGCAATGTTCTGGTAAGTTAGGTACACGTGAAAAGGCAGATAGCACTTTTAAAATAATTTTTAAGTTAATTGGGTACATGTCACCAAAAGTATAATCTCAGCATCTGCAGATGATAAAATTTGTAGTTCATTTAAAAACTTCATCTTTTCATGTATGTTAATTACTGAAAAACAGGATAGAAATATGTCTAAGAGTGTTTTGTTAATGATCCAGGACTATGGGGTTTTTTTAATGTTTCAATCCCTAATTTTAAATTTGGCATAAAATGAGCCTACAGATGGGTTTAGACACCTCTTTTCTAAAAAAAAAAAAAGAAGATATTTCAAATTATTTAGTTCTAGTCAACTTCTCTGAATGCTGCAATGAAAAACAAACATGTTTCATCTAAACAATGGACTACCACATTTATATCTAATCCTGCTCTTGTCTGTGCTAACATAAATCAGGACAATAACTAAAGCCAATAGGATGACATGGGGTCAAACCAGTTTGAAATCTGAATGAAGACCACACACTTTTCATCCCTTAGAAACACTCATACCATTTTGCTGTTGCTTCTCTTAACTAGGCTTTGCTTTCTAGTTTTTACATACCAAATGTAAGACCGGCACATAGACATTCATGGATTTAAACTGAAATGAAACAAAAGTAAATTCAATTACATGCTTCTCTCCAAGGTTAAGTCAGACAAGATATAAACTTTCTCATGATATTTCCTGTAAAGATGTACAGGATTATTCAAAAAACCCCACTTTGTATGTCATTTTCAAATTGAAAATTGCTGTCATTTATAAGCTCTTAATCTGGTTACTTCTCATTGCATGGTGATCCTAGAAAGCTTTCTCATCTTAACCAAGGAATCAGGGGAACACATCCTTCAGCTTCTGACAGCAAAACAAGGTATTCACTTATTCAAGAGAAAGGGCACCTTCCGACAGCTCACAGAATTCAGTGAATCAATGCTGATTTGGACCTGGTATGGGTAAAAAAGGAAAAGGGTGATTCCAGCAATAGTTCCTCATCCAGACAGGCAACAGAACCACAAGACACGGAAAGCAGCTCTTCATCCTGCGCTCACTGCCATCTAAGAAGCATTGGATAATATTGTAGTTTGAGGTCCAAGGCAATACACTAATACTCCACCATTAAATGTATTTCACATGTTTTATTATATGTTTTGCTGCAGCGGCATTTTCTTCCTTTTTTTTTTTTTCTGCGTATTTTGCCCTTTGATATATAAACTCAGGTGAAAAATGTTAAAGGAAAACATTCAGTTGCGGTACAATATGTTTCCCTGTATCATTCAAATTGCCACAGCTTTTTTTTTTCCTTATTATGTTTTCTGAGATTTTCCTAATCAGACCTATGCTTTGTTTCAAATTTTCTTCCCTTTTGTTTTAAATATCAGAGCTCATATCTTAGTCTGTTTGTGGCATACAGACTCAGATGGGAGTTTATCATGCCCTTCAACTGCTCATAGTTCATTTTAAACAGTAGCTTTGTCCTCTTGAGTTTGAGATAAAAATCCTTAAAATCAAAGGCTACTAGTTAGAAGAGCCTACATTTGAAGTGCCTTGAAGCCTTTGGTTTTCCTTTCATTTCTGTGGGCCTCGGATCAGCCTGTACAGTCCCCTTTGTTCACGTATAAGCACAAAGAAGAGATTCTCTTTCATTTATCAGAACCGTAGACACTGGATAAAAAAGACATTTTTTTATGAGGGATGTTACGGAGTTATTTAATGATTTTATAAGCTAAAAGCTCATTACATGTCTCCTTTTAGATCCCTGCTAAGGATCTGAGCAGGACTAGGCTTTGCACAGAGACAGGGCTGGTTTAACTAAGCTGAACCCATGTCTGAAGGAGACTCAGACTCATTCGAGCGTGTGGGCAGAGCGAAGCCAAGCACGAGCCTGAGGTGTCTTGCCAAAGCCGGTGGGGTAAATCAGGAGCCGGGCTTGGCCCCACGCGCCTGTGCTGGAATCCGAGCTGTCACCGCCACATGGAGCCAGGATTGACTTATTAAGAGTTTGACGAGAGGCACTTGGCATTCCACGAGGAAGGCGGCCTTCGCCTGTGTGTTGGGAATGAAGGAGTTATGGCGTTTCTATGGGTCCTGTGAGCCTTTTATTTCATTCAGCTCTCTGCTGCTGCACAGCATGAACTGACTGAGCCCCAGAAGAGGTTAACGAGCACAACAGCCATCATTTGTGAGGAGTGGGAAAGAGCCATGTGCTGCACCAGCTTCTTTTCAAGGCTCCTGATTTTTTTTTGTCTTCACACTGGCACAAGGGCAAGCACCCAGCATAGCTTGTCTTGGGGAGCTTGGCAGCACTCTCCTCTCCTGGCAAACCTGACGAAGCCAAATAAAGTAATCTGTGCATTGTCTGTTCCTTCGCTTCGGTGACTTTTAAGTTGAGGAAAAAAGGAACAGGGGGGCGATAAGACTTTTGGATTTGGGGGCCTCTTACTACTCATTCCACAACCATCTTGCTTGGGACAAACTAACTGAAATTGTTTCTTGAAATCGCACTCTTCTTACACAGAAATTATTTTTTGAGACAGGTCTCCCTCCATCGTCCTCCTCCCCTCTTTTCTGAAGCCATCATTGCATAGATTTATTCTATTCAGCCCTCACATTAGCAGATGTGAATGAGGGAATCTGACTGAGCCTGTCAAGGCAAAGAAAGCCATGAAAGAAGAGAGAGAAGAAACATTACACAACTATAATGGCAGCAACAATGGAAATATGCTGGCGTGAAAGCAATTAATGCAATTGGTGCTCTAAGTTCATGGCTTACTCCAAAACCAAGCAGCCCCTGGAAGCACGAAGCTCATCGCAATGTAGGGGACAAACCCTGAGCCACTGAGGAAAGGACAAGTAAAAAGGCTTTGCTGTGCATGCAAAGGTGCTCTGAGAAAGGGCTTTAGCATGGAACTTCTCTGCCATGAGCTGCTGCTACATGCTGGAGCCCCACTCGGGGACCAGAAGGCAGTCAGGATATCACACTGCAAGGCTTTGCCTTGCTGATGTGTGTGAATCCTTACAACCACACCACGGGAAGTGAGAGCCAAGCTGGGCAGCCTTCCTCCCCACTGCCAATCTGAGGCTCCAAACTCTTCCTCGTCTCAATGGAACAAAAAGCCAAAATCCTGAAAAGGTTTGCAAATCAAGAGCCATGGGGAGAGAAAGAAGGGAAAATCCAGCTGGAATGTTTTCTTTTGATCATTTTAAGTGTACCAAAGCATGGAAATAAAAATTTTGTCTAGAAAATGTTGAAATATGCAGTTTCGATAATTTGTTCTTTCCTAAAAACCGTCTTTGCTGTAACTAGGTATCATCTCACAGGAAAGAAGAACATTTTCTGGAGGTATCTAATCAGGTCTGTTACATGTACGCCCATCTATGGCTGACTCCAGGTGTCCCTCATACCACATATGGGCCACTCAGGACTAGTAGTAGAGTACAACTTTGGCACAGCAGAAGTGCCACTTTCCCACAGCTCACTCTCACTGATGACTCATGGTAGCAGAAGCAATCTTTGGACCCAAAAAGTGAAGTGTTACAGAGCATGCAACACTTTACCAGCTTACGTGACAGCAGGTCCGAAACAGGATTAAAAGCCATGAACTAATTTGCATATTTTAACCTTCCAGGATTAATACAAAGAGGACAAAGGAAGACAAGGGGGAGAAGTAGAAGTTTTCCTCTCTGAGGTGTTACAGTGTAAGAGATATGAAGAGAGACCTTCTGCTGGTCTCAGTGGCCAGACACATGACCATCTAAATCACTCCCCATCTCCTGGACCTGGAAGGCAGAGATTAGGCATGCTGGGGAAGGAGTTGCTAAGGCTCCCTCTGATCATTACCAAGGATTTCTTCCTCACATCTACTCCATTTCCAGCAGCACCCTCAGAAGACAATGATTTTTATTCTTTCAGGCAATTTGATTTAGTGTCTTCTCCACAGCCTCAAATTTAGGGGCTTTCTTCCACCTGCGGCATAGTAACAGCAGCACTGTGACTCAGTTGTCACTAGATATCCCTTCTGGTAGGGACGCATGTAAATTGCTCAAGAGAAACAAACATAACTTGTCCCTGCTCTCTTTGCTCACATCAGGATTTACATTCAAAACAATTTAGCAATCTGAATTATAGATTGAATAGATTAAAAATATTTTTTTCTTTTTCTATTATTTACAAAGCGACTCTTTATTTTCTAACATAATATTTGCATTTATTATGCAATAGGTTTTTAGCTGTCTCCTCACACTGTTCCATCTCATTTGCATCTTGTTTCCCTTTAATGTAGTCATAAAAGAATGGTGTATATATATTGTTGTTCTATTTATAACTTATCTCCTTGTAGAGGTAGAAATGATCCCTCAAAATGCAAAGGAGATTTATCAGTGCGTTTTTCCTTCCTTCCTCTCTTTCTTTTCAGAATCACCTCTTTCCTTTGTAGTTATAAATAAGGCTTCTTTTCTTCCCTTGTGTGAATTCTAGGGGAGCTATCAGTCACTGCTGTAGGTCACAAACTTGATACACATTATGGTGATAAATCACTGTCAGGAGGCAGTCACCGCTGAGTAAAACACGGCCCTGCCGCGTGATAATGCAACAATACATTCAAGTGGACCTGCAGTGTCTCACTTTGCCTGAAAATCCTGAAATCCACACAGTTCTTTTCCAGAAGAGTCCCCAGCAAATCTTTTCTCCCTTCTATTTCCCAGGGCACATGCACGTTTCCACTGAACTCCCAGTGCTCCGGGTCAGTCACCGTCAGAGCATGGGGTAGGGAGATCTTGGGGTACTTGACTGCATTGGCATTTCTGGTCTGGTCCAAGAAACAATCAGTGAAGCAGAGAGAAAGGGAGGGAGGGAGGAAGCAGGAGGCAGTAGATGACACAGAAAGTCTGGCCATAAAGAAAAACGGCTGAACAATAGTTTTACTGTTACAGAAAATAAATGAGTTTAGCGTCAATGTAAACATACAGCACTATCAACAAACTCAACTTGTTAGGAGAAGGTTTGCTGAAGGCCAAAAAATAAATCAGGTATCAAGTGTCACACACCAACTTCCTAATCAGAGTGTGAGCCTCAGGCTTTGTACACCATGGAATTAGCTCACATCTCAAATTTTAATTTCAAAAGGACAAAATTCTACGTACATTATCCAGTTACCTTATTGCTCCACATCATATGCAGTCCCTAAGGCAGTACTTAAGCTATACAAAAGAACATATTTTCTTTGCTTCTTTTTGTTCAAAATAGAGTAGACAACATAAACAAGACGTTATAAGCCTACTATGCTAATTAGATTATTATTAGAATGCACAACTTCTGACTATTTGACAAAAAAATAAAGCAGGGGAAATGAGGAGAGCAGCGGCAGGCAGCAGTGTTTGCCAGCTCCCCATTATGACGGGGTGTAAATAGAGGTTAGGCTCATGCCTCCGTCAGTGAGGGGGTCACATCAAACTGCTTTCACCCCACAGGCAAGGTGAAAACAAGACCACACAGACAAAGAGGAATTGAGCTTCAGCTGGCATGACTGGAACCAATGCCAGTCAAAGAGTTCATTGAACAGTTCAATCATTTATCTTGACAGGATATGATTCTTTTCAGGCTCCTTCTAGCACTCAGGCACAGCCAGCTCCTTAAAACCTGACACAGGATTTAATAGCTCTAATGATCCAAATGAATATTTAGTCTAGAAAATTAACTTTTGATAACAGTGGCTGATATACCCTCTTATGGCATACTGTGTTTATCAAATGTTACGGTAATTTATCACTGGGGAAAACAGAATGTTAGCTTTTACGGACAGACTCCAGCACTTCTTTCTAAATGAAAGTTTAGAGAGGGATTTACAGTGGTCCATACCACACAGGTTGCCAGAGGATGAATTTCATGTCCTTGAAACCGAAACACGTACCTCTGCCACTTGAGAGGAAGCCATAGTGCTGCTAGACCTCCCATTCAGCAGGATCTAACCCATATTTTATGCATCTGTCCTGCTTAGTCTGACTTCCTAACCTGTAAGTGTCAGAGAGTTTTCACATTCTCATGAATTGCATTATTAACATGTTTTATATCTCCATACAGGAAAACCAGGACTTTGAAAAAGAAGGTTCAGCCAAGACCGAAATTAGACAGTAACGTGTCCCAGTTTTCTCGTAGCTTTGGTCTGGCTGAAGAATTCCCAGGTTTCACAAGAGTCTAACTGCAAGATGGGCCATATAGGGATAAAAGCATAAGTTTGCAACAGGATTTCTTCCCAGATCCATCCCATGCTGCATCACAGCACTGTGCAGCTTTCTGTGTTTTACTGTTGATTTTCAGAGCAATGGACCCAACATTAATTATTGTTGTGGTCCTACCTGTGACATGTTTAGGCCAACTGACCAGAGCCAACAACCGACTCCCCCCTTTTAAATCACTCCTTTTCTTACAACTAGCTGGCTCTTTTCTGGCTGTTCTTGAATGGATTTTTGAAATATCTCCTTAAGTCACAAATCAGTTTTTCTCTCCTTGTTCTGAAAACATTTCAGTTATAAGCAGGGGTGATTTCTCTACTCTGCTGCCACGGAAACAGTTTTGGGGCTGCAAGGAATACAGTATCCAACCTACCTCATAAAATCAGCCTTGGCATCACTAGCATCTCTCTGATAACAACCTAAATTCAGGTGATTTGAGTGAAATGTGCCATCTTGTTCAGTCATAATTCAAACACACACCTCAGCCAAAATCTACAAAGTGGCTAAAACCCCAAAGCACAACTTGGGCAGGAGTTACAGTCCTCCCAATCCAGCCTAAACCCTCCAGCACAGCACTAAGTCCCACTCATAACTCAGTAG
Source organism: Lycocorax pyrrhopterus obiensis (assembly GCA_014706295.1). Taxonomy (NCBI): domain Eukaryota; kingdom Metazoa; phylum Chordata; class Aves; order Passeriformes; family Paradisaeidae; genus Lycocorax; species Lycocorax pyrrhopterus. The sequence goes on along the minus strand of JACSVZ010000015.1, from coordinate 55,226,610 downwards.
TTACTCATACAACTGTAGCATCTGCTTTTGAAAAGTACCCGAAAACCTTCCTTCAGTGTCTGGAGAATGCAGCTCACTCCAGCAGATTGCTATCTGGACTAATTGCCTCAACTATAAAAAATATGCACTATTTTTCTCTTCTGAAATTACTAAGCCATGTTTTCCTCCTACATTACTGCCTTTATTGTAGAGGTACCACATAGTACTTCTGACACTAGCTACCTCTTGGCTTTGTATAATTAAACAGACTTAACCTTATTAACCTTGCATAAAGCCAGACTTTCCAGGATCTACATTTTAACATTAGGATATTTTCATTTGTTCATTGGGGCAATTATTTTCTAATATCAATAAAAGTTAAACCTATGTTATTGTCTATGTGTTCATGCCAGAGTCCATAATTGACAATGCTCATATTAGAAGTAGGTAAAATACTTGGACTGATCATTTTAGACCAACAATATCAATATGAAAGTTTTCATTAAAAAACTTAATTATGTTTTATATTCTTAAAAGAAAAAATTATTTTATTCAAAATATTCTGTTTCTCATAAATTTTACATGGGATTTAGGTAAAAAAGTTCTTTACATACATCCAAGCACTTTCTAAACATTGACATAGCGAAGAGAAAAAAAACCAAACCCCTTCTGAAGTTGGCAATAATCAGAATAAGAAAGATTTCTTTTGTAAAGGGCTCTCCATAACCAAGAGTCTAAGAGACAAAACATCTTGGAGGACCTATCACATGGAAGGCAATTACAGAAAAGCAATCTAGAGTGCTTGCTGACAAATAATAATTTAGGAAATAGAAAATAAAATACACCCTACCTGGTAGCATAAACTGTAGCTTCACCAGGGGATTTTCATGGTGTTATTAAGTTTGAGAGACAAGCTCAAGTGGTTTAAATAATTGAAGGAAGAAAATACAACTTCCACAACGTTAAGTCTCAAAGTACACTTCTTTGTATCTAATATATAGAGCAGCCTCGCTCCAAATGCATTTGAGATTTTCTATTTCATGTTCTGCAGATGATGTTTGCAGCTCTGTGCTGGTATCTAATTTCCAGCCAAAGACAATACATCGGGGGCAGCATGAGGTTATAGCAACAAGCCAGTCAGAAAACAAGTTATTCAAAGACTGTTCAAAATAATCCTGTAATTCTATCTATTGTGCAACCTTTGCTTTCAAAGGATAGAGCAATGCACTGCTGACCGGACAGAGTTTTCATGAAACCAGCATGATATAGTTTAGATATTCTTACCCAATTTGAAACAAAAGTAATAAATATTTCACTTTACAATATCACTGCCATACTTCTGCATGAGTCCCAAATGACCAAACACTTCTCATTTCTCTGCCTCAAAGAGTGGAAGAAAGTGGGAGTATATGTCTGCACCAACACCTTGCTTCTGGATAAAGAAATGATAGATGAAATACAAAGTTTTTGTGGCAACTTGATAATACAGCTGAACACCTTGGCCAAGAACCTGAGACAATAGATTTTCTTACGCAGTACTTCCAAGAATGAAAGTACATGATTAAAGGTTTGTGAATTCTTTGACAGATAGTCTGCTCTTCCAAGGACTGTAGATCCCCAACTCCATCAGAACTATCGCCAGGTATATGACCCAGCCATTCAGGCTCCCCACTGTAATAGCCCTTTACATCAGCCTCTGAAAGCAACAAAGTGGTTATGGAATGAAGCTCCTCAAGTGGGTTATCAGCTAACTGAAATACAGGAAACGAAGGAAAGGAATAGATTGCTGATTTTCCACACTAGAGAGAAAATACTGGCCAGGAAGTGAGACGCATAACTATGCTGAAAGCTTGGGTGAAAACGGAGTTGTTAATGAGGCAACAAAACATGACATGTTATGAAAATGTTTGTAGAGGTTGATTGTAAGGCTAACTGAGTGAAGAGATGCAAGAGAATTTCACAAGAAGCCAGGGGGGTGAACAGCAAATGAAATCCTGAATTAATTCACACGTGCATGGAAAAAATAACCGTGACCCAAGAACGGTCTTTAAGCCAGTATTCACACTCCATAAATAAAATATGGGACCCTTGTGCCTCCCCCACTGTAATATCAGCTCCATTTTTAAGAGTAGACAGACAAGCATATACAAGGCTAAGATTTTCAAGGTGAATTGAGAATGGAGAAGAAAAAATTCTGTTATATAGCTGGAGAAATCTATGAGGCACAAACATCTTGACTGTGGTAGGCAGCTTAGATCATCTCATTTCCAAAGCTACAGAGGTGAATCAGAAGAGGTTTTAGCTCAGAGAAGAGAAAAACTCAGGTCAGAGATCCAGGAAGACTCATGTATGAGGGGAAACTACATCAACACTTGTACCTGGAAAAAAAATAACAGGGGCAGAGTTCAAAGGGATATGATACTACTTCACAAAGTCATAGAGTATTAGCTATTTATTTCTCACACCCCAGCATCTGACAAAAGGTTTGAAATAAAAGAGATGAGCTTTTTCACACAGACTGCAACTACATTGTGGAAGTCACTGCCACAAGATGCCATGGACACAAAAGAAAGGATATAAATCAGATAAAAATAACTTGTTAGAGGTAGAATCCTGAAAAAGTACTTTTAAAACATTATTCTATATTTGACCTGATTCTTATACTCTTTTGCTAGACGACCAGTATTGAGCACTCTCAGGAAGAGCACACCAGTCTACATGAGCCTTCGATTTCACGTGGCATGTTGCTATGTTCTTGCACTCTGACATATCTCAAGGGTTAAATTCAGACTAATGTGTTCCTTCAGGAGTTTTGCCAAGAACACAAATTTGGGAATTTTGCCTCTTAAGCACTGTGACAGGAATTAGTTAAATCCAGCTTCGTAATGGACACGGCGTTTAAAACCCTCACTGTTGCCCCCAGTGCTGTCATCCTGGGATGCAAGACTGCCCTCAGCACTGTCTCTTTTTGCCCTAGACTTTGATCTTGAGGTACAATGCTACATGAAGATTTCACCCTCACTCTTCTACCATATCTCCTCTTGTTACTTCTTGGCAACTCTGGAAACTTTGCTCAACAATAGCATTCAAGTTTTCGTGTGATCAATCCATCAATAGGAAGGCTGCATTTCATTGATCCTGAATTATTGCACCCTAGTTCAATCTACGGCTGCTCTACTATTCTAATTTTGCAGAAACTGCATCTAAAACAGCTCAAATGCTGAAAATATATAAAGGCAAATCATATACAGGGAACAAGAAAAATTAATAATATACATCACTGGTAAGACTTTCCAGAAAGAATCAGCTTTTAGAACCAGATTCAGATGCTATTTACTCACCTAAATAATTATTAGGATATTTTCAAAAGATCTCAGCACTCAGCCTGTTGAAATCTTTTGAAAACCTGGTCATAATAGTCACAATGGGAGCTGAGTTCTTTTGAAAAACTAGTCAACAGCTGAGAGTGCTGAGCTAGTGAGAGCTGGATCTCAGACAGAAAACTTGCTTCCTAACATCTCTTGAAATACTCAGCAGTGGTTGATGGGAACAGATGAGTATCTACCCTCTGACTGCAGCCTGCATCAGATAAGCAACAAGTTGTGACTTTTCCATTATATTGATTTCCCAAGAAAAAGCCTGGATTCCAAAAAACCTTTTACGAGGGAAGATATTGATTCAAGGAATGAGTTTGCTTTCCCCTCAGAATACCGGCAATTCTCAGGACCTCCAGGCAGCCACTGCTTCCTAACTTGCAGATTCACAAGTGAGACGGAAATCTGCATCTTAGAGAGTGTGATTCTGCAGATGTTTGCCTCATGGGACTTGGAGAGGAGATACCTGTGGTCATCCTACACCCAGCCCTCAGTAGCCACACTAACCCTGCAGCTCCTGACGCTTTCAGGTTTCTAGGTTCCTGAGAGTCCTGATACCCACAGGGTGTGTTTCAGTTGCCTAGCACTGTTTTGGAGGCCCCCTGGCATCCCATGTGGCTGCCAGAGGCTACTCCAGGAAGTCGCCGCACTCACTGCTACCAAAGGCATTTAAAGCAGCATTAGGTGCCAGTGTTTAGGCACTTAAATTGCTCCTCAACAAAGTTTCAGACAAGCTACTGCATTTTTGAGGAGTCCAGTGTGTCAGGAAGATGCTTTACCCAGCAGGCAAAAAAAAAGTCAACTTTTATATTTTTCCTTCAGTAAAATCTTTTCAACTCAACCTGCTGAGTTGCAACAAATCAAAGTTATTCAAAATACTTTCTACAAGAAAGAAAATTTACTTCCTACAGAGTCTAGCCAATTTTCTGCCTCGTTCCTTTCAACCACAAACTCCTAAAACATTTGAAGATCTACCTACCTACAATTAGACAATAAGAAAAAAGTTGCATTAGCAGAAATGACTGAAAGATTTTTCACCTCTAATTAACAAAGAAAAAACTTTCTTTTGTCCTTTTTTAAAGGCAATTCTTTCAAAAATTCTCTTACTGTAGAATTACAATAAGAAAAAAACAGGAATTTCCTATTTATGATTTCTATAGACATCATAATGCCTCTATTAATTTTATCTCTTTTTAGTATTCTACCTACTCCACACAGACATTTATCACTTCCTCATTTTCTAGTATCTGCCATTTTCATTCTCAAAATCCTTCCAAATATTTCAATATCTTTCATGGATACTAGAGTCAGAAGAAAAATGAAGACAATCTCTGTCATTAAAATATTCGGGCCATATTTTTAATTATCTATTTGGTTTTATCCTAGAAAGGTGAGGTTGTTTCTCCCCAGGAGACCAATAATGTAGTTTCCCCAAATGACTCCTGAAGTTTTTATATAACTTCACAGCTGTGGGTCAAAGTTAAAAAAAAAAAAAAAACCACCCAAACAAGCAATAACTTGAAGTTTAAATTGCATTGTCCTGCAGTGCCATTCCTTATCCCTAAAAAACTATGGGCAGCCGGGCAGCATTTGTCATGTATGGACACTCACATGGTACAACTCATGGGGGCCGCAGGGACTTTGGCGTTCTGGCTGCTCTAATGTCATTGGTGATGATGATGATGATGATGATGTGCAAAAAGAGGATACTAAGAAATTGTGAATGTGAAATAGCCTGTTTTAGCACTGCTTTAACATTGCTCACATTAAATGATGTTAAATACATTCTACAATCACAGAGAGAGAGAGAGACTGCTGGATGAGAGTCTTGGAAGTCTATCTGGCAGGACAAGGAAGAGACACATCTGCAAATACCAGTGCTGGTACTGGGCTCAAAGATGTAAATTATCCCTCCTTAGAGTTTCACATCATCAGCCTTGTTTCTGTTGCTAATAACCTGGATGGATTTGAAATAACTGCACTGAAGCTTTATTTACAGGTGGGTTTGGGTTTTGGTTTTTTTCTCTCTTTTTTTAATATTTTAGTTGATTACATTTCCGAAAACTTGAAAAAAAACCCAACCAAACAAATAAGAACCACAAAAAAGCCAACAGCAGTAAAAACCACAACATTTCTACTTTTAAAATTTGAAAACAAGACAAGCCCTCAAAAACAAACTAGAAAGTTTCTATTTTATAACCCCTACATAACCTATTTTTCTCCTCTCTTCAGAGGACAACTGCTCCATACTGTCTAACTGCTAAAGTAAATAACCTTGGGGAAGGCATTTAATTCTGGACTGTTCATAGCTCTAAATACTTGACATCTCCATCAAAACTTTCAAAACTGTAGCTCTTTTGTTTTACATTAGATGTATCCAAAACTTATCTGTTTGTAGGTGAGGACTTTGCACAGTCCTTTACAAGTGTCTCCAGCACAAAGCCTTGCTACACATAGGTGAGCATTTCAGGAGGGTTTTCTGCATGTGTGCTCAGCCTAATCTCATTGCCAGTAGCACTGGCTTTACATTTTTATGTTTATTTAGAGTTTCCAGTGCATTTAACACAAAGTGTAATCTTTTTACCACAGCTTTTATATAATTTGAAAGAATCCTTGTATGTTCACTTTGTCATCATTAAAAAAAAAAAAAGTAAACTTTGTAACAAAGTTTAGTCTTCAACACAGAAGGCACAAAGCAGAAACTTTTGGATGAATCCTCAGCAGATGCTCCCATGTATCTGAAATCATTCAAATTTCTTACTCATAGTGTATGTGCAACCTTGTGGGAGTCAGGGGAAAGTGAACAGCTCCCTGGCTGCTCATTTTCTGGGATGCAGCATATGTTTGTGAAGGTATCTGACTATATCCTCTCCCTTCTACCTCATATACTTTGTACTCTTTGCAACAGATGACAGTTTCCAAATATATAGATATAAAACATGCATCATTTTAATACTGCCATAATTGCATTTCTATATCTTTATTTTATATGATTTATAGATTTGTTTGTCCTTTATAGATTTATTATTTATGTTATGTTAATTTTAAATATTTTTATTTTTATTTTATACCTTTCAATATTTATTTTATACCTTTCAATATTTATTTTATATATTTGCTTGCCTTTTACTTTTTTAATACATTTTTACAATAATATCTACCTTTTATCTATTTCTTTTTATATTTTATATTTTGCTTTTACGGATTTATTTTCAATATGCTTATCACACATCATATATTTTAACCCCTATTTCTTTTCTATAGTTCTTTATCCCCGCGTGCTCTCAGACCAATTTTAGGAAGCCTCCCCATCCTTGCAAGCGTGTTCCCGCTCTCACCCCGCGGGTGGGGTGGGGTGGGGTGGGGTTACCCACGCAGGGGAGCTCCTCCCTGCCCTCCCACAGGGCTCTCGCAGCGGCTCGTGGGGGCTCTCGGAGCCGCTTCCAGGCGCTGCTCCCCGCGGCTTTGGGCGGCTGGAGCCGTGGCTTGGGCTCTGCTGCCCTCCGGTGGCCCCGCGGGAGGGTCCCGCACGGCGGGCGGAACCAGGTCATCCTCACGGTCCCTTCCAACCTGGAGCATCCCGTGACCCTGCGCACTGGGCTGAAGAGGGGCGGAGGATGCCGGTGGAGAAACTGAGAGTTGTTCGCCAGCGTTCGCTCGCACAGGAGCCATCCTCACCTCCGGGTGCCTTTGGAGGCACCGACACACACACACACACTGTGAAAGCCAAACTATAGAGACGCAGAAAGGAGAGAAGACACTGCCAAGGCAGAACGGAGAGTGGCTTGTGCACATCTTTAAACAATGGAGCCAAAACCAGCCGGAGCTTCCGTCTCCCAAGTCCAGCTCTGTTTCCTACGGCAGCCGTTCACACCCTCTGCTGGCCTGCAGCCCCCTAACACACGCCAGGAACACCACACCTGGCTCTTCCCAGCAAAGCCAGATGCCCCCGTGGCCAACCTGCTGCCCTTGGTCATGGCTTAGGGATTTCCACTCTGCATTCCCACACTGAGTTACCCAACCAGCACAGCACATAACACAGCCCTGTAACTTGATGTAAACCATGGCAAGTTTACGCACCATGAGGAGGAAGACAATGAAAAATAACATTATGTTATTATTCTATTTGTGGAAATCGTGCTGCATTGTTTTCTGCACGATTTTCTTCCTCAATCAGATTTTGGGATGGTTTTTCCTAGACAAGATAATTGGCTGAAATCAACCCACTATGGCCACAAACACGCACATTTGGATAATGCTATAAAGGCTGCCTTTAAAGGAAGAAAGAAGAAAAAAAAACTGAGCGAGGGTTGATTGCTCCATATCACTGTCTGCAACTCAGTTCCGTTTGTAGTAAATTATTAACTATATTAATCTAACTTTGTTTAAGTCTGTCTAGACAAAACAGAAGTATTACTCTGCAAGCATACAAGTCTATATAGGCCAAAATTACAGTGAGCTCTCTGCATTGTCCACAGCAAGGAAGGAAGTCATCAGGTAACAACATTGCAGCAACAACACAGCCTCTGCTCCCGCCCTCAACTCCACAAAATCCCTAATTTATGGTGCCTGGGTTTCCCAAACATCCCCAGTCCTACCACAGCCAGCTGCTAAGATCTGAAATGTGTGTGCTGCTCTCCGTCCTGCTTTTCTACCACAGAGTTAGAAAACCCAATGTAAATTTTATAGCACCTAAATCCACACTGTACATCCCCCTATCCATCCCAAATCCCGGAATCTCAGGGTTTCCCTAGTATTTTTGCTTTACATACTGCAACCTTAGCAGAACTGCAGTACAAGGCACATACAAACAACTCTACTGTCCTTCCCGGATGTTTAGAAACTGAAAAATGAGTTTGCTTGAGAAATGTCATCAAGATCCATTGGAGCCAGCTTTGAAAGCCCATTATTTGTTCCTAGCTTCCAATATCCTTTGATCACATCTTAAAGCTGAAGCTCCTTACATGCTGACATTACACAGCCAGATGTTAACTCAAACTACAGATTTGTTTTAGTGTATTTACCCAGCAGCTCATAATTGTGATTAATTTTATTTCAAATCACTGCAAGGAATACATGCTACGTTTATACTCCATTAAACATGAGATTTAATGATTCTGAAGTGTGTTATATCACCAGGAAGAGCCAGAGTGTTCAAAGGAACTCAAGATTTTGTACCAGGGCAGTACCTCCTCCATTTATCACACAATTAACTGGCAGCAACATGGGATCAAAGTCTGTGTATGGTCTACCAAGAATGACAAGTAGATGGAAAGTAGAGACAGGGACACAAAGATGACTTTGATATTCCTGTAAGCCACCTGCACCTCCAGATCCAGGTTACTAAGTCCTTTCCTCCACCCTGTGGCATTGCTGCCCAGGAACCCTGTAGATTCATGCCCTTGTACATCTGTCTCATAGCTGTACGTGGAGAGCACTTCCAAGAAATTGGGGACTTACAAATAAGTCGTGTATCCTATGGAACCTACAAGACCTGGGACTTCACCTATGCCTTGAGGATGACTTTCATTTTTTTAAGCAACACACAATTATAAATAACATGAAAGGGTAGCAGAGGTACCTGTGAGCAGCCCCTGATTTTGTGGTCCTTCAACTTTAGAGCACAATACTGATTCTAAGCTCAGCCTTACAGTTCCTCAACCCAATACTGCCCTGAAAATTTGTGTAAATATCATTGTCCAAGTTAGCACCACACACATCACTCTCCTCATGGCTCCCTAGCAAAGCACTCTTGCCACGGCTTCAGCGAGAATGCCTTTTGTTTACAATTTCACCAGCTGAAAGACTCTTTTGAGAGCACAAAAGAAAAAAAAAACCCACCAAAACAGAAGGGAAAGAAAGAAAGCTGAAGAGGCCACTATGAGGATCTAATCTATGGCTAAGACCACCCCTTGCCTGGCAGTCTGCATTGCCATCAGCTGTATGCATCGCGAGCGCATTGGGGTTTAGATCAGCTGTCTGTGCCTTCTCCCTCATTAACATGGATAAAAGCGGTGGCCTCTGCCGGGTGCGCGGCATTCCTCAGCATACCAGCTGCAGCTCCATCTTAATGCATCCTCTGGCCTTGGAGAATTAATTAGTTCTGATAGTCACTCTGGTTCAAAATGATGGCTGTCATAACCCCACAGACAAAATTACACACCCCTGGCATTTTCCACATTGCCCATTCAGGCTCTCCATAGGCCACCGTTGGCTTCCTCAGATGTGTGGCACTGGAAAGATTTAACTTGCCAAACCTTTTTTTTTTATCTCTTTGTTATGCTCCAATTAAGTCTGTGTTAATCAAAGGCAGTATTTCCCAAATACTCCCCCCTCCTTTCCCCAAGCCTCCTCCTAGGCAACTTGATGGTTTGTACCCCCCTTCCTCCCACCTACAATTAGCATTCAGACATTTCTCTTGGCAGAGCCAAAGCCTCCCTCCCTCTAGGAAGCTTTCTTCTTATGAACACATTTAACACATTTTATATTTCCCTACCCCTCTGCAAGGTGCTTTAGCCAGTTTCCAAACAAAGAGCAAAGTGACTTTCGTCAGACATGTGGAGCCTCCAACCGTATTCAAACACCCCTGTGACAGTTTTCCTGCTGTGACTGGCTCTAAAACAGAAGCCACATACAGTAAAAAACAATAATTCATTGATTTTCTTCTGCTTACTTCCAAATTACCAAGTAAGAATATCAAATTTGGCTCAATACTGCCCTCACCCTTGACACTCCAAGATTTCACTAACAAGGCTGCACCCCTGGGAGAGGAGCTGAGCTGCAAGTAGGGTAGAACATACCAGGAAAGCAGTACCAGCTTTTATCATGAAGAGCTCACGAATGTTCAGGCTGCAATGAGTGCTTTGTTTCAAAGTAGTCTTCTTTCTTTCTTATTTCTTCCCCTGAAATGGTGCTTTGCAAATATGATTGTGAAGGGGCTGAGCTTCGCATGAGCCTCTGAGACCTCATCGTATGAAGTTCAGTCACCTCTGGTTGAGAGAACTTCATAGTCTGAAAGTTAAGGGGAACAATATACAATGCAAGATGTGTAGTCAATAATCAATTAAAAATTTTTAAAACGCAAGAAACTGTGTGGGCATCAAAACAGTGTAGAGGAAGCTGAGTGCTGCAACCATCATGTCTGTATCTCTGCTGATTTTATTTACTTTTGAACTGACATCATGAATCTGGCTCTAAGAAAGAACAAATACCTCATTGTGATGCTGAATAAGTTTTAGCACAAACATTGTTTTCAAAAACATCTACATAGATGAACCATCATGTTTTCTCTGGATGGTTGACTTTTAAAGCACAGAAATAGAAGCAGTGACATGTGGAGAGGCAGCAGGTGGATGAAGAAAGTTAAAAGAACAACTAGTTCATAATAAATTAAAGTAGGAGCATGCAGTCCAGGAATGCAAGAGCAGAGCAGAGCAGAGAAAAACTGTGACACACGGAAGGGAATGCCCCAGCATGTGGTATTTGCAGTATTAAAGCACACACAGTGAACTCCTAATAATTTTTTTCACCAGGCTTCTTGCAACCTGAAAGTTTTCAGAGGTACGAGGGTGACTAGCAGCTGACACACAGGGCATCTGAAGAGGGAGGCTTGGCTGGGCTCCCCATGTCAAACTGATCCCAGCTCTCAGGAAGCCAGCTCCCTGGCTGGCTGGCAGACACCCTGCCACATGCACAGGCTTCTTCAAGCACCAAGGTGCCACCTTCCCACCCCCGAGGCCCCAGGGAGTCCCACCCTGTGTGCCAGGTGACCTTTTAGCCTGTATTTCTGCCCAAAGTGGGGCAGGAGCCAGCTAGGTAGAGCTGTAGTCAGAGCCTGGCACAGTCTGTAACCTCCCTGAAGAAGGAAAATGCCCGTCACCAACAGGAGGAAAGGGTGGCTGGTCCCTCTGGAACGAGGAAAGCAGTCATCACAGCAGTTAGTGAGGAGGCCATCTCTGCTGAGAAGGGAGAGGAAGGAAAGGAAAAAAGAGTTTACTTCACACAAATGCCTATAGGAGGGGCAAGAGCAGATAACAAGAGAGCTGATGCTGTTGCTTTTAATCTCAATCTACAGGACAGGAAAGGGACGTGCTTGATTTACAGCTCCTTTCACCACTGCTCTGTCTGAAGTGGCGACAGGCAAGAGAGCCAGCTGACCTCAAGCTGCTGAAGGAGCTGTCAGCTCCTGCCAGCACCCACACAGGGACCGGGCAGACGTGTTTTCCCCAGGTGGCACAGACCCTGCCCTGGCAGCCACTCTGCCCACGCACCAACAAGGCACTTCTGCAGAAGAGGGAGGGCTCGCTTTGCTCCCAAACATCCCACAGAGAATGGGATGTGGCCATGGGCTATCACCATATGGAAGAGAAGATTCTCCAGGGTTCTGCTTTTGGAGTAAAACCTGAGCCATTCTTTCCGCCAGGCCGGATTGTACATTGTCTGCAAAGCCAAAGTAACGCGAAAGGCCTTGACCTCAGAAAAAAGAAGCAGCCCTTCTCAGGAACATGCCTACTGTCAGCATGTCCATCACAGCCCTGGCTGCTATCATGTCTGCATAAACAAGGAATGATTTACTTTCCTCATCATATGGAGAAAGGAACAGGATCTGATGAGTGCACAGGAAACACCTTGCCCTGCCACCTCCAGCAATTTTGCAGTGTTCTTTTAGACCACATAACAAAAGTAGATGGATTTGTACATTATTTTATATGTTTATCACCACTGGCTTCTTTAGGAAAACAAAATGGAGTTAAAGATAAGATGTTATGAAGCACAGCTTTGTATTAAGGCACCCTTAAAGAGTACCTTCGAACTGACAGAAAAAATTCTAAGGTCAGGGGGATCAGGCAAAGCTGATAAACTGGAGAGAGCCAAATTATTGGGTATTTGAGACATGAGGGAGCCTGCCCTTACAAGACTGACCAGAGCACCAGCAAAGAGCAGCACTAGAAATGAGCTGAAAAACTCTGAGAAGAAAGAAAAATATTTGCTTTTGCCAAATCAAAACGACAAAATCAAAATGTTTTTGGCAAATCTGAATGTTCACCTCTCCCAACCATATTCAAGTAATATAGCTGAGTCAATTTTCCTCTCCTTAGCTCCAGAAGAACAGTCAAAATGATTTAACAAAAATAGCAAAAAGGGGGGGAAATGCCCCTTTTTATCCAGCTAACCAAAGCTGGAAGAGGCTCTTTTGGCCTCCTGAGATAAAGTCAGTGGTATTCCTCCCAGAACCATAGTGGGGGGACCCACCCTTATGTTATTAGGGCTGATAAGACAACTTCCAGAGATCCTTTGCTCTCCCTTAGATCAGTGAAATAACTGTAATAATAAGAAGCCCAGTAGCTACTCCAGCCCCCTGTCCAGGCTCACCTAAAAGAAGAAATCATCTTCTGTCATAACAGTTCAGTGTCCTTGGTTTTGTACTATCAACAGCTCCAGAGAGAGGAATAAATGAACAGAGCCCTGTCAGGATATCCTGTCATTCAGTGAGGGAGGCTTTATTCAGCTTTCCAGTGAAAACTTTCAGCAACTACCCTGCATTTTGGAATCTCTCCTGCCTGGGCAAGCTCCACATGCCATATCCTTCACTCACTTACCTTGGGGAAGACAAGAGTCCTGTTAAAGTATTTGCCTGAGAATGCAGAAGAAATAGCACCTCTAACCATCATTTTACGTCAGAAATCGAGTTTTCATGTTTGTAGGGCTCTGAAAAAGTCCAATTCACAATGGAAAAAATCTTTTTTGCTTTTTTGGTTGCAGTGAAACTATGTTTGACATCACAAGTCCAAGATGAGGTAAGAAGCAGCTTTTTACGAAATGGATTGTTATTTGTCTATATTACTCTGTGTTATAGAGAGAACAGGTATCAGATATGGTATCTCATAGAAGAAAAACCCACTTTAACAGTCACTGGTGTATATGACAATGAATTATAACCTAAGAGCTCTGTAATTCAGTCCTCTGAAATAACAGAAATGCATCTGTTTATTCTGCATGAGAATCTGGCTCCAATGATATAGCATGAGCACACTGAAAAAGTCTCTAAAAATGGCAAATGTGTCAAAAGACTGTAAATTATGCATTTACCAAAAGAAATTTGGATTTCTCATAAGTCAGAAGATGAAAGCAGAAATTTTTCTGCAGTGAAAATTATCTGTTCCTACTGACTAAAGGAAAGAAAAGCTATTCTAGACAGGTAAGGAAAAACAATCTAAGGAAACGAGATATTTAAAGTGAAAACACACAGTTATAAATGTAATTAAAGGATTTGTAGACTTCTGGGGAAGTGGTGCATTTGTCATGTATGAATACTATGAACCTGTGGAATTTCACAATATCTATTTTCACCACGCTTGTAGAGAGGCAGAACACATTTAGAAGAGGAAAAAAAAGACAGAGAGAAATTAGGAGGGGGGAAAGGAAGACACTCAGGTATTTTGTTGCTGTTGTTGTTGGCTGGTTGCAGTTTTTAAATGGAAAAATACATTGAAATGTCAAAAATGCACTGGGAAATATGTTAAGGTTATTCTTTTTCTTAAAAAAAAATAAAATAAGAGACGCTAAAAAGTCAACTTTCTTCCATTTTCCCTAAAAACAAAAAGGGAAAACGAGGAAATGGGAGAAAGTGGAAATAATGCTATGATTCCAAAACAAATAGTGGTTTACAGCTGGTGGTAGGGAAAGGGCATAAGTTATTTTTATTTAAATTTTTCTTTTTCAAAACTCTCAATGAATTTAATGTTCCAAAAATGAAATTTTGTGGGGTGCCTTTTTGATGACAACCAAATATCTTTCCAAGCGGTACCCACCTTATACCCACATCTGGAAAAAGGTCACATTTTTACTTCAAAGACACCTGAAAAGCATCCACACAGCAAAAAGGTTTCACTACCTGAATATTTCAAGGTTACCCAGACCAGATTTCACAGTGCACTTGTGAAGACCAAAATTTGACAACTAAACAGATGTTGAAATGTGCTTGTAAGTGGGTGATGGCAACCACATATAGTGGCTCAGAGGTTATGAAGCTAAATCTCCTTATCGCTGTCTCTGATACATCTTCATGAACTTTGCTGCTGAAATGTCTGGCTGTCATGGGGAGAAACTGCTGAGTGAGGGCTTCATCCAGGACCATCACAGGACATGTAGAAATCATGCCCAAGGTGCCAGGGTACCCACCCAGACCGGCTGTGAGGTTCTGCAGAGGCTGCAGCATCCCACGTGTGCCCAGAAGGTCCCGTAGTCTCTGGACTGCACAGGGTTGCATTGCTGGTATTTAAAAACCATACTCTGAATTAGGTCATTTCTCACCATTTGTGAATTATCAACTTACTTCTACAAATACCAGGAAGAAAGAAGATGAAGCCAACGTTAGACACAGTTCAGCGAAGACTTATTGCTTTAAAATAGATACATGAAAACAGGTTAAAAAAAAAAAAAAAGAGGAGGCTGCTCTTCTCAGTGTGCTCTGGTGGGGTCAGGCCCAAAACCTCCACCAGACTTGAATGCAAAGCTAGATGTCATTCTTTGACAGCACTCAGAAAATACCAACCATAGCTCTTTAGATCACTATGGTGGTGCTGATAATATGAAACTCACTTTTGAGAGGAATCTTTGCTCCACAGGCTGGTGCTGTGGAACACACCTTGTTTAATTTTGCCTTTGAGTGGAGAAGGCACTTGTCAGCAGCTTTGGAACTAACACTCCATAGGCTGTGTGGTCTCTGTAACCTGGCTTTTAAGTTTGACAAACTTAGCATTTGTTGATAAAGCACTCCTAGGAAAAATATTACACTTAGAAGGGTTTATCCTGCAGTGGTGGGACATATTTTGTGCAGACAAAGCTACTGCAAAGAGCTAATATGTGGTCTAACCTAGTTTAGCTCCAAAACAAGGAGCACCTGCTGAACAGAAAAGAGGTTGCAGCCGTGAGTTAGAACAAAGCTAAGTCAAATTTGTCATTTTTCAGCAATGTCACTCAGGGTAGTGTTTTTCTTTCTTTTTAATTATTCTTCTCCTGTTGCAGATGAAGAAGCAATGTGATCAAAAGCTGCTCATTAGAATGAAAACCAAATGTGTACCTTGCTCTTTAAACCTTGACACCCAGTGCCCTGCTGGTTACACCAAAATTACCAATGGGACTGGCACACCAGACTGCAGGTATCTCCTCTGTCAGAGCTTTTCTCCATGAGTATTGTTCTCCATGAATTAGAAAATGTTAATTCGTATCAAAAATGCTCTAGTCTATGCAATTTTCTTATGGAACATTTGCCACTGGCTTCACCAACTCCAGAACTAAAGCTGCATTCAGGGTATTTGATGCTTGAAGTGAATCATCAAATGATGTAAGAGGAAAATAAACACTGTTATTGATGGTCCATCAGATTTCCTCTTGAATAACATCATAAAATCTCTTCCATATTTATTCTGCATAGTTGATATGAATGATACAGAAATATATTAACATATAATTATTAACATTAATAAATATATGATAATATCTTATCATATAATATTTATGTATTAATCTTATATAAGTTATGTATTTTTCAAACTCCTAGATAGGGGACTTGTGGGGGTGAAGGGCAGGAAGAGATATCTCAACCAATTTGAAATCTTGGCATTCAGATTGGAAAGAAAAGAAAAAGCTGTATTTTAGAGAAAATGTAACTATGTTGAGCTTATTTAGCATTTAAAGAACCCTGATGTTAAATAATTTTTAAAATAATTTTAAAATACTTTCAAATCACAACTTAGAGAAAAGTGCTGTATTTAGGTTGGGGTGGGAAGATAAATACACTGCTCAAAAGAAACAGCTCCAAGGGTCTTTTTAGACCTTGATGTTCAATGTATGTTTTAATGAAAAAGATAAAAAGGCAGATCAATGCAACTAAGCTTAAAGTGCTCTTGTCTGACACTGAAGGGAGGAGAGGAAGTTAAGAATTCCATTTTTCTCCACAGGAGGCTGTAAGTACTTTAAAGCAGCTCTAACTTCTTTTCCACAGGTATTACCTGGAAATTAAAGCACACACACTTTCTCTTCCGGGCTGTCGGCATCGTTGCGTGAAGGAATTTGAGCAACCCGAGTGCTGCCAGGGGCACTGGGGCCCAGACTGCATGGGTGAGTTGGTTTAGTCTTCGGGGTTTTATTTTCACATGGAATTTGAACAGAAATAAAGCAGTGACTTTTCATCTTTCTGTTGAACTATTGCTGTAAAATGATTGCTGTGAAAAGTTTGCTCCTCAGAGTTTGTTATAGAAGTAGAAAGAAATAGCAGTTTTCAGCTAAAACTTAGAGGATTTGAAGGAAAACAGATATTCAAAGTTTCATTTAAAAAGAAAAATTCATAGAAAAATTTAAAAAGCCTCAGAAAATCTCCTTGATTTTGAGATTTTCAAAACAAATGATTTCAGCCAATGCCTGCAAAATTATTTCATTTGGGAGGATCCCCACAATGGATTTTAAAATTAAGATTTTCAAACCACAAATTTAAATGTTTCATTCTAGGTCAAAACCACCCTCATCCACATCTCAAATATTTCCAAATGTCTTTAATTCCTTGCTTTGTGATGCGGGGGGGATCTTTTCTTTCAATTCAACTTGAAACAGTTTCTTGAAATGCCTGTGAATGCTGAAGGCCATTAATGAAGCAAGGGAATCAGGAGCGCCTCCCCTCCTGCTGCCCCTTCCTCAGGAAAAGCTTTTCAGCATCTCCACAAGTGCATCAAATCTCAGGGTACCAAGATGGGCATCCAGACCCACAGAGGAAGTTTCCCTGCCCAGCCAGAGTGTTTCCTCCTTTAGTTTATGGCCTCAAGGTCTGTTTCAATGTCTGCAAAGCCCTTTGTCCACAAAATAGATTTGAAATAATTATGATTTTAGCCCAAGCTATTATTTAAATACCAGTCATTTATCTACAAAGGGAAAGCAGTCCAACTGCAGCTCACACCTACTGCAAGGGAAAAGACAGGCTGAGAGCGGAGTGCGTGGTGTGTGCTCACGTCTTCTGCAAAGAGTGACTTGTGTGGTGGTTTACCCCGCCACCAAAGGCAGCCTAAGTGCTCATCCTCCCATTACCAGGGTGCTCTGGGCAGCCACACACGGGGCATCAGTATTTCTGGAGAGGGGCAGAGAGAGTACCCTGCCCCAGAGTCAGAGCCCTGCCTGTATCACCCTGTGAAGGAGGCTGCGAAGGCAAGGAAGCCCTCTCTTCCTTCGGACAAACTTCCTGACCCCAAAAGCAAAGAATCAAGGTCTCAGCATTGTTTCTGCTTTCATTTGGAGGGAAAAAAAAAATAGCTATCTCTATGTTATCACAACCTCTGTAAGAGAATACTGCACAACTTGAAGTGTTTGGAGGAAAGACGGTCCTTCCTGAGGCCGGGCAAAAATCCCTGACTAGGGGTTTACTTCACATTTAGCATCTTATGGCAAGGACAAAATTAAGTCTTAAATAGCACTCTGACTTCCTTAAATGATAGCGCATGCTGAAACACACAGTGTGAGTGAAAGATCTTTTGTCCCCTTCCCTCCCCACGAAGCACACCAAGACATCCAGCTGCACACCAATCCCTCTGTAAAAAGTCCTAAAGTCAAAAGTACAGGGTCAGAAAAGGTCCAGGGGAAAGAGCACAGCCTTTCAACACCCCCAGTATCATCCAGCCACAGGTACTACAGCTGGTGGAGCTGCTCCCTACCCCAGCACAGCTTCCTGCTCTGGGCAAATATTTCCGTGGCTCCAAAGAAAAGCCTGGGTACCAACTGAAAGGTTTGTGGCGTGACCAACTGAGTAGAAAGCAGTGGAAGAACAAAGCAAGGGAAAATTGGAAAATTAAAAATAAAGGCCAAGAGGAAAGACACTAGATTTAATGCTATCAAATTATGTGGTTCAAAATATATCTTTACAAGTACTACTCACTGCTTCAGCCTCACAGGGAGTCAGGTGAAGAGAAGTATTTTAAGAGGCTGCATTTGATAATGCTTGGGAAGTGCTGAATTTAACTCGGTGAGGCAAAACAATAAAGCTGGTAAATTTAGGCTCTTTGGGCCTAGATTCAAAGACTTGGCCTTCACACTCTGACAGATAAGCAAGAGCGTCTCTTTCTTACTGCTATCTGAAAAGCATCCTCGTTAAAAGCAAAGGTCTCGCCTCTCCCCAGGGTGGCAGCAGGTGACTGTGCCAGCACTGCTCCAGTGTCCCAGCACTGCCTCCTGTGGCCCTGCTGGTTGCAGGAAGCACTTTATCTGCCTGGCCAAACTTGTACAACAATATGATAATTTACCCGACTTCTGATAAAGCGGTCCCTTGGTGCTGCTATCAAAGCAAGAGACAAGATGTAGTGAAGACAAGGAGGAGTGTAATGAATGCCAACAGCAAAAAAGCCCCTGCTTTGTCCACAATTTTAAGTAACTTTTACTAGGAACTATACCATGAACTCTGAGTTTTCTCTATCCTTGCAAACTCAATAAAAGCATCAGTGCAAGTAATTTTTTTTCCATTCTGTGCAAATATTAAACAGCTGCCATAAGTCCTAAAGATAAGATTCAGCTGTCATATGGCAGCCAGAAAACAAGATTCACTAAAAGCCACTTTAAAGATTAAAGTATATGTATTTATTACTTTCCCTCAATTGTAGTTACTTAACCTAAATTCTTAAAACAGCATGTATGAGATAAACAGCACTAAAATTTTCATCTTTAAATTTATTGGTTTTTCACAAGAAGCTTACTTGGATACAATAGATCTCAGGCTACATTAAGGAATAAATTAATAAATTTTAACAGACTGGTATAAAGCCAAAGCTTTCAGTGGAATTAAGTGTACACATATGCACACCTACTTATTTGCTCACCACTGTGTCCAAACCAAATTCATTTTTACTAAAACTTCCACGTTATCTGAATCAGGATTAACTTAGGCAGGGGGAGCATAAATCCGGTGGGTGCTGCCCATCTCCACCCACACAGAACAAACTCTGAGACTCTTTACAAGCAATAAATCTACCAGTAAGGTACAGCAGAGTACCTGTGAGGCCAGTAGGAGTTTGATACATTTAGATACCACCTGCATCAAAATTATGGTACCTAATGGGAGTTCTAATTACAGGAAGGAAAAGCTTATGGACAAGGGTTAGTAAATCATTTCCAAGGACGGGCAGGACAACTGTGAAAAATAAGTGTATCCACACAGGAGAGAAAACCTGACAGAACGATCTGACTAAAAACCACTGTAATATGCATTTCCTATAGGCAATCTTCCAGTAAATCTTTGAATCTTGAAACCTTTTGGACAAAATATTAAACTATTTTCATTTGGAAATAGGGTCGCTTTTTCTTATCTCACCCTGCTGGCTGGGGTTTTTGTTCAGACTCTCTCACCTTCTACACCACGGCCTGTAACCATGGTTTTAGCACTAGAGGCTCTGAAGAGCATAACACACCTCTGGCATACAAGTTTGGTTAGTGACCACAGCTCCTTGGACAGGATTTGGTTGTGAGATATCTGAATTTCAATTTCCAAGATCGTTTGAATCAATTATCACAGTCTTATGGACATAGCAGGGAAAAGGAAAAATTTTCCACGTAAAGCTAATGTAATTTTTGGTGGGAAAAAAAGAAGGCTTGTTAAACTCTAACTTTGCATCAAATAAAATCCTGAGAACAAATATTCAATCCATCAGAGATATACTGACACACAGGAGTGGTCAGGCAAGCTCCACTTGGATCAGAAAAGCCAACAGCTTAGGGTGTCTGCAAACAGAGGCAGATCAGCAGGGGCAAAACCATATGCTATTTTAGAAAAAGAAAATTATTTTTTGTTCAATCCCTTGACTTCAGTCACTAGCCTAAATTCCCAGACAAGAGAGTGTGATGGTCTCTGCTGATGCTAAGATTCTAGTGAAGAGATTCTAGTGAAGAGATTCAGGCAGCTGCAAAACAGCAGCTGTCACCCAGGGTCCCTGTCTGGCCCAAAACCCTGCAGCTGCCAAGGCTGTAGGGTTCAGGGGGAGCACATGGATCAGAGCAAGGTGACTGATGGCTCAAACACTGTCATTTCCAGCATGTCCAGGAGGAGCTGCATCACCATGCAGCGGGAGAGGACGCTGCTCACAGGGCATGACTGGGAATGGAACATGCACTTGTCAGGTAGGTCATTTCTTTCAAATGAAAAAAACATACAGCAATGTAAGTTGGGCTGAAAAATAATGCATGTTCCACTGTGTAAATACATTAAAGGAAAGTATTCCAGAAACAGCAGAGATGATCAGCTTGGAGTTCATTTTTTGCTTGGATTGCACTAATCTTCACACTATTATTTCTACAGACTTGAGCATGTTTGGGTGAAATTATTAAAAAGTTCTTTCATCTTGCTTTCCTGAGACAGGTGTTTTGACTTCCTCTATTTTTTTAAATTGTGCTATTACTTGTGACTTTTTGCCCTAGATAGAAAGTGCTTATACATGGGGCTATATTCTCCATCTGTTGTTCCTTTGCTGAGAGTGCGATGTGTAGTGCTTAACCTCAGGCAAAAAGATTTTTTAAGAAACAATTCAAATTAACCTTTTCTACTTCCCCCTCTACTGGTTCATCTTCACATCAAAAGTCCTCTTCTGGAGACACATGAAAAAGAGACAGAGGTAGAAGTAGCCAGAAATACAACCCAACAATTGTAAGCCTGATTTGGACATCAGGCCTGATTACAGTACTTCACTGTTAACTTGACATTCAGAATACCTGATTTGAAGAACTTCAAATTATTTTTTAAAAAGATATGGGGGCAAGATTGTCCAAAAGACCATGTTTTCTAGATTGTGGTAGCTAATGATTGAAACTTTCATGTTATTTTCTTTTGGCAGTGAAAGATGCTGTTTTCAGCCTGCTAAGCATATATGTATCTGTCTAGAGATAGATGAGAAACTTAAGTTTTGATTTCCATTGTGTAATTCACAGAAAGGGTTTGGTGGGACAGCCTGTGAAAAATGTGCTGAAGACAGTTTATTTGGTCCTGACTGCACGTCAAGTAAGTTTGAACTTGCTTTATTTGATTAGGGAAAAGAAAGGAGTGTATTCAGACTCTAAGAGATCGCAGTGAAATGGGTAGAGGGCCCAAAGATTCCTCAGTGAGAGCTGCTGTCTGCCTCAGAGAACACGACGGGGAAAGGAAAGAGAGCTCTTCACTCTATTCTGTGCCAGGGAAATACATAATCCTGTCAAAAGTGTGGAAAAGGATGTGTTTGGTGTACTTTTGGGGTTTGGGTGGTTGATGAATTCACTGATTAGCCATATACCTATCAAAAGTGGAAGTCTGAAAGCTGTGTGCACTTTGTAGAATGTATTTGTATCAGAAGTGTATATATGCATATAACATTTTCCACTTTTACCTGTTTCTTAATGGTCTCTACTATTTTAACTTCCTGACCCTTGCTGAAAATTACACTGAAAAACCAGAAAACTGCCTGAAAAAACATTTTTAAAGCAGTCTTATTCTTAAGTAGTAATAATTGTTTACCTCCAAGAAACTCCTTTTCTTCCTTCAAGATCTACATAATGTTACTTCTAAAGAGTCACAAACGGTCTCAATTTAAATAACTTGTGTTGGCCTTTCTACACTAATCCTACACCACTTGCTGGCTCAAAGGCCATTTTTCCACCAGCTGTCCACTGGATGCCAGTGTTGATACACAGAAATGTAACTGAGCCAGCATTTTCATTAGAATAGGCTCCTTGAATGGATGCAATATCATAAATGTAATTATTTTCCAAGAAGCTGCTGGAGGAATCAATTACATACGAATTTAAGCAACATTTTACACTTCAGCTTTCAGATATTTGCATTCCCCCGAGTGTTCTGAAATAAATAAAATATAAACAATGTTCATTTGTGGCTAACTGCTTTTCAGTAATACCTTAGACGTTCCTGGTTTTTATACTATGACTACTAACACAGGTAGGAAGTTATTCATTAATTAGTGCAGGTGATTTGCATGAACACAGGCTATGTTTTTAAAGGGAAGAGGATATGCTACATCACTGCAGCTTAAACATGAAGTCAGCAATACAATTCTGTACATCTTTTAGACTTTTCCAAGTGTAACTCTAAACGGCCTTTTTTAAAAAGCATCATTGCCATAATTCAAATAGTTATAAATATAAAGCTTTTTGAGTATACTTAAGGCTTCAAAAATTATTTATAGAAGGGTCTCATAGTTGCCTGGACTGGGAAAGCATCATCTTGCGTGCATATTATCACTGGGTTTATAACCAGAATATAACCAGAAATGAGAGAATATAGGAAGAAAGAAGCCTGAGACCTCCAGAGTGATTGATTAAGTTTTTAACTTAATAAATTCTGTTTAGGGAGGGGGGGAAAAAAGTCACAAAACTCATCTCTTCTTGAGGTGCTTGAGAGATACAAACAGAGTTGAAGCAAAAACAAGCAATAGGTTAACTGTTATTAAAGAAGTCTGTGTTACACATCATATCCAATTTTGGCTTCAGACTCAAATTTTGTCAAATTTTACAAGTTTTATGGCATTAGCAACAAGTCAGTTTGGTGCTTATAGTATGCGTCCTGAAGATTTTCAGACCCTGGGCTCTTAACTGCCTTCAAAAAGCAGTGTGTTATTTACTGATGCATGCAACTGCAAGTATTGATCCTCTCAGTAATGGAAGCCTATAAATTCAGGCACTCGCGTCAAAGCTTGGTTTGGCCAAAGCTGTTGGCCAGGACACTCTTTGCTATGAGTAGCCACTAATTATGTCTTTCCAAACACCATTATTACTCAGTAAAGTAAATCCATTTCTCCCTACAGCTTGTGACTGCGTTCATGGAGTATGCAGCAGCGGAATTTCAGGGGATGGAAGATGCACTTGCTTGTCTGGATACAAAGGGCTCCGCTGCGATCAGCGTAAGTAGATCATTTTCCATATGAGATGTACTCAACAGCTGTGATACAGTTAGAATTGGGAAGAGTAAATCAGTCTCAGGTTAGTCATGCAAAAGCAGCCAAACCTACACTGAACCTCAAAGCCTCACGGCGTGCAGGCACAGCTTAACCTGTCCCGCTCTGTCCCTCAGCCATAGCCGAATGCGAGGCGCTGCGGTGCCCTGCAAACTCCAGGTGTGCTGCCTCAGGTGAGGATGGAAGGCAACTGCAATGCACGTGTCTGCCCAACTTCCACGGGGACAGTACACGGTGTGAACGTGAGTAATTTCCATGTCTGCCCGGTCCTTTGAATACACCCCCCATTAGTGTTATAGTTCAGATAAGGAATGTGTTTTTGAGCCACACCTCACCACCTAATTTTTCTCGGGTTTGTATCCCAAAACACAAATTAGATTCCTTCAGATGAAACTAAATCCTAAACTGTGCTTCAGAAGCACATCCATCCAATTGCTAACAAGTTTCAGTCCATGCAACCAGACTAAAGCTAGTAAACCCCCTTGAAATATGTAAGGTGGATACTGGGTTGTCAGTGCTTGCTAATCCACTCCTGTGATATCCCTCTGCTTGGTAGAGTTCAGCCTCTTAGCTTGCTTCCATAAAAATCAACAACAGCAATCAAGGGCTTATATTTATTGAGCACCCATCACGTGGAAGCTCAGCTCCATCAGCAAGGACAAACTCTACAGGCAAATAAATTTCACTTTAGCTTTCCTGTTTTTCATGAAACAAAGCTAATAGCATCTCAGCTAGAGGTAAAGGCTACCTTGGAGGTGTCTTTATAGACTCCTCAACTTGCCATTGAATGCCCAAATTAACTGTATAGTAATCTGGATTTTCTTTTCTCTACTCACTTCATGGCTTATGGTACCTGTTCTTCTTTCTAGACCAATTGCAACAAAGAATATTGTTTAATCTGATGCTGGAAGCACAATTTAGTAGATGTTGGCTCAGATCAGTCCCAGCTGAGGGGAAAGAAAGGGAGGAGAAGAGGGGAAAACAGTGAGAAGCATCACGTTTTAGGTGTGTCCAGGGCGTGCCATCTTCTAGATAAAATGTGTGCTTAACCTTAACCTAACCTGGACACAAAGGTGTGAGAAGATGCTGTCCAAGCACTGCTTGATTTTGAAAAACAAGCAGTGCCATTGCCTCAAAAAAATGGTCCATGGAAATAACTAGTGAGCTTCTAGTGCAGCCCTGAAAGTAGAACAGTGTGGAAGACTAAAGCACTCGCTGGCCAGGTTTCCATACAGCTGAACCCATGACATTATATTGTTTAATCACCGGAAAGAAAACAGTGAAGGCCTATTGTATTGAGAAATATTTTCCAACTGATCTAACATGTACTTAAAGCCTGTACAGACCTCATACCTCCTACCTGACCTTCTCTAGTTAAAATCCACCAGAGAACGAGGAAATAGTTGTGATATTTTAATGAGCACGTTACATGTTTTAATCTGTTTATAACTCAATTTGCCAAGTTAAGAGATCGTTTCTGCTCAAAAGCAAACAGTTGGTTGCTACGTTAGCATAAACACATTCCTCCCTTCCGTCTGCATGCCTCCACAATACATCAGACTTGGCTGTTATGAAAAGTTTAGTCTGCCCAGGCTTTGTCTGGCATGGAGGTGCTCTGTTAAATCCTTGTCTTCAATTTTAGAACTCTGGGCAGTGATTCATTTACTCCACTTCTTTTTTCACAAGCTATCAACCCGTGCTCCAAAAAGGTCTGCGATCCTAATGCCGACTGCATTTACCTCGGGCCAAATCAACACAAATGCACCTGTCAAGAAGGTTACAGAGGGGATGGTCAAATCTGCCTGCCCATAGACCCTTGTCAAGCAGCACATGGGAGCTGCCCTGCACAGTCCAGCATTTGCATCTATGACGGTCCAGGAAAGGTCAGTGTAACTGCCCGAGAAGAAATAATGCTTTTTCTCTGAAAAGAAGCCATGATGGTATGGAAACAGGTCTCAAGGAAATCAAATGCTACTCCTAGGTTTGACATAAGCCCTGCTGGTGACCAGGAGGGAGTCCTTTTATCTCCGCTATGAAAATAGGAATGGCAATAGTGTTCTTTTTTCTGGGAATATTTTGGCTATGATTTGCCTCTCCAAAATGGAGGCATTGAAATAAATCTTCTCCCAGTTAAATTTTGTCTCTGAATCCAGGGGACTTGTAGGACCAGTAGGGTCCTTATACCTATAAATGTCTAAATTTAGTTTATTTAGGAAAGAAGCAATCTGGGTCTTTGAAAACAGTCAATGAACAGCACTTTATAAAGACTGCACATCATTCATGATGCTGGGAACTGGCTCCAATTTCTGTGTGTAAAATTCACACCATCAAAACAGCAAGACTTCAAAAGGCCTGGTTTGCTTGGACACCCTGAAGACCCAAAAAGGGACTTGATCATCCAGGGTTGTTTTGCAGCTCACGGTCGTATCTCAGTGAGCTGCACGTGGCTGAAACACAGGCTGGTATGTACAAATATAAGCTTTATATTTGTGTTTGAACTCACCAGGTGATTAACTGAGACACTGTGTTCAAGCTCTAGTTCCAGAAATTGCGCTGAAATCCACAATTTGTGCATGGCTAATTTTCTTTCCCCTCTCACATCCTTCTGATTTAGTCCCACTGTGAATGCAAGGAGCATTATACTAACTTTGTACCTGGGAAAGGATGCAGCATGATGGACATCTGTGAAACAAACAACACCTGCCACAAAAAAGCTAAATGCTTAACAGTTGCACCGGGACAGATTGCGTGAGTCTTTTTGCTTATTAAAGTTTCACACAGTTTCTCCCTCCTTCCCTAGTAAATGGGCTGCTAAAACAAATCCTGTGGATGAACACCTCCTGAAGTTATCTTTAACAGCTTCTTTATCAAGGACAAATCACAAGATTTAATGGGGTTATGGTCAGCCAATTAACATAGTGTTAGATTTCATCATGCCATTTGGTAATGCCTATTACGTTTTATTTTTAAAGCACTCAGAGGTCATTTCTACACTAGTAAATAAAAGGGACCAACACCTCTTTTCTCTTCCTCAGGGCAAGCAGCATTGTCTGTCTCACAGCTCAAGTCTCTTCCAAAACAGAGTAACTGCCTCTTGGCAGCAGTCCCTGGCACATGCTATCCCTTCAGCTGCGCCTGGGCACTGCCTGGGAAAACGCTACTTGATGTGGGCCAGAAACACGCCAGGCAGCATGCTGAAAATTAATCAGCATTAATTATGGGATAGCACTGGAGCCCTGCCTCTTCTGACTATACTAATACAGATACAACCCGGGGAATCTGCCCCCCATGGTGTCAAAGCAGCACCAACCTCAGCAGACTCCTCAAACTCTTAAGTCCAGCAGGTGGGAAACTGAAAAACCTCTGGCAGACTTTGCTTTGCCTGTACAGAAATATGGTACACAGATGTTAGGAAGAAAGTCAGCCTTAACACTAAACTCGACAAGGCTCTCTTAAACCACAGAATTTGTCTTACATGTTTCTATAGACCGGTGATGGCAGGTACTGGGTTAAAGAGCTGTGCCTGAAATATCAGTTTTTGGGAGCTGAGAGCTTGAACATGAAGGACAAGACAGGCCATTCATTGTAAGTTAGGAACTAATCATCATATAGATCTGTAGACAGAAAGCATTCACTCAGGGGAGTATTCTTATTGCCAGTCCTTGTGTCATCATGCAGCTTTCCCTTGCAGGGTAATATCAGCATCACTTCTGTGTAAGCTATTGTGCATTTCAAACGAATCCATCTAGAATATCCCCAAGTTCTCTTCTACAGCATAGTATGCTACTCAAACTGCTTAGTATAGGCTCACACAATGCTTATACTACCATACTGCACAACATCAGTTGAAATTTTGAAATAAAATTCCACATCCAAAATCAGGAGCCTCTTTCCCTAATTAGTCACTGTTTCACTGTCGCAACACAGTTTTTGAAGGCCGAGAAAGTTTTGAGAATTTTAGAATGGGAAAACTAAAAATTGATTACTGAGTATGCAAAAGAACAAAAAAATGCTTTGCACTTCATTCATTTAATGATATTTAACGGCAAAAACCAGTGCAGAAGAATGGAGTGGGATTGAAATCAAACTTGAGCTAAGGAAAATCCATTTATGAAAGTGGAACTTAACAAAGAAAACTGTTGATTTGTAAATGTGGGCACAATAAATAGATTCTGGTAAGTGACAGGCTGTATTTTGGCTGCATCCCAGATTTTAAATGTATTTGGGAGTGTTTTTTTGGTTGGGGTTTTTTTTTTTCTTTTTCTAAAACACAAAGCTATGAGAGAGGCCACGAAACTGCATTGCTTCCTTTCTATTTTTGTTTTGGTTTTTTTAAGGATACAGTTGTGCTATTAGCTTTCCCCACATAGACCGTTCTACTTTCTCCAGAACCAAATTATTTGTACAGGAATAAACCTCTCATACAGGCAAAGATGTAAAAAACCCAAACATTGGATTTGTGAATATAACACAGCAACCTCCTCAAAAATCACAATTGCCTCTGTTTTATGTTCCCACATATATCTTTCTTGAGTAAGTGCTGACGCTTTCCATAGTGTTGCTTCAGCACAGTCATCATGTTCAGCCTTGCCCAGAAGCTATGAAGCTTCAACCAGTGCAGAATTACGCTGCATATTGGATCATAACCTCTCTGGTTTCCAAGGAGAGCTGCCTTTCCATCAGTTAAACTCTATTATTTTCTCTCTTAATCCCACTCTTATTTTTCCTCTAGGTCTCCAATGTAGAAATTAGTAGCTTCATAAACCAAAACTTTATTATAGAGGGTTTTGGTAAAATGGAGACAGAAAGCTGAGCTTTCCTCTTCCGGAGAGATACAGTTTTTCTTCCCTGAGTAAGCTGAAGTGGTGACTGTTCCTATTTTTTCAGTCCTGTCTGTGCAGCGCACCATGAAAACGTCAAACAGCTGAGTTTAGGTAGTGCAGCAGGGTGTGGTGCAAAGCTGTTCTCTTTAGAGGCACCCAGCCCATACAGAAAGCTGTGCATCCAAAGAAAAACCTGTGAAGCCATAAGAACTATGAGTTCCAAAGCAGGTCTTCCAGAAAAAGCTAAGACAAAACAGATCTAGTCAGTCACCCAGCGGATCCTCCCCATGCCCAGCCGCAGAAAGTCAGCTCAAGGAGTGAGGAAACACACCAGCTGAAGAGTTCAGTCCCATGCAATGGGTGCTAATCTGTAACTGCTCAATGCTTTCCTTTGGCACACAAATCCAAACTATGCTACTTGGATGCCCACTCAGTCATGGGCAATATTGTCCTCAGGAGGGAAGTTTCAAACTGTGTAGGCATTTCTGCAGCTCACTGTGCCCCCGGAAATGATAGCCAAAAAAGTTATCATGTTTAACCAGCTGTTTCCGTATGAACATTGGATAAAAAAGAGAGGAGATCTTTATTTTGAAACCTGGATCTGATTTGTGCCATATTTCAAGGGTAGTTCCTTTTTCCTACTATGTTATTTCTCAGCTCCTTTGAAGCCTCAGTTGTTTTCTTCTCTGTTCAGAAGTGGAAGGGGGCTACCTGCAGCAATACAGCAATATTCACCCCAGCAGAAAAAAAGGGATCAGCTCCCAAGGAGCAGCTGTTCCTCACTCCCAGCTGTAAACCCTTCATCTCCAGGCTCCACAGCCATACTCTCTCTGCTCAAGAGATCCACTTAAAAAGAAGTGGATTGGCTATCAGAATAGCATCCTAAAAATTTAAGATGCTTTTAGACTGCCATTTTTACCCAGGATCAGAGTCCAAGCTTGAGCCTCTTGACCAAAATCTCAGCACTCCTCTGAGCCTGTATGCAGCTCCCCAGATTGCAGGGACTTGTGGGGATTTTCAAATAATATTGCTCTCACCAGAGAAACAGACACAGCAGAGACCATACATGGGAAAAAAGAGAGGGTTTGGCATCAGGCTGGTACTGCTGTGGGGTGTGAGTGGCAGGTGTGTGTTTTTAACAACCAGCACACGCAAATGATTAATTATAGAAAGGGCATCTTTTGCTCACGTGCAGTAATGTTCCTTCTCTAGTGATGCCATTAGAAAAAAAAAATCCAGAGAGATGAATCATTATGGCTAGGGCTTATATGAATATTGAACATGCTGCAGACTTCACAGGGAAAGGCACTATTAAAAGCCAGAGTCTGTCTGTCCATCTCATGGACCTGAGTCTGCTTAGAAATCCAGAGTACTGGGTCAGGTACACATCACTGGGAACTCTCACTGTCCCCAGGAGACAGCCAGGGTGTTACACAGGAGATGCTATTTCCAGGACAGAGGCAGCAGCAACACAAACATCTAAAAAAGTATGAGATTTTGTACTGCAGCAGAAAAAAAAGATAAAAGTACAAGTTTTACTGCCCAAAATGGTTGCATTACTTAAACGGCAGGGTACCAAACTACCACTTTGCTTCGTTCAAAGGGCTGACACCAGCCTGCTTTTTCTACAAAATCCATGCGGCTCTTCCAAGGAGTGATGAGCTGTCATCACCTCCCTTAACTACCATTAATCCTACCAAATCCCACGTCATGAGGGAGGCCTTCACAAAACAGCCTCCCTTCTGCAAGAATGGCACCGCACACGTTTATGCTGTGCTCTCTCCTCACCCATAGACAGGCAGGTTCAGTGGATTTCTGGGCTCTGGTGACCACATTTTGGGACCAGAGGCTGCACATAGCCTCTATTCAAAGAGGTCCTGCAGGACAGACACCACTGTCTCCTGGCCCAGCTGACAGGAGTCCACCACATCAGGCAAGCAGCCATCAGGCTGCCCCACACACTGACACATTTCACAGCACGCAGAAGGAAAGAATAAAGTACAATGCACCGGTATTTCCTGAAAACACCTTCAGAGAAGCAATAGGTAACACCTGGCACTGGTTTATTGCGAGCCACAGCTAAAAATCCCAATCCCTTCACAGGTGCACGTGCCAGGGGGGCTCCGTGGGGAATGGGTTTGTGTGCTATGGGAACATCATGGAGCGCCTCCAAGAGCTGAACGCAGAAGTGGGAGGACGGTGGCAGGGCAAGCTGACATCCAGCCTCTTGCTCATGGGTGAGTAACTGCACACAAGCAGCCAGCTTCTGCCCAGGGGACTGATCCTGCCCTGACTTCCCCCAACACCCCCTGCTACAGGAAAGTGCCACCCACAGCACAGCACAGCTACTGCCTGCAAAGTCCCTGAGACCATCTAAAGCTGCTCTGCTCATCACACCATGAATGCAGTCTGCAAGAAGTTCCAGGCAGAAGTGTTAAACATGTTTCCACAACCCCTCACGCACCATTTGATATCACCTGTGGATTTTGCCCCACAGTGTAATAAGTGGGATTACCCCACTTCTCCCTGCCCCCACTGCTTTGGACAAATGAGATTTGGTCCAGAATGACACACACTAGTCCACCAAAAACACTGGCATTCCCAGTTACCTTGTGAACTTAACAACCTAACTGACTTCATCATCTTCTCTATGGCAAAAAATTTGAGCTATGAACAAACACTGCTAGAACTGAGCTGGATCTTTGAGTTAAACTTGTAAATGTAGGGGAAAAAAATCCTTCCGTTTAATATAATTTGCTCAATCCCATAGAGCCCAGCAATTAAAATAAAGATCATGAATTCCTGAACAGAACGGAATAAGAATCCCCCATATCTGGCCAAGGACAAAACCTGGCAGTGACTTTCACATTCAGCACTGAAGATTGATATCCATTGCCTCAGCACTGAGAGTTCAGTTGCAGTTTCTCCGTGCATTTCTCCTCACATGTCTGAAAAGTACCCAGCCTGCTGAGTTAACAACAACCCAGGTTTTATGTTCTTCAGATAATTTTTGGACATAAATGTGCCACGTGATTTACTAGCCAGAAGCTACAAAGACACATTAACCACACAGGTTATCTTACAATATGTTCACTCCACACTGATGTCTTTCAAAAGCTAAGAATTTATAGATGTTTTGTAAGACAGCATATTAATTTTGAGATACATTCTCTGTACAATACAGCTGTAACAACTGTAAAGGTTTTTTTCAGTTCTGATTTTATACCTCTAAAAAAAGAGCTGAATATCAGAAATATTTAATACCTTCGGAAGCAGAACCAGTGGTCTCTTATGCTGCTGTCTTGGATACCGAAATAACCTCTGGGTAGTAAATGAATTCTAATTAACTTTCAGTGCATCAGTTTTGATTACCACTTATGTGCTTGCTGATATTTGCTGTACCAGCAGGTTATCAGCAGCATATTTCTCACCCCATGGAGACTGAATTGATTTAAAGCAGAAGGCTGTCTTCCTGTAAGGACACATCTCCAAAGAAACTGCTGGTTTTGTGTCTTTGCTCTGGCCTGCATGCCACAGAATCCAGGCTGCCAGAAGCATTCTAAATGTTTTGCCTCATTTTGTGTCAAATATGCAGCAGCACCCAGATTTCACAACTCATCTGTCTCTTATCTTTTAATGACTTGGACTTCAGAATCTTAAATTAATATTTAATCATCACAGATAGTATTCCTGCTTATTCTTCCCTCACAGCTTTACACAGTGCCTTTGTGGAATGAGCTTTTCAATAGGCATTTAAACTTTTTTGTTCCTTCTTCTCATAAGAAAATACCTACGAATGGCCACTGAGCACTCTGGGACCCTTTACTGTGCTTGTACCAACAAACAAGGGACTCAAAGGTACAAATGTAAGTAGACAAGAGAAAGGGTTTCACATCAGGGGGGATTTGGCTTCTGCAGAAATCTCATCTGTGGCGTGTTTTGATTCAGCAGACACAGATAGTTTGCTCTAGTACACTTCTGGTCACATTTAAATCTATGGGCCACAGACTGCATTTTTCCCATTTGAAAGAAAAACAAAATAATTTGGTGAGTTAAGGTAGAACAGTGTCACACCGCAAGTAAGTTTTGGACTGTCTTACTTGACTATGCTCAAAGTCTTTTCTCTTGGTTGAGACAGGGGTTGAACTAAGTTCTGAATTGTCAGCAGGGAGGCCTGCAGGTCACCTTTTACATAAGGGGGATAAAAAAAATGGCTTTAGTGAAAAAAAAAAAAATAGAGACTGATATGTAAGTAGTCAGCACCTTCCCCTGACATCAGGACAATTCTGGAGGCACCTACTGCTCATGCAGGAACATAAGGGTATAATGTGAGCTGAACTGAAACCCAGAGAGGTCTCCACTTTGTTCAGACTCCATCATCTCACTTCAGGGTAAAACATGTAATTTCAGAATGTAACAGCAGCAGAGACCAAAAAAGCATTCACCATGACTTTTTTTTTTTTAGATGAAGCCTGCATTGAAACAGATCTTTGTTCCTCTGCTTTTCTAGATAAAGGATCTTCTGAAAAATAAACAGAAAGCCCAGTACTTCGTTAAACTCCATATTATTGCAGGTCAACTGAACACCAGTAGCTTGAATAATACTAATGTAATACATACTTTGACTGGCAAGTCAGCAGAGATGTCAAAGGGAGAAAAGGTAAGTGGCCTTTCAGCCTCCCACAGCAAGAATAGTGCTCTCTGTTCTCTCCACAAGGAGTAGGAAAGCTCTTTCTGCAGGGAGACATCAGGGTGAAGATGACTGTTGGATTATGAAAAACCACAGTTGAGACCACGTGCTACAAGGAGTTCAAGTAAAACTTGAAACCTCACTGGCCTCAAAGTTCTCACTAAAACCAATGATAAAAGTAACTAACTTTAGACATGTGTCAGCACTGAGTGACTTGGCAGACTAACACAGACTGGTCTAAAATGTTTGCTAAAATTATCTTAAATCTGCAGGTATGACCAACAGAGCTGGGGGGGCAGGGGAGGGGCATTAAGAGGGCCCAGGTGAAGTAAGAGACGGCAGGGGGAGAAAGAAGCCCGGAGTTTATGCTGGAAACGTGTGAATACCGCTCACATGGAGCAAGCACTGACTGAGCTGCAGACCCCACCTCGCACTGAGCATCAGCAGCCTTGGAATAATGCAGCAAATGGAAGTCTTCAGCAGAGACAGAACACATGGCAATTAACCATGGAAGATACATAGCAAAGTTCATCATTAGCCCAGATTATCCAATGTCAGTAAACATCAGGGCAGTCTGATTGCACAGTTTAAGAAACTTGTTCTCTAGGGATGATACACTAGATCTTATAATCTGGAATTATTTTTCTTGGTCCACTATGTGTCTCTTAATGGACTGGGCCTACATGGAGGCTGAAATCAAGTACTTCTCCTTTTTTGCAGTGTATCAGTGGCATCTGAGAAGAAATACCTATCTTGTATGTTTAGTGAATATACACTCCATCCATAACAGGAAAATATCGTTGCTGTCTGAGCCCTGTTTGTTTCCTGCGGGCTTCAGTACAGTGCAGAATCAGCAACATTTCGTTGTTTCAAATATACGTAGAATATAAGGAAATGGGTTGTAGCCCCATAAGATTACAGGAGCTGACCTTTTCAGTACAACAATATTTTAAATCATTTCCTGGCAGATTTTTATTACTAGCAGTCATTAGAACACTTTCGGGTACCCTGAATTTGCCACAGGGCCTGTCTCTGTTTCTCATCTGAACTTTGCTGTCCTGAAACAAAAGAACATGGTCCAGATCCAAAGGAATTCTTTCCATTTCCTTGATAAGCATAGGAAGCAATCTTTAGCCTCCACAGATTTAAATCGTTTAGGTGTCGGCAACAGGAGGGGGTCTTAGACTATGTTCAACCTGTGTACTCACTCTGCTGTCATTTTGTATAAAGAGTTCACTATCCCTTGCCTGGCTTCTTTCAGGATAATCAATTAAGAATTAGAATCCAAGGAGGAAGGGCGAAAGGAAAAATTTTGCAGGGAAATATTATTGTTTCCAATGGAATTTTGCACATTATTGACAGAGCCATGGACAACGTGGAGCCAACATTTGAGGGCAGCAAAGAGGTGAGCCATGAGTTACATACATGCACTGTCAAACTTGCTTTTAAAATAATTTCACATTAAGTGAATGTGAAGGAGGATGACAGAGAAACTAAGCAGACTCTACTGAGCCATTGCTCATCAGCTCACAGAAGGAATATTCAAAGAGAAAAGTAGTGACACAGTTTCTACAGAAAACAGACATTCACCCTTCTGCCAAGCTGGTCCATGGAGGGTTCGGATGTTCTCACTGCATCTGAGTGGCTCCTTGGAAAACTGGCAGTCACCATCATTCATTGAATTTCACTGAATGCCAGAATCGCACACTAAAGGGAGGGGCCTCTGGACAGACACCAGGCAAGACTTGTATTCAAAGTTGCAATTCCTACCCCCAAAAGGCTAACATTAAAAAAAAAAGGTGATTTTGAATGCTTTGGGGTTTTGGTGCCTTGCGTATCCTGCTCGCTTAAACGTTCTCTTCTTTATGTTGCATTTGTCAAATATTTTACTCCTCTACCTTTTCTCACTGGGGATGAAGATGTAAAAACCCTTTCCCCATACACACACAGCTTATGTTTCCTGTGACTACACAGTATTTCAGGACAATGACAAAATCTAACTATAAGCCAGCATAGCACCAGGACAGAAGTGCTGCCATCTCAGCCATTTCCAAGCACCACCAGCCCCCCAAATGAAATGTATTCAATCTGTAACAACTGAGACTCACACAGTAAGTCAAGAAAAGTGTCATAAGAACTGGCATTCATTTCACGTTCCCAACTAAAACAAATTTTACTTTTATCCCGTTCCAGAAAACTATAATGTCATTACTTCAAGCTAATGGAAGATATAGCCAATTTACATCTTTGATAGAGGTAAGGATCCAGGAAAGCAATTACATAAAGATACTTTCAGATGTTCTTTGGCATTAATATGTAATCTCACTTTTCTTTTTAAACCAAAACAGAAAACTGGCCTAGGAATGGATTTACAGCAGGACAACCAGCCTTACACAGTCTTTGTTCCAAGTAACCAGGCTCTGAGTAATATGAAATCTGAGGTTCTGGATTACCTGCTTTCTGCAGAGGTACAGTCCCCTTCTATAAGTCAAATCTTTCTCAGATAGGAGATAGATAGGAGATGCATACTTGCATTGTCCAATCTAAATTAGCTCCTATGATCAAGGTTGAAAGCCATCTCTAACAGTTAAAGATCCAGATGACACCTAGAGAGAAAGATTTGTGGTCTCCCATCACATATTGGGATGATGTTCCTCCACACCAGGCCCCCAACCCTCTGCTTTTGCCCGGACATCACAGCCTGGACAGAGTGGCAAAGCCCCAAAACCTCTCCTGGAATGTGTCACCCTTGGTGGGAACAGTCAAGGGAAGCCGCTGCCACAAGGGCCCCATTGGATGGGAGTCACTGCTGATGGGGTCCCAGGAGGTGGATATTGGTGTCCTGTACCCTGGACACCTCCTGCTGTCCCAGCACACGTGCATGTCGTGAAAGGCCCATGTCAAAATAAACGAGGTGTAGGGGTGAGGGCATGGAATGCCAGGGTGCCCAACACAAGCTAAGCACCACCCTGACCCAGAGGTTCCTGGTGCACCAGCCAGTGATGCTGTTCTCATCCCCATGTCCACTCAACAAGCCAGGCTGGGTTTGTGAGGCTCATTTTGGGCTAAAATAGCCTCTTTTCTACACTGGCAGGGTTCCTGGAAGTTGCTGGAGCTGGTCCGATATCACATTGTCTCCAACGCTGAGGTGAGTGCAGCTGCTTTGCCAGCCCAGAGCGTAAGAGCAAGAAGCACTGTCAGGGAGTATTGTCAGGACTGCAGGCACAAGTAGCAGGAAAAGGACTTAATGCCATTGAAATCAAGCTCTCTTTGAGCCTATTCCGCTAAAATCAGTCTTCCGTTTTTCAGAAAGAGCTGGTTTTTCAACGTTTAAGCAAGCTCCCTGCTTTTCCCAGGGTGCAGGCCCATCCCCACCCCAGTCTCTGTTGTGGGGAAGGAGGGAAAGAAGTGACTGTATGCTTAGTGAAAGGCTCTGTTTACATCACCTGAGGTGGCCACTCCCAGCACAGAGAGTGGGATCAGAGGGAACATGAGATCCATGTGTACCTTCACGGTACCAGCACCACCATCTCCACAGCGGTCTATGAATACAAACAGGGCTATTTTTAGAAACAAGTATTAATTTTAATTAAATTGGTTGTTATAATTGGAAGAAAAATTAATATTCTTTTGAGCAATAAGGTCCTCACATGCAGGAACCAGCAAGCTCAGTCATGATTTAAGGACACTAACTTTGTTACACAAGCAGATTAGTCAATGTGAGGCTGACCACATCGATAATAATTGTCTCACCCCAAAGAAAGTCTTTCTTGTGCAATCTGTCTGGATTTGAAAAGAGTAATGATATTACACTTCTCTCAACCAATTTATATTCATTTCAGCTGGAGGTTGCCAGCCTTGTCTCAATAGAGCACATCAGGACCATGGCAAAGCAGTTCATTCACTTTAACAGGACCAGCACGGTAAGTCACAGAGCTCACCTGTGAGCAGCTCACTCTGATCGAGGCAACTTCGCATGCAGGGGGAATAAAAAAAGGGAGAAGGGGAGGCATTAGCAGAGGAATTTCTTGCTGTAATGAGGCAGGAATTTACAACTTCCAATTCCCACCTACTGTTAGCATTAGTATTATAAAGGATGCAGAGTAAATGACTGGTATAAAAGGACAGACTACAGGGTTTTTGTCCTTATGATTATCCACAGTCCAGGAATGATCCTCATTTATGCTCTGTCTAATTTAAAAAAAAAAATCTATTTAAAATATTTTAAATCGTTATGTAACGTATTTCAGTAATTTTAAACACTTTTCAACGCACACAAAAATATTCTTTATATCTCTTTAATATTATAGTCTCTGATCCTGGAGTACTCTAGTTGACACACTTTTAAAGATGTTAATTTGTCAATACTTTTGAAAACCAAACTGATCTGTTGGGTTAACTTCCTTCTGTTCTGGAGTAGACATGCACCTATAAAAATTCTTGTAAAGGCAGAGCAGCTGCAGGAGTAAATCCTGAAAGAATACTTTTTTTCTCTCTCCTGTGAATTTGGATAGATCCCAGATTCTCTCTCACTTTCCCCCTCCTCTGTCAGAGAGAACACCAAGGCATGCTTGTGCCCACTGAAATCAGTGCCTGCAGTCATCAGTAGTCTTCTCATTTTGGCCAGTCTATTATTCACCAGTTCCACAGGCTAACAGTGCAGATTCACAGAAAAACTTCAGATACCTCTATTGAAGACCAATATTCAAGAAAATACACAATATATGTGTGCTTCTTGTATAAACAAGCATAATAAATATTAGATAGCAAATTCAAAAGAAGTATGATTACAAATTTTAAAAATTTAAAATTAAATCCTCAAATTGAGGCGCTACAAACAATTTATTATTAATAATAATTTATTGTTTCAAAGGGACAAGTCTTGGTGAGTGGAGAAAAAATGGAAGAAACAGATATTGTTGCAAAAAATGGTCGCATTTATACCCTTGAGGGTGTTCTCATCCCACCCACAATTGTTCCAATCCTACCACATCGGTGTGACGAGACAAGAAGTCAAGCCACAAAGGTAAGAGAATCAGGATGAATCTGTGTCTCCAACTCTTCCATACAAGGCATTCCAGCTTCCTCTTTACTCACTTTCACTGATACCATCCGTATAAAAGAGGTGGTTTTGGAAATCAGTACATCAATGGCCACCAGACTAGCAGTACTGCAAACAGGGAACTCGTATAAACACATCCTATACCATTTTAAAATATCTAGTTGTTGCATGAACCTTTTGAAATATATTGTGTCTCCAGTCCAGCTCTTTCCTCCAGTTCCCGAATTCCATCTGTGCATATAAGTACATGGGAATGTACGAGTGTCATGTTCTCAGGGAAAACTACTCCCTGTTTCTCAGGGAAAACACTCCAGATCAATATTTTCATTTCTACTAAATACACAGGGAAAGGAAACAGCAAGTTAAAATATTAACATAGTAATTTTATATTTATATGTTAGAAATGTGTTATTTTCAGCAGCCACATTTTTCCCTAGCCCTGCTTTCCTCCAGAAACAAAACTCTTCCTATTTAAAAGGGTGGATTTTGACAAACTTTGCTCAGTTAGGTAGCACAGTACAGTCCTTCACTTGGTAACATTCAGATGTTATTTCTGGTAAGAGGGCTGAGTGTCAGACCAAGCTTTTCACTTGGAGTAAGCACAGCTCCAGTGAGCTGCCTCTGGACCATGTTCAAGCTCATATCTGGGCCAGCAACAGTTCCGGTACAAAAGGAAAACATTTAATGTCTTAGCTTACAACAGCCCAGAACCACAGCCTTCAAAGAGGCTCCCAGCAGAGCTGGACAGCATCAAAATGTAATGAAGAAAACACTGGCAGTAAAGATCTATTGCCTCTGGCAGTAACTACGAAGTGCTGTATGCGCAATATAATCATAAACCAGGCAGAGCTCCAAGCAGCAATCTCTGATGCAGAAAGCAATCCACACCCTGAACACTCCAGTAATCTGAATTCCTTACCAAAAACCTACCTAAAAATCACGTCCAACACCAATCAATCCTAAAGCAACAGACAAAAAACTATTTAAAGACAAAACACTGTCAGCCACAAAAATTATTCCCCAAATTCAAGTTAGGCACTTCTGTCAGCCTCGAAAGCTTCATACATAGTTAAAAATATGGTTATACGTTCCAAGATTTAAGCAGAGCACTGCTAGCCAGGAAAACACAAAGGAGCAATGGCTTTTGCAGTTCTGACTCTGCACCAAGCATTTCCACCACTCTCAGAAAACAGGTGTAACATCACCTAATAAATATTACTTGCATTGAAAGAGTTAAAAGACACAAACCTTGTAGGAACTGGTAGGTCTACACACTTACAAGAACTTTGCATCCCTAAAGATGAAACCTTCAGGCTGATGCACACTTATCTGTGTAACCAGACCCAAATGCTGAAAGCTGCACCTGAGCCTAACTGAAGGACAGCAGGGCTTACTCTTAATGTCACAAAGAGCACAGAAGGGACAACGGGTCCTCAGTACCCGCCTGATGTGTGGACCATGGCCAATTTTGATGATCTCTGACAAGTGGTGCTCGGAGCACTGAAGGAGCAGCTGACCCCAGCTCCCTGCTCCACCTTCTCCCAGAGACCGTCACCCCTGTGGCAGAGTTGATGGGAATACATGTCTGTGCTCCCACTACTTCAGTGTAAAGGCAGTGTATCAATCCACTACTGAAAGTAGGCAGATCTGACCTTGCCTACAGGTGCAGACACTTTTTCCTGTCCTCTGCTGGGGCGTGGCAGATGAGAGAGACCAGGCTCCCGTCCTCAGGCAAGGGAGGGAGCAGATACACATCAATGGCTGGGACCATTCCGGGAGGGGGGGAAAGAGACTGAGTAGGTGACACCAAGTGGCACTGAGCAGCAAGGAGAGCAACACCAACAGAGGGAAACCTTGCCCATGACAACCAGCCAGATTTTTAAGTTCTAAAGAAGCAAAGGTGCACTTACAGAGATTTTCAGAAACACAAAGGCAAGACCCTCTGTCAGCTTCAGACATGACTACACAGATTATAAAAGAGCTTTTATAATGTCTAAATGTATTTGCCAAAATACATCTGACCCACAGGCCTTTAAAACATAGTAGTGGTATTGGTACCTCAACTATTTGCTGCACAAACACTTTTGTAAGTCTGGCCTTTTATTCCTTTAAGTCCTGTACAACATGAGGGACTACTAAACCCAAACCAGTACCTGATTCTTTCCCCAGAGCTCCAGTAATAAATCTGTGGGAGAAATGCCATAATTCATGTTTATGGTCTCCTGTCCAATGGTTACAAAACGCAGTGATGTAGCACATCAGATGCTGGCTCTAGCGTTTATGCTAACTTGATTGAAAAACAAAACATTGGCAGTCACAAGGGGCATAGCTTTGACAAATTCCTTATCCACACTCTGAAAGGTTCAACCTCTCTGAAGTTATTGTGTGTTGAGCTTGCAGAGAATTCACCCTTAAAACTGCCAATGGAGTTTATATCTCCTCAGTAATGTAATTGCCAGCCTCTGTCACCACCACATGGTGATAAACTAGCTAGTCAGGAAAAGCAACCAAAAGGTGAAGACAAAAGAATCTCTATGTACCACTGGATCATAGTGGAGTACAGGATCTACAATGTGGAAGCAAAGAATATTTTTCTCTTCAACACCTATACACAAGACAAATTTCTGTTCACACTGCCTACATTCAAGACTCAACTAAGCTGTGGTTTTCCAGGAAGAAATAAAATACTCTCATAGAAGTTAAGTGTGTAGCCTTCGCTAGACTCTCAGACAATATTAGTTATCTTATTATACTGAGTTGAGTAGAGGACACCAGTGCATTCATGCTCTTGTTTTCTTCTGTTGAGGAAGCTTCATGTTCATTAAAAGAAGGGAGTGAGGGAAGGAAAAATGGGGGGGAAAGGGCAAAGGTGGAAATGAACAACCATTCTGCAAAAATCAGAGCCAGCAGATATAGCCCTGCTGCTGCCCCTTGGTTCCAGGTTCATGCTCTAACACTTAGAGGTCATAGAACAGATGTACTTAAAATTTACAGGGTATGCTGTCCACAAGTATGCATCTCAGCAGTTGGTATAATGCTATACCAACTCCTATCAAACTCCTATCCCTATTGTTCTCACCTAGGCTGTGTGTGCAGGTTGTTCACCACACGCACTGGCTCCCTGTCCCCAGGATGCACAGCCCATCCTGAGTGACTTTTCCAGACAGGCTCAGCAGTTGTACAAAAGGCACAGGGGGAAGGCATGCCCATATACTGGTTACTGCTCTCCCAATATAGTGAGCAAAAGAACCAGATATGAACACAGGAGATTGCATAAAATACAAATATGGATGGTACTTTCATCTCTTTTTGTCAATGACCAAATCATCTCGTAATTTTAGCATTATTTTGTTTGCTGTTGCAAAATTCCCTGTATACTTCATAGAAGCTCTTACTTGTTCCTCAGGTGAAGTAAGTTCTATTTCAGCAGAGGAGAGATGTGAGGAATGAGAATCACTGTGATGACATTTTGAGAGTTAATAAACTGAATATGTTTAAAATAGACCTCACATCTGTTAAAAGTTTCCTTTTGATTAAGCGTCCTCCCTGCAGTAACAGTCTGCAGACGCAGGTTCAGGAAGCATTGAAGAGCTCCCATCTGCTTTGTATCTAAGAGATACAAATTTAGCCACACATTTCTCCACATATAAAATTCAAGTCTAGCTATCATGGGAATTTTATTCCCCATTTTATAAAAATTCACTGAGAGTAGTCCTGTGAATTAGTAGTCAGAAACAATCAAAAGGAAGTTCATATTGTGAAAAATACATATTTTAATAAAATTTTAAAATACAATACCAGCAAGGTGCTTTCTGTTCTCCAGGTAAATTGTGCTGTGATATTAAGACCATGTCACAGGATTCTACGTAGTTTCGAAATAGCAATGCTTCCCTTTTGTGCATGGTTCAGCCTTTCTCAAAACAGAGGTGCATTATTGAACACCCAACCTTTCAAAAAATCAGCTGTGCTAGA
Organism: Lycocorax pyrrhopterus obiensis; assembly: GCA_014706295.1. Classification (NCBI taxonomy): domain Eukaryota; kingdom Metazoa; phylum Chordata; class Aves; order Passeriformes; family Paradisaeidae; genus Lycocorax; species Lycocorax pyrrhopterus. The sequence goes on along the minus strand of JACSVZ010000015.1, from coordinate 55,184,746 downwards.
GCCTGCGATATAACAGCAAAGGTATAGAATTACAGCTCCTTAAGGTGAAGCATATGGAAAAGTTTTCCAAAATATTGTCTTATACATGGTGAACTTTCCTTTTGGAGTTGAGAGATGTTTGGACATGTCCATGTAGCTTCCATACACTTCTACAGCAGGCTGAGAGGAGCTAGTGTACGTCTCAGAGCTAAATATCAGGAAAAATCCAGATTAGCTGTCCTATGTTATTGACAACAGCACACTCATACTCTGCCATGCAGGAGTTTACACATAAGGCTCCAAGGCCAGGTGTATTCATTTTCCCATACAGCTTCACCCATGAAGAACAAGACAACTCATCCCCTCCTGGTCCCAGCCACTCCTCTCCCAGGATTTCCCATGATATTGGATAACAATGAGTGGGAAACACCCATAAGAGCCATGCCCCAACTACTGCTTGGCAAGTATGGTTCTTGCAGAAGTCATTAGACCCCGAGAAATACTTACACCCTTCTGGCTTCTGGGGCTCCTAAACAGGCTTCTGCACCTCATGAGCACCACTGAGTAACAGGCAGATAAGTCTAAAAACTGTAAGCTTTGAAAGCCTTTTGCTGATCCTTATTTCCCCTGAATCACACATGTAAATGAGTCTTTTCTAATACACTTTCTCTTCATAAATAAACAGATCAACAAGCCAATTCACAAGTAAAACAAAAGATACAACTGAAAAGGCCACTTAGACATGCTGTGGTGGCTAAATCCCACCCTGGTGCAGAGGGAAAGGAGGAAGATCAAAGCTGCATGTCTGGCTGTCACAGCATCTCCCTGGGGTGAAACATCTTGAGGTTCCTGATTTCGGATGCAAAGGAGACTGCCTGCATCCTAATGGCACTGCACTCCCACTGGCAAACATGAGAGTGCACACAGCATGAGCAGATACACGCTGGCACGTTCACAAGTGGGGACACGATGGGGATTTCTAATACTGAGTCTGATAAGAACAAGGGCAATATCTGGTGGTCTGTGCATCCCCTTATGGAACTGTCAAGGCCCCTCCTGGTTTTTAACAAGGGCATTGCAGAGCTGGGTCTGGTTCAAAACAAGGCTTTTCAGAGACAGTTATCCCTATGGGCCTTTCCCAGAGGGCCAAAACACAATAGAGATTTGGTCTTTGTGCACTGTCTCTGCCCTAAAGCACTGAAAAAGAGGATATTTTCTTTATTTTGCAGGAACCAAAGTGTTGCAAAGGCTTCTTTGGTGCTGACTGCAGACCATGTCCAGGAGGTTTTTCCAAACCCTGCTCAGGAAATGGGAAGGTAAGCAGAGCATCCAGCAGCACCCAGCACTCCAGGGGAAGAAGGATGAGCTGTGTCTCAAAAGTCCCGGGAGTATTTCCGCACAGCAGGAATGTTGGGCTCCACAAGAGCAGCCCCCTCCATCTGTGTCCAGTGATGGCCATGAATTTCAGGTTCAGTTATAGGTAGGAGGGAAAATGAATCTGTCCCCTCTCAGATGTCCAAATTGCAGATTTCTAGGGTTCCAACACACAGCACATAGGCAAGGCTGAGTGGCCCATTCTCATGCTTTTAATTTGCATAGCACAAAGTAATGACCCAGCTCACTATTCTTACATAAAAATTGCAAAGGTAGAATACATGGCAGCAAAGAAAAAGCATAACAAAAGTTTTTACTTTGAAACACCTTTTTCAGTAAAGCTGGGGTTCTTCCTGAGAGTCTATCAGAGTCACAAAACATGGACAGGAATGTAGTCTCTTTTCTAGGGTAAAGACTTGTTTGAATTCATACATAACAATCGCCTCCCTTCCTTACCACAGTGCATGGATGGCCTGGGTGGAAATGGCACTTGTGTTTGCTCTGAGGCATTTCAAGGCTTGAGCTGCCAGTTCTGCTCAGACCCTGGCAAATACGGACCTCAGTGTGACAAAGGTAAGTGCAGCTGTACAGCCTCAGCACAAGAGCATGGGCTGTTTCTTTTGGACCCTAGTGATGTTCAGGTAGGAGTTAACTGGCTGCTAAACAGTCCCTGTGGAGGATGAGGAAGATGTTCCTGGGTTATTTTCACTTCTTATTTCAAATGGACACATCATAAGCCCAAGGTCAGTGCAAATACTCTAAATTACTTTTTCCAGGGGGCATAGCTTGTTTTATACTAATTTATTGGGTTTCATTAATTTCTGTCTCCCTCACATAAGTAATTGAAAAGAAAATCTTTTGCTATTCCGTTCCCATCTGCTATTGCCCACAACAGAACAGATTCTGCCTGCAGTGACAACCATATGTAATCTAAGAAAAACCAGATCTATAAACAGGTCTTGATGAGGCCACTTAACTATCCTTACTGAATAATTTCTGATCTCGTTTATAGTTTGTATTCTGCACTGACAGATTCAATCCTACTGAGCCAAGCCATAATACATTTGAGAGTTTACAGCATATACAACATCAAGCATACATACATTCTGCATCTACAAAACCATTTTTAGTCTTTTTTGCTATGAAAGAGTCTGCCATTCATGAAGCATGGCTCACTTGAACGTTCAGAAGTACATGGACAAAAGCTGAGACACAAATTCCATAAGGAATGGTGGCAGCTCCTAAACTCCAGTCCCGCCAATGTACTAAGTGTTTGCTTTACTGGTCACCACTGGCACTACTTTGGAAGGCACAAAGCTTGCCTGCTGTGTCCTTTGGGCGCATTGCTGTGCCTCCCAGCAGCACTAATCCACCCAGTCCTAGCAAAGTGCTGGTAGGTCTGTGCTGCTGCTCTGTGTACCCAGCACTGTGCAATCTGTGGGATCTGTGGGCTCAATGTTTAAAGGCTTACCCTATCACTGAAAGCACAGCAAAAGTCATGCAATTAAAAACTTTAATAGTCTAGGACATAGCATTTTGTTCCTACTTCTCTGAAGCACTTTGAAATTCATTTGTAAGTGAACTGTAAAAATACAACAGGTTTTAAATGGTTACCCATAAAACACACCTGGAAAGACACGGCTATCATTAACAAACAAGTCCCCCATCAAAGTGAGATTAAAAAATACAAAAGTTTACATTCTTGAAAAAAAATAGCAAGAGCTGATTCATAAGAGATGCTATGTAAGGATAAATGCCTTTTTCCACTATGGAACTGCACATTGTAATTGATCTCTGGTAGAGTGCCTGTGCCTTTATGGGAAGTGTGATAACCGAATAGACAGCGATGGGACCTGTCTTCCCGGATCATGCAGAACTGGATACACAGGGAAACTCTGTGAGAAGCAGATTGTTCCCTGTGAGCCCTCTCTGCAGCTCTGCCATGCACATGCAGACTGTCAGCTTAGCGATGGCACAGTGAGGTAAGTCAGTAACTTGCATCAAATTAATATTCACTATGCTCCAGCTCCTTCCCGCTTGCCTGACCAAAACTGTCCCTGGCAGCAGGACACAAACAGCAGTCACTGCAATACTGCTATGCAGCAAATAAGCATAATCATGCACCACATCAGCCTTGAGTTGCAAAATAATTAAGCGTTCTCAATGCCCTGTACCTTATCTATTTAACACTGAAAGATAGTTGCTTACAGATCTGATCCTTGATTAAAAGACTCCCTTCCCACCAACATCTACAGAGGCTTTTAGGAAGCTCTTATTTCTAACCATCCCTTAGTGATTTAGGAGCTTAAACCTTGCTGAAAAAGAATGAAATTCTCAATTTGGGGATAAATATCTCGCTCTGGTCAGCTCTGGTATGTTTTTCATGCCACGGCAGTACAGACTTCAGCACAGATTCCTCAGTCCTGACGGGAGTGGTCACAAAACTCTGTTACTGCTACAGCTGCTTTGCGCTTGCCTCAAGCTCCCCTTCACATGCAGCAAGTTCGCCTCTTGCCGCAGTGTATCCATGAGTCAGGACAAAGCACAATGGGGGATGCTGCAGAACCTGAGTGCTTAATTCCCTCCAATATAGGTTAATCCTGGGGAGGGACTCTGGGAGACAAGGGGGCTCATTTTCTTGCACGCAATTCAGGGAGAGAGCCATCCTCTGTGTCACTGAAAGAGAGCATAGCCAGCCCATAAATAATTTAGAGCTGTTAGCTCAACTTCGCAGTGATAACATCAGCTCAGAATTAATTTCACTCTCTATCTTGCACACAGAGAATGGATCCCTGATTTGAGTCAATTAACCCAATCAACATTTTGGAAAAAAACCCCATAATGTACACACTTGAGCTACTTGCATCACGAATCCAAGGTTACCAATTTTAAGCTGCCTATAAATAGCACGTTGCAGGGGAAAACAATCACTGTACTTTAGAGCTGTCCTGTCACGCCTGACGCCTCCCTCCTCCTCGTCTCTCTAGCTGTGTTTGCAAACCTGGCTATGAGGGAAATGGCTTGAGCTGCAGCAAAGTTGATCCTTGTGCTGCTTTAAACCCTGGTGGGTGCAATATCAACGTAAGTACATGCTTTTCCCACAGAATGGTAAGCAAAGGGGAAGGTCTGGCCAGAAACTTTTGCAGAAGAGTCAGAGTTTTCATTGGAGCTCCAGGCTCTTTCCCCAGACTCCACTATGTCTTAGACAAGCCTTGTGGCTAAAGCCAGATGTCCCCTAAGAGTCCTGAATGGATGCCTCTGCATGTCCCCCAGGCTGAGTGCATTCAGACAGGCCCAGGGGAGCACAGGTGCGTTTGCCAGGCAGGATGGACAGGCGATGGAAGGGACTGCTCAGCCATCAACAACTGCCTGCTGCCCGCCACGGCGCGGTGCCACGAGAATGCCACCTGCATATACGTTGGGCCAGGTCAGGTAGGTCCTCGCATTCAACGCCACCTTCAGTGCAAGTCCTCAACCACTTTGCTGCGCCAGAGCTTGCGCTTCCTATCTTGTTTTCTTCCCCAAATCCTCCTCTCCCTCACAGCCACAATGTTATTTCCACATGGTGCTCTCTACCCAAAACAGTCTCCTTAAATTCCAGTCCCAGTGCTCCCTCCTTTCTACGTAGTGGTGCTCTGGCAGCAAACACAATTTTAGTAAGTACATTAGTAGATGTCAGGTATGAAGGTCTTCTGGAGATATTAATCAGTGTCATTCCACTGAAGTCAATGCTAAGTACAGAAACACAGAGAAACTAATTCACCATGTCTAGAATATGCACACTATTTTAATCATTTTAATGAATTGCTGTGTTTTGTTGAAACGACAGAATGACTGTAAGTGTAAGGATGGATTTCAGGGGAATGGAATTGAATGCACACCCATAAACTCGTGCCTGGAACAAAATGGAAAATGCCATCATCTGGTGAGTAATTAATCATTCCCTGAACAAAGTGTTCAGATACATATCACACCTCTCCTCCTGCGCACACCAGAGAAGTTATTTGCCATTTCAAGCCTGCAATTTCTGTTTGAGAAAGCACTTCCCAAGCAGTTCTACAAGCACCAAAAGCCCTGCATGAACCATGTCAGTATGGTACATGAGCTGAGGACAGGCTGCAAGGGCTGCTCCCAAATCTGCCAGTACAGAAGGATTATCTCGAGCCTGGAATAAATAAATGCTGTTTCTCTACCAGCAATTACAACATGGATGCATTATCCTGTTAGGATATTTAGCCAAGGCAAGCATCTCTACCCAGGCATTTATCAGCTTTATCAGTAGCTGCATGTGCTCTACTGTGGCCTGTAGTCCCAGTCTCAGGTGGGGCACAGGGACGGAGCTGAAGTGAGGAGCACTGGGGAGCAGAGCATTGAACTGCCATAGTCAAGTGAAAGAACAGGGCCCAGAACACGTAGGGAGGAAACAAGAAAAGGTGGAGCAAGGGTTTAGGTTCCTACAGACTTAGTGCACAGTGGGTAGGTGACGGAGTTGGTGCCCTGGGCTGATGGAGTGTGTCTTATAGGAAGGTGAGAACACCCACGGAAGATGGTAAAAAGATCCTTTGTAAGTTTATGCTTGTATGTAAATGGGTCCTAGTAAGAGGCTTTACAGGCCATCCTTGCTGGAGTGGTCTCCTGAGTATTTGACAAATTCTCTCTCTTTCTGGTTTGAAGGCAACTTGTCAGTTTGAGTCTTCTCGTGGCTGGGAGTGTGTGTGCCCAAAGGGCTACGAGGGGGACGGTAGAATATGCTACGGAAATGCTGCAGATGTAAGTAAGGTGGTCACTTCCTCTGGGCACAGGACCTACTGCACAGGTCTCACAGTAGATCTCAACCACAGAGAACAGCAAAGCCTTTATAAACAGTCAGAAAAACATGATGCTCACCAGTGATCTCTGCAAAGAGTGTTCCAGTGGGAGACGCTTGACTGATTCGTAAATGATCTGTTGTGTTTAAAAACATGGCTTGGAAAGGGGCCTAAGGGAGCAGAGCATATTTCTGGCTTCAAACAAATTGAAAATTTGAAATTGAGAACAAATTGAAAAATGCCAGTCCCAAAGTCCAGGCCTGCAGAAGTGCTAAGCACTCAACTCCCAGCTGGGAGCACCGAGCAGGCAGCTCTTCTGAAGTTCTGCACTGCAGTCTCTCTCAGTGGAAACAATCAATTTATCATGTTGAAACAAACTGTGCTGACCCACAGGCAGATAAAACCAAAGCAAGTCAATTGGTGAAATAAATATGCATTTAACAGCACAGGAAAAATGGAAGTGTCCTCAGTCTCAGCTCCTGGCAATAATCTCACATGGCTCTCAGCACTATCTGCCACCCGTGCTTATACTGTCATCTATCTCTGTTCTAAGTACTGTGGCAGAATAAGGGCTGGGTGATGTGTAAGAGGTACAAATATCAGCTAAAACAACATATATTTCAATCAATTTTGCATGGAGCTAAGAGAAGAATTAAGTTTAAAATCACAGGAAATAAATGCTTAGCCTGGGGTCAGTACGCAATACGTACCAAGGTCAGGTACACACCTAAGCAATCCATGGCCTGATTTTCAAGAGCTTGTAACTCACCATTCCCATTACCAGAAAGCATCAGGATTTAAAAAACATTAATGTCCTCTCTTTTCACACACACTGAAAACATCCTCCTCCATGTCACATCAGCCAGGCCAGACACAGTGGGTTACACCACAGGCAAGAGCACTTTGGTACCGCTAATTATAGCTTACAAACTCACTGATCTCTCTTCTTTCTAATCAGGAGCTATCCACTCTGTCAGAAGCAGCTGCTTTTAACCAGTGGGTTAATGTAAGTACACCTCATGGTTAATTTTTGTAGTATGTTCAAGTTTGCAGAAATACATGAGCCTTGTAGAGTTTAGAAATGGGAACCTCACAGCAATATTTCCATCAGAGAGAGGAAGCTGAAGATCAGGAGAGGCATCAGGGTGCCCTTCCCACCAGTCATGGAGGGGTTGATCATCTAGTTCCCTATTTCTGCCTGAGAAACAACATCTGAACCCAAATTCAGCAAGTAAGGAAGCTCCAGAAGCAGCAGAGCTAGTTCCAAGCCTGCTCTCTGAGGCAGGGAGCTACATAAGCCATGCCTACCTTTGTATGAAAACACACCGCAGTCCAGATGACCAGCAGCGGGGTGCAAGCAGAGACTGAACACAACCCCAGGTGGCTCCTTCCAATTTCTCTCATTCAATAAAATGACAGGTGGGGAGGGAAGACAATGCCTTACCCTCCCCATTTTCACCGTGCTCCATGGCAGGAAAACACAAGTGTATGGCTGGTCAGCGTGCTGCTGGCACAGCAAGGGAGCAGGAAAAAACTCAGTCTGTGCAGGCCTGGCTGAGGTGCAGGAAATAGAATCATAGAATGGTTTGAGTAGAAAAGGACCTTTAAAAGCCATCTAGCCCAATCTCCCTGCCATAAGCAGGAACATCTTCAACTAGATCAGGTTGCTCAGAGTCCTGCCCAGCCTGACCCTGAATGTCTCCAGGGATGGGTCATCCACCACCTCCCTGAGCAACCTCTTCCAGTGTTTCATGGCCCTCACTGTAAAAAAAAAAAAAATTCTCTCTTATATCTAATCTAAATCCACCCTTTTTCAGTTTAGAACCATTATCCCTTACTCTTTTGCAAAAGGTCCTGCTGAAAAGTCTGCCCCATCTTTCTTACAAGCTCCCTTTAAGTACTGAAAGGCCACAAAAGGTCTCCCTGGAGTCTTCTTTTCTCCAGGCTGAACAATCTCAATGAGGAAAGAGATTAACTTGTTTGGCTCCAGATTATGGAAGAAACACCAGATTAGTTTTTGAGCCCCAAAGTTCTGGATACACTGGTTGCCACAAGCTACCTTCTATTTTCACACGCTATCATTTATTACTGGGGCAGCAGTAACATTAGAGGTCTTACCCCACTGTGATTGGCACTGTATGAATAAAGCTCAAAACCAGTTTCTCCCAGAAAGAGCTTAAAACCTAAATATAAGAGGGGTATAGCAAATACACGGAGAACAAAAAAGAACAGTGTTAATGAATAGCATCAGAAGAAGTCACAGCACTTTAGCTGCTTTCAGGCTTTTCAAAGTTAGACTGCTTGGGGATCATTAAAGCACATGATTGCAAGGAACACCTCAGGGAGCTTCTTAAGAGAGCTCAATGTGGCTAATTCAAGCCAGTTGTCTGCCTGTCCCGGAGCTCAGATTGTGGCACTGGACACTACAGAGAAACTAAAGAATTTAAAGAAATGGGCACAAGAGGAAATGCTGCTGACCTGCTAATGTGCTCTTTAGATAATGAGGGAACAAATCAGAGGGAAGATTCTGTATAATCTACTGAAACAGAGATGTGGAAATTTCTGCTACACTTCAGAGAAATGTTATCACTTAAAACAAACATCGGTAACTACAAACATGAGCGAAATAGGGAGGCATATCCATCTGTGGGGTTTTAACTTTGTACTTGAGCAGGAATGTGATGTTTACCACTCTTCATAACCAAATATTTTTCTTGCTAGTCAGGAAGGATGACAAGGAGAAGTTTGTTGCTCTTTCTATACTTAAATATTTGGAAGGTGATAGGGATGATGGCTAGAAAGAAAGATGATCTTAACAGAGACAAAATTCCCAGCTATTTAAGGGAACTGATTCTCTTCTTGACTTACAACCCAATATGGGTAATGAAGTACTATCCAAAACAAGCCATCTTCCAGGCAGCATATCGGCTGGAAAAAGGTAGAACCCAAACTCATATTGCTCCCTCAAGTTTTGCAGTATCCAAAATGGCAAGTTGTGGAGCCTGTGAAAATTTTGGAGAACCCCATCTTCAGCAAGATCACCTGTAAATATTTAGCTTTCCATTTTTTTTACTCAAAAAAAAAAAAATCTACACAACTGGAAAAATCCTCTCCAGTGGAGGCTCTTTCCATCCTTAAGGCAGATAAAAACATGGAAGATTAATTAATTCGTGCACACCACAGATCTCACAATCCCCATCTAAAATTAGAGCTGTCAGCAGCAAGCTCCATTGCAGTGCTAGTGGGCATAGATAACTCTTGGACATCTTGAAAAAAATCCCAGCCATGTTAAATAGTCTTCTTCCAAATGGGAACATTGTGTCACAGGAGTTTCTTATTTCATGGTTCATGATCCTTCTATCTATTAAACAGCATGGTGTGCTCTGTAAGAGCAAGTTACTTGAATTTATCAGTAACCACTAGCATTTATCACCTCCATTTATCACCACCATTTTTTTTTTAAACATTCAAGTGCATAACACAAAATCTATGAGACCAGCTAACTTTTGTGGGAATCAGGTTATTTGTGTCATAATAAGAAACAGTTCTGACCTGAACATTATTTGTGCCCTTTAAATGCTGGCAATCTATTCTGTAAAAAAGAGACACTCATTTACCATTTTTGTACAGCTCTAAGTGCTGCTGTTCAAGTCATTGCTCAGTATAATAGTTTTTCCTTTCCAGTTTGGTCACAAAGCACGTCACATACTCCACCTTGCTTAAAATGTCACCAGCTACTATTTATAGACCATCCTTAGAATGAATTATTTTGCCCTCTTTACTTTCATGCAGGAGGCCAAGATAAACTCGGTGTTGTCCACAACCTCAAACCTAACTGTGCTTGTGCCTTCTCTGCAAGCAATTGAAAACATGGATGAAGACGAGAAAGCCTTTTGGATATCAGAAAGTAACATTCCAACTCTCCTTAAGTACGTTAATGGTTTGGGGGGTTGGGTTTTTTAATTAACTGTTTTTAATGCTAAACAAGCCTTTGGTTTGAAGCCACTAGAGCAAGACAGGTATTTTGATTTTAAAGGAAGGGCATAGGATTCCCCTTCTAGTTCCAGTGGTATAAATCTCTGTAGCAAGTCCACTGGGAAAAAAAGGCATTATTTGTATTATGTCAAGAATGTTTAAAGGCCAAGCTAAGATCAGAATATGGCTGAACAAAGTGTTGTAGAAGCAATTTCTGTTTAAAACCACAGTTTTAGACACACTAAGCATATCTATCTGAAATAAGAGAAAGAAAAAAGAGAGAGAAAATACCAAACATTCAAATCCAGTTAATTTCCTTTAGGTATCATGTACTGACAGGAGCATACAGCTTTGCTGATTTCCAGAATTTATCGTCCTCTGACATGCTGCCAACATCGCTACAGAGCAAATTCCTACACTTGTCTAAAGAAAATGGGGTAAGATGACCTGCAAACCACTGTGGTATCACACACCAAACCCTGACCATCACTGCCACTGACTTTCTTGTATTACAAAACCACACAGGCATTATGTATTTTTTAAAAAAGACCATATCAGAAAATTAAAGGCATAGTTCAAGTATACTGGGCCCTCTGGCAGAAACATTAGCTTGTTTATCTCCACCACTTTACATCACTGAAATTTGTCCACAAAATTATTTATTTCTGATGTCCCAGTAGCTGCTGCAAACACTGGACAGTCCTGTAACCAAGTAGAAGGGCAGTCCCTGCCTGGAGCAGCTTCTGTGAGCTAAATTAAGACAAAGAGCACCAAAGGAACAAAACAAATGAGTTCAGGGAACTGGGAAGGTAGGAGGAAGCAGTGATAACACGTCTCCACATATGCAACTTCATAGTCCTAAAGCACCTGAAGGTATTTTTAATGGTAAACAACAACTTAAAGCCCTTCCCCCTCAGCCTTTTTATTAGGTAAATTCCATGTTCTAAGGAGGATTTCCTGGAAATACACAAGTCACATTTAATCACTTCATCCCCATTAAGGGAGGGGGAAGTTCTCCCCACCTCCATGCAACAAAGGAAAAGTTATGAACAGGGTCCTTCAAAGCTGCACAGAACTGGGAGGGTGTGAATCAGCTCGGAGCTCAGCCGGCCCTGTGGTGGGGGCAAGTCCACCTACCCCAGGTAACCACTCCAGGGCAAGCAAGCCCAGGGCTTTGCCAGTCTGCACACAAGGAACAGCAAAGAGTCCTAAAGTCCCCTCCCCGGTGCATGATTCCCTGAGGGTAACCCAGCAGCTGGTGTGGACCGGTGTGAGCGGTGCCACGGTGCAGCCCTAGGCAAGCATTTGGGAAGGTGTGGAAATCCACAGGATGAGCTGCTGGGAAAACGCCCCCTCCACAGTGTGAATGCAAACCCTCTCTCCCCTCGCTTTTCCAGAACCTGACCCTCGAGGGCGCTCACTTTGTGGCCAGTGACATCGCATCCACAAACGGGGTCATTCACGTTATTGATAAGGTATACAACATATTGATAAGGATTTGCTCCCCTGCGCCACAAGCAGTACAAATCAGTTAACCGCCCAGAAACTATTAACAGCCCGAAAAACCTGTTTGCACAGAGCAGCACTTTGTCCTGCACCTGATCCTCGCGGGTGATGTGGGATATCCGCTCCGTTGCAGGTGCTGACCCCGCTGCGCAGCGCTGCCATGCCCAGGCTGCTGGCCCGCCTGGAGCAAATGCCCGACTACTCCGTTTTCAGGGGCTACGTCATTGTAAGCTTTCGCACCACTTTCACGATGTTTTCAGAACAGAGGAAGCTCTGTGCTTTGTTTGCATTTGGGACTAGTGTCAGACTATCAGGGGTGATTCTGATTTTTTTTAATGTGTTTCACAACAGCAATACAACCTGGCTGACGAAATAGAAGCGGCAAACACATACACAGTCTTTGCCCCAAGTAATGATGCCATAGAAAATTACCTAAAGGATAAGAAGTCTGCTACTCTGGTACGTACTACTCACAATACTTATCCTAACAGCTCAGTATTTGATGTTTGTTTCAAGTGGATGGGTTACAAGGACACAGATATAGGAAGAGACTTGTTTCCCAGAATTCCAATAAGTCAGGTTTTGTCCAGACCACCAGAGAAAGTGAAATGGGATGGATCCACCCATATTTTCCTGACTTGCTGGAAGAGCCTAGCTATTTGTTCTGTGTTTTGGCCTTCTCTAAATTAAAAACATGGTGATAATTTCCAAGACATCTTATCAGTAGATTTTTCTTGGTTTGGGATTTTGAGAGAGTTTTTTGATATAAAGAAGAGTGACCAGGAAAAACACTGAAATGAGTTTTCTAGGTGAATGAAGTCCAGTCTCCTGACATCACTAACACCCCATCATTAATAATGCCATGAAATATTCTTTTTCTTAAAACCATCCAGATGCTTGCCTTGTCACTCCTGCAGGAATGCTATTGCCCAGCTACTTTCTGCAGACAGTGTCTGATCCCAGGTTACAAACACAGCTGGTCAGTGCCAGGGCTCAGAAAAAGTTCCTCTGGCAAAGCCCGTTGCTGCTGCCCACCCTTAGGAGCCCTCTGACAGACTCATGCCTGACCTGGCCACCAGCATGGATGTGTCCATCCCACCTGCCCTGCTGACCTCAGTGCTCATGCCCAGAGCTAGTTTATATTATTTTGACAGCATACCTCAGGCCAGTTTATATCTCTTTATTCTTATGCCAGAAATATGTTTTAGCTGCAGCAACTCTCTCTCTCTCTCTGGCATTTGTACCCTGACATATTTACGAGTTCAGACCCCCTTCTCAACCCTGTTGGTTTCCTCCCAAGATAAGCTATCCTTTTTCTGCATCATCCCAGCGGCTTTCTTCATATTTTCTCCAATTTCAAACAGCTTTATGGATTGCACATATCAAGAGCCACACAGCTTGCAGAGGAAGCTTCACCCATGACTTGCCCAATGGCATTAATTCTTCCCTGTCTTTTCCAGAAATATTTACCCTGCCACCCTCTATCCCTACTTGCATGGTCTCCACTTACAGCCAGGAAGCTGAGGAGCACAGGGTTCAAATGACTCATCCCAAACCATTTACTAACAACAGCAGACCCACGGCAAAATCCCATGTTCACAAGTGATCAAGCTCCATCTGCTCAAATGACTTTTGAACATTATTTCAGTTGTTTCTTGACACAACATCATCATTTCCACATCACTACAAGGAGAATTTATGACAAACTTTGAGAGATGCATAGGACATCAATCCCGGAAGATCTGGATTACACACACACACAGAGAAATCGTTTTCATTTCCACTACTCACCAATGTTTCTTCAGTCTTTCTTCCATCCTCCCAACCTTTCCTGATGTGGCAATCTGGCCAAAAGAAAAAAAGAAAATCAGAAAACAGCCACAAGGTAAATCTGCCTGAGGCTTAACCTCCTTGTGAAACACTTGGGAGAACTCTAGTGCACAGGGAAGAGCTTGGCACAGAGAGGAAACCCCATTTTTTGGCCCTGATGAGGTGAGGTGTCCTAACTCTACTGGTGATTAAAGAGAGAAATCAAGATGGATCCGAGTTAGACTTTCCTCCAATTCATCGAAGTCAGGATATTAAATAGGGCTGGACACTGATGGAGATTAGCTCTACCTTAATTCCCACTTTCTCATCTGCAAATATTTCTTTGCCAAATCTATGGAACAGGGCCAGCCCTAAGAGACATCAAGGCCACTATTTCACTCTGTGGGCACAGCCAGGCAACATCACAAATCTCACATCCTGGAGCTACTTCATGCTTTCACACACTTTTGAAGGAGCAGAAGACCCAGGAGCAGCCTGGATATTCAGAACAAGGGAACAGTGAGCCACAGGATTTCCCACAAGGACCTTTTACTGCGAAGGCAAAGTTGCAGCAGCACTGTCTGTTGACTAGGCAGCTCCTAAACTCTCCAAATGCCCCAGCTTCTCTCACATTGGTCAATCTCTCATCAACACAGCCTGCCTCTGCTTCCTCCTCGTAGTCAGGTAGAGCTCTGGGAGTCTCCTGCTTCAGAACAAAATGCAGAAGCCTTGGGAAGCCCACACAAAATTTTGATGTATAGAGAGTAACTTCATCACTTTTCCATGAAATACGAATACACTTGACCAACTAGGCATAGAAAACTTTTCAATTAACAGACATGACTCTCAGTCTTTATTGAATGAAGATGACCTTGAAGATTATATATATAGATATAAAAATATAGATATATATATAAAAATTTCTCTAAACATTCACCTACAGTTTATTCCCTTATAGGTTATTCAGGGATTCCCAAAGGAATAAGGAATGGGTATGGAAAGATTAAAAAAGCACTCATGAATATACAGCCTTTGATGTCAAATGAACCCATGAATTTCAGAGGCCTAAAAAGTCATCTGACTTTTCCCTGAATCTATCAGGCAGCCCTATGCACAGAAACAGACGTTTCAGGCTCAAGCAAACCTTGGTCCTCCCAGCTCAGTTGTCTTTCACCCTCCATGGTTAATAAAATTTTCATTATGACAAGAATGCAGGCTCTCTACAGGAGGAAATATTAAATACCTGCCTACTGGAGAAGCTTCTCTTTAAATCCAGGCAATTTATGTTTGGCTTAAACCCTTTGGAAAATGCTTTCCTTAGTAACCTTTTAGGCTCTGTTACATAACTCTGAATGTAATTGTGTGTTGGCAGGATGAAGGCCGAATCCGCTATCACATTGTGCTGGATGAGAAGCTCCTGAAGAACGACCTGCACAATGGCATGCACAGGGAGACCATGCTAGGGTTCTCCTACCAGGTTGGGTTCTTCCTGCACAACAGCCAGGTACTGCAGTGTGCACTTGCTGGGAGAAACAGGTTTCCTGCTTTTTACAGCTCCAGCTTCAACTTTAAACTGACATGCAGTCAAAAGGAACTGTGCATCCCTCATTAGCTTCTGTGACTTAACAGCATGAAAGTTGTCACTCAAATGCAAGGCCTGTCTCAGACCTGCTCAGTTCAAAGTCACCCTTGAAGGTATCTTTGATTGAATTTGATTTCAGTCGTGCTGTTCACATTTAGATTGAATTTTAGACATCTGTCTCTAGCAACTGCAAGCCTGCATTCCAAAGCAGTCATTAATCTGACTTCCAAGGGCTATTAGAAACCTGCCCTCAATTATAAAACGTTAATTATATCTTCTGGGGATTTAGTCAACTTTCAATCCTAGGAGCTCAAAGCACATTAATTGCCTTTCAATATCACTCATGGAAAAATCAGGCACAGCAAAATTAAGAGACAGGGCCAGGAAGGGAACTTGGTCCTCCTTCTCTGTCCCAGAACTCCCTCTGGGCATAGGCAAAGGAAGACAGAAAGCTTCTCACCCACAGAGTTTCAGCCCTGCTCTTTGCTCTGCCCACAGCTGAGCCTTGAAAAGGCACCTGCAGCAGGACGGCTGCTGGTGAGGGCACGATGGGAGTGTGGGGTAGCATTGAGTTGATCAAAGTCCTCCTTGAAAGAGCAGCTGCTGGGAGGGTTCCTCAAAGCCCCTCATGCCCCAGACACAGCAAACCCACCTTTTGGCATGCTGTTCCCATGCCTTCCAGGGCAGTGAAGCAGTTAAACGCAGCAGCTGGAATATGAGCAAGTGCCTGATGCTAACTACCTTTGTTGGTTTTCCTTAAGTGATCCCTATGCATTTCTCTTTCTCCCGCCTCCTGCTGCTCAGGTTACCCCAGAGCCGTGGGACACCTCTGCTGCTCTCTAACTGATTGCATGTCTTTTGCAGCTATATGTAAACGATGCTCCTATAAGCTATGCAAACGTTGCCACAGACAAAGGAATTATTCATGGGCTGGGAAAGGTCCTGGAAATCCAGAAGAACAGATGTGATCTCAATAACACCGTGATCATTGTAAGTGGTCCTGTTTGTATAGATGTTTAAAGGCCCCTCAGAGAGACTGTCTTGGGGTGACTTTATGATGTGTATCCCATATCGCTGCTCTATGCCCAGGAGTTAACTTTGTGCCTTTCATATGCTTGACGCTTAGCTGTGTCAAACCATGACAGAGACCTCCAGCCAAACACAGCTCAAATGTATAGGACACATGATACTACTACTATTCCTGCAAGGAATGCACACATCTTCCACAAAGGATATTCGTACCGGAGTTTTAACATCTCTTCGGACCGCTTTGGCCCTGAAATCAGTGTTCTGACAGCCTAGATAAAATATAATCAGAGTAGCTCAGGAATAAGAAATTCCTGAGCTCTAATACTCAGATAATAACAATAATAATAATGCACTATTCTACATCTTTGTAGCCAGGCCACTTGTTTATAACGTGGGAAGCATCACTTTAGAAGAGCAAATAAAAATGACCAAATGATCTTTCCTTCTTCCCCTTGGGGGAAGGGTGTCCCCACAAAGCTGCTCGTAGGGATATCCTTCCTTGCTGAGCAGGACAGCTTCCCTCACCATATTTACCTAATAGGTTATCCTGATAATGCCCCTCAAGGACTAGATTTAGAAATATGCCAGGAAATCATGTTTTTTCTATGAAACAACCTGCCTGCAGCTCTATACAGTCTGTTAACTACCTCTCATCTCTGTTGCTTAAGGAGAAGTGCAGAATTTGTTCACAACCATCAAGTTGTCCCCCAGGAACAAAAGAAATAGTAAGTGTTTTTTCATTAATGCTAGGGTTGTTGATTTTTTTATATCAAAACTGACTATAGATGCATTGAATCCTGTTTTTAACATAATTGCCTCAGTTTCAACAAAACATACAGTATTTACTTCAGCCTGCTACTTATATTGCTTATAGTTAATAGACTCAATCCACCCTGACCTTAGAGATTTTTTTTTTTTAAATCTACCTGGGATCCGGGTAGCAGAAGGGCAGCTTAGAGATAAAATTATCTTTCAAGGCCAGTTTCTCATATGCACTGGGACAACTAAAGACTCCTCAAACTGCAAAGTTTACCTCTACCATGCAAAACTTAAGGGAGTTAAATGTGGTCTGGAGTGTGCCTGCTCCAGAAGGAATTACAGGATCAACTTTGAGCCCTTCAAACCAGAGATGTACAGAAGGGCAAACTCAATCCCTCCCCAGCAATATGCTGTGAGTTATGGTCACAAGGAGACTTGGAAATTATAGATACTTTGGATTCCCAGATCCAACAGATGAGAACTGCAGATATTTAGAGTTTCTTGGTACCTAACTTATCTGTGAAACCTCCTCCACTGGGATTACATAAGTGTATTTTCCTTTATTATTTATTATTTTTAATGGATTATGCCAGTAATGGTATTCCAAAGCAGATCAAGTCCCATCCACCTCCTCAAAATACTTGACTGGCAAAACCAAATTTAAGTCCTCGTGGGTAAAACTCAAAATCACTAACATTTCCTTTACAATGAACAGCTGGATGGATGCTTGTCTCAATCTCCTCACAAGGGTGTACTGAGATCAAAAGCTTTCTTCAGCAAATAACCTTTCCCAACTGTGTTCAGACCTGGAAGATAATGTTTCAAAAGCTGTTTTTGCAGAACTTCATAACTCAGTTTTCCAAGAAGAATCAGAAAGATCAGAAAATGTGAAAAATGAAAAAAAAAAAGTTTGCAAAACTTCTGAATAGAATCTGTTCAGTTCTGAGCGAAGGCAATTTTAGACATCTTTAGAACACCACAAGACACTGAGTTAAACTGCTCATATGTTCACTAGAAATTATTTAGCTAATACATTTTTATTTCTATAAGTATTTCCTTCATTTTAATTGTGAATGTGTGAGTCAGTGTGCAGCATGCATAAATTTAACGTCCCATTTTTTAACACACTTGAAAGTAGCTGATCAATATTATACAGAAGTGCATCTGTTTCTCCAATATTTGCTCAGCCAGGGGAGAAGAAGTACTGTGTCCTCACAGAAAACCGCATGAGACTGTACACCATCCAGATCGGGTGCCGGCCCAAGTGTGCTAAAACCATCATTGTGAGTTCACTCTTTCTATTGGGGTAAATTTCTATAGTGGTGACCAGGAACCCCCTTCCCTGAGCTTCACCCTCCTCACAATTCCCACTAAGCTCATACAGCATGTTAAAGCAGTTCCTGACAATATGTTTATTGGCCTTTATTCTGGACACAGCAGAGGCTGAAAGGTTAAAGAGCAATGATAGCTGCAGCACAGGGAGGGCGGGGAGCTGACACGGTGCAGAGGGAAGCACAGGCTTGGGAAGGGTAAACCTATGTTCGTCCCTAGAAGTTCTGTCCACCTTTCCCTGAGTGATGAAGGGCACCTGAGTCCCACCGAGGACTTGGGGTGGCAGCCTGTGTCCTGGCATATTGAGGAGTGCGATCACAGACCAGCAGAGCTGATGTACTGCTAAAAATCACTGAATCAAAGACTAGTTTGGGTTGGAAGGGACCTTAAATATCAGCATTCCCACCCCTCTGCCGTGCCCGGGGACATCGTCCCCTAGACCATTGGATTGCTCAAAGCCCAATCCAATCTGGCCTTGAACACTTCCAGGGATGGAGCATCCATAATTTCCCTGGACCTCCTGTGCCAGTGTCTCACCACCCTCACAGAAAAGAATTTCTTCCTCGTACCTAACTAAACCTAGCCCCTTTCAGCTTGAAGCCATTCCCCCTTGTCCTATCACTACAAGCCCTTGTGAAAATCCAGATCTCTCGTTCACCCTGCTTGCCACCCTGACCCTCAGCACAGCATTTCTGGGTTTCCAGACCAGGGAGTGCTGCGCGGGGTTCTTCGGCCAGCAGTGCCAGCCCTGCCCGGGAAAAGCCGGGAACGCCTGCTTCGGGAACGGCGTGTGCCTGGATGGCATCAACGGCACGGGCACCTGCCAGTGCGAGGAGGGGTTTGCGGGCACGGCCTGTGAGAGCTGCAGCCAGGGCAAATACGGCCCCACCTGTGACCAAGGTACTGAGCGCCCCCAAACCACACAACAGGAGCTTTGCTCGCCTTGTCAGGCGTACAAACCCTCCCCTTCTATCTTCTAACCACGTCCACTCTAGGTTCTAGAAAGGAACAGCAATTTCAGGGTAATAGGCCAGTCTTAAAAAACATCATTAACCCCTTTTCTTTCCCCATAATGGTGTTTGCGCTCTCATCCCTTGGCTGGAGACAGTGTCTTCTACTCTGGCACGCTACAGACTTAGAAAAGAATCCAGCAAGACCAATCCTCTTTAGCACTGCTATTTTTCACTGATTCTTTCCCATTAAAATACAGTTTCAGACCCTGTATTTGGGAATAGAGGGAAGACAAGGATAGCTTGAATTTAGAGTTATTGTGTAATTAGAAACCAAAAAGCACAAGAGAAAGCAATGAAACAGCCTAGAGCAGAAGATGCCATCAGCAGGTGATGCCTGGGCCACCCCTGCTGTCCTTGCTGCACACACTGCTACGCTGCCAGGGACAGCGGCTTCCCCCATCCCTTCCACAGTGTGCACTTGTGTCCACGGGAAATGCAGCAGCGGGATCGCTGGGGACGGCTCCTGTGAATGTGACGTTGGCTGGAGAGGAGTGACGTGTGAGACTGGTGAGTGTCCTGCCTTTTTGTTCTGAGGTAAAAAGTGAGCATTTCAGAAAATGACAGAACTACAGCCAGGATCAGAGCCCAGTGCAGCTTCCCCCATGCAGTGAAATATGGGTCACATTCCTGTGCTATGGCAATTAATTACTGTGTTACTAGAGAGACAGCTGAGATACTGCTCATGATACTGAAACGCTTACTTAGCTAATTCTCTACCCGTGTCACCCTCTATCTGTCCCAAAAGAATATCCCATTTATTAAAGCTATATGTTTTCCAGAGCAGGATTACCCAGGACATTTTGACCCTGACATCAAAAGCCTCTCAAGTGCTTCAATAAGTTGATTTAGCTATACAACACCAGATATTAAATTATGTTCTTGCTAATGTGATAAAAAATAATTAGCAAATAAATCATTTTGTGCTGGCTTAATACAGCTCCTATATCCAATCAAATTATATTCTATTTAGACATAATTAAAATGTATTCAGTAACTATTTCAAAACCCTACCTGTAATATAAAGTAAAAACACGTTACAAACACATTAATAATAACATTCAAGATGAGTTTTAAATTTTCCCAGGGAAATAATTAGTAATAAGCAGAGTTTTGTAAGAGGATTGCTGTAGTAACTGCATCTGAGCAAAATTTCATTTCCTTTAGAAAACCTACCCTTATATAATTCATATAAAAATATATTAAAAATGGGATACTTAAAGACCAAAGCATGGAATTCTAATGGCTAAAATAATAGTATGCAAGATTCACCAGAGTAAATACAGATAAATGACAACAGGTGAAATGTTTTCCTTATATATGACACAACTCTTCCAAGTGAATTTCAGTGGTATCCACTGATCTATACAGACTCTACAGATGGAGTCTCTACAGAGACTGAGAGCACAGTTGCCTGATGCAGAAACTCAGACTCCAGCTCCATATGATAGGAACAAGAGGCTCTGAACCTAGAAGGATATTGACCCAAAAGGTTCTGATCCCTACTTCAATTTTTTTCCACTTGCAGAAATCAAAGACGATGCGTGTAACGCCTCATGCCACACCAGTGCTAAGTATGTATGAAATGTACTTATTTAGAGGAGAGGGGAGGAAAAGGGGATCTCTTGCAAGGCAAAAATCATAGACCACCTTGCTCATGACTTCTCAGCACCATATCTGACAGAGATAAGGAGCAATGGAAATCTAATGTAGATGGTGATGAGGACAAAAAGTTCAAAGCTCTCCTCTTCACATCAAAATATACAAAAAAACAACAAAAGAAAAATGCTCTTACCAGTCCAGCACCAGTATTGGGACACTAACTAGTTTTCAAAGGAGCAAGTGAGCCCCACTGAGCCATTTACTGAAGTGCATCTGTCCCCTCACCACTGACCAGACAGCAAGATTTACACTAGCCAAGACATTTCAAAAAAACAAAGAGAGGTGGCTAAAAAGACTCCACATTTTCAGTAAGAGCTCTTCTGTAGGATCTGAGAAATCAGAGGGGCAAACCCCCTTTTTCCCAGATGTAGGTCATTCTCTCCTCCATGTGTTTGTGACCTTCAGTTCACAGTAGCAATATTTTACCAGGCTTTTTGGCAAAACTACACTCTCAGATTTGCTCATGGGGACCCCACACACTCTGGAATCAAGACTGTGTTTCTGACAGAAGCAGATTGTTCTTCTCTTGTGTATTTTTCATCCACTGATATACACCTGTAGGTGTGAGGATAGGTGCAGGCATAGCAGGAGTAGGGGGGAATAATAAACTGTGCTGGCTGCATCCCTCCATAAATTGGGTGTGCACAAACAAAAATTGTGCACGGCTCTTTGGATGAGTAGACATGCAAATTCTGGAGTTCCGCACAAAAAAAAAAAATGAGATACTTAAAGACCAAAGCATGGAATTCTAATGGCTAAAATAATACATCCAAAACACATTTGAAAAGCTTGGTCCAGCTAGGTCCATTTTTATGGTTTTAGCTACCTCTTACTGTATGGTTAAATGCCTTGTTATTTCTGTGCAACATTACCTTCAGAACAACTCACAAAAACAAGGGTTGTACAAAAGACCTGACCAGGTTTTTTCCTCTCTTTTAAATGTTGCCTCCCTCCTTTTATTTCATTAGCTGCCTTCTCCTATCAAATGGCACTGCCTATTGCAAGTGTGCAGCTGGGTTTCAGGGGAACGGGACATTCTGCACAGGCAAGTGAACTTTGTTTCTTCCCTTTTGAAAAAAAAGAAAAAAAGAAAAAATAAACCAAAGAAGCGTGCTTGAAGCACTCTCTGGTCACAGTAGAGTTGGTGAGAGATGAGCACTTCCCCGTGCAGCAGTTAAAAAACAGGAATTGTTGCCAGTTTCCTCAAAACAAATAGCAGCCCAACAGGTGTGGATTCATAGCGAACAAAGGGCTCCAAATCTCCAAGTTGTGAGGCATTGTGCTGAGGGAGACCAGAGAAAAGGGAACATGCCGTGCACAGCCCCAGCCCCATTGTTTGCAGAGTAATGAAACCTGGTTTGTGACTTTTACTCCCTTTCCCACAAAGCCCAGCAAAGAGAGGCCAATTCAGGGTACAATAACACTTCCAGCTATTGGAAGCTGGGTAGCTCTGCCATTTCCCCAGCTTTCTGAACTTGCTCAGATTCCCGGTGTGGTAAAATCCATTTCTTTAGACTGGAGAGATTTAAGAGACCCTCAGAAAGGGGCAATAGCACCTTATCCTAGATGTTCCTCCAAGAATCTGGGTTATCCAAAATAGACTACTTCCAGCTACAATAATCATAATTAATTGTAATTTTTTCTTAATTCTTTACTGATTAAAACACTAATGCTTTTCAGAACAGAAGCCCATTTTTCTACTTACTTACGATGGCTTGCAGTGTCCTGATCCCAGATTTTGCCACTCTTACTCTGCCTGCTTTCATTTTCTCTTCTGACACAAGACTGCCAAATCCATTTTGATCTACTGGGGGGGGGGCAATTCCCCAGGTGCAGGAAGAGCTGGGTGACACAGGTCACCCATAGTGACTCTGCACTCACCCTTGTTCTCCTATAGAGGATTCCTGGGCAAAATTAGGCACAGAAAAAAATCAACTTCCTCATCTGACATCACTGAAACAGCAATTTAGGGTAATTTGAAACAAAAATTAAAGTAATGTTCAGGCTGATTTGAGTCACACTGAAGACCAGACAAGGCTCCCTCCCTGTTCTCAAGTTGTGAGCATCCAGCTCATCTGGAGTTGGAGAAACAGGATGAGTATCCACCTGAATAAGAAGCAGAACTTTCTGCCACAGGAGGGCTAGGTGGCATTATGCTCTAGACCTCCTGCAAGAGAAGTTATATGATCTGTTTGCAGAAAATGTCAAGCTCAGTGAATGCTTAAGTGGCCATTTAAACTAGAGAAGAACACAAACATCCCTTTTTTGGTGTTTTGTTGAAATGGACAGAATGGGAAAATGGAAAGTTACTGAAAATCAGTCTGGATGAACTCTAACATTCCAGACTAGAAACATCCACTCAGCTTTCCCTCTTGAAACAATAATAGGTATTAAATATCTGGCACTAATGAAGTCTGTGGCCTCTTAATTCAGAAAGGTTCTGTGTTCTGAAAACTTTAGTAAAACCCTTTAAAAGATGGAGACAGGTTATCATGAGAAGCCAGTCCAGCACATTGGTTTAATCTCTGCTGTTGCCCCTGCTCAGCTATTGATGCCTGTCAGAGCAGCAACGGGGGCTGTTCTCCCAAGGCAGAGTGCAGGAGAACAACACCGGGAAATAGAGCCTGTGTCTGCAGCCCCGGGTACACCGGAGATGGGATCGTCTGCATTGGTAAGCACTGGCCCTGTCCCACATATCCCACAGAGGAAAAGCACAGGAGACAGTTTTCCTGCAGGGGGATGGGTCCTTCTTCCACTCTGACCCAGGAGTGCAGCTTGCTGATAGCATATCCCCAATGCCAAAGGCATCTCTTCCTGCCACATGGCTGGTACTATTTGGCAAACCACACACCTGCAGCAGCAAAGAACAATCTTATCAAACAACATCTACCTCTAGCAAGGATAAGTCCATCTTCAGCAGCCTGAAACACACACACTCCTCTGACCATCACAAAGTGAGACTTTTAGATACCGTACCATACCTCCCCAGGTTTGGTTTCAGAAATGCTGCTGGCAGGGCTTTAGCATTCACCAAGACAACTGAAGTCCTAGACTGAGGTACTACATAGCTGAGGGAATGAATTCTGTCATAAATCTGAACTCCTGGTATGCTTTACTCTAACTTCTTCCTCCTTGGGTTTTCAGAATTACTCTCTCTTTATTACACTGTTTCTGTTTTATAAAGAAATCAACCCTTGTCCGGTGAACAACGGTGGATGTGATAGAAATGCAGAATGCACACAGACTGGACCCAATCAAGTGAGTACTTTGTTAGTGAAGAAAAATAGGCCTAGTCAAGTGTTTCCTATGGGCAAAGAAAGATTTCCCCATGTCAACTTTGTTTTTAAGTAGAAAAGTGAATTTCATAACAATTTTGAAAAGTGTATGCTTCCCTCAAAAAGGCATTTGAGGGGGAGGGCAGACAAAATTGGAAAAAAAATCAATTTAAGTGAAAGAAATCCAAAACTGCAGAGGAAAGCAGTGTTTTGCTATTTCAAGTGGTCGTTTTTCTCCCTCCTGGGAGGTTTTGATGTGAAAACCTGTCAGTTTGAAAGTATTGCTAGATGATGTATTTTTTATTTTTATAGAAACTGTCCATGGAAAAATTCCATTTTAGACTAGCCCTTCTCCCCACACAGCTCAAATGTATTCACAAGGAAACAAAATGGCCTAAATCATAGCTCTTGCATAGGGGTTACAGCATTCCCGCATCCACTCACTCCTCTGCTGATCTCTTCTCCCACACAGAGGTACCACATACTCTCCAAAGAAAAAGGGGGAAAAGGAGAAGCAAATCAGTCAGGACAATCGAGCAACATAGATTAGTGATTTTATTTTTCTAACAGTTTGCAAAGAAGCTGAACTCCCTGCTTGTTGCACTTCTTTTCATCTTCCTGTGGTTTCATGTTGGCTGTTGGCAGGACTGTAATCCTCCAGTGAGCACTACACAATGGTATTTCTTCAGGACCAAGGCAGGAAACAGAAAGCAGCAGTAAAAGCCACCTCCTGCCTTCCAGTTGTTCAGGGACAGAAAGGACAAGAGCCCTTTTTGCCAGTCCAAGCAAATAACTCTGCCTTCACTGTCCTTTACAAGTCAGCACATTTCTGGTGGGAGGACAGAGTCACTCAACCCCTTCCCCCTCCCTCTGGACAAGACAGGTGATGGCTATTTTCTTCCATACACCCTCACTGGGGATAGAAGTAGTAGCTACGACCTGTTTATTCTTCCTTACCTGTGAGAATGTGATTAACATCAGAGTAATAACAACATCAGAGTAATAACAACCTCCACTACAAAATCCCAGCACTGCAAAGGCAAATTTATAGGAGGGAAAGGCACCTGCTTTCTGTAGGGCTCTCACTCGTCCAGGAGGTACAAAAACACTGCTATTAGACTACCTCCCAGTTTTATTTCTACAGCAGAAATCTCATTGAATTTTCATATTCCTACATATTAAATGTAAATTCTAAATTGAGAACCATTAAGCAGTGAAATGGAAAATACAATTCATTTCTTTGCAACTACTTGTCATCTTCATGATAACTGCAAGTGCAAAATAAAGTAACCAGGGCAAAGTGTCAGATGCATTTCCATTGCATGGGAAGTTGCCAGTAACATCAGGACACAATTCCAGGTGTGTTTTGAAGGTACATTTCATCACTTTAAAAAAGCAGGGGAAGGAAAGGGATGAGAGGGGAATACCAATCTATGCAAAAAACATGGGGGAAACAAATTAGGAAGAAAATAATGTGCAGATGTCAGAGGGGTCATTTCAAATGACCAGGACAGCGGAGAGGAGACCAGAGATGGATAGGCAAGGAAAAGGCAGATAGAGCCTATTGAAAATTGTTACTTCCCAATCTCAGTTTATGGTTGCTCATACTGGCCAAGAAACTACTGTGGGAGATATGACTACTTTTAGCTTAATAAATTGCAGATCATATCACCATGAAATTATCTGGAAAAAAAAAAAAACCTGTGTATATGTGTGCTGAAAAAAAATTCAAGCATTTTTCAATGTGTGCATGTTTTCTGATTTTGCCTTGTAGGCAGTATGTAATTGCCTGAAGGGATATTCTGGAGATGGCAAAACATGCACATATATCAGTCTGTGCTCACAAGTGAGTATCCATTTAAGGAGACAATTTAAGGTCTTTCATTATTCTTCTGGGGGTTGTATGCATTCTAAACTAAGTTAGGTGTGCTAAGAATCAATTTACATTAACTTGGCTAATCTGTAAATATTCTTGGTTCAGTGCACGCTTTAGTGCTGTAACTATGAGAGAAACGAAATATGCAGGAAGGGCTTTTCCTCGACCACAGCCTGAACACAACACAAGTGAGGGCCTGGACTCAACATTGAGTCTTAAATAACCCTCTTCAAACCCAAGCCAGAGAAACAGGCCCTGGTCTGTAGTGGTAAAACCTAAGTCAGCAAATTATTTGTCATACAGAGTTCCTATAAAAAGCCAACAAAACCATTTCCTTCCACAATACCCAACCCAGGATATCCAGTGACATTCCCCATTCTGTCCCTCACTCGTCACTGCAGGCTGAGAATTAGCCACATTTGTTTTGCACAAGCTGGCTCGCACTGCAAGCCACATATTGGCAATCAGTGTGGTTCTCTGCACCAGCTGCACTGCCCTGCCTCTTGGCAAGCTGCAGCAGGGACATATCCACTCTCCCGTGCACATTAATCCTCTGTGCTCTGAGCACAGTAACATTAATTCTCACCCTCCCAGCCTGGCCTGTCAACTGGCTTTCTCTAACCTTGAAAGGTTGCAGAGATGAAAGAGGAAGGGCAAAAACAGAAGCTGGAGAAAGGGGAGTTTAAAGTTATGAGCCACTGCTCCCTATGATTTTGTATTCTTTTGCTTTTTCCTATGCTGTATTCCAGCAGCTCTGCTCCCACTTGACTAATTATGCCAGGCTAATTATATATTAAAAAGTAGAGATCACCTTGAGGAACATCAGTGTCATACCAGGGGCTAACCTGGCTCCACGATGACCAAACCTCTGTACAGCAAAGTTTCACAGGTAGCTAAAGTTGCCAACAGTGTGCCTAAGCCAAGCCAAATCCATACCAAATCCACCCAAACCCGCTGCTTACAGCCAGGCATCTCTCTGACCTGTCAGGTCAGGCACCACTGGTAGCTCCCAAAGGGGCTTCTGCTCCCTCTCATGGCCCATGGGAAGGGATCCCTGAGATGATCAGCAACAGAAAAGGACACCATAGAACAAGTACAAGATGGGAAAGCAAGAGAGCTTCTCAATTTTTCCCAATTTGCTCTCAAGCCCGGGACAGAAACTTATTTGCAAGCTGAGGTGCTAACAGGGGAGCACCTACTCGCGACTGAGCAGAGCTCTGAGCCCCAACATGCTGCTCCTGAGTGAGGAACATCTTGGTTTAGCACAGGGAGCTTTCTGGAGGCAGGCAGATGGGTGAGATGCATCCACTGCTCCAAGCCCAAATGTGCTCTGGCAGTGGACTCAGGTGCAGACAGGAGATGTTTTAGAGACAAGGACAAGGCAAGTCCCTGCTCCAGCTGACCTGGGACATCAGACAGACAAGAAACAATAGTTCTGTGCTGATGCTCCCCCATAAATTCAGGGTCCTGGCACCATCACAGTGATTTACAGTGTGTAAATAGTTCCCTTTAGAGTAAGTCAGTGCTGCATTAGCAGAGAAGATAAGACTCGTCCCTAAGGTGCAGAGTGAGACTTGCATGCAAATATTTTGCATCCTTACAGCATCATGAACTAAGTATATGAGGAGGGAAACAAAACTACATCCTCTGCATAAAAGGAGACTTATTTTTTATAAACCCTACATGCTCTCCAGTGTTTGCAAGGAAATATATGCCATCAGATGTTCCAGAAAGATATGGTTTCAAAAGATCTTGTGATTAAGCCTTTCTAAATTATGCATGGGGGGAGGGGGGCCAGGGGGGGAAGTGGTGAATTGGAATTGTTTTGTACACCTGGCAATGAAGGCATTATATATTTTACACTTTATTCTTACAAGAATAATGGAGGCTGCAGTGAATTTGCCATTTGTAATGACACCGAGCTGACAGAAAGGACCTGCACTTGCAAACCTAACTACATTGGGGATGGATTTCAGTGCCGAGGCAACATCTTCCAGGTAAAGTGCTCCACATTCACTGTCTCCTATTTTTCTTCACATAGTTACTTAACACAATGGTTGAAACATGCAATTTTTTTCTTGGACAAATTTATACCCCAGAATTTGAAATTGTCCCAATCCAAGAAACCAGGAATAGGAACAGGATGCTGCAAAATGTCCTTAACTGCCAAAACAAACAAACCAACCCTAGTGGACAATCATTATGACTGCAGTACTAGGGAGTTGTAGGTTTCAAAGAAGCCTGCTGTTTGAGAGTAAGGTAAGAACAGAACAGGAGCACTACAGATATGCAGCACTTATTCCAAACCAGAAGTTCTCTTGCTTTTCTGAGAGGTGCATTTACAGCAATGTTACAGAGTCTTGTTCTTAATTGCAGGAACTTCTCAGGAACTCCAACACATCTAAGTTTTATTTCCACTTAGAGGTAAGAAAAGGTTGAGTGGTTGTGGTTCGTTGGGGTTTTCTTGGAGGGTGCTTCTCCTCCCTTTTTTTTCTCCAAGTGTGTAGAGGGGAGAGAAGCAGGCAAGAATCTGGTGTGTACCAACATCCTTCAATGTAATTGGGACTGAGTTTGGATTACCAGTCACTAATGCTCTAATTTAAACTACTAACTGTCACTAAAACAGTATTAATGATCTAGAGTATTAATGATCAAGACCAAGGTCCCAGGGAAATGTAAGGCCTCCAGACTGGCCATAAAACTGAAGCTTTCACCAGTTCACAGTCTGAGATCTGCCAGCACATTTCTCATGAAGTCTGAAACAAGAACATACCACTCATTTACTACCCCTTCTGCATCTCCAAATGGCAATACTTTCAGTTGCCTCCCTGAAACATCACAGGGTGCTCTGTATCTTGCAAGACAGCCAGTATGCAGCCAGCTCTCACTGATTTTTGAAGACTGGCAACAGCAATTCTCTGTTTACCAGAAGCCTCAGAGCAGCACAGACATGTATACTGGCCTGCTAACCTAAAGACTCATATTCTATTTTCAGTTCTGCTACCATGGTAGACAGGTAGCTTCCTCTCACTTTAGCAGAGCTCTCTCCTTATTTCAGCTTGCTAGTGGTCATTGCAAAGTGCCTGCAATATCCCAAGCCCATTAGTACTCCTAATCAAATTCCCTCATCTCCTGTTTATTATTGCAGAGGAGATAGAGATGTGGCTACAAGTCAAAAAACCAAAATCTTCCATTTAATACATGTGAGCAGAGGTGACAGATGAGGCTGGGAGTCAAAGTCCACATGAAGAGTTTCTCTCACCCTTGTGTTGCAGGGAAGAGGACTCAATGTGTGGCAGCAATGGGGCTGCAGGCACCACCTCCCCCTCCACAGGGCAGTGCCCATGTGGCATCACATGCACTAACTCATTGCTGCTTTATTCTCTTAAATTTGGCAGGCCTTGTCGATGAGAGATGTCGCAGGCCCCGGCCCCTTCACTCTGCTTGTGCCTCACACAGACGTACTGAACAGCGACCCACGAGTAAGTAAAAGGGGCAGGCATTGTGGGTGAGCTGGCCATGAGCTTTCTGCTTCAGATGCCTCTCCCAGCTGTTTCTCAACTCCTGCACTTCCCACTGCAGGTCAAGGATTGGATTGCCAAAGGAGTGATGGCTCAAGTGCTCCGGTACCACATGGTGGGTTGTGCCAGTCTGTTGTACAAGGACCTGACAGCCATCACCAACATCACCTCTCTCCACGGTGACCTGATACACATCAGCTACTCCCAGGTAACCCAACATGGAGAGATGGGGAGCACAACAGTAAAACAGTCCACTCTCATTCACCTTTTATAAAAGCTTCAATGGTTCCCTTTCCTCCTCTGATGCACAAAAATAAATAAATGACTTTCAAATAAGATTGCCTGTTCACCTGAAGCGTTCAGCACTTACTCGGTATGCCAAGAGTGGAGTTGTATAACCCTTGCTTTGACACAAGCTATTTTATCCTCAGACTCTGGCTTTATGAGCATGAGGAGAGTTTAAAAGCAAAGGGCAATTTATTAAAGCTGAAAGTACTGTTTGCTGCAAAGAAAAGGTGGTCTGGGCTCATTAAACCAAAGCAGTTCAGCATCAGCCTCACTTTCCCACAAAGTTTCACAAAAAAATGTTTTTGTTGTCTCTCCAGAACTCGCTGGTTTTGAACAATAAAGCTGAAATTATACTCAGTGATGCTGTTGGCACAAATGGTGTGATCCACATCATAAACCAAATTCTGGTCCCATCACACATGCAGGATTTCCCCCTCAAGAAGGTATGTGCAGCTTATCACCATTCCCAACCCAGGGGCTTTTCCACAGTTACTGTCAGATATATAAATCATGTTAAGTCAACAAAAAAAAAAGTGACACTTAAAAGACCTTATACAAACATTGTCTACACTGCTGAATAAATTCAATATTGTATTTCAAATTCACTGGGATTACAGATAAAGTAAGGACAGTATAAGAGGATTTCTGCAGAGGGCTTTTACAGCAGCTTTGATTTTATAACAAAAAGTGACTTACAGGGAAAAGCAAGCCCTTATCTGCTTTTTAAATACCCAAATAATGTATTTCTTAGGTAAATTGCTCACTTTTCTTTCTTTCTTTGTAGGAAAGTCTTAAAATGGTTGCAGCCAAACATGGGTACGTTCTGTTCAACACTTTGCTAGAGGTAAGGACACAAGAGACAGGAGCCATGGGGAAAAGGTTGCAAACAATTTTTTTTTAAGACAAAAGCTCACACACACAGCACGTGGCACCACTGGCAGGATGTTGTTCAGGAGAACCAAAGGGCTCACAATGCAGTGCACAACAACCCTGGTCACCACCAGTGACACTCCCACAGAGGTGGGGGGGATGTCAAGCAGACCCACAGCCACCTTTCCCTTTCCCACTCAGCTCTGTCCTACTGTATCTCAAGCTCAATTCAGGCATCTGGTTTTTAAAGTCAAGGTACTTGCAAGCTTTGACCAGGCAGCCCACAGGGCACTGCACCCCAGTTATACCAGACATTCGCTCCACAGGGTCAGAGTCACTTTGGACAGAGCATTAATCTTCCACCCCAATAACCCCTTCTGTGTTGCAGAAAAACAACCTGCTTGGGCTGATCAACGATCCCATTCACAAACCCGTCACGCTCTTCTGGCCCACAGACACAGCCATCCGTGGGCTGCCACAGGAGCAGCAGGACTTCCTCTTCAAGAAGTCCAACACCGAAAAACTGGTGCAGTACCTCAAATTCCACATTGTCCGTGACACTGCGGTAAGCCCTTGCTTTTTCGGGAGCATTGCCACAGCCAAAATATGCAAGGCCAGATATGTATCTCCCCTTTTCCTTCCCAGGTGTTGGCCTACCAGCTCCCCAGCTCCACCTCACTGAAGACCCTTCAGGGCTCCAACCTCAGTGTGAGCTGTGGGGATAACGGGGAGATTGTAAGTGTTCACTCTGCTGGCACACTTATCCCTCACCCCTGCTGCAGGATCCGCTCCTGCGGACCACACCGTGCCTTTGCACGGCCCCCAGGGAGGGTCAGTGGCACCAAAAATTCATTGGTCATCCCCAGTACATGACAAGAGCCACACTAACAGGTTCTAGATGGTTTGCAGGACTTTTTGGAGCTGTCATTTGTAAGATGCTATTCATTCAAAACAGCTCTCAGTTAACTTGGAACGGAAATAGCAGCACACTTTAACTTCTACACTAAAATACCAGTGCAAAACCACCAAGATCAGCCTGGTTTTGAACCCAAGAAGGCAGCATCTGCATGCAAACTCTGGTGTGTAAGCACTTATGAGCCAAGAGCAGGCACACACATAGCCAGTTAAACCAGAGCAATGTCACGTTTTTCTTTGCAAATGTATCAGATCATACCCGGCAAGCTCCTAAGTCTAAGTATGCAAAAGGTAAACCCGTGGACATAGACTGGCATACTCTGTCCTCTTCAGAAAAGAAAAATATCATAGAACCATAGGATGGTTTGGGTTAGAAGGAACCTTGAAGATCATCCAGTTCTACCCACCCTGTTATGGGCAAGGACACCTTACACTAGACCAGGTTGCTTGAAGTCCCATTGAACCTAGCTTTGAACACTTCCAGGGATAGGACATCCACAGGTCTCTGGGCAACCTGTTCCAGTGTCTCACCAACCTCACAGTAAATAATTTCTTCCCAATATCCAATCTAAACCCACCTTCTTTTAGTTTAAAGCCGTTACCCCTTGTCTTATTATGTGCCCTTGTTAAAAATCCAACTCTCGCATATCCCCACTTAGGGACTGGAAGGTGCTCTAGGGTCTCCCTGAAGCCTTCTCTTCTCCCAGCTGAACAGCCCCAGCTCTCTCAGCCTGTCTTCATAGCAGAGGTGCCCCAGCCCTCTGAGTATCTTCATGGCCCTTCTCTGGACTTGCTCCAACATGTTCACATCCTTCCTCTGTTGGGAACCCCAGAGCTGGACACAGTCCTCCACACACAGATCTGCCCATTGTAGCAGGTTACATATGCCCAGGTTGTAGCATTTAGCTATAGGAAGAGAGGCCCCAAAATTTGGTTTGAGCCCCTGTAGCCATCAATTTTACTTACAGGGTAGTTTGGCACACCACCTTGCCCCAACAGCATTCCTACAGAGAGCAGGAACCCAAGGAGGAGTGGCTCACGGCTTCCCATGTGCCCCTCTCCCCATGCCGTCTCCCAGGGCGCCCTGTTCCTGAACGACGGACAGTGCAAGGTGGTGCAGCGGCAGCTGGAGTTTGACGGGGGCATCGCCTACGGGATCAACTGCCTGCTGATGGAGCCCAGCCTGGGGGGACGCTGCGACAGCTTCCTCACCGTGGAGTTCATGGTCAGTTCCCATTTCGGGTCCCTCACCCTGACAACGACGCAGCCCGAGGGCCAATGTCCACCTTCACCGGGGTAGCACTCCCTGCAGCTCTGGTGCTCCTGCGAGTCAGTCCCCACTGCTGCAGGGTGGCTGCATCTGCTGCACTGCTTAGAGAGCAGCACAACGCCTGAGAGGTGCACGACAGAAATCCTGTATCCACATGAAGCAGCACACAGGACAAGTGGTTTCAGTTAAGACCATAAAAACAAGCACCTTTCACATGCAAGCAAAAATCTGAGCAGGGACAAATCTTTCTGTTGTGCTTTTAAATTAGTGGACGTTCACACTATGGATTTGTCCGTAGAGATGGCATTTACAAAGTTCCCTATTACAACAGAACAGCGTTGCTGCTCCAGCAGCACAGGGTATGAAGGACACAAGACAGAGAACTGCCTACACTGTCTCAGTCTCTGGCATTTCTTGTTTGTAACACACCTGAACAGGCACTGTTAGCGTGGGGCAAGTTTCCTCTGGGACCTTTGATGGGTCCCACAAATGGGACATTTTGAAAGACATCTTGAAACAGCTTCAAGACCAAGTTTACTTCAGTTTAATTTGAACGTACGAAAAAATTACCTAGAAGTACAGTAATTTTCAGGTAGTCAGTGGTAAAAAAAAGCTTATTGGAACATGTATTTAAATTATAAAACCAATGATTTTGTATATCCCATCTGCTCAAGTTGCCTTTTGTTAATGATTTCACTAAATGAAATTAAATAGATATAATTTCCTCAGATGTGGTCAGTACTTCCTGAGAAGTAAACATTTTTCTATCCTTCAAATTAGACATCCAGATCTGATACAAATCCTCTCAATATTCATTTGAAGAACATTCATCATCACTTCCCTGTTTCTTTAAATCCAGAGCAATTTCTTCTTCCAGAACTTATATTCTGGTATCAAAACTATTTTCTTGCATTTTTGTGGCACTAAATTATTACAACTATTTTGTTGTCACTCTCCTCTCTTGTTTCTCCAGAGTTTTCTATTAATTTTTTAAGGGCAATAAGCTTTACCTTTTCTCTCCTCATATTTTCTGTTCTCATAAAACAGACCTTTTGTCGAAGCCAAGTGGCCTTTTGTAGCCATTATTTAATATACTTTTTTTGTCTTTTCCAGGGGCACTGTGCTAGCTGTTTCAGTAACACTAAATGCCCTCCAGGGACAAAACCAAAGGTAATATATCCAATTCTCACATGTAAGCAGTCTAACCTGCTCTTCTCTGTACTTCACAACAGCAAACCAGAAAAATCTTCTTGGAATAAATAAAAAGAGAACCTTTGAGAATGCTACCACACTATTAAGTGAAAAAGCTGTCCCTGGGCAAACACCCAGGTGCTGGTGGGGAATGCTTTTTGGTCTCATGCAGCATCCACTGTAAAAGTACTTCAGCTGACTCCAGAGCAGCCCCTGCACTCTCATGAACAGTGTTTAGCATGTCAGGAATCAGAGAAGGTGGGGGCCTCATACTCACACTCTTCACACATCACATTTTGATTCAATGACATCAGAAATTATAATTTAAAGAGGAAAAAAACAAACCTCCACACAGCACTCGTTTCCCTGTGTTTTCCCCCCTCCTCTCTCTGCACTGGCACATGTGACATGCAGGAAGGAATCCACTGGTGCACCTATGAGTCCTATGGGCTGCGGAGGGATGGTTGCCGTAGGAACTGCTCCATGGTCATCCACGTAGCCAAGTGCTGCAAGGGCTACTTCGGGCCAGACTGCCAAGGTAGGACTCCCACCCACATGGCCAGCCTGTGCCCCTCCCCTTCCCCCTCCCCAGTACAGCTGTGTAGCTCCCAGCAGGCAAAACTGGGAGATTTGGGATAAGGGGCATGAGGAGAGACCAGCTGCAAGATGAAGGACTTTGGTTGCAAGAGCTGAAGAACACAAAGTGTTAGCTGCCTTTTCAATTCAAATTATCTCTTTTTCACACTTAGAGCAAGTTTTAAACTCCATAGTAGCATAGTAGCAGGTGAGTGCTATAGAATAAAGGCTGTCCTGCTCAGAGAGTGACCAGCTGAAAGTCCTTTAAACACAAACAGGCTCAGGTTCACCCAGCAACACCAGCACACACCTGAGAACCAGTGCACAATTGCTCAGCCACAAACAAGTGCACTCCTCAGCAGAGTAAGCTCAGAAGTTGTAGTTCTGAGGAGGTGGAGATGGTTTGGGAGGCTCCCTCTCAGCAGTTTGTTAGCAGACACTTCCGAAGTGTGCTCCTTCACCTGCCAGCCCTGTAGGGGAACAGTACTAGGATCCCACCAGGGCACACAGGGTCACAATCCAGGTCAGCATCTCTGCTGGCAGATAGGTCTGGCCACACATAGCCCTGCCAGCTTGCTCTGTCCCAATTTCACAGAGACGCATGCAGATCCCATGCAATTTTGGCCAGCTCAGCCTGAGCCGCCCTTTGGGGTTGCCCTGGCAGCACATAGACCCATAGAGATGCACAAAAAAAATCTCAGTTTGGGCAGTGCCATTCACAGATGGGTCTGAACGAGGAAGCAGCCAGATAACAGCATCCACAAGTCAGGGCTGGAAGGATCCTCAACGCCTTTCTGATAGGAGCTGTGAAAGCGTGTCAAGGAATTTAGAGCACGAGGCTCACAGTAGTCATAAGTGTCACAGCCACTTTTACACACCTCAACAGAGACGCATTTACAGGCACCCCCTGCTCAATGATTTTTACAGACCAGTAGATAACCAACAGTGACAATGAATAAACACACACCTGAGCTAAAGAGCCACTTCTCTTTTTGAACCTTTCAGCTTGCCCAGGGGGCCCAGAGACCCCATGCCACGGCCACGGCTCCTGTGACGACGGGTACACGGGGACAGGAGAGTGCCGCTGCAACAGCGGCTTCAACGGGACGGCGTGTGAGCTGTGCTTGCCAGGCAGATACGGCTTCACCTGCAGGCGTACGTCTGAGTGCCCTTCCCAGATCCATGCCCCTGCCAAGCCTAAACTATTCTGTCAGCAAGGGGTTTCTCAGTAAGCCAAGGAATGCTTCCCACTTAACACGAACGTTTTTCCTGGGTGCCTCCTCACACCAGGGGATGGCACAAGG
The DNA here is from genome assembly GCA_014706295.1 of Lycocorax pyrrhopterus obiensis. Classification (NCBI taxonomy): domain Eukaryota; kingdom Metazoa; phylum Chordata; class Aves; order Passeriformes; family Paradisaeidae; genus Lycocorax; species Lycocorax pyrrhopterus. The sequence goes on along the minus strand of JACSVZ010000015.1, from coordinate 55,148,835 downwards.
TCTCAGAAGGGAGGAGAAGGCCAGGAGTGCAGAGGCTACGTGGCTGTGGCTGCACAGGACCTCCTACTCTTACATGGTACCTAACTAACAAAACAGAAGCAGAGCCTCCAGCAACAAGTGGTTTTAGCTACAGCACAGCTTTCGCCTCCATCTCCATAAAGCTTAAGAGTATTTTAGCAATGTGATTCCTCAAGGAATGCGGGAGGTCAAGGCCATGCACTACTTCTGCAGAGAAGGAAAAGGACACCAAGATGAGGGCAGTTTGTGAAGAGAGACAGCCAAGCAGCTGCTCACAAAATCCACCTCTCTGTGCTTTTAAATGTGAACTAGGTGGGAGCAGGATCAATATCTCCCTTTAAACTTAAATGCTTTCCTGACATAAAGCCTTCAGATAAGAAGCTACAACATTAACACTTCCACCCTGTGCACCTGTACTGCTCCTGAGGCACCTGGGATGGGGGGGTATAGGCAAGATAACAGGCTTGGACACAGATATTCAGGATTATGCTTACCTACAATTCATCCACTTTATAGCACACCATAGCATAAAATGTATGAGCCATGAGCCTGAAACCAGCCTATGAAATTTAAGAGTAAACAGTTTTATGGCCCCTTCTTTTTGATGTAGATTTAAGTCAACCAAAAATCAACTAAGCAGATTAAATGAAAAAAAAGCCAGCAAGTGAAGCTCCTTTTCAGCAGGACAGGTATTGAAAACATCAGTTCCACCAATCCCACATAATTTTCTTCTTTAAACAACAATATTTCAGGAAGAAGGATAAGGCCATAAAGGATGCTACAGCATTACATTATAAAACAGAGAGCCATGAATAATTCTTTAAGAAGGATTTAGCACATAAGTTATTGCAGGGCCCAAAGAGGAGGGGGAAAAACCATCACCTATAGATTAAATCAGACCATCACACCTTAGGCTGGAGGGCAGAAGGAGCAAAGCCTCATCTAGAAAAGGAACTGAAGGAATCAAAAACTTTTTAGTCATACAAATATCTGAAACCTAAAAAAAAAATATAGGTAACTTGTCTATGTTTTACAGCAAAGATCACTAACCTCACATGTGGCTTCCTTACTCAGCTGGACCTTCTCCCACACAGCAACCAAGCGCTCTCCCTCCACACACCTTGTTTTTCCCCAGCCTCCCTACAGTTAACAGCTGCTGCTCATTAGGGCTGATTTGTCTGGGTCTTCTGCTCAGTCATTAACTCTTTCCTGCCACAGTCCTTGGTGCAGTTTGCTACTCCACTGCAATGTGCAGATCAATACTCATTTTCACTGTCAGAGGCACGTTGAACTAATGCCAATTATAAAAACATAGAACTACGGGATGATTCATGTTGGAAGGGGTTTCAGAAGGTCTCTAGTCCAACCCCCTTCTCAAAACAGGGTCAGTTCTGAGCTCATGTTGTTCAGGATTTATCCTGTCAGGACTTGCAAACCTCCAAGGGTGAAGATTGCTCAACAACTCTGGAAAGTCTGGTCCTCTGCTTGACTGGCCTCATGGTGAAATACCATGAAGTTAGGCTCAGATAAATTATTGCTGGCTAATACTATATCTAAACTGACATGATGGTGTTTCTCTAGAGAAAGACTTTCCCCTTTCCCACTTTGCAAGTGACCTCTGTGCTTCTTTTCCAGCTTGTGAATGCAGGAACAACGGGCAGTGTGATGAAGGATACTCAGGGACAGGACGATGTTTCTGTGAAACAGGATGGACTGGCCGGCTGTGTGAAACCAAGCTAGGTCTCTGCCTGCTCTCACCAGACTCTGTCCATGGAGCCATGGGTTGAAAGTACTTGCAGTTCATCAGAAGGTTTCCATAGATAAGAGAGAAAGGGTTAATAATGTCAGGAGCCATCTAAGAGCACTTAGGGACTCTGCTCCGGACAGAGGACAAATCCCTTCACCCCACTGTCTCCTCTTTTGTGATAAGGCAATAGGAGTTCCCACCTCCCCTGTGGAGGGGCTTTGGGCTGTGGCAGTCAAAAAATAAAATTCTTACAAGTTTCCCAGTTAGCCAGACTGGTATGAAGGGCTCTCCTTGTGCATGAAACAAGGGCATAGTAGCACAAGAGCTCTTTCATTCCAGCTGTCCTGCCTTCCCCGCAGCTCTGCCACCAGCGTGCTCCCCGAGCTGCTCGGCCCACGCCGTCTGCACGGAGAACAACACGTGCCAGTGCAAGCCCTTGTACGACGGGGACGGGATCACGTGCACAGGTGAGCTCCCACCCCTGCTCACAGCGAGAAGGCGGCTTCTTCCCTCCTCCCCACGCACGTGAACGCAGTTACTGCCCACTGTGAAATGTTGCCCGTCCAACCTGAAAACTTCCACTGTGCAGCAAGTGAAACAAAGTTAGTATGTAGAGAGTCCATCTTTTTCTAAATCACAAGGCTGACTTCTCCAGGCTTTACCAAGCAGGACCATGGGCAACAAGTGCAGTTCAGTCAAGTTTTGAAGACAGCAGGGTTTTAAGCTGGGTTTCTCTCAGAGGATTTAGTGTGGGACTTGATGATATCAAAGAGCTTTTCCAACAAAAATGATTCTATGATTTTTTTTATGACTGTAGGCAAGGCAGTTCCCTGGTAGCACTGCTACAGAAAGAGTTGTTCTTTCTCAGCCACGTGTCTTACATCTTCCAAAGTCAACCTGGCCAGAAGTCTGAGGGTTGGTACCATATCTCCTGAATCAAGAACATTCTGACAAGGCCTTCAGAGCCCTGATAAGACTTATAGAAATTCAGTAATGCCTCAGGAAATGGAAACGGCTTTTTTTTCTCAAAGAAGTATTCTAGTATTTTAAGTGTGACAGGACTGGTGATGGTTTGTCTTTATGAAAAACATCCTCTTTAAAAGCAGACTTTACTCACTTGTTTTCTTTTTTCCCCCGCAGCTGCAGAGCTATGCAAACAGAACAATGGTGGGTGCCACAAGGCGGCCGAATGCACACAGCACGGGGTCAAAGTCTTCTGTAGCTGCCAGAAGGGGTACAAGGGAGATGGGTTTACCTGCCTTCCAATAAATCCTTGTGCCGATGGGTTCAACGGAGGCTGCCACGAGCATGCCATTTGCATTGTCATAGGACCTGTAAGTTGAATGGTTCCAGCCCCCAGCAGGGAAGTCTGAGGCATTTCTCCCTGGTGCCAGCAGAAGTCTCCTCTGGCTGGATCGCACTCTGTACCTCTCTAAATCCCTGTTTTCCAAAACAACTGTTACTTAGCTCCAACCTACTTTCCACATCAGTTTGGTATGCTTTCAGCTGAAGGGTGAGAAACAGTTTGACATCTTTACTCTGGGGAACAGGACAGCACAGAAAATGAGATACTTTGCATACGAAGTTTTTCTGTCCCACTCAGCTCTCCCTAACTGGATATCCTTATTTGCTGTAGGAATTTGTTGGATCAAAATTAAATACATTTTGGAAGCTAAACAAAGCGACAGCTGGGAGAATAGTGTCACTTGTTGGTTGCTTGAACTCAGCTTAAAAGCTACACAGCCACATGATACAAATTCCATGACCCACATAGTCGGTGTGGTTAGGGAAAACTTGTGCAAGTGACTTGATCCAGCATTTGTCCTGGTGCTTGCAGGATCACTTCTCCATTCCATTGGTGTCTTGCCTGAGCTGCCTTCCAGGAGTGATCTAGAAAATCTTGCTGATAATCCATTCCAGATGTCAACCCTTGCAGTCCCTGGATGTCACCAATTCCTGATTGGTTTATAGCTCTCATTTACTATGTGTGGGCTGTTAAATTCCATTCTTGCTTCCATGCTCAGTCATTTAAATATCATTTTGATATGTTTGCCATCCATTTTTGTGAATTACGTGTCAAATAACCCTCCAATGCATGTTACTAACTTTGTGGATGAAATTCTGCTTTGGTGTTAATTCAGCAAAGCACCCAAGTACATGTGCCAGTGTTTGGCTTAGTTGTTAGTAGCAACTTTTCTGTTTGTCCATTCCTGCTTACATCAAGTGAAATTTTCCCAACAGTTCAGAATGTTGCCTGAAACACCAGTTTTAGGTCAGCTAAATGCTTGTCTTGGCCTTTTTCCTCCTCTCTCTGAGCAGGACAGGCGTAAGTGCGAGTGCAAAAACAACTACATTGGTGATGGGCTGAACTGCTCCGTGATGCAGCTGCCCCTTGACCGCTGCCTGCAGGACAACGGGCAGTGCCATCCCGACGCCGACTGTGCCGATCTGCACTTCCAAGGTGAGGAGGGCACACCTTGCACACCACCAGCACTGTGCCCTGAGGCCAGAGGCATTATTAGCTTGCTCAGGCCTCTACCTATGTCCCCGTGAAACAATGAGATTACGGTTGGAACGTGTGCTTATGTACCTGGCAATACCAGATCCGTGAAGCAACATGTGAGGGCAGTCCAGGTGGGAATGTCCCTAAGGAATCAATCTGTTCTAACTACATTTCACAAAATTCACTGGTATTCGTATGGCACAGCTGGATCTGCACCATAACATGGAAACCCCTTCAGGAAGAGCTGGTCCTTCTCTCTCTTGCAGACACCACAGTCGGGGTGTTCCACCTGCGGTCCCCCCTGGGGCAGTACAAAATGACTTACGAGCAGGCCAGGGAGGCCTGTGCCAATGAGTCGGCCACCATCGCCACCTACAACCAGCTGCTCTATGCACAGAAGGTGAGGAGGCCTCTCTGAGGGAGGAGATCCCCAAAGAGCACTGAGTCACAGTGTAAATTGAGAGGGAGGAGCAAGGCGGCTGCTCTGTGCTAATAAGCATCATTTTCCCTCCTTTCCTTCGCCCATGCCCCAGGGTATGCTTGGCTGGGAGCAGTTTTCAGACTTTTTATTGGTTTCATGCCTGCTCACATAGCGCTGGAACCACTTGACAAGGTCTTGTTTCCAATGATGATGGGGTGGGAGGTAGAGTCAGACTTCCAGAATATTTTCAAGGGGATTTTAATTATTAACACTTCTTAAAGAAATGTGCACTTCAGAATTATGCTTAATTTATTTCTTTAAAGTAAGTCTCCTTTCCTGGAAAGGCTTTGTTGGTCCACTTAGCACAGAGCTCAGTGCAAGGCAGGCTGCAGGACAGACAGATGGACAGAGCCCATTCAGACCCACAGAAGGAGTGCTGGCAGGGCAGGTGCTGCCTGAGTGCCCCGGGGAGCTCTGTTCATTCCATGTGCAGTTCCCCAGCCCCACCACGCAGTTTTTCCCCTGAGTTTTTCCCTTCTGGCTGTGCTGACCCCAGGCGAGGTACCACCTGTGCTCTGCCGGCTGGCTAGATGCTGAGAGAGTGGGCTACCCCACCGGCTTCTCCTCCCCAAACTGCGGCTCCGGATACGTCGGCATTGTGGACTACGGGAGAAGAGCCAACCTGAGTGAAACCTGGGATGTTTTCTGCTACAGGGAGAAAGGTGAGAGGGTCCTTTGCCACATCCCTCTGTGCAAATGGGGGCAGCAGCCCAGATTTTGGTGCCTTCCATCAGCCACAGGCTGCTAGACAACACTGCAAGAGACTTTGCCTCTTTTTTAACTTAAAAAAAAAATCATAACCTGTTGCTTACAAGTTGTTTTTCAGGCACAGGGCAGCCTAAAACTTTCTTGGGAAGGGTGTTTGCCCATACAGCTCTCCATGATTGTACCTTTCAGAGGTGAACTGCACCTGCAAGCCAGGCTACGTGGGGGACGGCGTCTCCTGTAGTGGGAACTTGCTGCAAGTGCTGATGTCCTTCCCAAAGCTGACAAACTTCCTGTCGGTAGGAACCAAGGCAGGGGTGGGAGTGCAGCAAAGCAGGCCCTGAGTGCTGTTTCCAGGGTTTGCTTTACTAGCCCAGCAAACACAGCCAATAACAACATACCAGTGAAGCAAGGCGGAGTGGTCTAAATCTGCACCATATAAACCAGAACTTAATTACTATTTTTTTAATTACTTGCCCCAGAGAGGTTTCTGGATTTTAAATTCAGTTGGAATTAAAAGCCTGGTGCAGCTTTAGCTTAAAGGACACTCTCTGCACAAATTCTTAAGCATCACAAGGAGCACGGTGCTTCGGAACTTGATCGAATTGCTGCTGGGAAAAGGCAAAGTGTTAAGAGTTCTTTTCTTGTTGCTACTCAAAAGGCACTATATGTATAAGCAGCCTCAAAGACAAGAGGGGCCCAACTTCTGCAAATCAGCTTAAGATGTACTCATCAAATCAGCAACTAGAGCTGGGTTTTGAGTACAAACTTCCTTTGTAAAGTCACTCCAGAGCTGCTTTGTGGCTAATAACAGAAAGTTCCTTTGTTGTCGTTTATACGGTGTCATCTTTTCCACTCTCCACACAGGAGTGCACAATTGTTCTTTAGTAAAGCTGGATTTTGTTTCTGCCTAGGACATCATGGCTTACTCCAACACCTCTAGAAAGGGGAGGGAGTTCCTGCGGTACCTCACGGACCTGTCAGTGCACGCCACTCTCTTTGCTCCCAATGACAGTGGGTTAAAGGAAAATGAGGTCAGGGTTTTCTCTTTTTTTCCTTCCTTGTTCTAATAACACTTTTCAAACAGCTATTATGAATTTCTGCATCCCATTAAAATGTAAGCTCAAAAAAATAGTATGATATGACTTGTGTAACTCCATATAATTTAAACTGTGCTCACAAAAGACATGAATTCATTGTTTCCATTTCCCTTCCATGGTTAGGGGTGCAAAGTTATCGAGTGTTCAAGTCACTACAGAGACTTTTCCATCAGGGATTTTAGTTACCCTGTTATGGAGGAGTCTGCCTCAGATGAAGTCTGTTCTAGCTCATTAGCACTGAGCACAGTTACTGGAAGAAAGCAGCACAAAGCTTTGGTATTTCCCACAAATTCATTAAAGGCATCCATTCCTAACTTCATTCGTATGCTTAGTCCTTTTATTCTTTCTTTCCTTCCTTCAATCAAATGCTGTCTCAAACAAATCACAAGGGTTTATGCACTGGTTTACATCTTCAAGCTGTTTGGAATATCTCTGAGTCTCATCACTTCCAATCATCCTACAGAGGAGTGAAATCCTTTGTCCTGCTGGAATTAAGGTCCTGCCTGCTGCAGGCAGCCATCAGAGGCCAGCAGGGACAGAAGGTCCCACTGTTCCCATGCAGATTTCCCAATAACCTCTAATGCTGCTGCACTTGGTGTAGCATTAATAGCAGAGGGGAAAAAAAGGTCACAGGCACTTAGCCTACTAGTAAATCCAAAGGATTAATGAGATCCATTAATACTCTTTGTATTTTGCCCTCTTTTGCAGACACTTTCTGGGAGAGACATTGAGTATCATCTATCTAATGCCAATATAATGTTTTATGAGGACTTGACCAATGGAACCACTCTTCTAACTCGTCTAGGGAAAAAACTCCTCATTACAAACTCCAGGAGTCAGGAACATCGAGTCCCCACTGCTGATCAGGTACCTTTGTAATAAATTTCCCATCTTTGTGCTTTTCCCCCTTTCATGCTATACCCTGTGATCAGGTGGCACGAGGATCTGGAGGGCATTTTGATAAGGTTAGAGTGGACAGCAATGAGAGACTGAGTTCGGAATGCTCTTTCGTGTCCAGAGACTGCAGGATAGGAGCTGGCAAACTGCAAATTTACAAGCTTGCAAATGGACAAGCTCTGACCTGCAAAACAAAAAGGAAGCTGTTGAAGTGGTTTTCAGGAATGGAAAAATGGGGATACGGGCTTCATTTAACTCTTCTCTCAGCTTGGCAGGATTATGGGAGATGACTGTGGGATAGGTGAAGAGACGAGAGCAGCAGCTTATCATTAAAAAAAGGTGTTGGCATTTGTAAAGTTTCTTGGTAACTTTCTGGGAGAGGCAGGAGACACCAACACAGCCTTGCTCACAGCAAGCAAACTCCAGCCAGCAAACTCGAGTGGCAAGTGTCTTCCTCCACAGTGAAAGCAGCTGCCTGGCACTCAGAAATAACAGCACTTCTAGGCAGAGCTTGGCAATTTCCCACAGATCACAAAAATCTTTAATTAGAAAAGAAAAAAAAAAAGACAGAGCAACATGAAGGCAGCACACAGGTAATGATGATGATGGCTACTTCATGCACAGGAGAACCGTGACCAGCCTGGGGCCATCCCTGGCTGATGTCCAGGGAAGCAGCAGTGTGAAACTCCCATGTATTTTTTCTCTCTGGGTCTCAGCAGCTGAGGTGGGGAAATAATCTTAATGTCAATTTCAGTATCAAAGGGAGAAGGGCCAAAGATCAGCTCTCATTCCTTCTTTACCTGGCAGAGCGAGATCCGATACGTGGACAGAAGTGCTATTGTTGAATGGGATATAATTGCTTCCAACGGGATAATCCACATCATTTCAGAGCCTTTAAAGGCTCCATCAGAACCTGTAAGTACATAGTGATTTAGGTTTTTGGGGTGGTGAGAGGTATCTGTGTCTTATATCACCCTAAACTCATTGCTGACATTCATACATTCCCAGTTTCCCTGACATACAAGCAGCTTTCAGCTTAAAAGATTACTTTCAAAGAGAATCAGAAGTTGAAAACAAGGTACCAGTGATACCAAAAATATTTGTCTGAACAATTTCTTCCTACATTTATAGACTTGTTTTCTTTATATAACATAATGGAGCTCATGTGTGTAACAGAGATTTTGAAAGTTCCCTTTTAGTTCTTCCAAAAAAGATCTTTCAAGATTCTAAGCAGCATTGTTTACTCTTGCCTTGGCATTCATCCCAGTCCAAAACCACAAGGTGTTTTGAAAATAGATACCTTTTGCCTGCATGAATTCCTGCAAAGCTCTCAGTTATCCAGCTGTCTCCTTGGTCCAGAAGGTGTAGTGATGGACTCGATCATCTATTTCAACATAAACAGTTCCATGATTCTATCAAAAGGCCACATTTAAATGTCTCTAGGGAACACCTCCCAGGAAACCCAAGCAGAAGAACAGCTCAGGATCAGAGCATATCTCAAAGCGACACTGCATGGGTGCTGTAACCTGACCAGTACCCACCCAGAGCTCACTCACCCTCTCTCTTGCTTCCAGGCTCCTCTCCATGCCAGTACTGGGACAGGAATATTCTTCGGCATCTGTCTAGTTACTGGAATTGTGGCTCTTATTGGATATTCTTACCTCAGGTTCAGGAAGAAAAACCTAGGCTTCCAGCACTTCAAGGTAGGTGGCAGGTGGGAACATGAAGCAGGGGGTGGACAACACCTTCCCAGACCCACTGCACTTCCCAAATCCACAAGCTCCAGTTTCTCCATGGGTTTTAAGCTAGATTAAAAACCCTGATCACTTCACACTTGAACTGTTCAGACTGAGATACAGAGGAAGTGGGGAAGGCTCACACACTTGCCTGGGGCGTGAGATTACAATTGCCCTCAGACCTCTCCACCCAAGTGTCTGCTCACACAGACACTTCCAACACCAAGGACAGGCCCAAAGTGTATTTAACTACACCACAGCAGTGCAGAAGTCTTTGCCTCCCCAGAAAGCTCACCCTCAAGGAAGCAGGGAATTACAACCACTGAAAGGGCACCTGTCCTCCATTGCTATTTATTTTGTTGTTCTGGAGGTTGAAACATTTGATAGGGAAAAGGCCAGATCCCAAAGACAAACAAATTGAAATGCCTGTAGAATTGAAAAGTGCAGGTTTTTATACTGACGCACTTACATGCTTGATTTCTCTTAACTAATCCTGCTAGCAACACATAGATGCAAAACCAGTCAGCAACAGCCAAGCTACAGAGACGAGGGATGAGAAAAAAATGTTACAAAATACACAAGAACCAAACCAAAAGAAAATCTGCCTAGAAGTGAACAGAAATCCCTTCCTACATCCCTGCATGTAACATGAATCATCTTCTAGAAACAAAACCCAGGAGCCAAGAGCCAGGGCGAACACTTGCATTTTTAAATAGTGTCAATGAGAGCCCTCAGGACTAACCAGATGCTTTTTACTCCAAGCACAATTTCAGGGCCACACTTCCTCTCCCATTCTTTGCTGGGGCTTAAAAATGAGAAGTGAGAGGAATAGAGATAGCACGGTTAAGTGACCTGAGATAATACAACAGCCAAAGCCACAGTTCATGCCCAGAGACAGGTTTAGACAACAAAACCAGTTCAATCACAACACTGCACCAGCTGGTAGTGAAGCTCAAGTGCCCCACTTAATGCACTGGAGGAAGAAGATGAAACTTAAGCAAGTTTGTGTGCTCTTGTGTAGTCAAAAGATGACACTGACACAACGTCACTGGACAAGACACAGCCTTCAAATATCACCAACCCCTCATATGAAAGTTCTTCGACACCGACTTCACCAGAACCGACTTACGATCTTTTCTCAGTAAGTGTTCATTTTGAAATTGAGACTCTACTAATATAATGGTAAGAGGGAATGACTTACTGAAAGAATAAGGTCTGGTTGGAAAAGAAAAATTAATTCAAGAAACCAGCATTTGAGTTCCTGGCTCTCCTGTCTCCCCACTGCTGGAAATTTGGTTTGTCTCACCTGTAGTAAAATTGAAGCTATGGTCAACAGCTGCATCTCAAGTCCACCTTCAAAGACAGCTGAATTAAACTGGACTTCAAATGCCACTGGATGACAGTGACATGTCCATACAAACTTTAAAAGCCTTCTAATTTTGCCTTCCTGTCTCCTTGCTGAGAGCCATGCTAGCACTCCAAAGAATCTGAAACACAGCAGGGAGGGGGCTGGGAATCCAGGGAAGGAAAGATCACACCCTCATGTACGAGCAGAGTCTAAAATCAAAATGCACCATTTTGCATCCCGTAAAAGGACTTGTTTGGTGCAAAAATGCCAGGTGCAAACTCTGCCATCTGTACGGACAAATTTGCCAAAAAGTTACTTTTGTTTCTTAATGCAACGTTCAAGCCTGATTTTCTTTTTATTCTATTTTATAGGATTCAGATGACCAACAGCTTGTGATGAGTGGTCCTCATGATCAGAATTAAAGATGGAATTTGGCATTACTCAGCTAATAAACACATTTTATTTACATTTACTGTGAAAAAAAGAGCACCTACATTACAGGGAATAAAATCTTGTTACAAATTAAAAACCGAAAGAGCACAGCTTTGTTTAAGATGCCTTCTATATAGCTCACAGAGATACCAACCTCAGAAGTGTTGGCTGAATCTGAGCAGTACCAACTATGAATGCTGAAAGCAAAATTGAGTCTAAACTAACCTGCCCAGAAGCGGACACCTCTCTGGGAAAAGCAGCTGATTTTCACTCACCTGCCATTTAACTGCTTTTATTCTCCACAGACTTTAAAATGACCACAAGCACACAGGGCCGCTAACTTGGCAAATATCCTAAATTTTCTAGTACTCCAGGCCTGTGCTTTCATTTTGGCTCAGTTGCAACTAGAACAGGCAAGTGTGAAACAGAACATGTGGTAAGCCTCTATTTTTAAACTGAGGGGATTTTTTTTGCTGGTTTACTTTCCTGTTAGATATTCAGCGGCAGGAAGCAACCATCCTGTCTGTCCCCTTGCCTCCTCTAGCTTCTCTGTCTTTCCTTGAACTTGGCTTGGTGTTTGGTTTACATCTCACCTCACTGTACAAAGGGAAGCAGTAACTGAGGCAGCTTTAGTAAGAAATGCAGGTGTTAGGAAAGCATCCAAATGAACTATTTTTGTGAAGAGTGGACTACGAAGATGAACATCCCCTTGCCATGCAGAGCCTACATTCAGTTCTTCAGGTCTGAGAGGAGCAGCAGCAGCTGCTCCTTCGCATACTGTATTTTTACCAAGCACAGCAGTAACAGCTGCCACTGTCACCACACACTATTAGAAATGGATCAAACTTTTTGACAGTGAGTTTGACTCACTGTCACCTCCTTCCATCAAAATATTAATATCATAATGATAACGTGAGAACACGGAAGAAACCACAAAACAGCAAGAAGAGAAAGATTTTCTTGCTGGCAGCAGTAACATCCCCCCAACGTGTAGGGAGCAGGAGGGAAGCCCAGGAAAGCTTTAGTCACCTCTGGGAACCACCCCAGGAGGCCTCCCCTCAGAACAAGGCAGGGGGAAAATGCAGGGTTGTCGATGCAGCTATCAAGCACAAGGAAGGGAGTATAATGTGTAAATACACATTCATCTGGATGAAACAGACAGTTTCCTCAGCTCCTTCCCCTGTTCCTCTACACAAGCCTACTTGTTTTCATGGACATTAGAAAATTTAGAACACAAACGCACTTAAACACACACTCACATCTAGGAGAGTTTTCCCCACAGAATTTTGCAATTAATACAATGCATGTTCTTTCCTTCTCCCCAGTAAATCAAAATATTAAGGCTCACAGAGACCAGAAGATAAAGTCCAAGCATTTATTTTTGTAATAATCATTAAATATTTTTATCACAAAAAAAAAAGCTCCACAATTCATTAAAATCTTCTTTTACTGATAGGCTATTCAGCTCTGTGTTTTTGATAGACCAGAAAAAAATTTCTTCTTGCTTTGGTGTTCAAATGAACCATACTTCCAAAATTAATATAGAGACACTGCCCATTGAACATGCCTAAAAATCTCTTTGAAATCAGTAGCATAAGGTTAAAATAAGTAATGCAGAGAGCATCAAGGTGAAATCATTAAAAAAATGCAAGACATTTTTAAAAGTTAAAAAGCAGCATTTTAGCACTGAAAAATAAATAATACACTCGAATATTCTCACTTAAATTTATATTATATATAGTTGGGTTATTTTAAAGAAACATAATCCTTCCATAATTAACTTGTTTCATGCAACATTGTTTATTTCAACAAGTCATGCAATATAAACAACATTTTACTTCAGCTGGCTGTTGCAACATAGCTTGGTGCAGAAGTTTGATTTCTTAGTTAAGAGAAAGGAAGGGTGACAGAAGAAAATAATCTTGAAACAAAACGTGCATTATGTGCATAACACCATCCAAGCCAATTAAACTGTTCCTGCTTAACACAGGATGAATGTACAGTGGTTTGGGTGGGTCCTTTTTTTAAAGAGTGCATTGAAATCTGAGAGGTGCTACACACCAAGTTCAGTTCTAGCTGAGCATTAGGATAAAGAACCGAAGGCAAATCAGGATAATCCCTTCTTTGTACTTCATTATCAAGTTATGCCAAATATTTCTTGCACAGCCCCACCAAGTCATTCCCTGATACAGTCAAACTAAGTTCCTGCAACACTTTATCTTTTTATTCCAGCAAAACCAGCAGGACAGTCAGATGAACGTGCTCATTTCAAGTATATTCACCTGTTCAAACACAGGGGTGTTTAAACCACACACTTCAGTCAAGTTTGAAATAGGAGCACAGAAAAATCATAAAATCAAAACCACCTCTGAGAACTTCATACTGATTTCAAGCATACAGGAAAACTACTTACAAAATTGTGTAGGCTAAATTAGAATACATTCTTTACTTTGCAAACATGCTTTTAAAAACATGAAATATACTGTATATGAAATTCAATCTAGACATTTACACATACAGACAGGTTAAAAAAAAAACCAAACAAACCAAACCAGAAAACTTTTGGTCAACAAAAGTTTGTTTGCCTGACAATCATGACAGAAAGCAAGTGATATCCCAAAATGAATACCAAATGTTATATATTTTGTTAATTACATGCTTTTAAAAACCAAGCCTTTAATAACTAAAATTTGAAAAATATTAATCATATTATGCCTTCTAAAGTGGCTGGGGTGGGAAGTACCACTTAAAATAACAAATATATTTCCTTTGGATTCAGAAAAAGGAAACAATTCTTATTTAAAAACAACTATATAGCAGTTCTATAAAGTGCCTCTTTGAGGAAATACATCAACAGATGTTTTCCTTGTGCAAAATAGATATTTTTCAGCTCAAATCTTTGAAACACACATGCTACCCAGAGTTTGTGTTCATGCATTACCTTCATTATCTGTAATTCAGTAAAACTTCTAATCTATACCAAAACGATTTTTCTTTAGTCAAAATGTGTACCACCCCTAATTTAGCTTTCAGGGCTTGAGCTAAAAACACATCATCAGAAAACTCTGGGTTTCACTTTCTCATTTCTTAGTTTTTCCACTAAGTCCTTTGCCCATTGTGCGTGTTTAGTTTTGACTGTAGAACTCCATTATGGAAGGCTATATGAAATACATTCTCTCCTAGGGAACAGCAAAGCCACATTGCATACCACTGGAATAAGACACTGTTAAAATCTTTAAAAGCAGCATTTAGGATCAGACTAAAGCCTGACAGAGAGATCTGTCTCCACTTCGAAATGCAAAATGCAAAACCTCTTGAAACTACTATTATGGGAGAATGAATACTTGAAGTGTTCTGAAACCAAAAAAAAAAAAGTACCTAGAAGTTAAGAGAAGGAAGCTGAAGCAGCCCAAGCTACTGCAAGTTTCAGTTTTAGGCTCAGGTCCACCTGCCGCCAAGAACAGACATGGCAAGAACAGAAACTGCACAGACTGGAGAAAGAGCCCAGGAGCTGAGCCCAGTGCAGCAGAGCCAGGACACTCCAGCCCTTGGCTCCTCACAGGTAAGGCTCCGTCTATAGCAGCAAGGAAAGGTACAAAGTGCGACCCTCCCTCTCAGTCTCACCCTAAGCTGGTTACTAACTTGTATCACTGTATTACTAATACTGGATTTAAGCTCTTCTGTGCCAAGATCCATCACAGGCTCCAGCTGGAGTGCTGAGGGCCAGAAGAGACAGTCCTGGTATTTCTTTGTAAACCACAAGGCTGCAGGTCAAAGTTTCCAATGAACAAACAAAAATAACCACCCCAGAACACCAGCAGTCCTCCCCCTCAGATGTGGCCTCCCTCCTGGCCAACTACTATTTTGGCAGTCCATCATCTCTTCTGTGTGTAACAGGAGTTTTCACATGTCTGAGCAGGAGAGGAGAAAAACAGGTACAAAGCTTATGAGAATAAGTATGAAATACATATAAACCAAGGTAACAGATTAAAGTGACTTAAATAAAATACAGGTACATTCAAAAAACCAAGAGATATTTGTCCATTTTAGAGAGGAGCCACCAAAAGTTTATTTGATCTGAACAGTCTCTTGTAGGAAAGGTATTCTGAATGTACCAGTGCACAGCTGGTCTGACCAGCCAGGAAGTTCATGCTGCAAAGGAGTCCTTCTTGGATAAAATGTATAATCAGGTTCGTAGTTCAAGAGACAGCTCAGTGATGCCATGTAGATATCCGCAAATCTAGAGAGACGTCTTAGGAAATAAGTTGGATTCTCATCAGTTCTAAATATACTTCCAAACTGTGCATTGAAGAAATTCCTGTTCATCTCCCTGTCCCCCAAAAAGAGGAAAAAAAGACAACAAAGTGAACAGATCTGCACACATCGCTTCACCAGCTGGCATCCATAACCTGAAGCAAGCAGATCCTAAAATCTGGTCTATGCACTATTCTCTTGCCATTGTACTTCAAAACATCAAAACGTGCCACAGAAGTTTTTTACCTCTTGCACATATACAACCCAGATCTAGAAATCACAGTTGTGAAGAGCTTTACACTTCTCCCACTAGAGATAAGTTGCTTCTGACATCAGAAACATGACAGCTCAAGCCTTCTTTTCTAGAGATTGTGAAGAAGACTTTTGCCTTTATCTAAATCCTAATGACATCCAATGTTCCAAAGATAAAAGACTTCTTAAGAAAAGGCAAATATTGGGCTTAATGCACACCAAAAGCTTAAACACATCTTGGAATTAACTTCTGCAATTAGTCACTGCCAAGTATCATTCCCATTTTGTTTATTTCCACGTTTCTGGGGAAGACTGCTGGTGGTGCAGCTGCTGGCCTTGCCAACTGTGCACTTCACACACCCTGCATTTAGGGATTACTCCTTCATGATAATAGATTATTAGGACTTTTAGCCCTATTACCTATCTTTGTGATAAATTCACTGCTAAATCCAGTCTAGGGCAGAGCTCAGTTTCTATGTATTCTAAGATGTATTACGTGTAATCCTCAAGAAATCATGTAAAAAACCTGGAAAAGTGACCTAAGCCTTGACAAAGAAATACATTTTTTATTCGTGCAGAAGGTGTGTAATCAACAGTGACAGCTGAACGCATGTCGACAGAAGAACCAAAATGAGAAGGAAAGGGATTTGCTACGATTTTACCTTTTCACTCAGAAAAGTTACATCTGTTCTAAAGACAGGGAAGGGGGAAAAGGGCCCATATGTACAAAGTGTCAGAGGGGAGAAAAGCTGCACAAGAGACAGGTAGAATATCGCTTCAAAAACATTGTATAAGATCTGTAATTACCAGGGAATATAAACCAGGGATGGAGAGAAATTCCAAAGAAACCTGTGGAAGATACTGTACAGAACCCTTGGCTACTAAAGCAAGCTGCAAATTCTTCCTCCCCTGTGTCTTACCTCATTTCCTTTCTTTCCTTCTTCCATTCTTCTAAAATCATTTGGGAATCAGGATCACGGTGAACCTGAAATGTAAAGTATGGATAGCCTGTAAGTAAGGATAAATAAGCCTTTCCATTAACAAACCCTTATCAGCTAACGGGACACGAGCAACACTTCAGAGATCCATATACCGAACTTATCCATGTCCATTTTAAACAACGAAAAGCAGGAATTGATCCAGGCTGACCAGTGGAGAAAGGACACAAGATTTTGAGAAAACTCCTATTAATTAACCACACAAACAATTGCACTTATCTACAGTCAAACACTTCAGTGAGACTGAAAACACTTGCAACATCAATGTCCAGCATTTAGAAACTTAGCTGGCTCCCTTGGGCTCTACAGAGCCAATTACACACACACACAGAACAAACCTGCATGTGTTCCAATAATCCTGTCAAGGTTTGCAGCCAGGTCATGGTTTGAATGTACTTCTCTGTGTTCATGATTTTAATCTCCGATCGTAACTCTGGAATAATCGCACCAGTGCGCCAGCCATGCTTCAGGGTCAAGTCCTATTCACCAAGAATTACAAAATACAGATATTAGTCTTAAAAAGAACTACTTGAAAGAAAAGAATCTGACTACTGCTTATCCCGAAGCGGCACTAATTTAACTGGTTTTTATGTACAAACACAAGTATAAAACAGTGGGACTTGACTGTGCCAATGGACAACAGAATTCAATTTCAGATTAAGCTTCAAATCCTACATTTTTGAAGACAGAGAGATGAAGAACACACAAGCACTTGCAAATAAACGCTAATTCATTAGGTTTAAACCAAACAGCAAGAAATTCCTGTGTAGATGAGAGCTCTGCTGCTGCCAGCAGCACCTGGAGGAACCGTGTGCTGGATTTGTGCTGTTTACCCACACTCCCAGCTGACAGAAGGCTACAACCAGGAGCCCCAGCTATTCAAGCTCCTCCTGACAGGTACAACACAAGGCAGCTGCCACCTGTGGTCTCTTCTCCATTGTGCCAGAGTAGAACAGAGCTGCATCCTCCTTTTGGCCCTCAGTCTTCTGAAGCACCCGAAGTTACTGTTCTTTTTAAAAGCAGACTGAGGAAAAAATGTTAACATCTGCTGCTGCTGAAACATGTTACCAAAGCTTGGCAGTGGAAAAGTCACATCCAGGCATTCATGTGAAATCAATTACAAAAGAGCCAAGTGGTGGTCACTTACCCTAAAGTAACACTTAACAGAGCATTTGTTCATAAGGTGGCAAAAAAATGCCTGGATAGTGGGGATACAAATCAGAGCAAGATCTTGGGAAGAACATTTACCATTAGTGACAGGAAGATTGCCTCCTGCATTCAAAACAGAAGTTCATTCAGCTGCCATCCAAGTCAGGCATATCCTGTACACTTGGATATCTGTGTTTACTCTCTGTTATATCTGTCACAATCAGTATCTGGATCAGGAACACCACCTCACACATTCCTGACCACAGTTAGTAAACAACTTAAATGCTACAAGTCAGGTGGAAAATATGGTTGGCATTTTACAGCACCAGTGTTCTTCACTGGAGGTAAAAAAAAAAAAAAGAAAAAAAAACCAAAAGCAGCAATATGGCTTAACTACCAAATTTTGTTGTATTTTAAAATCTCAAATGAAAGTGTGTTACATTGAATAACTGGGGAGGAAGAGAAGAAAACTAAAAAAGCCTCATCTTTTCTCTGATTTTGGGAAAGCAAACTACTTACTGCCAAGTCACTGTATATGTGGTCACCAAAGTAGAGAACCTTAGAGCCCCTCCAGCCAGTAAGCTTCAGAAATTCATACAAGTTACCCTGCAGAGATAATGCCATGGACATCGTAACAGCATGTGACTTGCACCTTCACAGGCACAAAAAAGGAACTTAGTACACCACTAAAAATATTTTCATATCACGAATCTTGTCCTCAGCTTATACACCATAAATCCCAAATTTTACAGGTGATTTCAGTGATAGTAGCACTTCAAGAGGCAAGGACATACAATATCAACGATGAATTTGTACAACTTCAGACATTAAAATAATTCTCTTAAAGAATGCATCTGCATTTTAGAAGCCTTTATACCCAAAGAAGCTTGGGATTCTAGGAAACAGGTATTAAATTTGAACAGTCTATTGAAAGCGTACCTGTTTGTAAATCTGGCCTTTCTGCAGCTTGTGAATCTTGTCCCAGAGCAAGACTCCCCTTTCATTCACCTTCCGAAATGGTCTAGAATAGATACACAATTGTTATGTTGCTGTAGAAATTCTGTCACTTCTTAGGAAATTAAAGTCTTAACATTAAAAATATTTATCTGTCAAAAGGAAAAAAAATCCCTCTAGCATCTGAATTTTGTAAGAGAAAAAGCAAAACTCCGAAACTTCTACCTTAACCAGTGAAAAGTAATGTATCTCTCCAATATACCTATGAGATCTGTAAACAGTTTGAGAACAACTGCTGAGAAGTAAAGCAGGGACCTGAGGCAGAAGGGAAGAAACAGCATGAATTGTCTGTCACTAAGGAGGAGGGAAGAGAACATAAAAAAAAAGGTGTGTAAGAATCTTGCCCAATCCCTCATTTTGTACACCTGGACAACTGAAGAAGAGAGAGCACAGGACTGGGGCCAAGACATACAGCAAAGTTCTTTTTAAGATTAAATGCAAAAAGTAAAGGGAAAATAATCCCACCTCCCTCTATCTCACTTTCAAATCACAAGCACACATAAAGGAACAGGTCTTCTTCAAGGGTAAAAGTAGGGCATACACATTAGAAATGTGTTTACTTAATCACAACTAGTCCAAATATTCCAGTCTGTCAGCCAGACAGATGCCTTTTAAATATCATGTGTGATGAAAAAAGAAAAGAAAAAAACCAGAAGCAATAGAAGACATTTCCAGATAAGGGTCTGACTTGAAAGGCATCAAGACTTCTCAGGTTTATTAGGAAAGAAGAACGCTTCACCAACGTGCAAATAAGATGTTAAAAACTGTTTCTGTGGCCCTAAGTCACTCCAGTAGACCTGTGACAGCTCCTAAAACTTTTTTAGGCAAGAAAGGGTAAATATTTAGACTTCAGCATTGGGTGTTACTGTATTTTGTAAAGACCTTACACAGGGTTTCATCAAATATGATTTCATTGTACATTGCAGCCAAATGAAAACATTTCACAACACACTCTATAGCCTTATATGGAAGAGCTGCTTGAATCATTCTTTACTGACTACACACCCACCTTCGCTTATCATTGAAAAAGTTTGGTTTTTCAGCCTGCACAATGACCACATCAAAGAGATCCCTCCAGTCCTTGCCAACGATGAACTTCATGCCTTTGTCCCTAAAAAGGACAGAGGGATATTAACAACAAAGCATAGCAAAGTGCAGTTATCTGTGCAGTGTAATGCGTTACACTAGAGAACTTCATCTTCCCTATCCTTTAAGAACACATAGCTAAACAGCAAACACTGTTTAACAAACTGCTCACTTACACAAAGCTGCTGGGACTGTTTGTGATGAGAAACATCTTCTTGCCATGATCAGCCAGCTTTGCTAACACTGCACGAGTTTGTTCAGCATAGCAGATGTATTTCTCTGTGAGGATTGGGGAAAACACAGCATCAACTGAAAAATTCTTGTGAAAAACTTTGCATTCAACCAATGGTTCAGAACACAAGGTTATACTTAAAGGCACCTTTGACAAGTGGGAATAACTCTTTCAAGCTTTAAAAATTTAGAATTTGTAATCTTTAAATATGGAAGCCAGAAAAATCATATACTATCTGTAAGAAAAGCTTTGATAGATTATACCATTAGTACTTACCAATATCTGCTTCAATTGCTCTGTACATTATTCCTTTGATATGAACATCCCTGATTGAATCCTGTAAGGAAAGCAATGAGCAGCAAAGAACTTAATCTTTTCAAGTGTAACATCCATGCTCACTGCACAGCAATAGTTACTTGTTTTTAAAACAACTTCTTTCTTAACACTTCCAAATTTACAGAAATGCCACGTAATGTAATGTTAAATATATATATATATATATGTGTGTGTGTGCGTGTGTATGATGTCACCACTAGTCAAAGAGTAAGCCTGTCCTCCAAGAAATTAACTTCATAATTTTGGGAAGTACAAAACTGTATAGCAGAAGGGCTGTTCTACATAAATGTGAGAGGTGCTCAGAAGGGTGAAGTGGGGTGAAAGCCCTCTGCAGAAGCAGAGTCATCACAGATTTCCAGTGACCTTTGGAGCAGAACACATTCCTTTCCCCTTGCAAAAAAAAAAAAAAAAAGTTGCATGTCCTACAGATTTTAGATTACAATCACTCACAAACGCCCTGATTATTTACATAAGAAATTTATGAACAGATGAAAGAAGCTAAATATTTGAACAAAGTACTTATAAGGTGCTTTGGAGGCATTTAACGGCTCTCCTGAGCCAGCTCTGCACCAGACAGCTTTGTTTAGAACAGTGGTAGTGCCATTTTGGTACTTACATGGGGTATGTCCTCAAAATCCTCAAAAAATACCACTATAGGGTTTCCAAAATGCTTGTAATGCAGAAATTTCTATACACACTTCAGCAGAAACCACAAGAACTGGCCTTCTCTATGGTACACAACCATAACAAAATTATCTCCTCTGCAGGACATATCCTGAGGAATCAAGAGGGTCAAATTATTCTAGACTAGTGCTAGAGTTTTTCTGGAGGAGGAAGAGAGGTAAACAGGCAAAATAGATAGTCCAAAGCCCAAGACAGCAAATGATTGTACACTAGCCAAGACGTAGAGGCAGTAAAACTGAAAGCTCCAAACTGGAATTCCCTATAGCCCCTCACATTCCGTATAGCCTGTTAAATTCCTGATAGTGAGAAAAAATATGTTCAACAACAAAGGAACTTTCATTGCCTTAGAAGATCTTCTTCACTTTCCCCCTATTCACCCCTCAAACCTACCAAAAGAGCAAGAGCCCTAGAATGTCAGCTTTCAAACAAATTTCAATTGATTCTTGTCCAAGCTCTACCTTATTTTACTCATGTTTTTATGGTTGTATACCCATAATTACTCCATACAGAACCTAAGGTGAGGTATTTCACTGAGGCTGACACAACGGGTAGAAGCTTCCTGAAGTGTTCACAGAGAAGACACTCAAATATACAAGTTAATCCAGATCTTCAAAGCTTGACATCTACCTTGACATCTTTGTACAGATGAACAGGTTCATAGTCTATGTTGTTTTTCAGAAAGTATTCATTCACACAAGAAAGGAGTGTCATTTCTGGCAAAGAAAATATATCCATGAATTGCTTCATTGTATTTCCTTGTGAGCTCTACAGCGATGGGAAGAAAAGGAAATAAAACAAGTCAGGCATTTCTCAGATTAGAACACTTTCATTTGTTCAGTATAAACACTTCAGCTTAGTTGCAGACATTCAGCTTTTGCCATCCCTGTTCACATTGCTACAGATTCTTTTTCAACTAAGACCTTCAATAAAATATCTCCAACAAAAGTGTTGTGATCAATTCTTCAAATAAATCCAACTCATTACTCTTAAGAGCAGTATTTTAATTGATAAAAACAAGACAGTGCTCAGCTAAAAGTCAAGAGAAGGCCTTCACTAGAAGTCTGTACTTCTAAAAACAAGAGGCACTGATGGATGAGGGATGGAGGTTTTCTTATTAGTTTGGTGGTTTTTCAAGTAAAGTGGAATACTAATGAGGATTGCAAAACAATTTACCTCCTGGAAATGAGACAATAAAAAGTTGTAAGGATCTACAATAACCAGTGCAGTAACAGAGGAAGAGACTTCTATCCTGCAAAAGCTGTAACAATAGTTAAGTTTCACAGAAGTAGAGAATCTCATTATATAACAGCAAATAGAGCCCAAATACCTCTCAATAAGAAGGAAGGTAAAGCAAGCAACTCAGGATTAGAGTAACATAGAGCAGAGGTTGCAAGGGACTGCTGGAGGTCATCTTGTCCAAGACCCCTGCACAAGCAGGGCCACCTAGAGCCAGCTGCCCAGGACCTTGTCCAGGTGGCTTCTGAGTACCCAACAATGGAGACCCCACAACCTCCCTGGGCAACCAGCCTGTGCCAGTGCTAGGTCAGCCTCACAGCAAAGGAAGCATTTCCTTCTGTTCAGAGGAAACCTCCTCTGAAATCATCCTGTTTCAAGTTTGTGTCCCTTGCCTCTTGTCCTGCCACAGTCCTTTCCAAGATCAAAGAAAGTATAGACCTAAACAGTCCAAGGCATCCCACTGGGAATGCCAGAGTGATATTCGCAACCGCTGCAGAGACTAGATTCAGGAATTCTAAATTCAGCTCCTTAAAATAAGAACAAGCGCAAGAACAATAAAATGCTCCACATCACAAAGAAGGGCTTTTCATGTCAACACAGAATTAACATCTGTACATAAAAGGAGTGAAATAAACTTGGCTTTTTAGCAAAAAGTCAGCTTCATTCTTCATTTGGGAAAGAGGAAGCAACCCACCAGAGGGAAAAATCAACTTTCCTGACAAAGTTCAAGATTTAACTTAGAAGTTTCATCTTCTATCATTCATCTTTCGTCAAATCCTCTTACTGTCACTCTGCCAGTTGCATGCAGGAGTTGCCTCCATGCATTTTCTTGCTGCTACACCACCTAAGCCATCAGACCACCAGGAAAAAAGTAAAGTACATGAACCAGATATGGTTCATTTCCCAGCCTTTATCAGATTCTCTCTGCAACACTGAGCAAGTCACTTGATTTTCTGTGTTCCACCACTCTGTCTGTATGACTTGGTTAACGGAACAGTCAGAGAAGAAACTACAGCGAGCAGGAGAAAGAAAAGTCATTTGTCACTTTAGAAGCAAACTTCACATATAGCACTGAACTAAAGTCAATCATATATTGAGAAAATATAACTGCTAGTTAGAATGAGAACAAAATTTAAACACCACTACCCTCATGCCAAAAACAAACAAACAAAACAAAACAAAAAAAAAAACAAAAAAATTTTTAAAACCAAACAAACAAAAAAAAACCCAACCAATTTTAAAATCCATTGTATGGTTTTACCTTTCCATAAAAGTCACTCATTTGTTCTAAAGGGACATGGGAACCATCATACATTGCAATGACTTCTTCATCCGGGACAACACTGAGGCCTCTGGAAAACAACACTAGCTTTAGCTCAAAAGGCAGATTAAAATTTTCAAGTAATCACCAAAATCTGACAGATTAACACTTAGATCTGGATCTTATTAAAACAATAATAATGTCACAGGAACACTTTTGTTTGTAAGTTAAAACAGCATCTTTCCTTACCGAACAAGTAACATTTTAACAGGCTCATGCACGCAGAACACATTCCAATTTTAAGTCCTTTCTACTTTCTTATGGGAAAAGAGCTTATTAGTCTCCATTAAACCTACACCTCAAGGGGTTTTTTAAGAAGTGGTTGGAACTTCCAGTTTCTTAACACAAAGTAATTCCTCATGGTGCCTTTTCTTTTATACAGCATTGATGATATGATAGTGTCTAAACCAGATTATTCTGCAGCATGACCTTGAAGATTTAAGGGAGTGAAAAATATACACAACCTTTAATAAAATAAGAATTTCTTTTAAACTGTATGAACAGTTCAGTTGCTCAAAATTTAAAATTACTTGAAGGATGGCTGATAAATAATTAAAACATTAAAATGTAATAACAAATGGGAAAGAAGAGTTTATCAACTATTAAGAGATTAAAGGCTTTGGTTTGGTTATGAATGTTTACAGTATCAACCATCTTGCTCTAAAGCATCTAAAAGACTGCAGGCATGCAAACATCTTCACAAGAGGCCACAGAAATGTTGAGATTTTGCTTAAGATTAAAAAAACACTAATGAAAACCAGATCAGATGGTCTCTTTTTTCCAAACCTACTTACGGTGTTTTGCAGCCTTGTAAAACAGACCATTATTTCAGTGCCTCCCTTTCTTTGGTCTGACCAAGAAGTGTTGCCAGGCATTAAAATATAAATAAATTAATTCACAAGCCTAGTGCTTTCAGTGCTTAGAGTCCACACCAGCTTTGCAGTGGAAAGGCATGAAACATGAACTTCCTCAGGGCTTCTGTAGTGGCAGAGCTCCACATTAACCAGCTCCTTTACAGCACTTCTGTCCCCACACCAACTGGGACACAACTCTGAGCTGTTGCTGGCAGGACTCCAGCATTCAAGTCGCTATTGTGCACAAACAGGGCAGATAATACTTGGGTTTTGTAACATACAGAGTTCAGCACCACCCCCTCCACAGCAGCAAACACAAAGAAATGCAAACAAAACGTAAACCAGATCCCAGGTAACACCATCAGATTTGAGAAGGTACCTTCTGGTCTGCACACAGCTATGCCAAGTGGTATTTGAACACTGCTACAGAAAGCACTTGAGCATCAGGAGCTACTTAAGCACAAATCAAGAGAGGACATGTGAAAACCACACTGGAGAGATGACTGCCTAGGCAAAGCTGTAGACTACTTTTACTACAAGATTCACAGTCTTGACACAGTTCACAGTGCAGCTGTATAACCACACATCATCTTGACATCAGCCCTCACAGCCTTCAGCTTCTCTTTTCCTCCCCTCATCCCTGTACAGGTGTTTGGGGAAACAGCATGAAGGTGTGGTGCAAACCATCATTTACAGGTCACATCACCTTTTGGACCCAAACTTGGGTGTTTTGTCCTCACGGTGGGTGGTGGAAAACAACTAAGAGTGCAACAGAATTAACCTGGGTAAAAGTCTTTTTGTCCAATGACTTTAAGGAAGGTGGTCTGGCTTCTGGCTTAATTTAAAATCTGGTACTGAGTGAGGTGCAAGTTTGATTTGGTTGATGTGTCCAAACTTAAAAGCTCTGTGCAAACACAGCAGGACCTCTCAAGTGTCTCCACAACCACACCAAAGTCACGCTAACAGGCACTCTGTGACAATTATTTACATAGAAAGAAACAGCAGAGAAGTCATCAGGGTATTTTTAGATGTCTTTCAGGACAATTTAACAGCCGGAAACAAAGTGAGTCAGCACTATGTGACCAACCAGCTTGCCAATTCTCCCAGGGCTGAACTGGGGAATCAGCTGTGCTGGGTCAGGCAGTAGATGTGTACACGTCTGTGTGTACACACAGAGGTGCAAACAAAACCCATTCCAGCAAGGCTGCAATGCTCATTCGTGCCTGTGCTCATCAGGGCACAGCTCCTAGTAAGAATCCAAGCTGTACACTAATAAATGCAGTTAAAAGACTCAAGAAAATAAGAGCATGTATTGTTATTATAGACAGTAACTTTACCCACCTGTAAACTGTTCCCAGCTGAATATAATGAAAAGCATCGATCTTCATTAATAATGCCTTGCAGGTCAGAAAAAAAAAAAGAAAATAACTGTTTTTATCACATCAACTATTTGACATGAAATTACAAGAATCAAAGCAATTTTATCTACAACCTTTCTGTCTCAAGAACACCGCAGCACTCTCCCTTCAACTTCCTTCACAGCTTGAAAATACTTTTACCAGTTACTTTTACCTAGGTTTATCCTGTTGCACCCTAAGTTGTCCTTCCCCACCCACCATGAGGACAAAATGCCCAAAACATTTCCTATTTAAGAGCTATTTAAAAAACAATAATTAATAATAATAATAAAGCCTGCTATTAAAGACAAAAACGTGAAACAAAATCCTTACACATCAATGCAGAGTGAAAAGCTGGAAGGCTTAAAAGCTCTATTTATTTTCTTTGGCCAGGTTCTCCACACTACATAACTCATCACAAAGTTATTTATACATACCCGGTGCACATCATAATGAAGACCTCGGATGGCAAAATTGGGATCATAATCATATTTTCTTATTTCTGCAGGATACTAAGAAAAGAGAGCAATGATTTGATTTGAAAACCATAATCAAAACAAATAAAAATTGTTTCTGCAAAATTTTAAAAGTCTAAGTTTCCTATGCTTCTCATTTGCTCTAATCATTTAAGAGAATTTTTGACAGGCTGGTGAGATTTGCAGGAACATATGTACACAGTGCAAGACAAGTCAAACATTTTTCCAAAATCCAAGGTCATTGTTTTAAATTTAAGTCCATCCTGGAACCTGAAGTTGAACATCCAGGTACTCGATAGTGACTACCTTTGAACATTAGCCTCTTGTTCAAAAAAGTCAATTTAATATATTCTTAATACTGTAAAAAAAATTTCTTTAGAGATGCACATGAACTGAATGTCTGTCATGCACTCTTCCCTCAGGTTCTTTATATACAGTGTAGGTAGCTCACACCATTATACATTGTGAGCTGTAGCCTAACATTTTTCAGTACAAGCCCATTTTCAGTCAACTGTAATTTTGTCCCGCTTTAAGCACAGGTTGCCATGAAAAGAAATGTTAGGTGCGTGTCTTGGGCTAAGGGTTTTGTTTACTCATTTTTAAAGGGTGAAATGCTTCAGTGGTTTCAACAAGGCCTGAGAAAACTATCATTTCTTTGATTAAGCCACTGGAAGGCAATCCTACATTTTCCTCCCACAGGTTACAGCAGCCTTAGAACCTGACATTGTTTTTTACCTTCTCTACAAGTCTCCATACATACATGGCTAATTTACAAGTCTTCAGGGAAAAAGTGCATTATGCAGCTTCAACAGAGCCTCTAGCTACTTTTACAAGAAATAAACTGCAATTTCCCCCCAAAGTTCTTATCTTGCTGAAGAGGACTTGCTCTGCAACTGCTGTAGATTGCATTTGTACTGAGTACAGGCATCTGCAGTTAAAGAAAACAGTCCTATCGTCCCTACTACCACTTCCAGAAAACGTGGGGCAGGCTACTGATCTGAATGAAGAACAGCGTCAAAAGCCGACAGAGAGGTTGGAAGAGATGCAGGTTTGGTCAGGGAACATGAAGCAGAGACACAAGGGAAATCATGAGGGAATGATAGAGAACATGACCAGCTGAAAACTACTATGCACTGCACGTGCCCCAGAGCAACCACATCAAGAATGTACAATGAAATTTATTTCTGACTTTATCAAATTTCCACATACTTGACTTGCTACTTTAATTTATTCTACTAGAAGGTTGTCTTTTTGGATACATGTCAGTGCGTATGAAGAAAAGATTGAGCTTACCCTGGCACACAGGTCAAAGCTTCCTTGCAAACCAAACAAAGAAATGATAAAAATGGTACTGTTTGCTTACCCCACTTTTGGTAGGGATAAATATAACTGGACTGAAACAGAAGTCCTGATAAAAAGGCACAAGGCCTCTGCATCAGGAAAGAAATAAACCCAGGAGCAAGAGCTTACATAGAACACCTGCTGCCAGCTCCGTGATTAGCATTAAATTGATGTTTATGCTCTTGGACAATTCCTTGCTTCCTACACTGCATTTTGCAATTTTTGATGTACTACCTCACACTGCCATGAGCAAAACTGGCCATCTTTTAGGTTGACTGTGAGAGTCATAATGGACACTGTCTAGACGGTTTTGTTCTAATCGTAAAGGCAAAAAAAAAATTAACTGTATAAGGAGCTACTGAGATAGCACCAATAAAAACTGCTGTCCCTCTAAATTCCAAAAGGAAACAATGTATTTCAATAAGCTGTCTCAAAAAGTAATTACAGCTTTGTTTGGAAAAATTCAGGAGATTTTAACCAAGACAAACCGGAAAGCTATTCCTACCCAAATCCATTCAAATAGTAAAGGCAGAACACCATTAGAATTTTTGTCTGCAAGAATTAATCTTGACTTCTACAGTAGCATGGGTTTTTCCAAGAACCACGTAGCTTTAGTAAAATATATTTACACATCCCACAGAAATTGCTATCAAGACATGCCAAAATTGCAGGGGGATAAAGCTGTGTATGCTTGTAGCACCCATGAAGTTTTGTTTGTTCTTCCAAGGATATTTATAGGTGTTTATATATAGCTCCTAACCTTTAGATTCAAATACGAAAGTAGAATAACACTACGCATTCGGATTTAGGTTGCATAAAAATACACAAGCAGTTTTATTAAGATACTCCATAGACTTTTTGTCTTTTACTTTCCTGCAAGTCCTACAGTTTAATTAATTTTGCTTCTTCTAGTCCATAGGGGGTTTTTTCAGTCTTTCTCCCAGCAATACCTTCAGTTTCCCAAGTCACCCATCTCCCCTTCACTTCCTGACACACGGGAACTTTTCCCATCCCCAAACTTGATAACAACCAGCTCCAAACTGCCTGGATGTCAAGTGGTCACCGATGCAAGAACACTGCTTGGAGAGGCAACGGGGCAGTGCTCTGAGCTGAACACTTCCTTGTATCCAGGCCCTGACTGCTGCACACACTGCCCCTTCAGCCAAGGCAGCCGAAATGCCAGGTACACACACAGAGCACCTCGCAAGCACTCAGTGCAATCAAAGCCCCGCTAATAAGTCCAGCTAAAAATATTTCATAGGGAAATTAATTGCTGCGCTCACAGCAAGGGATAAAACACAGTGATGGCAACTTTCAAGCTTCTTATTTATTAATGTGACTCCAATAAGTGACAATCAGGAACAAACAACAAACCTCACGCCCCCATTAAGAGATAAGACAAATATAACTGTATTCCTTAACAGACTGTTCTCTGCTCAAAACTGCAGCTGAGAATAAAACAGGGCTTCTGTTGTGCATGTGTAGCTGTTGTACAAAATGTGCTATAAGGGAGCCAAGCTAGGACTGAGGCATGAAAAGATGATTCATGCCTCTCAGTCAAAAATGATTTATAATACCCTTCATTCATATATTTATTGTTATTCCATTAATTTTACTTACCCGATGCTCATTAATAAGAAGATCTCGAGCAGCATTGAATATGAGAGTGTGCAGGTGTTTAGAATAAAAGACCAATGTGTAGTCATAATCAAACCCATAAATTTCAATGTCTGACAGGCTCATTTCATTGTTTGAAAAAATAGCATCTGGATTCAGCATGTTACTCATAATTGAAGGAACCAACTCTGTGAACAGGGGAGAGAAAAAAAAAGTTATACCAGCCTTGCAGTTTTATTTAAATAAAGACATAGAAATCCATTAGCAATTGCTAAATACTGATAAATGATGATGGAAACTATCAAACTAATTCACACTAACCATCTAATCCTTAAGAATATGATGCTATTGAACGTGCTGTCTCTAATTCATCTTGGTGATAAATAGTTTTTATTCGAAGCACACTTTTCTCTGCAGTCCAAGTTTGAAAAGAAGATGCATTTTGGCATCTTGCTTATCAGAGAACACCAGACATAATTTTTTGCTAACTCCATTAACACATTTATTAATGCTTTTGAAAATGAATTTGGAGTTGAAGAATATTATAATATTATTATTAGTCTACGAGCCTTGTCTTCTCCTCCCATTACTTGGTCCAGCTCCTGCCCCTGAAGCAGAACTGACATTGTTTTAATTTGATATTACTTTAATTTTTGTTTCACCATTTTAAGGTTACCACATTACTCAATTTCAACTCACACAAGTAAACTTTATGTGACTGTGTACATAACACCTGTCACATATACATTGCTGTGCTTATTAAATTCCTAGAAAATCAGAAAACCAAAAATATTCTGCTTATTCTCTACACACACACACACACACACACACGGAGTGTGTAAACCACTTTCATTTTTAAGGGTATGTTTCTGTTGATATTTGATGGAAAAGTATACTGAGAAGTTAAAACCGTAAGATATTAAGTAACTTTAGGACCAGCACCAATGTCAGTACTAAACATTGAGAGTGTTTATATTTCTTGTTTACAAAACTTGAAAAAGCAACATTAGGAAGTTAAATGCTACTCTCCTGGCAGCATAAAACATGAGCATGTTTTCCTTCCTTCCCTTCTCATATACTGTCTTTATACACCAGACTTCTCTACTAGTGGAAAAAAAAGGGGAACATTCATTTTAAATCTATGTTTGGAAAGGTGAGTTTAAAGGGAAAATGCTTTGTTTGGTTACTTTCTATATAGGTCTAAAAGGAATTGCTGAAGCTTCTCTCAACACTTTCAGCTCTGAGGACAGATCCCTACATGCTCCACTATTGAAAACATCTCAACAAGGCTGGTAGGTGTGGGGACTTCAGATGCAGACACCCTAGTTTTAAGAGAGGAAGAAAAGCAAATTAACTGAGTTTAATTCCAAACTTCAAATAAAGCCCAGCAATCAAATCAAATGCAATTTGACATGCTATAGTTAAGGCAAATACTCCTACTCCATAGAAAGGGCCATGGAGCATTCAATTAACTTGAAGTCATAAGCACAGTTTTTAAAGAACTTCCAAAATCACATTACAACACCCATTTCTGTATTATAAAGTATTTTTTCAAATGTCAATTATGCAGATTGGTGAGTCAACACTTGTTTTAAAAATAAAGATATTTATGTAGCTATATATAGATAAAAAGATACTTCAGCTGAAAAAAAGCTTGACTACTGGCCATCTGAAAACAGACAGTATAAAGAGTTGGCAGCTACTAGACATTCTGGCCAGCAGACAGCATCCCAAGTGCTATAAGCCTTGGGTCAAAAAACAGGAGAGCTTTGTCATCTCAACATCGTTAACTAACTGAAATATCATATACGTGAAGCCACTGGGTGACTTAGGTTGTAATATAATAGTCTGAAATAGTCAAGAAGCAGTTGCCTCATGTTTCATCAATTCACACCCACTGACCAACTTATTTTCTCACAATATTACCCTACCTCAGCTCTTAAGTATTATCTGGGTGTGGTTTAGAACAAGAGAAAGTTAATTCCAAAAACAGGAAAAGAAAAAATAGATTCAAAATAAAAGGCACTTCCCTTCTTTCTATCCCTTATCTCACCCTCCAAAGCCCACAGACGTCTCTTGAGATCACTAAAATGGCTTTTAATTTCACTTCTGAAACGCTGACGCTATTTTACATTCACAAATGCTTTGTTTGCACCCAGCATTGTGAAGTCCCAGTTCACAGTCAAGACTCCTAAGTGCAGGATAACACAATAATTTCTTTTTTTAAAGGCAAAACATGCAATCTAAAGCATTATCCATTGCCACTACAGGACATGCTCTTCCACTTGGTATTGTGGAACACACTCTGCCTCTTTTTCTTCCAGCTCTCAGAAAAGACCACATATTCAAGCAAATATTATCTTGGTAATACTCTTCCCATCGGAGCAAGGGCAGAAGCAAGAAAGCGTTTCCCCCCTAGCTTTTTGCCTGGCTGGGCTGAAGAACAGGGCTTCAAATGCTCCCCGTGAGCATTTTATAATGCCTCACACAGTGTTAGAATGGAACCACAGGCAAAATTAAAAGAGTCGTCCAAAACTTCACAGCATTTTAACGTTTTGGAAGAGCAGCCTATTTCAGAATAGTTGTGTATATATATAACAGTCATCAAAGAGATGATCAACTTCTCGATATTCTTTCTACATTTGCTTTTCCACACGCAACACACCTCCAAAAGCTGCCACCTTGCCCGGCCCAAGCTGCGCTGTACCAAAGGCGCTCCGAACAGCCGCGGCCCCGGACGGGCGATGGTGTGACGGGCTCAGCCCTCCCTTCGAGGGGAGGATGAAGGGGCAGCCGCCCCCACAGCCCGTGTCCCCGGTGTCCGGCCCTCAGGACCCACCGGGTGAGGGTCTCCCCGCGCTCCCGGTTTGACCCTGGGCACACCACGGGAGCGCAGAGCACATGGACGCCGGAGCCGCTGCGGGACGGACCCGCGCCTCGCCCCCCGGACCCTTCCCGCTGCCCCCACAGGCTTCGCCCTTGCTCCGCTCGCAGCCGCCACCACGGATCCATTTCCTCCGGGAGCGGCGGCGCTCCGGCCCGCTGAGGGGGAGCCGCGCCGCTGCCGCCCGCGGGCGCCGCTCACCCTTGGTGACCCTCTTGGCCTCCTTGTAGCGCGACCACAGGTAGCTCTTCATGTCGGGCGGCGGCTGCTGCTGCGGGGCCACGGTGCAGAGGGGAGCGGCCCCCGCGGCGGGCAGGACGCGGCCCCGCCGGCCGCCCGCGCCCGCCCGGCCCGCCGCCAGCAGCGCCCGCGCCGCCACCGCTGCCATGCTCCGCGCTCAGCCCCGCCGAGCCGCTCTGCCGCCGCCGGCTGAAGTCACTTCCTCGGGCCCCGCCCCGGGCCGGGAGGCGGGCCCGGCCCCGCTGCCGCAGGTAGCGGCGGGAGGCAGCGCTTGGCCGCTCCGACGCCCCGGCGCTGTCTCGCCTCGGCCCCCCTGCGCCAGGCGGGATCGGCTGCACCGGGAAGAGGTGCCTGAGGAGCGGAGCGCAGCCGGCGCGGCCCCGGGGGCTCAGCCGGTGTGGCCGGGCCCCGAGTCTCCCATCTGCCGTCCCGAGGAGGGAAAGCAGCGTCCCCCCATCCACCGTCACCGCCGGCAGCGTTTTATCAGCGCTGCTGGGCAAGATCAAGGAGAGCTGCCTGGGGATATACCCCGACCTCGTGGCTCTGCTGCTCTTCGGGTCTCTGCTGTGCTCGGAACTGCCTGGGATTCTTTCACCACAAACACCGCATCAACAGCAAATATTTACTTCTCCAGCCCGTGTGCAGTTCCAAAGTACTATACACACCTGCATACATCTGTAACAAAATCAGCTCAAAACACAAACTGCTTGTAAAATACACAGACGTTCTACTGCTGTTTTGAGGCCCTCATGTCCTGGTGAAACACTAGCCACTGATAGCTGTAGACCCTGGCAGTCGGAGAACTTGAGCCTTATCTATTAATACTTGTAAAAAAAAATAAAGTAAATCAGATGATGCATGGATGAAGAACAAAGACCAGACCACTGCCACAGCAGAATGGTTACAGCTCCACATGCAGAATTCCTGATGTGCTCAGAAACTTTTTACAACAAAAGGAACATATTCTTTTTCCAGTACAGTAAACATTGAATACAACTTGTTCTTATTTCAAGGAGGTCTACATAACCCATTGTCACTTAAGCCTGGAAATTACTCAGCCATTCATCCCCATCCATCTCTAAAAGTAAAAGCAATCCTATATAAAACTGAAGGATTTCAAGTGAAATACTACTCTGAGCACTCTTTTTTTTTCCACCCCCAGAGAATGACACCTTATTTTTACATGTAATTAGTAGAGGTTTTTTCACTTTCATTCGAATCCGGCTGACTACGCCAATTAAAGTATTTGTGCCGGTTTGGCCAAAATCTAGCAATATATCCCCTGAGAAAAAACCAGGTTACAACCACCCTTCCCCCCACCAGGTTCGGGAAAAAAAGGACATTTTCCTCGAAGGAAATTGAAAGAGATAAAAACTATTTATTTAACAAACACACGGGAAAAGGATAATAATGCTAAATAATGAAATGAAATCTCTCGCTATAGAGAGAAACCTGGGAAGATTTCAGAGTCCTTCTGTAGGTGTGGTCTCTCTCCTCCTCGGAGCTGGGTCGGCGAGGGCCCACCCCCCGGGCCTCGGGAAACAAATTCTCCCCATGTGTTCTGATGTTGTTGAACAGTCCAGAAGAGAAGAAGGGAAAACCAAAGTCCCAGGAAACAAAGTTCAGCTCTCCGTCTCACGCCGGGAAGAGAAGAAAAAACCGAAACCGCTGGCTGAAGAAAGCAAGCAGGGTGCTCCCTCCTGCTCCTGCAGCCAGAGAATGCAGAGGAGTGTATCTCCGTGTCCTTGAGAAACTACTTTGAAAAGTTCGTTTGGGTTTTTTTCTCCAGCTCAGTTTAAAGGCACAGAAAAGGCACAAAATTAATTTTTTTGGCATAGGGCTTGATAGGGGATACACATCATAGAGTCACCCCAAGACAAATCCTATATAAAACTGAAGGATTTCAAGTGAAATACTACTCTGAGCACTCTTTTTTATTTTCCACCCCCAGAGAATGACACCTTATTTTTACAAGCAAAACCACAAGAAATTGAAAGAAAAATAAGCAACTTTGGATTTCAAAGTGTCTGTCAGTGGGTAGCTATGTGCTCTGTCCTTCCAACCAAGGCTGAGTTCTTGACTGACAGTACAACTGAGATTGCCAAAAGTCTGATACACTACAGACTTCCCAGACTTGGTTACTGGGGAGACCAGACACAGCTTTCATCTGAGTTCCTACATTACCCTTTGTTTGTTACATTGTCATTTCGGTATGTGATTCTGGTATGCACCACTACATATCCATCACAATAAATTCTGGGAACAAGGAGAGAAGGAGATGGTCAATATTTAGAAAACAGAGAAGGTGAGAGGAAAAACAACATCCTAGAGAATTATTAATCTGGTACTTGCTTTCTTTGATGTTTCTAGTCTGAGAATATTTTTACAGAACCCTGAAGCAGAGAAAATAAAAACTGCCATTTAACTTTCAGCATCAGATTTTCCACGTACAACTAGAAAAAAAAATTAAGTCATTTATGAAATCACAAGACTTGGCAAAAGCCTGTATTTACGGCATAGTAAATTCTGAATTTACTATGTCATTCTGAATTTATGGCATAGTTCTAGACTATTGTAGGTTTTCTTGTCACCCCAACTCTTCATCACTTTCAACAAAACAAAAATGTATAATAACTGGACAGCTTTTTTACTCCAACCTATGAGTTAATTAAGCCCACATGCAATTCAGTTGAAATTAAAAGAAAAATCTCATTGTTCTTCTCCTGAACGCAGTCTAGCCTGGTCTCCAAGTCCCAAGACTATAAATACTGTGAACAATAACCACTTTGGTAGGTGAGGCATTCTCAAGGAAGAATTACAAGAACTGCTCTGAATAATACAAGAAGGAGCGGTAATGAAGAAGACATTTCCAGCAGTCAATGTGTTGACACAGGTGTTGTTTGTTCTGCCATAAGCAGTAAGAGAATACTGCAGAAAAAGGGATTTATGTTCCCTCACTGGGACACCAGCATTAAGGTTAGAAAAGTTTAATAGAAATCTGGAAAAAGACAGTACAGTGCTCTGTAGCACTATCACTCATCCCTTGAAACCTGAAGGCTTTACATTTTCACATTAATTTCTTTTTTATACTATCAGACTAGAATGTTAATACTTCTATTTCTGCTGCAAGCATGTGCAAGACACTGCCTTGGATGTGCAAACTCTTATTGTTGGTAGAAATCCCATCTTTGCTGCAGACAGTTTAGGTCCCCAGATAACCAGGGCTAACCTACAAAAAGAGATGTGTGCTCAAGTGTTTAGTCCCAGTGCTTTCAAAGATCATTCTCCCTGCATATCAGACAACATGGTTTTTTAATGCTCGATATATGCAGTACAAATAAAAAGAAAAGTTGTTCTCTTTATGTAGTTCCATTAGCTAAGGCAACTTCCATGGGGTGTTTGGCCAGCAAGTTATTCTCACAAATCAAACTAATCCCTAAGTGTTAGCCATGAGACTGACTAGAGACAGAACTAAAACATGAGGTAATGGTGTTTAAAAATAAGTTGTTAAACAACTCAGCCTCAGACAACTCTGTTCTTTCCTGTGCCTGCTGGTCTCCAAGTAATGATTTAAATGCTGGAAAATATGTCATAGTGTAAACTGGTATGAAGGAGCACAGGTGGAAATTTATTTGTCTTTATTTGGGGTCCACATTCCTTCTTCCAATACTTAAATCAGCTTTTATTTAAGCAGAAGAGAACATGCAGAAGTAGAGGATGTCAACTTCAAAATTTTTTTCTAAAATGGCACTTAACATGAAATATGATCCTGCAGGCTAATGTTACTTTAAATACATCTTAATCAGATCAGTCAAAGTGATCCTGAAGATGACTAAGTGTGATGACACAATGCACAAAAGAACCCAGACTTTCCCTCATTTTATTGTCAGCATTGACCACACCTATGATACTTACTTGGTGCAAACTGAAAGGTGTTTAGGTATGACTGACAGTTAAAAAAATAAAAAGGAAAAAAGGAAACCCCACACCCAGCATAAAGAGTTTCACAGAAGAATTACCCTCCAAAGAAGAATCTCAGAAGGCTGTCTTACTTCATGGACAGAACAAGAGAGAGCATGGGCCTAAAACCAAAATGGCATGAGTTTTGCTATGTACATACCACATAGGCTGATTTATATCTGGCATCCTACTATTATTCATGACCTGTGGAATTAACTAGGACCTGGGTAGGGATAACATACAATTTCTTTCAAGCTAAAGAGAGTACTTATGAACTGTTTCACTTTTGACTGAATTTTGTGACCAGGAGTAATTCAGAGAGAGGCTACACAGTATCCTCATTCACAAACAGCAGCTCTTTTAGCCCTGCTGAAGGTTCAGGACACAGACGCCATGTGACCTCCGTATGTGCATACATAAAACACCTCCGAGAACCTGTCAAGTGTTTTGTGTATATAACGGATGACAAGTCAGACACCACATCTAATTTTTTGGGTTTGAAACTTTTGTTGACACAGGGAAAACACACAAATCTCCCTGCAGCCTGCTCAGCCCTGCCAGCTCCTTCTCACATATGAGATCACTGAGAGTGCTCAACACCTCGGAAACCACTTGGCTAATAAAGACACTCCTGCAATTAAGTCACTGAGGGATGTATTACTAATCAGCTTGTACAGCCTTCAAGTAAAGCCTCTGACTGGGCTAACAGATACTGCAATTCATTAAAGCACCATTAAATGAAATTAAAATGCAATGCTAGGAAAGCTGACAATGTCTTACTGCAGCTTCTGTGGTGCAGTGTTCCAAACAGAACAGCTTCGTAAGCAATAAAAGCATTTGACAGATTCTGTCAGACAGTTTTTTATCACAGAGGTGAATGACCTTGGACCAACAAAGAATGGGCAAAGGCAGAAGAGAAACAACCTCCTGTAAAAGAATAAAGAAAGAACAGTCTTTCTTACCACCTTAAAAGATTCTGAGGAATGTTATTTTCCTCATCTTTATTATAGTCCCTTTAGTCAGACTACCTCTTCCACTAACAACTGTTTCCATATGGAAAATTTTTGCCTGTTTTTTATCCTGATATACTTTTCTTTTTGCTATTGATATGTAAAAATAAGCAGAGTTGTGTTTACGTGCAACTGTTTGGTAAAAGCATCTAACTCTCAGGAGAAAAAACTTTTTTCCTGAGCTACTTACTTGCTTCCTTTGCTTCTATTTCAATAATAATAATAACACACCATTTGAAATTAATTTGCCACATCCAATGTGGAAAAGCAAGAATAGAAGCACACACTATCTAAGCATATTAATACATGGTTAAAATGAGAGCAGAAAAAAAAAGCAACTGAAATCAGAAACATTAGTGTCTGCACTGTTCCTCACAAACTTCAATATAAAGCAGATCTGAATACTTTCGGTGTTACACTTCCATAATGCAACTGGGTAGAGAAGACTCTGACTATTTAGTTTTGCCTGGTAAGCATTTGTCAGCTGTCCCTCCTCCTAGAAGAAAATGTATAATCCAAACAAGTTATGAGATTTCCTGGTAACTGAAGTGGCACAATTTTACTACCTAGGCACCTTAGGATGTGAATTCCAAGACATTATTCCATTCACTACATCAGATATCCTAAAACTTGCCAAAACTCTCAAGATGTTTTAATACAATTTGAAATAGCACACAGCTTGTATAGACTTTAAAAAACAAACAAACAAACAAAAAAAATAAACCCAAAAAACCCCACCACCTTTCTTTTCACATGAGATACATTTTAAACTATAGATCCACTTAGGAGCAAACTTAGCAGAGGAGTCAGAAGCCCATCATTATCTCTGTTAATATCATCCAGTATAGCACAGGCTACCTGCTAAGTGACAGGTGAGCACTTAGCTAGCATCTGGTCCGAAGGAGAGTCTGAGTCTGCAAGGTAAAAAAATAAGCAACCTTGAATTATTTTATACCAAATCTCAAAACAAAAATGCTGGCAAAGCAGGCACAGCCAAGTGTCCTTACTTAAATCCACCGTGGGCAGGAAATGCAAAGAAATCCACTACAGAGACCGTCACACTGTCTGGAAGATGGATCACATCCTAAACACCCGTCACCATCCTCAAACACTCCCATTAGCTCTTGGACAAGCTTGTTCAACCCTCACAAAAAATATCCTGAACTAAACCAAGTCCACCAGGTACTGTTAACTACATCTAATTCAAATTTTGTGTTGTAAACACATCAAACACCAGGCCAAAGAAATGTAAATATACCCTTGATTTGGCCAAGGCAGTCCCAAAATGTAGGTATCACATTCATAAGAG
The DNA here is from genome assembly GCA_014706295.1 of Lycocorax pyrrhopterus obiensis. Lineage (NCBI taxonomy): Eukaryota > Metazoa > Chordata > Aves > Passeriformes > Paradisaeidae > Lycocorax > Lycocorax pyrrhopterus. The sequence continues at coordinate 55,110,218 of JACSVZ010000015.1, read as the reverse complement.
TCAGGACACGATTTCATCATGCCTTACACCAGAACAGAGGGTCTTCTATCCCCAGGGTCAGTACATGTCTGGTAATTCATCCCCAACATGACAGAATGGAAAAAAACTTACAGAATTCAGCACTTGCACCAGGTCACAGCTTAAGGAGGCATTTTTCCTCCTCTAGCATGAGTTTCTAGAGGAACATCTTTCTGGCTTTGTCACACATAATGCTACAGAACAAGATCTGGCCAAATGACAATCCCCAAGAAGCAGGGCCCACACATATCTAGCAAAATGGTCTCTAGTGAATAGAATGCTTCCAACTCATCCAGCTGCAGGAGCCCAGAGTTCCCATGGACAATTTATTCTGCTCCTAGGTCATAATTCAAAATATATGCCTTTGGACAGAACAAATTAACCTATACGGAACCTGGTGCTGTCACACCAAACTGCTTCTGGTCTCGTAGCTCAGGCATCTCTGTACTACACCAATCTGAGTTAGAATAGCTTGAATAGCAAAGAATATTTTTGGATTGCACAGACAAGCTGGCATGAGCCAGAGCATCTTCTAAACTACTCCAGATGATGCTGCCCTTTCACTCTCAAAAAGTGTCCACCTGGGAGTTCCAAGTGCAGGAGCTAGGAAATACAGCCCACAAGGCCTGCCTCACCTCAGGGCTGCAGAAAGAAATGTCATAGCATTTTCTTGGCTCTCCACCACTAGGAGATCACTCTTTACGTGACTGACCTGATTATTAGCATAACATGTCACATCACATTATGAGACTAAGCAGAACTGGGGGTTCCCCCCGCCAATATACCCAGCCAGAGCTCAGTAAAACCTCATCCTATGATCTTACTTTCAATGAGTTTATAAGCAGAGGAAAACAAGAGGCTGTAATACATCAGGCTGGCTGGATTCCCCCCATACCTGGGGAATTGGGTTGTTGTCACGCACCCAGCCAAGCAGAGATGATAAATTTGAAGAGTTCAGAGAAACAGCTGATAATCTTTAAAGAGACTAATGAAACTCAAATAAGGTTTGAAATGTATCAAAAACCATTATTTTCTTTACAGACAAATGTAGATGAAGTGATCATATGTCACTTATTACTCAACACTTTATATATAGCCCTGACTTTTCTTGAGATGACTTGAAAACTCTGCCAGCTGTACTTGACCTCCAAATAAAAGATTAATCTTGCTATGCAAAATGTAGCTTGCATAGAAGCAAAAAGGGGAATACCCTTCACCCAAAAAAAATCTGAAGACTAAAAAAAGTAATTAAAAAATACAAATATGGCAAGAAGTGAATTACTAGAAAATTACTAAAAATCCATCGCATTGCATTGCACTGTGGGTGTAACTAAGTTTAGCATAACTACACCATGTCTGGAACCTGCAAAGATTTATGGATACACTTGACTTAGGAGTCTCCTTGAAGTTTTAGCTCCTTATTGCACAAAGTCATTCCCTGAGGTAAGTCTTCATAGGCACAAGCTCCAAGAACACAGGACTCACAAACTGTCTTGCCAGGGCACAATGCTAAAATAGTGACATGCAAGTTGTGAATGACATTCCAACAGAAAAGTCAATAGAAGGATGACTCTGTCCCCATAACTTTGTCCATAATGTTACTAAGCAACACGAATTTACAGTCACTTCACTGCTGCAATTACAGTGATCTCTCAGATAAAATTGGTACAGCTTCAGTCTGCAGTCTTGAGTAATTTCTGAACCCTGTAATTAGTTTTATCAGAAGAAAGGCTCAGACTATTCCATTTCACATAGAGTAAATAGACAGTTAATTTCCCGTGGTTTCCATGTTCTCTATATTTTCTGATATAAAATTAAATACATATTTGGTTTTGTCCTCCATTTTTTGATATTTTAAGCAGCAGATGCCCATTCAAGAAGTCTCAATATCCCAAAGAACTGAGCACCATAAAGCCAATCAGCCTGTTTATTCTGGAAACTTCTTACTGATAAGAAATGTACACAGAAGAAATATAAAACTATAGCCAGTGTGGCACTGTGCCATCTGGCAAGTTCATGGTGTCTATCTTGCATGAATTAAACACTACAAACATTTTTAATGAGCCTCTCAGGAAACATTATCACTCCTTAAATCAATGATAATTCACCCCACATGAAGAACCTTACTTTCTAATCTACCCTTAGTTTCTAGTGTATACAATTCAAGAAGTTCTTATGGAAATCCCTTTTTGGCAAATAACTGAAGGTACCTTCGTGTCTTCTCTAGGTCAACCTTATAAAAATTGGAAGATTTTTACAAAAACTTCTCATGCACTCGAGAATTCAGAAAAACTCAGTATCAACATGATGACACAAAATAGCACATTACACTATCACACATCTCTCGTTGCAGTGTAACATACATGGTTAAGTGGCTGTATTATCAAGTAAGACTTGATCATGCACATCTGAAATCTACAGAAGTTTTGCCTCTGTTTCCCTGGGACTCAACCAAGAGTTAATTCCTATAGGCAACGTTTCTAGAACTGTTAAATGCTAAGCAGCTCTCACTCAATAACAACAATAATAAGGAATTGTTGGGTACAGACTGAGTTTGAAGTCTTGGTTAAGATTTGACTCTTATGTCCTACTGAGCACTTATATCTTTTAAAAATCTGGATACCTAGTGATAGATCTAAATTCAGATAATGGATGTCTTTGAATTCATATTTCAAGAAGTACAGGTAAATCTATTACAATCTAGTAACACATCATTCTTAAAATACAACTTACTCAGAGAATCTAAAACCATAGACACATTTGTTCTTACAAATCTACTGCAAATCCTTTGAAAGACTTCATTAGTTTCCTAAGATCGATAATTTCACCACACCATCCAATGCATTCTGCTGCTTCTTTAAAAGAATGGTATATTTAGCATAGCTATTAACAAAAACTCACAGCAAGACGCATTCATTTCTTTAAAAGTGTCTAGGTCTTGTAGCTGGAGAACTTGTGAATCACTTGTTACAAAACTGTTGCAACAGATTTCAGCCTGTCTCTTTTGCTTGTTTCTGTCTTTTGAGAGAATGCAGAAGATTCACTCCCCCTTGTTTCCCTGTAGCTTTAATGAGCCAGGCATGACAGCATTTCATCTTACATGGCATCTTGTCAGATCAAAAGCCTATTTCTCTATCATAAATTTTATCACTGTCTGCTTTTGTTACATAATCATTCCTACAGGCATTTTCATAACCTGTTACCTGTTGGATACAAACAGAATGAATCCTCAAAAAATCCTCAAAATTACTTCTTTATATTCAACCCTCCAAATGCATATTATAATTCAGAATACACAACATTGATGAGAAAACACCTAATACTTGAGGGTAGCAAGGCAGCTACGGATGAAACACTTGTACATTGAGAGATAGAACAGAAAGTCAAATGAGTCAGCCCTGACAATGACTGACAATGCCAGGCTAAAAGCACACGAGAAAAGTAGTTGGACAGGTAAACCTGAGTATTCAAACAAGAGATAGTCTCACCCCGTTAAAGCTGTTCCATTTCATATGCAATAATTAAATAATTTGGTCCAGGAACAGAAAGGATGGTCTAATGACACAGAGAAGATCTGAAAAGAAGTTTTGCAATTAGTGTACTCCTGAACCAGGAAACCAAGTTTTTCTGATACTGAGTTTTTCTTCTCCAGTGGAGAAGAGTAACACACCCTAGAGAAAAAACAGCTTTGTCCTGATCAACAAATATTTCTTTTTTTTTTCCAATATATTATCCAGTAGCTCACTTACCAAGCTGCTCATGCTACCTGGTGCTTTTACAGGGATAAAAATACAAGTCATCACTGGAGTTTCCTGAATTCACACTATAATAGCTGTAAGAAGAGAGAGATTTCAGATTTGTCTGCATAGCTGGAACACCTCAGCCAGGGTATCTCACTATCCTCTAACTTAAAAAAGGAAATATTTCAGAACCAAAATCCCAGGCCCACAAAAAAGCTGTAAGTACCTTGCAGAGCCTGCAGCCTTTCTTCTCTACAAAACCTTTGTAGTCATTGTTGTCATTGTTGTTGTTGTTATCATCATCCCCCCTCCCTCCTCTGAGACTTCAGCTGCCAGTGTTCAAGCCATACTCTGATGTAGCACAGCTGTGTAACCTGGAGAGGGTCCTGTGACAACAGCTGTGAGAGGCCTCATCTGTGCTTCCACCCACACACCTCCCACCCTTTGGCTCCCAAGCTGCATTTAAGCTCAGGACTGTGCCTTAGTTTGCTTCTAGGCTGTGCTCTAGGTATAGCTGGCTTGGTCGAGGTGACTTCCTGGCTAGGCTCATCTCCACCTGGTTGGTATAGACTAGTCTAGTAAGGAAAAAAACCTGTGGCGTTATCCTTAAAATTCATTTCAGGGTCTCAAAATAAAGTTCTCCCTTCTATTTAAGTAAATTTGGGCATACAACCAGTACACAAGTTTTACATTGATATAAACATGGATTTCACAAAATTAATTAGAAAATATTTTTTTCTAACCAACATTTTTTTAGTATTTATTTTCCAGGTACATTACATTTGACCTAACATATGAGAAACAAAACCCAGAGATAACTAAATTATACCTCCAGCTATTCACAGAGATCCTGGCACTCCTTTCTGTACAGTTAACAGGTCTAGAGTTCCCAGGCTACTGCAGTTTACTTATGTCTCCGAATGGAGGAATAAAGACTGTTGTTGTCTATTAACCTTCTCTGGCAGCACTGCAAAGAGCCTTTCTGGGACACAAAAAGACAGAAGTCGCAACACATTTTCAAGAAGACGGCAATTTGTGTAACCACAAAAAATATATTTTCCCTATTAAAAAGAGAAATACTTATTTTAAATACATGCACGCATAAATACATATGTGCAAAGAACAGCTGAAATATTTGAGAAATTACTCTTTCCAGTCTTAGTGTCTCTATGAGGGGATAAACATACAAAGGCAGCGCAGAAAGGAGAATACGATGATGAAGTGTTTCTTAAAATGAGGAAGAACAATAAATACAACGCAGCCGTGTGCACGTAAGGACCTGGCAGGGCTCATCTCTCGGCAGGCCACCAGGGCGAGCTCTCGCCCAGCAAATCCAGCCCCAGCCCTGCAGCTCCACCACTCTGGTCCCTCCCTCCTCCCGTGCTGTCCCGGCAGGGGAGGGCAAAAAAGAAAACACGCTATTTAAAGCTTAATGTCTTCTCTTCGAAACCTTTCATGCCTTCATGCCTCTTTTGCGTTCTTGAGCAAAACGAGTGCCTGCGGGCAAAAATGGTATCAGCCACAGAAATATGTTGCTGCAGCTGCGGATTTCTAATGATAACTGAAACTTACAGAGGTTTCGCTATTTGAAGACTCAAGGAGAGTTTTATAATGACAAAACATGGTTGTTTTATCTGTACAAAGATTCTTCTAGATACAAATCTTCACCTTAACTAATTTTGCACTTAGAGGTAGGCTCCTTAAAATCCATTCTCTTCTGTGAATTCGTCTGTTGCAAAGATACACAGCACTAAACTTCAAGGAACTCCTTGCAAATTTCAAAAATATTTGATAGGCAGGGACACGCCACAGATTACAGACTTTTCAACAGTGCCAGCTGCAGTGCAATCATCAGTCTCTGGAGGAATGGGATAAAGACAACTAAAACCCAAATAAATAATACCTGAAGAACAAACACTTTCCTCCAGACGCCAAACAATAGTATTTTAATCCTGCTTGTATGTAGTTACTGGTAAAATTTTCTAATATTTGGATAATCAGTTTGAAAAGCTAGCTAATGGCAGTATTTTTTTTTGTTTCATATTCACACTCAGTCCCAGATGTTGCAGAACATCTTATGTAAGGGGCTATGTCTTCAGTTTGTGCTGTACACACAGTATTTAGTCCCTGACGCAGAGACTGCAGAGGAAGGGAATATAAACTCACAATGTATTGTTTTAAAAGATACCACTGAAGTTTAAATTATAGAGAATGCACATAAATAGTTTTTCATATTTCCAACGCATCATCATGGAAGAAAGACAGGACTCAATCTGATGGCACAAACTTCAGACTGCATTAATTATTCTCACATAAAATCACTTACACGACTTTTTCAAATACAGTATGGCCGTAAATGGCTAACTAGCAGTGACACAAAGCATTTTAACTATCCATGAACGAAAATGTAACCTCCGTTATTTGCAGATTTCAATTTAACTGGGTACTAAGAGAGGTGATATTCTGACACTGCAAACTCATTGTTTAGTTTTATGGCTTCCTTATGTTTGCACCTATGTACAATATCTTTGTCCTATGTAATTGACATCCCAGATTCAGCTCACCACCAGGAAAACCAGGATATCACCTTCTCTTAGCCATAAACTCCTGCTCTTTACCATGCTCTTGTCTGGTTCAGCCTGGACCTGATATAAGCTGATTTAACTACCAAGTATTTTGCTGGGCTAGAGAATTAAATCAGCTCAGGAAAGAGTCTGACAGAGCCAAAGCAGGACAGTGAAAGGAGGACTGGCTCTCTGTTACGGATGGAGCCCAGGAAGATTAGCTGGCTAATTTAGCTGGTTAAGTCCAATACCCACAGTCGGGTCTTATGAACTCCTCTCAGTTTATCTCCACAGCTATTTCTGTCAAGGTTATACTTCTAGCTAGTTCCAGCTTCGAGATGGAATCACGTGGCCTGCTTCAGAGAGATGACTTACACATGGACACATGGATGACTTGATAAGGTTGCATTCAATGGACTGGAGAGGGGCTCGCTCTGCCGTTTGCATGGAAGGAGGCACTGCCTGTATTCTATTTCTCTTATCACCACGTGCCCCTGAATTTTTACTTAACAGAACAACACAGTGCTAAAATAGACTATTCCAATGGTTATGCACACCATTATCAAAATCTATCTAACTGCTTTATAGAACTCTGTAACACAGCTATGTTGCTGAAGAACTATCACCACTTGACAGTTACATCTTCCCTCTGGTATTAAATCCTGAAAGGTGATACTCAGATCTCTTTCAAATGGCAGCAGTAGTCAGTGCAACTAAGAGCTTAAAAGCTCCCTTAACTTTTTTTAAGCAGAAATTTAGCTGAAATTTTCTTCAATTTACAGCCTCCTTGTAAAGACAATAAACTTTCTTTTTGAGAGTGTAAGTACCCAGCTGCCTCATTCTTGCCTATCAGTTTTGTCCTGGGTAATCCAAATGGGCATTCATGAAAGCAAACAGTATAATCTACATCAAGCAATCAATGCTGCTAAACTCATTACAGTTCTTACTAGTCTGGCCTTTAAATTCAACAGAAAAACACAGATTTATCAGGTTTTGTGTTTCCTTCAAAAGCAATGTTCTACACTGTATAATCATAGAGGCAAAGTAACCAATAAAATTTGAATTCCACAAAACTTAATCTAAAATCTCTGTTGGTTTAGCACAGTCAATAACAGAATTGGTTTGTATTCTTACTATTCCAGTTACCAAAGTTCAAAATGGTTGTCACACAGCATTACATTTTCCTGCTGCCAGCAAAATGACTGCTAAAACAGAAATGCCAGAAAAATCTCCTAATGCAAGAATTCTGCAAGAAGGAGATAACTACTCTGTTTATCTCTGTGTCCCTCAAATGCCTAGCCACAGTCAAAAAGCAACATATCTCACTCTGGGAATCATAGAGGCACAATTAGGAAATCAAATCCTGAACTGCTTGTAGATGAGTCTTAGAAAAAGATAAACTTTCTCTGCTTAGACTCCTGAATAATGAAATTGTATTTTCAAATAAGTAAGACTACTCTTTGGAAAATAATTCTCCAAGTTCAAGTCTTCACAAAAACCTGACAGATGGGGTTTTTTTTACTTACAACCCTAACACTGACCTCTCACATTTATTTTTCACAGTCATTCTCACATACGTGTTGGAAGAGTAACCATCCTTTTATTTTGTCATGTAATTTGTGATATGTGAGGAACAGCTATTAAAACTGCAAATCATAGAGAAAAGCTTAATGAGTCTTTTTGGAGAGGCCACAATTGAATTTTGCCTTCTCATGCTGGTATTGGCTGGGGTAGAGTTAATTTTCTTCACAGTAGCTGGCATAGGGCTCTGGTTTGGATTTGTGATGGAAAGAGTGTTGATAACTCAGGGATGTTTTCATAATTTCTGAGCAGTGCTTGCACAGAGTCAAGGCCTTTTCTGCCTCTCACACCACCCCACCACCAGGGAGGTTGGAGGTGCACAAGAAGTTGGGAGGGGACACAGCTGGGACAGCTGACCCTCACTGACCCAAGGGACATTCCATGCCATGTGGTGCCATGCTCAGCGTATAGAGCTGGGGGAAGAAGGAGGAAGGGGAGGATGCTGGGAGTGGTGGTGTTTGCCTTCCCCAGTCACTGTTGTGTGTGCTGGGCCCCTGCTGTCCTGGGGATGGCTGAACACCTGCCTACCCTTGGGAAATGGTGAATTAATTCCTTGTTTTGCTTTGCTTGCATGCATGGCTTTTGCTTACCTCTCAAACTGTCTTTATCTCAGCCCACAAGTTTTCTCACTTTTGCACTCCTGATTCTCTCCCCCAGCCCATGGGGAGGAGTGAGGAAGCGGTTGTACAGGGCTTTGTTGCCAGCTGGGGTTAAAGCACAGCACTTCATTAAGAAGAACCCAAAGATAACTGTTCTTTACTGCAATACAAAGGCTCCTTTCCAGTTCCATAAACATTAATTATTAGGACAAAAAGGTACAACACTGAGTTTCAAAGATGATAAACTTATTTTTGCCAAGACCTTCAGCTACTGATAGACTAAGCTCTGTGTTTGTGAAGTTATAAACACAGTGAGGGCTTTTATTTTTTGCATGGAACATCACAGATCAATATCTTTCAAATACATTCCTCTCCAAGTACGAAGTTCATCAAATCATTGCTTGCAAGTTTGTTTTTTGGTATTTGGTAGGGTTTTTTTCCCCAATCTCGTGTTAAACATGTAAGACGAAACAGGTGACTGGCACATGAAAGCCTGGGCAGACTTTTTCAGGATGGTGGCGGGGGGGGGGGTCATAAGTTATTTCAAGTAGCTTATTAACATAAGTTGTTAACAGCAACGCACTGCAGAAGTTGCACAGGCTGCATTTCATGTCCCAAGCTGCAGCCCCTGCCAGGGACACTGAAAAAGCACGGGAAGGTCTCATCTCTGGAGCAGCGGGGCTCCCTTTTAGTGTGCCACAAATCGCAGCTGCCCTCACGCTGACCCTGCCCCGCAGGGTGGCACTGGGCGGGTCCCGTGTCCCCTCACACCTGAGGCGGCTGCTGGAGCCGCCGCTGCACGGGGGGAAGGGAGGGCCGTGGGTGGATAAACGAAGGCCCCAAGGAGTGCACTCTAAGGAGTGCTAACGAGCTCCTGGGAGAATGGTTGCCCTCATGAGCGCTGGAAACCCGGAGAACAGGGACACCTGCCAAATACTCGGCTTGGTTTATCCTCCACCAGCACCGAGAGTCCCCACAGAGGCTGGGCTGAAGCCAGCCGGTTTCTCTCGTGGCGGTGTGAGGCACTAGAGACGCAGAGAGGCGCGGAGAGCCAAGGCCGGGGCACAACGACAACAGCGGGACCGTGAGGCCCCGAGCACCAGGCGGGGACCCTGTCATGGCGCCCCCCACGCACCGCCCGCGCCGCCGCGGCAGGGGGCGCCATGGCGCACCGACCGCAGGAACTACAGCTCCCGGCATGCAACGCGCAGCACCGCCGCATGCGCCCATCCGCGCTCCACCCCTCCGTCGATGGGGCAGACAGCGGGATTCGCCAGTGCCGCCCTTCCCCTAACGGCGGCCCAGGCCTGGCGCTCGGGCCTTTTCGCTCCCCTTGGTACCCAGGGGTGCCTCCGCGACCGGAAGTGCCGTTACAATAACACCCCGTCTCCCCAGTGAGCATCCCGAGTGTCCCCGGAAGCGGTCGGAGCTGGTGCTCCGTGTGGAGACGGTCCCTGTCGCTCCCGCGGCCGCGCCCCACGTGGTCCCGCCGTTAAACGCCGCGGACCATTCATTGCCGCGCCGCGCGGGGCCGCGCTGGCTGCACCACCCCGCGCACGCCATTGGCCGAGCGCCGCTCCGCCCGCCAATCGGCGCCGGCCACGCTCCGACCGCAGGAAACCGCACATGGAAAGTCACGATTGGCGGCGACGGCTGCAGACCCCGCCTCCCCAGGCTTCCCATTGGCTGTGTGTTTGGCGTGGTGCGCTGCTATTGGCCGGAGTGGCACAGCTCCCCCCTCTCTGGCGTTGATAAGGCGGAGGGGGAGGGCTGCGGCCGCTCCAGCGGGATCGGCGGCGGCGCGGGTCGGGCTCGGGAGCGCGGGGCGGCGGCGCTGGGGGCTCTTCTCTTGTCACCGCGGCCGCCATGAAGTCCGTGTGGGGGCTCGCTCTGGCCTGTGTGCTGCTTCTGACCGGTGAGTGCCCGCGGGCTTCTAGAAGGTTCTGGCGGAGGGGTGTCGGGGTCCCGGCCAACTGGCCCCCCCACCCGCCTTCCCCCGCCGTGTGCTGGGGTGAGGGGGACGGAGGCCGCCGAGGGGAGGTGGGGTCTCGGGCGGGACCCCTCGCTCTGCCCCGCGGGGAGGGGAAGCGGTGCTCAGCCCATTGCCTGCCCTGCCCGTGCCTGGCCCTCTCCGGAGACAGGGCGGCGGGGGGAGGGGGCCGCGCGGCTCAGGCGCTGTCACGGGCGGGGACGGAGGGTGGGAGAGGGCCTCCCCTTGCCCGTCTCCCGTGTCTCCGGTTGGGCTGAACTCCCCTGGGGATGGGGGCGGAGGACTGGAGGGGCTGAGCTGAGCCTAAAGTCGTGGGGAGGGGTAAGCGGAGAAGTTGGGCCGTGTAGCGTGGAGATCGCGTTCAGAGCGTTGGTTTCCTTGTTTTCCCAGTGTCGGTCAGAGCCGATGAGGTGGATGTAGATGGGACCGTGGAAGATGACTTGGGCAAAAGCAGAGAAGGGTCTCGAACGGATGATGAAGTTGTTCAGAGGTTGGTACCTGAGGCGCCCTGGTTTTGGAACGGTCAGTTTGAGCACCAGTTATGCTTCAGGCCTCAGAAGCAGGGATGGAACACTATTCAAAAGAGAGATCCAGTCAGTTGGAGGAAATAAAACATTTCTGGAAAAGACTGTTTCCTTCTAAACAGAAACGAGCTTGAGAACTTGGATTCAGAAAAGTTCAACTTGTTTTTGTCAAGTATCAATAACTGTTAACTGGGGTTTACTCGTACATGTCATAAATGGTGTCATTTTAGTGCATAGGATGAAATAGCTCTATGCCCATGAAATGCCTCACCTCCTGTAAGGTGCACCACATGCTGAGGATTGCAGTGGCTTTGACATTACCTGTATTATTCCCTGAATTTTTTATGAAAAAAGTCTTACTTGCAAGCATGAATTTTCACTCAAGTTTTGAATTAAGGTTATGCTGTTCTTGGCACTTGACTCATTTGATCATGTAACTTTGTGCTACATCAGCAATTAAGTGTTATTGCTGTTGCTTTGTGATAAAATTAGTGATGCTGTTTGTGGACAAGTCTCCTTGATAGGTTTTTCATTGTCCTAACAGAGAAGAAGAAGCTATCCAGCTAGATGGCCTAAATGCATCCCAGATCAAAGAAATCAGAGAAAAATCTGAGAAGTTTGCATTTCAAGCAGAAGTGAACAGAATGATGAAGCTAATTATCAATTCTTTGTACAAAAATAAAGAGGTTAGTGCCTTTATCTGCAGCTCATGTTAGAATTTTGGGGGGGTGTGTGTCTGTCTCTCTCCTGGCATTCCTGACTACTGGTTTCTATTTCAGATTTTCCTGCGAGAACTTATTTCAAATGCTTCAGATGCTTTAGATAAGATACGGTTGATATCATTAACTGATGAAAATGCTCTCGCTGGCAATGAGGAACTTACGGTCAAAATCAAGGTAAAGAAACGTTAGATTTGAACATCTCTTTTAGAGAAGTGGCAGAGGAATGTAAAAAGATAGTGCATCATTAAATCTCAATCTTTGGCTTAGTACTGATGCAAATGCAAACTAGGACTGCATGAGGACCCTTGCAATTAAGTTTATCAAAGACTACTCTTGTTTTAATGGTAGAAATACATTTCTGGTTTTATAAAGAGCAACTGAAGTATTGGAGTACTTTGAAGGAAGGTCTTTCTCGTTTCTGGTTACTGCAAATTCAATTTATTGTAGCCAGGCATGATTGAATTTGAATAGCTACTATGTACCACTTTTCTTCAGCATGTATTAAGGTTCAGAGTGAAGTCAAACTGCATTTTTTCTCTTTATTTTTTTTCAGTGTGATAAAGAGAAGAACATGCTTCATGTTACAGATACGGGTATTGGCATGACAAAGGAGGAGTTAGTTAAAAACCTGGGTACCATTGCAAAGTCCGGTACAAGTGAATTCTTAAACAAGATGACTGAAATGCAGGATGATAGCCAGTCAACATCTGAGTTAATTGGCCAGTTTGGTGTTGGCTTTTATTCTGCTTTCTTAGTAGCAGACAGAGTTATTGTCACATCAAAACACAACAATGATACTCAGCATATTTGGGAGTCAGATTCAAATGAATTCTCTGTGATCGATGACCCAAGAGGGAACACCTTAGGACGTGGCACAACCATAACGTAAGTATTAAATTTCTTTAGTTTTAAAATAGAAAAGGTTGTGTGGGTACACTTTGCTTATTGGAATATGTGAGTGACTTTAGCTTTGTGACTGATTTAGTTCTTACAATACAGCTTTATTTCGTTTAGTAGAAACATGCAAAATACAAACTGCATCCAAAAATAAGTGTAATTCACTTCATGTTCTGTTTGATGAGCTAACAAAACTATGAATGTCTTGACAACTGTCACCGAGTAATTCCAGACAGTTCAGCTGCCTTCAGGCTCATTCAGTCCCTCAACACAATTCTGGCCTGGCAAAACCTGTACAGGGATGGTAGAACTTTGTCTTGGAAACTAGCTGCTGTTAATATACCAGTGAGGCTGATCTGATGCAAATTTCAAGCTAGAGGTAGCTTGCCAGTTCTATTTTCATTGCTTTCATGAGCAGGTAAATTTATTTGGCCTGGGTTTAGAGGATGTCTTTCTGGATGTGGCACTTAGTGTAAAAAAGTTGATCTTGGTGCTCTAGTTTGAGGTAAAGCCCATGAGGGTGCATCAAGATCCTGATAAGTATTGATATGATTGGATGCTTTCATTTAAACTTTGGAATATTGTGTTCTGCCTCAGCCAGTGAAAACAACTGCTAGTTGAGTAAGGATTGTATTTTTTTAAGAGATACTTGGAGTCGTACTAATAAAAGCTCACTTGCATAAATCTGAATTGCTACAGCTGCAACAAAAATCACAGATTGTTCTGAATTGGGACCCACAAGCATCATCGAGTCCAAGTCTTAAATGAATGGCCCATATGCGGATCAACCCCCAGTCTTGTTTATTAGCACCATCCTCTGGCTCAGTTGGTCAATCTCAGTGGCATAAGAAATGTGTCTTTTGCTATGAGACTGTCAAAATTCTTGTCCAGCACTTTAAAAGGTTTGTTTGGGTTGTTTTCTTTTTATTTTCTTTAGCCTTGTCTTGAAGGAAGAAGCATCTGATTACCTTGAGCTGGACACTGTTAAAAATCTAGTGAAGAAATACTCTCAGTTCATAAACTTCCCCATATATGTGTGGAGCAGCAAGGTAAGCGTACTGAACTGAGTATTGCACAGTGTAAGCTTTGGTTATGACAGCTGTCTGGACAGATCTTTCATGAAGGCTGGGGTCCTGTCATAGAGCTGCCACTTGTCTAATTTCTAAAATTCTTTTGTTCCTGACTTTTTGGCTACTATTTTGCTAGTTATTTTTTTCCCTAAATGCTAGTCTGTTGCTAAAATCACAAACTTTAAAGGAACTTGGTTTTATTCTGACTCAAAGTAGTTTATTAAAGGGAAAACACTGCTAATTACTAAGAAGGATCTTCCAGTGGCTTTGGTAGATGGAAGCTTTGTTAAGCTCTCAAGCAGAGCCATGGCTAGGTATCCTTCTGAAAAAAACAGGGCAGTGTCTCAGGCCTGTTGTGACGTTTTCTTGGTGTAGCACTGTGGTGGGTTGACCTGAATTGACAGACAGCCTGTTAAACCAATTACGCTTCTCTCAATTTCACATATTTAAACCGTGTGGAAAGGCGGGATTTTGGGGAGTCTTTGATCAGCTTTGTGTAAAGCATTGAAAAACTTCAATTTGAGTATGGCAATCTCACAGTGTATTGAAGGAAAGTATGTGTTAATGAAAAATGCAACTGAAAAATATTACCTATAGACAAGTTTGCAACAGACAAATAGCAGAAGTCAGGCTAGTGCTGTGAGATTAAGCTTTTTGAGAGAATACTAGAACATACCTGTTAGGAAGTCAAGGTGTTCAAATCCCACCTTCAGTTGTCTCTTTAGACAGAGACTGTTGAAGAACCCATTGAAGAGGAGGAAGCAAAGGAGAAAGAAGAAGAAACAGATGATGAAGCAGCAGTTGAAGAAGAGGAGGAAGAAAAGAAGCCAAAAACTAAGAAGGTAAGCTTTGTTAGACTTGAGGTCCTGTAACTCATGTCAGCTAGATGGCAATTTTCCTAGGTAGTCTTGCAGAGGTGCATTTCTGTAGTGTGTGCTTTCAAGAAGCAAATCCTTTTAAAGTGAGATGTGAGGAAAGAAGATTGTAAATGAAACAGACTAGGTAGAAGTCAGGCAGATGATTGGCAGTAGCCTTGTGAAGCTGTCATCACAGCTAATTATAAGTACTTGCATGAACTGCTTGAAGTACTGGAATTCTGTAATCTGACACTGGTGACAAGTTTAAATTTGATATACTCTGCTGGGAAGATTTTTCCAGAGTGGCATTAGAACAGAAATACTGGTACTCAGTGAATGTGTTAAATGTACATGGAACACACTACAACGTAAAGTTTTGTTCCCATGTGTTGCACTAATGTGTATACTTAAAATGAGAATGTCCAGGCCATTGCATAATTTTATAAATTAGAAAGAGCATGTTTGGGATTTTTACGTGCTATTTTGTTTTGGCTTCAGTGGAGTGACCTTAATTGGCCTAATGTGAAGTAAAAGAATGAGTCTTTTTTTATACTGTGGTGTTTATTTACCTAGGTCGAAAAGACTGTCTGGGATTGGGAGCTCATGAATGACATAAAACCAATCTGGCAGAGACCGTCTAAAGAAGTTGAAGAAGATGAATACAAAGCTTTTTACAAAACCTTTTCCAAGGTAAGCTCTGGGCCTCAAGATGATTCCAAAGGAAGAGGCTTGCTGTAGTATGTCGTGCTATGTAAATAAAATAATGCTTATAGGATGGGCTATTTCTGAAGAATTAATTGCTGTCAGTAGATGGACCTGCAGAGAGCCTGGAAGGTGTAACATCTCAGTAAGGAGTTAATCTTTTTTCCATAGAGAAGGTACTGCCACCCAAGTATTGATTAGTCTAGGTTTGGAAAGTATTATGGTGCAGCTCATGTGGCGCTTACTGATGGGTTTAAATGTTGACAGGGAAATTTGTATTTAGTCTGAGGGTTGTGGTGCTTGTTGCACATGGTGGAGGAAAGAGGAAGACAGAGTTTTCTAGAAGTGTTATCTTTGTATCATGTGGTGTAATGATACTCTATTGGTTATTGTGCTGTTAGTAACTTTTTAGTGACTGGCTTGTTAAAATCCAGCAAAACTTGGTAGGTGTCCAGGAAGGTTACTTAGGAAGGTTATTTTTACATGAGTAACTCTGCTCTTGTAACTTAAACTTTTGTCTCCATTATAGATTCTAACAAAGCATGGCTACGTGGATTCTAAAATAGTTCTAAAATGTTCTAAAATAATTGCACTTCTAAATAATTGAGCTAATTCTAAATAATTGAACTTCTAAAAAGTTCTAAAATAATTGCACTTGTTTGCCAAAATCATGTTATTATTAGAAACGTATTAACTCACTGGTATTTTCCCCATGTCAATTAAAAGCATTCTCTCTTCATAGGAACATGATGACCCAATGGCATACATCCACTTCACTGCTGAAGGGGAAGTAACTTTCAAATCCATCTTGTTTGTTCCTAATTCTGCTCCACGTGGACTGTTTGATGAATATGGATCCAAAAAAAGTGATTTCATTAAGGTAGGACAGGAAAGTGTGTGATTATGGCTTTGTGGAAAAGAAAAACAAAAACCCTAAAGTAACTTGGCTGCTCTCTCCTCTTGTAATTCAGCTGTATGTTCGAAGAGTGTTCATCACTGATGACTTCCATGACATGATGCCCAAGTATCTTAACTTTGTTAAGGGTGTTGTAAGTATTATATATCTTACTTGCATTTAATATTTTTTATCTTTAAATACTGCCAGATATATTTAAAATTTTCTTCCTCAATTAGGTGGATTCTGATGATCTTCCTTTGAATGTATCCCGTGAAACCCTTCAGCAGCATAAATTGTTAAAGGTAAGCTAATTTGTTTTAAGTTCCTTCATTGTTAAGCACATGACAGCAGCAAGGTTTAGAAGACTTAATAGCTTGATGAATTTTGGTACGTGACTCTGAAATTAACATAAAGGAAACTGAGATATTGCTGTTTCCAGATTACCTCTGTCTACTTCAGATCAGGGATACAAAGTGGAATCTATTCTTTGTAGTGAGGTTGCATTGAGGGCTCTTCCAAATACTTATTGTTGTAACTCAGTATTGCTGCTTTTTTTAGGTGATCAGAAAGAAACTTGTTCGCAAAACTCTTGATATGATCAAGAAAATTGCAGAGGAGAAATACAATGACACATTCTGGAAAGAGTTTGGTACTAATGTGAAACTTGGGGTTATTGAGGATCACTCCAATCGTACACGACTTGCTAAACTTCTGCGCTTCCAGTCTTCTCATCATGAAAGTAACCTCACCAGCCTTGATCAGTATGTGGAAAGAATGAAAGAGAAGCAAGACAAAATCTACTTCATGGCCGGTGCCAGCAGAAAGGAGGTATGTAAGAGTGAAAGAAAGAGGCAAGGGGTACAGTATATTAGCTTGTCGTTTTAGTACTATAAACATTGTGAGTTGAGTATTTACGGTAAATGTGGAGACTCCATGCTTATGTTACTACTGCAGTTCAGTTTTTCTGGTACGAGTATTTGTCAGATAGTTGTACGGGTTTTGGTAGCTGTTGATACCACTGCAATTAAACTGACATGGTAAATGTTTTCATCCTAGGCTGAGTCCTCACCGTTTGTTGAGCGTCTGCTGAAAAAGGGCTACGAAGTGATCTATCTGACTGAACCTGTAGATGAATACTGTATTCAGGCTTTGCCAGAGTTTGATGGCAAGAGGTTCCAGAATGTAGCAAAAGAAGGAGTTAAGTTTGAAGAAAGTGAAAAGTCTAAAGAGAGTCGGGAAGCCTTGGAAAAGGAATTTGAACCACTCTTAAACTGGATGAAAGATAAAGCTCTAAAAGACAAGGTAAAATACTGTGTTATATGTCATGATTATTTTTACTTGCTGTACTTGCTACAACATACTTTGCAGATTATTTGAACACAGACTTGACAGTAGCTTCTCTGCCTTCATGGGTAAACCTTTATGGATAATACCTTTATTCAGAAAGACAATGAGTTAGAATGTCATCTTAGACATTTTTCAGAAATTCTTGAATTGACAGGGAAGTTCAGTTATTTACTTTATTCACTGTATAAGCTATTAGCTCTGTGAACTAACATTAAGGTGTTTGGGGGTTTTTTTTCTACAGATTGAAAAAGCTGTGCTATCTCAACGTTTAACCCAGTCTCCATGTGCTCTTGTGGCTAGTCAGTATGGATGGTCTGGTAACATGGAAAGAATCATGAAGGCTCAAGCTTACCAGACTGGGAAGGATATATCTACAAAGTAAGCTTCCAGTTCTGTAGCAGCAGACATGAAGTGCAGTTGACTGCCTCCCTTGCTTGGTTTGCCTGTAACGAGCTTCCACCTGGTTCAGATGATCCTAAGTGTTTTAAAGGTCATTTACAACCAAGTTAGTCTTAATTATAGCCTTACATTGTTATTTCCAAGCCCAGTATGTAAAACTGCCTGGTGAGCAAGACTCATCAGTGGCATTTGGTATCTGTCATTTTGTGACAAGAGAAGATGAACTTAGTAACTTGAATGCTTTTTATAGTTGCACGAGTATTAAACGGGGGAATACACTTGTTATTGTGACTGTAACCAGTGTATGTGGATTTAAAGATATAATTGGGTCCTGTACTTTGAAACTTAGTGCTGCAATTTTTCTTCTCAGTTACTATGCCAGCCAAAAGAAGACATTTGAAATTAACCCCAGGCATCCACTGATAAAGGACATGCTGAGGCGAGTCAAGGTAAATAAATAACAGTAGTGAAACATTGACTGACTTGGCTACATACAACCTGCTTTAACAAGTCTGTTTCGATTTTCTTGTGTTCTTCCATGTTAGGAAAATGAAGATGACAAAACTGTTTCAGATCTTGCAGTGGTATTGTTTGAAACTGCAACTCTGAGATCAGGATATATGTTGCCAGACACTAAGGAATATGGAGACAGAATAGAAAGGATGCTTCGTTTGAGTTTAAACATTGACCTGGATGCAAAGGTTAGTTTGTCTTCCGCTCGGGGCTGATAATTGACTTACTGTTGCTCCATTTTTAAAAAGTGCAGCTGCTTGATTTACTTGCATAAAAGTAAATGTATCCAGCTTCCTGCACTTAAGTGGGCTACCAGAAGTCTAGCCATGAGTCTGTGCTTAATATCCATGTTCTCCCTTCCTTGCTCTTCTTTGTAGTTGCTTGAGATTCTGCTATTTCATTATGTTTCTCAAGTATTATGTCCTGTCCTTAATAAAGTGCTGGCTCTACACAAGTAAATTGGGCACACAGGCCTTTGACCCCTGTCTCTCTAATGGAGAAATTGCTAAGTGGGTGTAAGTAATCCAGGTTCTCATAATGGTGTGCAAGAACTTCTGCTGGCTGTTTTGCTGGAGTGGATCAGTGCTAGACAGGTCTTACTTTTTCCTTCAGGTAGCTTGTGGCAAATGTCAGGAACTGATAGTGAATACTTCCATAGCCTGTGTTTAGCTAGTGCACAACTAGTTAAAAAACCTAAGCAAGTAAAGCAAGTTGCTTGTGACCTTTGTGTACAGGTGGATGAGGAACCTGAAGAGCCTGAAGATGCAGCTGAGGAGGCAGAGCAGGATGAAGAGGAAGTGGATGCTGATGCTGAGGACAGTGAAACACAGAAGGTAGGGTCTCAAGTTGGATGCTTTCTTGCCAATATTTATGTGCGACTTTGCCTGTGGGTGCTACCTGGCAGTAAAGTTGTTTACTTTGCCTTTTGTGACACCAGTATGAGGTGTTCCAGGCTTTTCTTGGAGGGGAAAAAAAACTGCAATACAAATTCATTATTAAACTATATTGTGAAAAGATGACACTTAGATATGTTCAAAGCTGGAGCTAAATTATGCTTCAGAGATTGTAACAGTGCCTTGTGGCAAGAAAATGGCAGCAAATCCTCTAGTGAAGATAATTATTTGTGGTATTTCCACAGCTTGTGGGCAAAAACATGAACAAATCAGCAAGAGTGTAGTTTTAAATGCTTACAGTATAGGCTTGGAACAACACTCCAGACAACACCATTGCTTCTTAAACAGTTCATCTGTCATGTAAAGTCAGCCTTCACTTAGCTCATGTCTGCAGTTTTAATGATGTCTTGATGGATATGCTGAACTCTTCTAATACCATAGCTTCAATACTAACTTCTAAAGTTGTTGTGAGGTCCCAACTGGGCCTGCTTTCTTGGGTTGCTTTTGGAAGAGACCTGCAAGATGATGTCCTGTGACTCGTGCAAATATATAGCTTATAGCAATGTGATTTCCTACTGTTAAATGTCAGATAAGAATAAATTTGAGGAGCAGTATTTATTGTACTATACCTACTTAATTTTGATGTCACTACTGTTAGATTTGCATAGCAGTATAACCTGCAATGACAGTAATACAAATTTCTGTTCTTCTGGGACAGTTCTTGTAACCTTTTTCCACTTTCAAAAAGTAACATTTTGATTCTCTTTTTGTCTTCACAGGAATCCACAGATGTGAAAGATGAACTGTAAACTGCACTCAACTACTGTCCTGCATTTTGGGGGGTTAAGAGGGAATGTGAATTAGATTGTTTTGGTTTTTTCCACTGTAAAATGTTGAGGGATGGTATGGGTTTTTAAAGGGTAAAGGAGGTTTTTTTTTTAAGTTCACTTTTCTAAAAACATTCCTCATGAATGTAAATTTGTATTATTTAACTGATTTGGTGTAAAATCTTGTCATGTACAAAATAAAATGTTCCCAAACACCACCAACTCTAAATTTATACATAGCAAGCTCATCTTGTGGGCTGGCAGAAAGAAGGTATGGTCCTGCGTGTTCAGGTCCTTTGTGCAAACAGGCTCTTTGTTGGCAGTCCTTGGGCCTTTCTGTGCTGGCATAGCCACACCTACTTGTGTAGTGTCTGCCTGTGGCTGGGATTTATTTTTACAAACCCGCTGTGCTGCTTAGCCAAGTACATCTGGTATCTGAGAGCTGTACTGAACTTGCTAATTGAAATAAGTATTTGAGTTAGGTATCCCCTGCAAGCCTAAGAAAGAGGAGGTAGGGTGTTTAAAGATGGCATTGGAAGTGAAGGCCTGCCAGCGTGTGCTGGAGTTTGTGGCTTGACTCCATAGAATACGCAGCAGAAGTTTTACAAATGAGGGGGGAAAAACATGTCCTTTCACGAAATATGTGGACAACTACCACCAGAACTGTCTTACGGCCTGTGAGCTGGTACCATCTTCCATGGCCCTTGGAAACCCTGCCTTTGACTTGTGTCACTACAGCAGTTCTGTTTTCTACAGGTTTTTTTAAAGGTGGAAGTTCTTTTCACATATTCTTAATGCTGTTACTCCTGTTACATTTTCGCTCTTGTTCTAGGTCTCTTTAGTATGGCAAAACACTGTAGATACTTAATGTGACTGAAGGTAATAGGGTTAGTTGTAGACATGTTGAACTTCATTATGTTATCTTTATCTAATGGTTGGATGAAGCACTACATTTTCTCACTAGTGCCTCTACTTTTAAACATCTTCACAGACTTGATAGAAAGTGTTTACATTGAGGGTTTTGGGGGGTTTTTTTGCCTTCTTCTGTACAAGAAGGACATAGGAGTGATGCTTCTGCACAGTGATTCTACTTAAGAACCAATCTCTTCTGTTTTGTTAACAGAACTGTGAAGTTACAAGTTTCTGCAGTCTGAAGCAAAATAAGTTTTCATATTAGGTGAGGGCACTAAACACTGACCTGAAGAACTTGCTTTCCATTTACTAGGCTTCTATATTGCCCAAAATATGCCATGTATCGGTGTGGTTATTGTGTTAGGGTTTAGACAGTTGTATTGAAGTATGCTGTTTCAGGCATTGAGGAAAGGAAGCTTAGTTTGGGGGGGTTCTGGTTCTGCTCTCTGCAGTGGTATTCTAGAGAAGAACCTTTTGTTACAGGCCCAGGCTGAGTGGTCTGACCCGAGTGTCAGCAGCTGCCAGGGTCAGCTTTAGTAGCAGCCTTTGGCAGTAAGTTACTGAACAGGGCAGGTGCACCGTTTCTTGGGGCACTTTCCACTTACTATAGCAGTGCAACTTTGTGCTCTGCAGCAATCAACCTCCTAAAGTATCACTTATTTTTAGTGATACACTCAGAAATGTATCATTACTACCCACACCTCACTATTTGACCTCTTGAGTAGTAAAGGTCGCTCGCACCTCCTGCATGGTTGGGAATGATTTTGCCTAACAAACCAAAGGGGAATATTGGAAGTGTAGGGTGGCCTCCTCCAGTATTCTTAATCTGTAAATTACTCATAGATTTAAGCAACCTTTGTTCTGTTGTATAGCTGAAGTTCTTATTGCTTTGATTGGTTTGAGGGTGACAAAACTTGATTATATTTCAGAAATAATAAAGAGCACACTTGCGAGTCATGCTTTGTGCTTCTTCATATACTTCAGCTGAGGGTATAATATGCAACATAGCTGTGGTCCAGCTGCTTTCTCTACACCCTGGAGTGACAAGTGTTTGCTATTAATAAGCACAAAATGCACTTGTAAGTTTACCTTTTTTTTGGTCAGCTCTGAAGGAAAAAGGTGTCAGTACGGGAAGTGTCTCCTCTTTCTTGCAGTGCTTCAGTTATGCTGATTCTGGGGCTGTCACCTCTGCTGTTAAAACTTGGTGTATTGTCAGCTTTGCTATTCCTAGATGGGCACTAATGAGGACATTTCCCTTAGTGCTAGAACAGGCTCAGCTCCCTGTTGCTCAGTTTCCAGTAGCAGCAGGATACACTTAGAAATCCAAGCCTAATTAGTAGAAACTTCCCTCTGCAGCCTTTAGATCTGAAAAACCTTTAGAAAAGAGAGAAAAATGCATCTTTTATGTCAGAAATCAACAACATAAGAGGTGATGGTCTGACAAAATGTGAGTAACAGCGCAGAGGCTGGTGAATTCTGGCTTGTTAAAGGGAACATCCAAAAACTGCTGTTCCTGCCCCATTTAGAACAGAAACAAAATACTGCTGAACTGTCCCATTTTTTCTTCAATAAACTTTATCTTCTGCTGAAGTGGAAGGTTGCCAATCTCAGCTTTGTTTAGGTGAAGTAAAGGAAAAAGTCTTTTCACCAGAAGTGGACTTATTAAGTTGTTCTCATAGATCTTGTTTGGGCTGGGCTTAACACCTGTGTTTTACTAGAGCCTTTCTCTCAATGGCTGCTGTCATTGATAAAGGTGCCTGAGAGAGAGGATGTGATGTAGTTACATAGTAAGTGCACACATGGGCGCACAAGAGCAGGAGAGGAGCTCATCCCACCAACAGCTGTAAAACTTGGTGAAAGCAGACACATACACATGCAAAGAGCTATGAACCTTTCTTCCTAGGAAAACCACTCCAGTTTATGCAGGCATAAATAAAATAATAGCTTCATAGCCAGAATTGATGTAAATGTAGCACTTCCAGTGATTATTTCTGGATCCCTCTGCTCTTACAAGACTTCCAAGTACTTTGGCAGTAGGAATTAGGAAGCTTTTTGTTTCCTTAATGGATAACCTGTCAGACTGTGGTTTTTATGAGTTAAACTTAAGTGAGAACTGAGGATGAAGCCTGTGCTTTGTCCTGGCATCCTTCTCAAGGGAATGCAATCCCAACCTTCCCAAGCTCTATAATGTACCATTCAAAACTGGGTTGTTGAGTTATCTTTGCAGGATGTTGACTCTGCATCTTTAAGTTCCTGGTGTGAGAGTTTTGTGGTGATTCTATATCTGGACTGAAAGGTAAACCTGCTCTTGTTATTTCAGAGTTTTGCATATTTACAGCTATCAAAAGCAGGCATAGACAAATTAAGATGCCCAAATGGAGCTCAAACAAATATGATTTCAGTGTAATCTGTATGTATTTGCCCCATTTTAACTAAGATGACTAAGCTGTAAGATTCCAGACTTACAGAGGACCAAAGCAGATTTCCTGTCAGTGATACGTCTTTGTCGTGGTTTTCACGTGTCACCCTTATTCTGAAGGATGCTTACAATGCAATCAAGATTTAAGAACTTACAAGCATTTTGGCACACAACTGATGGGACTTGTTACCAACAGCATTCACTGTATGTTTATTTTTAATGCTGCCTTCAACTCTGCTTAAAGGAAAGCAAAAAAGCATTATAGGAGCACAGTATTTCACATACGTATTTCTGCAACTTAAACAGTTGAATAAATATTTTATCAGTTCTAGTTTTCACAATGAAAATAAACTCTGGTCACTGTTGTGAAGTCTGAACTTCGCTTGATCTTTCTTTTAGGCCCAACAGTTCTGTTTTCAGTTCTCCAGGCTTAGGAGGTAGTTCAGGTATGCTCTGTTAAAAACAGAGAAAGACATCAGTGCTGTGACAGAAGAAAAACTAAACTCCCAAAACAGTAAAGCAGCTTACTCTGCAAGACCATGACAGCTAAACTGTGATTTTGTCGCCCTCTTTTCTGAGCAGAATATAATTCCTACATGCAAAACACCTCAAGAATTATTATCTTTTCGTAATTTGGCTTATTTTAAAGTAGCAAAATATAATTTGAAAAAAAAAAAAAACACGAGATGCAAGGAAGAATGGACAGTTTGTTTTAAAGGAGCAAAGCTTCTTTTTGCCATTAAAGTGAGTTTGGTAGAGATGTTCTAGCACAGTTGAAGTCTCCACACATATTCTTGGTGACAGAAGAAAAAGTTTCACTGCTTCTACTGTCCTGATTTAGAAATTAAGCACTGAAACTGGAGATTAAATTTTAAAAAGGTACCAGATAATATGACATTTCAAGAACTGCATTCCCTCAAAATTCGTGCTACTTTAGAGGTACAGATCATTTGATCATTCTGAATAAATATGTCTATTTGCCTGTAAAGAAGGCTACAGTAGAGACTACTAAAATACACACATTCTAATGCATCTATCAATGATTTAAGCCTCATTGCTTAAATTTTGATGTGACAGCTCAAGCATGGCAATTTTTTAAACTTATTTCCCATTTAAGAATAGCACAGAGAATTAAAAAACCCAAGAAGTATACATGAGCAGGAGGATGAGAGAAAATTTCCAAGTCAGGCCTCCAAGAGGCTAAACCAACCATTATTATCCCTGGTGGATGGTCTCATTTAGAGTTCAGTTCTGTCACTCTAATTTTGACAGCCTTATCTGTCGTCATTTCTAAAGTCAACTTTTGGTCGTCTTCATTTCTGTTAGTGAAGGAAACAAAGCCTACTTAAATCTATCAGAGCCCCTTCTCGCCACTTTTGCACGCTCTTTTCAAAACCCAGCTTCCCACAGCAGAGACGCCTTCTGGACACATGGTACCATGTCGCCAGAGTGGAGGCGACTCCCCAGAGAACAGAATCACAGAATTGTTAGGGTTGGAAGGGACCTCTGGAGATCATCCAGTCCAGGACCTCTGCCAAACAGGGTCACCTGGAGCAGGTCACACAGGAACGCGTTCAGGTGAGTTTGGAATGTGTTCAGAGAGGGAGACTCCACGACCTCCCTGGGCAGCCTGTTCCAGTGCTCTGCCACCTTCAATGGGAAGAAGTTCTTCCTCATGTTGAGGTCAAAGTTCTTGTTTTTTAGTTTGTGGCCTTTGCTTCTTATCCTGTCGCTGGGCACCACCGAAAAGAGTCTGGCACCATCCTCTTGGCATCCACCTCTGAGGTATTTACAAGCATTAATGAGATCCCCTCTCAGTCGTCTCTCCCAAGAGACACTCCAGACCCTTCATCTCCTTTGTGACCCTCTACTGAACCCGCTCCTTGTCTTTCTTGTACTGAGGAGCCCAGAATCGGACACAGTGAAGTCCTGGCAGCGTGGCCAGCGCCTCTGTAGAGGCTGATCTCTGTCCACCACCAGGCCGGAGACCTTTCCGAGGCACAGCCTCTCCAGCAGACCCTCCATCCCGCACACGCGCTACCAGCGACCGGGACCCTCCGAGCACTTACAAGATCAGGCCTGTAGTACCTGTGCACGACCTCGGCCCCCGCGAACATGGCCAGCATGCTGGCCGCCAGCCCCCGCAGGTAGATGGGCCAGGGCACGCCGGCGGGCATGGCTGTGGGGGCGGGCCCTGTGCACGGACCGCGCCGGACGTGCGTCATCCCCGCCGCCGCCGCCGCCGCCGGGAGGGGGAAGGGAAGAGGGAAGCGGGTGCCGAGGCCCGCCCTCGCCAGGGAATATCGCGCCAGGCGGGGTGAGTCGCGACGCAGCGCCGGCGCCTCAGGCCGGGGGCTCGGCCGCCCCCTCACGCCCCCTCACGCCCCCCGCCCCGGGCGGCCGGGGCCCCGCCCTCCGCCCCCATTGGCCGGCGCGGTCACGTGAGCGGGGCGTCCGGCAGGCCGGTGGGGGCGCGGGGGGCGCCGGCGGCGGCAGCGGCAGCGGCAGCGACAGTGACAGTGACGGCCCCCGCGGGTGCGCCCGGCATGGAGGGCCCGGAGCTGGGCAGGTACCGGCGGCCGCCCGCAGCCGCGCTCGGGCCTCGCGGCGGGGATCGCCCCTTGTCCTTCTCCTCCTTCCCCGCATCCCACGGCCGGCGGAGCCGGGGCCGGGCCGTGGCGGCCGCCTCCCTCCCCTTCCCCTGGGCACAAAGAGGGAGGGGAGGTGCTCCCGGGGCTCTGAGGCTCCCGGGCCCGCGGCTGGGGGAGCGCGGCGGCCTTGGGCAGCGTGGGGCGCGATCGTGTCTCTGTCCCGAGGGGGATTTGAAAATTACTTAATACCTGGGTTTGTTCCAGTGAACATATCTTTTTCGCTGCCTTTTTCTTTTTTTTCCCCTTTGTTTTTAGCATGAACTGAAGCGGAGCGGGGGGGGGGGCAGAGGAATCGTGAACTGAAGGGGGAGGGAGATGAACAAATCACTACCTTTTCCTCGTGATACTGAAAATATTTATTTAAATGTTCTATAATACATATACATAAATAACAAAACAAATATGTTTCTGAACCCACGCAAGAAACCTGACCTAAAATATATGGGAAGCTTAGAAGCGGGGGTAAAACTTCGCTTTCATCTCATTAGCAAGTGGCTAGAGGACTTGTTTGTGGTATGGTGCAATTTTTTTCTCTGTTCAAAGGGAATTTTATTCCCTTTACTAGAAGGAGATTTTATATACACATAAAATAAGAAGGTCTGTATTACAAAAAGACATCTGGTCATAGGTTAGATGCTTTCACATTTTTCTTACTCACTCTGTTCTTCTGCTCTGTGTGATTAAGCTTTTATTACATTATGAACTGGATTCTGCATGTCTTAGTTTGTCATGTGTTTCCCAATGCAAATCTGAAAATCAGTTTTGTTTGGTTCATTAACTGCGTAAGTATTTTATATAAAATGGAACTTTCCAGGAGAGGGTTTAAGGTATTCCCTGTACTCTGAAAATCTCCCATAGCTGTGTTAGGAAACTTTCCTGGGAATCTGGCAGAGCTGTATTCATATTTATTCTCCTTGATTCAGGATAGATATTTGGTTAAAAATCAGTGTCTTGGTCACAAGACTCTGGGTTCTTCTTGCCTAAGACTGATTTACAGTGGATTTCTTAAAAACCCAGTGTGTAGTGGGGAATGGTCCTTTCTTTTAAGAAATTTAAAATCAGAATCATTTAGGTTGGATAAGACCTCTAAGATCATTGAATCCAGCCATTAACCCAGCATTGCCAAGCCCACCACTAAACCCTGGCCATAAATTTACATATCTACAACAGCTTTTAAATACTTCTGGGGTATCTAAATACCTCAGACAGTTCCCTGGGCAGCCTGTTCCTATGGTTAACAGCCCTTTCCTTGAAGAAATTTATCCTAATATCCAATCTAACCCTCCCCTGGCACAAGGTGAGGTTATTTCCCCTTGTCCTGTCACTTGTTGCTTGAAACCAGCCTAGCTTCACCCCTTTTCAGGTGATTGTAGAGAGTGATAAGGTCACCCCTGAGCTTCTTTTTCTCCAGGGTAAACACCCCCAGCTCCTTCAGCTGCTCCAGACCTTTCCCCGGCTCTGTTGCCCTTCTCTGGACACACTCCAGCACCTTCTTGTAGTGAGAGGCCCAAAACTGAACACAGCACTCAAGGTGTGGCCTCAGCAGTGCTGAGGCCAGGGGGACAATCCCTGCCCTGGTCCTGCTGGCCACACTGTTGCTAATACAGGATGCCATTGGCCTTCTTGGACAAGTATCTCTGTATCTAAAAATTATTCGGTGCTTTTAATTATAATTCTGAGATGATAAAATTATTTCCTGAAAATGTAGTGTTCACCAATCCTTTCTATATATTTGTAAGGCAGTAGAATCTATGGACAAGAAGGTGGCTGCGTGGGTAGAAGGGAGTGACGGTATAAAGCAGAAATGGGTGTGAGGGCTGTATATGACTAATAAATGTGTGGAAGGAGAGAGCTGTCTAAGGAAAAATGTCTTTATGCATAGAAGGAGACTGAATCTCTGTGTGTGTGAACACTTCCATGTAGAATAAGTGCCATATTTGTGTTGGGATCCAGTGTGTGATAACTGGGCAACATCTGCCACACAATTTGTTAAAGCTGTTTAATAATCTGCATAGTAACAAATGCTCTGTGTGTTCTTAATGCTTTATAGCCCAGAATGATCAAGCAACTGACACAACATTAAAATAATCTAGGATTTGAGAAATTTGTGGAAGTCCAGAGAGCTTTAGCTCAACGTGCGTTGTAAATTGTTGGTCTGTTTGATAGACAGTTTGCTTTGGAAATGTGTGCTGCAGTGTTTTTCCAAAAAAAAAAAAAACCGAAAGAGAAAAGCTCTATGCTTCCTTTACAAATGCTCTGTTAATTCCACATCGTAGCAATCACAAGAGAATTGTGCTGTTAATGTCGGGGTTAACTGGTACCAGCTAAGCAACCAGACTACTTCGATGGTGTGGATAATTTAGTGCCTTGTTAACAGAGTCATCAGAGTATCTAAGTGCAGTACACGCCAGCCTTGATAAAGTTTGATGTTTACATTCTGTTTGGTACATCAGTAAGCTTCTAAATTGTTGATAAATTATTTCTCTCTTTCTCCCTCTCTAAGATACTACGCATATCTTCAGCAAGCTCAAGCCTTTTACTCATTTCCCTTCCATCAGATGATGACTGCAGTGCCCAGCATGGAAATGATGACTGAGCAGCCGACTCTAGAGGGCATTCCAGAGCCAAACATTGCTCAGGAGCCTCCAAAAGGTAGCCTGACTGGGCTGTGCTAGTGAGCTGAAGTGTGAGTGATTGATTGGGAAAAAAATACTGCTCTTAAACTGCTTCCTTGGACCTGTTGGATTTCCTTTTCTTGATGCTCTCTGCAGAAGTATTGATTAATTGTGTTCTTTAAGAAATGTGTTTTAACAGACAATTAAAAAGAAAAGAAGTAAACTCATGTGAATGTATTCACATTGTTCAGTCTCACACAATTATCTTGTTCCAAGAAAAGCAGATTTTTTTTTCAATAGGTGAATGCATCATTTTAGCTGAAGTCATAGATTTTAATATTATATTAGAGAAGGGTTTTTTAAAATTCTGGCTTCAAAATACTTTTTTTTTTTTTTTTTACTTTCTGCAAGAGAAGTACAGTATAATACTGTTTATTTGAAATATTTTTGTTTGAATGGTAGCTTAGTTTGTTGCGGTAATCACAGGCAGGGAATTGGTTACCTATACTAAGAATTGTTTAGTTTAGTGTGGCTTATTTAAACAAATACAAACTGCTGGAAAGTGACTCTGTTCTACAGATCAATGTTATTAATGAACATAGAGAGAGAGAGAGCAATCTCTGGGTGCTCATGTCATGGCCAGTGCCTGTGCTGCCTGAATCTCTAAACTTTTAAGAGCCAGAAGATGAGGAAGCTTCAAGGTATGTTGTTTAAATTAATGAATTTTGAAGGTAAATTTACCTCTTTGATTTCTTTCTGTGCCCATACATTTAGCTGAGTCTTTTTGACTATCCACACTGCAACATTGGAAATGTACAAAAAGAATATTTGTTGTGTGTTTCAGAAGTTAAAAAAGGAGGAAGGAAAAGAAAAGCCAAAGCAACTGAGCCAAAGCAACCCAAAAAGCCTGCTGCTAAAAAAGAAAAACCAGCCAAGTCAAAAGGCAAACAAGAAAAGATCACAGATACTTTTAAAGTCAAAAGAAAAGTGGACCGTTTTAATGGTGTATCTGAAGCTGAACTTCTGACCAAGACTTTGCCTGATATTTTGACCTTTGATCTGGATATTGTGATAGTGAGTAACTCAAGAGTTACAAGATTAGGTAGAAAAGTCTTGTATATGATTTACATTCTTTCTGCTTACTTATCTATATTGCTTATATGGCAAGATCTTGCAAGATAAAGTACATTAACTGTTTCCTGTGTGTAGAGCTGCTTTGCATTTTCTGTTAAAGCCATAGTAACTTAGTCCTAGTTTCTGAGAAAACTAAGACTCACATTTAATGCAGAGTCATGAGAGACCATAACTCAGTGCTTAATTTCCTGGAAGCTCTGCACCCTCTGAGCTGCTCTTTTGACATTGCACATCTAAACCATGCACCGCTGCAAAATTGTCAGTTTTTTAAAATAATGACGGAAGGTGTCATTAACACGGTTTTGTTTATTAGCAGTAACTTAGAGGGAAATGAATAAGCATCCTTACAGTAACTTGATTAAATTCTTGACTAGCAAGCCATGTTGTCATTGTTAAAATGGACTGGTATCTTTGTAGATTGGCATAAACCCTGGCCTGATGGCAGCTTACAAAGGACATCATTACCCAGGACCTGGAAACCATTTTTGTATGTTTTTGTTCTCCTTTCTTCTTTTAGCATTTGCAAAACTTTGTTAGAACTTGTGGCATTTTAATTAAACTAGCTTGGTTTTTGTTTTTCTCCTGGGTTTTGGTTGGTTGGGGTTTTTTTATTCAGAGAGGGATTTTTAAATGCTAGATATGAATGCAGGATGTCAGCTGGGTCTGTCAGAGACGCCCAGTGCAAGGAGAAGCGATGGCAAGATTGTAAAAGAAAGCTGACACATTGTATTTGCCACATTCTTTCCCTCAAAATCCGTATTGATCACTGCCTAAGTGAATCACAAAATCCAAAGCTCTGTACTGAGCTTTTAGAGTAAAAGACTGGTTTCCACGATCATGATGAGGAATTCCTGTTCACTAGGGCCTTTCTGCCCTCTTGGAGGAGGTAAAGTAGTATTGGCAATTTTAAACCTTTCTGGATAGGCCATTAGTCTTCCCAGATTACCTGATACTTTGTTAAAATAGATTCTTCTTTTAGCATTCCAGTACTCCAATTGTCGAGTGGTTTTTTTGGTTCTGTTTTATTTTCCTTGGAAAAAGGCAAATGCGTATCTGTCTTCCTACTTCACAGGGAAGTGTCTCTTCATGTCTGGTCTAAGTAATGAACAGCTGAACCACATGGATGACCACACCTTGCCACATAAATATGGGATTGGATTTACAAACATGGTTGAAAGGACAACACCTGGAAGCAAAGACCTCTCCAGGTAGGGCAACAAGGGGGAATATCAGGCTTGTTAGTGAATTAGTAGTTGTGATTATAATTTTGAGTACTTTGTCTTTTAGCAAAGAGTTTCGGGAAGGAGGGCGAATTCTAATGCAGAAGCTACAAAAGTATAAACCTCGTATAGCAGCTTTCAATGGAAAATGTGAGAACTTTTACTTTTAAATGAAGTTTTTTCTGTCAGTAGCTTTTTTTTTTTCCCACTTACCCTATATTTTCATTTTAGGTATTTATGAAATTTTTAGTAAAGAAGTTTTTGGAATTAAAGTTAAGAACTTGGAATTTGGGCTTCAGCCACACAAAGTGCCAGATACAGAAACTGTAAGTATTGAGACAGAAACAAAACCAGGGTGCTCCATTTTTATTATTTAACAACTAATGAAATTCAGGCCTTGCATACACTTGGGATAGCACCAGTTTGACCAAAGTACAAGATGTGCAAAGGCTCTTACTTGAATAGAGAAAGGGGAGTCATGCAATTTTCGGACATGTCTTTAATGCAGCTTCTGCAGACTTGAAGACTTCATTTGAGAAATGGTGTGTTATGGTTAGTAGGTTGGTGCATTCTCCGAGGACTACCTAAAATATAAGTAACATATGCCTGCTTTTATGATAACTTTCATCTGATCCCCTGTGTCCAATTCCCTGGATATTTGTATTACTTTGTATTACTGAATTTTGATACTGGCCATGACCATGAAGTGCCACAGTGGGGGAGAAAGAGCAGCAAGTCCATCCTTGTGCCATTGCATGTGACCCTTCAGCATTGCTGGATCTGGGCATGCCCAAGCACTTCCATCAGACTGAGTCTCCTTAAGCTGATCTGCAGTTTGTAGTTAAATTGGATGCTTAAGATAAAACAATTTGATGAAGAGTGCATTAGTCATAGACATCTAGTGCTGGAAAATATCTCAAGAGACCAGCTATGTATCATTAGAAATTGATTTGTTTAACATGTTCTTATAAACAAGTTAAAGCAAAGGCAATTACACTACTTGCCAAGGTAGCTTATTCTAAAGCTTCATTACCTTGTCACTTCAAAAGTTTGGATTGTTTTTCTTCTTATTTCTGTCCTCAGTTGTTGGTGCTGCAAGTTTCAGCTGCCTTTCTCTAAAGGTGGAAGTGTTGCCATTAGAGCCTGAAGAGCTGTTGGATAAAGTGCTTGCTTCTTAAGTAGCTCTTAAGGACTTTTGCAGTAGTTGTATTTTGTAAGAAAGATAAATAATCCCCTTTACTGGTACTTGTTCATAAATACTGCATGGTAATAGAAGTATTGAATACAGGGTTTTTTTCCCTGAACTAACTTGATATCTTTAGTTAGGGCTGTTGGCAGAGATAGAAGCACTGAAGTTGGCTCCAACCATACTAACTACAGTGTCACAGCCTGGCATACATGATGCAGATGCACTTGGCCAAGAAGCCAGGCTAATTAACCTGTGCTGCCTCCCTCACTGGTTTGGGCTGTTTGCATGCTGTCACGTACTCCTCTATGCCTTGGATCAGAGCTCTGCTTGTTCAGGGAGCTCTGGAGTGTGCTCTGCTCTCTTGTAACACAAATGGGTACTGCTTCTCCTGCAGCACATAAATAGCTGGTGAAAATTGTCCACACTTAGCAGCTGGTAATCAGCCCCTGTTTCAGGGCAAGACAGATGGCTGGCCAAGAAAAATGAAAGACTCCTTTTAGCCCCTTCCACGACCACCTGTGGCATTAGTTGAAGTTTGTACAAACATTTTAAAAAGTGAGCTTAACTGTTAAGTTGTTCTGAATGCACTAAGTATTAACTCATAGCTCAGGGACCAGTAATGCTGTTTTTCTTGCTCTTTGTCTCAAGCTTTGCTACGTTATGCCATCGTCCAGCGCAAGATGTGCTCAGTTTCCTCGGGCACAAGATAAAGTTCATTATTACATAAAGCTGAAGGACTTAAGGGATCAACTGAAAGGTATCACACCCAACACAGATGTGCAGGAGGTGCAGTACACATTTGACTTGCAACTTGCACAAGGTATTGTTGTTATTTTTTTAACATTTCATTAAAATGTAATGTAGTGTAAAATACAGCTAGCAGTTTCCTAAGCAGAAATAAATAAAAAAATTAATGGGAGGGGGGAGATGTGTCACCTTCTCTAAACTCTGTGGTATAGAATT
This sequence comes from Lycocorax pyrrhopterus obiensis, assembly GCA_014706295.1. NCBI lineage: Eukaryota > Metazoa > Chordata > Aves > Passeriformes > Paradisaeidae > Lycocorax > Lycocorax pyrrhopterus. The sequence continues at coordinate 55,076,974 of JACSVZ010000015.1, read as the reverse complement.
ACAGACTCCACTCTCTTTAGTACAGCCTAAATTATCTAAGGGGAGCAGGGATTATCTTGTCGAATTTGTGGCTGGTTTTCAAGTGTTTTCTGATAAAAGTGCTCTTTGATAATTTTTATTCTAAATATTAATGCTTGAGGTGTTCTGTTTCTGCAGAGGATGCTAAAAAGATGGCTGTCAAAGAAGAAAAGTATGACCCAGGCTATGAAGCAGCATATGGAGGAGCTTACTGTGACCGTGCACCGTATGACACTGAACAGTGCAGCTTCTCTTCAAATGGAACTGGTAAAGTGCTTGGGGCATTCAGGCTGCAGCCGTTGCTGGGGAACAAAGACCCCATGGTGTCAACTGCTTTTAAAAACGGTGTGGTTTTTGTTTATTCAGCAGGAGGCAATCCACAGTACTGTGAAGGGTCGTCCTTTGGTGAAGTTCCTAATGGACAGTGGATGACGCAGTCCTTTGCAGACCAGATTCCAGAGTTCAGTGCTGGTATGACACAGGAAGAGGAGGGAAGCAGCGTGTAGGAGCTGTTCCTTCTCGGCTATGCACACATGCTGCAGTTTTAATGCAGTGATCAAGATTGGTACCTCGGTTCTCCAACTGAAGCATTTGAATAGTATTTTATCTCCCCTAGTTATTTTATTATAGTCCAAAGTAGGTGTGTGGTAGGCTGAAATCGATGAACTAGATAATTTTAAGGAACTGTCCAAACTTTTTAAAAAAAGTTAGCCCTTTTTTGTATATGAGTTTTATATTTAATGTATACCATTTCTTGCAGTTTTTGACAAATTGCTTTCTCATTTGTGAAGATTTCTTTGGGGCGTTAATTTTATTCCATAAATGGTGTATATGTGGTAGTAACAGCAGCAGTATACTTTTTACTGATGCCTCAATATTTGGATATCTCATAATACTTTTATATCCAGAGGGGAAAATGGAAAGTGTACCCTTACCTTGTGTGAAGCGGTGTTTTTAATCATGCACAGTTGAGGAAATTGTGCTTTTTAAGCCTGCCTTTTACTGTCTTAAAAAGTGTAGAAAGTTGTGTTCTGCAGCTGTGAGTGGTGTCTTCTGGGTGGGACGAAAGAGCTCTGTCTGTTCAGTGAGTGGACCATATTCAGGATGAAGGGAGTGAAGACATCATCTCAAGTCACAACACTGGGGAGGAAAATTTGTGTCACATAGGACAGGGCCTAAGTATTCTAGCTGAGTTGTCTTAGGATAAGATTCCCCTACCACTCTATCTCTTTCCCCCTTAAATTCCAATGTAAGGAACTGGAATTCCTTAAAAAACCAAAAAACTAACAGCAGTGGTAGTTCTTGAATTCTATGGCAATTAAACTCCATCATTTCCGTGTAGTTAGTCCCTTCACCTGACCTTTAGGAGATAACCCCTTTGAACATGACAGAGAATTGAAAGACTGCATTCTCTTTAAAAATCATGTACAGCTACGTTATTTACATCATGTACAATTGAAAAGGGTGAAAGAGATTTGCAATTTAGCAGTTTTTAAAATTAAGTTCTCTTCAATCTGTAGGACCTTAGAGGGTGTTCCCTTTATTCCTTTTCAAAGTGAAAAATACTGAGTTGAATATAGGGGCAGCTGTTCCATGAATAAGAAGTTGTCTGTAGAAACTATAGCTCTTTTCTGAGGAACTCGCCTAAGTGATACACATTTTTGGCCAATATTAGACTGAGAAAGAAATGAGATTCCATCCTGGTGCCTAACTCTCATCTTCTTTGCCTCTTTTATAATGTGAGGAAAAGATGAAGTAAAAGCAATAAGCTGATCAAAACGCTAAAGTTTTGATGATCTTAATGACAGTTGGTGCTTCACATACTTGAAAACAGATACAAACAGTATCTCCATACTCCATGCTGGTCAGATATTCCTGTACCAGTGTGATTTATCCTCTCTTCACAGCCAGTGACAGTTGTCAATGGTGCGTAACTGGTTGGTGTAGGTTCTAATCCTGCTGTAACAGCTCTTACAGAGATCACACACTGTCAACCTGTTGTGAGGCAGGCATGATGTTTACAGTTTCTTCCCAAATTATGTGGCTTAATTCTGAGCATCCTAAATCAAGAGAGTGTGCATTATGATTCTGATTGTGTTTATTAGCTGCAGCATAAAGCTGTTCCACATATTGTCAGAAAAGTATAGGACTTGTCTTGTCTGTTATTTAAAGTGTACTGTAACATGTATTGCTGTTTACATGGATGTTTTCCTGCAGGTGCTCAAAGTATCTTGCATCAGGGATTTGTTACAATTCAGTTTTATTTTCAACAAAATTAGAAGCATGAAATTAGCACTGCTGAGTATGTAGCACAGTAGGATGTAACTCCTGAAAGGCTATCCTGTTTGATTGGAAGGGAAAGGTCTCTTCCTTAATGGAATCACCTGCTTGGTTATCTGGGTATAAAATACAGTTGAGTGTACAATGACCAATCCACTAAATACTGGAATTCTGTGTCCTCCCTCAAAACTGGTGCTCTTTTTGTTACTGTAATACAGAAGTTCCTAATCTGTCTTAAATCTATCAATGTTTCACAATAAAATCAGGAATTGTACTGCATCGTATTGGAATGTGCTTTTGCGTCTTGCTAAGTACACTACAGGATCTGTCATACACTGAAATGCCACAAAAGAGAGTCACCACACAACAGAACTCAGTAACACGTGCCCAAGTTTTCATTTCAGGCTGTTTAATGTGGGCTAGATAGCTAAACACTTCTTGTACATAATACTGCAGCTATCTGTGTATATTTTTCTACCAGGAAACATTGGAATCTTACTTAGAAAGACCTTATATTAAAGCACACTGTCTGGCACTGAATTTCACCTCTGTAAGTGTTTAATGAAAATACTTCCTTGTCAAGTAAACTTGTTTCCTCACCTTACATGCAAGTCAGGATAATCTGAACTGTGTACTGGTCACTCCAGCCTCTCTCTCCTGCCATAAGCACACAAAACTGATGGTCAGTTATTCATATATTTAACAAATACTTGGTTTTCTAAAATCAATTGAACATACAACATGTTGCATCTCAAACTATTAAATGTATCCCATACACTACGTTTTGCAGTGTTTCAGTATCAGCTATCAGGACGAGTTAATTTGAACTTCCCTGAAGGGTCAGGAATAAACCAGTTTTCCCAGAGATCAGTGTGGACACTGGGATAGTCCCAAGGTTTGTATCTCCCATTCCAGTGAAGTAATTTAGCTTCTTGAAGAAATTGCTCTGAGTAACGGGCATCAGGACTCCAACCTGCATGGGAAGATTTAAAAAAAAAAAAATTGAAAAATGCAGTTTTTAATAATGGAAGACACTGTAGAGTGAGTTAAATTCAGGTGACTTTTTTTCAGAAGTCTGATTAGTATGGTTTCATGTTAATTTACAACTAGTTGTATGATAGAGCAGCTTTTTTCAGCTTGATGCCTCTTATGTTGCATCAGCAAAAAAATCTCAGCAAGTCTCCTCTCTGAAAGTTTCCTCTTTCAACACTTTTAACATCTTGGAATAGCTGCGATTAAAACCAAAATAAGAACTATTCATTTTACCATACCAGCTAAGTCATTATGTTTTTCCTAGGATAATTCACCACTCTCAGGTGAAAGGTAACTACATCCTCCAGAATGCTGACAACACTACCAGGCCTCCCATTTTCTTCCACTTCACCTAGAAAAAGACTGATTTTTTTCAGTTTCTCACTATATTCAGATATTGCATATATTCTTTGCATGCAAGTAATGCATGAGGTAAAGTCACATAAGGTCCTGCACTGGCATCTCACAAGCTCACTTTAGTTCCAACTTGCAAATGGTGAGAAATTAAACTTACCAAGATGCCTTATGTGCCACATAGGATTAATAGAGGAATGCTTTCCGTGAAATACAATCAGCATTGGAGAGGTTGCCACGCCTCCCCCAAGGGTGCTGCTGTAGAGGTTTTCCCTGCAAAAGGAAAAATAAAAGAATATGTTCAAAACCTCAAGGAATCATTAGTACAAAAGGCAGAAAATTAAAAATAAGTATCTGGCAAAATTCAAAATCATTTTGAACAGATCAGTTTTCAGCATACTCCTTCCTTGCACTGCTAATTGATTATATTTGCAACTCCAATTCCTGTGGAGTGAATTGTTGCTCAAGTAAGATGGGAGTCAGACCCAACATGAAACCAAATTTTTCTACACACAGAATATAGTTCTCAAGGCTGACAAATTTAGCTGTAGGGAAAAAGCTGTTTAACATAAAGCAATCAAAGAATTTAGCCTGGTTTTTAAGAAAATTTACACTTTTCCACATTTTTAATTTCCTTTCTTCCCCTTTCTCCCTCCCCCAGATTTTAGACCTATAAATTAACCTCCAGCTGGATTTTGTCAGAGCCTAGGTAGTATAAATTAATATCTAAAGAGTATCAGTTTCCTATGAATTTTGTGATAAATCCAGGACTAGATCAAGCCTAGGTGGTAAGAGGAGGCATTGGGAGGTGGCAGCCAGATGTCTGGCCACAGTGTGCTGATGGCCCTGCTGACCAGTTGGCAAATGAGCAAAGCCACCCCACCTATGGGACACTGTGCCACCCACCTGGTTCAATGGGGAGGGAACTTGGGAAGTAGCGAGAGATGCTGAGAGGCTACAGAACAATAAAATCGTAACCTCTCCTCAAAACTGGGTTTCAACTGCTAGGCAATTTTTTTTCACTACCATTTCAAAATCCAGCTAAAAGGAGCATGAATGTGTTATTAAGGCACAAAATCAACTTTATCGATTAAATTTGCAGTAATATTAATGGAGGCTTTACTCTTAAAATCTCCTTAGGAGCACAGCAATAGTTTGCCAGAATGTTACGTAAGTAGACTAAGAGAAAAACACTTGGCTTCTCACTCATTCACACACTTCCCGTTCATGTACCTTCTCTGTTCACTGAAACTAACAAGTAATGGACACAGCACAATAGCACAAACTATTCCATGTCAATTTTATCTTACTACATTTAAATTTAATCCTTTGCAGAGAAAGAAAATAAACACCAAGTTTTCAAATGCAGGTTAACAGGGAACTAATTTTAAAAATGGTGATTATTTCACTGTGTCACGGCTTATTCATGGTCAATAACAAAAAGATACCGTGTAAAATTTCATTCAGCTAGAGAAAAAAAAATGTTTCCTATTGGTATTAAGAAAAAGATAGTGTCCAGTTACATCTTGGCTGATGCTAAAACAGGAGAGTCCCCATGCAAATAAGGAAACATTCCTCCTTTAAGCCAGCCTCAGGAAGGGAAGATCATTCAGTGGCTTCATCCCAGGCTAAGCTGGTCACCCAAAATGAGAAACATATGTTCTCAGTGTCCCTCAAGATTAAGTGTGGTTTGTGATTAAACACAAGACTAAAATTCCAAGTGGCCGTTTCCTGGTACGGAATTGGTCAGATTTAAACAGATAGAAATGCTGGAACATGAGTTACTTCACTTGACAAGATCTCAAAAGAAAGACTGCTTGGAGTTAAAAAAAAAAAAAAACAACCTGTAAGATCTTTTAAACAGAAAGTAAAACTGTAAACCAAGCATTAAAAGTAAAGTGCAAAGCTTGATTTCTACACATACTCTACATTTCTTTGCATCCACTTTTCCAACTGCTTTGTGATCCGCTGATGTTTCCATTCAGTCATGTTAGCAACAATTACTCCAGGATTAAAGGAGCAGGTGCTGGGGCTGATGCCAAGATCTCTAACGGCTTGCTTTCTGTAGTCCAGGAATCCCATGTACGTGTTCTAAGAAATAAAAAAAAATGTTCATCCCCTATGAATCTCTATAAAGATACATGTAAATGCATCTCACTGTCACTGAGAGGGAAACTAAATATGCTCTCCCAAAGATGAGTTTCTAGATGGTGGTTACCTGTCAGGATTTCCATATGACAAGGCTGCAAGGCAGCATACTTCTAGATACTAAATTACTTTTTCCACAGTATTGTACCATGGAAGTTTGATGAGGTTTTTCCCTCCCTACGTTTGTCTTTTGGTAGCCCACACTAAATGATGTAGCATCACAATTGTACCACTGTAATGCTAGAGGGATGCACTGACAGTTCTGGGGAACTCAGCTCAGGAATTAGCCTCAAAACTTGTTTTCTTAGGTTTCATTCCCAAATAATATCATACATTCTGTCTTCATTAAATGTTCTATAAATGGTCATGATCTACTGATAGAGAAATACCAAATGTAATTTAGTAGAATGCGAAAAACAAGAGAGGTTCAAATTATTACAGAAAACTACTCTGCATAGCATTACAAAGTTACTACAAAAAGTCCTTAATTGCCTGTACAACCATTACAAAGCTATCTATCTATATAAAACTTCCAGTTTGGGGAAAACACATAAAATCATCTAACATCTTTCACTTATGGGCAAACACATTCATTATTAGAATTCCAGAATGGCGTCTTACCTGCATCCCTACACTTCTTATCATTTCATGTGTAGAAGGCAGATCACAATCATCTGAAAAAGCTGCTGCATGTCCAGGAGCTAACTTAGTATCATAGAGTTCCTGGATGTCACCTGATTACAGAAAGGTCATAAGCATCAGACAACACCTACTGCACTGCTACAGAGCTTATAGGATAACATCAGTTCTCACATCTTACTTATAAACACACCAGTTTTTATGGATAGCCCAGATATTCAATTTTGTAATATGGGACCATTTTCTAATTTGTGTTCTGCACCTGGATGCCTAAGGTGTATCTTCAGACATCATCACTGGTATTCAATACATTCATATTTTGGGTGTCCAAAATCTGCTACAGCAGAAGATGACTGGACTGTTAAAAATCCTGGTTACAAACTAATGCATTCATAGATCTTGTCTTTCGAAAGGGAGGGCACAGGCCATTATTCTGAGCCTCTTCAAGTCCCACAAAAAGTGCCACTTCAGTGTCGTGCACAGATGAGGTTTTTCCTGGTGTTATTGTGTTTATACCTCCTAGGAAGACACCTGGATTCCCAGCAACGGCTGACTGAAATGTGCCTGCCACTTGACCATCCCTGCTGGCTTCACAGCCCACCCAGCTCCTTCCTGGTGGAGGGAGACAATGTAATGCCTGGCACCTCACTCATCACCTGACTGTCAGGTACCCAAGATGTGCCAGAACAGTTTCAGGGCAGGTGGAAAGCACAGCACTGCCCCAGTAATTGAGTGAGCCTGCATCCCAACCCCTTACAGCTTCCAGTTCTACTTTTGCTTTCATCTCTTTTACTTTTTGTACTGCTGGTCTTCTGCCAGGTCGAACAGCTGAATCAGCTGCTTCTGCAGCTGCACAACTGCAGGTTGCACACGTAACAGGAGCTGCCTGGGGACACGACTGGCCACTTGGTCAGCAGCAGCCTACCATGAGGTGTAATGTGAAACTGCACCTTTATCCTGCAGCTCTACAATCACCATCAGCTGACACCCCCAGGGAAAGAGAAAGCCCAGTGCTGGTGAACACAGGTGCAGGGAGGGGTGATGGGGAAGTGGTGGGCTCAGCTTGAGCTGCTTGTGAAACTGGAGTCCAAATGAAGACCTGGAACCTTTCAAAGAGTTAAATATTGCTGCACATTGATGACAGACAGAACAACAAAACCAAAAAGCAGAGATTGCCACTGGAAACACTTGTGTTGAGGAACTGTGACATGAAGTCTATGGCAAATTAAATTGAGACAGGCAGAGCAGATTAGTTGTCTTTTATAAAGCAGCAAATAGTGACTCCTTTAAGCGCAGGTGGTCTGAAATCTGCCTCTAGAGAGACAAAACCATAAAAAGGCGCAGAAAAGCAGTGGAGAAATACACTTCCGTTGTGTGTAAATTCACTGGTCTTAATGTTCTTACAGCAAAGATTAATTTAGGCCAAAAAATTTATTGTAGTTATACTCAGTCCTTTCCAAAGGAAATTTTCATCGGAACATCCCTTTAATGTTTAACAAGGATAGGTAAAATGGTTTTGTTGTCCCTGGGCCCTAGCTAGGGCAAGGAGGGATGAGGTGTAGGTAGCCAGCTTGTGCTCAGGAACTGGCTGGGCATCAGTCTGTCCACCAAATGTGACTTGTTCTCCTTTCTTCTCTCTTATCCCACTTATTCTTTGTTCATTAAGCAATTATTCACTTGTTAGTATTATTGTGACCCTCGAGTTTTCTTGCTTTTGTTTTTCCTTTCCTCTTCCCCCATCCCACTGTGGGTGGGGATGGGGAAAAGTAAACGAGCACCTGTGTGGTGCTCAGCTGCCCACCAGCGTTAAAGCACAACACTGGTTAAAAAGTGCTTTAAAATAACAAGAAAATGTGATAAAACAAATATGAAGAAAACAGTTCTACAGAGAAAAAAACCAGCAACTGGGAAACAGAATAGAAAAACACAAGAAATGAATCTTCAAAAAAGTAATTGGTCTTCAAAAGAGATTACTTTGATGATAAGAAAAAAAAGAGAAGACTTTTTCAGGTTTGAATGTCTTGTAACTGCTCCCACTTAACTAGGAACTCTGAAATCTTTGATTGTGATTCTGCAAATTGCTTTGGATTCTGAGCTGAAGATGCTCAAAACCATATTTTGAGTGTTTGGAATGTCAGTCTTCTTATTTGAGTAAATTCCTCTTGCTCTCAAGAACAGCAGTTCTGGATGAGGAATTGGTAGCATTTGTAGGAATTTAAATACTAGCAGGAAATGCATGTCACACACTTAACAAACATTGCAGCATCTGAGTGAAATGCATGGTATCTTTCAGCAATTGACCAGAATCTATTAAAATGAAACCCACAAACATTTTTGATCACAATTATTCAAAATATATGCAGGTAAGTTCTTCCTCAAACTTTCATTTAAGCAAACAGATTATTTGTAGTTTCCCTAAGTTCACGCTGACTAGCTGCCTCAGTTTCTATTATATCTCATATTTCCAAATGGCTGTAAAAGCTGCAATAACTTTGATTTTAATTCTGTTAGAAACTGCTTTTTAGACAAGAGCTTACCTTGAACAATGACATCATCATCCAAATATATTACTTTCTCATGTTTCTGGATAAGCAAAGGAAGATAAAATCGAACAAAGTTCAGCTATTAAACAGAAAGAAAAAATAAAGATTAAATGGTAAAACTGTTTAATGCAGTAGTCTCAGGCTTCTGTGTCTATTAAGTCAGTTTGAATTTCTCTTTTCATTGAGCACTAATCAGTGATCATTTGCTTCCTCCCCCCCAGCTTTACTACTACCTCAAATCCAGTATTATTACTGTTACTGCTGTTATTATTTATCCCTATTTATTTCCTATGGCCCTAACCATGCAGCCCAAAACCGTTGCTTCCTCACAGAATCCTTTAAGTTGGAAAGGGCCTTTTGAGATCATTTTGTTCAATTCCCCTTCTGCAGCAGAGTCCACTCAAGCAGGCTGACAGGGACCATGCCCAGCTGAGTTCTGAATATGTCCACAGATGGAGACCCAACAGTCTCGCTGGGCAACCTGAGACTTTTAAACTCCTGATTTAAAAAGTCTTTTCTTTAGCCCAGAGGGAATTTCATGTTATTTGTGCCCATTGCCTCTTGTCCCTCCTCTCAAGTATTCATACAGATTGATAGGATCCTCCTGAATCTGATCTTCTCCAGGCTGAAACAGCCTCGACACGTTCAGCCTCTCATATAAAAGATGCTTCAGCCCCTTAATCATCTTTGCAACCCATGTTGGACTTGTCCCAGTAAGTCCATACCTTTCTTGTCCTGGTGGGCTCAGAACTAGACATTGTACTTCAGATGCAGCCTCACCAGTGCAGAGCAGAGAGGAAGGAGCACCTTTCTGGACCCACTGCCAATGCTCTTCCTAAAGCACTTTTACAGCATGCATCACACCAAACACTTCAACATTTAATAGTACCATCAATCCACTCTAAAGGAATTATTTGAGTGGTGCCACAGACATGGGCTAACAACCTCTACAACAGCAATGAAGAACAGAGCAGAGGGAAAGGGGACTGACAATGTAAGAACAACCATAAAGATTCAGACCATTTCACCCAGCACTTGTCTTCAGAGTGGCCCTAACCAGATGCTCAGTGAAAAATAAAAACAGAGCAAGCATCCAGAACAGTTGCTCCAAGTATTCTCCTAGCTTTCAGTTATTTTCAGCTCAAGGGATTTTCTGATCTAGATGTGATCTGTCTAAATATGAACTTTGATCCTAACTGAACCCCTGTACATTTTTACATCCACAAGACCTTTCAGTAAGGAATTCTAGAGATGTAGCACTCATTGCATACAAAGTGTGCAACATCTCTTGTTTATGCTGTCACTCTGACTAATTTCATCTCATAGCCATCAGTTCTTGCATTGGAAGAGACGTACACACATCCCCCTCCATGAAATGGAACAGATCTAGGACATTTTGAAGCTCGTAATAAGCATTAAAAACCCCAACAATTTGTTATGTGGTGTTCATTGACTCACAGGCTGCAGTAACTCAGGACGTGATGCATCTTGTCTGATTTTTCCTTTTAGTACCATAGGATTGAATTCTACAACCTTGAATTTTATTTCTTTCAGTTTAGAATTTTCAATCCATTTTCTGTGAATAAAAGAAAAGAAGTGATAACAGAAATATCAAGTGTGTGGCAAGTACTTCCAGTATGAAATTCACATACACTTAGGAGAATAATAAGAGACCTTGAAAGCTCACTTGATCTATTCTACCCCAATACAGAATCACTCATCTAAAGCTATTGCACACAGACCTTTGTGAAACCTGTTCTTAAAACAAAATTTTTAAAAATCCCCCACAAAAACCCCAGCAACACAAACATCCCACCCCACTGCCAAAACCAGAGGCTCTGTATGTTGCCCAAACAATCCATCTTTCACCATTACTTCCACTAAATCATATTCTTCTACGTTTTCTTGCTATAATTAAGGATCATTATTTCTTATCCTATCTACAGGGCTTTAAAAGCTGAGGTTAGTTTTCTTCCTTTCACAGTTTTATGTTCTTCCAGATGACTTCTACATCACCTCCTGATTATGTTTTCTTCACACTAAACTAATTTCTTTTTCATATTTTTGTCAGATTTCTTATCACCACTGTTTATTTTCTCTCCTGACACAAATTGTGGGTACAAAGACTACAGAAGTGAAGTAGCCAGAGGCGAGAACTGCTAAGAAATGTTTTAGTTTTCATTCACAACTTGGTCCTCTTTAAGACAATGTTTGCAGACTTTAACACTGAAACATAATGAGCCAAAACTTCATGAAATTACATTCATTGAAATATCAGGATATAATTTCCCTTCACGAAATGAAGAATTCTCATTTCGTGAAAGGAAACTAAATGAGACATCAGAGAATTAAGTGAAATGAATGGAAGGTACATGAAATACGATGAAATGAAATGGAAAAGAGAATTATTTAATGAAGTGAAATAAATGAAAGGGAATGGAATGAAGTGTATTGAAATGAGATGAAACAACAAGAAATTATATTCCTTGAAATCTCAAGATTTCATTTCCTTTCATGAAATGAGGACTTTTCATTTCATGAAAGGAAATAAAATGAGAAATGATGGATTAAAGCAAAATGGATAGAAAGGAAAGGAAAATATAATGAAGTGAAACTGAGAAAAAGAAAATTCTGAAATTAAATGAAAACAACAAAATTGAACGGAATGAAATTAAGTGATGTGAAATGAGCCGAAACTTAATGAGATGATATTCATTGAAATCTTGAGATTTCGTTTCCTTTCATGAAATGAAGAATTCTCATTTCATGAAAGGAAATGAAATGAGAAATCAAGGAATTAAGTGAAATGGAAAGAAAGGAAGGTCATTGCAATACTTTTTGGGCCTCTTTTTATAACTTTAATACATCGTCTTAGCTGAAATTAGCTTTAAACAGCAAGTTTTTCTACTCTAAAGCTGAAGACACTGCACCAGCGGAGAGGCAAGTGCAGTGCCACAAAGTGGGATTGTGACAAGTGGGCAGGATATCCTTACCTTACTACAGACTCTTCTGCAGCCTATTTACAAAAAGCTGAGAAGTACAGGTATGGCATGGCCTGGCTATTTCACACCCCTTTGCACAAGTCAGTGCCTTGTGGAGGAAAAAGTGGTCCTTTTTCCATCATGTACAGAATCCTGCAGGTTGCTACCAATAGCACTACATTTCCCTGAAAAGTCCTCCGAAGTCTTATGCCTGTGCTAGGGGGAACAATCACGTGGCTCTAACTACAGCCCAAAACAAAGCAAGGCTGGTGTATACCGAATGTGTGGGATGGTTGTCTTCAGCCCAACGATGTAGAACAAAACATTGGCCTCTGTGTTGCTGTAGATGCTACTGATGGCTGCTACAGCTGCACCCATCCTGCCTGCAGCAGCGCAGATCACCACTGGGATTTCTTCTTCCATTTCCTCAGGACTCTCCAAATCAACTACAAGAAACAAACCCATTTTACATCAGATCTGGGTCACAAAAATTACTAACTACTTCCATAAGCAGCAGAATAATCTCACCATCACCCCATTTTTCCTTACTACATCCTATACACATCCCCATCTGGCAAGGCACACAGCTTGAGCTGTTGCTAATCCAGAACTACCTGCAGGTTGACTGGACAGTTAGATGCCTCCAGAGAGGCATAAATAATCTTGGCAACTTCTACTCAGCAGAGGCACAATTCAGCCTGTCCTTCATGTAGCTGCCTATTCATATGAAACCTGAAGAGGTTTGAATACCTTTGAGACTTCTACTTCTCAGTTATATTTAGCACAAATTGAACAATAGCTTCCAAAATTATCAAAGGAAGGAGGTAAGTCAAAGAGACAGTGCAATTGCATGAGCTCCACTTCTTTAGCAAGCTGGCTTGAAAGGAAGAGTGCAAAAATTTGTACCAGCAGGAAGTTGCTAATGATATAATGGAAAAAAACCTAAACTATACTGAATCAGGTCACATTCCTGCTAAGGAAGATTTTTATCCCTGATTAGCACTGATTAACTTACAGAACTTAAATGGATATATTTATACTCATTAAAACATAACAATTACAGTCATAACAACCTCAACAAAAATATGCTGAAAATAAATTATTTATATCAAGACAGAGTTTGTTTACTTTGGGAACAGTGAATATGCTATTTGTATAAACATTTAATACTAGTCCAACCTTATTAACCTAGCAGGTTTCTGTCACTTTGAAAATTCCAGCAAAAGCTTCTGCTGTAAATGTGAAGATTTGATGGTCCATCTGAAATGAATAAGCAGGCCAAGAACATTTCCAAGGAAGCAGGTCGTGATCAAAGTTTATTATCACTTGACAACTCCAATCTGTTTAGCTCAAGTAAGGATATACTCCAGCATCTATCTACATCAGTGACATCCGGATAAATCAGATTTACAACTCTTAGTCATCACTATCAATCTCCTAAAATTTTATTACAGTAATTCAGAAGCAAAATGTTTTTTTCATCCCAGACCATATGCAAAAGTGTGAGTAGCTCATCTACTGCAGGACAAACAGGAATTAGTAAGGTGAAAAATGCTGTCCAAGGTAAGACATAAGGAAAATAAAACAGGAACAGAAATGAAACACAAGTGCAAGTCACTTACCCGTTTCATTTCTTAATGCCAATGGCACTTGGTGAACTTTGTTATACAGAATAGCGCACACGGTTAAAACAAGAAGTAACAGTAAGATCTGGTTAACTGAAACAAGAGGGAGAATATGTTAACCATCAGTATAACAGCTGATTCCCAAGTAGCTGATTAAAAAAAATAAATCCAATTTGCAACCAGTACAGATGATAGAAGAATTTCATAAGCTGTATCTGTTGTGTTTTTCTCATATTATTTGATGAAGCTTAAAATTTTACATTAGAAACACAACATTAACTCTTCCCTGTTAAAGTAATCCCCAACTATCTGATTTGCATGGTTAATTTGCTCACTAATTATAAGACTCCCAATATATATGGGTTATCCATACTAGAAAATTCGCATGTCTGAATTTTATCAGGAGCTTGGAACATTTTTTTCCTGGATAGTCTGTTGTCTGTTTACATTCACTTAATGAGTTAATTATTTTTACGTAGCCGTTTCGTTCTGTCATGCTTCCCTCATAAAACTTCAAACACAGGAGAGTTTTTTTATCTATTTCAATGTTCAGATTTTCAAGGGGTATTTGAGCAAAACCCTAAAAATTCTAGAGAAACAAACCCACCATTCCACTGAAACCGGGAATGTTTCAAAATACTTGAAAATACTTATTTTGACAGGGTAATTTAAATTAATAACATCAAAGCAAGGCAAAGACTTGGCTGTCTATACTGATTTATAGTCCCTAGAAGACTGTCTTGTACAAGTTTAATTCATTCAGCACAAACCAAGCATGTGCAGGAGTTGGGACAGTTCACCAAACACAACAGGGAAGGAACACATTGCCCTCATCAACGGTTACTTTGATGATAGGTCTTCTTTGTTTCAGATTACTTTGTTACTTTTGCACCACCATAAAACATACTTAAGGTGTTCAAAAGAGCAAAGGGAACAGAGTTTTGCTCTATTTTAATCAAAATGGCCAACTGGCCACAACTGGGCATGAGACTAGATTGAAATTGGTAAACATATGTCACCAAACCTGCACTAATTTAAACCAGCTGAGGAAAAAGCCCATTGAATTCTGGGAAGTTTTGGGCACATGAGTAAAGGCAAAAGTCCATTTTCAGTCACTGACCATTACAGCTGATGAGAACCCCAAAATTTTTGGGGCCACATCTCAATATTGAGTACAAACAGCATCAATGTGCAGAGCTCTGTAAAAGTCAGCTTCAGTGCTCTGGGCACAATTCACATGAAAACAGCAGCTACTTGCAGTATTGGTGGGAAGTTTCAGAATCTCCAGTCTCGTGCAGTAAAGCAGTGAGTAAATTTAAATTAATGGGGATTACGGTAGTACTTATCTGACATAGTTAACAGGAAAAGACTTATTTGCATACTTAAAGTTAAGCGTAATTAGCAATACTAGAACTATAAATTCGTATGCAACTGTGATAACAGTTGCATGAGAAATTGGGTTTGACATTTCTGTCCTCTTTTTTAAAAAATACGTCTTTTAAATGTTTTTAATATCTCTTACTTTTCTTTAAAAGAGCCATGTGTCCTGTTGGATGAGAACTGTGATCTGTGGTAAAATAAAAAAAAATAATTGAAAGGAAAAAAAAAATTGAGAGAAATATCATTAATGCCAGAAGTGAATTCTAGTTAGTCATATAAAGGACTAGGTTTTGGATTATCAAATTTTACTGCTGAACTGGTAAAAGTAAAACTGCACTTAATCTCTGTAAATACCTTTTTTTTAAACAAATAATTAATATTCTGGGTTAGAAATATTTTTATTAAGAATTTAAGCAACTAATAGCTCGTAAAAAACATTTTAATAAATCCCATCTGATCATCTACATCAGTAGGCGACTTTTAGTACCTTCTAAGATACTCTGCAAAGAAGTATTAAAACACCCACTAATGCAATTTATAAATATATTTATCTCTGATTTCACCTCAAACATAATGACTATCTCAATTACTAATCTCTTGCCTGGAGCATGCATTCCCAAGCATATGGGAATCTCATACCAGGGCAGTGTCTTCTAGACTCCCAAAAAATTGCAGAGCAATAGTGAAAACGTTTTCGTACAGCCGCATCTTCCAGTGTGTGTAATGTGGCTTGTATTTATGCACAGTTTTTGTGATGCTGAAGAAAAGGAGGTTGCCTTCCCTAAAATTGTGCTTCTAGTCCAGGCCTGAGAGCGGCCATGACTTTATGCCTGAGAAGACAGAACATAATCCCTAAAGTACAGGATTATGAGAAATACAACATTCGTTTGAGTTCTGTACCCAAAACTACCGTTTATGAAGGAAAACACAAACCACATTGCCAAAACAACAACAAACAGCAAAAAACAGCACCAGAAGTTGGGGGTGGGGGAGAGAAAAATCCAACTGTGTGATCTAACCTTTATACTATGTAGGGATAGAACAGAAAACAATTTTTCCTGTTTCCACATATACAGACATGGACACATTACAGCACATTTAAAGATATATGATGGGTTCTGTGCACACATGAAAATGTAGTTTATTCCAGCTCCTTGACAAATCAGACAGAACAGCAAGAATTCTTGAAACCTGAGTCACAAAACTGACCACCTCTCATTGGTTAGTGCTCAAGTTCAGGCAGCATCCTAAATTAGTCTCTACTTTGAACAACGAGTTAAATGACAACAAAAAATAATACTAAAAAACCTAAGATGTAGCTTTGTTTGCAAACCATTTATATTCACATGCATTTAAGCCCCAGCTGATGACTAAATTGCAGAGAGAAAGGAGTATTCTGGAAGTTCTTTCTCATCTGCACTACTTATCTACATTCCAGCAGACTGTTCTCTTCATGTGGCATTAATTTACACAGAGGAAATCAAGCTTATCTGTCGGAAAAAACCACAGCTGAGAAAGCCCCTCTCTCATGCATTACACACAAATACTGCCTTGTTTTACATTTAAAAACTTGACTCATTTAGGTAAGCAGAGCGACAACGGAACCTACTACACTCTTGAACTAATTTTCTAACCCCATTTTAGCTAATCACAATCTTCCCCTGATTTCCACAGAGCTGCCTACTATCTTTGAATTAGCATTTGTAACAACAGCCACAAACAGTCCTGATAATCAGTGTAAGACGAAAGCTGCACAGCCACAGCTTCATGCTATCTTCAGAAATTATTAAATCCACATAAACTGAACCATGTTTTAAACTTTAAAATCCAAAGACAGACTCTCACACCAGTCAGAGTTCTACAACTACAGCATTCCTAAGCCTCAGAAACACCAGTTGATTACCTACTGATTTTTAAGGAAAGAGAGGTATACTTGTTCCCCTGCAAATATTTACTCAGTTTTTTCAGACTGTAGACATTATTTCCTGGAACCTGGCAGTCCCTAACTCAGTTGCCAAATCCTGTAACAAAACGAGGGGCTGTAGAAGGGAAAGCTCAAAAACAGTGACATTACTGCTCAGATATTTCCTGCTTAATTAGTCTTTTTACCTCTTCAAAGCAGCACAGTGTTCGGGACTCCTCTCTCCTGAAGTGCTGTGGAGCTATTTACTTGGATCCTAGATAGCCCACAGCTGTAAGCACTCTTGCCAAAGTGTTCTTGACCATCATCCTCCTTTGAAGTCACCCACACAAGGGCCTTACAGGGCACAGTAACAGTTTTACGATTCAATTCCTTTTTCGGACTCTTCAAAGTTTACTTTGGAGTTGTGCTGGTTTTCCTTTCTTTCTCTGCTGCTGAGGAATAGCGCAGAGTCCAGACGCTGCACTAGAGGAATGAGAGCACATAAACCACTTCCAGATGTGCAGAATGATGATGCAGCCCCAGATCTGGCAAGCTTGCCTCAGAGCTTCAGCTAGCAGATTGCAAACAAATCCCATAAGACAAGAAGTCTTAAAGGGGTGGGAGAAAGAGAAAGAAACAAACCCTTCCAGAAGTTACTTCAACAGCCTATCTGCAAGTTAGGTTTTTAGTAATTATTTATGGTGAATGTGAACAGGTAACTAGTGTGCAAGAGCCAGGCTACAACATGCCAAAGTCTAACAGAAGGCCAAAGTTTTTCCAGTGTCTGCTGGCAGAGCTCTTGAGAGTCAAAAGCTAAGGGAAACTTGCAAAAGTCAACTCTGAACATGCATTTTGACTTGAATCATCTCGTTTCCTAATCTTTGAGCATTCAATCCACAGGTTTGGTTTACATTCAAAAGGATTTTAGATCAGGGTAACCAGCATATGGTGATACCCTGCCTCCTGAACCCTCCTGGAATGCTTTTGCAGTTTTATTTCTACAGCACTTCTTTTATTTCAATTCTGTCCCTTCCTTCTAGGAATGAACTTTCTAAATGGTAAAACACTGTTTTGTCACAAAACTTTCATGAGTACTGAAAGGAATAATAATAAATATCTTCAACTCTAAACTATTTTTCATATTTTTATTGGGAGGCAGTGCAAAATTTATGAGTAGTAGTCAGTAAAGGTCTTAAAAAAGGTCTTTAGTGTTTTAAATGAAGATTGCTGTTCCATTTGCAGGAGCCAAAAATGTGAATTTTCAACTGTGTGTCTCAAACATGCCCAAACTGTATTATCTGTGTCTGATTCTGCACAGGAATCCATCTTCTGCTTGAACAAAAAATAAATGAAGCTAGACATACAGTTATGCGCTTCGCGCAGATGGCTACAACTATTAGTATTTTTCTGTGCTATGATATTTAAGTTGTATTACCCTCATGCTTATCAAAATCCACCTATGTTTTTTTCACCTTCCTTTCCATTTCTATGTGAATCTGAACAGATCTAAGAAGCACAGTCATATGAGCCTGCAGACCTGGGACCGGCTCCTTCACCTGGCAGAACCCTTGGGATTACTGGCAATGCAGTAACACCTACACAGAATGAGGTCGGAAAAGAACTCTGAAATTATCGAGTCCAACCTATGACCACACATCACCCTGTCAACTAGACCATGGCTGTTAAGTGCCACATCCACTCTTTCCTTGAACTCTTCCACCACATCCCTGGGCAGCCCATGCCAATGTCCAATCACCCTTTCTGTGAAGAAATTCCTCCTGATGTCCAACCTCAATTATACATCTCAGCATTATAATTTACTGTGTAGAACTCAACAATGACAAGAGGCTTTTAGCACCAGACACACCTTCTTCGGATTCCCCTCCGCCTCACACGTTTACATATTCTCACACAACACCCCTCTCACACAGGAAAGAGCAGCTTCTCTCCTGCAGAACGACACCTTCGAATTCTCTCACATCACTCGCTGCTAGCTGTAGAACCGAAACCTCGGTTGCTAATCTCAGCCTTCGGTGTTTAAACAGCAACTCATTTCTTTCTCGCTGCACACCTCGCAGGCAGCAGCGTTGCCTCGCCTACCACTAGCCAGTTAAAAAAAAAAAAAAAAAAGTGCTACGCGTTTCTGAGGGCTCGGCGGCAGAGCGGGTGCCCCAAGCTGAGGAGCACACGCCACCTCGGCGGTGCCCGAGCACCCCTCGGGCGGGGTGCTCTGCAGACAGGGAGCCCCTCCACAGGGGCTCCCGCCGGAGCACGGCCGAGCCCGAGGGCTCCGCGGGAGCGGAGGGGGCCGTGCCGAGCCGGGGCTGCGGCGGAGGCGGCCGCGGGGCGGGACACGGGCGGGACACGGACCCGCCGCCCTCACGTCAGCGCTCCCCCTTCCCCGGCGGGCTGCCCCGGCCGCGCGGTGCGTTGTGGGAGCGGCGCTGAGATGGCGGCGGCCGCCGCCGGGCTGAGCTGGAGGCGGGTGTCCTCCTTCACGGGGCCGGTGCCGCGCTCCCGCCACGGGCACCGCGCGGTCGCCATCCGAGAGCTGCTCATCATCTTCGGCGGCGGCAACGAGGGCATCGCCGACGAGCTGCACGTCTACAACACGGGTGCGCGGGGCGGGGCCGCGCCGCGGGGCGGGCGGGGCGGGGGGGGACAGCGGCGGGGCTGTCCCGTCTGCGGCCGCCGGTGGCACCGGGCTCCGCACGGCGCCGGGGATCCCCCGGGCCTCTCGCCCTCCCCCGGCACTGCCCGCAGGAGGCTCAGCCGAGGGGGCGGCCGGCGGGCTGAGGAGCTGCCTGGAGCCGAAATGGCGGGGCGGGAAATACGCCTGGGCCAGGGGTCTTCCCCGGGGTGGTGCTGCGCCCTGGCCGGTGCTGCGGCGTTAGTGGTCCTTCCTCGGGAAAAGCGACCGGGAGAATCTCCCGGTGCGTCTCGCGTCTGTTCTGCCTTCCCCGGCTCTCGCGCGGGGGTGCGGAGCCTCTCTCCCCTGGCAGGTCGCGGCTGAATGGCGGCAGGCGGGATTAGTCCCCACGAGTGTCCGGATCCCCCTCCTTCCCTCTGGTGGCGGCGGCGGCTCACGAGAGCTGAGCGCGCTGGAATGGGAATCTTGTTTGGAAAAGTGGACATGTTGGTGTCGGGAGCCTTTCCAAACAGGAAGCTGCCCAAGACCGATATTATTTGTGAAAGATTAGACGCCTAAATAGTTACTGTACGGAACGCTGAATGAGGCTGGAAAACTTGGATGTAATTTCAGGGCTTGAGCAGGAGAGTTAAGTGACTGATCTGTGCTTCTCAGTCAGCCAGTGTTGGCTGCTTGAGGTTTTTCCAGGCAGATTTTTCTCTGATAGCTTAAAGATCTACTATGCTTAAATCACATTTTTTGAGGGAAGAAGGAAAAAATCTCTTAACATTTCTGTTCTGAGAAGTAATCCAAATAAAACTCCTATCAGAACAGAGGTTCTGATGGGTGCCTTTTGAGTGAGTCTGATCATGACTTTTGGTTTTTTTATGCCCAGACTTTCTGCTTAAGGTGTTTCGCATTTCCAGCAGTGACAGAAAGGATCATGACTCAGTTGTTCCAGTTTCTGGACGAGTGTTTGGCCCAAATTGACCTTTTTTTTTCTCTGGGGTTTAAGATGCGGGGTTATGACCTGAGCTGCCCGAGTGTGGGATGTCATCCATGGCCCTTGCTATGCATGTGATGATTTTCGAGGAGCTGGCACACAGTGAGAGCATCTTAATCCCCTACAGCAACGTTCACTGGAAGCTTCTAATTTCATACTTCTCCTCTCCGTGCTCACAAAACAGTGTAGGAAAAAGAAGACACTGTCCCCTGTAATTCTTGCATTCCAGAACAGTTTAAACACCAATATGCCGCTACTGGATCAAACAGTTGCTTTTTCTTGACTCTGCCTCTCCTCTTCCACGTATCAGTGCAGCGCTCTCTGGATATTAAAATGGGTCCCAGAACAGTGTAATTAGTTTTTGAATAGGGCTATTAAGTCCAGGCACAGTGCCATGCTGCTGAAGCTCTAATAATTCTGTTTCTAGGGCTAGCTCCCTCTGAGTTAGCGTGGTTATCTCTTTTATGTGGAACTGCACTTGTGTTCCCCATTAGCCTCTATTCTTGGCAAGTCTATTAAATTGCTGGGTGACCCTTCATGACTGACTTAGTTACAGTGACCTCATGGGCTCATTCATATACTGAGTAACATTGGTTTGATAGAGGTGTTTGCTTTTCTTTTTATTAAAAAGAATAAGAATTTGTTTAAAACTTAGTGTGAAGCAAGTAGCCCATTCACAGTTATCTGCAAATAAAAGGTAATTCTTTAGAAAGCAGAGGTATTTAAAAATACGTGTTTCAGTGTTCAAAATATTTTTCTTATCCTTTTTTTCTGGTTTTTGGTTTTGTTTTGGTTTTTTTTCCTACTGTAGTTACAAATCAGTGGTTCCTTCCTGCTGTAAGGGGCGATATTCCTCCAGGCTGTGCAGCGCATGGATTTGTTTGTGATGGTACCAGAATACTAGTTTTTGGAGGAATGGTTGAATATGGAAGATATAGCAATGATTTATATGAATTGCAGGTAGGAAATGTATGAAAATGTTTTGATTTTCAGAACTACTTTATTTATCTGTTTATGAACAAACACATTTTATTTAACCAACTGCGCAGGAAAGTTAGATGGGCTTTGCTCTTCTTCAGAAAGATTTTTTTCCATCTTCAGAATCTAAAGTTTATTCTAAATAACTTTGAAATAGAGACTTCCATCTAGTTGAAATAAAGTATAAAATATTTAATGTTTTATTAAGGTTAGCTCTTACATGTATTTTAATAGCTTTTAGTGTATGTCCTAAGAAAAGCCTAGCATCCCCTTAAAAATAATTCAGAAAATATACAAGTGTTAGTATTATATCAATTCTCTTTGTTATGGCTGACTATAAATGAAATTACTTCTGAATATGTTTTCTTGTCTTCAAGGCAAGTCGATGGCTCTGGAAAAAAGTAAAACCTCAAGCTCCTTCAAATGGATCACCACCCTGTCCTCGGCTTGGCCACAGCTTTTCTTTATATGGTAACAAGTGCTATTTATTTGGTGGCCTGGCAAATGAAAGTGAAGATTCAAATAATAACGTTCCCAGGTATGCTGATTAGTCTTTGAATTTAATGGCTTTAAAAACAAATTACTGGATATGACAGCTTTGAAAAGGAACATTCTAGGCAGGCTGTCCTGCATGCCAAGTACTCCAAGTTGGATTATTTGTGCAGTGAAGGGGTTACATTCGAAGAAGCTTAAATATTCCTTCTGCTAATCCCACAATGTGGAGCACTGACTGACAGCTCTGACACTTCTGTAGGGAAACCTGAGGAGGCTTTGGTATTTTTCCTGATATTTTGGGTGATGTTTTTAAGAATGGCTTGTTTGTTAGAATTACCTCAATCAGCAAAGTCTCATGAGTCATCAGGGAATTTATGATGGATGTTTCTTCTATATTGCTATGAAAAACAGTTATGAATTCATCTGGAAATTTTTTACAGTAACAGCTGAAGTTGTCTTTATTGTCAGCAAACTGCTATAATGCTGAAGTTTTATATCCACATTCACCTGCAGTTCAGAGCACTTATATCCACTGAGCTATAAACTGGCAATTTCAAGCTCAGTAAACAAGAGGTATCTGGTGTGAATGCCAAGATTCAAAGACCATTATCTAAAAATAACTTGCTGATAGATTCAGCAACAAATGGCTAATTGTCTGTTGGCCAGCCTGAAGACACGAGAAAACAAACAGCTTCTTCTCACCTTTGTTGCCTGAGAGTTGCAGAAATTAATCTCTAATATCTCTTGTCATCATGTATTTCTCACAACTTTGCAGTTTATTGCAACTGTGTCCATATGTAGCAATTTTTGCAAGGGATGTTTTTTTCCAGTGTTCAATGTTTCTTTCGTGTAATACAGTGTAGCAAATAAGAGAGCATGTTTTCTCAGAGGCAACAAGTTATAACTGTTAATTTTTTTTGTTTTAAATCCATTTTAAATCCAGATTTGGTACTGTCCACAATGCATCAAATGTTTTGAGAGTTTAAAACTGTACACCCTCCCAAGACAGAAGTCTGTAATACTTGGAAGTGGTGAGGGTTTAAAGCGCACTTGTCGTCATGCTTATAAGTGAGTTTTTCATACTTTGGCAATAATACCCTAGATATTTAAATGATTTCTATGAACTGGAGCTGCAACATGGGTCTGGCGTGGTCGGCTGGAGCATTCCTGTGACCAAAGGAATCTTGCCATCTCCCCGAGAATCTCACACAGCCATTGTGTACTGCAGAAAAGATGTGGGAAGCCCAAAGATGTATATTTTTGGAGGGATGTGTGGCTGTCGGCTTAATGATCTCTGGGAACTTGACATAGGTGAGTTGGTTTGCCAGCAAAAGTCAGTGCTTACTGGCTGAGGGGAAAAATCATGATATAGAATGGTTAATGGCATGCTGTGGTGCAGGTATTATTGAGACTTACACCAGAGTGTTAACCTTTTGTAATATTTGGAATTAAATAGATACAGCATTGTTTGCATATATTATCCTCGCTGATTCAGGTACACTGTGAGATGGTTATCATAGTCTTTAAAGCACTCTAAAGAAACAAAGTTGAATAACCATAATGAAACCATAATATATGTTTTTGATAAACCATTAGTTTCTCAGTATTTCCTGTGGTTTTTTTTAAGGAGTTCCAAGTGCTTGTTATTGCACCTTTTTTCTTAAAGTAGGCATCTTAAAAAGGTGACATTTTGCTTTGTTAAATATTAGAGGTATGTTCCCTCCTAAAATCCAGGTAGTGAAATACGTAGTAACAAGATTTTTCTTTGAGGATTTTGTTCTCTTTCTTTTAGAAACCATGACCTGGTCAAGACCAGAAACCAAAGGGACAGTACCACTTCCTCGCAGTCTCCATACGGCCAATGTAATAGGAAACAAGTATGTCTGTTGTTAAAAGCTCAACTCTAGAAAGGTACACCTAGTAGGAGAATGATGATGCTTATCCACTACTGCTCAGTATAAACATCAGCCCTGTAGAGTAGTTTTCTGCTGCTATTTCAGTACCACTGTTAACTTAAGGGTATCAAACTGCCAGTGTTTCCATCCAGCAGGACAATGTGCCCAACCCACCAGCAGCTTTCTGGGCTTCTTTGTGCATTCTGGGGCAGCCTCAGCTGGGCCTAAGCTCTGTCAGGAGTGAGCTTGAGTGCCTCTGTGTATGTGATGCAGATGAGGTAGATATGCAAAGAAACTGCTCAAAGACTAAAACTAGTTTCGGGCCAAGCTATGCCCTACTTTTTCTGTAGTCTGTTCCTCATTACTCTGCTTCTTGCCAATATGGTTTGTTTTGGCAGGTAGCATTGATAAAATGGATTTTTAAACGTGGGTTTCAGTCCATTTTGTATCAATTTACAAGCTGGCATGAGGAGAAAGAGGCAAGGGGGTAAAGAAGTATGAAAGCTTTATATCTTCTGAGGCAACAGCTTAGCCTTCTATTGTTTACTTAAAATGTTAGTAGTTTGTAGCCTGCATTACATTTTTGAATTTTGATACCTGAGTTAGATGCCAGCCATCTTATTTTAGCATGACTTATTGAGGGGTCTGCAGTAAAGGATTGTAGAAATTCTGTTGTACATGTGTGATTTTCGGAGAGCATTAGCAGTTTGGTGGTTTGCTAAATGTTACAGTATTAACTTCTATTTCTAGGAAGTTGCTTGAGGAGCTTCCAGGATTTTTTTGTGTGGTTGGGTTTTTAAATCAGTTAATTTACTCAAAAATATTAGAAGGTAGATGTCTGCAACAGTACTTCATAAAGAGAGTAGATACAAATAAAATTTGCTGTGAGTCAAAACTGTAAAACACTGGAAATTTTCTGTTTTGTCCTAGTTTGAGAGAGCACATGCAGCAGATCTGGATGTTAATTGGCTTTTCTTTTCTTTTTCCCTCTTCCCTCTTTTCCTGTATTTCAGAATGTATGTTTTTGGTGGATGGGTTCCACAGTCAGCAGGAGGTGAAATTTCTGCTCCTGATGGTGAATGGAAATGCACCGGTTCATTTTCTTACCTTAATTTGGGTTAGTGCTTCTGCCTTTCTGGGAGTGGGCATTTTGAATTAATATTTTCTTAACAGAGTAGAGTAACTGTTTTGAAGACCTTGAGAAAAATTTAGGATACATAGCTGTAATCCTGGCTGACTAAAGAAGTTGCCAGTTTTTTGCATCTTACTTGAAAAATAATATTTTAATTATTATTTTTCTTTGAAGATTCAGCAGATTTGCTTCTGCAAATCTTTGTTAATACAACTTTAATACTAAATAATGTAAATACTCCTTCTTCATTTATAGAAGAACACAAGAGACAGATTCTGAAATGAGGTTTTTCCAAGCATGATAGTACTATCTTTGAATCCTCAGCTTCTGATCTATTTGCCTGAGAGAAATATCCAGAGGTCAGAAAATTCCACCTGTATTAATTGATTTTATCTTTCACACTAATTGGAAAGTGACCTTCTCTTTGTAGTATTTCAATTTTAAATGCAGTTGTCTATAAAAACAGAGGTGATTTATTTTCATTTTTTTTCTGAGCAGTTAAGTGTGTTAACATCTTTATTTCTTGTTTTGGAAAACATCTAGAAACTAAATGCTGTGAGTTTCATTTACCAGATACCACAGAATGGATAGGTCTGATCTCAGATTGCCAGGAGGACAAAAGTAACTTGTTACCAGGGCCAAGAGCAGGACACTGTGCTGTAGCTGTTGGCACTCGTCTCTATATCTGGAGTGGTAGAGATGGTTACAGAAAAGCTTGGAACAATCAAGTTTGCTGCAAAGATCTTTGGTACCTTGATACTGGTGAGTCAGAAATACATATGTTCTGTATTTTATTAACATATGGAAAGCTTGCATGATTGATGATCAGAACATTAAAGCCGTAGCAAACTCCAAGATTATTTACGTTTTTAAGTTTATTTTAAAATCGTGCTTCACTGCTGGTTGTTTAAAGGTTATTACTTAAAATGAAAAAATTAGGAAGGCTTCTTTAAAGCCTCTGAAAGAACTTTGTGCTGAATTCTGCACTGCATGCCGTAGTCAGTTGGTACAAGATGCTAAAGGCTGTCTTGCCTAAACTCAGGGTTCCTGGCCTCTCTTTTTAGAGATCTTTTCTGCTTCTACTTACTTTTTTCACCAAATCCCTTCTTCTCTTGGGATCATTGCTGCCGATGCTTCCTCATCCCTTGGACTGCAAAAAGATACTCTTCAGTCTAAGGAGGGACCAAATTGGTCCTGGGGATGAGGGGAATTCTGGAGCACTAATCACTCATTAGATGGCAGGACACTGAGATGGTGTTGGGAGAGAGGGAACTAGACTAGAACTTTTTTTTTCCCATTTCATTTTTCCCTCAGAAAATCAGAAAATGAAAAAGAGTAGCAGGGGAGGGATGTGCTGAAGATTGCTGCCTAGTCAGGCATAGAGGCACATGAGAGGAGCAAGCCATTGGCATTAATCATGTCTAGGCTTCAGCCTGTGCAGAAGAAGTTAGAGGGAAAGCTCACTTCAGCTACACAGAGCAAGCAAAAAGGAAGAGGAATAATTTGTGAATTAGAGGAATATGTAAAACTTTAGGAGCCAAAGAGCTACCTGCAGCATTTTAGGAAAGCACAAGTATCTCCTGTCTCTGTAATCCCTTCAATGATGTAGCTACAACCCAAAGACCTACTAGCAGCAGAAGAACCATTAAAAACAAAGCATCAAAACTGGAGCATTTTCGAACACTTTGAAAAGGCACTTTATGATTCTCTGACTTGACTTGCTACCTTTGACGGTGGTTTCTTGTTGAATCTGGTATATGTTGTACATCAGTGAAAAAGGATTTTACTTGCAATATGCAGATATTTAATAAACTGGTAAGGGAGGGCAATTTCTAACATGCCATCTGTGTTTTGTTGGTGTCTTGTAGAGAGACCTCTGGCACCATCACAGGTACAACTGATTAGAGCTACAACCAACTCTTTTCAATTGAAGTGGGATGAAGTCCCTACAGTTGAAGGATATCTTCTTCAATTACATGCTGACTCACCAGTGCCACCGGTGGCTGGAATTCCTGGTACTGGCGTTCCTGAGACATCTGTGCTGAGTTCACAAGGTAGCAGTCAGATCACATTACACTAATGTTTGTGCACAGGCAGACCGGAGGCTGGCATAAGTAATAAATATGAGTTTGGTTTTTAAAGAACCATTCTGTGAGAGAAAGACCCTGTTTCTTTGATTTTTCCCCAAATGCCTGCATCATAATTATTGAAAACTCTCCTTTCACTTGTTTCTGTTGGTTTTGGCCAGCTGTCTGAATTATGAAGGTATTTGTAGAATGCTGGCCACAATCTGAGAAAGGAAGCAGTGAGGAAGGAATTTTGTCTGACTGTTTGGCCATACAGTTTCATTTCAGACTTACAATAAAGTTTTCCTTTGGGCAACTTTGGCCTCCCTCTTCCTTACTGAAATAGATTCCAACCATCATAATATGAAGTTTTACATAACTGATGGGAATTTGCTTTTGTTTACCTGCAAGGTGGCTGTTCTCAACATCAAAGTCCACAATCATTGCCTAGCATCCCTTATCCAGAAATGAAGGTGGATCGTCCCAGCCAAACAAATAATCTCATTCCTAATAACGTAAGTGTAAACTGAAAAATGCTCAAGTGCCAAAACAGCGTGGGAAGGTAGTGAACTGCCAGAACACTTCCTCAGTTTTAAAACTCCCTGCATACTTTTTAGATCTTAGAAAAAAAACCCCAAATAAAACAAAAAGACACCTGCTGAAGTAGTTGTCTGTTTTCTTACATACTTTTTGCTTTTAGGATTGAGAGACAGTCTTTCAAGTCCTTTTCTTGTTAATGAAGAAAGGAATTGCAAGTGTATTGCCTTCCACAATGCTAACTGGGAGCCTGACACCAGTAGGAATATTATTCTTCCTGGAAATGTTGGTGACATTAATGTGGGAAGCAAAAAGAATAAGGCATCTTCCTTCCTTGTTAGTCTAGTTTAGTTTTATGCTAGTCTGCTTAGTTGTAAGTTCCTACAGCAAGTTAAATCCAATTATTATCTGTCTGGTTGTGCAGTTGTACATGTTCCACTGTTTTGCCAATTTAACAGAAAGAATGAGGACAAACTCTGGCTAATGGATCCCATTTTTAGAACTTTGGACCTTTTCTTAGTTGTGTAAAATCTTAGATCTGTATGGGATCCCTAATGTATTCCTGGAGAAAACACATGTAGAAATACTATAAATTTCACTAAGAGTAGAAATATCTCAGGTACGTGTCAGGAAAGCAAATGTTGAAAGCCTCTGTAGTTGTGATTTTCCCCATCCACTAAAGTCCCCTCAGTAGTCTAAATGTACACAGCAGTGAACTTCCATGTAATGACAATAGAACATGAGCTTACTCTCAGATAAAATTTAGTGTGTGTTGGGGACAATTCCAAGTCAACTCAGTGTTTGAGTCTTTGTTCTATAATGGCTAAGGTAAGGTGGGTTGAGAGGTTGATTTCTTGGTCTAATTTAAAGTACTAGGGGGAATTGTTGGAGGAGTTTATATTGTTCTTCATGAGCAAGCATTTTTATGCCATACTTGCAATTGAAATTTCTGAACTTTGCAGTTTAACAAATGTGTTGTTTTGGTTAGGTCCAAGTTTCCCTTTCATCCAATTCAAAAGTAGAAGGAAAAGAAAAGGTTGCAGCACCTGAAAACAAAGTTACACAGGAGACTATGAAAAACCACGCAGATGCCACAGGATTCAAAGAATCAAATGCCCCTTCTCTTCTGCCTGTTTGTACTTCAAGTAAGATGACTATAGAAAAAAAATAATTAAAAAGTGAAAGTTCGTCTCAAAAACATAAAATAAGATTGTTTCTGTCTTGTAATTTAAAGCTATTTAAGAGTCCTTTGTAGTTTGAAAAACCCAACTTGTGTTAGTTATTACTGAATGTGTTTTTAGAAGATATGAAGAAAATTGGAATCAACTTGTTTCAAGTGTTGCGAGGCACATGAAATTCTCAATATATTCATTATTATGATGGCAAATGTGTCTCTTTAAACATAAACAGTCATTTTTAGCATCAAATAAAAAGGTACATAACATTTTACAACACTATGGTAATAGTAATTCCAAACTGACACTGTGTCTGTCTGTTAGCAGTGAAAAGCTATTGGCTGATGTAAAATCTCAGGCAATGTAGAGAGAAGCATGTTTCTCTCTGACTGTAGAGGAAATAAAAGATGACAAGGCTCTGGTTTATGCATTTCACTAAAGTGCCTTAAGTTCTGTGTAGTGAATCCAGGCTTAATCACCTGATCTGTTTATATTTGACTTCAATGTATTTTATAGGTAGTTGGATTTTTATTTTCTTCACAGTGTAATTTAATTAGGTGTGGAAATTTTGATTCTTATTGCTAAGTGAGAAACAGACTTCTACAGGGGTTAAATTGATTGTTACTAATCTGTGATACTGATTTATGTGGATGCTTTATTTTAGTGCAGTTTTTTTCCCAAATTAATTTTTTTTGCTGACCAAATACATAAAGAACAGCAGGCTTAAAATAACTGTTTACATATGTCTGTTTATGACTGTGTAGACACACTTCTATTCAGTTATATACCTAAAGTAAGCATTAGCAATCAATATGATCAGACCTGTTCTAACCTAATTCTGAGCTAAACTCAGGCTTTATATGTAACTAAATCCATTAGATCAAGTTGAGATGTGTTGTGTTATCAATATTGAATTCTGGCTAATATTTTCTTTTTTTTTTTAAGGTGCTCAGACATCAGCAAATGTAGGTGAATTACATGACTTGGACAAACAAACTGTAAATCCTGATGCTTCTGTATCCAGTACTGTCTCCAGCTCACAAACTATGGTAACCCAGCAGGCTGTTAAAACTGAATCATCAAGTACAAATGGGGCAGTTGTTAAAGATGAAACTTCACTAACAACATTCAATTCAAAATCTGAAGGTTTGAAATGTGTTTCACATACTGTATTTTGAGCCATATATTTCTAAGGCCATCAGAGTTCCTCTAGTGTGGTGGGATTCCCGTCTTGAGTAGTACCTGGGATGTAGATAGGGCTTTGGGCATTGAAGACCTTGTGCAGCCTGGATGATCTCTGCTAGCATTTATACATCTTTTAAAATCAAGATATTCCTTCTATGCATTTGTAAATCACCATGTTTCCTGTACGTGAAAAATCTTCGTTTATGCAGAGGTCCATTTTCTAAATATCAGTGGCAGCCGTTTTTGGTGCCTGTTGCACGTTTGCGTTCATTCAGTGATTGTCTATTTCGTCAGCAAAAGACTAAAATAGCAACCTTAGATGATTTTGATTTGACCTCTGTAATGAATATGGCCAGTTAATGTGGCCAGCTCACTGCTAGTCAAATGTTCTGGCGTCTTCAAAGTCTGCTGGAAATATCCAAAATAAGCAGCAGTGCAGAAAATAGATGGGTAGTTTTTCAAGTTTTGTTTTTGACAAATATCAACAGGCTGTGCTTGTTATTGTTTTGAGTGTTAACTCAAAACTGTATTCTGATGAAGAACTGTATTCTGATGTTGATCTTGTGTGCATAGTGTAAGTTTTACCAAGCACTATTATATTTTAAAAGCAAAACCTAGGAACACAAGCATGGAATACTAATACTTCCTTGTGTTACTTATGTGCTTCATCTTTTTTTTTCTTTTAAGATTCCATTTTAAATTTAATGAATGCTCTGTTCCCAGTTGTTAGGATTGTTTATAGTTAACTGCTTATGTTCAGAATTCAGACTGTATTGATGTCAGAAACAATGCCATCAAATTAAGATTTCACACTTAGACTATTCATACAATGTCCCCAGTATGTGCCTCAATCTGGTGTTTAGATTATTTGTTTGCAAATATTTTTTATCGATTTCATAATCCTGTCACTTTTTTTGGATTTTCTGAGTCCTGCCTTCTGTTTGTATTATCTGTAGCAGCCTCCAATGCCAGACTCTCAGAATTGTTCTGTGAATATGACAGAAGCCAAAATTAGTTTGTGTTATAAATAGAACTGCATGCAAAAGAAGTCTGATACGTTCTTGTGCAACAAATATTTGCAAATGGCTATTAAGGTCAACTTTCATACTCTGGGTTTTGTGTTAAAATTTTTCTACTGCTTAAGTTTTTTAAATTTAACTTTTTGTTTTTAGCTGCTGAAAATGCTTATGTCATGCCTTCAGCAAGGGTCGATACTGGACAGACAAATGATTCACACTCCTCTGTAAGTCTGAAAAAGTATTATCAAATTGCTTTACCTATTGTTCCGTTGATTAGTTGTAAGGGCTCTTCTGTTTTCCTTTAATTATATTTCTGAAAGAAAAGCAATGTTTATTTTGAGCTTGAAGTGAATAATACAGGGGTAAACATTTCTGTTGTAAAACTAATTGCATTGTGTGGGTTTGATGTGACTCTGAGTAGCAGTTGTGTAGTTGGGAGGAGATCCAAGTACGTGTTTCAGCTGTTGAATCATTTTTATCAACTGGCACAGTGGAATGGTCTCTGCTGCATGATGTGCAAATGTAAAAAGTTTTTGTGTATGCACAACTGAATTTAAAATGAAGTATGTATTAGATCAGACTAGTGTTAGCTGCTGATTCTATAGTTTTGAAACGTAACTTAACTGACATCTTGATGTTTTTCCCTAGAGGAGATGGGGACTGACTATGCAAGCTGTAAATACTGCCTGAAAAAGTAAATGCTTCCTATTTCACCTGCTTACAACTTAATACACAAACCCAAGGTGCCACTGTTGCCACCAAAAGCGAGGAATTAAGGATGGGGAGAAGCAGCTGCTACTAAAGGGTTGGGGTGCTTTTGCCAAGAGCAGCTGCAGCTCCTGCCCCATTTCCATGCTAGCAGGATCCTGGCCTGTCTGTGCTGGGCACCTGACTGTGCAAGTGCCCTCCCTGGTGCCTGGAGACCAGCAAGAAAGCCAGTCCGTGTTTCTGGGTCAGTCAGGAGTAGTTTGCACGCCCTGCATCCCAACACCCCACGCCACAGCAGAGGGCTGTTCTCAGCTGCAGGCGAGTTCCGCAGTGCCTGACAAAGAGCACGTGTGGGGCTGAGGTACAGCTGAGCCCCAGGGGGAGCTGCTGATGTTGGACCACCTTGGGAAACTTCTTGACCTCTGAGAGAAATTTAACTCACAACTACATGCTGCTACGGACACCTAGTTCTACAGCTTTAAACTTCTTCCCCTCCCTGTTTAGAATATTAGATGTGACATCCCAGCTGTTGCTTTTCAAATTACAGACTGTGTCTAAGTAAATGTATAAGAACCAGTTGGTTTTGCGCAGCATTTTAATAACACATGCATATTCATTTGAAGCATAAGAAAGTAACACTGGTATAAAAAGGGGTTGTCTCTTACATAAACTAGAGCCTTAACATTTTTTTGCATGGCATTGAAGTATGGGTAATCTACATGACGTGTTATTCAAATACTAGAGAGCTCCCCAGAGGCCGCCGGCACCGGTGAAAGCCAGGGACCGCCGGTGGTATGATGTGGGAATTTTTAAGAACAACAGTGCTGTGGTGAACCAGTTCTACTTGCTGCCAGAGGAAACACTGAACATCAATAGCAAGGTAGCTACTGGTTCTTCTCTGATGTAACTTGCACATACCTCTTTCAGAATCTGTTGCTTATACAGTTGACAACAAAATGTGGGATTTTCTGATCCTGCAGCAGAAGCTGGTGCTTGTAGGAGTTTTGTATTTTATGACCAGTAGTTCCTCATGTATTTTTCTGACCTCTTTTTACTGTTTCCTAAACTGGATGAATTTTCTTTTGTTGTTAACGTATGATAATACAAAATATCTTATTTTGCTATTGCTAATTCTTTTCTTATTTCTTGCCTTAGGAAACAATTTTAAACTTACTAAACTTTCAAGTGAATAAAAATTCTTAAGAACTGGAACCCCCACAATTTCTTAATATGTTATTTCATTGAAATGTTTCAGTTTCTTCCCTGTTCCCAGAATCTTTGCATAAAGTTTGTTAAGGATACTAGTAAGACATCGCTGTTTAAAAAGACTAGATCTGGAACTGTAGAATCTTTTGTATTAGATCTTTCTAACATAAGGTTTTGTACATGTAAGTTGATACATGAAAACTATGAGTGTGAAACTTGCAAAAATGTTAACAGGTTTAATGGTAAAAGTGTAAATCAGTGATGCCCTAGTGAACTGGAAACAAAAATCATGCCTTCTTGAGACAGAAACAAAATAACAGAAACCTTTCTTTGAAAGCACTTCACTGTAAATACTGTATGTCTTAGTTTTAAAGAGCACAGTACATTTTACACTGTTTACATTGATTGTGGTTCTTACACATTATTCAGAAGGGAAATAGTTCCACTCTAAGTATCAGTGATGCATCATGCATACTTTGATCATGGAAGTATGGTAGCACACAATGTTCCAGGAAGCTATTTGTTACTAACTTACAAATAGCTTTCAAACACGTTGATTACCTACACATTGAACTGCAGCTCCTAACTTTAGGAATAACTGGTTTTGAAATAAAACTTTTTTTTTATGACAGAAGATTATGTTAACTAAATCACAATTTACGTAGTTGTAAATGCTACTTTGTTTTTACTTTCCTAAGTAACCACAAGGTGCAATTTCATTTAAATGACTGAAAAAATGGGGTATCTTTTGGTCTAGAGACGTAGCCTCACATTGCATCTTAGATCAGCTGTTTTGAGGTGAGATAGTGCCTCAGTCCAAACCTTTTCATAAATTCTGATATAAGTACAACAGTATTAAATAGATTTTCAGTTTCAATTAAACTTAATTAATCTCAGTTTATCACCTTATACTTTTTTAGGCTAATTGTGTTTAGAATATTTTAAAAATTAACACAAATGTTGCTTTATTTTCAGACGGAAGGTGCAGATGTACCAGACTACAGATTACTTAAGAAACAGGATCTGTTTCCAGGCACAGTGTACAGGTTCAGAGTTGCTGCAATTAATGGCTGTGGTGTTGGGCCTTTCAGTAAAATCAGTGAATTCAAGACGTGCATTCCAGGTTTTCCTGGAGCTCCTTCAACAGTCAAAATCACCAAGGTGAGAAATATAGGTAACTCTGGTTCTGATGTGTAAAATTCTGGTCAGAACTCTTGGTTATACTTGGTTTGTTGTTGGGGTTATTTTTAAGTTAAAATTGTCATACAAAATAGTGTCCAGTGCTTACTTGGTTAACTCTGCTTGATATAACATTCTTTAAGATATTTGCTAAAAAGAATTATTTTAAGACTTAAGGATCATGTTAGCAAATATACATTCAATCATCTGATAGTTCCCTCATGATTTTCTAGTCTTGCATCCTTAAATCTATAGGGGTTTACCACGCTTCTTAAAAAAAGTCAAAAGACATCCTTATCTCCAGCGTGGTGATGATAGGTTAGAATTTTCACATAATCTTTAGAATTTGGGGGTTTTTTATATTGTTTATATATTTATGGTTAGCTACATACTATCATATTTTTCTCTTTTTCTTCAGAGTGTGGACTGCATTCATCTTTCTTGGGAGCCTCCTGCTTCACCCTCTGGAAATATTTTAGAATATTCTGCCTACTTAGCCATCCGTTCCACACAATTACAGGAAAATCCAAGTCAACTTGTATTTATGAGGATATACTGTGGTCTTAAAACCTCCTGTATAGTGACTGCTGCCCAGCTTTCCAACGCCCACGTGGATTACACCTCCCGGCCTGCCATAGTGTTCAGGATTTCGGCCAAGAACGAGAGAGGCTACGGCCCGGCCACGCAGGTTCGGTGGCTCCAAGGTAAAGTCACTGTCACATACAGCATTTGAGTGGGGCAGGAGCTGTGCATTGTGACTCCAGAACCAACACAGCACTGCATGTGAATTTCTTGAAGTGTTGTTTTGTTCCTTATGGGAGTTTTATGCAATTCTAGTTGTTGCTTCTGGGTTTCCAGGGATTCACTTCAGCTCAAAAGTTTTTTCATCTAATAAGAAGTAATCCAATGATGCTCATCACGTACATGACATACAGTGTAATCAGGGTTTTTTTCAGTCTTTTCATCCTCCTAAATGAAAAAAAAAATCCATCAGGTGATGTAAGGTGCATTTTTGTGATGCATGTACACTTTAAAGTCTGTGTCACAGGGAGAAGAGGTTTTGTCTTCTTGTCCCTGGGCTTGAATTTGTACTAGTTCATGATGATTTGGGGATGGGAATGGATTCACTGAAAATAAAGATTAGTTTTAGCCTGGTCAGTTCTGGCTCACCTTATAAGTAATCCAGTCCAGAGTCTCAAAACAAGTTTTGCCAGCTTCTCATCCCACTCCTTCCCATTTCTGGCCTAGCTTTGTTGGGAGCTGGCTTTGCTCAGCCAGAGGTCCTGTGGGCACAGAGGAAGGTAGGAAGGGAAGAGTGCCCACCCCCTCGGGCAGCAGGGAATTGTTGTGTGGGGGTAGCTGACCTCAGCTGGTGGGCTGGGACCCACCTGTTGAATGCTCCACTGCTTGGTTTTTAGTATGTGCTTTTCTAAGACAGGGAGTAACAATGAAATTGTCTTCTATGATGTTCACTATTCCAATGCTGTTTAAACCCTTTAGTTGGCAGGGGTTTTGACCATGAGCTGTATCCAGAACTCTGAAATAGTATTTGTTTGAAAGTTTTTGACCGTGTACACCATGTGAAATTATGAAACATTTAACAATGTCTCCTTCTTTTTGCAGACATGAAAACATCAGGCTCAAAGTAGAAACGACTTAATAAATCTCAAGTTTCGAATGTAGTGTTTAATGTAACTCTTGTACTATTTGTAAATGTTACAAATATTTTATTTTTGCATTGTTTTTATCTTAAAAATATATAACCTTTTTTACGTTTGACACGTCAACATTATGGAGCCTTGCTCAGGTATGAGTATCATACAGAAAATATATCAGAGGTGGTGGGGTGGAGGATCACACTCTATCCAGCAGCTCTTTTTGGTAGTGATAGTTAAAATGTAAAAATGCAGTTTCAAATTAAAAATGAATAAAAGAATTGGCACAAGCAGTAGTATTTGAGGTAGAGTCCCCATGATTGCTACAGATCTTGCATAGATAATTCATAAGATTTGGTATATGAGCAAATTCTGTTTGGTTTCAGTTCCTTATACCACATTCTTCATTGTGGTGCCTGAGTACAAGGCAAAAATTTCCAGTGATTATATAGTAACTTAAAATGTAAAAATATTTTAATATATACTTTTTTTGTAAAGAAATGATTTTTTCTACTATTTGTAACAAATATCTTAATCTTGAAAGATATCCCCTGAAAATTTAAAAGGAAAAAGATAAACTTATCCATTGCTCTTAATACAAAAAAAAGTAAATTCATTGTAAATGCACTACTATTACTTATAATTATCCTTTTGTAGTTGTACAAATCTTCAACTTGTAAATACCAATGTTTACAAGAGACCTTTCTGGTCTTGTATTAAAACTTCCATGAGATTCATTCTCTTTTTTTTTTTTAATCCATATGCTTTGCTTTTAGCATATGCTTGCTTTTTGCACTAATAATAACTTACCTCATTCCTGTGTTAATAATCACTTGTGTTGCTTCCATAATGTTTCTGTAAAACTTCAATCTGAAAATTTTAACCAAAGTTTAGAATACATGGTAAGCAATTTTGCACATATTATATGGCAACTTTCAACATATTTATTCCAGTTAATCTTCTTAAGTGCTTGTTTGCTTTACCAATATATTCTACCAATCAAGTTCAGTATCTCCCTTTTACTATGCATCATTTTACATTAACTAGCTAGCTGATAAAATCAACAAGCATTACTTCTAGGAATAGGTTGATCCATTCCTATGCGAAAAGAAAAATTTGTTCACAGTAGTGAAATAAAGGTAAACATTTTAAATGCTATTTATGTATCTATATATAAAACTATGTTTACCAAAGTGTAGAGGAAAATGGCTGAGTTGGACAAGGTCACTAGGTGAATAGATTGAGGCACCTAAATAAGATTTATTTTAAAATAAAATCGAAATTATTTACTGTGCAATGAAGTTTATACTTTGCACTTTAATTTTGCCCCAAATGCCAAAAGATTATACATCAAGGTAGAATTTCTTGCCTCTTCCAGTTAAATTTGTCTTAAGAGCATTTGTAAATATATAAACTAAAATCAATGATGTGCCTGGTTTGGTGGGAGAAGTATCACTAAAATACTAGAGATTTAGCAGCTCAAGTATCCCAGAGCAGATTTAATAGCCAAGTTTTGGCTACCCTGAGAATCAGGGTTATAACAAAGTGCTGATACAGCCTTAATTATCGCAATGCATCACATGCTACAATAGCATCTAGAAAGTGCTGGGGACCATAAACGGCTAGAATAGTGTTAATTGTGGCACAGGAGTAACACACGTGGTTTGACTCCAGAGAAAATCATGTGTTTGTGACAATGACAGATATCCCAGTTTCACTTTAAACAGTGTTTATAGTATGAATGCATAGGACTTTTCCTGAAGTTAACTGGCTTTAAGATATTTGTGTTTTAATGGTCCATTTTGTCAGGTAGGATCTCACTACCAATTCTGTCTGATAACTAAAGTACCATACACATGAACTGTCAACTAGAAGAATAGAACTTGGTTTTTCTTATTAGTACTGTGAAAGAAGCCTTTAGAGAAAACACTTGTGGCTTTGATTTTGTTGGTTGATAGCTGTGATTGTAGAGTTGTTATTTAAGAATAAAACCTGTTGGGTGTGTCTGGGTGGAGTTTTTTTGCACTTGGTTTCACATGCTTTGCACAATTTCTTTTTTCAGTGGGTATGTCACGACTACCAAAGGGTAAAACTGTGGCGTTTTCAATGAAAATATAATTTTCTTGTGAGTGTGCTTTCTTCAGCTGACTTGACATAAGATGTCACTTTCTCTTTTTTGTCCAAGTTGGGTGACATTGAATAGTGATCATATGCAACTCTTCAGTTGCTCACAGTTTTACTTTAAACTGAAATTGTGGTACACACTGTAAAATACACTTTGTGGTCTGTTTTTAGAACTGTATTTATAATGTCTAAATCCCACCTGTTTGCCTATCAACTAGATATCAGACAAATATTGATTGTTCGATTTTAAAGTTTAGAAGACTGTTGACACCAGCTCTTTGAGGCTCCATGTTATCCATTTATTTCAGATACTGCTAAAGGAGATGTAACAGAAGCTGAAATCTGTCAGATTACAGTATCCATATTGTAGAAATGTCTAGGTTTACTGAACTCCTTAGGGAGGTTGTGACTGTGTAAGCATAGGACAGTCGTGCCAGTTATGGCAGACACTGCTACAGCTTCATCTTCAGAATGTTCTTGTGAAAGTGGAAATGAAGTGAACAATAACCTACACTTTGTGTTTTCAAAGTAATTATAGCAATATCTTTTGAATGTAGTTTGGAGTAGAGCACATGATCATGCCATAAACTCTGAAGATATAATAAGTATTACTGTTGTTATCTGATATTTCAGGATAGCGAATTTGACGTGAACTTAGTCTTACAGCCTGTTACTTAATGACCTCTACAAGGAAACTGACGTTTTGTACAATACAAGTTGATTAGTCTTATTTTGAAGCATTGTTTGTTCTTTGTAATAAAGTGGTTGTCCTATCAAACGCATTGTAAATACTGAAGTGTGTCTGTTTTTTTCAAGAGGTGTACGTGTACAAACTTGGAATTTCTGTTTTTTCAAGAGGTGTACGTGTACAAACTTGGAATTTCTGATGCAAAGAAGAGAGTGAGTAAATTTGTCGAGTTGGGGAAGAGGTTTTACTGATAAGCACTGTCATAATACTATTACTAGTTCATAAATACTGTCTCCTAAGTTAATTCTTGGTTACCTCATGAGCTTTTTCCTTAGTTGAGGTTCTGCAATATCCCTGCCCCTTCTTCTGCAGTTGCTGTGCACTCACCATTACTCTGCCCCCTTCCATGCCTTTGTGCCTCGCAGGCTGCGGCCTCCGAACTGAAATTTTGATATTACTTCCCCTGTCTGTACAAGGGTCACGTTGCTGTTGTTGAGAGTGAGTGACAAAGAGTTTGGTGTTGCTTTGTTGCAGTTTTTTTAAAAGATGTGTGAGCACTTAGTGTGCTCAGAAGGCTCCTGCTAAGGATTTGAATTGTGTTCATGTCCAGCTCTGCTCAAAGTGACACCATCTTGGGGCAAGTTGCTAACCTTTTATGGCAGCTATGGGGAATTCTTGTGGGAATAAGCAGCATGTGTTGCCAGAAGCAGGGGAGCAGAGAGGAGCAAGTGAACTGCAAGGTCTACTGGATTGTTTCTAGACCTCCTTAAGAGACTTCTCATGAGAAACTGCTAAAAGCTGTCTGCTCCAGATTGATTCCTTCCTTGTGTTCCCAGCTATTGTAATAATGGTTGTTGTCTTGTTATTTGTGATTCTTGCATTAGTGGAAAACAAATGGGAAAACCTAAAACATCAGTGAAGAATCCCCTCGTGCTGTTTTATTTCTGTTAGTAAGATTTTCAGAGTAGGAGTTATTTTCTCTTGAAGGCAAATTTGAAGTTGCTGTATGAATTTATCTTAAAAACAACTCAGATCTATTTATTTTTTCTTTATAGCATCAGCTGGTCCCTAGGGTATCTTTATAATATTTCTAGTGAGCTAAATGTCAGGGCTTTTATTCTGTGGCTTCCAGTTCTGACACTGAAGCATTTCCAGATTCCCTGGACAGGGGTGGAGCACTGACTGCTGGCACTGTTTGGGCAATGAGTGTGTTCCTCCCCCTGTAAATAGTAGTGAGATCTTCATTTTGGGGTGTTTGCCATTGATCTGGAAGCGGAGATCCCTTTTATTAGAATTTCCAGTTGTTAGCTGAAAGTATCAGGAAGATGAGCTTAAAATAAATCCTCTTGATCCATAGAGTATTGCACCTGCAGCACCCAGCTGGATCCCAGCATGAATGGGTGGTGGGGCTCAGCCAGAGAATTGCTGTCTTGCGCCTGGAGCCCCTGGAAGGGGTTAGGATGGCAGGAAGGCCCAAGAGCTCTGTGTGAGCTACTGGGCGCCTTTGTCTTACTCCATCCTTATGTGCCTCATGCTAGGTGGTAAAAATCTGGCATTATAAATGTGGTAAATTACAACTTGGTCTGTTCTCCACATCCTTCAAAAGCCTAAAGTACTTAATGGTACTTGTTGGACTTACAGTCCTGACAGGGACAACAAAAATATCTCCCAAATTGGGGCTAGGCATAGTTTGCTGTCATAGGATTTTTTTTTGAGGGGATTCTTCTCTCTCACAAGCGTCTGCTTTTAATATCTGACATAATTGCTAAGCTGGTACAGCAGCTCCTAAAATGAAAATTTAGGCTTGGATGTGGTATCTTCAAAGACAAAAAGAGACGAAGCATTTCAGTGTGTCTTAGTGTTCAGAGAGTTATTTCTGTATCTGTTGAAATTATAAAATACTGTTATCCACACATGGAAGTTATCAATATACAGTTATTTCAAAGTGATTCTTAAAAGAGACACACTGGGCATATGCCATTTTAGAAGGTCCAAAACCTTTTAGAAGGTCCAAAACATTGGTTTTGTTTGGTTTTGTTTGCATCCTGGTATTTTTTGTTTCCATTCACTCATTTAAATGTTTATTGCCAGGGATTCTTAACTGCCTTTTAGAGTAACCATCACTCATGCATGCAGTCCTGGTAATTCTCTTTTAACAGAAAAGTATTAGGTACAAGCAGTATCTTGTAACTTTGAGCAGTATTAACAAATACCCCAAATTTTTCTTTTTAGTAGCAGTTTTCTAATTATTCCTTCACTGTACTTTGCTTGAGTAGGGAAGAGTCTTTCATATGTTGACTTTAAATGCTGCCTGCTCCAGAAGAAAAGTGTTTGGAGTCTCTGAAATTACTGTCTTGAAAAAGAAGACCTGAAATACCAATCTAACAGCTTGAGGTTTCAGCTACTTACATTACAGCCATCTGAAGCAATATGGGATCTGTCAAGCCAGACAACACAAAATGGCCAGTTATTGTCAATATTTCTTTTTCTGGTGTGTACAGAACTTGATCCCACTGCATCTACTCCAGAGACATTTTGGATGAGTTTCAGCTGCTTGCCGTGTAAAACATGGCTGTTGCTTGTGGTTTTGGATAGAGAGCAGACTCGTCCTCTGCTGCAGCACTCCCCAGGCTCCGCAGTCTCCATGTTCTCATCCCGCAGTGATGGAGCCTGTTTCCTTCCAGCAGAAATGCTCTCCAGCTGGCTGGAGGTGAGATTTCAGATCCTTTCCCTTTTCCCTCAGTGCTTAGCTTTTCCTGTCAGGTGGTTCCTGGCATCTCCCTGTTCACCAGGCTGCTTTTCCCAGGATATTATACTACACAGAGAGCTCAGGTATCTGGTAGGTTTGAATTTCCTAGCTGGGGCCAAGGAGGAGTGGGACATGCAGAAACAAACCTGTGCATCCCAGCATCCTTTACCTGTGCCACGCTGCTCTTGACAGTGTTGAGACATGAGTTCTGCTGTGGTCGACTGTTTGTGTTCCCACAGGGTACAGAGAGAAGCAAAAATAGTATATACTGCTCCTAATGTGCTGTTGCAAATGTTTTAGCTGCAGCTGTATTTCGAGTGACACAGCCCTTGCACCTGAACTGAGTTTTGGTTGTGCTGTTGGAGGTGATTTTATTTGCTGTTCATGTTGCTGTAGAGGCTGGGTAAGTATCAGGCACACACACATTAAATTAGCAGCCCTAAGGATGCTCCTCTGCCCAGAAGATTTAAATCCTCAATAGTTTTCTTTCACACAAAAGCAAATCAGGTGCCATTGCTCTGATAAATGGGTCCTCTGGCCCAGTGTGCTGCAGTAAAATATTCCAGGAAATGACCCTGGAAATTTGCCTGGAAGGTTTCTTAAAGCAGGGTAGCTGACTCCCTCGGAGCTGCTGTGCACTGCGTCACCTCTGGCCCTGCCTCCACAGCCAGCCTTGGAGACTTGGATTTAATAAACTCAGCGCAGATGGCACCAATTTGGATGGAGACTATTGTGCATAGCAGCAAACTGCCCTCTCCCGCACAAGAGCACAGGGCCTTGGATGTCACCGTAAGCTGAACTGGCAGTTTCCAGAGAGCTTCCCATTTAACTTCTACATTCTGAGGGTCAGAGGTGATGTTGCAGTGCATTACCATGCCAATATCACAGATCAATACCTAAATGGAGCACTGTTCGGTTGCTTAAATGTATTATTCAGCCTTTGAAAGGGTGAAAACGTGAATTATTTTGCCAGAAGAGCATATCTGATTTTCAAAGAGGAGAAATTGGTTGGTATTTTCAACTAGCTACATGTCTTACTGTGTACCACAGCCAAAAGGCACCCTCTCACTACTGCTTCTTTCACCAAACCAGTCTGACAGGGAACAGTAAGAGTAACCATTAGAGTTAACATTATCAAACTCCTTCCTATAGGACGGCTTCGGCCGTATATAAAATATAGTTTCCTTATAGCATTACTCGCCTTAGAATCTGCATCCAGGTTTGGAGGCTTTTTTCATTTACCGATACAAGAAAATGCACTTCAAGTTTCAGTGAAAAACTTCCTGTCTTCTACTTGGTACAAATCAAACCCCCAAAAAAGTCAAGCCTGCACCATTTGGTAATCCAGTGACTTAAAAGCAAGTTGTCTCACTGCTGCAAATATAACAGAGGCAGTGAGTCTCCGTGACTTAACTGGAACATTAATCACATTCAGACAGAGCTCTGCAAAATGAGGAATATTATAGTTATAAGCAAGGCTGCTGCCAACTCTTATCATGACAGCAAGGTGCTGGGGAAAACACTAGCCCTTGGCTCTGCCCCTTGCTTTGCACTGAGCAATCTCCTCTGTGTGTGTGCAGTTGCCCATATGCTTCCTCTCCTGCCAAAGGCAAGAGAGAAATCACCTATCCATGCTTACATGTTAATGAGCATCATCCTCAAACTCTGCAATAGGGATCATCCTACAGCATTCACAGTGAGCCAGAATGCAAGGAAGACAGCTCTTTAAAGAATAGCCCACAGAATTCAGGCTGATTTTTAGCTACAGGCAGATAAGCATGGGTCAGTAGGTATTTAGGATGTACCACCTCATGCCAGAACTCCATCAGTGTTCTGGCTACACCATCGAGCCACATATTTTAGCATTCAGTAGAGATCAGAAGGGAGGAATAAATAAAACAGTTAACAATGCATGTGTACACCAACAAGAC
Source organism: Lycocorax pyrrhopterus obiensis (assembly GCA_014706295.1). Classification (NCBI taxonomy): domain Eukaryota; kingdom Metazoa; phylum Chordata; class Aves; order Passeriformes; family Paradisaeidae; genus Lycocorax; species Lycocorax pyrrhopterus. The sequence goes on along the minus strand of JACSVZ010000015.1, from coordinate 55,033,717 downwards.
TGGTAAAGGCAGAGCCTCATCTCCCATTATGCGTGTAATGAAAATGGGATGTAGAAATCACCATCTAAATTAGCTCTTCTCATAACTGCACTTTGACTAGAGATAACAGCATTTCTGTGCTTTTAAAGACACCAAAAGCACTCTATAAAGAAATATCGGATCAAGTTACACAAAAATGCATTTTTAAAAAAATTACTGTGGTAAAACTTGCTTGCGTCATGAAAAGGCACCTAAAAAAGGTCACTGTTCTTGGAAAAAGATCTTTGAACATCACTGCTATTTCAAGCAGCCTTTCTCCAAGTCTTAGCATAGGCTGCCACAGATGTCTCAAGCTTAAGCTCAGTTTGGGGGTATCTTAGTTCACACAAAACATTCAGAGGACCAAAGACAGCAGTTTTGTAGAAACAGATGAGATGGAGCAGGAATGGTCCCTCGTGGTTTGGGTCTCAGCTACTTGTAAACTTTGAATACTTAAAAAGAGCAAAATGAGAACACAGATTTGTTAAACAAAGAATGCAGTGGTTGAGCTGCTGCTAATATAAATTAGGCAAGTATTTCTTCAGACCACATTTGTTTTATTTGTTGTACCATGGCTACAGTACCCTGCAAACTTTTATTAGGAGAATGGTTTCAGAGAGACATGGAACAAAGTGTTGTACTATTACTTTTACGTCTGTAGTTTCAGGAAGAGAATGAGCAAGTTAGTTGCAGTTTTGTCCCTGGCCCTCAGAGGGAGAGGGGAGAAGAAAGAAAAAAGAAAAACAAAGTATCAGCTTCATTGCTCACGTGATGGTGTATAAACCACAAACTTAAAACACTGTAAGCTAAACTCACAGCAGAGAGGGCACTGAAAAATATTGCTTGTTTCAAGCAAGTGTGTGGGATCACATCAGGCCTCTTTCTGTACATCAAAATGCCAAATCTTTCCTAGCTTCTCCTTAGCTGGTATCACAGCTTTTTTCCATTGCAAATCTGGGAACATCAAGAACAGTCTATGCTGGCCTGAAATAAACGGAATACAAACAGAAGGGGCTCATGTAGGGATTGTGTTATGCATTTTTACATTTAATGAAAAACTCCATTTGTTCAGTTGTAGCTGCTGAAGAAAGACAGGCAGCCACAAACCCCAGAACATTTGTGCAGACTGCCCCAGAATACACTGGACCGCCTCCAGAAGCTCTGCCAGCAGGACGCTGACTGGTAAGAAACACTGCTTAAATCTGCACATACAGAAAGTTTTTGTTTAGCTAAAGAACTGCCTATTTCAGGCCTCCAGGTTAAGCTAATTACCCAATATTGAACTGTTACTTTTCTTTCTTTGTTTTGGTAAGAAGAGACAAAACCAGCAAGAAATCATATGGCAACAGTTTCAAGGTGTGGTTTGCTTAAATTAATAACAGGTATGTGGAAAGATAATTAATATATTACATTTCAGTCCACTGCAAACAGTAAAAATACCAAAGGTCCCAAAATTCAGTCTGAGTAAGATATTACAAAAACCCCCACCCCTACCCTAACAGTCTAAGACATGGCAACAAAATTACCCACCCATTATTAAAGAAACAGCAATGTTACCAAGAACACCTCACTAAATATACAGAACTACATTACCTAGGTAGAGTTTATTGCAAAACCAGGAAAGAGACAGCAAACCTGAAGTCTGTCTTCCATTTCAGATTTGTATCACTTGTTCAGCTGCCAGCCACTCATGCACTCACACTCACACACACACAACACGCAGCCTGGACACAGAAAGTCACTACCACTTTTGAGTTCCCACGGGCTCACAAGAAACGTTAAAACATCTCAGTAAAAAGTTAAAATGAGATCTTTTACCACAAAGACTATAAAATCCGCCCCCTACCCTTGGATTTCTAAGTTTGGGATTCTAGAAGCCATACATCAAAAGGAAGAGTTATTTCAATAGCAGAAAGACTACCTTAAAAGTATCAAAGTAAGTCTAAGGAGAGTTAATGCAACTGAAAAAAAAAACAAACAAGAAGAAAACCTGCATCGCACGGTCAGTGCTTTCATCAACACTGTTGATAAGCTCTAAACCCCTAAACGTAGTAGAGCATTCATTGGTTTTGATTAACCTTTAATTCAGAAGTTACATTAGAAAAAAACAATTGTAGCAATTCTTTTGAGCTGCTAGTTTCATGAGGAAAAAGTCCCTTTCAAAATTTCAATAAATAAGCTGACATGTAAAGTTAGTTGAGGTTGTCATGCAAGACAAGTTACATAACCAAGACTAACTCAATCTTTATAATAAAGGCAACTTGCATTCAAAAATGAACTTTACCCTTACAATTTTATTCAAAGGGTAAACATGAATTAACCCAGCTGTTTACCTGAATTACAAAAGTAACATGATTCAATATGAAAATAAGAAACTGTCTACAAATCTCTGACAGTAATAAATTGCAATATACAATGCATACAGGAGTTATACAGAGCAACAAACTCTTGTACAAAACAAAAATACTTTAATACCTTTAAAATCCAATTATTTCTTTAAAATCATCATGAAAAAGATTTGAGTCAGAACTCACACCTCAATTAGTCAAGCTTCTGGTAGCTACATTACAGCTATTTAATATACAAAGAGATAAATCTCTTCACCAGTCATTAAAACTGCCTCTTCGTTAGAGTTGCACAGGTTTTCCGTCTCATGTTCCCAGATGGAAAGTTTTCTTCAAAATCATGAGAACTGAATTTGTTGAACACCAGAGATCTAGAGAAAGAAAATGCAAGCTTACATTCCAATGCACCTTTTCTGAAACTGCAGAGCAGTTCACAGCAAGCAGCCATGAATTCTCAGTGTTGGAGTGGCACGACAGTCACCACCAAAGCACTAAATAAAACTAATTCTCATATTTCAGAACAGAGCAGCTGAACTAGTGTTTGGATTTTAGCAGAAGGGAGAGGAGGGGACAGGATACAGTACCTGTTGATATGATGTTGTATAGACCATAACGTTCTGCTGTTGGCCATCTGTGGTTATTAAGCCTGCTGGCAACTGGTTAGCTGAAAGAAAGAGCATTTTAAAACAGTTAGGCAGGAGCTGCTTGATAGACAGAGCCTTGTTTGATGTGTCTGTCACCATTAAATAATTGTGGTCCACTCCAGGACTACAGAGCCATTAATCTCCGGAGTTACCATCCTACACTGGTACAGACACACTTGTTAGCAAGTGTTACAAGTGAACAAGTTTATTCCCATCCAGAAGAAACACATAAAATTCAACTTAATTTTGGTCTGAGAGTAAGACTGCACCTTGTTCTTCCCCTAGATGTGCCTGAAGCAGAATGTCCACACCTGTACAAAGGCAAATGGAGTGGAGCTTGCTACCCTCACCACTGAAAAGGCCATCTCCAGTGCTCAGCATCCCAACAAACCTGGAGAATTCAGCTGGCTTTGTTTAAACATAAAGTTAGCACTTGAGCATAGCCATGTGGGAGATACTCAATGAAATCATTGTGCTGCTTTACAAATTGGGATCCATCAGGAACTCCATAATATGGAAGCCCCATGGAAGCCAGAAGAGAGGAACAGGCAATGACAAAAAATAAAAGGCACTGCCAGAGCCTGACATTGCACTGGTTGACTTCAGCATGTCCTTCAGGGCACACACGAGAGCTCTGATTTCACAGAGGAAAGAGGTGGCCAACAAAAGGAGTAAAAAGTACTTTTGAGATACTGAGAGAAAACAAAAGGAGTGATGCTCCAAGGTAAACCTTTACAATAACATGTATGTTGAGCTCTCATATTCAGAGGAGGTGCCTTACAACTGCTATTTGGAAGCAAAGCAGCAAAACTCTTAAATTGCAGTTTAAGTCACTGTAGCACAACATTTTCCCCTAGGACACAAACAATGGGGCTTTGTTCTTTCAGTTACTAAGTATAAACAAGATGTATAACCAACACAAAATTCTGAAAACACAGCACAATCCTAACAGTTTTCATTTGAAAGCTGATGCTTGAGGGTTTTGTAATTAGATTTTTGGTTGGTTGGGGTTTTTGTCTTTTTTTTTTTCCCTTCCTCCATTGTACAAATTTTCAATTGCTTCAGTTACAGGCTAAGAGATGCATTAAGATCATAGTGAGAGTGGCTCTGGCAGGTCCAAAATTTACTGCCCTTCAATGCACATGTTCCACATCCAACACAGCTTAATGGAGAGTCCCTGACCCAGCCCTGGCATGAGGCCAACACAAAGAGCTGAGGGTTATGCCACAGAAGCACAGCTATAACTGCTACTGCTGCAGTGAGACCATCATTCTGGACAGATCCATAGCTGCCCCTGTGGAGAGAAATACCTGCAGCACTTGACATGGTCAGTTATTTAACATATTTTTTTTTTACTTTCTTTCTTTCTTTGACTACTGCAACATCTCCTTTGCATCCTTAATCCTGCCAGGATGCTTCTAAAGTTGCTCTTTTCAAGTCACAGCAACTTAAGGTTTATTTCATAGAGCACTCTGAGGCTCCTAGGTGTGGAAATTAAGAATCTAAATCTAAATATTGCAAGGGTCCCTTGCACTGTTTAGATTTAGATTCTTAATTTCCAGCCAGTTTTATAAGCTCATCTTCCAGTCTAGAAAAGACCCAAAGAGTCTGCACTGTTTTATGTAGCCAAAGTCATCAAACTGTGAGCAAAGTGTATTTCCAATCCTGAATAGGTCATTTTAGTCCTCAGGCTTTGAATTTTTGCTAGTTCAGTAGTTTACCAGTGATTTTAAACAGAATATTTATCAGATACTTGGAAAACTAAATCTTGTCAGTAGATATGCCTAGAGCTGTGCTTCCTAATTCCTCTTGTACCAGCTTCAATATTACCAGCCCGTAACATTTAAAAGCCAATGTGGAGACTATGTGCAAAAATCCTGCACCAACAAGACCAGTGCAAATCCCAAAAAACTGTCAGGCTTTAATCCACAGTAAAAGGAAGAAAAACTACACTGAATGCACACGATACTCCTTGCTCTACACCTTTTAGTTGCCAATCTGTGCATTCTTTTGAATGTAAGAAATATTGTTTTAGAATTAGACAAAGATGATTTTCTTCTCTGCCTCATTTCTCAAAGTTGAGCTCCTCAAGTCATCAAGAGGAGTTCATTTTACTTTTTCCCCCCCAACAGTCTTGCAAGTAAAATGAATAGGGCCTAAGTATGTAGCTCCTGGGGAAAAAGTAAAAAAAAAGGTTTGCACCTTTCATTACAACCTGTGTTTAAGTGTAGAGAAAAATACTAGCACTAATACATGCATTTATAAATTTTCCACAGTTGACATTAGCTATGGCTAGTACAGGATATATTCCTCAAGTAAGAATGCTGATGCCTGAAGGAAGTTCTGTTTTTATGAAAGCTGTAGTAATAACAATTAATTAAAAAGTATTACTTACTAAATGCTTCTTCTGTGAGCTCCTCACTTAGACCGTCTCCAGTTGTAACTGTTCCCCCAATTCCCTTTTCTCCTTTCATTGCCTAAAAAGAGAGCACAAAAAAAGCAAAAATAAAAGCTTGAGATTTTTTCATAGCCCCAGGAGCTCTAGCCAAGGTTTGAAACTTGCAGAAGAGTCACAGTGCAACAGCTGGAGCTTGAAATCCAAGACCTGTAAAACTCTATGGGATTTGAGACTGTATACATTACATGAGTGTTTTTAATCTTAGCCATACTCCTGAAACAAAAACTTGGCAAATTAGGACTGCGTGGTTCTAAGAAAGGCTTTTCACCTTCTGCAGAAAGTCAAAAATCTGTGGTAGTCCAGGAGCAGTTAAGGGCATTTACAAGAAATAACTGAATCACAACTACCAAGAATGTGCAACATTTGCTTACCAACCACACATAAGCACCATCACCACACAACTAAGAGCTGACATTTAAAAGCAAGATATGGAATTTCTTCCCCCACATCAAGAACTCCAGCCAGAAAGGATATCAGCACAGAAAGCCAAGGCCCCCAGTCATCTGCATGCAGTTTTGCAAGTATGAAGTTTGATGCTCTATGCTATTACATAAGAACATCTAGGAAAATAATATGGGCATAAAAAAAGATTCTCTGCAACTGCTTACTGCAGACAAAATACTCAGTCACAAAACAGAAGTATTTCACCCTGAAGACACCCTTGCTGGAATGGAGATTTAAAACTGATGAGCAAAGCTATTCAATCCATCCACGCAATTAAAACCCAATCCAACTACTCTGCTACCACAGCATCTACAATCTGCAAAAATGGTCAATTAAGAATGAAAGTAGCACAGACCCACTTCAGACTTATTCAGTAGTGCTGGAAACAGTTAGGCAATACTTGCCTTTTTAATAAAAGCGCATACAGCACTATCACAGCATGTGCAACTGCTACACGGAACTGGAAAAAGACACCACTACTCCAACTTTATATTACACCTCCTGTTACTCAGTTATCAAGCAAACAACCTTCTGGGAAGGGGAAGCTCTAAGTGCTGCCACCAGAACAAATATCACTAGTGAGTCTGACCTAAAAAAATCCTAGGTTTACAAAACAAAGAAACTCTGGACAGCATCCTTATCTACTGCATTGCCAATTTAGACAGGGGGGGCAGACCAGAACAAAAACCCCAAGCCGAAGGAGCTTCCTTTTTGAAAAGGTCTAAATTGCTGAAAGGAAAAAAGTCCCTCTCTGCTAGAGAGGGAATAAATTAAACTGTTTGGATGACATACCTAGCATGTACTATGTATCGAATGCAAAATGAGGGACAGGCTAAAAAAAATAATTTTAAAACCCCCATTGAAGCAAATAGTTTTCCATGTGAATCATTATTCCAACATGAGAAAACCAGTTTTTTCTTTTGCAGATCTGAAGTCCACACAAACAATAGGCATTAGGCCAGTTCCTCAGAGGATGCAGTCAGTACATACTGACTGAATCCAAAGATCAAATTAAACATTATTTATAGGCACCTTTAAAGAACAGAGCCATTTACTACCACCAATATCTTAGGGAATTTATTCAGTTGAAAGCTTTAACTACTCTGAATCAGCAAGCCTAATCAAAATGCTTACTTCCTCCTTTTTCTCTTGACAGCCTCTGGAATGCTTTTAAACATTACATTATTCCCTGACCAAGGCTGTGAAATACTGTGCAAGTTACCCATTTTACAATTACAACAACAGAGAGCTAAGGATAAACACAACCAGGTTAAATAAATGAGGAAATGCCCATATATACCAACCTCTCTGAATTTTTGGAGGTATAACTTCAAAGGTTCAACATAGCTATCAAACCCCAAGGTAGACATGGCAAAGAGAATATCCTCTCCATTGATGGTCTTTCTTTTCTCTTGGTGACACCTCTCACTTGCTTCTGATGTTATAAAGCTGATGAATTCACTTACACACTCTTGTACACATTCCTTTGCGTCCTTAGCAATCTAGTAAGGAAAAAGTATCATAAAATCATTAATTAAGACAAGATTTTAAAAAACTCACCACAAAACCCTCAAAGAACACACCAGATAATAAAGGAAACATCCCAAAACCCAACAATAATACCCATTTAGGCAACACCTGTACCGGGAACCACTGGATGTCCTCACTGCTCTACGTAAGAGTAGCTGCAACATGATTTTACCCATGTACTATTTCAAGCAGCACAGCCAACTATCAGGATCTCCTGAAGTCCTAAGTTCTGTACAAGCTTTTACACACAGATGCATCTCAGTACTTCTTGCTTCACTTACCTACAGCTCTTCAAACCTGCTCTCATTACAACGCTACAGCCCACTTCCTCTTCTTTTTAAGAGACCTGGTAGTTCCAACCCCATTGCAGTACATTCCCACAAATTCAGCAAAACCAAGCATTTTTATCCTGCCCAGATTCAAGGATCAGAATATATGCCTAGCAGCAAGCCTTTCTAATGCTTTAGTATTCTGGTGTAAGTTTTCCAAGTGAGAATTCAAATGAAGAAGCATATGCCCCTGGGAAGAGTGAAATAAGTAAATTTGATTACAGTTGGACAAAAGTAATTTACCTGACTTAAAATTACAGCAAGCATTACTCATGATTACTTGGGAAGCTGACAGGAGTCAACAGAAATATTATAATAATTAAGATTCTTATTCTTCACATAAGAAGAACCCCAAAAAAATGAAGCAGTGACTGTGTGCAGCATCTTCACTAGTTCCTCTGATATTTTCAGACACGTAGGGTGAGATTTTCAGAAGTCATCAGCCAGCAGCTTCCTTTGCAGTTTTTCCACAAAAAACCATCCTGATTTTTCAAGATAGCTCTACATCCCATATGCTAAATTCTTGAGAAAAATCTCATCTTGATCACTAAAAATTTATGACAATATGGACTAGGGTAGAGTTTTTCACAGCAAAGTTATAAATGTAACACCCAGATCTCCAGAAAGCCCTGAACACTATGAAAATACAAGCAGATGCAAGTAAATTATGTCTTGCTTCTATTTAGAGGGATCTCAAAAAAAAGGATCAGTTTTAGCAAGAGGAAATGTTACTGTGGCTGGAATTGTATCGGAATACAATAGAGAAACAGCAAGTCATAGGAGCCCTGCAAAGGTTTAAGATAAACAGGTAGAATGATGAAACACTTATACAATCACCAGCTCAGCAGAATGGATTAAAAAGTCTATTCTTAGAAGTAAGAAATAAATAAGGCTTTCAGTATCTGGCTTTATCTGCTCCATGGTATAAAGCAGACTTCTTAGGTCACTTTGGCATTTGTGTATGTGAATATTTGGGTGATGGAAGGCTAACCATTCTCTTTCCTTCACAATGAGCACTGGATTTCTATTTCAGCCAAAATGATTCACTTATTCCAAATTTTATGCACCTCAATGAAAGCAGACTAAATCTCTCAAGAGAATTGCATAGAAAATATTCTTAGTGATTGTCACCAAGTCTGATCCTTTACGACAATTTCAGAGAACACATCTTAGAAAAAGGAAGCTCTTGAAAGCCCTATGAAGAACAGTTCTGGATGCTCTAATTACAGCAGTTACTAAAAGCTTTCAGAAATCTAAGAAAAATGGACTTGGTCTCAATCACATCCAGCTCCTGGGGCTTTTTTCCCTTTCCTTTTATAACACTTTTCTCCAATAAAGCAGCATCATTTGGAAAAATATGTTATTCTATCAGCTCAAGTTCACTGAGAGGACAGAATAAAACTCATTAACACATTTTCTTTACCAGACAAGGGTTTTACCTTTCCTGTTTGGGGTATGGCATTTTTCATTATCCTTGCCACATTTGCAATTGGAAGATATATATCTTGTTCTCTAAAACTCTCTTTTGAGCCATTTGTATCTTCATGATCATTCATGCTGTCTTCTGTGTCTAATGAAATGATGAAAAGTTAACAAAAATTATATTTGATAGACAGCAGGCAATAATTCAGTTTAAAATCTCACTGAAGGATGAAGACCTTTGAAAGCATAGTGTATTAGCATCTTAGAAATAATTTTAAAAATAGATACAACATCAGAATACCTTTATAAAGATAGCATTTTATCACATTATGCACAGAAGTGTACATGGCTGCTGATCACCAAGCATTCTTAATGTCATGTCAAAATACAAACTGTTTCCCAGAACATCAATTCTTTTTGTCATTCCCTCAAGGTCTCGGTGCCAACATCTAAAAATCCAACCTCCCCCCTTCAGACTGCAGAAAAAAATTCTTTATACAGCGAGGCATTATGAAAACAATTGCAAATTCTTAGCCTAAGAAGAGATAGCAGAGAATGATACAAGACCTGGAAGAAAATATACCTACACATACCCAGAGAAATAGTAGTATTTACTCTCTCATTTCTTACCATCGTGAGGCTGTATCACATAGTGACTGCCACCAATGTAATCTCCAGCAATCCCTAACTGAGAAGCATCCGTTGTGGAGCTGTCACCATCCATCTACAATGAGAAGAAGGAAACCTTTCAGGTGTGATTGTTACATCACTAAGTGCAGCTATTACTGAATCCCAGCCCATTAATCAAACTGAGATCAATTTATACAAAGCATAGATATTTTGTTATTGGAGAACAGCATCTCCACTGTCATTCCTGAGTTTTATTGACAGGAAAACAGTTCAGCTGTTTTGTGAGGCTTTCCAAAAACCTCAGTCAGAGGCACAGGCCATGCACAGAATCATTTGGTTCATGTAGCACACAGATAGCAATCTTGTGTTGTTCCCGTGAGCCTGACCAGAACATGCAAGGTGTCTCTGAACAACCCTCAAAACCTACACCAGCCCTCTGTTCACTGAATGCTTTACCTATTAATTACTACACAGAGTACATCCTTCACTCACCTTTACCCTCCATGTTGGTTTGTCAAGCCCACTGACAAACTTCTAGCCAGGCCTCGGGACCAGCTCTGCATCCTCATCCTCCCTGAGACACCAGTGACTCCTATGTGCCTTCTGAGTCATGTTTTAGCATTCCCTGGTCCTGCCCTGCCTCACTCTCTGGGCATCCTTAAGTGCTCTTCTCCCAGTGTTCTGATGTGGTGGCCAACAAGAAGACTTCTTGAGGCTTTGGAGATGGTGTCACAGGAGAAAAGGGGAATGCCAGGAGAAGAAGGGAAGCCAAAACAGCCTGTACTTTCCTCCTTCTTGCTATACACAAAAGCTCCTGGGGAGGCAGAGCCCATCTGAATTCACTCACTGACCCCGCACCCGCTGTGTGGGTACCTTGATGTCTTTGAAGGATCACGTGGTTGTTGCCAGTGAAACCACAGAGCTCACTCTTTTTCCACAACCATTAGCCTGAAAAGGGAGGGAAGGAGGGAGGGAGAGAGAAGCAATGTTGTGCTATTTTTATACCTACCCAGAAATATGAGCATTTAACCTCTCACTAATCTGCACTTTGCTTGTGGCCACAGGGCTAAGTTTCACTTTGAAACCTTCAGGCAACGTCCGGTGTCACACTTGGCCACAGATGCACAAATAACGCGAGCACTGCTCACATTCCAACAACAGCTGGATGGAGCCTTAGGAGCTGCTCAAGAGAAAAAGACTCTTCCACCTCTTCTTCATTGTACAGAATATTGCACACACTTTTATAAAGAACTTCAGGTTCCTTTTGATGGGCTTTTGTAAACCAGCTTCACTACTTACACAGCAGCTCTACCCAAAGGAAGGGCAGTATTTTAGGCGTTAGCCTTCCATGTGCCAACCTTCACATAAATTCACTTCGTCCACACTTTGCAGACTCTTTGTTGGGAGATTTAACTTGGCTTTTCAATCTCCCAAAGGGTCTGCAGTTTGCTTACTCAGCTTACTGTAATGACAATGCAAGGATATCACAATCCTGCATGTCATGATCACCAAAACTGACATCACACAACATTAAGAGAATTGTGCCTCTCTCTTCCTTATGCACTTTGAAACAATTAAAAGCGTAGTCTGGTAAATCTCAAAATCTACCTCAAAAATTAAGTTAGGATTTTCTGGTAGTCTTGTTCTCAGTTTCAGCTCTCTGATCCCTACTAGAATTTAATTCAGGATCTCAAAAATCTTTACTCAGCCTCAGTACTATTTTAAATACCTTGATCTTTCTTTCCCTCTCTTTTTTTCAATCTTCTATGAAACATTTCTTCTAAATTATTTCCTTCCTCCAGGGTTGCAATAGTCTTCAAATTTCTGCCATGATGTGATAACTAACTGGCTGCTGCTCACCTCTCCTGCAGGCTACTCCATCCGAATCTTTATGGATTTTAAGATCCAGCAACACTAAGAAATCATCTTGCTTTCATTAGCCCAGCTTGCCTTCAAAAGACAATTCCTGCTTGAATCTCTTTCAAACCTCTGCTGCATCTACAGACAGTTTTGGTCATATTAGACTAATGCATCCTGAAGGTAATACCTTTGCTTCTATTCTTTTCTGTGTGCACATTTCCAGATCTACTTACAGGATGTATTATTTCACCATTAGTGGGAATTTGTGTGGATGTTTATCAACACTATGAATCTAAAATAGTGATTAGCAAAATTAACAGGAAAAGGCTTGCAACAGAAAAAGGCAGATCTGACTCAGATAAAGAAAACAGGCACTGATGACTTAACATCAAATGAAATTAGTTCTGTCGGTATTATTTGCAGAGAGATTTTTAGCTTCCAGGACAACCTTGGCACAGGGGATTAGGGACAGCACTAACACCCTTCTGCATAATGCTCAGCATACCAGGTCCTGATCCAGGACCACATGATAATTCATGTTGGAAGTGGCTGTGGGAGGTCTCTACTCCAACCCCTGCTAAAAGCAGGGTCAGCTCCAAGCTCAGAGCAGAGCACTCAGGGTTTTCTCCAGCCACATCCTGAAGACCACCACAGACAGAGCCTGCCCAGCTGCCCCACGAGCCTCCTCCACAGCTCAGCTGGCCTCACGGTGAGGAAGGGAGTGGATCTCAGCACACCACTTCAACCCAAGTAAGTTGGTGGAAGAACTTCAGCCAGATTTGTCATTCAATTCAAATCTAGATCCAGGCATCTGAATATAGCAACTGTAATTAATATACCATCCAGTCACCCTACTAGTATTTCTTTGAGCCTGATGGATGACGAACATGACCTTGCAGGAAAATGTGGCCACTGCTATCCCAGTCATCTCATAACAAACAGTTACACGCTCACACATTGCAGTTTTCATTTCAGATGTTCAAAACTCCAGTCAATCACCACATTATCTGATTGTCAAGCTCAGCACAAGTTCTGTAATACATACAACAATGCTCAGAAAATGAGAAAACACTGTTCTCAATAATAATTTGCTAATTAATCCCCCTCCTTTAAACAAACAAACAAAAACCCCAAACAACCAATAAAACCCCTCCAAAACCATGACACAAAATAAATTTCGTGTCCCTGAAGTTGCTCTGGAAAGGCAGCAGCCCAATGTAGCATAGAAACAACACCTTGCCTACACTAACTGCAGTCACTGGGAGACTAAAAAGGACAACAGTTCTTATGCTGGCCCATTTAGGAGGAAGACCTACTACTTTAGCTGGAACTAGATGCTAGAACAGGCATGGGAGATCTAATTCTAAAAGGTTCAGATGGGCAAGAACCCTCCTCTCAGATTTTGCTTTAGATCCTGAGTTGTTACAACTTGTTTTAAAGAGAAGCAGCCATTTGCAGATTATACATCACATTTGCATGGCAGTTTCAGCATGCAAACATTGCAATGCCTTTAAATTCAAGACCATCTCCTACCTCTGTGTGGCTGCCAAATTGCACGAGGGAGGGCTTCCAACACCTCGGTCCTCCAGCAGCAGGTACTGTGCACAAGTGCAAGAAGCAATTACTACAGGTTGCACATTATCCTCAGCCTCCAATGCTAGGAAGAGACTGAAGTTCCTCCATGCATAGACATGGACTTAATCAAGACTGAGAGCTAAGCATATCAGAAGTGACATGTCAGTCTCTAAAATGACCATGCCACTATCTGATTTTATCAAAAACCAGGGAGAGTAAACAACTACAGGACACAAACATTCAGCGCTACACTGTAAAAGAAAAATCTGAATACAGAGCAGCAGCACAATGTTTTCTGTTCATCTCTAATAAAAAAGACTATTACTAGGGATATACAAATTACTTGATACATGGAAATTAACCAAAGAAATACGTTAAAAGAGAAACATTTCAAGGGCATCAAAGAAAGTTCAGTGATAAGATGCAAGTGAATGAACATACAGGTTTACACTGACATCTGGTATAAATATGGTGGAGGATTCTTAAAAAAATTTGCTCCTGTCAGCTGCCCACAACTCAGACTGTTCCTATAATATGCCTATACTAAACTAATAAAACATCAGTATCTCAACGTAAATCTTGCATCCTGTTTAAGCTTATGAGCTCTCTTAAAAGTGCAGTCAGTATCAGTGGCTCAGCTAAATGATAACTAAAGAAGAATGCAAGCCCAGACCCGCTAGCACTGAGAAGAAGGGACTAAAGCTTAGATCACTATGAAAGGAAAAACAAAGGAAAAAAAAAATCAAAGAAACAAGATTTTTGTTTTCAGAACGGGAAGTTATCTGGCAATGATTTGCAAACTGCCCTCTTGAAGGGAAACCAAAGGCCTCTTGTGTTTTAAGTACTTCATGTGGTATTTATTCACCCTGGCTCCCAGAATTGCTGCTCTACAAGAGGGACAGTAGAAAATGATATGCAATGAACTGAAGCACTTGGTACACAGTCCATGAAGTTGTCTCTGCTAAAGAAGCAGGACAGAAACAATAACTAAAGCTGTAGGTAGTAACTCCATCAGTCATTGTGGATTCATTTTATCACACCTTATCACAAGAGATGTAAAGCTGTGAAGCTTTACATAACAGCAGAGACACAAAGTTTTATTTGAGCTATCTGCACCCCCTCCTGTTAAACAGAAAGATTTTTCAATTGAAAATACAACTTTAATTTCCTTTTATTTTTCAGTGATTTCTGGGGATCCTAATTTCCTGCTGAATTCTCACCTGCAGCAAGAAACACCAACTGGTGAATGCATACACAGGACATTGTTCCAGCAGGTAACACAAAAATGTAAAGCTAAACCCCTTAGCACACAGCTAGAACAAAACCAGATGCTGCACTCTCTCTCCATCTCAGGCTTCTCTAATCCCTCACTTTCAGCCTTTTCCCCCACAGCAGAGTAACACTGGGGAAAAGCAGACTGATGCTGAGAGGACCAGACAGTGTCACCAAGGCTCGTTAGTATCTGGGCTGTACCAGGATCCTTCCCCTGGCCCACAGGGAGGAAACTTTCCCTTATGAAATCCAAACAGGGCACTGCCACCTTGCTACCTTTCCACCTTCCCCAAGTCTATCAACTTTATGTCTTATCTTACAAGCCCCAATGCCACTGACCACAAGCCCCCTCCACATGGATCCAGCTGTGCTAGAGCAGCTGGTGGCTCCTTCCCAGGCTGGCTAACATCCACAAGCACAGTTAGCTCCAATATATATGGGTGGACTAAAACCACATGTATTTTCACATCAAGTAGGAGTGGATCAGTGATACAGGGCAAGCAGGAGAAACCGAGTTTCCATGCATTCTCTTTTTTGGCAGTAGAAGAGAGAAGCTGGAAGGGAAATTAAACAAGATGAGCAGAGGAATGGAGGCAGTTTTGTTGCTTTTGCAGAAGCTGGAAGAGGGCAGCAGTGCTGAACACACTGCGCCAGCACCTCCTTCCTTCAGCAACCTGACTGAAATCCCCCTATTACCCTTCAATAAGTTTTTGATACTTTTCTAGCATTTTTGTGAAAAACTAAGCTTATCTGTTTCTTAAAGTAGCAATCCATAAATCCTGTCTTTTTCTTTTAAAAGTTTGATAACATTTTTAAGTTGGTTATTTTTCCTTTGTTGAGGTAGTAACTCAAGTATGCCAAGCAGCTTTTACCTCTCAAGCAACAGGGCAAGTAAGAGTTTTACAAACCTAGCTCACACCAGACCAATATTTTCAGCCAAAACTGTTGAATTTGCTGACACTTGCTTTTATTCTACAAATGTTATTTACCAATATTGTTTAGTATGCATATATATAGTCATGTTTTGCACTTTTTACAAGCATCCTGCCACTAAAACATCAATTTCCAAATACTAAGTTTCTTTAAAACACTGTTGCAGAACTCAGTACTAACAATCACATTTCTTGCTAAGCAAAATTTTAAAGGTGGAGCGACATTACAGATTTGCATTTGAAAGCACTAAAGGAAGAACCTTGCAAACCTTTTTTAAATGTGGACAAAACAAGGTACCACTTTCAAAGTTTCAACGTTTAATGTTTCATATCTTGACGTTATCCTAAACATTCTTTTTCATTCAATTTCTGAACGTTGCCTCCCTTCATGTAATTATTACCACAAATGAGAGTTAAGCTTTGAACTGCTGTAACTGTCAAATACTGAAGTCTAAAGAGTAATACCCAGTGCTCCTAACTGCTCTCAATATAATGCCATAGCTGTAAATGCCAGCAGCCAAGACCATGTATAATCACCCGCTCAATGCAGAGAGCAAAAGCAACTCACACAGGCCTCATAATGCTTCAGATTGAGCCGTTTTGGGTGTCCTAGAGAATTACAGATGGATCCTGCCTTTAGACTGTAACTGTCATGCCACAGGCCACATAAGCAGAGAAAAAAAGAAAGCAACTGCTAGCTTATTGTCTAGGAACACTATGCTAATGATTACATATAGACACCATTTCTCCACTCCTGCAAGCCAATTAAAGCCGGACTCTGAATACTGCCCAAAGTGGCACCTGCCATTTTCCTTTTTGCTACCATTTTGCCAGAGCTTCTTTTGAGAAAGCTGCAAATTTTTTTCTTTTAATTGTCAATAACTGCCACCTATCAAGATGCCAAGGAAAGGTTACTACATGTAACAGAGTCCATGCATGGGCTAAAATCCAGATTTCTGTGTTCCTCACTGCATAGAAATGTCCAGATCATTGTTATCAATAATTTTGCCACCCCAAAAGCAAGCCAAGCACACTAAGTAGCTTTTCCATTACAGTTCTTTTCAGAATGTAATCTTTTTGGTTAAGCCTCAAAGAAACTGGTAAAGCTAGAAGTTGATTTTCTACTGCTGCTGTATTGCAGAATATATACTATAGCTGCAGAAACATTACTAGAACACATGAATTTTTTTGTTTTTCCAACACGATTGTCTGTGAATAACCTAAGACAGTACTCTTCAGGATCACCAACTATATAATTTCTGGAGGTTGAACAGTGGCTAGCACACACAGGTCTGCCCAAGAACACCTGCCACGCACAGAAGAGTTGTGCAGACATTGGTAATGGCAGGGTCCTGTCTGCCACCTGCCATGTGTGTCACAGGACAAGTGCTGATGCCACCCAACTGCGTCTGTGCCACTGCGAGCCGATCGATCCCACTTCCCGATTTCATGCCCATCAATGATGCAAACGCAGCCAGCGCAGGGGCATGGGGGGGATCTTCCTACTTACACCAACAGCCTCCGACCCTTCCTGGCACCCAGCTCACATCTGTTCGAGAGGTAACTCGTCTATCGTGACCCCTTGTTTACAAATGGAACAAGACGACGAGTCCTCAGTTAATCAGCAACTTTATTGTTGGTCACCTTGGCTGTGATTTCCGCGGTGGCCGCACCGGCCCGGGGCCGGCCGGGCGCCTCTGCCAGGCCCCCGTGCAGCCCACCAAGGCCTCGCATTCCAGCCCGCACGGCCAACCGGGTACTGGCACCACATCCCGGGGCCTCGCCCTACGCTCCTTATGCCTGCAAAATACCGCCAAACCTTCCAGGAAATTTCGGTCCCAACAACGGCGCGGGGGGGACCGGGAGGGGGGACCGGGCCGCTCTGGCCCCGCTGCCCGGCTCCCGGCCCGGGGCCGTGGGCGTGGTGGGGGTCCCGGCCCCTCGCTCCCGCGGCGAGGGGAGGGGGCTCGGCCGGGCGGACACAAAAGAGCACGGAGCCCCCTCCGCCCGGCGCGGCCGCCACAAAGCCGCCCCCCGCCCGCCGGGAGCCGCGGCCCCGGGGCACAGCGAGCGCGGCCGGCGCGGAGACGGAGGGATGGCGGGAGGCCGTGCGCCCCGCGAGTGCCCGCCGCCTCTCAGCGGGCGGTGCGGGGTGCCGGCCGGCCGCGGGGCAGCCCCGCCTGCTGCCCCCACACCCCTGCCTAGGCCGCAAAATGGAGCCGGAGCGGCGACGGCCCCGCGGAGAGAGCGGGACACCGGCGGGGGCAGCCGCCCCGCCGCCCCTGCCGACACCCCCCTCGCCGCCGCCTCCCTCCCTGCCTGCCCGCCCGCTCCGCTCCCCTCCCCGCCCGCCCACCCCGCTCGGCTCCCCGGCCGCGCGGCCCCCGCGGCTCCGGCCGCACAAAGCGACGCGCGGCCGGTGCGGGGCCCGGGGCGGCAGCCCCGCACTTCCTGGTGCCCGCGGCGGCGGCGCGGCGGCAGCGCCGGGGCCCGGGGAGGGAGACGGACATTTCATTCGAGCCTGCAGTGGAACCGGTTACCAATCATTGGCCGGAGCCAGGCACAAACCTCCAGTGCGGCCCTGGTTGGCTCCCTCCGCAAATCGGCTGTTTGGTTGGACGGAAAATGGCTGCGAAGGAACCAGTCCCAGCGCGGAGCCCCGCTTCCCGCAGCCGGGCTGCCCTCCCTCCGCGCCGCCTCCCCGCCACTCGCGCCGGCTCTTCCCTCAGCGCGCGCCCTCCCGCCGGGCCGGCCCTGCCCGCCTCCTTTATGGAGCGGCCGGGCCGGGGGGCGCCGGGCCCGCCCCCCCCGCGGGGCCGAGGCAGAGCGGCTGCTACCGGGGCTGTCCCCGCGACAGGGCTCGGTCCCGCAGGGCTGCTGCTGCTGGGGATTGTGCAGCGGGGCCTCTCACCAGGGGCACCTCTTCCCTGGGGCGTCGGTCTCACAAAATCACAAATGGGTCAGGCTGGAAGGGACCACAGTGGGTCATCTGGTCCGACCTCCCTGCTCAAGAAGGGTCATCCTAGAGCACAAGGCACAGGATTGCATCCAGGCGGTTCTGGAATATCTCCAGTGAGGGAGACTCCACACTCTCTGGGCAACCTGTTCCGGTGTGTGGTCACTGCACAGTAAAGAAGTTCTTCCTCGTGTTCAGGTGGAACTTCCTGTGCATCAGTTTCTGCCCATTGTCTCTTGTCCTATTCCTTGTTACCACCAAAAAAAAGCCTGGCTTCATCCTCTGACACCGTCCCTCCAGATACTGATAGACATTGATGACGTCCCTTCTCAGTCATCTCTTCTCAAGGCTGGACAGGCCCAACTCCTCCATCTTTTCCTCATAAAAGAGGTGCTGCAGTCCTCCAGTCGTCCTCGTTGCCCTGGGAGGTGGGGCTGGGGGAGAGTGGCCAGCTATGTCCCACTGGCCTTGTCCCTGGCCTCACCCCCTGTCACCTCAGCAGCCGGTGCCTGTTGTCAGCAAGGCAGGCACCATTATTGTGAAGGTTCCTCAGCTCTGTTCCAACCTGTCCTACACCTGCATCAAGATTCACCAGGTTATAACCCCCAGTGACTTCCTACATTTTGCGCGGCCTGAGAAAGAAGAGGCTGATGAAGAGGAGGAGTTTGATGAAGGAGGAGGATGGCTCATGGAACCCAGGTCCAACCAACCATTTGGTGGAACAGAACCTTGGGTGAGGGGATCTGTGAATGTGTTACCCCTTCTCTCTAAAAAAGTAAAATGTCACTGCAAACTAGAAAGGATCATTTTCCCCTGATGATACAGGGCTTAAAGAGAACATTTTTCTTCCACTTTTAGGCTTTGTTCTGAAGAAATACAGGCTGCTGAGTGAAGATATTAGTTGGACTGACTTCTCCACTGAGATTTATAAACCTCTCCTATAAAGCATTTATATGAAACACTTCATAATCCACGAGTCCTTCCATTCACTAGAATCAGAAAGAGGGATTTTTTTCTAGGTGAAGGCAGCCAAAGACGTTCCACACATCTGCCACCAACACGTGTTTGTGCAATCTCCACAACTGAGGTAATAAGAATATTTTTGTTTTGTGCAATTCTTAATAACCTGTAGTAATTCTTCATTATTTGAGGGTCTTGCATATTTTAACTAAACTAGTATAAAACTCACATTTCACAATAGCTTCTGCTAGCGTCCTCTTCTGGTTAATATCTGATAAATACAGTACACGCCTCTCCTTGCTCTCTTCTGGTATTGGGATTTACACAAAGCAGAACTCAATAAACCTGACACATTTCCACATGGTTTCACATAACAACATTAGTTTCATGTGTTTTGATACATCATAAAGATTTAGATTCACTCAAAATGTCCATGTATTTGGATTGTTTTGAGTTTAAACTGAAACATCAAGCGAGGAGAATTTTGCATGCGTGGGTTTTTACTGCAAATGCTATATGCAGCTTAATCCTGCCTCATGGGTACTATGGGCAGTAATTAGTAATTTTTTTTTAAATGCCCAGAAGATGTTAAGTAATGCAAGAATATTCACTAAGTTTGGGACCTTAGGGAATGCATTTTCCCCTTTATCTATTTTATAGCTTGTGTTCACTAAGTGCAATACCATGACAATACGTTATTAATCTTGCTGTGCACTCTTAAGATCTTTGGGTGGATTTTGTTATGTCAGCCCCGAATTTCACAAGTGAGTAGAAAGATGAACGCTGACCAGTGTGCAGGTTTTTCAGGGCACAGAGCAGACAGTGCCCTTTCTTTGAGCCACTAGTCAGTATTTTGAATCTCCTTGAAAACACAGCTCTCAAATCTTTCTACTGCATTTTTTTCAAACTTGAAATGAAAATATTGTTTCTCCTGTGGTGTTTTTACTGGTATTTATCAATGTTGTGTTGATGGAAAAACTACTTATCCACTTCTACTCAGCACTTTTCTTTAGGACAGCATAGTGGGAACAAGTGTTCACTGTTGCTGGTGACAGAACAGCACTCAGTGGTTAAACTTGTCAGCCAGCTGGAGCCAGGGAATCCAAGCCAGCATTCCCATTTACATAAATTTTATTTTGTGTTCCTCCGTTAGTAACAATTTCTGTCACACACTTGTCACTCAGTCTTCACTTGGTTGGTTATTTTATTCCTATGCTAAGTATATTCTCAAGCTCCGTATTTTGTGAGGCTGTGATCTATTTCCTGAGATTGTCATTTTGTGCCTGAAATTTGCAGTGAGGAAATCAAAATCTTCAGATATCTTCTGTTCTATTTAGTAGGTGTTAGCTAAGGTGAGCAAGTATGCTTCTTTAAATCAGGACAGATATATCAGTTTGTTCCAGAATGTGCCTTACTTGTGCTGTGGACTCTGTCATTTGGAAAAATACATGTTTGAAATAAGAAATTCCAATTTTTGTAGAAAGAGCACTGGATGTAGGGTGGTTGAGTTGTTCATCTAACGTTCTCCAAAGTTCTCAAAACTGTGAGATTCTTAGTGTAACAGGCTGGAAATAGGTCTCTCATCAAACTGTGAACTCCATGGTTCTTTAGGAACTGATGTTCATTGTTCATTATGTTCTTTCTAATGTTCATTATGTTCTTTGTTTGTTTTTGTAGATCAGAGTGTTCTTATTTGTATTAGACAATCCTAAATAAAAGATACTTGAAGCTGCTACAGAGCTAAGCAATGCTATCTGAAAAAGATGGAATGTGGAAACCCAGAAGAAATTATCTACAGGTAATTAACCAAGTCAGAGGGGGATGAGACCAGATGGAATTAAATAAAGTTCAAGACATTTTTTTTTCCAAAGGATCAGTAGCTTGCTGCTGTGTTGAAAAATTCTTTAGCTAACTAAGTGTGCCTTCCTTTTAGATAGTATTCCCCCTTTAACAGTAAAATTTCTGCTACACTTAGAAGGAACTGGGTGCTCACGTGGCCTTTGTGCTGTGAGATCCCACAGCTCTGAAGGAGAGACATGTACAGGGACATGCACTGTGACAGCGCCCCTGAGAGGCAGAGCTAGAAGAGTAGCCAGCTTTGATGCTCATGCCATGAGGACCAAAGGATGTGTTTATTCACAGCAGACTGGTGTCCAGCCAAAGAGGGGGCTGGGCAGGTGCAATTCTGAAATTACTACATCCCATTTAGGAATTATGGTCCAAAGAGCAAGGTGCAAGTTGGATACAATTCCCAGGCCTACTGCATGCTTCTTGTATGACCTTGGGCAAATTACTGTAAATCCAAGCCATCAGATTTCAATGGAGAGATGCATAAATCCCTATGAAAGTCTGAATTTTAATCATACTGTGCCTCAATTCCCCATCTACTGAATCAGTAGCAATATTATTTTCCTGTCTTGAGCTGACCTGTGAATGGCTTATATACTGGGAAAGCAGGAGAGGTAAGTAAATTTGATTAAAATTGACCAACGTTTCAAAATTTATTGGGGGAGCTAAGACAGATAGGCTGTACCTAATGCCTAAATCTTGTTCCTTTAGAGAAAAGAAAAACCAACTTACCGTTTTCACCAGTGGAATGGGTAGTCAAGCAAATAGATGCAAAGATACAGCTTGAAGTTTAGCTTTACTAGTTAATCTCAGCCCAGTGGGGTTAAATGTGGCTGGCAGCAATCCCTTTGAAATGTAACTGGAACAGAACTGACTTGCAATCATGTAATTTATATGTTAAGACATGTCTAAAACATCAAGTATAGACATTCCACATGAGCAATAGGAACTTCAAAGTACACATGCACGACAGAACCACTTGAAGGACTAGGAGAGATCTTGGAAGAAGATTCTAAATTGTCCATGAGTAATACAGCAACAGGTGGAGGTGAAACTACTATATCTCCTCTGCTTTGTTTGCAAAAAAGGAGCGAAACAGTTTTGGGATGCAATCTGAGAAGAGCTCACTTTGCAACTGTGCCATTACAACCTCCTAGATAAAACCATTAGCATTGGTTTTGGATCTTTTCAAAACACAGGAGAGAAAAAAATCAATACTCATTTTAAATAGCAAAGGTTGAAGTCATTTAGCTTTTTCAAACCTTATGACAAGTAATATAAAGTATAAAATGGAAAAGCTAAGTAGCTCTTGTAAAACTTTAATTTAATTTTTCATAACTAAATTTATTACACATTTGCAAGGGTCATTCCCATGGATTTGCTTGATATCATCAGCATTCAGCTGCATTCTATGGTTATGTTTTGGATTTTCTCCCTATTACCAGCTACATGTGGGATTGAAATTTCTCAGTAGTACAAGTGTGGTGAAAGATGTCTTATTTAGCTCTACTGTGCAAGAGGACAAGCTGCTGCTTAATGGCTATGCAGTGAAACCCTACATCTCCCGGCGGGGGGAACCTGGGTTCTATTACAGCTCTGTTTTGGGTACTGCAGAGGGAGCACAGAAGGCAGGTCAGATGAAGATGGGCAGTGAGGAAATGTGGACTTTTGCCCAGTCTGGTTCTGATGACAGAGTTACAGTTACGAAAGCCCTGAGGCTGTCAGTACTGACATAGTGGAGTTACAGAACAGGAGCTCTGGTGGGCTACAGAACGAAGTTTTTCTCTGTATCATGAAAATTTACTTTCGTAAAGCCCATGTTTTCACATTGTGTCCATGTGGTTGAATTGCACAACTGTAACAGGTTTGATCACTTGGTTTTGCTTGGCACGTGCCATGGTTTAACCCCAGCCAGCAAGTTCCACACAGTTGTTCGCTCAGTCCCCCTCACCTCAGCCGGCAGTAGAGAGAATATGAACAAAAAAAGTAAACCTCATGGATTGAGATAAGAACAATTTAATGGTTAAAATAACATGCTATGATACTGCTACTACTAGTAGTAAAGGAGAGAGAGGAATAAAACTCCAGAGAAACAAGTGATGCACAACACAGTTGCACACCACCCACCAATCAATGCCCAGCCTGACCCCAAGCAGTCATCGGCAGCTCCTGGACAAACTCCCCTTAGTTTATTTACTAAACATTCTATGGTATGGATTATCCCTCTGGCAAGCTCGGGTCAGCTGTCCTGGCTATGTGCTTCCCTGAGCTTCTTGTGCCCCTGCTTACTGGCAGAGCTTGGGAAGACGAAAAGTCCTTGATTTAGAGAAAACACAACTTAGTAACAACTAAAACATCAATATATTATCAACATTATTCTCATATTAAATCCAAAACAAAGCACTGTGCCAGCTACTAGGGAGAAAATTAACTCAATCTCAGCCAAACCCAGGACGGATGGAGGAATTCAGGACTTTCCTAGAAGTATCAGATGTTTCCAGAGGCTGTGGCATTTGTCAGTATTTGTAGTTTCCATCCTGTGGATATGGACCTACAAACTATATATGTAGATATGTAGTTTAGGGACCCTAAACTGCACTGCTTCAAAGGCCTGTGTACATTACCATTCTGTCAGCAGCACGATGAAAATAAAACTGTTCTCTTGGAATCTGTCACGCAGGGAGCATCTCAGCCGTGCCCCTGAACTGTCACTAGCATACTGACTGACACCATCACATTTGCAGTGTATGCAGAGACACGGATGTCTTCTGTCAACTTAAACATGAAAGCTGAAATTCTTTTCTCTTGAACTTGTCCAGACTAAGGACTAGAGATAGGGTCACTCCTTAGAAGTGCCTTCCTTCAGAAGGATGAGTTAAAACCTGGACATGTCTATCTTTCTCTGTTGGCTACAGAAGGAGCTCAGATCCAGAGCTTATACAAGAGGCCAGAATTTGAGGTGAGATCTCAAGGTAAGAAAATGAATCTAAGCTTGTAAAAATGACCTATGGTATTTCAATTAAATTAATATTCTGAAAATGCAAGGACTGTGTCAGCTTTAATAATGCTGATATTTAGGTGATTTTGCATTCAGCACCAAGAATTCCATACTTTATAAGAAGGTGGCACCGTGGGCTCTTCATTTATTGAAACAGCCTTCCTCCCCATTAATATATTGAGGGAATATTTAGAAATTTTTGTGGGAACAGGAATTCTAATACTATTTTAATGATGACTGTTATAATAGTCAACAGGGAGCTGGAAATCAATTATATCAGAAACAACTGAAGGACTGGTCCCATTGATGCACCATTTAGATAATCGTAGCTCTGTCACAGGGTTCTTTAGCAGCAATCATGCACCAAATATATTTACTATAAAATACCCAAAACATAGCCCCATACTAGCCACTGTGAAGAAAATTAACTTTACCTCAACCAAACCCTGCATATTTCTTTATGAAATTTCAAGACAGAGTAAAACACCTTACATTTCGTCTTTATGAAGAACATTATCAGTTAATATCTTAATGTAATTACTGTTTTTATTAGTCCTTCAAATATTTTATAGACTTTTTACACATTAATTTAATTTATCACAGCTTATCGCTTAACACCAGCACTGGAAGCTTATGCAGTCATCCTGGAGCACATGGCACAGGATTCTGTCCAGACAGTTCTGGAATATCTTCATCCTGGAGCATGGAGGATTGTGTCCAAATGGTTCTAGAATATCTCCAGTGAGGGAGACTCCACGACCTCTCTGGGCAACCTGATCCAGTGCTCAGTCACTCACACAGTAAAGAAGTTCTTACTCATGTTCAGGCAGAACTTCATGCGCATCAGTTTCTGTCTGTTTCTTCTTGTCCTGTTGCTTGGTACTACCCAAAGCAGATTTAAATCCCTGCTTTGGTACCAAACTGAAATAAGGTTTCTGTCTCCTGATAATTTCAGTGCAGACTTACCTCTGACTCTCAAGAGGGGTTTGAGTTGGTGTCTGTGTCAGGGAGGCACTACAGGATCCAGGGTGTCTTTCAACTGTAAGATTCTGCTCTCCTATGCATGTCCTTACTACTGGAAAAGGGCAGCATGAAGGTCGTTTATGAGGATGACAGCAGCAGAAATTGAAATATCAAGTGTTTTCTAAACAGAGAGGAAGATACAGTCTCTCTCCCAAAGAGTCTACATAGTGAGAGAAAGGTAAAAACTGACAAAAATGTATGTCACATATGGAAAAGGCATCAGATCACATTGTTAATAACTGGAATATACTACATTTTTTTTCCATCCTTTTCCTTCTGCTTTCCATTCTTCTTGTCATCATATTCTGCTTATATTACAGGGGTTCAACACTGGACCTCATATATGTGTGCAGTTCAGTCAACTAAGAATAAATTAAAATATAAATTAATGTACTCAGCTTTTCTTAAGCCTCATTGGAAGTAATTTCTAGGCAAAATTTTAATAGAAAGAGGGCAGATATTTTTTGGATCTGCCCAGAAAAAAAGATTTAACTTGTGGAATACCATGAGAGGAAACAAAAGACTTGTGGAGAAGCACATAACGAAGTAGGTAAAACTGGAGAGAGGATGATCTGACAAGATAATAAAAGTAGATCAGCCAAAAAGAAAGAGTTTAATAGGATCTTGGAGTTGATTGCAACCTGTGATTCAGGAGAGAGCATGAAGCCTGTGGAAAAAAAAATAAAGGAATTATCTTTTAAGAGGCCAAGATCAGAAGTAGTCTGACTAAAATAAGAGTTAAGGAACATAAATTCTCCCGCTGTATTTTGTGTGGCCTCAGGGGAGTGTTTGTGAGGAGGTTGTAACAACTGGTGTAAGAGGTGATACGGGCCAGTAACACTGCAGGAAGAAGCAACCAGCTGGGAGGAGTGAGGTAAAGAAGGTGAAAATGCGTGCTAGTCTTTGGGTGCAGCATCAAGGTTCTGTTCCACAGTGAGATTTAATTATAAAGGACACTGGATAATTCTGATTTTTGTATGCACTGGTTTTACGAAACATCTCAAATGCAGAATTTAATTTTTTCCATTGCTCCAGTGGATCTTCACTGCAGCAATGTAAGACCTTTTTCTTAATGAAAGGAAATGTGATTAGAAGATAATTGCAAAAGAATAAGCAAAATGAAACCCTGTGAATGAGTAACAGGACTCCAAGGCGGTTTTTAAAATTTGATTTTTCTCAAATTGGCTGAATTGCCAGCTGGTAGTCCTCATTTAATAAAAATATTGAGATGGGGTTTGGTGGAATAGAATTCCTTCCCTAAGCTTGTTCAGCAAATTATTTTAATAACTATATTTCTGAAGCCATAATAATCCATGAATGCCTGCAACAATTATTGTCCTCATTATTGTAATAATTTTTGCTGTTACAGACAGCTATATTGAAGACATACTTCTAAAATCATAGTGGTCATTCTCATAAGTTCAGAAACTTTTTTCCACTTAACAGTCTTAAATTCAGTTGTATTTTTTTCTGTGTTTGAAATTGGAGATATCACTGCAGAGTAAAAGAGTAATACAGGAATACAAACAGGCATTGCTGAAGTCCTCTGAGCAAAAAACCTAGGGACAGGGAGGCAATGCCTCTTAAACATCAAGACTCGAAGTTATTATCCTGTTCTCTTTCTTCCCTTCCTTTTGATCCTTTGTTGCCGCTCAGTATTACTTTTGTGGCAGAGTACTGAGGTAGACGTGACACACTGTACACTGGGGGACACTTAGGACTTATGCAGGGCAACAGAGCAACCCAATGGTCACTAAGACTAAGAATTCCTCAGTCTACAACATTCATTTCATTGCAGTGTGTTGGTGTTAGAGCGTCCTTCCCACTCGCTCAGACACAGAGGCCAGCAGTCAATCAGTGCAACTGAAAACAAGACCCATCCAACGAAAACATCAATGGTTGAGTTTGCATCTTTTTAGAATCTTTAAAACAAATGTCAGTGTTTGCTGTCAGCAAGAATACTGGTCAGATAAATTGCCTTGTTTGATGTAATAAGTCACATGTTTCTTCCCACATAAAGTATTGTGTTGGGTTTGTGCAACCCAGTTTTGGTAGAGAGGGGGTTTTTCAAGGATGGCCTCTGTGAGAAGATGCCAGAAGCTTTTCCTTTAAGAAGGGAAGACAAGTTACTGCACAGATGTAATTGCAGCCAGAGAAAAGAGTAAGAACATGTGAGAAGAACAACTGTGGAGACACTAAGGTCAGTGGAGAAGAAGGGGGAGGAGGTGCTCCGGGGGCTGAAGCTGAGATTCCTCTGCAGGCCATGGTGCAGCCCATGGTGAAGCAGGCTGTCCCCTTGCAACCCATGGAAGTCCATGGGGATGCAGAGATCCACCTGCAGCCCGAGGAGGAGACCCATACCAGAGCAGGTGCCCCAGACAGGGCTGTGAACCCTTGGAAAACCCCTGCTGGAGCAGGCTCCTGGCAGGGACCTGCAAACCTGTGGAGAGAGGAGCCCACACTGGAGCAGGTTTTCTGGTAGGACTTGTGACTCTGTGAGGGACCCAGGATGGAGCAGGCTGTGCCTGAAGGACTGCACCCTGTGGAAGAGTGACCCACATTGCAGCAGTTCATGGAGAACTGTTGCCCATGGGATGAACTCACATTGCAGAAGTTCATAGAGAACTGTCTCCCGTGGGAGGGACCCCACGCTGGAGCAGGGGAAAGACTCTTCTCCCTGAGCAGCAGCAGAAACAAACTGGGATGAACTGACTGTAACCCCCATTCCCATTTCCTTGTGCTGCTGGGGGAGAGGAGGTAGAGCTGGGAAGGAGGGAGGGCTGGGGAGAAGGTGTTTTTAAGATTCATTTGACTGCTCATTATCCTGCTCTGATTTTGTTAGTAATACATTCAATTAATATCCCCAATTCGAGTTTGTTTTGCTTGCAATATTTGGTGAGTGATCTCTCTCAGACCTTATCTCAGCCCATGAACCCTCTTAGATTTTCTCTCCCCTGTCCACTTGTGGAGGGGAGTGACAGAAGGGCTTTGGTGGGTGCCCGGCATCCAGCCAGGGTCAAACCACCAACAGAGTGAAGAAAGCTCAAATTGACTGATAGCAGCAGACATTTGTGTGCAGGTTTGGTGGTAGTTTATAGGGTTACAGCTTCCGTCTTGCCCTGGCTTCTCAGCTGATTCCAGCAGTCCTTGGCGACCTCCTCTTGCCACATATATGTGTGAAAGCCACGACGATGGGGCCACAGCCTCGGCAGCACTGTAAGGTATTGGTGGCAAATAATGCCCCAAGCCCGGCCGGGAGCAGTGTGATCAGCCTCACGCAGGTAGTCTTTTCTATACATGTATTCCTCAGCATGAACCATTAGCTGTGAGGGGAAAACCACTCGCAGAACACCTCCCGAATGCCCTTGTCTCGCCAGCGCCCCACAGCCCGCAGGACGGAGGGCTCGCTCAAGAGGGCACGGCCTGGGCCCGGCCAGGGGCCGTGCCAGCCCCGGCCTCTGTCCGCCCGCGTCCGTCGCCATCGCGACCGGGCCGCGCCGGGGGCCGAGGGGGGGGCCGCGGCCGCCAGGGGGCGCCGCGCCGGGGGGCGGCTGCGCGGCCGCGGAGCTGCGCGGTCATCCGGGCCCATCCCGTCCCGTCCTACCCGTCCGTCCCATCCCGTCCCATCCCAGCCCGTCCCGTCCGGCCCGCGCCATGGGCAGCACCCTGCGGAAGAGCCAGGCGGTGCGGCAGGCGCCCGGCAGCGCGCCCCCGGAGCGGCGGCGCCCGGCAGGTAGGCAGCAGGGGCTGCCGGCGGACAGCACCTGCCTGGCAGCGCTTCGCACCTGGTGGGCTCCGGGCGCGGCGGGGCGGGGGGGCGGCCGAAGGGACCGGCTCCGGTTTCCCTGTGAAACAGCCGGGAAGGCGGAGTTGGGACTCCCTCCCGTGCTGGCGGCCGGGCGCCCCGCGGGGGTACCGCGCTGCAGAACAACTTCGCTGTGCCTTCAGCAGGGTGCCCGTGGGTCCCCCGCTTTGCTGGTTACCTGTTCCCAAGCACGGCCTCTGCCGCCCGGCCGTCCCCTCAGTGACTTTGTTGGGCAGGCTGTGCGCATCGTCCCGCTCGCGGCAGCGCAGGGCGATGCTGGGTATGGGACCCCGGCCCTGGGGCGTGCCACAGCGTGGCCTGACGGATGTCTGTGCTGAGGAGGGAACAAGGTTTGGAGTTAGGAACACGATTTGGAGTTAGATGGAAGTTGAATGGCCCTCTGGTCTATGGAGCTGATTTCTGCCTACCAGGATTGAGGCATCTTCCCACGACAGAGCGGGCATGTTTGTGTTTCAGCTGACTGCTCTGTAGCTCGTCAGTCTGCCTGAGATCCTCCTTGGGCATAGCATTAACTGTGCTCTCACCGGCTCTATAAAACCCGATGAAAGGAGATAAATAATGGGCTCGAAGTAATGAACGCCTGAAAATGAACCTATGCTTACATCTGGTGCTGAGCAGCAGCAGTTCTGCCTAAATGAAAAGGCACTCTTAGGATGTAGTACTTCATTGAGCATGTACTACTGTAGGAGTGTCTTCAGCTCTACCAAATCCTTGGGAAAGGGGACTGTTTTTAAAGATGTTCTTATACATGCAGTAATTTGAGAACATTGACAGAAAACCACCTTGGGAGCTTTAAGGTGTTATATGATATTTTAAGTCTTATTATGCAGGCTGGAAATTGTCAGAACTTTGGCAAACAAAAAATAAAGATGCCTGTGCAGTAAGAATTTGCATAAGGCACAGCAGGAGCTGGCAAATACAAAGATGAGGTTTATAACAGTTAAGGTTTTTGAAATAGGCTTATTGTTATGGCTCCATATTGCTTAGTATCTTTCAATTATACCAACATAAACTCCTCCAGTCTGAACATTGGAAGCACTGGATGTTCCTTGATCATAAGAGGAAGGAATGGGGAAGAAAATATAAAAAAAAGAAAACTCTCATAACCACTGTCTAGAGAGTCCAGTTGTCCTTGTAGTTTCAGGACAGTGCTGTGACTTGACACCAGTTCCCTTGCCTAATGCTGTCACTACCATGTTATAATTTAGTTTTAAATCAGATACTGAAGGCTGTGCAGGTGTGGTAGCACAGAGTCTGGGGCAGAGTGAGCTGCTCTGGAGTTATACCCAAACCTGATTTCTCTGGCCAACAGTATATCTGCTGGCATAAACTCAGAAATGAAACCTGCATCTTAACAAGCTTTTTCAGCCTTGTGAAGCTGACTCATTTAGGCTACATGACTTAAAAGAACATGTTGTTTGGGCTTTGGTTTATATGCTTTACTGTATCTCTGGTTTTTCAATTTAAGACATTACTGCTCCCTGTTGCCTATTCTACAACTCTGGCAGCATCTTAAAGTAATTCTCCAGGAAGGTTGGTTTAAACTGTGGGACAAAGTTTATATTTCAGCATCAAGGCAGCTTTGCTTCTGGGATAGTTGCGTATGAGTAAATTATTATCTGAAACCCAATGTCCATTTCCCAAAGGAACACATCAAAGTTTTTAGTGTCCGTCAAGGACAAGAGATGAGGGGAGTTGTGAGTCTTGTTGAAGAACTTAAATAGGAGATTGAAGCAAAAAAATAATTACAGAAATTTGACTAGAGGTATGTAATTTACATTAAAATGGAAACATAATCCAAATAAGCTAATTACTCATTGTTTAACTGACTCTAAAACATGAACAATCTAAAATGAACCCTTTTGTATAGTAGGTCATACCAAGCAGTAGAGTTGTTTTAATGTCTATATATGTCCCTTGGACAAAGTATATTTAAACTTATGTTTGTAGTAGGAGAAAGAAATTGGGCTGTTGGTAGCTGTAAGAATTTCTTATTTGTTCTCTGGATTTTTTCCTACCCTTCCATATTTTTATCAATGGCAATAATAAATTCAGTTACTAATTCACTGTAAGATCTAAAAATGTTTAAAAAAATAAGCGGTAGCAAGCTGGCAATGAACAAAACTGGCAAAGATAAAAAGGTGCCTAGCACAGGAAAAAGTAAAAATATTAAGATGAGGTGCTTATATATAGTTTGCGTAACAAAGCTCTTAAATACATTCCCTTGCCCTTAGTTTGTACTTTCAAAAAGGTTATTATCAGTCTTCAAATAGCATTCAGTTTACATCAACACTTGGATTTTGCACGTGCAGTATTTATGACATTTTGTGAATGTAAAGGTATGAAAATTGGAAGTAACTCAGAAGAGATTTCTTTTCCTGATTTTTTTGTTAAATTATCTCCACACCTAGTTTTCTGTATTATAAACAGGCATTTTACTGCGGAAAGGATTGAGGACAAGATTAAAAACTGTGCAATAAGAGACTAAACTTACACATCTCAGAATTAAGATAGCCTGGGTTGCAGCTTTTGCTTTATAAAATGTAGTATTTGTTTCTGTGGGACTCTACCTGGTTATTACATCAACTGCTGCTTTTTTTCATCCCAGACTGTCATAGTTGAATGTTATGAGTGGCTGTGTTTTAGTTTGGTTTGACTTTAAGTTGAAGCTGCTCAGCTTCTTTCAGGACTGGGCACTCAGGACACGCTCACTGGTGGGCCTGGAAAGTAGACTGGGAATGAAATTTGGGTTGGATTCTACAAAGTGAGTTAGCAAAGTAGTTTTAACTTAATTGTTCCTCATTTTTAGTGCTAATATGAGAGCCTCTGAATGCAGCATAACCGTGAGATGGAGTAACAGGGGATCCACTTTGGTGGTCCTAATTCTATGCTGGAGTGCAAACACCAATGGTGATTAAGTTGTGTTGACATTTACATGTGGTGTCTGAGTAATGAGGCCCCAAATATTTTTACTTTTGCAGTATTTCCTGGAAATGTGTTGACCGTATAATTTACATGTGAGTTGCTCAGGTGGCAATAACAGATGTGTCATAGCACTCTTTGTGCAGAAAAGTAGAGTGGACTCAAATCCTGGATGTGACTTAATGGATGCCCATGTACTTCCTCTACCCTTGTTAATAATTATGCCACCCTTTTGATTTCTGCTGGTAACAGAAATGGTGCTTGGCCCTCAACAGTGTGTGCTATTTATCTCCTTTTTCCAGTCCATCTTTATGGTTTCTCTACTTTCAAAACTTTGGAGATAAAACTCCAGTGCTTGTTCCTGTCTGAAGGTTGTTCCTCCATTAAGCCCATCTCAGTCACTCTTTGGTAGGGTGTCTTGTTTCTGTTTTGATTGTGCTTGTAGAAGACAAACCAAATACCAGATAAAATTGTGCACTGTGGCTTACTTAGTATACTGAATTGGTAACTTATTCTCCTTTTTCTTTACCACTGCTATCTCCTGAGAATGTTTTACCTACAACACCTCCCCTGCTTTTGATATCTGTTTTTTGATACCTGCCTGTTGTCATGCAGCTGCCTTCCAGTATATAGCTCAACTCATGTATTTCTTGTATTTTTTTTCCATTGCTTGTTCATTTCTTTCCTCATTCACACTTTTAAATAACTTCCTTTTTTGAATGCAGTATCACATTGTAGGTCTTCCTTGCAGGACCATCCCCTAACTTGCCTGGTTATATCTGATGCCCTCTCTTTTTCCTTATCTTCAGTTTGGTTTTTCCTGCTGTTTTTCTTCCAAAAATTTCACAGCTGTTGATTTCCTTAGCATATTGCCTTTCCAATATGTACTCTTTGTGCCTTGTAGTATTGAGTATGTAATGGGATTCGTTTATGGTAAACTCTATAGAATTGTGTGACCCCCCATGATTTTTGGCTGTTACAACCCTATCTGACCCAGCACTGTCATTTGCATAAAAGAGATACAAATGCAAAGAGAGGAAGTAAGTAGAGCATGCAAATACTTTTATTTCCATAGAAAATAGTAGTGGCTTAGTCTAGTGTAGTCCTAGCTTTTCTTAAGAATCTGCTAATGAACTGGTTTTACCAAGTGAACAGAGATACCATCTCATTTTATCTTCTGTTCTAGCAAAGTTGCCTGTTTTGCTTGTTGAGTCAGATGCTCAAGGAAGAAAGTGCTGTTTGACATGGTCACCTCTCCTGTGTCCTGGCATTGCATCCCCAGTATGGTGGGAAGGAAGCTCTTAACTTCCTTGTCTCCTCCGTTGTTTGCACAGCCTGACACAAAGCAAGCACTTCACGGAAATTCTGGCTCACAGGTGTAAAGGTATTTGTTGTTTTCCACCCACCCTTCACAACCATTCTCTGCCAGACCTTTGTCAGGGCCGTGTGCATCGGGTTGGTTTGTCGGATCGCTTTGGTGGCAGGAGAGTTCAGAGGGCAGTGAGTGACCTGTTAGGCTGTGCTGCTTCCCTCTCCTTGCAGAAATGCTGTGTCATTGTTTGCTGGGCTGCTACAAGCAGGATTGAATTGTTCCACTTAAGTCCTTTTGTTTTTCAAAACCAAGAATCTTTGATTACTCTGGATTAAAATATCTGGGTTTTTTCCTCGCCTCTTAAAAAAGCCCCACTTGGAGGGGAAAAAATAATCACAGGTTTCTGAGCCAAGTACCCAAGTACTTGCCATGGTGTTGTACCTGCCTTAAATTTCATGCCCTTACTGGGAGATTACCTGCAAATAACTTGTTTTCCTTTATCCGTGTTCAATTTTAATATTGGGTTGTTTGACAAAAAACCTGATTGTGTGTGAGTTGTTTTCCACCATTTTTTATGTTCTCTATGACTCAAATGCAAGCCTGATTACAAAGAGATGTGTGGGAATGAATAAATGGCTTCAGTTGTGGTAGAAACAATAAAGGCATGGCCAGTGGCAGTAGGGACTAATGAATGGCACCAGCACCAGGAGATCCTGTTTCATCCCTGCTGAGTACTGTTTTACCTCTCTCGCCTCAGGTGCCACACTTATTCAAGTGAGGCTGATGATGCTGCCTCCTCGTGTCAGAGAGTTGTTTATTTACTGACTAGGAATAAAAAAAAGGTAGCATGGGAGTATTAATCACAGTTTGTGGGAACCACAGGTTTGTGTTGGCCGCAGGAATTTCAAGAAGAAAAGTCTGGAAGCTTGGGTCTTTCAGGTCATCCGAAATAAAGGGTGAGCCAGTATGGATGGCACTGTGAGCGTGATACACTTACAGGTAGTTATACCAGAACTCAGCTTCCTTTGTTTTGATTTAGATTAGACAAAGTATTAACTAATATGGGTAAATCCCAAAGCAACAGTGACTTTTGAAGGAAATAGACAAAAATCTATGGTAAAATTACTGGTATTGTAAGATGATATTTTCCATAAAGATTGCATATAAATCATTATATGAGATAGTGTAGCTTTTACCACAGTTCCAGAGGCAGACAAGTTTTATATTAAGTATTCCATAACCTACTTCATTTAGTTCGCGATGAAATAAAATGGAAGATGAAAGTGGTCAAAGATACATAATTAATTTAAGATTGGCTGCCTTTTACTGAGGAAGAGAGAATCTGAAATTTACTTTTGTTAAATTTGTACAGTTTGTTCTGTTAAAGCCAACAGAGTTTGTATTGTAGATGTTCTAGAAATACTTGAGGTCAGCATGTGATGTTATGCTCACAGAAAACATCCCTATTAATGCTAATTAGAGCAACCTGGCTAATTCCTGTATAGTTTACTGTAAACAATTACATGAGAAATGAGGAATGGCTGAAGACTTTCGAGGGCAAGTACCCACTGTCTGATACTGCTGAGAAACTTCTGTGGATGAGAGTGCTACTAGGAAAGTCTGTGAGAAAGCCCAGGTCTTGGTGGAGTGGGATTTAAAGTTCCATAATTCTTATGGCAGAAACATGTCTTGTAGGAGTTTTCATAACAAACCGAGGAGTATAATGATGTCCCTGCTGAAATCAGTAAAGTAAAATACGTTTCATAAAGCAGTTGGACTTTGTGGTAGCTGCATGAATACTTAGAAAAGCAAAAGGAAAACAAATGCATGGAAGTAGGAATTACTTCTTTTGCTAGGAACTAGAAGCCGAGACCAATTTCAGAACCCCTTTTTTTCAGACTAACAGGATGAGACAGCTTATAAGTTTGAGTGGGTGATTGTTAGAGAAGGAGGTGTTTGCGTGGCTGATTGTTAGAGAGGGAGGTGTTTGAGTGTTGAGTTTCTTGCCCCAGGTTCTTCTTGGATGCAAAGGTGGTGGATTGCAGCCCTCCGAACGCAGTGCTGACGTATCTTGAGTGGAAAGCAGATTAGAGGAAGTTGTTGAGTCGGTCCCCAGATGTTCATTGGAAAATTAAGCTGAAAGGGTGAATTTTGTCACTTAATGTCTTTTTTTGAGTGGGAACTTTTCCACTGTGTATAGAGAGCTTTGATTCAGGCCCTCAGATGGATGTCACTTGAAAGTTTGTCTTTTATTTGATCTGGCGTTCGTCATTCCTCTGTCAGTACTTTTTCTTTGGTTTGTCTTGGTTTTGTAATTCCTGTCCTGCTATGCAGAGGTTAGATTAACAGTTGTCAGTAGATTTTTACTGTCCTTTGAGAATGCTGTGCTGCTGAGCTTTCTGCCGGTTTCTGCCTTTTTCATGCATTAATTACATTTGTTAGGCTGAGAATGATGAGGGTTTTTTTCTCCTCTGTCTTAGAGAACTCAACACTTAGGTTGGAAAGTTCCCAGAAGAACGTTTGTATCTATACGTTTTCCCACTCTACGGAATTTACTTTAGATGCTTTTTGTACTCAAATAGTTGTGGTAAAAACAACGAGTTTATATTTTCATGAAGGAAATAGGTGTTTTGGAGTAGGACTATGTACCACTGTCAGGACTCTGCTAACCGAAATCTGACAAAGTAGAGCCCTTGCTTCGACTCGTTGCAAAGTTCAATTATTCCACATTGTGCTTGATGTTGATCCCATTCAAGCAATCCCTTATTTAAATGGAAGAAGTTTTAAGCTCTTAGCTATGAAAAGGGCATTAACAAGAATACAGTTAAAGGGCTTCACAGCAAATATAAGCAATAACATAGTTTGGAGAACTTCTGATTTCTTAGGAAATTGCGCTTTACTCTCTTGCTAGTCAAGTTTTAAAGCTTGGTGGGTTTTGGATTTGAGAGCCTAGCTGGCAGCTCAGCTCCACTCACTCCTCCCTGGTGGGCTGGGGAGAAAACTGGAAGAGTGAAAGTGAGAAAACTCGTAGTTGGGGCAAAGACAATTTAGTAGGCAAAGCAAATGACACCATGCCAGCAAAGCTGCAGGCTTCCATTTCCTCTCAGTTTTGTCAGTTCAGCTGATTGCAAGGCAGCTTCTCAGTGTGCATTTGTGTTATGGTCCAGGCTGGAGGTGTGTATTTTAAAGGCTTGGGATTTTCCCCTGGTAATCTGTATGAGGTAATGGCTCTGCTGCTGTCACTACCAAATGTTTGAGTTTGCGCAATAGGGGAGGTAGTGACCTATGAGGATAGTGCAGAAATGAGCTAATCTAGAAGAAGGAAAACCTGAAAATTTCTCCACCTAAAAAGTTCACTTGGATGTAAGGTAAATATTCATTGTCATCTGAAATAGCCTATACTTCCCAGATGCCTGAAGATAGAGCTGTAAAATAAGATACGCGCTTGCTCGGAAACATTACAAATTTAGAGGCGTCTTCTGAACTCCTGGAGTAGAGACAACTATTTTTTAAATTATAGTTTGTGAAAATGTGAAGTTTGTTCTTGTTGGTAATGTTCCTCTGTGTGATACAGAAAGTCTAGGTAAATCAGTGGAGACCTTCTAGAAGGCCTTCTAGACCTTCAAAGTGAGTAGTTGAAGGGCAAGTGCTTTCCATGGGTGTCCGTGTCCTGCCTCTGTAGCTGGTGGGATCCCTGGATTGCTTTTGCAAAGTAAGGTTAATTCTTATCCTGGAGCAGTTCTGCTTACAAAGCTGGTCCAAGCTGTTGGGTTGGGCTGGTCGTGTTCCCACCTGATCAAAGCCTTCTGAAACCAATTGTGCCTTTTTTTCACCCCAGCCAGGAGTTACACAACAAACAGTCAGAAGTTCAGAGGCCTCAGTGCCAGGGGGGACTTTGGTTTGTGAGGAAACTGACTTCCGATAAGGAAGGGTATGGATGGAAAATACCATAGTTGTTTCACTGTATTTTTTTATCTCTGCTCAAGAAGCAGGGCTTAAAGGGCGGGGGTTTTTTCTGGTTTAACAAGTTCTGAGCAAAACTGGCAGTTTTGCCACTACCAGAGGGATATGTTGCTCCCTCCTCTTACTCTCTACTGGTCTAGTAATGCCTTCATCCTGGCACCAGCTGTGGTGGTCACAGGATTGTCCCCTGAGCTGACTGAGCTTGTTAGACTGGTGGGAAGCTGTCCCCAACCTTTCTTCTCCTGGGTTAGTTTTCTCCTAGGTTAGTGAATTGATTTAGCTCATGCATGGGTCTGATGTCTGCCAGAACTGGTGCCAAGTATGCAGACACCAAGAAGGAAAAAACCAGCGTGGTGGAAGAGAATAGACTTGTCTCTTTTTTTAGTATTGGTTGGTTAGATTGATTCACCCCATGTCAAGGAGCACTTGGCAGGTCATAGGGAAGGTGCCACTCAACAGCCACCACCTCCTAGATTGGGCTAACAAAACCAAAAGATAGTGGTAGTGCAGGGCAAGAGCCTCACTGGGCTTTCCTGCAGTGACTGTGAGTTGCTACAGACTTGCTGAAGTAATGCTGATACGTACCAGGCAGAGCCTTCCTCACCGCTACATCTCTGAGGGTTATCCAGAGCAAATCAGGTTCTCTTTAGCAGTCTCACTCTGCAAAAAGATATCTGCTGAATCATTTTTGGAAAGTATAGATTATTCACCAGGACTGTGGGTTATTGCAATTGCCGTTAATGGGTGGAATTTTATGGAGAGCAAGCTGATGACACACAGAGCACTTTCTGCTTTGTCATCCTGCCTGCAGCAGGTTGCCCAAACCAACAAGGGAGAGGCCCCCAGCAGCAGAGGCAGCCAACATACAAACTCTTTCAAGTCTCTGCCAGGGGCTATGGTTGCCTTTGGGTTTTGGGGCTATTGCTAAGACTTGGTACCTCTGGCACAGATCTACCTGAAAATAAGTAGAGATATTTATATAAGTGCCTCCGTTGTCTAATGGCTAGATTTTTATCTCACTGAAGATACAGTTTTAGGTGAACAT
Source organism: Lycocorax pyrrhopterus obiensis (assembly GCA_014706295.1). Taxonomy (NCBI): domain Eukaryota; kingdom Metazoa; phylum Chordata; class Aves; order Passeriformes; family Paradisaeidae; genus Lycocorax; species Lycocorax pyrrhopterus. Next base: position 54,995,405 of record JACSVZ010000015.1, on the reverse strand, counting down.
TCCTGAGATTGTTCAGACTTGCAGGAATAAAATACTCCTTCTGTTGCTTCAGGTACACACAGGACCGTAGCTTTAATATAATATAGTGAAGCAAAAAATTATCCTTTGTGAAGGTTGTGAAATTATCCTTTGAGAAGGGTGTTCAAAACCTGTGGTCTTGCTTTTCTTTTTTTTACATGCATATGTTCCTCAGCTAGAATAGGAAAAGTAGTATCCATCACTAATGTTACTGCTAACTGTTGCATAAAGGGGTCTTTAAACCCCTTTACCACCATCACCAAAGTACTCTTCCCAAAACCTTTGTCAGATAAAGGAATTTTAGCACCAAGTTTGAGAGAAGAAGTCAGAGGTGACAAGATTACAGACCAGTTTTCAATGACTGCCTTTTTTCATTTGTGTTTGTGTGAATGCTTTTCAGGTTTGTGGGCTCGGTGCCCAAGGAATGTATACATAGCATTCAGTATGGTTGTTTCTCTAAGTATGGACACGTTGCCAGGGTTTGCTAATTAATGCTGGTTGTACAGTGCAAACTATGTATGTGATTAAGTACAAACAACTGTGTGCTGACCCATTTATTGGAAATTAAGCATAACATAATTCAGAGTTATGTGGAGGAAGGCAGAGCTGATGATGGATTCCAATCAACTATTAGATTTTCCACTTTTTTCTTTTTCAATGCCACATCAAATAAAGTTTCACTGTGTGTAAATTTTTTTTTTCCTTTTCACTAATATGCTTAAACTTTTATACTGGAGATACATATATATGTATAAGATTGTTTATGACCAGCAGGAAAACTGATCTTTTCCAGCCTTTTGAATGCATTTATCAATACATTGAACTGAAAGAAGTTTCCAGGCAACTAACTGCAGGAGAAAATGAAAAACTTTTAATTCAGTTTACAAAGTACGAGACTTTAAATGTCACTTTCTGAGCAAGAAAGCTAAAAGTCATCACTTTCCTTTAAGACTGAAGTTTCAGGCTTAGCCACAGGAAATATGATTTCCTTGCTTTGATTCAAGCATATTGTTAGATTGGCAAAAGGTACTGAAATCTCAGCCAACTCCTGCATGGGATTTTATTCAACAGAAAAATATCGCAAGTCATCCTAACGTTGCAAATGAGTCATGAGTTGCCTTAGGAAATGCTCCCCTGGGACAGACATGCCACAGATGAGGAAGCAATGAAGCCGCCAGGCCACTCCCCCAGACAGTTTCTCTCGAGGAGCACAGCCTTCATAAAGGACGTCTCTCCAGACACTTAGTTATTTTATCCTTTATTTCACAGGGGGAGCCCCAAAGCTGCGAGAAGGGCAGCGCGAAGCAGCGGCAGAAACTTCCCAGCCAGGTGTTTCTGTACGGGAGAAGCAAATAGGAAATCATGAGAGAACTTTAAAGGTAGGGGGAGATACATTTCAAAGTGTGTAATTTAGTTCTGACGTTGAAAAATAATCAGAATGTAGACTTCCTTGTAAAAGTTGTAGTTCATGGGTGAAGAGTGAAGGAAATCTGTTCTCAGGATGGGATTATAGTCATGAAGAAGTTCCCCCAGTAAATGGGATGTGGAGCTTGTCAAGAGCCTGGCTGCTTTGGAGCAGGGTTCTAGGAGGAAGAGAGGAAGCTTGTAATCTACTTTGTCTAATCTAAACTTTTGATATGTTTTCATGAAGAGTTATTATGAAGAATTAATGAAAAATGAACCAAACAGTAGGAAATAAAAACTGAAGTTTCTTAATCCATGTGAAAACATAAAGCATTTTTCTTAAAAGGAGAAAAAAAAAACGTAGCATGGTATAAGTAGTGATCTAAGCAAATGAGAAGTTGGTATGGTTTCTTAATATGCATCATAAAGATACCATTCTCGGGAGCTGGGTCTGATGACTGTGGGGGAGTCAGTCTGCCTTCATGCTTCACACCATCCTGTTTCCACTAAGCAAACAGGAAAGTGTGCTTTGGAAAAGAATGGCACCCTTTCACTAATTTTACATCTCTACATACAAATGAAGTGAAGCTGCATATCATAGTACAATACATGCCCCTTTGCTCTGATTGCGGTAGGAAGTTTGATCCTGGCTAAGGGCTGTGTTAGAAAAATAGAAAAAAGGGAACCAAAGCCCCAAGTAGGTTCAGTGGTAGGGGTGTGTGTTGGGGTGGTGGAGCAGGAGGAGAAGAGGAAGGCGAATGAGGTATTTTTGGGTGTTTTCACAGCAGCCTCAGGTGTTTTCTAGGTTTTGTTTCTACTGTTAACGTGCTGCCCGAGGTTATGTAATACTACTACAATCTTAACTTTCTGCAAGCAGATGCACAGCCAGAATTCCTGCTGACATTGCTGTGTAATTTGTCTGAGCAATAGGGGATTTTTGTCAGTGGGATGGCTGCACTGGCATCAGTCAGTAGGGTAGACATAGTTATAGAGAGGCACTAATCAAACCTCAGAGGAAGGCAACAGTAGAATGGGTTGAGTACAAAGGGCTGTTTAATGCTAAACAACAAAATTAAGATGAAAAGACAAGGGAAACTTATTTGGGCTGTTTTCTTTTCTTTGATTTGCCACAACTATTCCAGTAGTACTGAATCAAGTTCTACCAAGTTAGGTGGACAGAAACATGTATTTGTAAAGTGGCAAAGTATGTGTTTCTTAATTTATGGGTTTGGTCTTAAAAGTTTTTTCATTACTTTAGTCGATGCTCACAATTTACATCAGCTAAGGAATCCTGATCTTTACTCACTTCAGATCTTGTCCTGCAATTTGAGAGGCATTGAGAATTTTGCCACAACTCCAAAGGCTTGAAGGTCTGAAGCCCTCATAAATGAGAGTTTCACAAATGAAGTATGAAGGCTCATTTTAGAAAGTGTATTTGAAGACAGTGCCATGTTCTTTGTGGCATAAGCTGTCAAAGTGCATTTTAGGACTAATGGATAGTTTTACTGTGGTAGTAGTTGTGATTTAACAAAAAATCTTTTGTGAAACCATGGTGGTCACACTTGATCCATTTGATACCAAAGTTATGCTAAACCAAAGTAGTGATAAACACTGGCGTATTACAAAAATGCAGTTTTCAGAAATGGTTTTCTTCGTTCAGTTCTGTTCATTCCGTTGGTAAGGCTGGTAATTATTGTGGATTAGTAGTGTCGCGTAGGATTATTGTATTTTCCTACAAATACATGCAGGAGGAGGGGAAAAACACTAATTAGGAAAGTCCAGGGCAGATGAAAAGAATAAAATGAATTAATGGAATGCTTGTGTCAGCAGTTACGTATCTCATCCTGAAGTACAGTATGAGGAGGCACTACACTTGCATTGTTGTGGAAAACTAAGCTCTGCAAGGAAGCCCAGTGCTCCAACAAACAAGAAAATTTATAGTTCAGTATCTGACAGGTGTAGAGCTATTCACGGATGGATTAGGAAGACAAAATTTAAAGCTAATTAAAAGCAGAGCTCAGAAAATTCAGATGCAGTTATGTTCCCTTATCACAGTATTTGCTACTGAAAATACTAATTGTTGAACACTGTGAGTGATGTTTCAGTATTCCCTAATACTTTTTGTTTTCTCTTGTTCAGGCACATAAGGAAGAAGACAATCCTCAGAAAACAATGGAAGCGAACGGGCTTACACCGGTGCCAGATTCCTATGACTATGATCTCATTGTCATTGGTGGAGGCTCAGGTGGTCTGGCAGCTGCCAAGGTATGAGGGAGAAAATACAGACTTATACTTTCCTTGTAAGCAGGTGGGTGACACCCTCAGTGTCTTGGATTTGGGTATCTTTAACACTGTAGGGGCACAACACTTCTGCCTGATCAGTGAAATTTCTTTGGAGGTTAGTGCCAATTATACAATATTCTTTTCTTTATGTTTCCTTCTGAAGAAGGAAAACATGGTATACTCCTTAGTATTCCTTAATACTCCTTGCTAGGTTGGAACTTGGTCCCCACTAATGGGAGATGATGCTGCTGGAAAACAGCAGGTAGATATCTCAACAGTGTTTATTAGTAGTTGAACTTAAACTCAGCTCATAAATGAAAAGGCTTTCAAAACTATTCAAAATTAACATCAGGAAGTATCTACTTTTATATAAAAGTACTTTCTTTTCAGACATAGTTGTGTATCTTGTTTTAATTCTTGACAATGGGGGAGAGTCTGTGATTTTTGAGCTTGCATAGTTGCATAAAAGGAAATTTTGCCTATACTTAAGCAGAGTTATGGTCTCACCCTTCATTTCTAGGGTCTGGTATTTCCTGCCTGTGGCCAGATTGGTTAGGATATTGCTGTTAGAAGCGTATCTAGAATTAATTAAAAGAATCCACAGTGGTACTGAAATATACCAGCTCTTAGAGCTGTCATTATCCCAAATATTTTACACTTGCTGAAATTTAACGTAAGTCAGTAGCTCTCCTTTAAGTCAGTAGTCAGGCATGTTGTATCTCTTCTGTCTGTGGTAGGTTTAACTATTTAGAAGTGTATCGAGCATTCCTGTAAATAAAACTACATTGTTGCTCAAGACCTGGAGCTGGATTATTCCTCCAGTCAGGGGGCATTTCTTTTGTTCTCGAGAAGTGGAGGAGGTCATGGTGCTGTTAAGGAAAATAAGGAGAAAATATTTTAGCATAGCATTGGATTCACACTGAACCCTGGTCCCTTAGAAGTACTTCTGTTATAATGGAAATGTGCAGGGCTGAGTGATGGATTGTAGGTCCATAGTCTATTTTTGTAATTTACTGCTTTGCTATCAATAGGGGCACTGTTGTCATGGTGTAGGATTGAGGATTGAAGGTAAGATCTGTGAAGATTCTGAGCACCACAAAGAGAAGCAAACACTGAGAATGGAGATGTTCTGGGATGGGAGAGAGTAACAAGAGTAAAACAGGGTTTGCAGTAATGCAAAAAGAGCTTGTAGTAATAAGAAACCAGCTGTTGAAGTTTCCGTAAGGAGACTGCTTTGTTGTATACATGTGCTATGTTGGGAAGCTACAGCAGTGATGTTTATTGCATCATTTTTCAGTTGTAGGACAGAAAAGGTGTGCAGTAGGAGGATAAACTGCCTTATTCCTTCAACTTGTGTACAAAGTATATTGATTCTTAGTGTTCTCAACTGATTGTTGAGTAGAGCAGAAGATGGTAGATCAATAATGTCAACACCACTATCAGTAGTAATGTGTGTACTTCAAATCTGTTTCATGTAGTTGAAGTGAAGCTGTTTTATACACATAAACTTTTGACTTTTACTTAGATTGTTCAATGTTTTTTAATGAATTAACTAACAGTGGTTTAAAAAAAACCAAACCAAAACAGAAAAAACCCCCAGCTATACAGCTCTCATATGAAGTTCCAGATATCTGCACTCGGGTTTGCAGCAGTTTAACTAGATTGGTTAAATGTGTGCTTTTCACTCTTGACACATGCACCTTTGTGTGCACATCTTCCTCTCTACATTGTGCTCAGAGTTTGTTGCTTTGGAGGCATGTCTCCACAGTGAGTGCAAACACTGCCAGGCTGACTTGGTACAACGCAGCTGCAGACTCAGACCAGTGCCAGGCCCCTGCTCTCAGTTCACACAGAACAGCTCCAGCCCTGAACAGCCTTGCTGTGTTCCTGCAGCTCTGCACTGAGCCCCGAAAGGTGTGAGAGCCTACAGGGCAGGTTTGTGGCTGTGGGCAAATCACTCGGCAGAAGTGGTTGTATCTGCGTGTGATCTCAGCCGAGGTGGTGGTGCAATGCTGTGCTGTGTTATGTGAGCGTGTAGCTGAGTGAAGCTTGGCAATCCATGCAGTCTACTTAGCTAACCATGGTAAAGCTCTTTGGAGCAGTGTTTAAGAGCTGTCATTATAAAGGAGCTTTAATGATGTGTCTCAGTCCCTGAGTGCCTTTCTGAAGAACTTTCTCAGAGGTGCTGCTAATGGATAGGAATCAGCTTCTTGGCCAGCCTAGATCTTTATTGGAAGTGGAAATCCAGTACAGCAATATTTTCCAAAGGTGTCTATAGCCTGCGTTATTTGAAGTGTGATTTGCATTTTGCATGAAGTAAAATAGATTTAAAATTGAAATTCTGATTGTCAACTGTTTGGATTAACAAGTATTACTGGTAACAGAATGCTGAAGGCTGTCCAGCTCCTCCCAAACCAAACCCAAGGCCTTAGAGTAATATCCTTTTCCTATAGTTGTTACTGCTTACATGTTTAAGAACTCATTGTACGATGCCAGCATATTTGTGGCTACTGCAAGTCGCAAAGTTATTCTGCTGCACCTCATGGGAGGAATCTGTCATTGCTGTGTCTCAGCTACATAGTGCTTCCCTAAGTGATTTTCCATGGTGGCAGTTACTGCTGTCAGTTTTTGCCTTTTTCTTAAAAAACATGAAGGGAACAATGAAATTAGTGTATAGTTCTCAGTATCAGGCATTAATTGTAGATTAGCTAATGAAACTTCTCAGGGGAAATACAGAATCATAGAGTTGTTAAGGTAGTCATGCTTGGCCATGTGACTGCTTATGTCATTGTCTGATGTGGTTTCAAACAAATGTTGGAGAAACCATCTTTGAAGGAAAAACTGGATTAATTAGGAATTTGTTAAGTAAGTTAAAAGTAAATGGGCATGTTGGGAAATAGTCTGAACAAAGTGACAGGATGGAAGAGTGAAGATGATGTTGGACTCAGAGTCTCCTGTGTATTGGCTGGTGCCATGCTGTTGTGTAGCAGGATAATGTCTTTTTTTTTTTCCTTTCATCTTCTTTTTCCTACTGAATGCACAGATGAATTCAGAAGATTAATGACTGTCTGTCTGTTCCCTTGCAAGTTGTTCATTGTTATTTAATTAAAAGTCACAAAGCTTTTCAGCAATGCATGATGTTATCGTCTGCTCCAAATTTAACCTCTAATATTTAGATCTGTGTCTTATTGAATTTGTTTTGCAGGAAGCTGCCAAATATGGAAAGAAAGTGATGGTGCTGGACTTCGTCACGCCTACGCCTCAGGGAAGCTCATGGGGTAAATTTCTATTCATTGCAATCCTGTTATAAAGAAACTTTACTCAAAGACTCTGATTCTCATGTTTGAAATCTGCCACACTGATGTGAAAACCATATCCTGTTCCTTTCTCTCAGGTCTTGGAGGAACATGTGTAAATGTGGGCTGTATACCTAAAAAATTGATGCACCAGGCGGCTTTACTGGGACAAGCCTTGCAAGATTCACGCAAATTTGGATGGCAGTTTACAGAAGAAGGTAAAGAAGGACACTTTTTTTAGTTTTGTCATTTGCACTGAAAATCCCGAGGTGGTTCTCATTATCAGGTGCTTGTTGCACCTGCTGGCTTTAAAACTGTGAGGCACGTGCTGGCTTTAACACTGTGAGGCAACTTCTGAGAGATTACATGTCAATTGAAGTGTTTTTCAAGTCTAAAGCCATGAGGCTTATTGCCCCCATGTTCGGTCTGTTTATTAATAGCTCCTGATCATGTAGTAATTGATGAGACTGTTGTGTGAATAAAAGCAATAAGGTACTGCTCCATTTCTGAATGTACCACAATATCTAAGGGAAAACTCCAGAATGTTGCCTGACAGAAACTCCTTATAGTTGCAAGCAAGGATTTCTTTCCCCTAAGCATCTGTCACTACTATGTAGGAAGACAGATTTTATTTTCATTAGCTCTGATATGCATGGTTATAGGATTATGATTTTTTTAGGCTATAATCCTGTAGTGAGGAGCATGCAGAGGCACCTCTCAGAAATGCATTGTCTTTGTTTATTGAGCAATGTCACCTGCTCACAGCATCTTTCAATATAAACCTGTCAATAATGCAGTAAGTCCTAATTTTCAATGTTTTAAGTCATACCTGTTGACCCCTCATGTTGTCTGTGCTGATGTAATTGTTTGCATTTCAGTAGATTTACCCTGAAATAAAACAGGAGTAAGACAAGCCCAGTAAAACTGGGTCATGAAAAGAATCTGTTTGAGAATACAAGTTTTGCTATGGAAAAACTCAGACTAAAAGGTGAACCTTCCTCTTTTGTTTCTGACAGTCAAACACAACTGGATGACCATGACAGAATCTGTTCAGAATTACATTGGTTCACTGAACTGGGGCTATCGGGTTGCACTGAGAGACACGAAGGTCACGTATGAGAATGCGTATGGAGAATTTGTTGGGCCACACACAATTAAGGTACTCCTTAGCCATTGTTTGCTGTGTCTTCCTATAGTGCTTTCTGAATAGAGATGCTTTTGAAATAGAATAATTTTTCCCATGGTAGGACTGTAAAATACTCACTTTGGACTAATATTTTGTCTGCAGGCAACAAACAAAAAAGGAATTGAGAAGCTGTACACAGCTGAGAGATTTATCATTGCCACTGGTGAACGACCACGCTACCTGGGTATACCTGGAGACAAGGAATACTGCATTAGCAGGTAAACACAGGGAGGAATATGAAGTCATTCCTTGTGTGTAAATGCTTCCCCATACTGAAGAGCACAGTCTGCTTGAACGAAAATTCCGTACTCAGATATCAGGGAAAGTGAGAATAGCATAGCTGCTAATGTTATAAAGTTGGTAGAAATCTGTCTTCATGCATTGGGGCAGTGTTGAAACCCAGCACAATTTTTTTTCTAGCTACTCAGTGAAGATAATTCAACTTTTGAGAAAACTGGTTTCAAGTGTCTGGTTAATTGCTTGTTATACGAAGATAAAATGTGTTTTCATATCAGACTGACTTTTAAGTTACTTGATGTAGAAACAGAGGTTGGAATTACAGGCTGGCAAACCTATAGCAATGAAATAAATAACTGGCATAATCCCTCTGAAACCAAAACACCATGTGGTATGTTTCCCTTCTAATAAGGAGTGATGCAATTAAAGATAACAGATAATACAGCCTGTAAAGTGGTGCTTTAAAGTAGCTTCAAGGTGGAGGAGTCAGGAATTCCAGAGTTAAAGACTATCAGATTGAGGCTGTCTGTGTAATCTTTGCTGAGTTCCTTGGGGTATAGGAGCTATGCTACAGCCTTTACTTCCACAATCACATTTTGTTCCACCACCCTGACAAAGGGACACTTATTTTAGATTTAAATCTTCAGAGAATTGTATTGCCAAACTCTGTCTAAGTGTCTGCTGAGTAAGTGTGGTGCCTCCATGAGTCCTGGCTTTGTGGAGAAGCCCTGGTTTTATAGCCTAGGTTCAAAGTGTGGTAGAAGTGATGTAGCTTGATGAAGCAGTTGAAAGAAATGAAAAGCAGGCAAAGGAGCATGTTTTCCATACTTTCATACTTCTATTTTTGCCTGTTACTGTGGTTCACATTGATGTGGTTTGTTGTCTGTGTATATCTGGCACTGTGTATAATGCTTTAGCAAAAGGATAAGTCTTCGAAATGGTGGTGATGTTTTATCTTAAAGCTGAACCCCTTCCTCTTTTAGTTCTCAGGCGCTAAAATTTGCAGCAAAATATTCAAAGCAAGTTTCAGAGGGGAAATAAACACCTACCTTTTTTGACAATTTGTCCTAAATTTCGGTTAAAAAACCCACCACGTTTTTGTGGTGATTCAGACTTTTCATACTCCTTTTTTTTTTGTATGTATATTCCTAAATATAACCTTTTCATCTGTCTTGTACTGCTCTTGTATTCCAGATGAACTTGCAAAAAGTTAAGCAGGATTTTTTTAGTGAGCAGGAGAAGGAATAGAATTCTATTCTTACAGAAAAAATTAGATAAATATAAAGCACAATACATTCTTCTGACTGCCTCTAACTTTCTTTTCCTTTTTCCTTCCTTTTTTTTTTTTTTCCAGTGATGATCTTTTCTCTCTGCCTTACTGTCCAGGGAAAACCCTGGTGGTTGGAGCTTCCTATGTTGCCTTGGAATGTGCAGGATTTCTTGCAGGCCTTGGATTAGATGTCACTGTAATGGTGAGATCTATTCTCCTAAGAGGATTTGACCAGGACATGGCAAACAAAATTGGTGAATATATGAAAGAACATGGAGTCAACTTCATTAGGGAGTTTGTGCCAATTAAGGTAGGCTCGAAGTGGCTACAGTTGATTGGGATACACCTACCATAATGTTTTAAGATGGAAATTATTTTAATTAATGCAAAAGTTGAACTTGCATTACAGTATCTGCTGTGATATGCAATGGGTTAATTTTTGTTTTAAACTATCTCCATGAAACTTAATTAATTGAAAGGTATAATTTAATCTTAATATTAAAATTTTGTGAGATTACAAAATTCATTGTTTCTATCAGAATTAGTTGGGTTAGTATGTGTTGCATTGAAAATGTTACACCTGCTTGTCCTGGTTCTGCAAATGTTGAATATGCTTAAATTCAGCAGTTGTCTGGAAATCTGTGAAACTTCTTGCAGGCCCATAATTAAGCAGATGCATAATTTCCTCTAAGATCAGGGTCCGGTGCATCACAAATAGTCACATTTTTCGTTGCCATTTTTCAAATTCTCAGCCAGCAAATACTGTTTATATGCCAAGGATTAGTGGACTATCCAGAGAAGTAAATGGGCTTTGGAAGTATCCATCTGTATCATTTACTTGGCAGAGTCCTTAAATACTTGCTCAATTTTTGTTGAATTCAGTGAGAGTGCTCATGTAGCTAGTTACATATATATATAGGCACGTATATAGGCAAATTCAGGTTGAATTTAAGCCAGATTAGAAATTCTAGAGCTTTTCTAATGCAAAATTGCCCTATCAAAGACTTCAGAGTGTGCTAACAGTATTTTTCTTCATGTTTTTTTCACAATAGCACTTAATTATTTTGAAATAGCAAATCATGTATTAAGCAATTTCAATTTGGTGGTAAACCAGCATGCTACCGAGTTTAACACTTTGGGGATTAAACCATTAATTTCAGTGAAGACTGTTTATTTCCACTCTTAGCAGTGTCAAGAGCAGCTTTAAAAATGCTCTTGCCAGTTCCCCCTGTGGGTCTGAATGAGAGTTCTTCTCACAGAATGAGAGTTCCTATGAGAAGTCCAAATGGATGTTTCAAGGAAATTCATTTTTATGCATGTTTTTGTTGCATGAATCCCATGCTGTATGAAAAGTAGGGATGATTATCTAGGTTTTGTTTCAGACATAGCTTTTTGTAAGCTCTAATGGGGGATGAGAAAGAAGGAAGCTGTTTTTACAAGCAGATCATTACGACTAAATGTCAAGCAGGCTCCTCCAGATGCATCCTGTGATGAGGAGTCCATCACCACAGTCACAAATGCACTTCTGTGTATTTTACCCTGTCCCTTCACTATATGTCTTTGATTTCAATGGGAATAAAGTATTTGGCCCTGCTTCTGGTTGCAAATATCCTTCAACTTAAGTTGCTGGATAGGTTTTTAGCAGGTTTTCTCATCTCTTTCGAACGTTGTGTTTGAAGTTAGGCATGTTGTGCTTATTAAAACTCTTCTCTGGGATGTTTGAAGGCAGAAGATAAATTATTATAAATAATGCTGCCTTTGAACAGGAGCAGTTTAGCACAGTGATCCTTTAAGGTTGGTAGGATGGCACAGTTGGCTTTTTTAAATTAAAAAAAAAAAAGGACAGGATTTAAAACTTCATCAGAAACTGCTTTTTCTGCCTCTAAATACTGAACATGAAATGGGAACCAGGGTGTTGTTGAAAAGTACCTTTTTGTCTGTAAGAAGAACACTAAAATTCTCCAGAACTAAGTGTTGCACACTTACATGTCTCTTGTATGTCCTGCTGAGGGCTTTCTATGACAGAAGCTTCCCTTGGGTGGAGGGAATGATGGCAGCAGGTGGAGAAAATGTCTGATGGTGTTTCCAGGCCTTGTGAGAGTTTCCTTCCTGCTCACCTCCTCTGTCCCCAGTGAATACAACAGGTTATGTGGTAGGCTTGGACAAGAACTTAACCATCAGTCCACTTTTATAAACAGAAATGAGATTTTGTTTTGTTGGTCATAAGACTAAATGCAGGGACATAGAACGCATAGAACGCATTAAAATATACAAGTAGAAATGTAAAGAATCTTTAGAGTAAGTGCTTAATTTTAGGTCATAGTTAAAACTCTCTCAGTGATATGTGGTGGGAAAAATATATATTTGTGTATTTTTATTTGAAACTAAATTTTTTTCTTTTTCACTCCATCCAACCCTCAAAATAGGTTGAGCAGGTTGAGGAAGGAACTCCTGGAATATTGAAGGTTACAGCCAAGTCCACAGCGGGGGACCAAATGATTGAAGGGGAATACAATACTGTGAGTTCTGTCTATATGCATGAAGAATGTGAAATAGCCTTCCATTTACTCTTGAGATTTTGTGGGGTGTTTTTATCCACACTTGAGATTTTTAAAAATTATATTAGTCATTACAGTATGCTAATTGCAAACAGTCAGCAGGTAATTAATCTGGGAGAAAAAGTCCCAAAGTCCATGGTTATTTTGCCTTGCCAAATCAGTTTGCATGCTTTTGTCTTAGCTTAGGGGTGTAGATGAGCTTGGTCACTTGGAATCAGTTGCAGGATTTTTTCCCAGTGGGATATTTGTAATAAATGATAAGTAATGATTTATATTAGCTTTCATAGATTGCTTTGTGTAGTTAGCACAAAACAACAGCCTATGCAGGAGTTAAACAAACGGGTGACGTGTCATCTCAAGACCTGTTGTTGACACATTTTCTCAAAAACCACTAATGCCCTGTGGCAAATCAGTCAGGAAACTTCATTACACACTTAAAACAGTAAAATTGCAGTGTGCAGGTGTGGTATTGTATGTTTGATTGACTGTTTCCATCACACCTCACCCCACTCCTTTTCATAGGCCTTCATGCTGAAAGGACAAAAAAAAAAGGTTGTGAATAGAGTATTTGGAACCACACAGAATACATAAAGACAGGCCTTTGCCAGCCTGGGCCTTCAGACTGCAAATACTGTGTGCCAGTGACCTCGTTTACCTGTCCAGTGCATCAGTCATCCCCTAAACAGTACACACCTCAGTGCATCTGGGAGCCAATAGTGTGAGAAAGTTTGACAATGGCAGCAGTTGTAATACTGGGGTTTTTCTAGTCCATAATAGTGAAAGCTTTTTAGCAAGGAAATCAATAGCATCCCTTTATTAAGGAAACTTTTGGTTTCTTATTGCTACATCTTTCACTGAAATGCTGTCACTCCTCATAGAAGCTGTGACCTGTCTGTGCTGCATTTTAAGACCTTCAGTTCTGAAGAGCTGGTGTGTTTGATCATCTGTAAGACTTGAAGGAGATCTTGGGATTCCTTCAGGACAGTTCTTAGTTGTCATGTGAGAAGCATTATATAGTTATCTGGGCAGTTGTCCAAGACTACAAAGCATGTAGCAAATTTCCTTGTGATAGCAAAAGTTGGAACTTGATTTGTTAAGATAGCAGAGTTGATAGGATGGGTAAGAATTTGGCCTGGTCTGAACAAATGTTCAAACAAGTAATATTCAAAAAATAATATCCTTTGACAGTGACTTGGCTGATAGCCTATATAAGTAAATTATATTTTCAGATCAAACCAAATACTATTTTATGGTATTTTTATTTTCTTAAGCATCTGAGTTTCTTTCCTAAAGAGCCCTTTCCTTATGGAGCATTTTGAGGTCACCTGCACTGGTAAGGATACAGGATAACACTTTGGTATAAAACTACAAGGAAATAAAGAATCTGTCCCTAACTGATTTGTTTAGAATATTCTTGGGATACTTTTGTAGGGAAAGCTATTTGACTGTGTTTAATCTTAGCATTAAAACCTGGTATTGTTAGGTCATGGTGGTAGTGTGGCTTGTCTTAAACTCTATGAATCTATGATGGGTAACAAACGTATTCACCTTACTGTGACCAAGCCTTAGATACTAATCTCTAGTGTATATTGAAGATAATAGCCAAAGGAAAAGGCACTTTGGACTTTTTAAAAATCAGTAATGTGCATTGCTGTTTTGCAGGTGTTGCTGGCAATCGGACGAGATCCATGCACAAGAAAAATTGGTTTGGACAAAGTTGGAGTGAATATCAATGAAAAGTAAGGACAGATGTCCGTGTACCACTCACTGCTGAGCTTGTGTCATGTACTGTTACAGTGGCAGCAGTGCAGAGACATCCAAAGGTTTTGAGGAAAAATTTGTCCTCTGTTTGTATACACTTGGATGGGAGACTGTGTAGCAGATAACTGCATTTTCTCCCATAGTACTGCTACATTTGCTTTTTTGTTGCTGAAAAGTCAATTTCTAATTCCTGGGAGAAAAAGTGTCTGTTCCATTCTGTCTAGGTTCACAGATTTGTCTTAGCTTCTTCCAGTTACAGGGTTTTCTAGGATCTGTGAATTGTTCCTTGTACTCTCTTTTTCTTGTGTCCTTGCTTTCATCACCTCTTGGAGCAAAAATCTGTTTGTTCATACAGGTTTTTAGAGCAGTGAGTTTTGTTTATATTTCAATGTAAATGCTGCTATATGTTATTTTGAAAGATAAAGTTCAAGTAGCATTCCTTAAACTCACAGATGAAGTTCTTGATGTGTTTTAGGTCTTGGAGGGGTTTGTTTCTTGCCTAGAAGCAATCCTTGGGAACAATTTGTGTCTACTTCTGTAAAGGAGTATTTGATGTTTAATGTAGTGAGGTTGTTGCACCAGGGAGTGGAGCTATCAGTAACATTTTCAATATTGGTAACAAAAACGTCTTCCAGGCATGTGGGTCCTCAAAGATCTTCACTTTGGAGAAAAGACAAGGGACCATGAACTTGACCAGTGCAGAGTTTTTATATGTGAATGCAGTAACTGATGTTGTCAAAGGGAACAGTTGTAATGTTCCAAGTAAGCGGAAATTTTGGTCCACTCAAAATTGGCGGACCCATGTTGGCTCGTAGAGCAGTACACATCTTTCTGATGTCAGGACACCTATTACTAGCTTAATAGAATGAACTATAAAGTTATTAGCATAAACTGTATAATTGTTAACAAGTGCAAAATTGAGGAAGTTGGATTTTTAATATGGGAATTGCCGTTGGTCTCTCAAGTAACTGTGTGACTGTTTCTATGTCTGTCTGATTAGGTTTCCCTGTTACATGTGTTTCCTGTGGTGGTAACTGCACTCTCTCATTTATTGATGAAGTAGGAAATATTAATAATTAAAAACTTCCATTAGCTCAGTGCACTTACAGCTAAAAATCTTGCTGGCTGTCCCTTAGGTAGGGTGTGTAACAGCCTGACCTGTCTCTGTGTAGGAGCCTGAAGGATAAGTTTCTAAAAACAGCTTCAGCCACTGGACTGAAATTTCAGTAGTGGAAAAATTGTTTCATCTTACAAGTGGAGTGGGAGAATGTCTCTTTCTGTCGTTCCTGAAAGTTGCCAGTACACAGCTCAGCTGGTGGTAGAAGGTGTTTCAGGAAGAGGTTTATGCTTCACCTCAGTGATTCAGGAGATGAATCGCAGCTTCTCAAGCTACCTCCTTATCCAGTGTGTGAATTCCTGTAGTTTTGGTCAAATTTGTCCTGCTTTATATTCCTGCCCAAGACTGTAAGATTATGAATATGAATTCTTTCCCCCATACTTCACATACAAGTCTTTCTCTTAAAGCTAAGGGGCCTAACTCCTGCAAGGTTATTTACACCTCCAGCCTTCACAGCAGAACACTTAGATGTTTTTTCTTGTTATTTCCAATTGCAGAACAGGAAAAATTCCTGTCAACGATGAGGAGCAGACAAACGTGCCATATATCTATGCTGTTGGAGATATACTGCAGGGCAAGCTGGAACTCACACCAGTGGCAATCCAGGCAGGAAGGTTGTTAGTTCGGAGGCTTTATGCTGGGGGAACCACTAAGGTAAGGAATCAGTTGACTTAAAACACTGTCTCTGCTCTAGTGCAGAGTGCAAGTCTGCTTGTTTGTGGAAAACCCAGTAGAATTTAAAGGATTAGCTTTGATGATCACTTTAATTTTCCCCCGGCAAAGATATTACTGCAGATGTGTTCTGCTAATTGTGTAGGATGAAATTAATACCTTATGGGTTAAGCAGTAGTCTGGTTTTTTTCCTGTTAAGAGGGTTTTGTTTTCTCTCAGAGTATAATGATAATGAAATTAACAGAGATAATTTAACTTGGTTTTAATTCTACTGCCTTCCCTAAAAGTCAGCAATCTTTCCCATCCTGTTAAGTGCTTTAACACCAATTCAAAGGCAGTTTACTAAACCTACCTACGGTCCCTAAATAGAGTGTAATAGCAGTTTGTGATGCTCTTAATTTTCAATGCTATTTTCACTAATTTTTTTCACTTCTCATCTGTATGTTTTCAATGTGATACACAGTCCTAATTGTAGTTGAGTATGGACACAATGGAAGATCAGATGTACCAATAACTCAATACATATTTATGCCTGAGTAGTTGAATTAATGGATGCAGTGTTTATGTTTCATACCAGTGCAGCTCTGGGTTTCAGCCAGGTTTTGGTTGTTCAAATGAGAGTAACGTGGGTACTCATTTATACCTTATGTTTAAACCAGGAGGAGAGTGCCTTTAAAGAACTGTTATACTGATATGGGTGCTTGTCTCACCTTCATAACCATATGGCATGACCATAAAGGTTTTTCTTTTTCAGAGCCTGCTGTATTCATAGCAAGTTCAACTATCAGCCAGTTTTAGAGCTTGATTGAGTTGTTTATTTTATGTTGGCAGGTACTGCAGTAACAGAACCCTGAATCAGTGCGCACAATGTCATTGAATTAGCCAGGCAAGGTTTAAGAAACTGTAGCAGAAGCCAGATTTTTTTTATTGCTGCAATGCTATGGATATGTCTTAATTTACACTTTATGCCAGATAAGTTTCTCAAGGTACAAAAATCCTTATGCTGCCAAAGGAAGCATTTTTATTCAGTGAATCCAAGAAATGAGTAACTACTTAAATGGGAGCGTGGCTTACATTGCCTTTGTAACAAATCTGGAAAAGGTGATTGAAACCTAATGAGGTGTTATGGATAGGTGGGGAAAGAATAGTAATCACTATCTTAGTTGATCCCCAGTCACAAAAGAAATTAATTAGAGTTGAAATATGTAGAAAATCAAATTGCTAGAAAGGAAATAGAGCTGACCAGCCTGCTAGTCTGCTATGGCAGAATGACTCATTTGGTGGACATGGGAAGAGCAGTGGATGTTTGTTTATTTTGAGTCTAATAAAGGCTTTTGACACTGTCTCTTGTAACGTTGTCGTGGACAAATGGATGCATTGCAGGATGGGTAAGTGGGCAGTGAGGTGGGTTGAAAACTGGCTGAGCAGATGAGCTTAAAGGGCTCAGCATTCCAAAGACCAGCTGAAGGCCGGCCACTGGTGGTGTGCCACAGGGTTGGACATAGGTCCAGTGCTGTTTAACATCTATATTAAGGGATCTGGATGCTGA
The DNA here is from genome assembly GCA_014706295.1 of Lycocorax pyrrhopterus obiensis. Classification (NCBI taxonomy): domain Eukaryota; kingdom Metazoa; phylum Chordata; class Aves; order Passeriformes; family Paradisaeidae; genus Lycocorax; species Lycocorax pyrrhopterus. The sequence continues at coordinate 54,978,054 of JACSVZ010000015.1, read as the reverse complement.
GAACAAGTGCACCCTCAGAAAGTCTGGAGATGATACAAAACTGGGAGAAGTGACAAGTTTTTGCTGTCCCCCCAAATGGCTGTAGTTCATGTCTTTGGTTCTTTGGCAGCACCTAGGCCACAGCTGGTGAAAAATGAGTTTTGAATGGTGGTGGTGCCTTTGCAGCATCCCCAACTGAAAATAGCATGCTTTGTAGAAGTGGTTGAAAAGGCTGCTTTTTATCTCCAGTTTGACCTGTGATCTGGTACATTTTTAAAATGTATTTAAAATCCATTTAGTCTGGGCCCACTAATGTTGGTGTGGCTTTAAACTGTCTTTTTGTTCTTGCTCTAATTAACACCTCTGGATTGGACAAACACAAAACTGTACCTCAATTTAAGACAATTTAAAAAAAACAAAAGAGCTTTCAGAATTGTGAATAATCGAGCTTTTCTTCCTATGTTTCAGACTGCTGTATGCTGGTTTTATTACTGATGTTGTGTGGGTTTTTTGTTTTATTTTGAATGCCATTCAGTGTGACTATGTGAATGTTCCAACTACTGTATTTACTCCTTTGGAGTATGGAGCCTGTGGGTACTCTGAAGAGACCGCAGTGGAGAAATTCGGGGAGGAAAACATTGAGGTAAATGCCTTAATTTCGTCTGGGTTTTAGTTTTCCAATTTGTAATTTAAAATAATGTTAAGAGTCAATTAAAACAGCATTTTGTGCTCTGATGTAAGGGCAGGAGGTGACTCGGTGTATTTTTTGTCGTCCTCGGCTGTTCCTAGACATGTTATAAAAATAATCCTCAATTCCAATAGCTCTAATTGCAGATATGTTCTATTTTTGGCAAACAGGGGCTTAAAGGTGGAATATTTGGTTAAAAAAAAAAAAGAGAAAAAGGGTTTCTTTGTGTCTGCAAATACTTCAGGATAAATTTAAGATGGGCATGTGCTGGAAGCAATACACTGGTTTTAATGTCGAAGTGGAGCTTTTGTACCTACAGCATGGCAACTTCCTTACCATAGCAATATTTACTTTATAAAGCCAAATGTTATGCTCGTTTTTCCTGTTTACTTTGACTGTACAAAGAGGTATGTGCTTCATTTTCCTCACGTGAGTAATCCCTTTTCATTCCCTGGGATTGCTGGTCAGGAGTGAAATTAGACAAATACAAGCACTTAGTGCCTGAGGCTGTTCTCCCAAAATGCTGTATGGACCACATTACAGAAAGCATGAGGGGAGGAAATCTCACAATAAACTCAACTTTTATGTCCTGGAAATATCACCTGAGGAGCATTATTTGCAGAAATAAGCAGATAAGTGGTAGTTCATGAAGTTGAGAACTTGTCTTCCTCTTAGCTGACATTTTCTGAATTGGACTGTGGAGAAAAATAAGTAAATACAACTCAAAATGGCAGCGTGTAAAATACTGTTAACCTGACCACAGGGCAAAGGCTTAAATGCTTTTCTGCCCACAAAGTTTGTATATACCCAGTCAAATTTTTGTTATTGAGTGAAATTCTTGATGTTATACGTGAAACACTGGACCCTTTGTTCTGGAAAATGTGCTTTTGATTTTCAAAGCATTTTATTTTTTAAAATGTGCACCCAGAAGCATTTGTGTTCTGGCTAAGTCCTCATTTAGTGTATTCTGACCTCTTTATTGTGTCACCTTATTGGCTTTTGTTTTTGCAAGACTCAGTAAGATTATTGAGTTGCTTGTGATTTTGTAATTTAACAAGAGCATGGTGAACTGTGTCCTGGAGGTGTAATATTCTTATGGCTTCTCCTTTTTTAATTATTGGATGACACTAGTACTTGTCTTGTAGAGACTCCTGTCTTTGGCATTCATTAAGGGAAAAGAGTATCATCATGACTTCAGATGTTCTAAATGCTATGTACATAGCTCATTATTTAGGCTAATCGGGCAGCTTTTGGAAGATCATGCTCTCTGCTTGGAAATGATACAACTCTTTTTTAACCTGTGTTTTATTTCCAGGTGTACCATAGTAATTTCTGGCCACTGGAGTGGACTGTGCCATCCAGAGACAACAACAAATGCTATGCAAAGATAATTTGCAATATTCAAGATAACGTAAGCGCATCTTTCCTTCCAGGGAAAACAGTATCTATATGTTTATCATAGGGACTGTTGATGATACAACAGCTATAAATAGGTTATTTTTAATAAATTAAAATATATTTAAATTTGCCTACCTTTTGAAATGTAATAAATATTTATAGTGATGCATACTTCTGTGTATGTAAAAACAACCCCCAGTAAAATACAAAATTCTGCCGTTGCTTTTTGTATATGGCACTTCTTCCATATATGTAAAATAAGAAGTAAAGATCTTTAAGAATGTTCATTAACTTTGAGAAGTGAGCAAATCAATGCATGTGAAAGTGGTTAGGAGTTTTATTGGTTTATTCTCTCCTTCCCAAACTTGGACATTCTTTTCTGAGAGATTCTTCTCTCTGAAATTGAGGTGTCTCAGAAACCATCACAACTTGTAACCTCTCCCAACCCACATGTGGTCATAAAACTCTTGAGCTTGTTCTAACAGGATAATGTATCTTGCCTGCACAAATCCCATTTACGGTGATAATGCCAGCATTATCCTTGGACTAGGATCAAATTTCCTGGCAGTGGAAATGTACAGTACCTGCTGAAGCAAAAGCAAAGCTAGTAATTGGTTAGAAGACTGGGTGTGCCCATCTCAGAATGATCATCATCTGTTTAATAAAATTTAGTTGATTTTAATAATATAAATTATTTTGAAGAGTAATATTCTATTAAAACATATTCCTGTTAAGATAGTGGCATAGCTATCTGTCCTAGAAGAAAAAACCAAAACTTATTTTACCTATATTCATTTTTCTTAGATACAGATTTATCTTCCTGCAGTTTTTCTATGTGTCATGTCACCATTTTGTAAAATTTGCAAACCTGTCGGGTGTTGCCCCTCTCCTCTTTCTGGAGGAGTTTGCAGTAGTGTGGAAGGTATCTTAGAACCTCTGGCTACATTCTAATCCAAAGTTTCTTAAGAAAATGCAAATATTTAATGGTGATTTAAAGTGTTTCATTAATTTGTTTTCACTTCTTGTCCTGAAAATTTGAAATGTATTTAAACATCTAGGGTAGCATTGAAAGTTACCCTGGAAAAAATTAGTTCAGTAGCTATTTAATACTGTTATTACCTTGGTTTCAAAACTATGGTTTTATTTTGACATATGTCCATATTTTTAAAGGAAAATAAGGGTAATTCCATTTTAGTTATTACCCAATTATAGCTTTTCTTATTTAAATAAACCCTGTGGTAAATCTCAGTCCTCAGACTTACTGAAAGAATAATAACCTTTCAATGTATGTAGTATCCACTATACCCAGTATATGTGATATTTAGCAGGAAGAGCAGATAACTTTTGATACTCAACTGGGCTGCATCTGTGCTCACCAAAATCTAATGAATTCCCTGAAGGCCACTAAAGCCCACAGCAGCTGACATGTGCTAAATTTTCAAGTTTCTCTCTTTAACAAAAGCAGATCAGGTCAGTACACCTTGTTCTGCTGGGTGTTTTCTGAGGATGTATGTGCACGGTGATGTGTTTTCCAATTGAACAGGAGTATAGATAGAAGTGTGAATAGTACCTTCCTTGTAACTGGATGGGTTTTTTGCCAGTCTCTGAGTGTATTATCTCCCAATGAAAGCCAACACTGCCCCAAGAGTTGTTGGCAGTTTAGTTAAAATACACTTCTTGCTGTGTCTGCTTGGCCACAACTTAAGCTCGTGGTCCTTTCTTGTGAGCAACTACCAAGCTGAAAATTCTTCAACAGATACAGACCATGTCGCCTCCTACCACAGGCCCTCGTACTGAAAACCTTCCTGCAGGGTGCTCACCTTTACTTAGGCAAGCATTCTGTTGGAATGAGTGGAATAACTCACCTGAATTAAATTTGAATCCTTGTTTGTGATTCGGACACAATAATTGAGCACAGACCATGGCGTGTGTTAAATTAGTATGCTCTTGATGTACTCCTGTAAAAACTTTGTAAGGAAGCTGACTCCTGAGTTCCTAGTTGAATCTTTGCAGAGAGAGAGAACAAAATTGCACCATCTCCCATCTGTTGGTGCTAATGATAGTTCACATTTTAGTGGTTACATTAATTTGTGATACGTTTTGTGAGCTGATTGAATTATATACTCTGAGTAAGAAAACCTTACACGTTGTCTAACGAGAACCGAATTCATGACTGTGCTTGCATTTGATTATCTTTGGCATTTAGGAGAGAGTCATTGGTTTCCATGTCCTTGGCCCAAATGCTGGAGAAGTCACCCAAGGGTTTGCAGCTGCTATTAAATGTGGGTTGACAAAAGAACAGCTGGACAGCACCATAGGAATTCATCCTGTCTGTGCAGAGGTTTGTATACCGAGTCACCTCATAGTCCAGATTTCATAGCATTCTGGGGTAAGGTGTTGGAAATCTGAATAACAGAGCTCTATTAAAGAGGTCCAGATTTGTGGGGAAGTAGTGGGGAGGAAAGGACAGGAAATTATCTGGTTTTAATATTTAGAATTCTAACACTTAGGCTTGGTCTGGGATATTTAATTTTTTTTTAGTGTGTTCATTTGTGAAAAGTTTATGGTCTCCCTTAATCCACTTCTCTCTTTACTGGGGAGTGTAGAATTTTTCTCCGTCTCAAGATTATGAAAGCTTCAAATACTATTTCTGCTAAAGTGGTTGTCAAAGCTAGATTAGTGTACTCAAAATAGGCTTACAAACTGGTGCTGGGGAAGGGGACCAGCTACATGACAATTTTTTGATCAAACTCTATTCTGTTAAAGATCTTTCTTTATTCTGTAGGCCTTCAATTCATGAAACCACACAAATATTTGTTCTTCTGTTTATCTTGCTGTTCCTCTTTAATGAAGAGCTCAATTTTCTCTAGCAGGTGTGGGACAGCTCCTCCCAGATATAAATCAGACATTGATTTTTGTAGCATTAGGAGCAGTTTATATTAGCTGAGGATCCATGAAAGCTCGTTTATGACCTGTGTAAGTCTTCATACAGAGCCTCTGGTTGTGTTAGATATGAAGCATTGCAAGGGTGCACCAGAAGGCTGCTCTGCAGAAGTGACCTCCACCTTTCTTGTTTCCTATCTTCAAGGTGGTTTTGTAAAAGCAATGTAATACGAACTCTATTAATGGAGTGAACTGCTAGCAATCTGAATCATCTTAAAAGCATCCACAATATAGATTCTGTTCTTTGTAGTACCATCTAATGGCATTCTTGGAGGCCCTTGAAGAGGGGTAGCAGGTCCTTATCTTAGCAGGGACCCTGTGGAGGGGGATCTCTGAGGGAGGCATTCCAACCTGTGAACTCAAGTGGGGTATTAGCATATGCAGTGTGAAGAGAGGATGAGAGTCATAATTTATTCTGGACATCTGAGCTGCTAAAATTGAAACTGAATAGAATGATGATTAGAGATAATTCAGGGAGGTAATTTCAGATAATCATATTTGTTTGAGTGGGGGAGGAAGAAATTGGCTCAGGAGAAATACGCTATTTAAAAGCTCCAGGGAACAGTGATCATTTTTAGTGACAGTCTTCAAAAGGGTTTTTTATGCTTTTACTTAATTTAATCTCTTGAGCAGTAAACAAAAATCAAAGTGCAAGATGGCACTCTTTGATTAGAAAAATGCTTGAAAACTGGAATTTGTGAGGAATGAGCATATCGGATGAATAGAATGATGGATAATATCACTGCTATTTTTGTTACATCTCTGTAAAAGTTAAGGGAAATTAAGTCTGATTTGAATAAGAAAGGGGCAGTGTTACAGGGTCAAATGCTGACATCTTCACTGGCACTAGTACTAATTAATTGCTAAGTCTGCTGTGAAACATGGTTTTATTCCACTTGGAGAAAACCTCAAGACTGAGGGTCCCATTCTCACTGCTTACAAATTAGAGCCAGATTTCACTTCTCTTCTTGGAGCAGCATTTTATTCTGCAGAAAACATGAGCTCAGAATGGAATTTCTTGCAAGGTAAAGTCCAAATAACTGCAAGCACAGAGCTGGTAGGACCTCAGCCTTACAGAGAATTACATCTCAGCCTCAACTGCACTGTGCTGCCTGAAATTCAGGGGACTACAGTCGAGCATCTGTGATGAAGAGAAATTGTCTTCTGAAAGCTGGGGTGATTCTTCCAGGTAGCTAATGATGGCTTTCCAGCCATTGGATCTAAGGTTTTGTCTTCACTTAAATAACGAACAAATTCTGCCAAAAAATATGTTTCCAGCAATTATCAAATGACTCCAGCTGGCTTACTAGGGAGCAGTGTGGTCCCCTCCCACACCTGGAGCTTGCAGTCTGGCCAGGAGGAAAGCAGATAAATTTTGTGCTTTTTAATCTTGGTCTTTTGAAGTGAAATAACAATAAATGAAGGCTCCCATATGTTGTCAGGCTGTGGATCAGAAATAAAGACTTCAAACCCTTCTCTCAAGACATGCACTGTATTTAAAATAAGTCACTGTTCTTCTGCCATATATATTAGACATGCATTTGTCTTCCTGTTTTGTATATAATGCTTTACGTTCTTATAGAAAGTGGAAGAGGTTTATCATTTATTGATGTTGTTCTCTGAAGAGCTGCTAGCAGCCTTAATGCAGCAAAGTTCCTACTTAGAGAAATATAGGTCTTTCTGATCCCCATTATCTTTAGATACTTCAGTGTTATTTGCATAGCTGAAATGTGTATGTACTTTATTCTATGCTGGGTTTATTCTTCCTGAGAGATGGCTTTGATGATAACTAATTATTGCAACTTTGAAGCATTTAGATAGCAGTGGTTTTGATTTCCTTTTTTCCTTTTTATATTATATGTATGCAAAACCATGCAATTATTTGCATAGTAAAGTACTGGTATTAAAAAAGTTTTTGCGGAATTTTTCTTCCCAAATTTTAATATCTGTTAATTTTACAATAATTATTTTTGAATATTTTGTTTGCTTTAATGTGACTTGAAAGCAGTAAAGATTGGAATTTTTCAAACTAGTTTTACTCAGTGTTTTCATAGCTATTGTCGAGAGGACACAGATCCCAGGCATAATACCTTCATCAGCAATCACTTCCACATTTCTATAATGTCTAGAAAGGCACAAAGGCAAAATTCTCTCCAAATGCCCAGGCCTTGAGTTAACTTCATTTTCCCAAACAAAGAAGTTTTCTTTGAGCCATAAAGACACTTATTCATTAGGTGTGCTGGAGTTTGTTATTGCTGAGCTTGTTCCCACTGTAAAAACTTAGGAGCATTAAGACAAGAGGTGGTATAAAGCCATGTGACTTCCTTAATTCCTTCTTTTCCACAGTACAAGGAAGAACATAAGCTAAATGAAGAGAACAAAAGTTATTTGTATGTGTGCGTGCTGTTTAATGGCAAGGATTTTAAATGTGTGATTTTCATTATTATTTTCCTACTTTAAGAAATGGCTGCTGTTTTGAGCATCATGCCCAAGTTAATCTTCCAGGAAAAAAAAATAATTTTAGCCATACTAAGGGTCTTCTCTTTTCTTTCTCTCAAGGTATTCACCAACCTGTCCGTGACTAAGCGTTCTGGTGAAAACATCACTCTGAGTGGATGCTGAGGTTAAAGACTCCCCATTCTTGCTATTGCCAGAGACTGACTTTGATCACACTGTCTGACTCCTGCAATTCAGAATGAAGGTTTTGGGACAAGTCGCCCTTGGACACCTGCAGAAATGGGTAGAGCTTAACCTGGACATTCCATCGTCCTAAGGAGAAGAGCTCTGTGGGAGTTGGTCACTTGTGGTGATTGGCTGGCAATTAGCAATGCAATGGGAATCTTGACTGTCGAGTTGGTGGTTAGCAGGGCATTTAATGAATGCTTTCATGAAGTCATAGCCTGAAGCCTGCATTGTCTGGTGGGCAGTGATGGAAGAACTGCTAGCACAGCTGGACAACAACTGTTTTGGTTTGGCTTTATTCCTCTCTCGTTTCTTTCCTGGACATTCCTTTCTGGTTCTTTCCAGAACAAAGAACTTCCCAACTCAGAAAAATCCCCACAGGTTCAGGTAATTGTATCAGATAAAATAGCTCCTGTGTTCTGGGTCATGGCACAGCAAATGCAAGGTCTCCTCATGAGCATGCACTTTCCAGCTCACATGCCTGTGGAGGGGAAGTTCTACTTGTTTGATCATGAGGAAGAAAATAGCCTTGGAAAAAAGTTTAGTACCACCTAAAATAACATATTTCTTGCCTTCCAAACTGACTCCGTTGTGACTTTTTATTTAGAGAACCTTATTTGTGAAAACATTCTTCTCAGTGAGAAAGAAAAATAATTTATTAAGGCCTTTTGATACAGAAAGTTGTGTTTCTTCCCTGAAAGCAACAATCATGCATATAACACAGATGTGATGATCTTAGCTGTTCTTGAAGCTTATGTGATTATAATGAATCCAATTTGGAGCTGACAGAACTCCAATGTTGAATGAATTATACTTCCAAGAACTCTGTGCAACTTCATTAAATTTGAGTAAATTTCTTTCTTTTCAGAGCTGTCATAAGCTGCACTGTTTCAGGTCTAAACTGGCCACTTTGAACACAAAAGTATTTCGATTTCCCTGAGATTAGTGAGCCCATAGAATCAAACAACATCCCCCCCAAAACAACCAAAAAACAAACCCTCCAGCCAAACTCCAAAAACCAGTAGTGAAAAATCTGTTGTGTAGATAGGCCTAAAAGTTGTATTTAGTTCCATGTGTGCTATGTTTTACATTTAATTAAGCAAACAATACTTTTAAAACAGAGGTTTCCATGGAAAATACTAGATTCTTGAATATCTCTTCTGTGTTGGATAAGTTGCATACATACTTGTCAAGAAATGGCAAAAATGCCTCTTTGTAATGGAAATTAATGTGCTTTTTGATCTGTTTTTTCGTTTCCCTCTCTTTTAGCAGAAAGGTTCGGATTACTTTTATTAAATGGTTCTTGGGAGTTCAGTAGTGCGGTGTGAACGGGGGTGAATTCCCCAGCCCTGTGGGCAGAATGCCTTATGCCTAAATTCCTACCTGGTAACAGATTCTTGTATTTCTACTGGGATTTCTAAAATAGTGTTGTAAGTTATTTTTATAAACCCATACATAACTGAAGGATTTTTAAACGTGTTTTGTATGGTATCTAGAATGGTCTGTGACGGTATTTTTCTGGCCAGTTTAATAAATAAATCGATTTGCACAAGCAGATGCTCCTTTTGATGCCTCTTCCAAGCAGACACCAGGTGACAGCAAGGCGACTGTTTTATTCAAGGGCCAGAAGAGGGCACCATGATAAACCCAGCTTGATTTGTCTCTTGGATTTTGAAGGTAGATATTTCTCTGAAAAACAGGGTTTGAGGCTGTTTCATGGGCATTTGTTTTGCACGTTAAACATTTGAGAAGAACATACTTAAAAATAAAAGATAATTAGGAAACAAATCTTGCACTATTTGCACCAGCTGCCATTCATATAACTTCTGAAAACCCAGGAGTGCAGGTTCCTGGGCTGTTGGGCAGTGTAACTGCTCATATTTAAGCCTGTGGATAGCAGCATTTTCAAGCAGGTGAGTAAGAAAGTGAGGTCCTGGAGATCAGGATCCTTTGTTTCCTGGAGGGAATAAAGACATGTATGAGCTTGGCTTTGCAAGGCTGGGCCTACATGTGTCTATTCTTATGGGTCATGTCATCATTAAGGATGCATGTTTCTACACTGGTTGCTTTCAATTCAGTAGGTGTTGGGTATAATTACTTCTGTATTTACTTTAAATTTTAAGTTGTGAGACTTTTTGTGGTAGGGCTTTTTCTATTAATTCTCCATAAGGAAGACAATTTCAGTTGTGTATTTATGTCATCTATGCATGATGATAGAGGTATGTAATATCACATAAGGATTTATTAAATGCCAAATCTAAGTATTCAATGTTTTTGTCAAATTAAGCATACTTTGGGTAATGCATGCTTTGGAAGCACATACTACAAAATTTAATAAGCTAATCAGTATTTATGTTCTGCTCATATTTATTTGTTATTAACATTTTTGGATGCTCTTACATGAGTGTTAGAATCATCCTAAGATACTACAGATACAAATGTTGACAGGAAATTCCACAGACTTGAACAGGAAATTTAATAGAGTTTCACTGACATCTCCTACAATTTTTTCTGTTTTTCTCTTTTTTTCCCTTTTTTTTTTTTTCAAGTTCCCCTGACCCAAGCTTCATTCCCCTTTTACCCCTCTCCCCTTGGTGTGAGTTGTCTGAGCAATCCTAACTTTCCTGTAAGTCTTCTATTCCAACTTGTATCCCACCTTCCCTCCTTCAAGCCCTGCTGCCTGCCCAGAGCCCCAGTGCAGGAGGCTCCTTTGTTGTAGAGCTGTAGGATGGGCAGGATCCGTGTCGGACAAGGTGGATTTCCCAGAGATGTCGTGGGTGCTGGAGGTTTCATGATAGGGTAGGTGTCTTGCTGTGCCATGTGGGATGACCTTGCACTCATAAAGCCTGTGACTGATCCTGTCTCTGGCTGTGCCAGAAGGAGCCAGATGGCTGAGTCTTTTACACAAGACTTGATAGACACCTTTCAGGCCAAAATAGGGTATAAATGCTTGTGGTAAATGTCAGCCCTGCAGAGAGAGAAGCCCTTTCTCTTTGATGACCGGCTTTTCTGATTGCTCAGTTGTCCTCAGCGTGGGATGGTGTGAGACTGTTCTTCCCAAGGCCTGTTTGGCATCCAGAGAGAAATTAAACCTGAAAAAACACAAACTAGGAAGAAGGCACCAGGGGATCTGCCACACCACTGGCCTCGCTTCTGCATGCACAAAACAGCAAAATGCTCCTGAAATATTTCCATCCTGGAGGCACCATTTGTGCCACTGGGGTGCTTCGGTTTGGGGGCTGCTGGTGGGGAGGTGGGAGTGGAGCAAGGGCTTTGGCATCCATCAGGGAGGGTGGGAAGGGTTGTCAGCGTGGAAAGGCAAAGGCACAGTGCAGGTCACATGCTGTGATGGGTACCAGAGGGCTTGGGGGGGTATGGCTGAGAGTTCTCCCAAGAATCCATGGGCCTCTGCAGTGAGGGGCTGCCCTTCAGCTGGGCCCATCCTGCAGGGTTTGTGGGATTCAGAGCCTGCAGATCTGAATATGTTTGTTTTCCTTTTATTTGCCAAATGCTCCTGACCCATGTTCTGTTGTGCAGAATTTGACTTTACACATATGATTTCTTTTTCATTCAATTGTCCTTTTTCTGTCTCTTTTCTAGAAGCTAGAAATCTTCCTAGTTACAGGCTTGTCTGAGGGAGTTCTCATTTTTGCATCTTAAAATCATGAAATGAGCTGACACAAAGTGGGGTGTATATGAGGACAGAGAGGGAAGGTTTTCCTTTCCCCTAGAAAACCTACATGACTGACCTTGCTCAGCACCACCTGACCTGCCCCATCACGTTGGCTGACCATCAGGTGCCAACAAGTGATGCTTTTCTGTCAGGGAGGCCACACTGTGGCCAGACCCCTTGAGTGAGCCCATTCCCTGCTGTAGCTGGCCATCATGAGCTCAAAGAAGTATGCATCCCCTTCGCTAGAAGCTGACTTAGGCACGTAGTGGCAAATCTGCAGCTAAACCCCAGATCCTTCTTTCCTCTGTATATACTTGTCTCATCAAGCAATTCTTTCCTTGAAAACAGGTTTTACCCTAGCTTAGGCACAGGGTAAATTGAACTCTGCCTTTTCGCTTGCTTTCAAAAATAAATGGTAACACATTTAGCCTGAAGATCTGCTTTCCCTTTTAATGTCAGTGTAAATTGACCACCCACGATGAGAAGTGTGCGTATGCCAAGCAGTGTGATGTGAGGTAGACAAAAGTGGTGACTTGCTTTTGGAGTTTGACCCAGAGTAGCTTTTCCCACTCTGGAGCTTCTGCACCATTACGTGTGTCTATATCTGTATACAAATATGTATACATGGATTGTGGGATGGGGCAACTCAAGGTCTCTGCAGACAAATTTTCCCTTGGGTGACACTTTGGGGTCGGCTACATCATGGAAGGAAGGAAGATGCGGAGAGAGAAGCTGCATGACATGAGATGCCTGGTGGACCCAACACCACCAGCGTGTCTGAAAATAGAAGCTCATGACTTGTTTTAACTTCCTCTGGGGTATGGGGGGGCCACGATGGAGCTGTGTGTGGCAGAGGGCACGGCAGGTCAGCACCACGGTGGCAGTGCAAGGGGGGATGCAGAGAGACCACACCACCCTTATATATGTTTTTCTTGGCTCTGCAAGCACCATTTCTTCCTTAGCTCTACAGCTGCTAAAAATAACCATGCTAAATTAATGGCTTACACTCACATTAAACTGTTAAACTTGCATTGGTCACTCCAATATGTCATGCCAAAAGTGGTGCTTATTGCACATTTAAAGCTTTCATCCTCCAAGTTTCTTTTTGATAGTAGGACAGGTAATCCTGATTGTGGAGGCATTTGCTTTTTCTTGGAGCAGTGATTTCTTGGAGCAGGATCAGCTACAACCCAGGAAAGGTAGAAGGGTGCCCATGTCCGAGGTCAGTAGCTCCCTGAGGATTTCTGGGTTATTTCTGGAGGACATTTGATGGCCAGAACCTGTCCCAGGGCTGGGATAGGTGAAAGGCAGCATGTCAGGGCTATTTCTGCAGATCACCTCCCCTCATGAGCACTCTGAGCAGCTCTTACGGCAGGGCCAGAAGAGGAAGCAAAGCAGTGATGCTGCTAACCCCTTTAAATGTGTTATTTTAATGAGTCTGACAGATGGGTATCAGCCTATGTTTATTTCTCTGCTATCTGAGGTACAACATTAAAAGAAAACAATGGAAAATGTATGGGAGCCATGGCTCAGTGCTCAGACAGCTCTTGGTCTCTTTTTAATGCCGGGGGCCAATTAAAGCACAGTCATTAGGCTGGGACACTTCATGGGAAGTATGTTGGGATGTGTGCACGTGTGCCTTTCAATTTAAGAAGATAAAAAATGAAAAATGTGTCTCAAAGCAAGAGTTAGACTCCTGACTAGGCTGGGGATGTGTACATGAACCATCAGCTGTGTACTCTGTGAAGTACCTTTGAAGGTAAAGTCGTGGTGGAAATCAAAGCAGCCTGAAAATAAAACTGGTGGGGAAGTTGCCATAAAGCACCTTAAAGTAGTGTCTCTGTTTTAGACATGCTGCCTCCTACAAATTCGACAGAAAAAAAGCAATGCACTCAGGAAATGTGAGATGCTACTGATTTTCTTAGAATGAGAGGTATGGTACCGACACCTATTTAAATGTTGCAGAGCTTTAACACTCTGAGTTGATGCATATTTACTTTTGCTTTAATCTGCTTGTCTTTCTTCTCCCTTTATTTCTTTACCCCTTTTTTGTTGTTTTAGTCTTGTCTTGTGGAGTTCTCCTAGCACATGTTTTAAGCAGTCCTAAAATCATAAAACTTGTGGGAAAGGCAAACAAGGAGCAAGGATTCACCATTTCTCACCATACAAGAGCTACGGCTGAAGCAGTCAAGGAAGGCTGGGGTTTCCTGCATCACACATACCTAAGTGCAAGTCACTGTCATGGTATGTTATAATCTAAAAATATACCTATGTTGAAAAAGAGATTAATTGTATGCATAAGCAGTGAGAGTTCATAAAATCTGACTGTAGTTTATGGTGCAGGATGCCCTTACACCCCCAAGTGCTGGAAGCTTGGGCAGGAATCCTACAGGAAACGTCTCTATATATGCAATGTGGGTTTTCTTATATAACCTTTGACTAATCATTTTTTAGTGAAGTGGTTAGACCTGCAGTTTACATGAAGGTGTTTTGTCTCCGTTTTGGAGTGGTTCCAGTACTGAGCAGATGTTGCAAGGTGCGTACATACTGCTGTTTGAAGAGCATTCAGTTCTCCTCCAGTGGTGCCATGAGCTGAACCAATGTCTCTGGTGTGTAAAAATGACATTATCCTGTCTAAGATCTCTCAGCCAAGAAAGTTGTAACACTGCTCTTCTATGTGAATTCTCTCATGCGCAGCTGCTGTGGAGTCCCCCATGCGTTTGCCCTGGTTGATGACTCCAAACCCTGTGGCACAGAAGGATTGTAATAATTGTTTCTGGAGGGTGATTTGTACTGGAGACTGCAAGCTCAGTTACCTTCTGAGCTCACTGCTTACATAGTTCTGTGGAGAAAGGAGCTCTCCCCAGCTGGCCCTGCATTCATCTGTTTTTCAGTCCGGTGGGTTTTCTTTTCAGACCTTCTCCCCTTCTTTCCTGAAAGAGGATAAACCCACCAAAACAAATAGAAACATGCAATTGGTTAAGAAACAAAACATAGAAATCATTAATGAGGAGCTGTGTTCTGCCCTCTTTTCCTCTCCCCTGGAATAATTGTGTGAGGTCTAAAATGGCTCACCAAGCAGCCAGATGAGCAATAGAGGAAGTGATGGAGTGGGAGGACAGGAGAGCAGGGTCAGCCCTTTTGGTGACAGAACTCATCTAGCACATCAGCTCAGCCCATCTCACCTCCAGCAAGGGCAAAAATTCACTGCCTAATGCTTGTGGAGTGGAATTTTCTTCTTAAACGTGACTGGTGAATTTCCAGTAGATCCTCAGGTAATTTTAGTTTTAAGGAAGATTTACTGTCTTTCAGTTCATAGTGGTTTGGAAGCAAGCTATTTGACTGGCACACTATCACTCTTTGCAGCTCCAGGACAGTGTGGGTGAGCTCTGTAGAGCCAGAATGACTGACCATGGCACAGTGGCTCAGTAGTTGGTTTGTTTGAAAACTCTTCCACACGAGATTCGTGTCTCCACAAGGCATGAATCTCTAAATCGGCACTGCTCTAAAATCAAAACCAAACAGGAAATCTCTGCTGCTTGCAATTAAGGCCCCATCTGTAATCAGCACATCTATTGTAGAGCAGAGGCTCTCATTCTTGAGTGTTGGCTTCCTGCCACTCAAGTTTTCTCTCTGACTTGGAGTGAATGAGATGATGTGGGCCCTGTCCCACAGCATCAGAGAGATTGTGGTGATGTTCACAGGTGGGGCTGGCCATCTGTGTTCTGGGACACCAGGCTGCAGGGGAGGCAATCACAAGAGCAGCTCAGTCACTGTAGATATTCTGGGGGCATTGCAGATTTGTGGATAGTTGTCGGAAATTTCAACAGCTTGTTTACTTGTGACTTCTTCTCGTATTCACAGTCAAGCCTAAAATTCCACAGATGCAGACTTCTGGTAGCATTTGGCCCTTTCCTTGCAGTGGGTGGAAGTGAAGAGATTTGTGGATTAGTGCTCAGGGGAATAGAGACAGAGTGAGATGTATCTTGCCCTTGAAGATCTTCATTGTTACATTTAAAATAAAATTGTATCTGAATTTTACATGATGTGAGAGTTTGGCACAGAGAACCAGCTTTACCTACCTGATCCATGCTCATTCCTAATCACCAAACATGATAGCAAAAACTCAATGTCATTTAGTAGAATGTCATACCAAGAGTCTGAAATTTTCTACTGCAAATCTGCATTTTTCTCCAGTGGCACCAGTGGTATAAAACTTACGCAGTTGGGAGAGGATTTCTCTCACACTGAGGTGAGTCAGAAATTGAATCCATTTAAATGCCATCCATAATGCACATTTTTGTGTCACTTTTGTTACAATTCCAGTGTCAGCCAAGACTCAAGCTGGCTTGGCATACAACAGTACCAGTAGCAGTCCAAATTTCTGGACAATTTGAAAACTGCAGATGCAAGTGCCTAGGACATGTGAGATGTTTTCCTGTCTGGAGGTACTGGTATTTTTCCATAGGTTATAGCAGAAGCCATCACTACAACTTAAGATAAAAAACTACCTTTTTAATGGCTAAAACCATGGAGAGACAAATCCCACTCTAGGGAACATGAAGCCTTGACAGAACTGACTGCTCTGGACTGTGATATAACGATACATATTTCTGTGGAGGAGGGTTTCTGTGCTTTGAGTGGAGATGAGCCATCTCCACGGATCAGTTACTTAATCCTATTAATATAAATTGAGAATTTTTGTTGTGATGGCACCAATCTTATTCCAGCTGGCATTAAAAGCTGTCACTCTGGTGGGCAGACAAGTCAAGTTAGGAATAGCTACAGGAATTGATTTACCTCTCATGTAAGGCAAAACTATGTGTCACAACAGAGCATCATGCAGAAATACTCCCTCTAAATTAAATACTCCCTTTAAATACTCCCTCTTCTCAGCCTGGGCAGCGTGCTCAGTTAGTGTGGCTATTCCCAAGCCACCCAAGCCTCAGGCTCTCGAAGCCAGCTCCAGTATCTCCACTTGGTGCTTCCCTGTGCTGGGTTCTTTCAGAGCACAGGCAGGTTGGAAGAAGAAGGCTGCAGTGTGCTGCAAGTAGGAAAACCACATCCTCAATCAGGCAAATCAACACAGTGATTTCATTCTAGCTGCATCAGATAAAGGATCTGACCCCTGCCCTACTGTGGGTACTCAAGGCTGTCACTATACTGATTTTTTCCAGATTTTCTTTCAAAGCTTGTCCTTGTAGGAATTTTAGTCTGTTGTTGCTAGTAAGAAGCAATCTTTTTTTAATGGACTGTAAAGACATAAAACAGTCTAAGCTCATATGACTTGTTAATTAAAGTCATAGTCAACAAGCGTAAAATTGTACACAGCCACCCAAAAAGGGTGAGTGTGCCAGTCTGTGCAATTCAACTTGCATTTTAAATCCCATCTATTAATAGCCAACTTGTTTACAGAAAACAGACCATAGAGCAGTTTAAAACTTCAATAAAAATTTACAGAAACTTTTTTTTTACTTTTCCCTACTTTTCTCTTAACAAGTTACTCTAGCAGCACATCAAAGCTGACATTATTAGCTTGCCTGAAAACTGCTGAAAACCACCCACAGTAGCTGACTTTATATTTTTTTTTATTGGTGTGTTTCCTGGAAGAAATCACCAGTTTAGTACAAGTCCAGAGCATTGCTGGCTGTGAAGCTTGGCATACAGAGAAAGTGTTCTGGGGATAAATAGACATTGGCTAATAAAGACAGTGTCTCACAGGCAGCATCCTCCTCTTCTTCCAGCTACAATGTGGAATCAGAGATTAGTTGGCTTTTGCACGCGGAATTAGAGCTTGGTTGCAAAATAATTCTGTTTGAGTGTTAACTTTGCAGAATGAAATCTTGTTTCATGGAGGATGTATTTGTATCTGTTATAAACAATGTTGCTTTTTGAAAAGATAAAAAATAGCATTACTACTCCAAAGTGGAAAATGATATTATTATTCACGGTGGAAAATGTCATTGCTGTGCTGATAGCTGTTGACAGGTACTTGTCGTGGCTGTTTGCTGTGATGTGCTAATTATTCTGAAGTTCAATCAGATGGCATTTTGTGTTTTCATTTCAACTGTAAAAACACGGTATTTGTGACATGCTGACAAGTGCGTGTTTAATTGCTCCGTGGATATCTTCCAAGCTCATGTGTTTCCTGCTTACTTTGTGAAGAAAGGTGCGTAATTAGCTCTCAGAGTACGGGGTAGGTTGCTCGTTATTGTGTTTTCATTTCCTCTGCAGCGATAAATCCAGAATGGTGACAAATGTGAAAACCCATCTGTGATGCTGCATGCTACCTTGCCTGGATTGCAAAGGTGGAGAGTTCTGGCTGATTTTGCAAATCAAGATCATGAACCACCCATGGTAAGAGCTTCTTTTCTTTCTCAGCTTTTCTCTGTCTCACTTCCCTTCACAGGTCTAGAACCTAAAAAAAATGGTCCAAATGAATCAGACATTAAAAATGTCGCCATATATCTTGGGGACAGTCTTTGGCATTCATACTGCTACAGATTATATCTGTTGTCTTTCTTGCTTATTTGCTTGGGACTGTGTTCATTTGTGTCATTGGTGTCAGGGTCATGGTGCTCAATGAGGAAACAAGCCAAACATTGCAATTGCTCCAGTCCAGCTCAAAGTAAATGAATTGGGCAGAGGTAACTGGAAATAGAGTTAGACTGTCTCTAAGTCCAGCATTGCTTTTCCCAGAACTCAAGGGGGTCTGGGTCTAAATGCCAGAGCTATTGACTGTTCAGGTGCAAAATGTACATTCATGTTTAAACACTGAATTTTGTCCCTTGTAGGTGATCAGGACAGATATTTTCTCCATAGAGAGCCTCGTCTGCAGCTGCGCAAGCCTGGATTCAGTGACTCTGGAACTGCCTCCTGGTCCTGTCTCTTATGGGCCTGCCCATGTTAAGGAGGCAATTGACAGAAAACTGAAATCAATATGAAAGTTATTTATAGCTTTCACTGATGCTCATGGCGGATCCTAGCGAGGAGAGCTTTGAATAAACCTACTAACCAGGATGAGATTTAGGAGATAAAAGCCTGAAGATTACTTACCATTCTTCCCTTGCAAGGAGGTTCTTCAGCTGCTCCTCATATCAGGAAGAAGATGGTCTTTAGGTGCACATATGCATTAAGTTGGCTTTAATCAGAATGTATTACATGCAATTGTACAGAGATTATAATAGTAATATTTGGTTTTGTTGTTTTGTTTCAGGTTTTTCTTTTTTTCCAAATACATTATTTGGATTGTTTTAAAGACAGACACACAAATACCTTTCCTCACTTAGAAAATAGTGTCAATTAAGTTAATTGTTTGTTTGCTGCTTGGTTAGCAGAGTCCCTAACCAAACCTAGGAGTATTCAGGCTCATAGACACATCAGAGCAGCCTGAAAAGCTACTACTGTGCAGCCTGGCTTGTTTTTGTCCTTTCAGAAACTGTAGATTGGAAGCATCATTGCCCCTTGCAAAGTGATTCGTACTTGTTGATAACCTACATGACAGGGAGAAATGATTAGCAGGTGGAAAATATCATTCTTGTGGCCTTTCCTACTTGATGTAGAAGAACCAAGCATGTGGTTGTAACTCATAGAACTTTCTTCTGCTCTTCTTCCCTGTACTGCCATCCCCTCTTGTCTTGGCTTGCTGCTCTCTGTGATCCACCTGCCTGTCCCTCATGTGCTCCATCAGAAGCAGAGTTTAAAAATATCTATTTGAAAGGGAGACTGGTTAGTTATGGCTGTGTGAAGATGGGTGCAGGAGCATGCCTTGTGTTTCTTGTGTGGTGTTCAGTGATGGAGCATTAACAATTTTAGGGTAATTTTAATGCTGAAATACAGTTCTGCCTCATTATTTCTTGCTATATTTAGATTCAGAATAGCCAAAGTGTTTGAAGGATCAGTCAGTCAAGCTGTTCTCTTCTCCCTCTTCCCCTTTAACCTTGTAATTCCATGCCTTTCCTTAGCTAAACCTCTTATGCTCCAAGCAAGCTAGGAAGCAAAGCAGGGACTCATCTGAAAGGGACAAACTTTAGGCCTAAATTTCAGTATGCCTTCCCTGTAACTTGAGCTGGGGGAGGAAATGATCTGCTATTCAAGTTACAAGCTTATGCAACACCACAATAAGCTTGCCAGGATCCTCCAGCGAAGAATGTGCAGCCATGTTTCAATATTTATAGCCTATATAAAAGTACAGGGGAAATTATTTGATTAAAAACACAGAAAAGGAGAAACAGGACATATTTCTCCTGCTCCTTTCTTTGCTGGTGCAAGGACCAGCCACTGTGGTGTGAGAGATATCCTCATCTAAGCCTTCTGCTTTTCTTTTGAAACGATCATAAAGTTATTCTTCTTTTCTGCCTTCTAATGCTATTTCTTTAAAAATTTATTTTCTCCTCACAAGGCTATGTCAAATGGGTTTGATATGTAGGCTTTTACTCTGGTACTTGAGGGAAAATGCATTCATTTGTTTTCATACACTGATATATTGGCAGCGATCACATTATAGATACACAAGCTATTCCCTGCTTTCCTCTGCATTGTAACAATTTTTGAGTATAATAGCTAGTGAAATTAGTATCTTGCAGTAGTATTAAGAAACATGAAAATAGTTACCATTGCAATTGCCACAACTCTCATGTGGCATGTGCAGTTTAATGTTTTTATCTTGTTTGAAACTCTTTTACAGACTTAGTTCCCTGTATTGTGCATTTGCCTGTACTTACTAGGCAAACAAGACAGCAACTCTTGCTATCTGTACACAAGAATGACATTTTCCCTTCTCTCTAGGTTGATGCAAGGGAGCCAGTTCAGGAGCTGTGGACTTTTGCATATCTCTATTTTACATTCATTTTTATACCTATAAGCTTGTAGATGTCCAGTGTTGTTCTTCTGAGCAGCACTGCATGAAAACAGACATGCAAAAGTGCCCAAGTTTCCATGTATACACACACAGAGTCAGAACAGGCAAACAAGCTTGGGATTAATCAAATTTTATCTTGAATGTGCTGCAGGAGAAGAAAATATTACTGCTATGTCAGAGCACTCAGGGGGAGCTGCCACACTCTGGAGATGGTGGGACAACAGAAACAGAGAAATTGAAGTTTGTGTAGCTACAGCTTGTGCTATACCTGTTCTGCATATGAATGGAAAGCTTGAGTCCCTGCACTTACCATTTTGGCACCCTTCCTGCATTTAAATATTACTTTGTCAAGCCTTTCAGCTTTCTAAAATATAGCAACTCCTGTTCTCCAAATGGCTAAGGAATACAGGGCAGAAATGCCTCTCACAACCCCTTTTTGTGTTGGTATTTTGAGGCTGTACTGGCACAAGTACTGATAAACATTCGCTCTTTCAGGAGTGGACTGACTGGTTATGGTCATTTTCCTGTCCTGGCTGGAGTGTTTGAGGAGGAGTCAGTGAATGAGAAGTCAGTCTGGCCTTTCTGGTTATGACCTGACCTGGCCACCTTCATGTTATGAGGATTCAGCAGTCCAGTGATGCAGTGGATGCTCCTCCACATCTCCTATGAATGACTCACAGCAACCATCCAGTATGCGTCTTTCAAAAAACTGAAGGTACAGACATTGCCAATATTCTAAATTGATTGTGGGGTTTATTGAAAGGGAAATAACCTTCAGTCTTTGGCTGATACACAGTTCACTGGAGATACTTCTGATGTTCCAAATCTGGCATATTAGCATTATATTCTGCCCCACAAATGATTGTTCTGTAGCAACTCAGGGTAGTTACAAATGTATCCTCGTAAGATTTACAGTGTTTCCCTACAGAGAGTTAGGAGACCTCACATATTTCGCTGTGATATTTTCCTTCCTTGTAAATATTTAAATTGTTTGCTTAATGGATGCATCAGCTTACTTTTATCTATATTCTGTTAACTCAGGCTTAACGAAAAAGGTCCTCATTGACTTAGGTCGAGAAAACAACATTTACTATGCAAAGTAATTCGAAGTCCATCCTTGCTTTATCAAGAAACATGTTCAAACTGCTTAAGGGGTCTGGAAGATAATCCAGCTGTATCACACCATGCAAATATTGAAGCAGAAAGGTAAACTCAGTAATGGGTGTGGTTTGTAGCCAGCTATACAATTGAGAGTTCGCATCTGGATCCTTGTAAGTCCTTGCAATACAGCAACCCCAGAAATGCTTTTTTCAAAAAAATTGCTAGTGGCCAAACCCAATCATAGCTGCAGTTGAGATTGTGGAATAATGGGAGATGCCTAGAAAATGTTATTGAGGCCCAGAGTTCTCAGCTGTGAAATCCAAGCATGGTTAGGAGTTGGGTGAAAGAAATGGAGTTAAGCATGAAACATGGGCTTTGTCTGAGGGTCATCCAGCTGTCGTCAGTGAACCAACACCAGACAAGTTTTTAAAGTATCTGGATTGCATTTAATTAGGAGCTGGTTGTTGCAATTTTAACTTTTTCTAGTCCCATTTTTCAATAAAAATCTCAGCAGCACTTATACTGGAAAGGCAATGTAACATGTTGGTTAGGGATATGAGGCCTGATTTTAATTTATTTTTTCAACTTCCATAATTTCGTTAGTCAAAAATGAAACAAAGATATGATTATTAGGACACAAGGTCCTTTGCATAGATGTAATTTATTTCTCCACATACAATAAATAGCAGATATGTGAGGATGAGCCAGCCCAAAACTCAATCAAGGGATATAGTTACAAAGACACTGTGGGTTTGGCTTAGATTTCTGAAAAGGTTCAAACCAAGTGGTAATGGTTCTATCAATCAGGTTAAAATATGGGTTATTGTTAATGATGGTAGCTGGGATCCTTTCAGCCACACCAGTACCTGATGTACCTGGTCAGAATTACTGATACAAAAACTTGTGCTTCAGATGAGGATTCATCTCCCCTTGCTTCAGGCATCTAAAAATGTGCTTCTAATCAAAGTTACCCATCAAGCTCCCTTCTGCAGTTGTTGCAGAGAGAGAAAGGGTGAGAGAGACACCTACAAAGGACCATTCTTCCCACTTTTCTTAAACAGATGTCTTAAAAGGGACTGGTGGGTGAAGTGACTTCCTTCATTGTGCTGATGCAGCAATAGGCAGCTTCTCAGAATCTGAGCCAAATATAGGCTAAATTTGATAGAATTCAGCTCAGCTGTAGCATTAAGCAATCTTTGGACTGTCTGTCTCAGGCATGAACAATGTCCCAGGCCCTTGAGGCAGGACGACACTTGTGCTGATCTTGTACAAAGTCACTGTTGCTTGGTATTGGGCATTGAGTGCCTCGAGCATCACTTCAGAGGGAGCTGGCCCCATCAGTGAGGGTCAGTGGCACATCCACATCTGCGTATCTAACCTTATTCAGGATGCTCAGAAGTGACACTGAGGAAGGTCACGTGCCTGTTCCCTGGTGTAGGAGCTGGGGAACTAGTTTGTGTCTTTTGCTTTCTCTTGGGTTTTTTAATTTTATTCTCATCTTCCCACCCTGCACACTTGACTGATGTTGAATACAGCCCATCCCTCGGGGAATGTAACTTTCATTTTTAGTAGGGAAATGGTCTTGCAGTCATAAAAAATTGATGGCTGTTTGAAGCAGCAGTTAATCTTGCTTGAGAACTGCATCATTAACCTACAGCACAACGTACACATTACGGACACGTTTATAAATGGGAGAGAGAGTAGAATTCAGTTTCTAATTTCCTTCTTGTGGAGGCTCATAAAACTCACAGGGAAAACACTGCCTTTGACATATTGCCATGGCAGACCTCTCTGCTTCTGTAGTTCCTCCCAGAAGGATTGTTCTCTGTGGCCATGTCAGTGGAGCAGGACAGAAGAGAAACCTTTTTGCTGTTCCTTTTTCAGGTGGGTGACTTTGGCATCTTTGTAGTGATGGCAGACATTGTGAGAAATGTACCTATCACCATGTGCAGCAGCCCAGAGCTGGGTGCAAGCAACCTGTAAGGCTCAGTGGTGTGAATAGCTGGCAACTGAGGCATGAAATGCCCAGCCTGTCAAGCTTTGGTCACCAGATGTCTTGAGTGGACCTGGACACCCAGGAAAATACTGTGTCTCCTCCTCACAAGTTTCTGAGATGCTAATCAACATTCCAGTTGAATCTCCTGCCTGACCCTCTCAGCCCTCACAGAAGGCATCTCCCAGCTCCACCATCTCAGTCAAATAACTGCGAGTTACACCAACGACGTGACCTGAAACAGGAGGTGTGTTCTGAGTCTCATGTGAGCTCACATCACTAAGAATGGGAATACAAGGTGAGGGTCATCCAACACAATGTTGGGTTCTCCCTGCATCACATTTGCTGTAAGCAGTGGTTTAATTTCTTCACCCACAGCAGTAAGCCCACACGTGTATGCCCAGAAGGACCAGGTGCTCTGTCCAGCTCAGGAAGACCTGCTCCATGTGGATTTCCTAGCTCAACACAGATCTGTTTCCTCATGATTGTCATTGTCCTCCCTGTCTTGATGCTTCACTTCTTCATCAGTGAAGAAAGAGCAGCAGTTTTATATCTGTTCACCTTTTTGTTCAGATTAAACAAATATTATCATTTATACCTTATGTAAACTTTATGTTAAGCTGATAAAAAATGAGTGAACTTAGACCCATTTGCTGTAGGCAATGACTGAGACCTCCTTTCTGTTACGAGTTGGTAAACTTCTCTGTCAGGCATTTTGAGTTTGGGCTTTTGATGAGCAACAGATAAACAAGATTTTTCTGTATATTTCAAGTGAATTACATCAGCTTTTAGAAAAAAACACCATTTCACACATCCAAGTTCTCAGGTGTGTTCAGCCCATTTCAGTAATCCAGTGGCCGAGACATGGCTAAATTTGTCTAGCTATGAATTCTTTCTGAGATGACCCTATATCTTTGAAATGGACTAGAAGGTCACAGCTGGCAACCAGATTCTTGGCTACTCCTAAATACACTGAAGTTAGGGTTGCTCAAGAGGAATCTTGCAACTTAGAGATAAAAATGGAAAATATTCCAGTCTGTGTAAAAAAGGGGTTTTGTTACAGCTGGGTACCTTAAGCAATATAATTCATTTTATTCTGCCTGTTTTTCAGAGACAGTGACATTGGCTGGAACTGTAAAGAGTGAAAAGCAGTAGCTGAAAACTTACTGTCAACAAACATCTTGTTGATCTGTGTGCATGCATCATTTACATATAACCTCAGAGGTGTTTCCTGGTAAGATGCAATCTGCTTGCTGTTCTCCTAATTTGAAAACGATGGCAACAGTACTCCAGTTATGCTGTGGCCTTATATGCTTTAAAAACACATAGATGAGTGGACAAAAAAAAGTTTCCAGGGTCTGTTGAGAGTTTGTAATTGAATGTCCTATTTCTCAAGCATATTTCTAAAATTTCCATTCCTCCTTGTACACTCACTATGGAAATTAATTTGGTACAAAAAGGTTATTCTTGGCAATACAGAGATTTGTCTTTGGGACGTTTCATAGTGCAACCAGTCACTAAAACTAGACTTTGCTGTCCCAGAAGCATATCTGTAAACAACTGGCAGTGAATAGAGATCTTAGAAACATCCCTCTTCCTAGTTTTTATTTTTTGTTTAGAAAACAAACAAACTGGAAAGATTTCTTTGCTCAGGAAAGGAGAGGACTGAAAGTTCTGGTGATGACTGAGCTTAGCAGCGGTGGGCAACTCATGAATTACACTCAGTTCTACTAATGCCCCGTGTACCTGATGTACAGAAGCCTGCTATTTAGCTGAACCACTCCTAAGCTGTAGGATAAATGTACTTTCTTTACATCCCCAGCTTGCCCTCTTTAACTACTGACATATGTGTCTTAAGGGACTCACATGTTAAAGAAAGGCTGTGCCTGCCAGTAAACAGAAGGGAGGGCCAAAGTGCCTGTTCCCAGCATGTGCTTGTCAGGAATATTCTAGAGTCCTGCTGTGTGGCTGAAGGTTGTGGGGACTGCAATAACACAAACTGTAGTCAGGGTCTCTCAGGCTGAACACTGGCCTGAGTGACTGTGAAGAGTCCTCTCATCCTGCCCTCTTACCTTGCCTTGTCTTGGTCTGTCTTGTCTCCTTAGCTTTTAAGTGCTGCAAGGAATAATAAATATTTTTAATCAAGTAATTATGACCAAAGAAAAATATTTTTCAATTTGTTAATAATGGAGGTGATGGGAGATTCCCCTTTTGAAGCAAACTTATTACAGTTCTATAGGAGCATCAGAAATGGACTCAGCCACTCAGGTTAGTGTTAAAGCTGTGCTGGGAAGGCTTGTGAAGTGTCGCATGAACAGAAGGAAAAACCCTGAGTGCTGTAGGTTTTCTCCCATTCATCTCTGCTTTCAAAGCAGCTGAGGACATCTGAAGCTGGGCTTAACTTCTGCATTTAACAGGCTTTGTACTCTACATCTGTGTAAGTCGTTATCAGAAATCGGCATCCCAAGGAAACTTAGAAGTACCTGTCATATGAGCATGTTTTGTGGCCCAGCGGCTTACTCTATCACCGGCACAGCTTGTCATCTACATAGGGATGGGTCGAGTGCCTCTGGGCTCACTGTTTCCCATGGTACCCATTCTCCAGATCCTAAACAGCACAAGAGGATTAATTCCTCTTTCGTGTTGGGATAGATTCTGCCATCTTTCAGCGGCAACAAAAACTCCACAATCAGATCTTGCTAGAAGTCCAGTCTTGGTCAGATCTATGAAAAATGGCAACTTAGAGGGTCCTGACTGTCCAGCCTGGATGTTCTCTCCAGAGAGTGAATAAATTTGCTCTTGGCAAGGGGGGCTTCTGTATTGTAGAAAAATATCTGCTAGAAACTAAACTGGGACCAAAGCCAAAAATAACTACTGGAGGTTTAAGAGAGTATGTCAGGATTTTGCCCTATGAACCTTAACAAGAAAAAGAAAATTCTTACCTCGCTCTGGATGGAAGCTTATTTTTCTTGCTACAAATTAAATAACAATGACAGAAGTCTGACCTTTTCCACTCCAAAATCTAATCCCAAAGAAACAGAGTTACTGGAAATCTAATTTTGCCTCTGAGGCTGATTAATTATTTGATCATGCAAGCGTAGGCCAGCCAAACAGTTTACCTTTCTTGCATGGCTGCTGTTCCAGTTAAGAATGTCACCTCAGAGAGTAGTCAGTTTAGAGTTTAAACTGAGGAGATGTGGAGAATTTCACACATTAAAACTGGATTCACTCCCACACCTGTTTGTTAAGCAAAAGTAGGTGTCCGTATAAACACAAAGAAACAAAGAGCTCTTGGAGGGATAGGGTGTTACAGACAGCTACTTAGATTGCTGGTAATATGTTAGAAATCTTTCTGTGGTAGGCATTTTACATGGCATCTCTTGGTTTTAAGGGACGTGTATTTGGGATCTACAACTATTCAAAATGTCTTGGTGACAGGATGGCAAAGCCAAGTAGCTGCAAGTGCTGAAGGGAGAAGGCACTTCAGGCACAAGTCACTGGCAGGAGAACACTGCTGTGGCTCTAACACAGGGTGCAGTAAGGCAGAGCATGAAGCTGGGGGCCAGGGACACCCAGGGATGGTGGCAGCAGGAGCTGCTACTTGCTCACATCCTCCCACTGCTAAGGCTTCGGACCAGAGAGCAGACCCTGCACCAGCCTGTCTGGAGGAGTCCTCTGCATGGGAGCTGGACTGTGCGGTGAAAAAGAGCCACTGTGTTCACAGTCTGCAGGCACTCAGCCTATCCTGCAAATGCACAGGCTTGTTTGTATCATCTCTTCCTCAAAATGTGTAACACTGGCTGAAATGGCTATATTTTTTACTTGCCATTATGGTTTTCTGCAGTGCCAATGGAAAAGCGCAGGAAGAGGTTTTGCAGGAATTTGACATCCTTACAGTTTTTGTGCCCAGAGCTTTTGGCAAGGGGCATTTGGAAATTTTGACTATTTGTCTGGCGTTTTGAGATGACCTCCAGCCTTGCTGGATGTGAGACCACGCATCACTACTGGCCACACCACGTATGTGCACTTATTTCTGTCCCAGGAATTGTTCTTAGACATCTGGAAGTACTTGTCCCTGAATGACAGTGAGGCATTGGGATAGATTATCCAGGAAGACAGTATTAACTTCAGTGCTGGAAAGGCCTTTAAGAAACATCTAGAAAACTGTCAGTCAAGCAGGGCATGTACCAAATTCTTCCCTGCACAGATCAGATCCTTTCCAGCTCTGCAAGTGTGAATTCTATGTACAAAATATTCCTAGCGCAATGTGGGCATGCCCACTGCAGCATGAGCATTTGTGTTGTAGCCTCTCTGCATATAAAATATTCTCTGGCAAGAAATGGCAATTCTGAAAAAAACCTCCAACTTTTCAGAATAACCCTCTCTGTAACTTGTCACATCCCTCTCAATAGCATTTCTCCATTGCTGCTGAGACAAGGGCTCATCTGTAGTTCTCAGTAGAAGTAGTCTATGTTATAAATACTTCCTTTCCCCCTGCCAAAAGGTAAAGGTGGAAACAGCAAACTGGTGAAGAAAGGTGTTTTGTTAGAAGTGTGTTTCTCAGTATGACAACGTGGTTTGGAGAATATTCTGTTTATGAAGAGCTCTTTCTCTCAAAGGGGAGGATCTGCCAGGGAGAATAAAATACTCTGGTGTGGACTTTTCCCACACTCCTTTCTATGTCCAGGAGCCCCTACACTCCAGTTGTTGATTTCCCCTTCTATTCCTCTCTGTTTGTGGCTTTTGGGCAAATCTCACTCATCTCCTCTGACCTCAAGTTAAGTGTAGCAGAGCATAAAGCTCCAGCGCAGACTGGAGACATTCCTTATCTTATGCATCTCTTCCTGATCTCTGCAATGATCCTCTGACAAAAATGCAAATAAGAAAATGCTTTCAAAGGATTTGTGATGTCTGGGGCAAGAAAGAATTTCCAACAAGCTGCCTTCATCTCACCACCTGTCAGAACTCCCCCAAAAAGGCCACAGGGGTGATCATATTTAAATTATTAGTACAAGGGAAGGGTTTACTCTGAAATTACAGAAAATACTCTTTTTCTGTAATTCCTTTTTCAAGCTGTACATGTGGTAGGAAGCCCCTTACCTCTAAAGGAATGTCACAGTACCTGTTGAAGGTTTGGTAAGTGCCTTTGGTGGGGGGAGCAATTGAAACATGGTGTTGTGGGCAATCTACTCAGGCCAAGGCCTGGCTTTAAAATTTAGGTGAGCATAAGATCGATGGTGCTGCACCAATTTTGAGATGCTCTGGTGTGACAGCGAGGACTGTCTGAGTGTATTTACCAATACAAAATGACAAAACAGAAAGGACAGGGTAAAAGCAGCCTTCACAGTAAAGCTATATTTATATAGACATAGTCACCCTCAGTGCAGCATTGTTATACCACTGCTTTACAGCTTCAGCCTTTGTCAAAGTGGGAAAAAATTCTCAGGTCTTCACTGCTACAAATACCACTCTGGTAAAGTTCCTGTATCCCTGAAAGAAGCTTCAGGTTGTGAATCATTATTTTGGGAAGGAAGGAGATAATTTTTTCCCCCTCTCTTTTTCCTTAGTTCATTCTTTTTGCCTAACAGCTCAGATTTCAGGAGAAGCCTTCATGGGAATGACACTGAAGTACTTGCTCTTTTCTCCACTTCTTGGTGGTGGGACTCATGTGAGTTCATCGCACAACAAGATGCCAGTGGCACTTGACTTCCAGCCTCCCCTTGCAGGCTGGTTATCCCACATGGATGAATGTCCAGGAGCAGAAGGTGCCCAGCAC
Source organism: Lycocorax pyrrhopterus obiensis (assembly GCA_014706295.1). NCBI lineage: Eukaryota > Metazoa > Chordata > Aves > Passeriformes > Paradisaeidae > Lycocorax > Lycocorax pyrrhopterus. The sequence continues at coordinate 54,948,961 of JACSVZ010000015.1, read as the reverse complement.
TTTGTTCCCGCAGGTCTTCGTCTCACAGCTGTGTGGTGTCCCTGCCCAGTCACTAAGTAATCCCACTCGTGCCAAGAGGCCAATGGCAGACATGCCACAGTTGCCTCCACCAAGAGCTCAGAGATCTGATGGTGGCAGAGAATATCCTGAGTTGGAAGTGATTCCCAAGGATCATTGAGGTCCAACTCCGGGCCTCGCACAGGACAGCTCCAAGAGTTGCACTGTGTGCCTGAGAGCATTGTCCAAACACTTCTTGAATTCTGGCAGGCTTGTGGGGCGTGTTCTGGTGCCCAACCAGCTTGTGGGTGAAGAACCTTCCCCTAATATCCAACCTAACCCTTCCCTGGCACAGCTTCAGCCCGTTCCCTCGGGTCCTGTCCCTGGACACCGCAGAGCAGAGATCAGTGCCTGCCCCTCCGCTTCCCCTCCTGAGGATGTTGCAGACCCTCAGTCTCCTCTTCTCCAGGCTGAACAAGCCAAGTGGCCTCAGCCCCTCCTCGCGCGCTTCCCCCGGGCCGTTCCGCAGCTCCGCGGCGCTGCTTTGGGGCAATAACCCCCGAGTTGGGGATTTCCCCGAGGCGCCAGGCCGCGCCGTGCCCCCCTGCGCCGCCAGGTGGCGCCGCCGCCGCGCGGGCCGGGCCCTCACCGAGCCCCGCGCTCCGGGCCCCGCGAAAGTGACGCACCTTCCAACTATTGTTTTTTAAGTACTGCTGGGCTCTTAAGTCCTACACGAGAAGGAACTAGAAAAAAATAATAAAAGACAGCAAGAACTTTTCGTTATTCTGACTTATGGGTTTATTCGTTTTATCTAAACATACGTGCTTTCTTTTGATGCTAGAAAATCCTAACTTCCGCGTCATCTTAGGAGCTAAGGCAGTGATTAAAAAAGAGCTATATTTTAACACACACGGAAAATAATTATACCTTAATTTTTGGGATTGATGGTTAGTTGGTTTTTATTTTCTATCACAATAGCAACCAAAAAATGTTTTTCTCCATATTTTCACTGACATCTTCTTTGTATGCATCACATCGATGCATCTTCGTGATGTGTTGTCTTTCTCCTCATTACTGGCGACAAAAAGGACGTAGCCATAAACTTAACCTTAGTATTAAATATTTGTGCAGGCCAATTGCCACCTCCTCTGTGCCCCGCTGCACCTCCAAGGGCAGGAAACTCCTCTGTCCCCTCCGGGGCACGGCAGTAGGAACAACTTGGGTTTGACTCACCTCCCACTTCTCAGGGCAGCAAAACTCAGTTTTGTCTGTGCCTTGATCTGTTCCTGTCTCACCATCATTACAAAGGAGGAGGAAATTGTAGTTTAGCAAAAGGCCACCCAGTTAGCTGGGATCCTGGGCCTCCGTACAGGGAGAATGTACGGGGAATTCCAGTCCCAGCTGATGAAGCTCTGTGTAGGCAAGAGGGGGAAAAAGAAGTTAATTTTCAAGCCTGAGTCCTTATTTTCTTTTCCTAAGAGACCTAAGGAACTATGTTTTTCATTGTGGTTTTCATTATATGTAGGACGGGCCCTGGGATCCTACAAAAATCCCAAGTGCCTTAAGGCTATAGAAACACCAGGCTCTCCATCCTCTGTGGGAATCTCTCCAGCAAGCCAGATTTTGCAGCTGATGTTCATCACTGATTTCTCCCTGAGTTGCACTCAGAACTCCCCACACCCAATTTGTAAATGTGTCTCTGCTTGAGGGCAGAAGATGGAAGCTGCTCGCTTGGTCACAAAGAGTCAAATGAAGGGGCAGCACAGATCTCCTTACCTAATCTAGATCTAACATAGCACCCTCTCAGGCTGCATGGGCATTGCTGCCCTGCAGCTTTCCCTTTCCTCCCCGGTGGCAGAGAAGGGCAGTCCCTTCTGTCCTACTGTGCTTTAATCATAGGCAGCATGTTGGCTGCAGCAGCTGCTGCTCCGGGAGCTGTGGTGGTGGCCTGCCTTGGGCTAAGCAGGCTGAGTTGGTCTCAGGAATGTGCTGAGATGGTCCCTTGTGAGGAAGCCAGGACTGAAGCTGTCTGGAGTGTTGTACGCATCAATCTGGGGCTGATACTCAGGAGAAGAAAGGGGATTAACCAGTCATACACAATGTCTGGAATTGTTGAGGGAAGAGGCAGTTACCTAATCATCATCTTTTACCTGGATCTCTGTGCATCAATACACTGACCCATGATAAACCCACTGCAAGAGGTGCTGCTTTTTCGTTCAAGGTGTGTCCAGTACATGATTCTGTGGTGGCCTTTTTTACTGATTAGAGATCTGTAATGACACCATGGCTAATTAGCAAAGATGGACATTGATTGCAAAAGCAGAGAGTGCAGAACATATTCAAGAAACATGTTGGAGAGTAGGTGAGACAGACCATAAAGAGCTTTTAAGCTGTTACTGATTGTGGGTGATACTGAAAGAGTGCAAGGAGGGAAGTGACAGCTTCTGTAGGAGAAAGAGCTATGGTTAACACAAGCAAGATCATTGGGATGGAAACATTGAAATTCTGTATTGTGGCTTGCTCTCCCACTTTTGGTTAGGCCAGAAGTCTTCCCTCTTTCCTGAAACATCGGTGGCTCTGTGTGGCAGTACCCATTTTATCTGTGCTTTGGAGGTAAAGGAGCTTTGGCACAGCAGATGAAGCGCAGGCCTTACATAGCATCTTAGTAATAGAGGTAGAAGCAGAATAGAAGCCTGCAGGTGACAGTACCAGAAATACCAGCCTGCTTTTCTTCTCTGGGGAAGAAAATACAGTACCTGGAGGGCATGATGGCAACATATCACTCTGTGTGAAGAATAGTGCTGGTCCAGAATTGAAGGTCCTCCTAGTGTGTACTGAACATAAATAATTTGCCCACAAGTCAAATGGAGAAACAAAGAACTGCACCAGCTCACCTTTGAAAAATTGCCTTTATTAGACCAGTCTTGCTAAAATTGCTTGGAGTAACAGATTCTAAAATTGAGCTACTGAATTAGTCTCAAATGGAAACTGTGACAGCCAGCCTTGAAGTGGAGAAAATTGGATTTAAGAATTGCACCTTGGGCATAGCAGGATATCTAGGAAGTTGCTGTGCTGTAGCTGATGAACTCATATGGAGCATGGATTTCATGCTGGTGAATAGCAACGTAGTAAATGTTCTACAGAAACATTACAAATCCAGGCTGGAGAAAATCCCTTTAAAGAGGTGACCCAGGTGAGAAAATGCTTTGTAGACAAGTAATCTGCTGTGAGCAAACTGCAGTCTTGGAGGATTACAGTCACTCTCACAATCGTGTGCGGTATGTTCCCAGCTCCTGAGGAAGGAGGAAGGAAATGGCCTTTGAAACAGAGCAGTGAGAGTGGAATGGGCAAGTGCTGTTGCATGGTTTGAGCTGTGCAACAGCATTTCCAGGGTTAGGTCTCAGTGACAAGGACTCTTGAAGGAATACACCTCTGGTAGATCAGGAAGCCCTATGGCAATGACATGCCCTTAGAGCATGGTAGGTTCTGGCTCCAGGGGGACAAAGTAAGGAAAAGGTGAAGGTAGGTGTAGAAAGTTTTGAAAGGAGCTGAGCACTTAAATAAGTTAGGTCTGAAAGGTTTTCTGAAGAAGACAGGTTTATTAAGGTCCTTCTAATATGAGCTTGCTTCATTCACACAAAGGGAAAAAATCCATTACTATTACCCAATTCACAAATGACGGTGTCTAGTCTTGAAGAACCCAATTCTCTAAGTATTTTACATAGAAGAAGAATCTCTTTGAGAAATACTTGTGAGCACCTTTGTTTGTTGGGGTGCAAAGGGGTGTAAGGGTTCATAGGACTGACACCCATAGGTGCTAACACCCAAAAGGCATTATGGCAAAAAAAAAAAAAAAAACAAAAAATTAAACAAAAAAGCCCCTCTCCTTATTAATTCTACAAAACAAAAATTTTTTTACAATGGATTTTCCTACTGATATGCTGTATAAAGGAATGCAGCAGCTTTGTGGTATTAAACTAAAGGTTGTTGGAGGTTTCTCAGAGATCCATACTGCAGTTCTCCATCTGCCTACAGGTTTCTGTATTAACATCTAGTATCAGGATCCTTTCTAGAATGAAGGAGTAATTCTTGGCACTAGCTATCAGTTTATTCCTTAAAATAATCAAATGAGGTCAGAGTTCTGGGGGATTTTAATTCTGGAATATAAATTCATAATTTCAGCATTTCATAGTTACTCTGTGTTAAAGAGTCCACATCCACTGGCGAGCCCTGAGAAGAATACTGGCTTAGCTGGCAGTTTCAGTGAAGATTTTCTGTGCACCTTGGGTGATTTTACTTAATCCATCTCCCTGTCTCAGCTCCTTATCGGCAAGACGGAGGTGATAACACCACCCCATAGGGGTGACATGGGGAAAAAGGTAATCAAGAGATTGTGCAGGCATTAGTGTACTAACAACCACAAAATACCTAAGATTTCTTATCTAAATATGAAGGTTAATTGCACTCTTGAGAGGTAGCTAGCTTGCATTCTTTTTAGCTGATAAAAGGGAGCATGCTTTGTCCAGCTTCAGACCACTCATCAAGAATGCAGTTGCATAGTGCTGGACTCCTTTTCAGCTGCAAAACGATTGCCATGGACATAGCACGTGGGTATGTAATGCTCTCCGAAACGCCAAGGGTTGGATTTCCAACAGAGCTGCACACTCTAAATGGAGATTTGACATTTTCTAAGGGGTTCATCTCCCATTGAGAACAAGAAGAGACTCTGGGAGCTTAAGCGCATTTGAAAAAAAATCTGGCCTCTGTGCAGGGGCTGAGCTTTCTTAAGACTGAAAAAAATGCATGAAGGGTGTGTAAAATCAAACCATAAACGAGCTCAGAGCAGCAGTGCCCTGTGACCTGGCTGGCGAACAGAATAGTGTGAGCATAATGTGCACATGGACAGTGAGAGAGAGAATTATCACAGAGCTGATGAGGCACCTGGATCAGAGTTTCAAAAGGTTAATATGCTTGTCAGAAGACAGAAGTTGGTCGCTACTGGCAGCAATAGCTCTTCAAAGCTCTTCTGACTATTTGTTTTACCAAAGCTGTACGCATCAGTATTGTGCTTTTCAGCCACATATGTGGCCTTTAAGTCTTAATCCTGTTCTGACTAGGGTCAAATTCAAAGGCTTTTCCCTGCCCCACACCATTAAGCTTCTGATATGACTTTTATTGTGAGGCAGTCAGGCATTATACTGATTCCTGGGTATAAAAATGCACAGCTACATTTTCCTATTATGAGAGACATCCTGCTCTGTTCACACACACCGGACACACTGCAGAAGTTTTTTACTTTTGGTTGGATTGAAGAGCTTTGAAACTATCTAAATCATGATTTTTTTTTTCCTGTTTCTCAGTCACTGCTTTTTTGCTCCTGTTCTGAAAGTCTGTCACAGATGTGCTGGAATACCAGCACACATTCAAGTGTAGCTGTCATTCCTTTGTAGCACTCTTGCCTTGGAGCTCTGCATGCTAGAAAAGGACATGTCCAGCCCTCTTCTTCTAGATGGTCTTCTGCAGAGAGAGCCAGCTTAGACCAGGTGGAATTAGTGTGGTGTATTACGCTTTTTATCAGATAATGAGTACCTGTATCAGTTTCTATAGGAATACAGGTTTTCCATGGACTTTGCCCTCAGTTTCTCTCAGGTCTGTATGGATCCTCCCTCCAGACACTGCTGAGTTTTAAGACTCTGTAGTTTTCAGGGGAATGTTTGCCATTCCCTGTGTTGTCAGGCTTCCTTCCAGCTCCGTGTCTGGCCTTGAAATTCTGTCATTCTAGGCTGTATAGAGGACCGTGAATCGTGGGTATGTTCCTAGGTGAATGGAGGAGGCCTCCCAAACACTTTCCTAGAGGGGATTAATTCTGTTGAAGAGTGGTAATGGCTGTCTCTCTTATCTTGTAGGTGAACACCTTAGCATCAGCCACACTGTCCCTTTTCTCCACTCATCTTATACCTGTGTGCAACTCCACCCTTTACTGTGCTCCCCAGTGTCCATTTCACAGGCAATACCAAGGAAGAGAAGTCAAGCTGTGGAGAGCAGCTGTATTCGCGCTGTGGTGCAGGCAATCCAGTTTCATCTGAGGGCCCTGGCACTGTGGTTTCAGTTCCTGCTCTCTGTCCCAGTCAGGTTCCAGACCCAGGTACCTCCCTTGCTTGTGATCTTGGCAGAAGATCCAGCTCAACGTGCAGATGGGGATTCTGACTTCACTTCCTTCTCTTTGTAGCTGACAGGTTTTAAACTGAAATGAGAGACATTAAACTGACACTTATTTGCCTTCTGTCTAGGGTAACTGGTAGATTAATATTTTGGTTGAGAATATATTTTATGCTAACTACAATATTTTACAAGACTCAAAAATATAGAAGAGTGTAAATGTTTTGCTTTTCAGGTTGTATGTGCAATAAAATGATGACTGGTATCAAATAGGTGTAATTTAATTTTTATGTGACTGTTTCTCCCTCTCCAATTCTCAAATAAAATGCTCAGCACCTTTTAAAAAGCCCACCTGCACTAAGAGACTGCTTTTTGTTGGCCTCTAGAGCACTAGTTTTAATTTGTTAACAGGAAAATATCTTTTGAAGGAGGATTATACAAGCTGAGAGGTGTTTGTAGAATGGGAGAGAGAAAGTGAAATTGCAGGCAATGAACTCCTGGAAACAGACTCAAGCATAGGATAAATAAGTGCAGCCTTAACTGTGCATCCTCTTCTGCAAGGTGTGTTCAGACTGTTTAAATTCTGCCTGTTTTGCTTGCTGCACAGGGGAGGTCCTTCAGCCAGACCATCCTGCTGCCCCTTGTGCTGCAGCTAGCAGGAAGAACCAGAATTGCTACTGCTCTTTGTAAAGGTGGTTTAGATTCTTTAAACCATTTGGCGCTGCTCGTAGGAATTCCTCTGGCAGATCTTGCTCTTAATTCAGTCCAAGGTGACCTTCCTTCCGTAATTTGTTAGTCAGCAGGTCCAGGATTCTGTGCAGAGAGGAGCCTAAATACGTATATATGGAAGTGCAGATGGGGGAGTTGTTCTCTGAGTTCAACAAAGGGAACTTGGTCTGCTCCTGGAGTCCCCCTTTGAGGGCTACAAAGGGCAACGACTTCACTGTGGGGTCTCCAGTGGTCATGGCCATGAAATAAAGTCATGGAAAGGGACAAGATGCAAGATGCCAGCCACTCCTGCAGCACGCTCTGAGGATGGCTCAGCACTCTATTCCTCGTCAGTCTTGAGCATCTCTGTCCCCTGAGAATAGGAAGATTCCTCAGTGGAGTTAAAACATCTAATTCCTTTCACAGATTTTCTTCTGAGAAGCTTCTGACATACAGCTGTAGCAGCATTGTGTTACTTGTACATTACCTGTTTTTCTAACATGAGGATTTGCTGAATGAAGTGTACTTCTTTGCTCTTTGAACAGTAAAAACCTGGAAGCCATGTTCTTTATTCTCAAAGGATATATACCCACACAACTCTTACCAATATAAATAAGGTTTCACATAGTTAAAGATTGCTGAACTGAGCTTATAGCATATTACAAATAGTAAAAAAACCCCAAAAACCAAAAAGCAAAATCCAAAAAACTTTCTTTTTTTTTGCTGTTTAAATGGCTCAAGTAGACCATCTGCTTCTGAAACAGCTCATGTATTTCTGCCTCTGAAACTGCTCATGTATTTTTGGATTTGGTTACAAACTGACCACAGCATTGCAAACAGCACTCATCTGCGGAGATATCTGTTTCTATACACAACTTGAGACTGCCAAGAGAGATGTGTCTAATCAGTGTTTTAGAAGTCAGACAGGAATGGTATGACTCCAACTGGCACAGCCATGTCCTTGTAATATCATTTCACTACCACTTAATTTGTATAAAATAGGAAAAATTTAAAATGGATTTTACCATAATGGGAGCATCCAATGAATCCATTGTTTGTGGCAAAAGAAAGCTGTCCATCTAAGGTGACTTCACTTAAGCCTTCTGTGATTCGCATGGGATGTAGAATTACAGCATTTGTTTTTAAGCAGAATTATGGATGAGGCCCAAGACTAACCAACAGCTCAGTTATTTCTTCCTGATGCATTTCATTAATAGCCTCTGCACCTCTCACCTCTATGAAATTGGCAGCTAGTGAGGTGCCTGTAAGAGGCTAATTGCCTCCAGAGTCAATTGTCCTGGAGCCAATTGTTAATCTCCTGGTGTTAATTGCCAAAAGCAGGGGAAATCAGGGTAGGCAGGGGGCACAGGAGCTGCATGCATATTAGAGCTGTGTAGCAAAATGCAGGTGTTCAACTGTGCTCCATGACACCTCAGCAGAACTTAGAGAGTTGGAAACATAATGAGGCACAAGCTGAGTGTAAATCCTGCATGTTTTTCTACATTTTTCATTTATCACCTTCAGATTGCTACTCTGTGAGGGAGCTATAAAGCAGGTGGGGTGGAATCTGGGCCCTGACGAGGTCAAATATAATGTACCAAGGATCTGACTGGGGTGCCTGTACTAGCTGATGTTGAGATAACACTAGCAGTATTGTGATGAGTTGGGAAAGAAAAAGAATGGAAGTGCAACAGTTGTATAGTTTAGTTCTCTGTTTTGCCATGGCTTTTCAATGTGGTGTTTCCAGACAGAAGAGTGAATTTAATCCTAGAGCTAAATGAATCCCTGGAACTATTCTAGTAACTTCAGCTGAGTTGATCCCATCTCCGTAAAGATATGCCTGTGGTGTGTTTGACTTGTGCTTTTGGATCTGCTTTTCTAACATTAGATGATTGAGTACCTTCTTGAAAAATAGAGAAAACTGTGTTACTTTATGGATAAGCTAGGATGCATAAACAACTATGAAGTTATGCAGTCTGTAGATATCTGAGCAAGATATGTTTGATAAAATACCTATTACGTGCATAATCTGTTGAAAAAAACCCTGCTCGGCTCTTTTTTCAGTCTGTCAGACTGGTGACTTTTGAGCATCCCAGTTTACAGCTTCTGTCTAGACTATGGTTTGACCTTTTGTTCCTGGTGTCAGATGGTGACTTTCAAGAGCTCGAGTCTGCTGCTGTTGGGCAGTGATGGAAGTGTGTATTCTGCTAACCTGAGCAGCTGGAACATCTGTTGGGGGAATAAAAACATCAGTTGTTTGTCTGGATATTTGAGTGATAAGAGACTTTGGCTGTGGGGCTTTGTCAGCATGTGTGACAAATGTTTTATCTCCCAGTTTACAATAGAATTCTGTTAAATAAGTACAGATTACTTTAGATCTTTTCAGATTCCTTTTTAATCCTTTTTTTTTTATAGGAGGGGAAGAAAACAGAAATCTACTGTGGCTACTGTATATTGTAAAGGACATTTTGCAAACTAGTGGCAACAACAATTATGTTAGCTTACAAATTCCAGTCTGGAAACTGCCTGCATGACTCAAGGGGCTGAGAAACACTTGAAAAAATAGCTCTGAAGATTTTTTGGATGCTGGTGACATGAGTGGGAAAATTAAATACGAAAAAGGAGGAGGTGATATTACCACATTGATAGTGTTATGGTTAGTGAGCAGCATAACAGTAACAGATTTGAAGAGCACCTCTGTTTTGATTCAGTTTTCATGTTGGCTGCAAGCTGTACTTTTAACACACCATGTAGATACGCTGAAGAGCCATCTACAAAGTTCTACCCTTCAGCATATTTCTTTCTCTGTGTAGTATAGTGCACTAACGTGTATAGGAGTGGTGAAGAAAAGAGGAAATAAGCTTTGTGACCTAGTTTTATACACAAATTAGAAGGCTTAATTTGAGGCACAATCATTTCATCAGGTGTGTGTTGCAACTTAAACTGGCAGGATGATTGGGTCCCTTGAGAGAGAATTTAGTTTTGATTTATTTTTCCCTGCCCTAACTGCAAAGCTACTTGATATTTGCTTTAATACACGTGGATTTGGCACCTGCAGCTAGCATTGTGACAGATGTAGTTACAAAAATTAACATAAATTTATAAATAAAGTAACGAAAAGCACAACTACAAAGATAAAGCTAAAGGCAGGCCCTGGCACTGAACTTTGTTATTAAAGAAATGACCTGTTTTTCTTTTCTTCCCTCAGCTCTGTACCTTCTGGACAGTCTGAAACTAGTGAGTTATATACCAATAAATTAAAGCAACAGAGTTTCAGGTATTTTAGGGAAATCTCTTCTGTGGAATGGAGAGGAGACCTTCTTACAAGAGAGCTTCTCTCAGTGTCCCCAAAAGTGCAGTGAAGAGAAGTGCTGTCACAAGACCTCGCTTGCTGCTGTACCCTTGCTTGCTACCCGAAGAGGAAAGGCAATCTCCTAGCATGCTACAGGACATTCCCTCCTCCCTGAGGATGAAAGCCTCTGAGACCAGCAGCCCTCAGAAACACAGCGGTGGCTGCCTGCACTTGAGGAGCTGTGAGTGCATTTTTACCATAATGGCTTGTACGCCTTAAGGAGGGCTCTCTGCCTTCGGTGATGGAAGAAACCGGTGGTTGGCCTTCAAAGGGAGGAGCTCTGCAGGAAAGCAGCCAGCCTGAGGAACAGCAGAAGCGCTACTGCTGAGAACTTCTGGAGGAAGGGATGGTGTGCTTCTCCAGCCTCCAGCCTGGGATTTGTGCCAGTGGCACAGAATGCTACTGTTCGGTTCTGTAAAGCCTCAAATCTCATTTCAGTAAAAGTTGTGTTAATGTGTATCCAAGCCGTGCACACACTGCTAAAATCCACTTCTCTAAAGTGCTTTCTGGTCATGGTTTATATTCTCCTTAGAATGAATCACAGATGTTTTGTTGTTCGGGGTTTTTTTCCCCTTAATCCCATCAGTTACATGGTGGGTGAGCACGCTGTGGTTTGAACTAGGTCTGTTTAATTTTTTACTTCACAAACTGGTGGTAATAAGGGAAAGGGAGGGGAAGAAAGGTTTATAGTCCAAATACACAAAGGAAGATCATATCTACTTCCTCAGTGTGTTAGACTTATGTGCCCACGTTTTGGTAGCAACCAGGGGCTGGCCCCATGCCAGATATAGCTGGCTGTAAAACAGACCCACCGCTGTCCAGAGCTGAGCCCATCAGTGAAGCTGGTGGCACCTCAATGGAAATGTGTTTAAGAAAGGGTAAAACACCCTGTGTGGCTGTTTTGAGAGAGAGGAATGAGGAAAAAAAAATTTAAAAAATAACAGCCCTGCAGGCACCAAGGTCAATGAAAAAAGAGAAGGAGGAGATGCTCCAAGCGCTGGAGCAGAGGTTACCCCAGAGCCCGTGGAGAAGGCTGCAGTGAGGCAGGTTGCCCCCCTGCAGCCCTTGGATGACCATATCAGAGCAGATATCCACACTGCAGCCTGTGCAAGTCCCCATGCTGAAGCAGGGGAACAGTGTGAGGAGGAAGGACAGGCAGAGAGGGACTGTTATATGGACTGACCACAAACCCCATTCCTCATCCCCCTGTGCTGCTTGGGGGAGAAGGAGGTAGAAAAGTTGGGAGGTTGAGCTGGGAGGAATGGGATTTGGGGTGAAGGTGAGGTTATTTTTTTGGATTTTATTGGGATTTGGGCTTTTTGTTTGGTTAGTTTTGCGGGGGGTTTTTTGTTTGGTTTTTAGTTCTACCTTTGTTTTTCTCACCATACTAGTCTATTTCTAATGGACTATAAATGAAATGCATCTTAGTCTGTTTTGCTTCTTACACTAATTGGTGACTGATTTCCATGTTTTCATCTTGACTCAGGGGCTTTTCCATCTTGCTTTCTATCCCCTGTCCTGTTGAGGAGGGGGAATAACAGAGCAGCTGGGTGGAGGTCCAGCAGCTGGCCAGGGTTAACCTGCTGCACTCGCTTACAGCGTGGGCACACAGAAAGTTGATTTGGTGAATGACAAACACAAAGGTAATAGAAGTCTCCAGCCTTGGAGAGAATGAACAGTTGGCACTGTGCAGACACAAACTCTCCCAACAACAGAATGGGCTCTCCATACTCCACAGGTTGATGTTCTCTAAGAAAATCTCCCTCTCCCTGGTAATGCCAAAAGCTCAATTGTATGGCACCATTTGCAGAAAGGGCACTCTGTCAGTAGAAATAGATCAGTTCGCTTTTCAATAGCCTGAGTTTGAAGTGCTGTCATTCAAATGGAATCTATACCAGTAGTTGTTATTTATAAAGTGATTTCAAGTCTGTTTTGTGTCATTGAAAGAATGTAGTTTGCAGTTGCATTGACAGAAAACCTTCTTCTTAGGGTTAGCTATATGTTTTGGGGGGAAAAACAGTGTGCCTTTCAGGATGCATTTGCAACATTATTTGATTTTGAGACCAGTGAAAAGGAAACTAAGGCAGACTTGAAAGTCATTAGTCATAAACTTCTGCAGTCCAAACTATGCATATGGATTCTCTGTCTGTTTTACTTAAATACTGACTACAAGAGAATAATGAGGCACCATGAAGCCTCCAGAAAACAGTTCTGTTTTGTGGTGAGGTTTTTTTATGATGAATCACATGTAGAAAATGGTCATTCTTCTTCCTGTGCAGGGCTGGACAGACAGCTTAATGGTATTTGTTCCTCATCAGCCTTTGACAGATGTTATAGAGTCAATATGGATATGTTATCCTAGCTCATCTCCAGGAAGACATAGCTGTGATAGAATTATGGCTCATGTTTCATAAATCAGATCTGAAACCATACCAGAATGGATCAAGATAATGTACTGTAGCTGCTGCTGTTGCTCTGGAAGACATTGTTAACTTTCTGTTCTGAAGAAAGGTGACGTAAATATCCCTTTTTGCCTTCTAGACTGCAGAAGGAAGATGTATCAAATTACCAGAACTGGGTAACCTTTCTAATTGGGTTAATTTTTCTTACTATAATTAAACTAGGGGTAAACTCAAACTTTTCCTCTCACTTAGGCCAAGGTACACTTCATTGTTTCAGCCATGGTTTTCCATAATCACCTCTCAACAGGGTTTATAGATTCTCTTTGCTGGAGCTAAGTCGTGTTCTCCTTCGCAAGCACTTCAAAGCACAGTTGGAATTGTAGCTCCAGTGTGGGTGGCTCATAAGAATAGGGAGTCACACCAGAGGGCAAAGGGAAGGAGTAACTCATTACACAGATGTGACACTCGTGGAGTGACGAATGTGTGAAGTGATTTGGAAAAATGTCTTTACAGGTTAGATAATATTATTTCAACAGCTGCTGTGTGATTTATTATCTCTGTTCCCTCTCCTGTAATATCACCTAGACATCCTTTAAATAGAAAGAGTCCCTGAAGTCGCACCTTTTAATTGAGAAGGGATGGTGAAAGAGAAATAACCTAGCATTTAATTAGCTCTAGAAAATGCTTTTCTTTTAAATGTGTTTCTGAACTGCTTCTTATAATCCCATAGTGTTTTTCAGTTAAGCACCTCATAGCACTTCTCAAGCCCAAGGTCACCGTAGTGTAGACTGAGAAAAATCCTACTTGTAAGTACGAATTGCTGCCTCTCCTCTTCATTATGTTGGTTTTTAGTAGTGCAGTTGTCCTTTGGGCACAAAAGCCACCTTGTTTGCAACCTTGGATCTCTTTTTAACATCCATACTTCTACTGGCTTCAGTGGATTTTTTCTCCTAGTGCAAATGTCAAAGGAACGAGACACAGGAAAAGCACAACAACATAAGAGGTATGTAACTTTCCACTTAAAGCTGTTGACTTGTTGTTGATTTTGGAAATTTTTCAATACATGTAAGTCGTAAAGACTTTAAGCACACAATTAAATCAAATATGGGTGTAACTTGAACATGTAGTAGTTACACATGTAAACTAGAATGAAAAATTGCATAGAACTCATTTCGCTACTGAAAAATAACAAAGAATTTTTCCAGCATCTTTTGACTTAAAATGGTCTTCTGAACAAGTTCCAGGTATCCAAAGAGGATATGCGTTTGTCTTCAGTTTTGGCATAAAGGGAAAAAAACCAAAAACAATTTCCTGACAATTATAAGAAACTAAAGTCTTCTATGAATGTATGGAATTTTGAGATAGGGTTAACACTTTTGTTGGTAAACATTTTATAAAGAAAAATGTTTATATTTGTATCTAGTTGGGGTTGTTTTTGTTGTTGTTTGTTTGTTTGGTCTTTTGTTTTTTTTGTTTTGGTTTGTTTTGGTTTTGGGGTTTTTTTGGGGGTTTTTTTTTGGTAGAAAAAGTCTAGGAAAAGAGAGGACATATTATTGACCTGAAACAACCTCTACTGAAATTAACATGGTCAAGTACAACAAAAAATGAGGCTCCCATTTTTGACTGTAATGTAGGCGAGAAGATAACAGGATACAAGCTGAACATTAGAGCACAGAAAAGATTAGATTTGGCAGCATTTCCTTCAAAAACAAAAGATTTAGAAGGCTCTGTTGGGATTTGTTTCACCTATTTGTACAATATAGGTGTCTGTAGCAGAGCCAGACATCCAGGAGCTTTTCAGTCAATGGGCACTTTCAGGGCATGATTCACCTCACTGCACTTTAGATGTCTAAAACAGGGCAAATTAATTGTGTCATGTAAATGTGTTTTCTGTTGACTAATCATGTATCGACATTTGACCAGTTGAACACCAGCTGGATGGAATATAAGAGTTGGTGAAATGGGTCTACCCTAGAAGAGACAATAATAATGGTTTTGAAAGAAAAATTTACGGAAAATTTACTTTACAGTAAATACCAGCAATTTATTTACATAATCATAAATAATTAGAGACTGTTTCAGAAAAGCCAAACAATCATGTTAAAGCACTTTTAAAATCCCAAACACAGGAGACGATTACGGGTTTTATAAAAAAAAAATACAATCTTGACAATCTGAGTAACTGGTTTTCCAGTTTCCTTTTTCTTTTTGGATGGGGCAGATATTTCCTGGTTCCCCATCCCTTCAATAATAATTTATTCTAGGATCCTCTTCATGTCTTCTGCAAAGATGTTTTTGGAGTTTTTTTAAGTCTGTGTGTTCATTCCTACTCAGTCGGATTTTCCCCCTAGTAGCATATAAGCCACTCCAACTCGTGGAGACAAATCAATTTGCTCTTGAAAGTAGCTTACTTGAACTTTAGCTGGGAAAGTGCTACAGGGTGAATGGAGGGAGCATGCTTGTGTTTTGTAAATTATATGCAGTTTGTGCTGTTCTGGTGCTGTGCTGCTTCTGCTCACCACATCCTGCCTTCCTGGCTACCGGCTTTCATTCTGACACCCTTGTGTCTAATGAGCAGAAGAGCAGGATGCCAGCAATATGTTCTGAAGAGCGTGAGTAATCCCTGGTGTCTGAGAATAGAATTGGGTTGAGAAACCCTATGAAAAGCCAGTAATTCCTCTTGTTTCAGCCTCTCTGTGCTCTGAGTCACACTTCAGATGATGGCCCAAGGTCAGTTGACAAAGACATCTGAATTTCAGTGCAACTTAAGGGTGCACTGTCATTGCTGGGGAAAATTCTTGACCATTTAAATGTTGCCTTTTAACACAAGCAATGAACTCAACAAGGGGATTCTGCTTGTCTTGCAGCTGCTTTGGCCCTTACAATTGTAAAGTTTTTCTCCAATATTTCACTTCATAAAAAGGGTCCTTCACTAGCAATAGGGAAAACTGCAAAGGAAGTATACACACGGTGAAAAAAAAGGAGAGCTGAACTTCACTGGAGCTTGGCAAATATTTTAATGTCTGCTTTGCCCAGGAGTTTGTGTTGGCTGCTCTGGTTATAGCTATGGTGACGGGATTCATTGGAATTTTTCTTGGATTTGATTTTCGGGAGGGTGTTCCCCAAGTGAAGCCATTTGCATTGCAGGACAAAAGCCAAGCTCTACCTAATAAATGTCACAAGCAAACACCAGTCTTTGGCAGACTTGACCACTGCTACCTGTTGCAGGGCAAACTGGTGTTTCCTCTGAAGCCAGTGATGTTGTTCTGGACAGTGCTGAACCATTGGGTTTGATCCACTACAGCTGTTAATTGCAGTGGGCAGAGGTGTAAACATCCATCACCTCTAGAAATTGCATCCTCAAAACAAAGCTTAAAAAATTGCTTCTACGCGTATCTCCTCCAAGCCTTCTTATTAAGAACTTTACAATTAATATTACAGTGGTCTTACATCAACTGTAGATTTTGCTTGAACGTCCTATTTTAATCTTGAAATACATCATATATTCCTTCTCCTGATAGCTTCACAGGTGCAGGGGGGAGTCTTATTTGGAGGAAAGAAGAAGGGGGCAAGACATCTGCTTAGCTCCAGAAAGGATTGTCTTTCACTTCTCTATGGAGATGGCTTCCTGGAGATGGGTGGCCTTTTATTCAGGAAGAGGGTGAGTTGCTGACAGGAATCTGTGTAGGGAAATGAGCTTTGTCCTAATTCCACTGGAATCAGCTGGGTTAGGGAGATTCTCACATGCTTTTTTTTAATGAGCTCAGAATCGGTATCTTAAAAGAAGTTACCATACATTAATAGAATAACATTGCCAAACACTTTTTGACTGACAGGCAATCCTAGGCTGAGGTAGGGAGCGTGCCTGACTATTAACATGGGTATTTATTTGACTACCTGCCTTCAGACAGCACATTTTAGGGCAGCTTGTCAAATGAAATGTCCACTGACTGGCTGGAATCATTAAAGCAATATGCTTTTTCCTTGGGTGAAAAAGCCCAAGACCAGGCCTCTTTGTGATATCACTGTTTTAGTCAGAGAAGTTAAAAACTATCTCCACAGAATATAATCAGAAGACATGTGCAGAAGATTTTCTCATCCACCTGACTTCACCCTACGGTGGTTAAGAGTTGTGATGGGATTGGAGTCACAATCGTCTCAGGTTAGACAGAGTCTGAAATTTGTTGTTTCTGTTTCAGATCTGAAGGCAGCTTTCATGCCTAAAGCTTGTGTGTATTTCTTCAACAACATTAGACATTCTGTAGAAATTTCACCTTCTGTTTTTAAGAGGATGAAGCTAATCAGTATAAAACAAAACAACTTTGTTTCCGAGATCCTTTCCTTAGAGAGGAAAAGTTGCACAGACCCTATATGTCTCTCAAAGATACCTCTGTTTTCTAATGGTGTTCTGTTTAACCTTTCAACATGCTCTTCAATATTAGCCTGCTTGTCATTTTTGTGATAAATTGCACCCTGAGTTTGCTACATGCTGCATTTACATCTGTGCTGTTTTTCAACTGCAGTTTTGCTATTTTTAGAGTTTTATCAATAAATAGTGACGTGGGCGGTTGTGTTTGGTTAAGAGTTTTTTTGTGAAGCTTTTTTATTATACAAAATAATCCACAAAACACTGTCTGGACTTCTTTTGATGTCACTGGCATCTGGTTCTTAATCTCTTAAGTCTTTCTTTCCAGACATCTTTTGGATGACGGGACTATTTTTATTCAGACATACTGACTACTGGTTATTATCATGGGAATGGTAGGTGATCACACCCACAGTACTATCCAGACTCCCTGCTGCTCTGGAGCTGCTGAAGTTTCCACTCAGAGAGAGGCATGCTTTAGAAGAAGTGCCTGAGCTGTCTGTGTACTTATTCTATAACTTGGCACCCACCTGGAAAGACAACTGTGTTTCCTTATGTTACCTCAGTTATGCTCTTTTCTGTAGGAAAACAATAAACCGGCTGTCTCAGTCTTTCAAAAATAGGCTGCTGCATTTCATTGTCCTGACTCACCAGGAAGGTTGTCATAGTTCGAAATTTGCAGAGATGCTGTAAGCATTTGGGTGGATGTTGAGTTTATAATCACCAATGTCCATAATGATGCTATTGCTTTATAAAGTACTTTTAAAAGAAGTAAATGGCAACACAGCTGGTGATTTTGATCTTAATGCTTTAAAACTCTCCATCGTTCCATTAGAGGGTGATGATCACAAAAAAAAAAAAAGAAGTAACTATTGTTAAGCCACATTGAAAAACTGTCCACCTTCTCTAACAGTATAAAGCACTTCTCTTCTTGTGTCACTTGGCTGAGTATTGAGTTCTAGGCTTTTGCCCTCATCCCTCGATGTCTTATCCAGATTCCTGGAGACAGTCCAGTCCTTTCTGTTAAAATGCTGCAGTTGCTGTAGTGCTGCAGCGCATGTATTGACAGGGGATGCTGAAATGCCAGGCTCTGCTTCTGGTTGACTTTTGCTGACTGCCCTAACGATCCACCACTTGGATGCATGATATATAAATACTTCTCCTTGTCTAGTGCTTTTCGCAGAATGCCTTCTTGTTATGTTTGCAGTTTGGATTTGAAAGAAAAATAAATTTAAAGCTTCCTTTGCATTAAGAAGACTAGAAAATGGTCACTGCATATTAAAACTGCTAAAAGAAAAAAATGGAGAAAATCTACAGAAAGTAGGCAAAATACTGTGTAAAATCTTCCTTAACGAACAATGGAATTTGTTTCTAATAAAAGGAACTTTAGGCCAAACCTAAATAATCTACTCTGTGGCAAATGCCTAACTAATTACTGGTTTATCCTTGAGGTAAAATCTTTGGCTTTTGAAAAGTGGAAATGGAAAACCCTGATGACTTTGCATGTTTCTGTCACAATTAACCGGGAATGAACACTCATACCTTCTGGGTTTGTTGGCTGACGTTTTGTTTGCTTGTTTCTTTTGTTTGGGGCTGTTTGTTTGTTTGTGGGGTTTGGCTTTTTTGTGGGGGAGGGGGCAAGGGTGGGAGGGGATGGAAGTGGAGGGTTTTTTTTAGTTTCAAATATGTTTTACTCCATTTGCTTCCCAGCTTTGGACTCAGACTGTTAAGGGCTATTTTCATTTTAAAGACCCCTCCCCCCAACTCATCGGAAGAACAGACAGAAGCGCGAGGGGAAAAAATCCTTTTACACGTGAAGATGGTATCAGCATCAGCATAATGAATCTCACTTTAGCGAAAAGAAAACTAACAGCAAAGTGGTATTTGGGTGCATCGGGGGAACAAACAGAACAGTTACCACCACACAAAGATGAATGGTATATTGTCAAGAAGACATTTCCATTCAGCACTGTCCTTTTCAACACCTGTGTAGTTCACAGGAAGGGGACAGTCCCAGTTTGGGCGCTGTGCCTTGTGGTTCGCGTCGGGAAACCTCGGGGCTCAGCTGAGCCGCAGTCGCTCACAGCCCCCGGCTCCCCAGCAGCCGCAGCCGTCCCGAACCCGATGCACGCTTGGACACGGCAGATGCCTTTTGTTCTGTAGCTCACAGCTCCTCTGCATTCCTCCCACGTACGGGCTCGTATCTCATCGCCTGGTGCGGCTCTCGGCTGTCAAAAGGTAGATCCACCTTCGGCGGACCGACCGCGGGGCAGGGACCTTTTGTTTTCCACCGACAAATGAGCAATGTTAGTTAATTCGGAACACTTAAAAGCCTCGCGCTTAAAAACAAAAGAACCCCTTTTACTTTCTGTCAGGCCAGGTGGCACTGTTCGCCCCGGGGACGGTTCCGCGCGCCTGAAGTTGCTGTTTGCACCGATGATAAAACGAACAGCTCCCGGCCGGGACAGCGCGACACCGGCAACACACGACGGCAGGGTCTGGCCGCAGCATAACCGCCGGAGCGAGGGAAGAGCTGGTAGGAGGCATTTAGGGTTAGCGCAGAGTGACAGGCACCACACGAGAGCGGGAGAAGAGAATTTCTCTCCACAAACGGGGCGCAGGGCAGAGCCAGGCGGGGGCGGATGCTCCTGCCCGCCGGCGGCTGCCGGACCCCGAGCCCCTGAAGAGGGCGAGAGTGACCCAGAGGTGGTCAAGTTCACGGGCAGCGGGGCCGCTCGGACGGCAGCCGCCGGACGCCCGGGGCCGGGAGGAGCCGGGGCGCGTCCCCGCGGCCCCTCGGGGCCGCCCGCCTCGTCCCCGCCCGCCGCCGCCGCCGGGCGGGACCATCTCTCCCCTTGGCGAGGGGGGGGGCGCGCTCCGCCCCGGCTCCCCGCCCGGCCCGCCTCCCCCCCGCGCGCGCAGAGCGCCCCTCCGCCTGGCGCGCGGCGTGGTCACGCCCAGCGCAGGCATTAACGCCCCCCGGCGCGGGGCGCGGGCGCCCGGGCATCCTCCGGCGGCGGCTCCTCGGCGCGGGGCGGGCGCGGAGCGGCTCCCAGCGCCAGCCCTGCGCGCTCCGCCGCCCCTCTCTGCGCCGCCGGACAACGCCATGAAGCCGGCGGTGCTGGAAGTAATGAGGATGAACCGGGTGTGCAGGATGGTCCTGGTCACTTCCGTGGGCTCCTTCATCCTCGTCATCTTCTATTTCCAAAGTATGTTGCACCCAGGTAGGGCACCGGCACCGCAACCGCATCGGCATCACCGGCACCACCGGCCCCGCGGAGGGCAGCGCCCGCCCCGCTCCCCGCCGGCGCAGGTGGCGGGTGCCCCGGGAGCCCTCGCTGGCTGCCGCCGGCCCCGGCTCTCGGCTCCGGGCGCCGCTGCGGCAGGCGCGGGGCTCGGCGGCGGCGGACGCAGCGCCCGCGGCGGCCGCGGGAAGGTCGCCTCGCCCCCCCCGCAGAAAACTTCCCGCGGGAGGGAGGAAAGTTGGTTTATTTAAGAATTTTGTTATTTTCCGCTTTATATCGTGCCTTTGGTGAAGGGGGACGGGAGACGACAGCGGCTGGCGAGCGCGCCGTGGCGGAGCGGCGCCGGGAGCTGCCCGGGCCCCGCGGGTCCCCCCCGCCGGGAGCGGGACCCCAGGTGCCGTCTCCCAGCTGGGGTCGCGGGCCTTCGTCTTCCCAGCTTTTCGTTTTCGGATGTGTCAGGGACAGCGCGGCCGAGCAAGGGCACCCACCAGCGCCCCGGCAGCTCCGCGCCGGCTCGCCCGAGTTGTCCGGAGCGCGGGGGCCACTGCCCGGCCCGGGCCATCCCTGCCCGCGGCGCTGCTGCCCGGTCCTGCCTTGTCCCGGTGTTCGGGCGGCCGAGGAGCTCCGGGTGGAGCCGCTGGCTGGGCACAGGTGTCCGCAGGGACGCAGGCTGCGGAGCGCCGTGCAGGGGTGCATGGATCACCTCGGATCCACACTCCGGGTGCCTAATGCGACTTCAGTTTTTCCGTTTCCCTCATCCTAGGGATGGAGCTGTACCGGGGGCAGCAGATGCTGGCTCCCAGGGAAGTCCCACGTAGATCAGCTTCTGATTCACACAAAGGTGGGATTGGGCTGTGGAAACTTCATGCAGTGTCAGCTGTGTGCGCAGACCCGTCGTGGATGTTTTGCACAGCTTGGCGAAATTTGTCCAGCATGGCAAAAAAAACCCAAAAACCATTTTGATCTGTCTTTCTCACTTTTTCCCCTTTCTGCCTGAGAAATGACGTGGAAATTGCACTTGCAGTGTCTTTTTGGAGGGATCTGACAGCTGAGCAGAGGAGCGAGGCTGGTAAGAGGCAGTGATACCTCTTAGTGGGCCAACAGCTGTAGCCGGCAGACTGGCCGCACTCCTCAGCAGGCGAGTCTTCCCAGCCGTACCTGCTATTGTCTACTGCCAGCTCTCAAGTATCCTGGCTACAGGCATATATCTGTAGCTGATAAGGGAATTGCAGTCTAGTAAAAAGAGAAAGGATGTGTTCAGATTGACTCTTTCCCTGTTTGTGGCTACCATAGTTGCCATATGTGTATGTGGCACTTAAAGATGTAGTTTAGTGGTGGATTTGGCAGTGCTGCGTTAGTGGTTGGACTCAGTCCTAGAGGTCTTTTCCAACCTAAATCATTCTATGAGAAATGATTTTTCCTTAAAGTTGTTGGAGAGTTTTTCATCAAATTGTAGAGGCTTGGTGCACTGATAGAATTAGGAGTCAGTAGATCTGCTGCTCTGTGGTGAAGCCAAGTCCCGTTTGGTGTTTTTGTATCAGCTGCCTGCTCTCCCAGAGTTGGTATAATTTGCTTGATGAATGTGTTCTTGTATGGTGCCCATCTGTGTTAATACCTGCCAACTTCTTGGAAAAATTAGCATAATTTTTTTCTTGCCTGCTGTGTCTGCCCCATGCTTACTGATTTCACAAGGAGTGCTCAGTCCTTAGCAGACCTGGAGAAGGCTTTATTTCTGGTCTTCAAGGCATTGTGCAGAATTATGGGTTGTAACATAGCTTCACCAGTTTAATAGAAGTGTGATATTTTAATTGGTGGAGTTCCACAGATAATACAGTTTTCAGACATATTCAGAAAATTTGGCCAAGACTTTTTAGTTCCCTTTGTTTCAGATGAATTATACTGCTGGAACACAAACTCAGCATGCAGTAGATGAGAGATTAGGCTAAATATTCTTCTGTGAATTTTTGAATGTAGAAAAATCACCTTTTAAGAATTCTCAATATGCTCTATAGTTAACTGTTGGAGATTATGGCTTTATAGTCATTGTATTGTGAGGCTATAAATAGGCTGAGATTTTAGTACATTTCAAAGGATTTAGCATAAACTCCAAGGAGAGAATGCGATGCTGTGAAATCACTGGGAGGATAATGCGCACCCATTTTCTGTGTGACACGTATTTAGGTTGTTAGTGTGAGTGGAGTAGATCTGGAAATAAATAGATCACAACCTTTATTGTGCCTTTTTGATCATAACTGATTCTGCTTTGTTTTGGGGTTTTTTTTTTTGGTGGGCTGTTTCCATAGTGGAAACTGCTGGGAAGCTCTCAAGCCCTACTCTAGTCCTGCACAGAGTGTCCCCATTTGGGTTACACATGGTTTGTAAGGCTTGGACAGCTGCTCTCCCGGGTATCTGTTATGCCAATGTATGTGTTACCATCCTGGTAGTGCAAGTGATAGATGAATGGAGAGTTCTTGAAGGGTCAGGAGAGAGGGAGGTGGTAGAGCTGTCAATGTGATATACATCAGGTAGCAGATCACTTTTAGGAATTAAGTCTTTATTGTAGGATGTGCTTGTAACCCTTCTTGTGTGTCAGAAATCAGTGGAGCCAGCCCCTGGGCAGAGTGTATGTCAGGACTGGAGGTACTAAGCTTTCAAAATCTTGGTTAATGTCCTTTTTGTTGTTGGAGGGTGTTTAAAATTCTAGCTGGTCTCCACTGAAGCATGTCTTCGGACAGCTGCAGGAGGGAGCTGTCTCTCATCTCTGGCTTGCCAATATCACTGTTGTTGGTAGCTTACTGTGTTCTCTAGCAGAGGCACTTTGTAATCAGAATTAGGTGGAAAATTCCCACCCAAACCTTTGGGAGAGAAAATAAGGTTTTCAGATAAGTCCTCACCAAGAAGTGTCAGCTCCTTACTGTCGGTTTCCTGAGCCCCAGAGTTCTCTTGGTGAATTTCAGAAGGCTGCTTACAAAGCTTTCTCATCAGTTTTAGGTGTGAGAAAGTGAAGGTGAAAGAGGCTAGAAGGCCACCAGTGATGAGTCCAACCCCCTCTAGGTTAAGATAAATCTTTATCTGTTAGATGGAGATTTTCCATTTTAGGAGATCTGAATATGGAACTCTTGTTAGAAGTGTGAGACACAAATTTCTGCTGATAGATTTTTTTTTTTCCCTTGGGATAAAAAAATAAGAAAATTACATAGTTAACAGAAGCCTTTTCTAAAAACAAACAAGCAAAAAATCCAAACACCACAAACACACCCAATGCCTGAAGCTGGGAAGATGAGCTTAGCCTTATCTTTGCAAGAGTATGATGTGTCCCTTGTGCTGTATCTCAAATACCAAGACATTCACATTGGCAAGAAATCAGGTGGTTTTTACTCCTTTTTTTTTTTTTTTTTTTGGCTGTGTACCCATTCTTTGTTGGGAAGCCAGCTGTAAATGTGCTGTTTGGTTATAGCACCTTTGCATTGTCTGAGTTTTGTCAGAGATTGCCTATGAGCTGGGAACCCACCCTCCCAAGTTAGGTTTCCCAACCAGTTGTTGGTGAGGGAAGGTGAATGGTGCTGCTCTCCAGTGCTCAGGACCGCTGCAAAGAAAACTTTGGTGATGATCCTGGCTGTTCTGGCTTGTCTGGGGCTATGTTTGTTCCTGAGGGAAGAAATGGTAGTGGGAACTTCAGTGTGTTTTCCTGTCTCCTGTCTAGCCTTTTCTGAAAAAACATGCTGCAGTGTTTGCTGTCGCTGGAGATACAGCAATCTACAGCTGATTTTCCCTGTCTCTTTTGCTTGAAATACTTTTCCCCTTCACTCTCATGCCATGTGCTATCTAGATAACTGAGTGCAAGCTGATTATTGCTCCATGCTCCTGGAACTGCTGTCTGCGTGAAATAGGTCAGTGTTGGGGTTTTAGATGACAGCCCATCATAGTTTTATCTGCTGCGTTTCCTGTGAAATCAGTTTGCTCACTAGTCTGTAGCCTGCCTACACTTTCACAGATGTGTTTGCTTTGTTCTGTAGGCTTCCCAGCTGCAGCAAGCAGGGGACTGTGAG
This sequence comes from Lycocorax pyrrhopterus obiensis, assembly GCA_014706295.1. Taxonomy (NCBI): domain Eukaryota; kingdom Metazoa; phylum Chordata; class Aves; order Passeriformes; family Paradisaeidae; genus Lycocorax; species Lycocorax pyrrhopterus. The sequence continues at coordinate 54,924,683 of JACSVZ010000015.1, read as the reverse complement.
TCACCCAGTGCAGGCAGGAGCTGCACTGCCAGGCTGGGGGTCACACTGGTGGCGTGCTAGGATCCCTCAAGATGTAAAATTCCTCACAAAGGCAGAATAATTAATGCTATTTTTGTCTTACCTCAGACAGGTTTATGAAACTAACTTATTCTAAACCTGATTCTCTTCCCGCCCACATTTTTTGCTCCGTTTTTCATGTCCTGCTTTAGACTTGTACTGCTCTCCTATGGATGCTAACAAAGGTTAGATCTCACAGGTCAGACTTGCCTCCTGTCCGTGATCGTCTCAGTTACATGTGCAGCACTCTATGACTGATTGCTGATGTCTGCCTTTGCTCAAATATCAGAACGACTCAGACCACATGAGATTTTTTTCCTTATGTCTGAAGACAAGCTCACCATTGGTTTTGATGGAAGATTCTGTTTGAAAATCAATGCAGCAGTCTCCCATCTTGCAATTGATCCTCGCTTTCTCCCTTGCTTACAAAGGAGAGTGAGATCTGCAAGGCGGTTGGGTCTGTGGCAATCCTTTGATGGACCCTGTATACTGGTTTTAAATTATTCTGTTTGGGATATGGAGAAATGGAGTTCATTTGACAGCCACAAGAAACTGGCCCTCATTTAATTGCATGCAACGAAATCCATCCCCCAGAAACCCTGCCGTGTGCTGGATCTATTTGTTGGTGTCCCTATAAGCTTTTCATAGATTTCCATGAGACTGTCGTCAGTGTGAGCAAACTTACTCTGGTCACTCTTCTCAAAGGGACTGGTAGTCTGGAACGGCTTTTAGTTGAGAGTTAAACTGCTCTTTGTATCTTGTGAAAATCTTCCTGGTTAGTGAATATTAATCTTGTTAGAAGAGCAACTTTTTCTGTTTCAGTACAAATGAGTGTAGCTTTTTGCAACAACTGCTTGTTGAACTTAAAAATCTGTCTCTGATTGTGTTCAAGCAAGAAGTACCTGGGTAATTACTGTCGCAGTCATGTCTTATTACATTTTAACTTATCAGGATACTTATTACTCCACAGTTACCTTTTCTACCATGTAGGTTTTAATAAGCTTTTATTTTTTTTATTACTGTGTATCAATATTGGGAAAGTATGTGCTAACTTTCAGAGCACTGAAACTCTATTCACAGATGTAAAAGTGTCATGACTTAGCTAAAGTAACTTTTCCAAAGATAAAGTCAGTGTGCATGGAAAATTTGTTTTGAACTTAGCAAAATAGCATATAGAGCTGAAATGCCCAGGGCTTTTTATGAAGAAATTTATGTAATTGATCGGGTGCAACTAGTATCTCAATTTTATTTCATATTCAGAAACACGAGCATGTTTCTGGATTCTGAAATTGTTTCCATTACTTTTCAGAAGTGACAGGTAGTTTATCTTGTGCCGTACCATGTAATTAACTCTAAAAGTGGTTCAGACAATCGGAAGAAATTAGATTCATGTTACTTTTTCCAAAGCCAGCACTACTGTATTTTGTTTGACTCTGTTGCCAGATGTACTATATCAAATCCTGCCTGACAAAGCTGCTGCAGTCGTCCTTGTGTGAATGTCATTCCAGCACAGTTTTTTTTTCCTCTCAAGCCTTTTGGGCTGATGCATATGTATTATGTATCAACTCTAAGTTGATCCTGAGGGAGCTAAGGACTGGGATGGTGGACACAATGATTTGAATCCGATGGTTTTTCTTTCTGATTGTTTGTGCTGTTCAAAACAAACGTTTGAGTTCTGTATGTGACTTGTCTAAGTGTCAACATACATAAAATGAAGCATAGATGCATGGATGAAGGGGCCAGTTGAAATGAATGAAAGGAGAAGGAGTTTTGCCCTCCACATTAAAGAAGTGAAATTAAGTTCAGGAATGATGTACTTGTGTAGACCTGGTGTGTCCAGGATAAAGATGAAGAGGTGTCTGTGGTGGGTTACTTAGATTCAGCAGCCACCTACTCTCTCACAAGGATAACATTTCAAAGCATGTTCGTGTTTTGTTGGATGTTTTTGTTCCCCTTGTAGCCCATTCATATAGGATCTTTGTGGACTAGGTATTTGTCCTTACAGTCGCAATTCCAGCTGGGTTCAGTTAATTCCTCATTATTTGTGTTTCAGTATCCAGGTTATAGATAGCGTCCTTTTGTTACGGGCAGAATGCTTGCATGTGCCAAAGTGGTGTTTCTGGCACAAGCCTCATGCTCTTAACTAGAAGATGAGACCACCAGAGACTGCTGCGAACCAGTGAAAGAATTAAGTTCCTAATTATTTCTGGTTAATGCCTCCAGACACAGGGATTTTCTTGGATTTCAATTTTGTGAATGTAATCAGCAGAGGATGCAGCGTGTTCCCCCTTTCATGTAATTGTTTGGCACCTGAAACTAAGGTTTCATGGATAAATCAAAATTTTTCCCACATATACACTTGGACTCTGGGTCACTTCTCTTGTGTAATGTTGTCACCCCCCACTTTTCATTTAATGCTGATCAATGAATGTGGTTTGTTTTCTTGCCCTCTCCACATGCTCTTTCACAAGGAGTTAGCTGCTGGGGAGATTGTCTGGAGTAGATCCATTACCTTCTGTGAAACTGAGATTGTAGGTTTCCATATGAATGGCCCGTGTTAGATTTCAGCTCCCTCCCCACTGTCCTCTTGGGCTGTCACACCACCTGTAACATCCCTAGGAACTACCTAATGGAAAGCAACCTGTGCACAGATAACAAGCACTTTATGGATAAGAAATAAGGGAATGGAGGGTGCTGACTATCCTGTGGCAGTGTGCCTCCTCTACTCTGCCCTTTCTGTGATGTCCAGTTCAATCCCTGCAGGCTGGTGGGGAGCCCCTCAGACAGAACATGTGAGCTGCAGGCGTGTCTGTGGGAGCTGGTGTGTTTTACTGGTTCCACTCCAGGAACTTAGAGATTGAAAAGCTCTGTGGCAGCAAGCCTCAGAGAGCCAGGGTGGATGACAGGACTCATTTCTGTTGATATGCTAACAGGACTTTGGATAACAGCATGGTATAAGTAGGTGCAGCACAAGCAGTTGTTAATTTCCAGCAAGGAAGCTTTGTGTCCATGTGAGTCAAGGGAGGCTTCCTTGTATAAAGAAATTTCACTGTCATACGCGTTTAACATTTAAATATCAATTTAAAAAAAAATATTTTAAAATAGTGGTGCTTTTTTTGGTTACTTTTTACACTGTGCCCAGTGTTGGTGATGGAAGCAGATGACAGCTTTCCTTTTGGCCATATTAATTTTACACATTAGAGACGAGGTCCTGAATGAGGCATTAACATTTAGGTTACAAGCATCAGAAGGGGATGCTATTTAAAAGAAATAAAATTAGATGGCTGCCACTGGAACATTTGAAGGAAAATGTTCATTAGAACACACTGACTGACATTGAGGCTAGATTTGGAAACTTAGTATTTCATGTCTTTTCCCCTGACAAATTTGAATCTGTGGATTAAAAAAGCTGAATATGAGCATTTATAAAATGCTGACTGGAAAAAAAAGAGGGCTATGCACACAAATGTGTGTGAACATGCACATGCACTCACCCATCTTCCCACCCCCTACAAAATCTGTAGTTGGTGGCCCAGGTAATCCAAATGCATTGATTTCTGAAGTGCAAACCCTTTTCTCCTAACAAGGCTGCTGTAAGGAGTATGAAGTTCTTTGTTATTAAAAGAAATCCCAGAAGTGCTAAGGGCTCCACATAGGTGCCTTTGTTATTTTACTAATTGAAATGAACAGTAAGTGTGGTTTCTCATTTCTGTTACTCTTCCTCAATTTACACGTTTGGAAACACCCAGGCTGAGAGAGGAATGATTTTATGAATTCTTTCTAGGCTGTAGAAGAGCAAGGATTTTTATAATTTATCAGTGTATCAGTTTAAACAGTAAGAGTGCCTCTTCAAGGTAGCCTTCATCTTGTTTGTGCCGGGCTGTAGACACTGAAGGATGACTTTGCTCCATTACTATCAATCACTGCTGCGATGGCTTCACACGCCTATGAAAAAACGTAAAAGAAGGTGCTGGGGGAAATGGAAAATACAAACAATGCAATCAAGCAGAATTTCTCACAGCACTGTGATTCTGGGGGTTTGGGAGATGGTAACTCTATCCAGCGAATGTCATGGAGGTAGGTGGACTGCACTGTGCAAAAACAGGTGTAAAATGCTCACATCCTGTAAATGTTGTCTGCTCTTCGTTTGGCAGCGAGAGGTAGCCTTGGTCCCAAGGATGTGAGTAAAGTGATCGATGTGTGGTTTTGCAGGATCAGGCCCCCCCTTCTCTCTCTTCTCCAGGAGGTGAAAGAGCAGCATCTCATCCTCTGCTGTGCTTAATCTGCAAAGGAACTGCTGCTGCTGCTGCTTTGGGCATTGTCTCAGGCTAAAAGATGCCCTCCTTAGTCATCTTTATATCAAAAGATTGTGTCTTTTTATCTTATTTGGCTGAGTGGTAGGAGACTATAGATTTTAATTGCAGAGTCCACATATAAAATCCACAAGGAATAAAAGGCTTTGTTGGGTTTCAATCCCCTTCTCGAACACATTGTACTCTGTAAAAAGCAGAAAACTGTGGGACTTTTTTTTATTCATTTTTAAGACATGGACATTCAAGATACATTTTGTAAATGGTAAAAAGGTGGCCTTCAGGACCCTTAAAGTAATGCCTTCTGAGTTCATGTAATAAATGACATTGTAGCTAGTAATTTTCCTGCTTTTTTGACTGATAAATGATTGCATAAAGGAATCAAAAACTTTAAAATGGATAGCTTGTAGGGATTTTTGAATTAGGGAAGGTAGACATATAATTAATAAGGTGACTATAATTGGATCTCATGGATGATCTTTACTGTAATACCTTAAAACAAAGAGCTTTAGGTAGTTAAAATCCTTTTAAAGACTATTTGCATTATAGTGCTTTAAAGCTGATTGGTATGCAGGCGGAACAAAAATGTCTATATTATCTGAAGTGACCTGACACGGAATAGCACATTCTGCACCCACGCTGGTGGGTACCAGGAGCCGAATGTGTCCTTCTAGTAATCTGTATTTTTACAGCCTGTGTTGGAAGTGGGAGCAGAGAATTTATAGTAACTGAGGAGGAGGGCATTAACGCTTTTTAAACACTTGGTGATTAATAAAATGTGTCAGTTGGGGTCATAAATACAAAACTGATAAAGCCTGTCTTGATTATGTATTTTGGTCTTGATTAACTTCTAAAATACATTTGAGTTTCCAGATGGTGATAAGCGTTTTATCTTTAGAATTAAGCACGTGTATGTGTGCACGTAATTATGAAGTTGAAGTAATTGCTAATCAAGTGGGGCAATACACCAGAGAATGATGGACTGCAAGAGTGACTGTGGACACGTGCACTCGGCCTCCCGGGCATTGCTGTGTCCCACTCCCTGGTTTCATTAATTGTTACAGGATCAGTCAGCTGGACCTTGTGCAAAGTTCATGCCACCGTGGCACTGGCAATCCTGTGGGCTGTGCCAGATGATCTCTGCCTCTCCACATTCCTTCTCTTCCCAAACCAGTCTTGCTTGCCCTTTGTGGCAAGGTTAAGGAAGCTCAGATAGGGTGAACATGGCTCCCTGCTAGGCTGTTGGGTTTGGGGTTTTGTTTTGGGCAAGCTGTAAGATTTTACTATTTTTTTTTTTTTTTTTGAAAGGGGTACACTGAGTGGTTTGAATTTGCTGATGAGTGGAGGGCACGAGGTCTGCATGATGGACTGGAGGAGACAGTGGTTGCTTTTCAGTTGATTTCAGTGAGTACTGGGTCAGGTCTACTGTGCTGGAGCAGAGGATTTTGGATTGCACAAAAGGCACACGTTCCCCTTGGAGGTAGAAATACAGGATTGCAGGCTTGGGTGGAGCCCTGAACTCTTTCTCTCCTGTAAATCTGGATCAGTTCCATTGACTAGGTTAGATCAATTCTGGATCAAAGGTGCTGTAACGAAGAGCAGAATTCGTCCCTCTGTGTCTTCCTACAGAGCAATATACGGTAGAACAACAGCACTGCTTGTCTGTTTTCCTACTTATTTGTCCTTTCTACAGTCAAGTGAATGGAAGTTTTTTTTCCTACAGAGATGCATACTTGAAGTATTGAGAGGGGTGCTGCCTATTTTCGATAGCTTCAGTAGAAATTACATTGACAGATGAGCTATATGTAACTCTGGGCATGCAGATCATCAATAGGATCAAAGCTTTCTTGTCCTGCTGTAGAGCTTCTCTGTCTCGTGCAGAAAAGGCTATTAATATTTCTGGTGCAACAGCAAAAACATAATTGCATTAAAGAAAAAAAATGGGAAAAAGTTGGGGCTTCTGGAGCTATTAACTATTTTGAGATAAAACTCTCATGAGATACTAAATTAGCTGAAATAGATGATATAAGACAGACGTGGTTTAATTAAAATTGTCTTCATATTTGGCTGTCTTGAGCTAGCTTGTGGTTTTTTGGGTTTTTTCCCCCTTTTGTCTTTCCCCCCACCTAGAACACATCAGTGTTTCTGGTGAGTCTTTCCCTATTCTGTTCCTGTTTCCTGAACACTTTTTCTTAAAATCTTCCAGAGTAGAGAGAGGAGAATTTTTGCAGAGGATGCCAGGAGAGTTTGCAAAACAAAAATATACACGGGGCTATTGTGTCTGAATGATTAGTAATGCATGAAATCCATACATCAGTATAATGTCAGTGACTTACAACCTCATCCATCTCCAGAATGCTACAGCCAGCGTGGTAACACATTACTGTGAGAACTCTTTGTGCAGCTAGAAATGCGTCTCATTCCCCCCAGTGTGCTTGGGCACCAAGGGAAACAGGCCATAATTCTTGTATGTCCGAACTAGCTGGGGTTTTTTCCCACTGCCAGTCTTTACAGAGGCTTTTCCCCCCTTCATTTTAGGGTTTTTTTTGTACTCTTCAGACCTTTTGCTTGTTTCTGCATTCATTGGGATGTGACCAAGAGATTTATTTCATGCTCCCTTTCCAGCTGTGAGGGGATCTCTTGTCATCAGATTGTACCTCAGCCACTCTTACCTTGCCAGAATGGTTTATGCCTGGTGTAATTTTTCAGGATTTTGGGAGCCTGGAAATATGCTGAGTGTCACACCATGCGTGTTGTATATTGGTTAATGGTGAGTCTGTGCTTTCCTGCTGTCTGTTGCAGTTGAAAGCTTTCACTAGGAGCCAGTTAGGAGCAGTTTTTCTGGAAATCTTTGGGAATTTGGGTCTGAATCTGCTTCTGGGGCAGTAATACTAAATTTAATCAGAAGGCTTAAAAATGGTCCATAAAGTACGTCCATGCTTTCTTTTTCACTCTGCAGCTTGGGAAACCGAGTTGTGCCCCAGGGCATCTGAGTTCTGATGCTAGGTTACAGATGTGCTCTGGTTGTACTACAGAGCACAGGCATAAATGGTTCTTGTTTCTAATTTTTCATTGTTTTGCCTTTATGTTTGGATTTCTAAAGTATAAATCTTCCCTGTGTATGCCCTAACAAATGTCGAGTGGCCTTGCTTTTCTGGATCAGAACTTGAAGGCATGCTTGAAGGAAAAACATCAAAGGTCCTCACTAGCTCTTGGGAAGTTATTCTGCTTGGTGGCTTCTCATGCTTCAGCACTGCATGCCCAGCTTGGAGGCAGGCTGCAGAAACAGAGCTTGGAAGCAAGCAGAAAAATGCTCCTCTTCCCAAGCTGAGTCCAGGGAAATTCGCTGCGTGGGAAACGTCATCTTTGGTGCTTCCACCACTTGAGATGGAGACATTGTCCAGGAGCACAGTGTTGCTTAGTGGAACTTGACGGTGTTGTGCTTGGACAGCTTTTGCCAGTGAAAGTTTTACTGGATCAATATAGGTAGGAAAAAAGGCCTGCCTCTTCCCTTTTTGTTTTCTTTTACCTCTGTGTCCAGGTCTGCTAGAGGTTTTGCCAGCAAATCTAAGTTTACTAAAACAAGGAAGAGAAAAAAAGAGCACATACAATGAAACCATATCCTTTCTACGGTCTTGCTCTGTCAGCAAAGGTTTTACGTGTTGACCAAGGCTGATGTGCATGAGGCATCCTGGGTTTTTATTCATGCACCCATGTTTAACATAGCTGTAAATTAAAATATTGCCTCTCTGTAAAGTACATTGTCCCTGCACTTTGCTCATTCTTCTCTTACTGCAGTTTTAAAGTCCAAAGTCGGGAAGGTACCATCAGCTATCTCTGTGAGGGCTGCAGCTGCTGGCTGATGCTCTCCCAGATCCTTCCCTTTTAGACCTCCATGCTTTCTGTGGTGGCTGTGGGACATTGCTGTTCATTCCTTGAAAAAGAAAACCTTGGTACAGGATTTCATGCATGTGTTTGCTTAGAGTGTCCTCAGATTTAAATCTAGCAACTTTTTCAGTTCCTGTGAAGGTCTGGGGCATTGGAAGAAATGCTTCATGCAGTGCGAGGTGGAGAAATGGAAGCTACTTAAGATGCTTGAAAGGGTATTTTTACCTCAGTCTTGGAAACATAAAAAATTTCCCATCTATCTTGCTGAATGCATGTGACTGTTTCCCACAAGTGCACAGGACTAAGAGCTGCAGTGAGGCATTTTGAAGAGATGGACTTCTTGTCTTCACTGCGAAGCATCTAGGAATGCTTTTCTTCCTGCCTTTTTTCTCCCCTGCTGACCTGTAAGTTTCTGTGTCCCTCTCATAGTCAAAAAAGCATAGTAAAAAATGTATCTGTGTCTGAAGTTCTGGTGTTTGTTTGCTTCTTGCTCATCTGTCAGATTAATTTTGCATTGAATTATGAAAAATGTTGCTCTGTCACAAGTTGTGGCTGGTAGTAGATTGCTTGCACACTACATCTGTTCAAATGTTCAGGAAAGGGAGCACTTTAAAATTTCAATTCTAGCCTAAAAATACACATGGAGTCTTTTTTTTCACGTTTAACTTTCTTGCTGGAAATAGCAGGGTTCTGTCATGTTTGTCATGTTTGTAGGCACTTTTAAGCACAACATAGTTATGTAGCAAACTGGAAAAATGTGCACCCATTTTCCTCAAGTGAGGGCATGTGGCAATGGTGCTATGGCCACATCAAATCCTCCACACTTGGAAATTACAGGAGCTGGGTTTTGAGCAGACACCCAGTGTTTACATGCTTAATTTATGTAATAGCCCTTTCAGTTCCCATCTGTTCCTGTGCCCTTTGGCAAATGGGTTTGCAGTTTTCTAACACGTGAAAACGTTGTCAGGTTCAGGGAATAAGACTCGGATTTTATTTAATTGCTTCTTTCTTTGTCTGTTATGAGTTGGTCCTTAGGGAGAAGAGGTTGACCCCAGGAAGCAGGGAAGCTTTGTCTTCCCAGGCTGCCAGTAATCTCTGAGTACAACTCAAGGTTGAGAGGTCAAAGTTGCAAGTTGAGCACTTATGCCCCAAATGCATCTCACTGTCTCATATGCAAGCGAGGCAGCTGCAAGGGGGTCGTGCTGGAAATGAAGCTGATCTGAGAACCCCACATTTGTGTTTCTGCACTCATGGCTAAAGTGTGACTGGGACTTCTTGTGAAGGGTGTTGATCCAGAACAGAGAGCGCAAAGATGAGTTCGTATTCGAGTGGACCATAGCAATTGGCTGGCAGGAAGGAGGGGTCGGTTCCCGCCTTGCTTTTATCTGTTCTTGCTCTTCTGCTGTGCCAGGGCACACTCCATCTCTGTGGCTCAGCTGAAGCAGGGTCCTGTGGCAGGTACAATGCAGACCAGAACTTGAGGGCAGGAGTCTGATGGGCCTGACATGCAGTGGCAACAGTGATGTGTGTAATAGAGCTTCTCTGAACTTGTGCAGTTCAGCATAGGTAGGGGGTATCACCAGCAAAATAGAAAAGCAAATTACTGCTGAAAACAATTGCTGGCTACCAAAACTGATAATTCTGACAGATTTATTGAAACTCAAGTGTGAGCCTGTGTATGACCCCAATTACCACCTCACTTCTGCAGTTGCTTTGAAGTGGGTTTGTGTCAGATACAGGCTTCATGGGAGTCCCAAGGTATGGGTGGAGAGAGCACTCACCCTCTCGTTACTGCTGGAGTAAGGATACGTACACCCGTGTCTGCAGCATGGTAAGCCAAGCACAGGTTGTCGGTAGCTTCCCACTTGTGTTCTTCACGGCATATCTTGAAATGCCTTATACCAACACCGTAAGCTTGTGCTTGGAAAGTTGGTCATGTGGCCTCCTTCCTGGGACAGGCAGTGTCCTGCTTTGTAGGGCACTGGGCTGAGCTGCCTCTGTGAGCAGTGTGCTCTCATGACATCTGTGTTGGGATGAGCTGTGCCCCAGCACTGTTCTTTTGCGGGTCACCTGCTATGTTGAGAGACCAGGTTGCAGTAAACCGGCCAAATCAGTAAAATTAACCTCCTTCCTAGCATATGCCCATAACTTCAGGAAGTGGTTGGAGGAGCTGGGAGTTCAATCTAGTAGGCTCCAGGCTTACTACTGAATGATCACGTCTTTGGACAATGTCAGTGGAACAAGGACAAGCAAGCTGGCAAGGAAGAGATGGTCCTGGTGACAGAGGTGCAACTCTAGAGAGGTTGGTCAGGGCAACTGAGATCCCTTGGTGCCCTCAGGGTCCTGGCAGTAGGCTTGCTAGCTCGTTTTTATGATCTACTAACTTACCAACTTCTGAAGAAGTTCTTCTGGCAGCCCTCACAGATGGCCTTGTGTTGCAGAGGAGCCCAGAGACAAGTGGTAAGCAGTGAGAAGAATTTGCTATGCCAGTTGTTCCATCACCATGGTCGTAAGGGTTTCATGTTTTTTGTAATGGTTTACAGTAAACCTTGGCTCTTAGAGTTTCCCAGTTTTGGATGCTAAATGTGAGGATACTTTCAGGGCAGAAAGGAAAGGCATTACATAGGAGAAACAATCCCTACGAGGGGAATCTATTTCGTCTGGAATATTTATTCAAAGGAAAACCAGTTATTTTCTGCTAAATGGATACACATAGCGTGGCACGTGTGCACAGAAGGCAGGACTGGCTTTCCAAGCGTGTGATCCCTGGCAGAGTTAGCTGGTGACACGCAAGAACATTGAAGGGCATGGCTTTGTTGCTTCCTCTTCTTCTGCCTGCTGGCCCTTTTGTCTCGCTCTGGTGGTGCTGGCATGCAAACTACACCATGCTACTCCATGCTGGGCCATTCCTTACGGTTGGTGTGCCTCTCAAGCTGGAACTGGTGGTGAAGCAGGTAAAACCTGATCAAAGCACATATCTAACTGGATTTTTAGATCTTGCTTTAAAAAGATGGGATTTTCAAATACTCCCATTAGTGGGCATCAGTACTGAGGAGAAATATGTCACCAGGTAGGGTTTTTTGAGTCAGAATTTCAGTGTAATTAAAAAGAGATTACTGAACTTAATATCATTAAAAGAAATGCTTTCATGAAATAAAGAACACCACTGGAACCTCCGGGTGCACGTAGGAAGTGTGCTGAGCCACTGCCTGCAGCTTGGTATTAAGGCAAGAGAAGCATTTTTTGTAAGTATGGAAAAAGGGAGCAGCTGCACACTGGGGCTTCTTACTCTTTGCTCTGCAGAAGGTTCGTTTGGAGGGAGGGAATTGTACTTCTGAAGGAGTGAGCAGAAGAAACATATGTGGGTTCAGCTAAGAAGCGTCAACCTAACTAGCAACAGATTCTGCAGTTTGTATTGGAATAATCAACTGATAAGTAAAATTTTAATTATTAATGTACATTTTTATCTTTTTGCCATGTATCCTAGTTAATTGCAAATGAATATTCTTTTGCAGTGTTGCAGTGCTTTTCATTCTGACAGTCACCACCTTAGGGCCGGGTTATCAGTGCTAACACATACTTCAAATTAAATTGGGAGGTAACAGTGAGAGCAGTTTATCTTCAGTAGTAAGGGCAAGTTCCCCTAATTCTCAATCATGTGTCACTCAATTCCATTATGACAGGAATATATTAATCTTGTCTTGTGAGCAATTTAGTATGCCCCTTTCTACAGCTAAGGGTTGCATTTTTATGAAGCATTATTGATTAATATTGTTAGGGTTTGTGTTTTACCAGCAGTTATTCTTAGCTGTAATTTCTGTCTTGTACTTGACTGCTTTTCCTTTTCCTGAAATATGTTATTCAGGGGCAATACCTCAGAAGGAGGAAGATATTTCCTCCTGTGCACAGGACTGGGAAGGACAAGTAATTAGTTGACAGGATGGCCAAGAATGCTTAGAAGCCGTAGGAGAGTTTCTTAGGACTTCCCTAGCGAGACTGACTGTGGATTTGTTAGGTGTTTTTATTTTGATCTTTCCAGCATTGCTGTAGAACTGCAATGGCATAAGCAGTCGTGCTGCTTGGCTTTGCCAGGGACTGTTACAGTGCTGGAAGTAAGTGCAGGCTACGGGGGATTGCCAGTTCTCCTTGAAGGGAGGCAAGTAGAAAAACAGATACATCACTGATGCGAAAAACAAATGAATCTTGTTTTATCTTCATATATTGTCAGCAAAAAAAAAAAAAATCTCCTGATTTACGTTAGTCTGAAAGAGACAGATTTCATGGCATCAAAGAGCTCAGTCTTGAGCTTGGATTTCTAGTGAAGCCAAGCTGTAAATGGAAAGTTTGTCAAGTGATCTGGCTGTAAAAATTTAGATTTGAGGAAGGAGAATTTAAATTTATGTCAATTTATACAATGTTAATCTCTGCAGAGGGGATCTTAATTGCAAGATTGACAATTTGGGTCATGTTTGAAATTGATTCAGAGATTGGTCCTTGATAACTTTGGATCTGTTTCCAAAGGTGGCTTGTGAGTTGGGATTGAGGATCAAAGCCTAAATGTCGCTTTGTTTCAAGCTTGAGTGTCAGACTGAGGCATCATGTTTTAAAGTGGGGTTTTGTTGCATACTGTAACTTCAAGTGAAAAATTCACCATTGTACTGAAAATCTTCAGTCTTTGAGGCTTAAAAGACTTATTGAAGATGAAGGTGAAACTGTTTGTGTACTTGTAAGCATGATAAGAAGAGACCTCAGTAAAAATAAAAAAGTGCAAGTGGCACAGAGAATTCTGGCAAAAGAGAATTATTGGTATGGAGTTAAAAGATGGATGTTTGAAGGCAATGGCTTTGCCTGTGTTTGAAGTTGTAGCATTTGTGAGTAGGGATGTGCTGCCCTCCCTCAGGGAGGGAGGCTGGGCAGGATTTGGTAGCCTTCAGAGGACAGCAGCTTTGGTGGGAGATAGTCACTTGTAGCTGCTGCTGCATCGTTGTGTAGAACTAATGTGCTTAATGCTAACAGAGTGATGAAAAGCCAATCCAGAGAATGTTTTCAGAAACATGTCTACAGACATGCCTGTAGCTGTAAGTTGCACCTTTAAATCACCCTTGCAGACAGAGCTTTCAAAATCAAGGCATTGGCATAGCTGAAGTGCAGGGAAACATTCATCCCATAGAATCATCTTCCTGCCTTTCCTCACCTGTGTGAGGTACTGCAGTGTGACAGCTGGGAGGTGAGGATGAACAGCACGGGACTGCCAGGAGGTCACAGGTGGAGAGCATAGGGAAATGCTGTGAAAAGAATCAAGGCTAAAACAATTGTATGCACATTTGAAGGGGGAGTCTGTCCATTTGCTTGAACTCTTTCTGTATTTCTTACATTAGTTTTCTGTATGTCACCTGCATACAGTTGTCTTTGCCCTGGTCAGTCTGCTCCCGCCCCACTGCTGTGGCATCTCTGTCACATGCCTGTTTGACCAGGCAGTTCATCAGAATCATGTTTTTTGGAGGTGTGTGTGTGCATGTGTGTGTCCCAGGTAGTTTTTAGGGAGTGTGATGCCTTGGGCCAGGAGGGCACTGTGGTGTGAGAGCTGCTGGGGAGGTGCAGGTGCCTACAGGCAGCGAGGCCGGGGTCGGTGACACCGTGCCCAGCCACAGCCCGATGAACCTCTCGGCGAGCTGACAGGGTGGCCCTACCTCGGCTCCATCAGAGCTGGATGAGTTTCAGCAAGAAGCAGATTTACTGTTGTCTCTAATAAGTTTCTTCCTTCTATTTTCCCTTTCCAGTAAGTCAGTCTGGGGTGGACTGTAGCAGAGCCAGTTAAAGATTGGTACAGGGGAAGAGGCACGTCTGTTTAGAAATTGCAAAGAGTGCAACATTTGGCAATATCGGCTGTGTCTTTTTTGGCAGGATCCAAAGAGCTCAGAAAGCGTTTTCTCTTCATTAGTGATCTAAATTTTATGATTGCTCCTGTGTTTTGGAAGCATTCTCGGCAAAGATGAGATGATGTAATTCCATAAATCCAAGATTTCGTATTTTTTTTTAATGAAGAACTTATGAAGCTTTGAATGTGGACTGGGTGCTGAAAGTGTTCTAGTTGTAGGTCACCTCTACATCTCCCTCGGGCACAGAGAGCACTGAAAGCCAAGAGGATCTGTGTCAGTCTAAGCTGCTTTAGGGTCTGCTGTCAAGTGAAGGCTTCCTGGGAATGCTCTGTGGTGTGGACACAAATGAGATGAGAAAGGTTTTTTCTTTTATTTTTATTTAACTTTTTTATTCCAAGCTCAGTGTAAGCTCTCTCACCTCCAACATGCTCCTAACAACATAGTTTTTGGTGGTTCTAGGAAAACTTTATTTTGTTTCAAACTGTCTCTGGTGGCTTTGAACAAGCCCCAGAGTCTTAATTAAACATTTTTGATCAGGCATGGCTCCACAGCAAGTCAAATCCTTTGGCTTTGGTGTTTTGTTTTATTTAATCACTGGACTATTTCTCTGTATAGAACACTGCAGCACTCCCATCTGACTTCCTTTGTTAGTGTTCCATTAAAAATTATTTTAACTGACCTTTTTCTGTCTGTATTCAACTTTTCAGTGACCTATTCCTTCCTTTCCTTTTTCCGATCTCCTGCTGCAAAATTGCCTGTTTTCAAAGAAGTTGAAACTTAAGGAAGATGAAACTGTGAGTTCTGTCTGCTTTACCCAATTGAGATGAAATTGTGTCCCTCAGATGGCTCCTAGTGAAGCAGAGAAAATAAATTTTGCGAGTCCCCATTTTTCAGAAGGGAGCCCATGGCACTGGGCTGTAGGGATTGGTGTCCCCTCTGCCTTATGAAGCTGTTCTGCTTGGCCAAGGGGGTCAGCCAAAGTGACTTTATATTCTGGTGATTATGCCCTCTCCTTCCAGCACCTTTAATTGCTGTCCTCAATGAACAGTTTAATAGTTTCTTGCTTTCATAGCTACTTTGTGTTAGAGAAATTCAGCAAAATGAGAGAGGAAAGAAACTTAAAAGCTCTTTTTGTGTGTGTGTGTGTAAAATTGTAAAAAACTATTTAAGAAGAAACGAAAAGTTTCTCATGACTTTGTCACTGAGCTACAACAATTTTTTTTATAGCATGGTTTTACAGGATCACTATCAGCTGGCTGACCTACAGCATCTGAAATTGCCAGTTCTCCATGGGAAAGTTCAAAGTGCCTGGCAGCTCAGTTCTGGGCTCTGCCTTCTGCTTTGCCGCTTAGTGTCATTAGCCTGATTTGATAACACTTTTCAGACTCCATGGTTGAGATACGGAGATTGGAACTTGACCCATCTTCTGAGAATTCAGAGACTTTAATGTGTAAAATATTTACAAAATGCTAATGAATTCTTAGACTGCTAATGTGTATTATTTAAGTCAAAATCTGACCTTGTGGGGTGACAACCAGCCTTCCTCTCCAGGGACCCCTGTTTACTCATCTACCTATATATATATATGTTAAAGATCACCTGCTGAGTCATCCTGGTCCATGCTGAGCACTTCTCAGCTTCTCACTTATTTGTATCCTTTGCTTGTAAGTTGTGCTGCCTGGTATGGCTGTGGTTGTATTAGGATCTCGACAGAGTGGGAAATCGGTGAGCAAAGTGAGACCTAATTTGAATCCAATGTCTAAAGAAAGCACACAAACCTGAATTCAGAAGTCCTCTGTAAGACAACCACTTAAGTGCAAGATGCCTCCCTGTATGTTTTGTTGCAGATGGGAAAGAAGTTGTGCATGCACTAGTAGAGTAGCATTTGTTCTGGTGTCTCAACCTTCTCAGCACTGTCTGATGATAGGCCCAGGAGGCTGTGAAAGTAGTGGTTTGAAGTGCTGAATACTCCCAGGATTACTGGGTCTCGTGCTGGAGACATTGCCTGTATCAATACATTTTACACTTCTATGCAGTGCCACCATGTATATTTGGTTGAGTTTGTTGCTAAGGAACTTGGAACCTCTTCTAATTTGATGTGAAGTAAATGGTACTGGATGATGTTGAGATGAAGAACTAGAATGCAGTCAATGTTAATTTTATCAGTGAATTGTGTATGTGAATTCTATATCTAAGATAAGGGAACAACACTAAAATAGATTTGGCATGTGCTTTATGCTGGCTGAGGGCACGCAGAGCTTTAATCTAATTTGTGACAATGGATATGAAGCATCAGTTGGCAAATGAGGGTGTTCCCTTTATGTTTTTGAAAATATGTTTTTCCAACATGCCGTGCTTTTCCTGCTGCATCCCATGCTTCATGCAATGAAGTTTAGGAGGTTATTTGAATACAGCTTAGTGCTAATGGGCTGCAAGCTTAATTCACGTTGTCCCTGTTATATTTGGGAATTTCCTCTTCTGTCCTTTCTCCACTTCTGTTCCTGGGTATGTGATCAGAGTGACAAATTTTAAGTCATCTTTTTTATCCCTTAAGTTTCTATTATGTGATTTTTTTTTTTTTTTAAATAAAATTGGCTGTAGTTTGGCAATATCTGAGCTCGATTGACAAATGTATCAACACAATGTGGGATCTACAGCCTGTAATGTCTCCTATCACAGGGAAAAGCTGCGTGGTAAAAAGCCTATTCACCACAGAACCTTTGGAGACTTGTGGTGAAAAGCACAATCTGTGGCTGTGTGAGCTGAGCAAATTAAGTGGCTGAGATAAAGTTGTGTAGGTGAAGAGCAAGGTGAGTTCACAGGTGTGTCAGCCAGGTATGCACCCTGAAAGCACTGAATGGTGAAAAAAAAACCCCAAACCCAACCCTGCTCGTGGTAGGCTTTGCGGTCTGTAATAAAGCACATGACAGATTTCATCAGGGTTTGCTGTAGAACACCAGAAGGGCAGTGAAACACCAGTAATAATTAACATCTTCAAGGCTGAATTTCAATGTGAAGCATACACCATTAAAATGAATGAATGCTTGAGGGAATGGCCTGTTTGTCAAGCAAAGGTTCATTCTTTCAGATCTGCTGTATATCTCTTGGTAAGTAGATACCAGATGTGTAGGTGAATCAATGCCCTGACAGTACTATGTGAAAGAGGTTTAAATACTGATTTTAAAAAACAATTAATTGACCAGTATTTGAATAAAGACCAAAATTTAGTGAAGCATAACAAAAGAGGTGACTTTTTTCCCCCTCCCCTTAGTTAATTATTAATTGCTTCCCTAACAGTTCCCAACTCATCTATTCCATTGGATGGCAGGAAACAAAGAAGGAATTTGAGTTGCATACCTGCAAGTTGCTGAGTGTGTTGAGTGGGGTGGGAGGTCACCTGGCTTTGTGTCCAGTTTTCAATTAGTGGCAGGGAATTGTTTGCGGAAGTCGAGTACTTAGCCATAGCTCAAACCAAGTGGGTTCTTCACTTTATTCAGAACTTGCATGTGTTGTTTGCACTGAGAGAGGTGCCTCCTTTAGGAGTAGAGTCCCAAAATACCCCACCTCATGTACTGAAATTATAAAATTTTGGACTTTCCACAGTTTCGAGGGGAGGATTTTTTCCAAAGCTTGGCATCTGGCTGCAACAGGAATATTCTGCACCAGCTTTCTTAGGTCAAAAGCACTCAGTGAAGCAGCTGTACTAGGACTCCCCTGTGGGCCCCCAAGCTTAGATCATCACAAGAATGATGACAGCTGCCTCCATAATGTCCTTGTTTGAAATGCAGAGAGCTCCTTGCTATAAAGTGACCAGGTCTTTCCTTCAGTGTTAGCTGTAGGTGTTTCACTCTGGTGAGAGGAGACTGCTGCTTGCAAACATACTGACAAGAATGACACAAGGTGAGGGAGACTTCGTTAGTTTTCAAAAGTATGGACAAATACATGTCCTACAGGTATGAATAAATTAGAACTACCAGAAGAGTTTTTGCAAAGAAGGAAGAAAAATAAAATAAATGAGTGCTAAATCTTTAAATATTTTATAAAAAATGTGTTAGAATATGGCTGCCTCCAGTAGTAAGAAACATCCTGAACATGACTCCCTAGAATAACTAACCTGAGTCATGCCTTAAAGGAAAAAGCACCCAAGCCCTGTGGCAGTCATATTTGCTTTATTCCACCTGGCAAATATATGGGTTTTACTTGAAAGAGAACACTGAATTTTGGATCTCTATTGTTTTGTTTCACAGTCTATGTGCTTGAAGAGAAAACACTGTTGGATACTTTAGTTCCAGACTCCAAAGGCTGATTGAAACCATGTCTTAGATCTGTATGCCACAAAATACATAATACACAAATAAATGATAACTGCACCTGTTCTTGGGTCTTTCCCGTGATGGCGTGGGGTTTTTGTTTTGTTCTGGGTTGATTTTGGGTTTTTTTGAGGAATTTACCCATTTTGCTCATTCCAAAAGTCTAAAATACGACAAGATGATGGCACAAGTCGATGGTGATGTTGCTAATGGCTTTCTTAGGCCGAATCACAGATCCTTTTGGGGATCTTGGTGACTGTAAGGCACAATGTGGGCACAGACTAAAGCACGTCCTGAAAATGTGCAAAAATATAAAAAAATCTTGTTCAGGTTCTGACAACAGGTTTTCACTCTAAATCTCTCCTGTGATGGCAAACCACTGCCATTCCCTAATAAATCAGTTAAATGAACATTTGGCTGCATCTGTAGCTAAACCCACTTCAAGCTACTGGATATGGTTGAGCATTCCAATGCTATCTTGGGTCCTTTCTTGCAGCCTGGTCCAGTTAAAGTTGATCCCAAATCTTGTCCAGCAGCCTGATCCAAGGGCTATCGCTGTAATAACAGTGCATTGTTCTTCCCACTAGGATGTGCCCATGAGACATTAGCTGCTGTGTAAAAGCAAAAGCATTATTCTGTTAAAATTCATTGTGGAGTTGAACAAGGTAAACTGTAACACTAATCACTTTTCTTCAGAAGTAGGGAAAGTCTAAGAAGTTCAGTTCAGTAGTTTTGTTGAATCTAATTGAAGGGTCCTGATCTCAAAGAAGACTTATCTTTGATAAATCCTACTTCTGTGAAAGTGTTTTGGAGCAGGAACCACCATGTCTTCCTGCCTCGAGGCTACTTAAGTCAGTGCTTCTCTGCCTGGTGGCTGGGACTTCTACAAGCAGATAATTACCTTTTGAGTGGGTGTCTCTGTGTTACCTTGACCTTGCAGCTGTCTCTCTGATGACGGACTATGTAGTAGAACAAAAACTTGTTCTTTAAAGCTGGTGGCAGTTCTCACTATCTGTATGTAGCAGTAACAGAAGACTGCTTTGTGTCACTGTTGTGCCAAAATAAGGCCAGGCTAGAATGATAGAACTTGGGAAAGGTCAGACTTGTGAAACCATGGCAATTAGTAGATAAAACTTGTTGTGGTTTGTGTTTTTTTCATAGTTGCTGTTCTTCTCTTTAATTTTTTGCTAGTAATTTAGACCAAGTGTGCTTTTAAGCATGGTACTGCAAATTATTTGTGTTTTAAACAAAGCATTGCTGGTTACTTTGGGTTGTGGGAGTGCATGGCTTTGAAACACTTCACCAAAGTGAAATTAATTTGAAAAACTCCAGGTGAAGAGTTGCACTGTATAAGACAGAGGCAGCCTAATTGTTTTTTGTCAGGCTTTGTTAGGTTGCAGTGATAGGTGCCGCTTGTTTCTTGTTAGGAACTAGCAAGATGTCTTTCCTTAACTTAGCAACTCCACTGCAAGTATTTTGGCCCTTCCAATGAAAACTTCCATCAAGATTTCAAATTCACAATTGCTTTTCACATTTAGCTCGATTCCTGCATAATTTCACTTGTGGGCTCTGGAAGCTGGGAGCTGTTCCGGGTCTCCAGGCTGGAGCGAGAGATGATGGCAGGATGTGGCCTCCCTTGCTGCAGGCTCTGGGGGTGTGAGGAGGAGACTCCAGACTGCAGAGGGGTTTGTCATTTATCATCACAAGGCTACAGCATCGAAGTAGACTGACTCATCCCCTTGCTAGTGACTCACTATATGTCTTCTCTTTCCTGGGTGGAAAAATAACTCCTTTGTTTCTGATGGGAATGCAAAGTGACAGTCAGACCATAGATACCACTTTGTATCAGTAAAAGGCAGATACACATTTAGAAGTATTTTTATTACAGGAGCCTTGGTATCCTAGGAAATGCATGCTCATGTGGTTTGGGGCAAGGATTGAGTCAAAATGTATATTGTTTCAGCTGTTGGGACTGGGAAGGATGCCCTAGCACAGAAACTAAGTAGCTTGTTCACGATTGTATTGGATTCAATGCAAAGTCAGACAGTGAATACATCTGCCCTGATTCATCTCTGGTCTTGTACACCATCAGCCATCACACCTCTTGGGGTATTTCAATCAAGTTTGTTGTTTCTCCCATGCAGTATGCCAGTAGAAGTAGATTTCTTTTTCTATAGCTCTGATGGTCAGAAGAGCCTCTTCCTGTGTCAGTTCTTTTCTGTTTACTTAGTTGTTTTAGTTAAAGGACAAGAATTTCTCATAGGAGTTCCTATACTACTCCTCTACTTCATTTATCTAGATCTGCCTCTACTGGTTTTTCAGTGTGACATTGCAGCTGCAGCCTCCTCTCCTCCGTGCTCAAATGTTGTATTCTCACGTAACATGTATACGCTGAGGACCTGATTCACCAGTGTCTTACTGTGCATTTACACAGAGGCCTCTAGTAGGGCTAATGAAGTAGAATTTTGTGTCAAACTGAGTAATGCTGTCCTATATCTTCACCGACATTTTCTCTCCTGATTTTAAATTCAATTTTCATGTGTATTTTTGCCTATTAACTGCAACTTTCAGAACCGCACCACAGCTGTCTCTCTCTGGAAGAGCTGCTGCAGTCCTTTTGCACTTCCCTCTAACATAAGCTCCACGGCTTCTGTGCACTGTGTGTACAGAGGTGGCCACCCTCTTTCCTGGAAAGGCTGTGCCTCATGAGCCCATTGCAGATCCGTAGCTGGATCCGTAGCTGGCTGGGGAGCTGAGAGGATGGGGTGGGAGCAGGCAGCTGACAGGATCCACTACAGTTACACAGACCAGTTAAAGTAGTTTAGCTTTTGAGCAGAAATAGATGAAAAATTTTGTAGGAGGAGGGTGCTAAGAGTTCAGTTCTTTCACAATAAATCTGTTTCTTTCAGATAGCTCTAAAATAAAATTTTCTGCTATTCCTGCTGATTCTGCAGTCAGGTCTGCATGTATTAGCCCCTTCCACCTCCAGCTTACTAAATGTTTTTTTATTTAATACTTACATTGAGGCAACAGTGAATGACAGAAACTTACTCCACTGAAATTCTAAGTGTGTATGTGCTTAAATGTGGAAAAGGTAATATTGACTGGCATCTGGCATGTCCATAGCAGCTTGGTAGGTCTGTGCCCCAGGCTCTGTGTGCATCACTGGGGCTTGCAGGTTGTGTGTGTGATGATGGATGTAAACACAATTTCTGAGGTTTCTGCTTGCTTGCTGTAATTCACATTTTTCCTAGTGACTCTGGAATGGCATTACTCTTGCTATCTTCATTTTAAGCTACTGGATACTGTTTCATACTAGCATTGCCAGGGGCAGGGCTGTAGGGCGGGTCTGGCTGGGGCTCAGGGAAGATGCAGCCACGTCTGGTTCCCCAGCTTTACACTCAGACACTTGTGTCACAGGGAAGGAGTAATGGTGTGGGCAGCTCTGTTCCGCTCAGAGCGTTTTATGCTGAGTCTTGTTTTCCGCTCATGAAATCATCAGGGTAGTTCTGCATCTGAGCAGAAGGAGTGTGAGGGAAACCTTGTCTTGCATCTGTCTGGGGAGGCATTTTGTGAGGCAGAACAACATACCCTAAATATTTTACAGAAGAGTAGAGAGTATTTTAAACAGGAATAAATAATACAGGTGCTGTCCAGGCTCTCTTTAACTAGTTAAGACAGCAGATCCAGACTTTTCTGTTTCATAAAAGTCACTGTTGTGAAGAATTGTAAGAAGGCTGGATTCTGGTTGTGAGAGATGATGTGTTTTGATCAGGAACTGAAACAAAAGTCTGTCTGAACCAAAACAGTATTTTGTCAAGATGACACTTTTCCTGGCCTGACATTGCATTGCAGGGCTTTGGTATTTAGACTAAAGTGCCTTAAACTGTTCTTCAGCTCCTTTGTATCCTGAACAGAACTTCTCCTCCACATATACATGACCTTCAAAAGTCCAAGTGTCTGTGGAATAAAGATAGATGACTTTTAGTTGCAATAGGTTTTTTTGTTTGCTTTGCCTAAATTGAATTGTCTTGAAATCAATAGCTGATTTATTTGAGGTTCGCACTGTGTCGTTGACTTATTGACACTTTTCTAAGTGCACAGTTTATTAAACATTAGAGTAGTCCTCACAGAATCTGCTGGTTTAAGTTTTGAATTTTCTTGCATTAAAACTTCCTTTCTTTTCCAAAACTTTTTAGAAAGTTGCTAACAGCCTTCAGCCCACAAAATTTATATAAAGAAGTTTTTGTTGACTCTGAATTTGTTAAACCTACATAGTGTGAGATGTTACTTGTTTCTGAGACAGTTCTTGTAAATTTGGTTTAAAATGTTGTTCAGACATATGAGACAAGAGACTCTCTTCAACTTGCAAGAAGATGATTCAAGATACTCATCTCTCTTCTAGTGAATGATTGTCAGAGATTGCTTAGAGTTCATCTAAGGAACCTCTCCCAAATAGCAAGTATGGAAATGTGACATATGAAGGAAACATTTTTTAAGAAGGGTTTAGGCATTCATTCTTTATTTCAGGATTTCAGCACCAGGATTTGAGGTTCTCTTCTGTTTTTCTTCCCTCTCTTTTCCAAATGTTCAGATTTGATGTTGGTGGCTAAATAGGGACTACATCACTGAAAAATTCCATTATTCATGGAACCTCATTTCAATGAGGTTCTTTTGTAAATCTGTGTTCCTTAAGCAACTGCCCCAAATTCTGCTTCTTGACGTGTTTCTTCTTCTAAATGGGCGTAGGGGATTTCAGAACATGTTAATATATTCTGATCCTGATAAGTAGCATTTACTGTCTTGTTGCAATGAGCTGGGAGAGCTGAAGAGTAGCAAAGCAGCATGGTCCTTTCAGATAGCATCAGTGGTAAAAAGTTGAGGATAATCCTTAGACATCCTGGCTCATGGGTGTGTATTGTAACTGTTGAGGAAAAGCATATGCTCACCAGGTACTGAAATAAAAAATTTATATAATTTGAGTATGAAAGTATTGGCATATTTGTTTTGGGCAATCCGTTCCAATCAGCCCCATGAGAGACCACGTGAACATGTAGGGTAGAAGCAGAAGATTAAATCCTAGTTAATGATAAACCTAGAATTTGCATGTTATCTGGTTTTTGTGTGTGTACATTGGGTTTTGTTCTTCAGTTGCTGCTTAGCCCAGAAGGAGGCCAAAGTGCGTGTCTGCTGTGCTGCGTCCTTTATTCTGCCTCCAGTGCAAGCAATCCTGTGGTGACAACTGGCAGAGGTGCCTCGAGATGTGGGTTCACAATTTAATTTTCATTTTATAGTCTCTGCTTATGGTGTAGATGGAGGAAGGGGGAAAATGATGTTACATCTAAGACCAAACCATGTTGTATCATTTCTTTTGCAGAAGCGAGGCTTGCAGCACCTCCTCCTGGTCCATGGGGCAGGGAGCTTGAGTCACCTTCCAAATTCCTTGCTCTGCATAGCTGGCTCCTGTGGCTCCCTGGCAGATGTGGCATGAGGAGCATCTGGGCTGTGCAGGAGCTCCTGCCACCACCTGAGCTCATCTGCAGCTCCAGGGCGGTGGCAACAGGCCTGTCACTGAGAGCAGCTGCCTGCGGGAGGAGGGAAGCCGGAGGTGGAGGCAGGATCCAGTCATCTGCCAATGAGGCAGATGCAAGATTTATCTGATGCTGCTGCAGTCTGAATCCCTGGATGTTGGGAGGAAGAGGGAGGGGGAAGGACTGTATTTAGTTTACCCGGCCACAGGTGTGTAACAGGAGGAAGCTGGAGAAAAGACAGATGAAAGGGCAGAATTTCTTCTTAAAATCTAATCTAAAGTCACTCTCCTTCAGTTTAAAGCCATTGCCCCTTGTGCCATCGCTACACGTCCTGGTAAAAGGCCCCTCTCCAGCTTGCTTGCAGGCCCCCTTTAGGTACAGGAAAGTGCTCTAAGTTCTCCATGGATCCTTCTGTTCTCCAGCCTGAACAACCCCAGCTCTCACAGCCTGTCTTCATAGCAGAGGTGCTCCAGCACTCTGATCATCTTCGTGTCCCTCCTCTGGGCTTGTTCCAACACATCCATGTCCTTCTTTTTCTGAGGGCCCCAGAAATGGATGCAGCACGGCAGGTGGGGTCTCACCAGAGTAGAGAGGGGCATAATCTCCTCTCACCCCGCTGCTTTTGGTGCACCCCAGGACATGTTTGGCTTTGTCTGTAAGTGCACATTGCAGCTCATGTTGAACTTTTCATCCACTGACACCCCCAACTGCTTCTCAGGGCTGCTCTCAATTCATTTTCCAACCAGCCTGCATTTGTGCTTGGGATTGCCCTGACCTTTATGCTTTAATGACAAATATTTGTCACGCTTCTGGTTTTGTGCTGCTAGCATGCAGCACTGAGATCTCCTGCAAGGCTCAGATGGATATCTTAATTAAAAAAAAAAAAAATCTGCTGTACTGTGTATAAATACATTTAGAAGTAATTTAAGGAACTTGGAAAGCTGCTGATCTCTGTGAGGGTATTTTCTGTTTCAAAGACATCGCTGCTACTTATGGCAAGACATCTGTTATCTGAGCAGCCCTGCAAGGCACTGAACAATAGACATGTTCTTTGGCAGGTCTTTATAGTCACCAGCATCCAGGAATAGCATGTGGAAGGTCTACACTCAATGGCACTTGATGCTGATGCATGCAAGCAGGTGTGTACTTTAATTCTCTGTCATATGGAGTCTGAGACCTTAACTGGTGCAGTTTCTAACTCAGGACTACTCTGTTTGTAGTCATATCCTGGTACACCATTGGCGAAATAACTTCCTTGTCCCTTCTGTTCAGCTATATAAAAAGCCTCTTGGAACAGCAGAATGCACTTACCCGACACCAGCACCATCATGGGGAAGCTTGCTGATGCAGCTATGGATTTTGTGCTGGGAGAGCTGCCTCTTAACATCCTTCTTTCATCTTCCCTGTCAGCATCCCCTCCGTGCAATGTTGAATTTCTGCTTTATAATGAGGGCTAAGACACGTGGCAACCTTTTCCTTGTAGGGAACACTGGTAATCTCTCTCCTCTGATGCTTGTGTTCCCAAGACTTCCAGGAACTAGATGACTTGGAGATTCCTATGCCATGTTTGGCTCAAAGTTGCTCTAGAGTTAACAGGAATTGAAACATGCATAGCTAGGGCTATGTCTGCACAGAAATAATGTCTTATGGTTAGTGCAGAAGAAGCTTATAGCTTAGAAGTTTGTTTTTCTTTTTTTCCAATGCCTATCTTCAGAGCTGGTAAGAACTGGCAATTTCTGTCCCACAGGAAACTTTGATCTTTGAGAGGAAAATCTTGAGACTGCTTCAATGCAAACTACTAGTCAGAGACTCGGAGCATTGAATTGTTTTCCCTGATGCTGCTGACTTCTTTGCAAGTATCCTCTGTGTGTCTGAAGGCTCTAAGACCTGGGGCTTCCAGTCCAGGCTGGGTGTGCGCAGGGAGGAAAGACCCATGTGTCATCTGAAACCTAGTATCTGTGATTTTCTAATTCCCTGCAAAAGTGATTTTGTTAGGTTTTTGGAGGAGGAAAAATCATGTGATAACATGTCCAGCACCAAGAGGCAATAGCAATACCATGCCTGGAGTCTTTTCTAGAGACTGGTGAGGTCCCTGGAAAATACCGTAGCTGAGTACATTCTTGTTGAGGAACAAGGCATCTGGGGAGAGAGCCAGAAATAGGGATGAAACTGCAGTTCATTTGAGCTGATGTCATTTGTGATCAGGCTTTCAGTAGCAAATCTGGTGTGGAACAGGCAAGATGCTGGACAGATGGTCTAAGGGAACGGACAAATAAAAGAAGTGAAAACTAACATAAACTGACAATTACTTTCTTGTGCCTGCAGTTTGGGAGAGTATCCTTTTTGAGA
Source organism: Lycocorax pyrrhopterus obiensis (assembly GCA_014706295.1). NCBI lineage: Eukaryota > Metazoa > Chordata > Aves > Passeriformes > Paradisaeidae > Lycocorax > Lycocorax pyrrhopterus. The sequence continues at coordinate 54,898,359 of JACSVZ010000015.1, read as the reverse complement.
GTGGACTTGCTTGCATTTTCCCTAGTAAATGGAATATTTTACAGCTCAAATCTGGTCTAGACAGTTTAGCCACAAAATTTTAACATTCTTTTGAGATCATTAAAAAAAAGTTCCAGCCGCATTTGAACAAATGGCTTTTCATTGAGTGCTCACCCTCACTTTAGCCATAGGACTGAAACTAAAAGGTTCTTTTTCTCCCTGGTGATGTGGCTGCCAAGGAGGAAGAGAATTGTCCTGTGGACTAAATGTGGGGGAGCAGGAGGAGATAGTTTCTTTTTGGTAGCTGTGTGTTTATTAATTCTCCACCCAGCAGCAAGCTGCAGGAGTTCAGGTTACTGCCCACTTTGCTTAGGGGCAGAATCTGCCCTCCTGAGTTCCTGTATAAATCTCCAGTAGTCCCAATTGCCTCAACACACAAACTGGTTGAGAAGTGCCTGTCCAAGAGCAGGTGTGGGATAAAGAATGCCTGTATCAATTTTAGTAATTGTATGTCTCAATCCTCAGTAAAGGTAAGAATGGACACATGGAAATTGAGTTAAAAAACATCAACACACCACCATCTCAAAAAAACCCCAAGCAAATGAAACCCCCTGCCTGTTAGCCTTCTATACTTTCTACTGCTTGTAGTGAGATGGTTGCTATGACTGAAAATAAGATTCCATTTAAATGCTTGCGGAATTGGAGCCTAGAAAAGGGTGCAGCCCTCAGAAAACAAAAATATGAAGTTAAATTTGACTCCTTGTCTTCCCAGCCTCTGTTCTCTATAGTGGAATTTGCAGCAAGGACTGCAAGACAGGGCCTGTCTTTGCCCTGAACAATAAATCCTGCTTGAACACTCTTCAGTGTCAGGCCTTAAAAGAAAAAAAAAGAAAAAAAAAAGAAGAAAAAGCAAAAAACCCCTGCCCCATCCTGTCTGATATACATAGAATTGAAGTTCCAAAGATAGTTTTAAGATGAAAGGTTAGTCTGTATAGGGTTTTACAATATATTTTTGTTCATTCAGTTTCCATGAATATTATGAAAACCATTCTTGGAAAAAAAAATCCAACCACACTGCAATTTTTTTACTGTTTTTTTTTTTTATTATTCAGAAAGTTGTTCCATATTGTTCAGGTCCAGATCCACGTAAAACCACATTAAGTTAGGCACCTGCTGGCAAAGTAGTTCAGTGTGTTCTGGTCATAAGGTTTCCTTCCCCATCGCTGCTGGGGAGTTATTGCTGTCATTATCAGCAGCAGGGACCCAGTGGTCTTCAAAATTAGGCTGCTTTTACTTTACAAGTAAAAAAAATATATGCTGGAAGTGCTAGCTGGTATTGAAGTCCTGTAGTGTACAGTGGATATTTGTATGTATTGCACTGCAGTGATTTGACAGGTTTTTAAAACATTCACAGAGTTTTTGCTGTTGTTGCTGTCACCATATAAAGCAGAGCTGGAGAGGATTTGTTCCTGCTGCAGTTACCACTCGTATTTCTGCATGAGCTTTTATGGGATCTGTAGCTGAGCCATGGTCTGTAAAGAGAGGGTGAGGACTAACAAGAAAGATGGGGACAAACTTTTCAGCAGGGCCTGTTGTGGTTGGACAAGGGGTAATGGTTTTAAACTCAAAAAAGTTTGATTTAGATTAGATACAAGGAAGAATTTGGGTGATGGGAAGAATTTGGAATGTGGGTAATGAAACCCTGGCACAGGCTGCTTGGAGAGGTGATGGATGCCCGTCCCTGGAAACACTCAAGTCAGGTTGGACAGAGCTCTGAGGATCCTGATCTGGTTGAAGATGTCCCTTGTCATTGTAGGGGAGTTGGACTAGATAACCTTTAAAAGTCCCTTCCAACGCCCAAACCGTTTTATGATGTTATGGGCGACACTTGAGGCTTGCACATTTGTGCACTTAGACCCTTTTTTCTATTTTAGTAGTGATGAAATACTACTGTTCCTGTGCAAACATTTTTTTTGTTTCCAAGTTTTGTGGGCACAATGGTGGGCATCAGCCAGATTCCTCTGCCAGGGAGGTATTTCCCAGCCTCTGATCTAAGAATGGATATGAACATGTCCAAACTCGGACAGCAGAAGGAAACTAAACAGTTCAATGTGAAGCAACAGGAGCACTTGTGTGCAATGAATGAAGAGGGGAAAATCCACTTAGAACATTTGTTGCTCTGTGGATTATGCAGAGATTGTGGTATCTCCTGGTCATACAGAGTTAAGGGATGGGCAGCCTTCCCTAAAAAGAAATCAGGCCATCAGAAGATCTTTTAAAGGAGGGAGTTGGGAAGAAAAGCACACAATGTGTGAAACTTCCCGTCTTTTGGGGGTTTTAGAGGTTTTGCCATCTGGCAGAGATTGGGCCCAAGTTAATGATCTCGGGGGAGGATCCCTGTGTGGGGCCAGTGCTGTGTGGGCAGGCAGGTTAGATGGTCACTGTGGGCCATGTCCCAGGTTGTGTCTTATTTGTAGGAGCTGTCAGTCACTGGGAAGCTCGTAGCAATGCTTCTCAAGGCACGTACACTGCCATCAGAAAGACCCTGGTGTGTCCCCACCCGCTGGCTGCAGCACCAGGTGGAGTTTATGCTGCTTGTATTTTGGGAGCTGCATGTCTCTGAAGGAGAGTGGGTTCCCTTGTTGCTTCATACAGGTAATAAATAACTGCTGGTGATGAAAGGATTGCTTTGTTGTAACTGTCAGAAAATTGGTCACAAAAAAGTAATTTACTCTTTCATATTCTACAAGTTAGCTAATTAACTAATTAACTTTCATATTTACTAATTAATAGTGTTACTTTCATCCTAAGACTGAGTTTTTAAAAAATTATTTCTTTCTTGTCTGGACTAAAATTTTCAAAACCATATACCAGTGTTGATGCTCAAAGCATGGGAAAGTGGAGAGATTATATGAAATGTTCTGACTGTATCATTGGCTTTGCTTCACACATCAAAGCAATTCATCTTAAAAAAAAAAAAAAAGAAAAAAGATAATTAGGAAAGCATGCAAAGTACAAGAGAAGCATTGTTTAATTAAGAACAAGATTCTCAGACCACTCTGTATGGGGAATTAACTCCAGAGAATTTAGGAAAACGTGTTTTTATAATGAGAACTAAAACTAAACATATTGGCTTCTTCATAAAAAAAGAAAACATTGGATTCTAGGGTATATAACTGCCTCCACAAGGAGAACATCTCTGTTGCTGGGGGGATTCTTTACTTCCTGTGGTTCCATGTTAGTCACCAAAACTCAATCAAGAGGGGAAAAAAGGATATTTTTAACAGTGAATGCAGTGAAGCAGTGGAACTGATTATGAACGATGTGATAAATCCTCAGTTGCTCGCAGTATTTATTTAAATTGGATGGGATTCTATATAATATGATCCATGTTAGCTGAAAGTTGTTGAGCAAAGACAGCTGTAGTGAAAGTGGAGGCTTGTTTTATGTAGAAGATCAAACCCAATAACCATCAACCCATTTTACTTTTGCTGCAAACAAGAGATCTGTCAAAAACTGGGCAAAGGCTGCAGCCCGTGTTTGTTTCTTGATTGAAGCTTCCAGGGACTATATACGACCTCTGTGATTTGGTTCTATTTTTGTTCCATAGCTGAAAGCCAAATGCGATTTTATGGGTTTGCAAATCTTGTGGGTTCTTGGCTACTTCTGTTATATTTGACACTAAAGGACAAAGACTCTGAGTTGTCTGTTTGAAATGTTTTTAGCTATGAGATCACTGTAAAGCTGAGAGCAACCAGGTTATTATTCATTAAAATCACATGGAAAAGCTTCCAGCTTCTGTGGAATGAGTTGTGGTCAGAGTCACAGATGGAGAATACATTTGTACCACATCTTTTTAATTTATTCTCCATTTCCAGGAGTCTCAGTATTAATTAGCAAGTGTCTTGGGAGGTTTGTATCACAAGGCTGGAGGATGAATGACCTTGTCACTGTGGCTTCAATGCAAATTGGAGCTGCAGTTCTGCTGTCTGTTCCTTAATGAGAGCTGGGTTGCCCAGGTCCTCAAAGTTGAGCACCTGTTCCTCCTCAAAATCAGTGAGAGACAGCTGCCACTCTGCCTTAGAAGGGCTCAACTCTCATCTTTCCCTACATCAGCTGCTTTCCATGGAGCTGAGAAGTGCTTCAGAACCCCTCTGTAGGACACAGAGGGTGTGCACTGGGATGCCTTCCCGAGAGGTCCTGCCTCACTGGGGGATGTTCTCCAGCAAAGCAGGTCCCTGGTTCTGTGCTGGAGCTTCTGGTTGAAGTTACTGTATAAACAATTACCTGGAAATCAGTCTCCTGCCCTGCCACAGCCGATGCAGAATTTGCCATTGCAAGGTTAAAGTGTAATGTTGTGCTACCCATCAAAACAAGGACACTATAAAATCAGAGGGGAAGCACACTGTCCTTCGATGCCACTTGGATGATTTACACTGTCAGTTTTGTGGAACTGCATTAATGCCTTTTATAAACAGGGCAAGGTAATAGTCATGGAAATTTTAGGAATAAACAAGTGTTCTGTGAAGTTGAAATTATTTTGATTCCCTGTGGCAGATAAAGTAGTTTTGTGTGGGACATTAATATTTATTGAGATTGGTAGCAATAGAATTGATTTTGGTGACTAATCCTTGTAGCTTTGTAACCATTACAGGTATAATTTGCTCGCTGTGTAAATACATGGTATCAGTGTATACACAAAATGATAGCCCAGTTAGATAAAAATACCCAACTGTTCCCGTGCTTTTACTGTTTATTCAGTGCACAGTCATATCCATTTTGCTGTTGCAGAGCAGTTACCAAATTGGCCCTATCTTATTCCAGTGGAAACTATTAGAAAAAATGTGTGTGACCTTTAACAGCAGCAAAATCTGTTCCACTGCTAACACTTTCAAGTAACCTTTCTCAGGATAATGCACTACGGCTACACTGTGTCTGTCCTGACATTTAGTAGGACTTTAATCTCACCTTTTGAATCTACTACTTATAAAAAAACAAAACAAAAAAAATACAGGCAAAAAATGTGCCTGAAATTTTGAATTTAATTGTTTAAATGGTTGTATGTTTTTGGATAATGGTGCCATGAAGATGGAGGAAGAAATAAAAAATGACAGCCTTTTAATACATTCTTTTCTAACAAAGGTGGATGTTCCTGATCATCCCCTTAAAAGTTTAGTACTTCTAGTATCTTAGGCTTGTTGATGTGTAGGATCTACAGTATATACAGCAGTGAACTTTAAGTTCAGAAACTTTTATCAGTTTAATTCCATTGTACATTTCTTTCGTGTGTTGATGTTTTAGCTTTTAATTAGTCTAAATTAAGCTCATGCTACTGATTTATGGTCCATATTATATCCACTTAATTTAAAATGTTTAACCTCAGACACGTCTTAATAATAAATCTATTAGCTTTTTCATAAAGGTGGGTCTTTAGTGACTTCAGCATGTGGGCCCTCTTGAAAAATAATTGGAGATATTCTTCTGAGTCCTCTAGACCTTTTCAAAACTCACCCAAATTATTATAAATTTCATAGACAGGCATGGTGTACTGGAATAGCTCCTGTGTTCACAGAGACTGGAGAGCTGCTCAGAAGATAAGGTCCCCTTGAGAATATTTATTCTTGTGCAGTAGCCAAATCTTTAGGAGGATAATATTTAAGTTCACCCTACAAAGAGTTTTTCAGTGGTTTTAACCAAAAACTCTGTTTTGTTGTTCCTTTACTTAACAATTTCAGTCCAGAAAGACAAGTTTGATTGTTGCTGTTTGCAGGAGGCATTTCTGGGCTGCTGAGCCAAAACCAGAATATGTGTAACATACTGCACCCTGCTCTTCTGTGTCCTCTAGTTCTTCTGGTGGGTTCATAGCTCAATTTCTGGCAGCAGCAGCTGGGATAGAAAACTTCTCCCTTTTTCTTTTCCCTATTGCCCTTCAGCTCTTTGGGGCAATGGGTGTGCAGAATTCAGGGTGAGGGACATGCACACAGAGCAGTCATGTGTTGCAGAGTAAGAGAAGTGTGGAATGAATTGGCGACCTAAGAGGTCACTTTTTTTTTGTTTACATTTTTTTTTCCTCCCCTTTGTGCACTGTATAATAAAATACTGCCTGGAGAACTGTTGGAGGGTAAATTGGCTGAGATGAAAACTGGATTGTAACAACAGTGATTTTGTTTTTCTTTATCTTGACAGGGTGGTTTTTGAGTATTAAATTTCCAAAGATTGCATACAGAATTGTACCCATGTTTTCCATTAACTGGCAAGATAAAGCTTTTCCAACCTAGTCCTGTGCAATCTGCCATGGGTTTTGTTGGATTTGGAGGTCCCAGGAGCTATGTAACAGATTCTTGAGTGCTGTCTGCTGGCACCTTTGTCTGCTGGCTAATTACAGATGTACAGACAGGGAACAGAGGCCAAAACCACGAGGGGAGGCCCCTGCATAGCTCAAGTCTGAGCTGAGGCTGCACATCCCACATCTGCAGCAGGGAGCTGCAATGTGGCAGGAGCAGGCAGGGACGGCAATGGCCTTGCCGTGGGTGTCTCTCCTTGTGGCTGTCCCTTCTTGGCAGCCTGTCAGGGCCTGTGTGGGGTAGACACCAAATGGGAGCTGGGGCTGGATGATGTTCCACAATGTTCAGCAGCAATATCTCTCTTCATTTCTGGTTCCACAGTTCTCTGGTTTTGGAGAACCTTATCCCCAGTTATAGCAATTCAGAGGTGAGGATAGATAGCAAATCCACATGGTGAGAAAACATGATGCCCAGACTGAAGCAGAAAGCATCTGTGTGGAATCCCTCCATGTCAAGGGTTTTCTTTGCAGTTAAAGTTGTTTTGCTATTTTTTCTGCCGTAAGTTTTATGTTCTTTGGAAACAAAGCCAAGGTACTGTTTTTAAGGATCCAGATTACATGGATGTTGAAAGTCTGATACTTCATCGCCTTGTTCTCTATTATAGACTGGTTCCCTGTTCAGATTATACCTCTTACAAGTGTTTGATCAGAGGTTATGCTGAGTTACAAGAGACCCATCAGGATCATCAAGCCAAACTCCTGACCCTGCACAGGACACCCCAAGAGTCACGCCATGTGCCTGAGAGTGTTGTCAAAATGCCTCTTGAACTCAGACAGGCTTGGTGATATGACCTCTCCCCTGGGGAGCCTGTACCACCCTCTGGGTGAAAAACCTTTTCCTTTTGATTTCACCCCCTGCATGGTAAAGTCATGTGGCCACAAAGCATCTTGGATTTAAAGCCCACCGAGTGAAGCAGGGCTCCAACAGGGCACGTGTCCTGGCTGTGACCCCTCCCAGCCTCTGGTGAACCCCAGCCTACGCACTGGAAGGGTGGGGTGAGAGCCACAAAAGGCCTTGACTCTGTGTAAGCACCGCTCAGCGATAATGAAAACATCCCAGTGTTATTGGCAGTGTTTTCGACACAAATCCAAAACACAGCCACTGTGAAGAAAATAAACTCTGTCCTAGTGGAAAGCAGTGCAATGTGCCTGGGGATGCAGTCTGAGCCAGCCATGGGCGTGGAGCACAGGGCCTGATCAGAGGATTCTGAGTCCTGATGTTGCCTGCCTTGTTCCAGCTGCTCTCTGCCCCGACTGGAGCAGCTCATGGGTCAGCCTCACCTTTTAAAGACAGATCTGTGCTTTTGTCCCAGATGTAGACCATTCAGAAAGGACTATCCAATGAAGTTTTGCTGGTGATGGAATCCTCTAAGATCCCTCCAACTTGCTTTTACAAAACCTGGCATTTTGTCTCAGTTTTGTCTTGATGTGCCATTGGGTGCAGGTACAGGTGCATTAAAACTCATAGAATTTTTCTGAACATTAATGTAACTGAAACCTCTTAGCATAGAATCCCTTCAGGAGCTGTAGGGGTTGTATAACACAACAGCATAAATTTAAAGTGCCAGGGAGGCATCATCCTTGACAGCCACTCAAGAACTTAATGCTGTGGTTTTTGCTGCTTGTCTGGGTGAAAAAGCACAAACATTGCTGGGCCCTGTAAGTGCAAAGATAGGTGCAGGGCTTATTGCCTTTAATCTGCTTTCTCTGGAAATTACAATTTTTCTTTCAAACATTCTAGTGAGATGCTGGTGGAGCCAAAGGAGTTGTTTGGGATGTTGTAAAGAGGGAATGGTCTCAGAAAGCCAGTGAGGATTAATTGGATCAAAGGCATATGTACTAAAGATCTCTCTCTGTTTATATAGTTCATGTCAGTCTAGTGAAGAAAACTACAGTGACTGCCTGATCACTTGTAGGTGACAGTTCAGGGTACCTTTTTATGGACTGTTTACTACCACGAACTTGAGAGCATAATTGCTTGGGGCTCCTTGCTGATGTGAGTCTTCCCTTCCTTGTCTCTCACTAGTCTCTGAGAAACAAGCATTTTCTTTCAAACTAGCTGGTTTTCCTTCCTAGTGCTCTCCCATGGTCCTTTCTTTCCTGTTGAACCCTTCATCAGGACATTGTAAATGCCATGGTGCTTAGGGTGTCCTCTGTCACTGGACATTTATCCTATGCTATTCTGCCTTTCACCCAAGATACTACAGGGGGAGGTGGCCAAGGAAAGGTGTGAATAACCCAGGTACAAGATTCAAAACAACTCTAACCAGAAATACAGGAGAGAAAAGCACAGAGAAAAATCAGTCTGGGTGGCTTGATTACACTGATACAAGTGTGTCTCAGCACTTGTGGATGTAGACAGTCCATTTAATGGCAGAGACCATTCAGTCAGAATAAAATGATGTCTTTCTGCCTTATCTGCTGAGAGCCCTTTATCAACTGAAATCTTCATTGCCATCTTTGTGGCCTTGCTGTCGTGGAGCACAGAGGTAGGTGGCTCAGGCTGAGCTGTGTGTTATCTAGCTGGAGACAATGGGATTGCAGGTGGGCAAAGGCATGAGTGGAACGGGATGCATTTATGAGTAATGAAATGGGAAGAGCATTTACATCCACAGGGAGGAACAGAGCCTTTTGGTGGCTTTAGAGAAGATGATGGTGATGTCTGGGGCTGGTGTTAGTGAGGAATTTGATGATGCAGACCAAGTTTTACAGACATGCCTACACTAATTAGGATTGTGAAAAATACCCTTCTGAAGTCCATGGGTTGTTTCATGAGGAAGTGCAACTTCAGGCAGCTGCAGGTGGATTTGTGAGGTGGGCATGGACAGTGCAGCATGAGTGGCAGCTCTTGGTGGAGGTAACAAGGTGGGCTCCTGGCACTGTAGCACAGAGAAATGTTCCATTCCCTCCTGCAGTAGCACTTAGTGAACTATTTCTGCAATCAAAATTATTTTACTACATGTTGTGTACATGAGATATTTGCCAATGTTTTATGTAGAAGGAATGGATTTGCGCATTTCCTTCAAGATTTGTAAGAGCTGGATGTGATAGGACAGGCTTTTAGGCAACACAGAAAAGTGATGTGAAAATTTCTTAATAATTCCACATTTCTAGAAAGAGGGATGGAAAATGTCTGAAGAAACTAATGCAGAGAAACTGGAAAGACTTGTCACAGGAATATGGCTGTGCTAATGAAGATACTTGTTATTTTGCCATATTGGAAGAAGAAGGAGAAAAATCTGCTCACAATTTTGTTTAATGTTGGGTTTGTTTCCATAGTACTCCTAATGTCAAAAAAATATGGGCATATTTAAGACTATAAAACATGTACATTTTGAACAAAACCAAGACAACACACACCAAAACACTACTGGAATATGTTGAATAAGCACTCAATTATCTAAAGTGGGTCTTGTGAATTATCAATTTCCTTATTTTTGTGGTGTTGGAGAAATTGGCCCTTTGGTTTATGTAGCTAATTCAGTGATGTTCTATGGAAACATCCTCTGTAGATTTACCAGTCCTTTTCAGCTGTAACAACTCCTGCTCTGTGCCCCAGTTAGGAGCTGTAAGAAGCCTCTCTTCAGACAACTGCTGGGTAACTTTGCTCCCTGACAAAGGCAGCAGCAGAAAAAACTTCTTTCGAGAGTACAGATTAATTATACATTTTAAGAAGTGCCTTTTCTTTCTAGAAAAAATTAGTTTATACTTGAGAAAGCAGAGTGTGCCAGTTGTTGGAGATTTGCTGATGCCAAGCTGCAAGGTAGCTACAAAGGATGTTTTGGGGGAATCTAAATCTCTTTTGCGATCTGTGTTTGGCAAGGTGATTCTTTATCTGTCGTGCGCTATATGCCTGTGCGGCATTTTATGAAAACATGGCTCTGAACCTACCTGAGAGACCAGTCATACTTGCCAAACCACAAAATCGGTGACAGATGAACGATGAAATAAAAGCCCGAGCAACACCACTCGTTGTCTGAGAGACAGAGCTGAAGCAATCAGGTGGGCACATATGGGGAAGCTTTGTTATCCGGCGGCTGCTTTGCCAGGGCAGCAGTAGCTGGTGAGGAAGGAGATGTGTTATTTATATTTGAGGAAAAGAGCATTATATATCTGTCTGCTGTGTGGTGCAAGCCATCAGTTGCCATCATTCAACATCATAGCAAGGCACTGTGTGTGGTAAATGATGTCAAAGGAGGTGTTCTTGCTTTGGGGAAAGTGGCATCCGCAATGTGTTAATGTCAGTCTTTTCCTGACACTGTCTATACAGGACATTTAAAAGCCCAGGTGAAGAGTGACTGCCTTCTCTTTTTTTGGAAAAAAACAAATCACCTAGCAATTGCCATTTCACAGAATGTATTTTTCAATAACTGCCCTGATCTGTCAAAAATGACCCTCTCTCCCAAAACAAGCAGTAAGAGTAAAAGGCACCAGGTGGTTTGGCAAAAGGTACCCTCAGGTACCCTTGTGAATGGAGACTGTAGCCCTACAACATGTATGTAGTTTAGTAAGGCAAAGTAGCTCAGTTATAGAAAACCAACAATGACTCTTCTGCCTTTTCTAACTAATAGTTTCAGGATATCTTGTTCTATGTCTCATCTTTCACCTCAAACAAGTACTTTAGCCAAGGGGAAAAAGAAATCTTATTTTTATTTTATTTGAACTATCTCGAGTTATTGACTCTTAAAATTTTATTCATCCAGTATCAAACCACAGTAAAAAGCCAGAACAAAGTGACTTTAGTATTCCAGCCCTCACGTTGTAGCAAAAATATCAAAGTCACAGGAAGGAGAGTATTCTAGTTATTTGTGTGATGTCCTCACATCCCTGAAGCCTCTGTTGCAGCACTTCACAGCTGCAAAGAGCCGTGTTTGGAAAGTTTGGAAATTGACAGTTTTTGCAGAGAAGTAGCAAATCCCTCAAGTGAAAGTATGTTCAACCTCCTTTCTAAGCGATGTTTTCAAAATCATTGTAATTCATCTAATTAACTAGCTTATTCTTTTTATGTTTTTGTGTCAGCAAGTGCAGTATCCAAATTGGCAGGCATGTGGGAATAAAGTCAATTTTAATATTTCACCCAGAGGATAAAGTCAGCCTCAGAGTCTCATTGGGAAAGGTTGCTAAGACTGACTCTGTTTCATGGACCACATAGCAATTCTATTTCCTTACACTTTTCCTTATGCCCCCCAAATTAAAATCTCTGCTGCAGAAACGCAGTAAGCACAGTAAACAATAATGACTCTTGCTTCCTTTCACCCCAAAAGTAAGGTTAACAGAGCCTGGGAAATTGCTTGAACCAGATGGCGAAGGTTAAATTGCAGAAGCATGTACAAAGTGATGAGAAAATCTTTTTTGAGAAATTAAATCCTTTCTGTGTAATGTCTTCCCTTTCCCTGAGCAAACAGTGGCTGTGTATCCTGCAGCTGTACTTTCAAGTCACAGCCCTAGCCTGGTCTTAACCATTTCCTCAAAACTGGACTATCCCTCATTTTAAAAACAAAGCAAATGGGAAATAAAAGTAGTTGAGTTTGTGCGCATTAACACCTGGTTATTCCTCCCATTTAGCAGGCCCTCAGTGCTGCTTTGATTCTTTGAGAAAAAAAAATCCACACAAAAGCAACCTAAAAGGGTGATTAGTCTGGCTTTACTTGGCATTTGATTAGTTCTGTAATAAATATTTATATTTTTCTCCAATACACTCATATCATCTTTACATTGTATGAAGTGGCAAGACAATCAATATTTCATTTTATGCAAGACATAAGCAAAACATGAAGTTAATATCCTTGCCAGATAGCCATCAGGGATTAGTATTTGTATTTTAGCCAGTGTAATGAATTGTTATCTTGTAGAACTGATTAGTTTCTAACAATTTGCTGCAGTTTAAGCAGCTCTTTAAGATGGAGGGATGTGGTTAACAGTCCTTTAAATACATAAGCAGAGGAAACCTGATGGAAGTTTACATTTGTTATTATTTATCATTGTAAGGTATGTATTTTCTTAAATGGATGCATTGTGTGTTCTGAAAATGGTGATTTTTCCAGAGGATGTACACCACCTCCCCTCCTCTTCCCCTGCGCGTGGAAATGGTTGATGGGTGTTTCGAAGAGCTCCACCCAAAAGCACAACAATGTCAGTTATTAATGTAAGTGGAACAGAGGGGCTGAGCCTTGGTGGCATTCAGGACAGCGTTTAATCTGTTAATAGAGTCCACCGAATCCCTTGCTGTAATTCCAGCTGGTAAGCTGACCATCGGTATTTACCCTGCTCTCTCCTGATGAAAGCATCCTGCTGACCACCTGCAGAGATCAGGCAGGGACTGGCAGTGCTCCTTCTCCCCTGCACTGAGTGGCCAGAGGCTAAAGGGGGGAAAAATGGGTCCTGTCATAAGTGCAGGTCCCCTGTGGGGTGCAAGGCCTCCAGATCTGTGGTTTCTGCTTTTTGGCTAAAAAGCTTCCTGTGTGTGCAAAGAGGGTTCCCAAAAACACAGAGATGCTAAACCACACCAGTTGGAGTTTTTTGGTTTCCATACAGAAGCCCTTTGCCTCCCTGCCTTGTGTCATTCATGGTGGATGACGAGGTCCATGTTGGAAAGGTCAGAAGTACAAAAGAGCTTGACTGGAGGAAGATAAAAAGACGGAGAGAACTGAACTAAGGTGCCAGCTACAGAAGCTGTAAAGGAAAGGCAGCGTAGCTTCTCAAGTGTGATGAGGGAGGGGGAATGTTCTGTGTCCAGCAGGGCTTGAAAACCTGTTTTTGCACTTTTCTTATGAAAACTACATCAGAAATGGTCTTGATGTGGCCTAATTCTGGGTGTGGCTAGATAGGATTTATTATTAAGTATCCGTGTTTGTTATTATTGGCAATTGAGGGAAAGAAAACAAAAGTTTTCACTGTAGTTCTGCCATCGAGGCTGGAAAAGCAATTTCCATTTTAGTGAGTGTCCAAGCATGAAAAGATGAAGCTGTTTCCTTAATTATCATGTTATTTCTCGTAGGTAAAATACTGTCATATTTTTAAAATTAGGTTTCTTCGAGCATACTGGTCGGAGCAAGGCTGCACCCCAGCCATGTGCCAGTGCCTGAGGGGTGTGAGCAGTGCTCAGGTAATGCAAGGGTTCCTTTCATCTGCAAAGAATGACCTGAGAAAGTTAACATAACGGTAAATAAAGCTGACCCAGAGGCTGCAACTAACTTGAATTTTCAAAATTGAAGTCTCCCTTTAAAAGAAGGTGTTCTGGAAAATAAATAGCCACACAGGAAAGAGGCAATTTAGCTAGAAACTACTTCCTAGTTTTGTGATAAGCAGAGTAGAGAGTCAGTGTGAGCATAGAGTGAGTTCTTGAGTTGTTTAAGTAACATTGTTGGAGGTGGGTAGTCTGTGACCAGGGCTGGCACAGCCTGGTTTGAGAGAGAGATCTGGGCAGATCTATTTCAAAGAGACTTGAATAAATGAACGTATGAGCAAGAGCATGTAATGAATTAGTATATGCATGGTGTGCAGGGTGTTTTTATCCTAGAAATAGAAGAGAAGAGGTCTCCTGATTAAAAGGAGAAAAACATTCCATTCTTTGGTCTGATCAGGTATAGTCTTCCCTTCTGTCGAAGTGAAATTAAATTGTATAAAAGAAATTGTTCAAAGTCAAAATTGCAAGAGAAATGGTCTACTATTGTTCCTCACAGTGACTTCCCATGTCAAATATGTAAAGCTTGGGTTGGTTATGGTAATGATGCAATCACCACCGGAAGACCATGGTGGGTGTTACGACATGATTTTCTCTTTTGTATTCAGGAAAGCACCAGATGTTTAATTGGATACTTTCTGTAGAAATATAAATGGGGCCACAGCAAGCTGTGAGGTACTTAGATGGATTAATTATCTTCTGTGGCAAATTCTATATTCCTATTCCAAGTTTTGCCCTTGTTAAGTATTCTTGTGTAGGTTTCCTGCCCTGAATTACAGCACGAAGATGATGTGAGTCCACATCTTCCACTTGATTTTTTTTCCTTCTCAGAAAGCTTTTTTTCAAAGGTCATTTTGATTGCTAAAGCTTTCTCCTTTATTTCTCCTTTTTAGCCTCTGCCCTGCTCTGTGCTATCGGGTTTCCCAGACTGCTTCTGGCTTTGTACTCTGTCAGGGTCTCTCCACCTGTGTCTGCCACCTGTCCTCTTTTCATCAGTGAATCCAGCCTGTGCTTCCTCCAGTGTTTTGTCCCAACACGTCTTGTCATTCCTCCTTAATGACAGCTGCTTTTTTTCATGTTTCTTTTTACTTCTGCCTCCATTCAGTGCTTGTGATCCAGCCAGTCTGAGAGCACTTGCCCTTTCTTTGATCCCTGTGTGTTCCCAGGAAGTGTCCTTACCTACCTTTGCTGCGTGGGATCTCGATTCATGTCCTTCGTTTTGCTGCCTAAAGGCTTGTTCACCAGTTACCACAGTCCTGGCTCCCAGCTATAGCTGTAGGTTTTCCTCTCTCCTCTTTTCCCTGCCTACCCTTGACCTTCCTTAGTTCTGGCAGTGGAAGTCAAGAAGGGGATCTCTTGCGTCCCCTCCGTCTTTATCACAGACTCCTGTTGCAGCAGTTGAAGTTAAAGTCTGGATTTGCAAACTGTAGTATTTTAAATGTCATAATTGTTGATTTTTTTAAAAATAAAACCACTGTAGAGACTATTTCTTCTGTTAGTACTTTGCATCTTTTGTGATCCAATTTTTTGATGTTACTTCTATTTCTTAGGTTCAGTTCACGTGCTAAGGGCAAAGTTCTGTATCTTTCCATTTCACAGCTTGTGCTATTCCAGTGTCAGGTTTTAACAAGGTAAATTAAATCAGAAAAATCAAATATTTTAATCCAGGTACTTTTTTTGGTTTAGGTTTAGAAGATTGATAAGTAATTTTAAAGTTCCAGTTTTTTGTGCTGTCATTTGCTTTATTTTTATTACATAGAGAAAGAAATGTCAGTATTTTTCTAGTTATGCCCTGAATCAGGAGACAGACAGAACTCCACCCATTGAACATGTTTTTAAATATATCCTAGTTTAAAGCTGTAGTCAGTTCCAGTTTAGACCTTCTGCGTGTCCCAGCTGGGTTTCATAGGCTGCAGGAGAATGTGCTGCTAAAAAAATTAAATTAATAGTTTTCACTTTTTTTTTAGCATAAGTTTGGGAGGAATTAGGCTAAGATTCAGGGTTTCTATATATGCTTTTAAATTGTAAGGATGCCTTTAATCATATCTACATAAATATGGTTGTGCGTGGCCTCTGCCTAGCTTGGTTTTGTTCACCCCAAAACCCCAAGTCAGGGTGTTTCTGCAGGGGTTTCTGTGCTGGCAGCTTCCCTGTGCTGTCCAAATGCTGTCCCACCACACTCCACTCCTTGCTCCATGGATTTGCTTGCTCCAGTGTTTTCCTGGAGCAGCTGCAAGGTCTCCCTCAGCACAGAGAGTTTTGCTCTAACGCTTTTAGCATTCACTTGTGTATGTGCAGCCCTATTGATTTACACTTGCTCGTGATGCTCTGTCCTGTTAAAAACATGATTTATATCATCCACGTGTGGCTGAGTTATCTAGGGAAGCTGTAGTTAGATATTTTACAACACATCCCTGTGAGGCTTTACTTCTGTCAGGTTTTCGGTGCTATATGGGGGTCTTCGTGCTATTTTCAGTGGCTTTTCATTTACTATAGGAATCCTGTTTTGGAAATAACCAGATGTTTCAGCAGTTTGTGGGATTTTTTAAAAAAAATGGTATTATCTTTTTTTGTATCGTAAGTCTTCCCTGCAATTGTGGTTTCATAGTCTTTCAAATAAATTACATATGGACTTATATAAGTTATGTTTTTAGAAAGGGACCCATTTTGTCTGCTGTCTGTAGTACATTATTCTCCTATATTAGTAATAATGAGTCAGTAACAATTTGATGGAATCTGTGTGACTAATATTTAACTTAAAATAGCTCAGTATTTTTTGTTTTGTTTTAAACATTTTGTTCTTATATGATGGCTGTTTCATTTTTTCTGGTTTTGCTTTGTCCAAAAAACTTAAGCACAATGACTGCTTGCTTCCAGTAATGAAAGGTAACTGTAGGAGTGGAGGCAGCAGGCAGTGGTTGCTGTTATTTTAAGCAGCATGTAGTTCTTTCTGTTAGGTTTGAGAAAAGCACATTTTTGCTGGGGCAAGTAGAAACCTAAGTCAGTATTTTCCGTTTTATGAGGGGCAGTCTCTGGGTTTTTAAATAGGAACCAAAATTTAGGGTGTTACTGTTTTATTTGTAATTGTTAAGACTTTGGAACCAAAATCGCAGTTGCTTTAGATTCATGTAGTGTTGTCAATGTCAGTGGATTTGCTGAGATTTGTATCAGCTGTTGATGTGGCTCTGTGTCTTTTGATAGCACTGGAAATCATTAAAAAGAACAAGGGAAAAGCTTTGTCCTTTTTTTTTTTTTTTTTTAATCACAGACACCATCACTTCTGTTTGCTCAATTGGAAAGAAACCTCTGTTGGCTCTGAGTCCTATTAGGTGCACATGGAGTGATCTCAGAGGGTTCCTCGCTTCCACACGGGGAGGCTTTAATCATCCTGCCAGGGTGATACTTCGTTGCTCTGTTCAATGGGTTGTTCAGGAGAGACTCAGCGAAGGAGCTGGTGGAAGAGTTGGGCACTTGCACAGATTAATCGCTCAAGCTCTGCTCAATGTGGGTTGATTAAATAAACCTTTATTATCCATCAGCTTGCTGACCCCACACCGTCTCTTTCTCCTCACCTCGTGGGACAACGTGTAACTTAGACTGAAATTCATTGAGAAGGGCAAAGGAGTGGAAACCCACCAGGACTTACTACTTGTGCTAAGCTCATGTGTTGGCGGGGGCTGGAAGAAACATTAATTAGGGCAAGTTTAGAGGTAACTTCCATGGCAGGTTTATGCAGTAGACACATGTGTAACTAACACTACAATGATAAATACTGCTCATTGTGATAATGCTGTGATATCTGTGTTTTATCAGTGTGACATCAATCTCTTTATCTGCATCCCTGATACATGAGCCTGTAGGGTGGACAAGAGGATTAAGAGTTAGTGGATGTTTAAATGCAACATTAAAACTCTTGAAAAGAGTTTTTACCCAGACTTATTGTCCTAAAGCTGGTCCTCGGAGAGGTTCTATCAGTGTGGCTGAAGAGGAACCTAGTGTTGCTCTTCCAGCTTCCTTGACAAAGATATATCCCTTGTCTCTGCTTAATTCTTATCACACGTTTTAGTGATGTAATGGGCACGGTCATAGTACTCGCAGCATTTTGGTAGCCGGGGTTTCAGTGAAGTTCAAAAGACAAACACAATTTTCTCTTCAAATCCCCCAGTGTGGCAGTTATCATCTTTTGCAATGCTTTTCACCTTGCCTGTCTCTCTTGCCAGCAAGCCCACTGACCCATGGAATCATTGTGTAGGTATTGCTGGCAGTAATTTATCCTATCACACACGCAGTGAGGAATTCATCATCAGAAATGCAGGCTCTTACATATTTGTGAAGTGTCAGTTTGACAGAATCACTCAGAATTACTGACAGCTGGCATCCTTCCAACAGACCAGTAGTTGCTTAGCTGTGAAAAATGGCAGAAGATGGACAAATATATTGGAACAAGAAAATCTCTACAACACAAAAGTGGTGCTAATGTGATATAATTCATAACTGGTTGCTGTTACAAAGAGTCACCTTCAAGCATTTGAGTCTATTCTTCTTTCTTCTCTGGCAAGTGATTTACTTTGTGTCAGGTAGCTCAGCAAATCTGTCTGACTGAAATTAGATGGTTTCTTACCCTGTTTGGTCTTTGTCTCCCTTCTTTTGCCCATACTTTGAGAGCAGGATGGAGCTGACCAGGCTAAATGCATTTTACAAGTACTTCTGTCAGGTTACAGAAGAGCAGCTATTAAACATTAATTTCTAGTGAGGCTTAAGTGGGATTTTAAATATTTAAAGGAGTAATTTATGTAGAGAGGATTCCTACCACTTTCTAAAATGATGATTTCTCATAATTTGGGTTTGGATATCCATAGTCAATTAATCTAAAATTTCTATTGCTTTAGTTTAGCTCCCTTCGCATTAGCTCTTTATATAAAAATGCGTTCTCAATACATGCCAGCAGGCCTGTATTTTAAGCTAATTATGATTGTCATCCTTATCATACTTGATTACTTTTTCCCAATGACAGAAATTGTTGGGCAAGTGGCATGGGGGTGGAAATTGGAGCCCAGAGCCATCAAATGTAACGATGACAGAACTGGGACGCATTACCTGATCACTAAAATGACTCAGACCACATGCAGATGAATTGTTTCCCTTGTTAATTCATGCAAACGTGGCCTGGAGGTTAAAGGAATTGATCTTGAGATCAGGAGGTCTCTGCTATATTTCCAGCTCTGTCACCAGTTTGTTTTCTGACCTTCAGCAAGTCACGACTGTATCAATATACTTGCATTGATTTTCAACTCATATGCATGATGTGAAGCGAGGGCTTCAGTATACTGATAGATTTGGGCTGAAGTGGTACCCCCAAGGTTACACAAGAGCACTGTGAGGGAACCAAAAGTAGAAGCCAGAAGTAAACTCCAGTGGGAGGTATCAGCTGGGGGAAACCTTTGCTTCTTGGGTAAGAATTTTGGCCCGAGACTTGAGTCTTGCCCATGGACTTTGAGGAGTGCATATCCAGATTTAAGAACAGGGCACAAGGTGTGTGATGATGATGTGAAGGAAAATTTTGATGGGATTAGGCACTTTGCAAGTTGGATTGGTTAACTCTTGCTAAATAAATAAGAGCAGTTCTTTAGGAATGTTAAATGGAGACAAATAATAATCACGGAGTCATAGAATATCCTGGGTTGGTATGTAGAGGTTGTTTTTTTTCCAGTAGGGAATCTGAAGTCTGAGTATTTTTTTCTGAAGCTGTTCTTGAATGCTCTGTTCCAGGCACGGTATGTTTTATCACAAGCTGTGTTCTTGTGTTTTTCAATAGCTGCTATTTTGCAGTTTAGTACCTCAAAAATTCTTTGGGCCAAGAGAAAAGTCATTGAAGTTACTCATAGTGGAGGGCAGGAAGGTGAGAGGCAGCCAGTGCCAAGTGGTGCGAGTAGCTGTTGGTGTATAAATCTGAGAAAGACAACAGATTCGCTGCTCTTGCTGATTCCTGAGAAGAGTCATAGTTCTTTCTCTTTGCTTCATGATGGAGTTCAGATTTTACACATTGAAAATTAATCCTGTCTACCAATGACTAGTTTGCTTATATCTCCCAAATAGATATAAACCTTAATAGCATCTTTTGCTCTAGTGACATTGTTAGCTCTATTCTGGATCTTCCCCTGTGTTATTTTGGCCCAGCCCCATACTGTTGCTGTAAGGGAGGTATTTTTCTCCCCATTGCTGAGAGCAGAGTGGTCAAAGCAGGCTTGTGGCCGTGCTCTTCCTGCCTCAGACCTCTCCATCACTCTTTGCTTTCCCCTGGAAGGGCTCTGCAGTGTGGGCAGTGGAAGCCAGCTTGGGTGTCTGTATGACCCAGTCTGTGCTCCCACTCACCCAGGGCTGTGGCTGGGACCCCTGGCAAGGAGCCACACAGCTTCTCTGTGTGCCTCCCTTCAGGTGGATGCTCCTCCTCGCTGCGGAGCATGGGCAGCAGCTCGCATCAGGAGAGGCAGGTGATCTGTGAAGTACTGTGCTTTTATTTTTATCCAGTGTAGCCAAGGCATTGGTTGTATAACTCAAAAGAACAACCTAATAATAAACCCGTGCTTGCATTCAAAATTCAGGCTGAGTGTCCCTGCTTTGCAGCCGCTTCTTGCTGCTGCTCTCTTTCAAAGCAGTTTGGATAGACATGGGTTGGTCATGCATTTGGCTGCAGTTGGCAACGTGGTACCAGCTCATATTTTAGGAAACGGCCATAATTCAGGAAAGCTGTTGTGTTCAGCACTGGATCGTGTAATTTGTATTTTTAATAACCTTCTGGGTGTGGCTCCCATGTAAATTCAGTTCCTGGGCAGTGCCTGTGCAGTGACAGAAGTCAAATTACAGAATTGGGTAAGAAAGTGCACAATTATTTCCTGTAATAATAACAACTATTTCCTGTAATTGAAAAGAGAAAGATAGTAGAATATGGTTAGGTTTTTTAAGAAGATTGCTTTTTTTTTTAAATCTTTTAAATTTTTTTTATTTATGCCAAATAGGCACAGCTTTTTTTAAGTCGTATTTTCGCTTTGTCACTTTCTTCACGTTTTTTCAGGAGAAAGGCTATGGGAAGAGGAAAGGGGTGATTTAGGGAGGAAAAAGTGTTTGCTCTTGCCGTGTTCTACACTTCTCAAGTCAAACAGTGATGCTGGTTGCTGTGATGCCATATCTGTTAGAAATAAATCACATCATTAGTGGCCATTGGGGGTAGCCTGCTGTTTATCCTGCTCATCTCCTCTCAGTATGATTTGGGGAGCAAGATGTCTTTAAGTGCTTGTTTGAGGTGCTAGCCCAGAGACAGTGATTTTACCAAGTGACAAGTGGTGGGGCTGGCTGTCATCCTGTGTGTGTTTAACTTGGCACCTGGCCTTGATGACTGCTTTTAATGGCTACTTTTTACTGGGAAGCCGAAAATCTTCCTTTGGCTTTTATCATTTCTGTCTCACATATTGTACTTGATGTGGTGAGTAGAAGACCTTTTGTATTTCAGACATTCTCTCCCCTTCTTTAATCCTGACCTAAGCTCTGTTATGAGGAAGAGAAATGGTGTTGCTGGGAGGGAGCTTCTGGGAAGGAGATTGCAAAGCCTGTGTGACTGGTGTGACCATGTTGTGTCTGGATGGTGGGGAAGAAAAGAATGCTGTTTGGGTTTGGAAGAAACATTTTGGTCACTTGTTTCTCAATATTAGAGACTATCTGAGTATCTTAATCTCGAGTTTAAAGGGAGGGAAGAAGCCTGTGTTTTGTTTTGTCTGCGGTGAGCAAACAGATGCTGTTTGAAAAACATGGGAGAAAGGAAATGAAGTCTTGTGGTTTCTTTCTTCAGTGTTGTCCTAGCGATAAAAATCCACAATGGAGTTTGTTGACTTTTTGATTAGACAAATAGCATTGGGAAACCCCTGGTGCTGGAAACCCGTAGTCATGTGCATATCTTAACTCTGTCTTTTGGCTGTACAAAGAGCTAGCAAGTGAAGGAGAGAAACCCTTAATATTTGGTTGAGGCTTGCTGTGCTTGTTTCACTTCCCCTTTTCCCTCCCTGCACTGTGTGTTTTGTTTGGGTTTCGCTTAAGGATAGGGATGACTTGACTACCAGCTATTTTTCAGGGAGAGCGAGTTGGGATGAGCTTCAACCTGCCACCAGCCCTGAGCACCATCCAATGGGTGTCCTGAAGATTCAGCTCCCACATGGCCATGAGGAAGCTTCTCTGAGGCTTCTTTGCATGGAAAATCGTGAGAATGTAACTGGAGCATTTCCACCCTTTTCTACACAAAAAAGCATTGATGCAAAGCACTGCCTCCAGCAGGGAGTTTGTGAAGCAAAGCTGGTTTTGGAAAGAGATGGTTGCTGTTGCACTGTCCAGCTGGAAACTGGTTTTTAGCTGTAGCTGTGATGGGGTAGATATTGGGAATGTTGGATGATGCCATCAGATGTTTTGAAGAAAGCCCCAAGTGGAAGCTTATGGAAGAGTTTGCACTAAATCCCCAAGCACGTACTATTTTTAAGACCTTTAACTTTAGCCTAAGACAGTTTATTTGAATTTCAGTACTTGCTAGAATTACTGTTTACAAGGGCATGGAGTGACAGGACAAGGGGTAGTGGCTCTAAACTGAAAGAGAGTAGATTCAGATTAAGTATAAGGAAGAAATACTTTACTATGAGAGTGGTGAGGCACTGGAACAGGTTGCCCAGAGAAGCTGTGGATGTCCCATCCATGAAGTGTTCAATGCCAGGTTGAATGGAGCTTTGAGGAACCTGGTCTAGTGGAAAGTGTCCTTGCCTATGGTGGGGGGGTTGGAACTAGAGGGTCTTTAAGGTCCCTTCCAACTCAAACCATTCCACGATTCTGTAATTCCTGGTATGGCAAGATGACATATGTAGGGAGAGCCTCCTGCTTGAAGGGACATTCCGCAGTGAGGCACGAGGTCCTCGGTGCTGGGGCTGGGCTGATGGAGGGTGTAGGCTTTAGGGCTGTTGTTCTCTCTTAGAAGGGAAGTAGCGTAGTTGCAAGAGAAACAGTGAAATTGTCTTAACATGGTGGTCGGAGTATACAGCAAACCACCCGAGTTTTAATTTCCTCATAGGATAAGTAAGACACAAATGAACATCTGCAGAGCAGACAAGGTCAGAGAGGAATAAAGAGAGGATAAAGATTTCAGAAAAATAGAATAGGTTTTGACAGGAAAATATTATGTCAAGAGCTTGATTAAATAGAGTAGTTGAAAAGTTGTGTGTTCTGTAAAAAAAAAGTTATTAAATAAGAGACTACTATTAGATGAAAAATTCACATTGCCATTTTCTCTGAATATTACTTAAGCTTTCAGCCTGGGAGCCCTGTAATGAAATAGATAGAAGCAAATACAGAAATTGGAAAGGAGAAACCAAAATAAACTACTATTTCATTATTGGATTTGAACAGTAGAACATAATGCAGCATGTTACAACTTTTGAAAATTATTTACAAAATAAAAAAAACCACCAGTATCTGGCGGTGGGTTAAACAGTGGTTTGCTGTATCAACATCAATAATGCAATATCTACTCACTCATGTATGGGTGTAATCTAGTCATTCATATCATACCTGCATGAGTAGCTCCACCTAAGCACACAAATGGTGTCCTTCCCAGCTGAATAAAATGATTTCACTGCTTTGCCTGCTGAGGACTCAAGTAGTCAATCTCAGTAAATCTTCCTTTCACCTTTCACAGTTCAGGTGCAATTCCAAACCACGCAGAAGGACAGAGATCTGTTTGAGTTCATGGAGCTGAGATGATTTATCTCAGCTTGGAAAGGGATAATATGTGACAACCCCTTATTGTAAATTTGAAATCAAATCAGCTTTATTTTTTTCACTTGTTGTGTTCTGTTATTTAACACAGCTTTTACATATACTCCTTGGTAAAGGCTGATTAATATTTAATGAAGACAAATGGAGTTTTCAGGATGAAGTGTAAGAATTGCCCCCAAAGCAGCAGCCATCTGAGATAAGAGTGATCAGGAGGGAGCAATCTGCCATTCAGCTCTGTGGCTTGAGAAAGCATCACTTAGACTGTAATTTTTATTCTGCTCTTTATTTTTAAGCTGAAAGTGTAAAGTACTTTCAATTAAAATGCAGTTTCGATGTTTCAGCTTTCAAGAACTTGTGATAAAATTAACCCATGCAGAGTTCAGAGCAAAGCAAGACCGGAATATATCACAGAAGCCTTCTCTGCAGCCTTGGAAGGTTAAAGACAGACAATGAGCCTAAATGTCTTTCCAGAAATAAATGTTTTAAAATTAATTCTCCAAGCTGATGACCCTCTTTGTTTTAATGATACAATGTCAGAATTACTCCTATACGGGTGATATGGGAATGAACAACCCAAAAATTAAATTGGCAAGTGAATGCATGTCAGTTTGGCATACATAATACTGATTTTTAAAATGTTGAACAGTTTGTAAAAATAGCTGTAACTGGGAAATCATCACTAAGCAGATACATTTCCCGTGAGACCCCTGCGGGACCAGATTATGGGCTGATGTTTGTTGAATGTTCTAATTTATCATCCAGAACGAAACACACTCATTTATTGATCGAATTTACAGAGGATGCAAAAGTTAGGGCAGTGGCAAATAGAAAGGAAGAGAACTGCAAATCATTAATGCAGAGTTGTGAATACCCAGTGACTTGGGTGGCAGCCCAGTTTTAGTCATTTAGCAGCAGTGGATGCATAGAGGAATAATATTTAGGTGATGCTTTCTTAGTAGAGAACTCTCTTTTGTTGGAAGCGAGGTCTGGAAAGGGTTTGAGGGTGGTGGTTCACCAGCTGGCCTGCGTGCTGCCTGGCACACAGGAGAGCATGTGAGGGTGGAGAACACGGCCAGTGAGGGGAGGTGGCACTTGCTCATCCTGTGGGTCCTGCCACAGCCTGTGCTGTGGTGCTGTGTGATGTGGGGCACCCTGGTGTCCGCAAGCTGCAGTGTTAGCTTTGAGTGTGTTCAGAAGAAAGGAAGGAGTGATGAAGTGCCCAGAAAACTTGTCACAGAATAAAGGGAAGTTAGCAGGTGCCTTGATCACGAGGAACATGCGTAGAGGTGAGGAGACAGATGTGCCACAAGATCAAGTGGCTGGAAGGTGCAGATAGGTCACATCAGCTTAGCAAAAGGGTATGGTTTTGGAGGAAAATTTGGCCTCAAATCAGTTTCTCAAGGTGTATTTTCTGTTCCTGGCAAATTTAGAAAGAAGATGAGTTGTCTTTCTGAGAGATGAACTGTTGCTTAGTCGGGAATAATTTTAGGAAAATCTTCTGAAAAGGGCGCTTTCCTTTTTTTCCTCTCCTGCTCTTTCTATCCTTCTCTGCATGAGACGTCACAAGGGCAAGAACAGCATTTGTTCCCTACGGAAGAACTTTTTGAGTCCATGGCTCTGTCAAGCAGTTTTGTTGCCTGTCTCCTTCAAAGTGGTACTGTCAGAGAGATCCTGGATTTTAGCTACTTATTGATCACCAGCTGCAACACTGACTGAATTTCTCAGTGCTGTTGGCAGCCTATTTGGCTGAAACCAAAGCTTAGTATTTTGTGTGCTAATTATTTAATACTGTTATTACCAGCAGAGGTCACATAGGTATCCAGTATTCTGGAGCCTTAGAAACTGCATGTTGAAGTGCTGTGTGGTTCCTTCATTCCCATGTGATGCAGAGGAAAGCTACTTGCATAATGGCCCCATGCTATTCGTGCATGTTGCCTTTATATGCGTGTAGCGTGTCCATACTATTTGGAGGAAGAGTCTCAGTCAATTAAAAATGTTTAGTCTATCCTATTTGTTAGTGATACCAGCATATGTATCTCTTGCTGCTGCTGCCTGTTTTGGTTCCCCTTTGAATGCTCTCATTGGATGTAAAATCACAGAAAGATCATTCCTTGTTCACTCCTTTTTTTCTCTGGGACGTGCCTTCAGGAGGTGGAGTTGGTGTGCTTGGCTCATCCACTTGTGTTTGTGTGAGGCATGGCTGCATTTCCTCACTGTAGACAAAGTCCATCAAAAGGTTTTAATTGAAATGATGGGGGCAATGGAAGGAGACAGATGGAGTAGGACTGCTTAAACATAAGTAGGCACTGAGACCTCGTGCATTCACCATGGTGAATGGTTTTCTTGTGTTTTGAGAATTTCTCCTCAGAGAAAGACAGATCCAGAGTGCTCAGTGCCTCACCCGGAGCTGGCTGTAAAGCTGGGCTCTATAATGGAAATACAGATTATGCTAATTGGGATGATGTTTTATAGTGCTAATGTGTATTTTACTCTTCTGTGTGGTGAAGTGCAGTCTGAGTGTGAGGCAGCTGACAATGTCCTATTCATATGTAAAATGTTGTGAAGAATCTGTGGTTTGGGATATTTCAAAACGGCCACATGAGGGGATTCGTGCATCTGAAAGCAATATTATCCATGTACACTCATTGCTAAGGGAGAGAGGAGCGTGTGAAAGCAGCTTCCCAGCCTCCCTGTACGGATGTGCAGATCCTGCTGGAGGAAGGCGGGAATGGTGGAGAACTTCTCTGGTCCAGTGGGGCAGGACATGGGGCCAGCATTGCTCTACAGACCCGGAGCTGTCCTAATCCCAGTCACCTGAGGCAAAAAACAGCTGCTGGAGAAAAAAAAAAAGATCTTGCAAAGAAGCCCATTGCGTCTCTGTGCCTTGGGATTACTTGGAGTTTAGAAGTATTAAACAGAATAAACTCTTGGAATAAGACAGTAAGCCCAGCTGTGTATTAATTATTAGTTCGGATAGCTTTCAAATCGCAGAATCAGGCCTTTGCAATACTTTTTTCCTTTTAATATCAGCATTTGGCCCTCACATTGCCAAGGAAGTAGCATCCTTAATTTGTGAGAACTCATCTGCTTATCCAACAAGCTGCAGTCGTAATCCTCTTTGCCATAATGAATGACTGCTCTGGAAGCGATTACCGCAGGATTTCATACTTTCTTTTCTGCGTATCAAATTCTTTAGTGCTTCTTTTTTGTAAAGAAAATTGTTGTTCATAAATCACAGTAAAGTATCAGGAGGATGTAACTGACTGCAGTAAAAATACCAGGGGCACTGCTTCAGAGGTGGTAAATCTTGGTCCATCTGGACATGTTGCTGGGGCAGGAATGACCTGTGTCCCTTGGTTTTTGTTTGTCAGGTCAGGTGTGCATATGTGTGTGTGCACTGCTTCTGCCTCAAGTTCAGAGACCACAAGTTTGAGCGCTTCATTGCTCCAGGTTAAAAAGACTGCTGCAGCTCTGTTTTCTATTCTGCTCGGCTTGTGAGAAGACTTGCTGTGCGTTTCAGTATATCCATTGCAAATATGATTTTGTGTTTCATCTTCTGTGCACATCTGTTGAAGAATAGCAAAGGAACAGTAGCTCAAATAGACTGCAGCTGCAGCAGCCGTCGTTTTCATTTTGACTGTGATTCAAGATAAATGCTTTTAAAATTACAGCTTTCTAAAGAAACCTTCCTCCTTTAAAGGTTTTTCTCTCACTCCCTCTTTTTTTCTTTTTTGTGAGCTCATAAATCATTTTTTGTTAAGTAGACTGGTACAAACAGTGTGATGGAAGTAGTGGGAAATGTAGAAAAAGAAATCCAGCTTCTTATTTTTTCAGGACAATGCAAACGTACAGCTTTTTTCCCCTGGACCTACATTTACACAGTTTTCTTTTGAACTTATATCAGAGAGATAGGATATAGCCAACTATCTACAAGCTTGAAAACTAGGCTGATAAGAAGAACAAAGTAGAGCATTTAGCTCTTTGCTATAAAGACAACCCAGCAGCAGATGTTGATGTTTGTTACACTGAGTACCTAGAAATTGGAGGAAGGCATGTTTAGAAACCTGTAAGCCTCATTAGAAATTTTCCTACCTTACCAGATTATTGCAGTCTCATTTTGCAGAACACATGACTGAATTGTAGTGGAAAAGTAGAAAAAAGTGTAATGTCCAGAAAGAGTTTTTTTCTTTGCATTTGATGTACTGGATCAACAGTGTCCCTTCATGCAAATTCATGATGCACGTGTTTGTTTGTGAAATACTTGTAGTGTTCAAGGCATAATTCCTGAGCTTCTAACTTCATTTGTAGAAAGTTGCATTTGAGATGGAAAAAAAAAGGGAAATGAATTGTTAAGTTGATGTAGATGGTAAAATTTTAAAAATTTATTTATGAACACTTAGTTCATTGAGAAAAGAAATATACTATTTTGATCAATATTTTGTGACGTCTGGCTTTGCTAATTGATGAAATAAATTATGGCATTCTCAGAGGTGAGCAGACAGCTGAGGTGGTCAGTGATCCATCCAGAATGGACCTGTGAAATATTGTGATGCCCTCAGATCTGCATTGCATGCCAGAGAAAACAAGGTTGTATCAGAAAAGTTCTGACCAAGTCTTAATACAGTTTGTAGTTTGCACCCACAAAATCTTGCTGCATTAAAAGAAGCCTGTGTGTTCCAGAGATAAACAAAATAGAGCTCTCCTCATGGGAGAAGTAAAGCCTGTGGAAAAGTCTCTTGATTTAGGTTTGTGGATAAGTTGTTGAGACTTCTAAGGAAATGCTGTATAGATTAACATTTTTTAAAAATTACTGGAAAAAAGTTTCTCATTGTTCATTAACAGGAAAGATGTTGTGCTAATTTATGCCACATGCAATGTCCGTAGGGTGACCAAGGATCTAAGTCTCTGCATAATTTCACCCAAGGATATTAACTTCCCCACTGTGCCCAATTAAATCCATCCCCATGCTAATCTGAGAACAAACAGGATAAAACACAAATTTATTTCTGGAAAACTGTCTAAAGCAAAAAGGAATTAAATATCTCTCTATTCTTTGGAGGGCATTTACAACTTTTGTAATTAGTGATTAGAGCTAAGAAACAAATGTTGAGATTCATTTCCTTACTGTGCCAGGATTTATTTCACGTAACCTCAACCATTTCAGGTTGCTGGTCAGTGGAAGGGAGAGGAGCCACCTCCAGAGCCACATGGGGTGGCCCATCTCTGCAGCTGTGGCTCTCTGTTAATTGTAGGAGCTTAAATGAAAAAAGCTTATAGAAATCTCACTTCCTAACATGAATTCAGTCTGTAGCAACTAATAGGTCTTGTGGAAGTTTTTAAGCTCTTTGCCTCTACTTTTCTGACCACTGAACTGAGGACTGTTACTTTGCTGGTCCCTGGCCCCATAACTTGCTTTCCTGCTCTTCTCAGCTATAATCATTTCACTAAGGTGATCTCTTTTTATTTTTTATCCTTTGCTTTTTTTGTATCCATTTTTGTTTGTTTCTCAGGCTAAGTAAACCCTCGTTTTTGTCCTTACTGTCTGGTGTAAGGTAAAATCTGGTTCTTTATTGATATAAAGAAGAAGAATTGTCACATTCTCTGCATTTAAGACTTTGGCATGCTTATATACAACACCTAATCTGATTTTTACTTTCTAAAAATAGATCTCTCAAGCTCCAGAGAAGAAAGCTGCAGTGTTGCCTTAAGAAATCAAAAGAGGCCAGACAAGAGTTTAGTCATAAATCCTTGTACCTGCGGTCTCCAGATGAAGGACCAATAATTTAGTCTAAAATCCTGAGCTGAATGCAGCAAGGCCCCAGATGTCACAAGATGTTGCTATCAATCCGTTGATCTTTGTGAACCCCTGCTGAAGGATTAGTGTTCATAAATCATTGCCTGGAGAGCTATCTCAAAGTCTCCTTACTCAGGCTTTGTAGCCAGTGCTGGGTGACAGCATTTGCATTCACTCCTCATGTTCCTGGTTGCTGATTAAAAATTAACCCTTCCATACCCTTTGGTGTCCTTACCCTGATTACTCTGGAGAAGGGAGCATAGAAATTTTAATGACATTTGAAATGAGTTAGAGTTCTTGTCGCTGAGTTTCCTATTTTGGCTGTGGTTTAAACTTGGGTGAAGTCTTGCAGAGGAAGTTGTTGTAAATTATTATGGAAGGCTCGTTTTCCTGAAGCAGAACGAGCTGCTTACTAATCACAAGCTTGTTCAGCATGATTTTAGCTAATTGTCTGAAAGGTATGTGGTCAGAATGTTGAAAATTAGGGGAAAAAAAATCAGTCCCAAACCTCTGATGAGCTCTGAGAAAAGGCTACTTCCTTGGGTCACTTCCTTCAACTCTGCCCTGAGTTTTATCATGCTTCAAGAACATTGGGTGTGCAAAATATTGTTGGATTGAACCTTGCTTGGTTTGTATTTGGATTTGACCGGCTTGCCTTGAGCACAATTCTTGCCAGTACAGACAGAGCATTGTTTCATAATACCATTTACAGAAGAATGTTTACAACTGGGCTGCAGATGTCTCACTGTGGTTAACGTGTTTAGTGTACTATTGAAATATGTATTCCAATGCTTCATCCTATGTACCAAATAAAAGAAATTTTCTGTGCTGCTTTGGGGTCTTAGCAGAAGTCTGTGCAAGAAAAACCATGTCCAGGTCTTTAGCTGAAGAGAATCTCTAAACTTTCAGTATAGGTATAATTATTTATTCCTGATCTGTTTAAAAATTCAGGAAGTTTGAAGGCAGTAGCTTGTGTAAACGTGGCTAGAGATGGCAAAGATGTAAGTAACCATTTTGATGCTGCTATCTTGCCTCGACCAAGTGGCTCTGATTTTCTGTCTAGATTGGGTAGGGAATGTTTAGGTGAATGGTCAGCCCTAACCCAGTGGGTTAACCAGAGCTCAAGGAAAAGCCATTATGTTATGTACCTGCTCTTTGCTGTCAAGAAGATGCTCCATGGAAAGCGTTAACTCTGGCCTGAAATTAGGGGCAGTTGGGCAGCAGGAGAGCAATGGATTAGCTGGAGAGCAATGTACTTCAGCCAAAAGAAGCAGGCAGAACATTGTCCATTTTCAGCCTCTCATGCAGAAATCGGACCAAAAATGAAGAACAATCGGACCAAAAAGAGGAATATATTGGACTTTTTTCTTTAAAACAAGAACAGGATCTGATCTTCAACCAGAGTCTCACCATACTGCTGCCGGTGCATACTTTTCCCTCCTCATTGAGAAAACTTATATCCCAATAGGAGGAATGAATTATGTATGTCAGCTTTAAGCAATGCTGTATGAGGGAATTTTGTTCTTTGTACTTTAGACCAGTGTAATGAAAAGTTAAATATTAATATGTCCTCAGAACTTTTCTCAAATATTTGTAATATGAGACTGTTAATTTAAGAGGCAGTGAACAGAGGTAAAATTTTTACATTTGGCTTTTGTTATCATGCCAGTAATTAGAATAGTGCAAGCATTGTAAATCAAATGTTACCAAGTAGGGAGGCAGTTGCTAGATAGCAGCTGGGGAGCTTTTAATATACAGAAGTCTTGGAAACTGGAGCCTCTGACATATATGAGATTGTAGAATGGTAGTGATAGAGGTGGCTGCTGAATGCATGCACCCATGTTTGAAATGTCACTTGTTTGTCTCTCTCAGTCCAGTGGAAGAAGTGGCAATTATTTTGTGTGTCTCTTCCAGCAGAGTCTCCTCTGTGACTTGATCCCACACAAACTTGGGAGAAATGGTTTGATTTGCCTTTCTGACACTTTGTGAGAAGGTCACAAAATGATTTATGATTTTCCGTCTCCAAAAATCTTGGTTCCCATGATTTCTGCCCCACCCCCTTTCACTTTGTCTAGGTAGTCCCAGTGTTCACATACCTTTCTAGGCTAGTAATCTCCCAATAAAAGTGCTACCATGTCCCCTATCTCAGTTTTTTGTAGCTCCTGATAGAGAGAAGCAGAAAATTGTATTGATGTGGCTTCTTATATTCAGTATTTTCTCCAGAGGTCTCCCATTCTGGGACAGGGTCTTTGTAGGTTACCAAGTGCATTAGAAATGCCTTCTGCCAAGGAGAGGTGACAGATTAAGCCTGGTTCACATGATTCCATGTGAATGATCTTCAGTGTTCTTGTGCTCAGTGCACTGTAATTCACAGGTCAAATTCCTGCTCTGGGTACTAGTGGGTCTAAATGGAGTTTTCTGGAAGTTGAAGCTGTGCATGGATTGGATGCTTCTGTCCCGAGATGATTTAAGGCCTACACACGTAGTTTCCTTTTCTCTATGTATATATACACAGCTGATTATTGTCTTGGTAAGCAGGGCTGTTTATCTTTCTCGTTTGAGAAATTGAAATTTGGTGCGTAGATAGCATCCTCTACAAAGTTCCTTATTAGATTCGTAACTCGTGGTTCCACAAGTATTTTAGCAAGATGGGCCAAGACTGCATTTTGGACAAATCATTCCTGGGGATGGAACAAAGGTCTTGTTCTTACAGCTCTTGTATTTAAGTAACAAACTAACAATTCATCCAGTTGCTCACACTCCTGGCTAAATTCAGGGGATTCATGTTTTTGCTGCACTTGCAGTATTAGCACTACTCTTTAATCATTAAAGGCACTGAATGCTGCTGATCATAAAGGCCTTTTACAACCTAAACAATTCTAAATTTCTTTGTCAGCTGCTTCACTCTCTTAGTGTGCGTGAATTTTGATCGGTTCTTGGAGCCATGCATGTGCAGTACTTATCGTTAGATTATAATTAACTGTAATTATGTATGGAGATGAGCCCAAGCCATAAAATGTAGATTTAGATATTTACTATGCTAATAAGAAGATTTGGTGAGGATAAAGGGCTTGATTTTTTAATTTTCCCTTCCACAATGGTGTGACAGATCCTTAGCAAAAGTGTTGTTAAAATTAGTAGAGCTGCAGTTACCCTCCATGCTACAGTTTTCTTACTGCAGATTGCCACAGGTGAGGTTCAGGCCCAAAAGGTTTTGTCATTGGCATAATGAAGCACTGCCTCAGAGAAGCTGAGACTGTAGAAAACAGGTTGCAGGAGCCCTGAGAGGTGAGTTTGCCCACAGACATGCCAGAACGTGTTTTGAACTATATAAAAACATTATAAGGACAGTTGTACAAACAGTGCAGGTGGAATTTCTGCTGAGGAGAGGGGAGTATTCACCTTTAGTTTGATGCTGGAGTTAAATTCCAGGCACAAGTACTTTCTGGGTGTGCACAGATGTGCTGTGTACAGTTGTATCAGGGTTTGCTGTTCCTGACACCAATAAACAGGGAACCAAGTGCAGTGTTGCTATGCTAACCCCACAGTCTGATTCTAAAGGCTTTATTAATAAAAAACAAACCAGTTAAGTAATATTAGAAATGATGAAATAGGTTGAATCGCCTCTATGATTAAGGCTCTACATTAGCATTTAGCTTTTGCTGGGGAGACAGCTTTTTTATTGTCTGTTTACATCTGGAAACAAATCTTTCATGTTGTGTAAATAATTTAATCTTTATTGCTGTTACTGCTGCATATAAAGTGTCGCTGTGTTGGTACCTGCTGGCTAAGTGAAGCAGGAAGGGATGGATACATTTATGCATGGCACTATTTACTGTATTTAATGGAAATGAAAAGTGAAGTAACAAGTTAGGGAACACCACACTAGAATTATTATTCTTCGTCATTTTGGAACAAAGCATCAGTGTTGCAGGACCTTAGTTAATCACAGTGCAATTACCTGGCTACACTGAAATGCTCCCCTCTCCCTTTCCCCCTGCTATGGTGTTTTAATGTGCTTTGCCCTCGAGTAGAAGGCTTCATTTTGGAAAGATTTCTTTATTGAGGAGGGGGCTGCAAAATTATTTTCAAAGCTTCTCTGGACACAGTTCCTGGTACAAGAGTATGAAGGAGGAATGCAGGTGGGGGATAAGGTGGACAGGAGCTCTGTAGCTGGAATGGCTGCTGGATGTCTCACATCCTCACTTGAATATTTTCTTCCTGAAACCACTTCAAGGCTCTGGAAGCTGACATTAGTCATGTGTAATATTTTTAAAGCTTTAACTTTTTAAAACCCGTTGTAAGTTGTCTTTTAAGAACGCACGTTAGCACAGAAATGGAGGAATCACAATACTTGTCTGCAGGACTAAAAATGCTCAGAATTCAATCAGGTGTTTAAATGTGTCAATTAAAATTACTGCCTCTACTAACATTACTGTCCTAATCGTGAAGAAAATTGAAGACAGTTTGTTTACTGAGTATGTCTGACTCCTGCCACAAGACCTGTGGAATCTGTCTGCTTAGGGAAAAAGCAACCCAGCATGTTATTAGATAATTACCTCCTATTGAAAAATAGATATGAAGTGAGTGAAGGAATCAATTATGTTTCCAGATTAAACTGTATACAGTTTTCTGTGGTTTATGTTACTTGACGTATCAATTATGATTGTGTATTAGGCCTCAGTATTAAAACATTACTGGACTCTATTCTCTGACTTGGCTTGAAGCCCACAATATCATGTCTGCAAGTGGTGCAGCTCATTGCTCTAGGACACTTCAATAGTTTCTGGTTACAAAATGTGGCAAGAGGTGGTAAAAGCATGCCTGACTCTGCTTAACATGATGTTCCCAGCAGGAACATCTTTTTTTCCTTTGTTTTTTGGTTATGTCTTAATCAAACCTTGATGAGACAAATCTTCCCTCGCTGCAATGCCTGATGTGGGTGTCTGACAGCCTGATACTCCTTCCGTAGTTCTCAGGGGGAGCTGGGGGCAGGAGAGTGTTAGCGGAGGATGGCGTGGGCCATGTGAGATGAGAAGCACAGCAAGCTCTTGTTTTCCTCCTGACTATAGAAGGTGGTTGGAGCCAAATGGCTTCTTACAGAGTTTTATGGCCACAAAGGTCTATCTGGAAGCTGATGATCTCTGGCCCTGCTAGGGCTCAGGTCAACACCTCTCCTGAAAAAATTTTTGTCATCCAAAATGCTCCTTGATCAGACCTTTGACAAAGCCCTTGGTTTGAAAACCTGCTGGTCTTCAACAGGGATAACACAGTGGATGTTGGTTTGTGGATCAGTTGAATTTCCGGTTGCAATATGTAGAGCAAAATAGTTTGTGGCAAGAGGGGCAGCAGTGTTTGACTGTATATGTGTTGTGTACTGATGAGTATCTGTTCTAGGAGAAACCGAAGAGTTAGGCCAAAAGCTTTAAAATCATGTATTTTAATATGAGGTTCCGGCGTACATCTGTGTTTAGGCTGAGAGAGGCTCAGATATTGCCTCTCAGAGGTGCTGATTATAGGAATCCATCAGACTCCTCCCTGGCGATCAGAGAAGCTGATAAATTGTGTTGCTTTGGTACCCATGCTTGAATTTTTGTGCATCCAAACTGAGAGTTGTTGCATAGCAGCTTTTACAAGGGAGCTTTTATTTTCAGTAACTTCCACAATAGATAAAGGGTTTAGCTCTTGGATGATTGCTAGGGAAAAGAAAATTAGGACTTAAGTGACCACACTGTCTAGAATCCCATGATCTGTCAGAAAATCTTTTCTTGCTGTAGGTATTGCAGTTGCTTCCTGCTAACCAGTGTTGCTAACCTGTACTAATTTCAATTTCCCCTTGCAGTAATGCGTAGAAATCCATTCGGGATGGACATTTGCTGTCGGAAAGGATCCAGAAGCCCACTCCAGGAACTGTATAATCCCACCCAGGTGAGTGTCTTGTGGCTATAATTAAGCTTCCCAATCCAGCATACAAATACAGTCTCTTTTGATGATATTTTGGTCTGTTTTTCTTATTTACATGCAACAGCTGCCTTCATTTGGGAGAACTGATCCTGGAATCTGCAGGGTTTAGTTATAAAGTTCTACAGTTTAAGCTAAGGGCCTGATTTTTAAAGGCTTTTAGTCATCTTAATGATGTGGACTCCTCCAAAATCTCTTCTTAGGTACCCAAAAGCTTTAAAAGGGTATACTTTTTAGATCTAACTAGAAGCCGAGGCATTGTGTTGACACAGAGTGCAGGGTGGGGTGAGAATGTGACATGATCTGCATGAGACAAGGAGTGCAGCAAGACTGTAAATTGCAATAATAATACATGAATATCATTTATATGATTTTCAGTTAGCCAGCTGCCTTTCCTGTCCTGGTAAATGGCCTGTATGGAGTCTAGACAAACCCTAGCTCATGTTCTTCCTTACACTGTGTGCTATTCAACACCTGACTGTCTTGATGGGAGCTTAAGATAACCTCAGTTATTGCTTCTCTTGTGACAAGCAGCGTAGGAAAACTACCTGTAATTCATGCTCCTGTTTGCTCCTCTAAATCAATTTATTCCCCGCATGTGGGCTGAATTGGCACATTCAGGAGAAGCATTTCCTGTTGGCAGCTGAGAGGAAGTGCTGCCATTGAGAGAAAATGCCAGCTGACTATTAAACATATTTATTAAAGTTTAACAACCGCCTATTATATATTTATCCATCAATGAATACATTGAGTTTTACTAAATTGGCTATTAGGGAAAGTGACTATCCCAGTAAATCTAACTTGTTAGATTTAACAAGGCAGTAAATGTTTTAAATACTGTTTGATTATGAAGAGACTCACTATATGGCGTGCAAAACGAAGTCTGAGGGATTTAAAGTATTTACATAAAGAATTGACAGCAACCCAAAGATATGTGGTATCTGTTCTGTAGCGCAGTAAAGCTCCATTTGCTCGTTAGTGTTGTTTTTATGAACACAGGCTGACTTTCTAATTCAATTCGAATTCTGGGCATGGCTGGGAACATAAGTTTGTCATGCTATTATACCGCCCTTTATTGACCATTATGGGAGTCAGCGTTGCATAAATGGGAAGTGCATGCAGAAGCCCTGAAGAGGAACAATCCAGTGCTGCAAAGGAAAACTATTAGCATTTGCAGGTTAAATTTAAAGACTCTGTGCAGATGCTCAAGAAGAGCGGGTAAGGGAGAAGAGACTGGCTGAGTAATTAGTCTCTCTGGGGTCTGCTGTGTGTCAGTCAAAACCTTTTTGCCCTTTAACATCATTAAAGGCCAAGCTGTAAGAAAGAAACATCCACTGAAGGGCCATAACCCCAGAGCCCTTGCAAACTTGGATGACTGATAAGATTTCCTGAGCTTCCTGAAGCAGGGGACATAGCTGGCAGCTCCTTCACTGCCTCTCCTTCCTTTCTGTGTACCCTGACCAAGCAAACCATTAGCATAACCATTCGGGGCTCACCTGTGAGCCAGCCAGAACATCAATGTTTGAGGAAGTGCAGCAGTTCTGGCAGCTGATGTTGAACTAAAGAGATGATGCTTTTTATGCAGAGGTGTTTCCATCAGCTTGCCGATACCCATTTTTATCAAGCTTTTAATTTTTGTTTCTTTCTTTGTTTTTAGTTGGTGCTTGATTTTTTTGGAAGGGGCTTTGCATGCTCCCCTCAGCACTAGAGGGACAGACAAATGAGCATATTTGTACTGGGAAAACAGTAACAGGAGAAAGCAGTGAGTAGAGGCTGCCAGAGAAAACAACAGACTGGAGATGACACCTAGAATGTTTCATCAAATGCATGGTTCATTTTTTTTTCTCCACATTTTTGCCCAAAGAGATGTCTCTCTCACCTTTCTTAAGGTGGCAGATTAGAGACTGGTATGTATTCTGGCTGGAGGGTGCTTGTTCCTCATGAGTTCACCAGTACTTGCAGGTGTGGGGGGATGGAGATCGGATCTCTCAGGTTTCCTTGCTGCAGCAGTCGCAATCAGCCATTTGTAAAGTCAGCTCAGAAGTCAATGTATAATAAATATGCAAGAAGACAAGGCCAGGCTGGATGGAAGCTCTAGGGGAAGGTGTCCCTGCTCATGGCAGTTGGAACAAGATGATCTTTGAGGTCCGTTCCAGCCCAAACCATTCTGTGATTCTACGAAGACATTTTTGACCAAAATCTCTCTCTTGCAGATGTAGATAATGAAAACAGTTAGATCTTTAACCTTTGTCTGTCAGAACCTCTTGGACTCCTGATGTGGCGAATCCACGTTTCTCTCCTGGGTGTCAATGGCTGTGTGTGCCATCACAGAAACTCTCTGGCACTCAGTTTAGCTGCCTCAGAGCAACAGCAGAGCTGATGGAGCAGATGTTTGTAGTTCTCCCTGTAGTTCAAAGCAGTATGTGTAATTTAAACACCAAACTTAGGCCACTGAAAGATGCCCTGAAGCTATGGTTTTGGATTACTATGAGCTAGGTGTAGCTGTGATTTTTTAAGGGTAGGAAACTTTAAATTTGAGATGCATTAAGGGCCCATACTGCCTTGCATTCTATGTACTCCTGCCTGTTCCCTGCCTGGGGAGACGAGAGTTTGGCCATGGATTGAAACAGATCTCAGATAGGGTCAGTACTCGCTGAGATTTCAGGTGCTGTAGTTTAACATGAGTAAGGTTTTTCTACTGTGTGTTTAATATCGTGCCCTCATGAAACTAGATGGAGACAGGTTGATTTACACCAGCTAAGAGTTTGACTGTGGTTGTTTACTGTGTTGACATGTAACAGCCTTTCTGATCCTGGCCCGTTGTTTCCTTCTATGGAGTTGCTTGAGTTGTTTGCAGATGCCATTGTTTTTCTGTTGCATCTTTTTTTGGCCTGGTGAATGATCATGAAAAGGAAAGAGACAGGAAAAAGGAAAAAAGAAGAGAAGGAAAAAAAAATAATAGAAAAAAAAAGGCAGAACAAAAGATTTGGCTTCAGGAAATTCAAATGTAGCAACGATCTGGAGGTGACTGAATGGTTGTTTGGTGGCTCGTAGGAGCTGAATATTAGAATTGCAGTCAGATTTTCAGAGGACTCATCATAATTGTTCCTATGGTGAGTGGAGAAAGAGAGGATGAATGGGTGGAGATAGCACTTGAATTAGGGCTTGAGAAAGTGTCCTTGACAAAGCCCATGTGGTATTTATGCCTTAGCTGGGTGTCTGGCCTTGTGATTATTGTAAAAGTGAGAACAGCACGTTTGCTCTTTTGCCTGTGGTAATAAAGCATAAAATAGGAAGTGCATTTGTCTGTGGACAAAAGATTTCTTCTCTAGGGCTTTCACTGCAAGATTTTTCATGAGCACTAATATACCTTGAGGGCAAGAAAAGTCAATATAACCGAACTGGATTTACACTGAGTAAGTGGATTTCCAGGCTGTGGTCTCCTCATACATGGCAGGCAACGTGTAGCATATCTGAGACCCTGTTATCTGTTGTTTTGCCTTTCATTTTCAGGTGGAGGTTTAGTAATAAACCTGCAGAGATACCAGTGGCAAATTTTGAGGGCCAAAATGGACCATTTATTTAATGAGTTTATTAAAAACCCCATAATTATAAATGGAAAGAGAAGGAGGATTCAAACACACAACAAGTAGCAAAGGAGAAAATCTAGATGTAACTGAACACAGATGAAGGGCCCTGCATGAGTGTGACACAAGCTACATTTTATCCTGTGTGCATTTGGTGGGGTTTTTTTGCCTATGAAACCCCAGGAATTTAAGAATGTGGGTAAACAAACACTTGCAAGACATATTCTTAGAAGACAACGTATACAACTGTGTCTTGTAATTTACATGGCTGTGTCCAGCCCCACTGCTCCAAGAATAACAGGTAATTGTGGGTCAGCCCACGAGCTGGAGTCACCAGAAGTTCAGAATTCGGTAACATTGCTCACACTTTTGTGGTTAACATTGAACTATTTGGTGCAGTGAACGTGCTACTGAATTACAAGAAGTTGCAGACCAAAATAGACCAAATGTTAGAGGAATGGGAAATAATTGTGTCTTTAAGGTTAGATTTTGTCTTCTAGTTGTCAGGACTAACATTTAATTCTTATTAAATACAAATAACACCATTGCTTAGTCTAACTGTCTAGACTTCTGAGAGGAACACAGAAGAGATAAAGTTCTGTATGCATCAAGATCCAAATCCAAGGATGAGTTTGTTTCAGTTTCTAGTTTGACATTGCTTAACTTTAATTCATGAATCAACCTGACTGTTTTGCTAAAGGTCATGCTGTTTGCTGTGTCACTTGCCTTTGCAAACATATTTCTTTTTGTCAAGGAGATGTATTTCTAGGTGTCTGCTTTTGGTCTAGCTGGAGCCAGGTCTAGTGATTTGCTAAAACTGGTAAGTCAGAGCTGTAGACCATGTGTTTGTTGCCTTTGTGTTATGAAATTGTATTGGACTGGTTTAGTGCGGTCATTGCAAAATGACCCATTTCTTTTATTACTTCTATTTTTTTTCCCCCCCCTCCTCTCCTTCCTACCAGGAGAAGGGAAGTAAGTGAACTCTTGCCTTGCAGACAGTGTTTATACATCCTCAGTCACCTTAGGCCACAAATGCCACTTTTTGGGAGCTGCCCTGTGATTATGTGTGGCTTAGACGGCCTGGAAAGCACCAGCAAATATCAGCCCAGTTCAGCCCACATCACTCACCTGGGCTGTAGTTTTCTATCTTCAATTGATTTCCACTCCTAGGATGACTGTGGGCAGCTGTACTGGCTCCTGGACAGAGGTTTGTGGTGAGCTTTGTGGTCTGAGCCCTGTGTACACATCATGCACAGCACTTTGTACCCAAGGTCCCAGTGCTTAAGACCTGGTATTTCTGTCCTTGGTGAGCCTGAGGCGCTGAGCACTGTGCAGTTTGTTTCAGTGTGCTCTGGCTTCTCATTCTCAGAAACACAGAGCAGGTCATTGAGTAGGATGAAAGGTCTAGTTCACCTGGTGGTTTGTCTTCAGCAGCAAGTGACCAGACTACAAGAAAGATAAAAACCCGTGATAACTTTCGAGAGCACAACAACCTGTGGGTCATGAGCTTGCTGAGCCAGACTTGTTTTCATCAGCTACATCATGCAAGAAAAGCCTGAGATGACACACAATTACCAGATCAGTCAAAAAGGGGAGAAAAAAAGATCTCTGGAGTTACTGGCCAATTCCAGTAAGACAAGAAATTTACACCAGCACTGTATACCAGTGCTATCCATTATTTTTTTCCAGTTTTCACATAGATATGTTCTGGGTTTCAGATTTCTTCCTTGAGACAGCCATATAGCTATCCTGGGAAGTGAACTTCAGAGTATGAGAAATAGTGCAGTTTATCCGAAGAAGAGCATGTTAGAATTTATTGATGCTTTGTAACTGAGTCATAAATATGTATGTGGCCTTATCGAGGGCAAGAAGTGGCCCAAAAGTCCTACCAGTACTGAAAACATATGTTGTGTGATTGATGCTGATCTTTGTAGGCAAATCCGTGCAGATGATAACAGCACTGTAAATATGGCTCATAATCACAGTATTTGATTGATCATAGATTAAAAACTCCTTAATGGGAAAGGTGCAGAGTGGAGACATAAGGAAGAACAGTTGATGTGCAATGCCAGACTTTGGGTACCTACTCCTGTTGGTAAACAACAACTTCAAATGTAATTAGCCTCGTTTGCTGCAGCAAAATGTCTGCTGATGAAAGAGGAGATAATTGATTTACTCCATGGATGACTTCTTATGCAGAGACATTACTTACTGTCATGCTTGGAAGTCATAAAACAGCAGCTGGCCTGGGATGAAATATTACATTAACCTTAGCAGAAAAATTGCACTAGTGAGAATGCTTTGTTATTAATTACTGATTACAAATGATAAGAGCTGGTTTCAGATGCTGAGGAAATGACTTGGGGAGGGGAAGGTTTCAGGTATGGTGTGCTTCATAGATCATTCATTGTGACATGATGGATACCTTTGTAAGTCAAGAGGAATTAATCAGACAAGTATGTACAGTAACTACCAGCACTCAAGGCTAGAATTATCCCGAGGACATGCTCATTCAAGTTCCTGCAGTGCATTGGGATGAATTTTTGGGCACCTGTGTTTAATAAAAGACTTGTTACCTGCATGAAATGAAAGAAAATACAGTCTCACTCAAAGTAGCTCAGATTTCCCAGATAGAAATAGAAGCAGTACCTCTTTTTAATTTCTCCAGTCCTTGATTTGTATTTCATTATTTTGAGAGCATATGAGTTTTACTATAAAAGATTTTTGGAAGCATAAAAGTATGAGAGGAAAGGTTTAATAATACAAGAGACGTGGCCAAAACCAAAAGGGTTGTATGTGCTGGAGGTGAAAGAGGATAACACAGCTTTTAAAACTATCTGTATGCAATGTCTGGGCTCTCTGTTAGAGAAGCACTTGGACAGCTGGGTGGAGAGAAGACCTGGACTCCAGCACTCTGACCTGGTGCCATTCAATGGCTTTTTGTGTTTAATTGTCTCCAAATCAGACCTCTGGAGACCTGAATCATGTCGTCTCAGTCAAATGCTTGCTCCAAACTCAGTAATATTCAAATGGGACACCTCGCCTGCCTCTTTCTCTGCATGAAGTTCCTCATTTTTCCTCCCCATTTTTAAGTTTCGGATCAGAAAAGCTGGGTAATCATACTTCAGAATGCAGGGGGATATGGCAGTTTGGAGTGTCAGGAAGCAAAGGGCAGTAGGAGGATGTCAGTGTTTGCAAATAGGTGTAATGAGCACAGATTCCTGCCCCTAGTCCCTGCAGAGCAGAGTGTGTCCATTCTGTCTGGACTCCAAGCATCAGAAATCATCCAAGTACTCCAGCATCACTGCCTAAGTTGCTCTATCCCAGTGTTTTCAGCCTAGACCTTGTAAACTGTAGCCTCCCTTGCTTATTTTGGGTGCTAGCAGTTTTGGGGCAGCTTTCTCCGTTGTGTGAAGGAGAGCAGCTGTGTTTGGTTAAACATCTGCCTTCTTTTCCCTGTGTTGGTTTTTTTTTTTTTTAATCGAAGAGGTTTCTTAACTGCAGCAGAGTTGTTGCCCACTTGTGACAGGGCCAGATGATCTCTTTAAATCCTGAGAGCCCAGCTGCAACCTCTCTCTCCCCTGAGGGACTGTAATGTATCCCAGTAGATGTAACTATGAAAATCAGAGAATACAGGCATACAGTCTATCTACTGGTACTTGTAGTTCTTATTTAGTTTAAGCTTTAATTTTAAGGAGAGAGAGAAGAAGTTGGTAAATTTGCAGTTAGTTTCAAGAGATTAGATTCCCCAAGTCCCATTTTTGCAGACTTAACTGTATCTGATGCAGAACCTCAAGTTCTATAAAATGGCCTGTAATATCCATTGATACTGTATGCAGTGTCAATATGTATTATTCATTCACTTTTTCACTTTGTACAGTATAAATTAACCTCAATAACGCAATGAGCTGCACCTTACCAAAGCTTTCTTCAGTAAAAGTGCAATAATATTCTTGTCTGCTTATGCAGAGAAATTCAGGAATGTTTCTCTATGAACGCCACAGATGTAGCAAGGATAAAATAGTGCCCTTTGAAAGATGTGGCTGCAGGAGCCAGCATGCCTTTTGGGATTCCTACACTAAGGGAATTCATGGTACTATGGAGAGACAGGCTGTGGAGTTTTTGTACAAGTGTGTAAATCATCAGATCAAGCACAGATTATTTAAGGAGGCTTTCTAAGGAAGTTTTCTTTTAGCTGACGTTTGTGGGGAAGCGTAAGGTGGGTCAAGCCAGGTGCTGCAGTCCAGTCCGTACTCAGTGCACTGGAAAAGCAGACTTCCCCTCCTGTGGGGCTGCTGCCCGTGGTTATGAACAGGGCTGAGCAGAAAGGTCAGCTGGAAAACACGCAGTTTGTGGATGGCTGAAAGCAGTTGTCAGTTTGGGCTGCGTTCTTGCATTTGCAGTAGCTGGGAAACACTTGGGTTGGCTCGGCGTTAACCTCGCAGGGGAGCGTGTGTGGGTAATGATGGGCTTGAGGTGATTCAGCTGTGCATCCCAGACTGGGCAGGTCATGTATCCAGGTGACACAGTGGTGTGAGTGTCTTCAGTCTCTCCTGTTCATGCTGTCATGTGTTCTGAAACTGAACAGAAGAAATGAGCAGGATTTCAGGCTGACAGGCTCTTCATTAAACCTCTTGTCATGATGGTCTGAGGATATAGTAGAATAACAGCCACGGTTGATTTAAGACCTTGTGTGCTTATCTGTTGATGTAGTAAAACAAGGAGAAAATTCTGCCTTGCCCTGACAGTCTTGTTTGGTGACACCAAACCCTTGTGACAGCAGTAATTAACAGTTCACTGAATCCAGAGTACAAACTGGAGGGTCCTGGGCTGTTCCTGCCAGTGTTCAGGGAGCCAAATCCCTGCAAACAGAGGTCGTGTGTCCCATGCATGGGAAACACCCAACTGCTGGTTGTTGGAGTTGTCCTTACATTTGTTTGTTTAATCAGCAGACTGAAAGATTGGTTGTTAGTAATCATCACCTGGGCCAGGCACATTTAAACTGCTTTTATTCACTAGTTTTCAGGTCTTGCTTCTTACTCGTGTGGAATAGGTGAGGAAACAAAGTATTTTTATGAGGTAATACCTATACAGCATTTGAACGCAACAAAAGAAGTGTTAATATTGTGTATGTCTTTTTTTCCTCTGTAAATAATGGTACTTATCACACTGAGACCACTCAAGTAGATCATTATTACTCTACTTAACCTGTTGCAGTCGTGTATTCTGGTGTGGATTGGGATCTTGTATTTGAACCATCCCTATGTTCATGAGGCAACGGCAAAATGTGGGAGGTGGAATGAAAAAAATTTATTTCTTTCAGTGATGCCTTTGTGTAGTTGCACTGGAGGGAGGAGTGGCTTTGTATTGTAGGTTTTCCAGCATGCTGTCAGTGTAGATGTTTCTATCCATTTATAACCTTGGGAGGAAAGTGAAACTTGATCTACTGAAAATTGATGGCAAAACTCCCAAGCTCTAAAGAGGCCAAACTTCGAGTTAAAAGAGCTGATCCAGGGGATCAGAAAGGAGCTATATTTGTGAGTATTTTTTTTATCTGTCTTTTCAGCATTCCACACATTCTGTTGCACTAGAAAATACTGAAGGTCTTATGCCCAGAAGATTTCCCTTTTTTTCCCCCCTTGGTAGTGACATAATAAATATAGCCAAACCAAAGAGAGTTGGA
Organism: Lycocorax pyrrhopterus obiensis; assembly: GCA_014706295.1. Lineage (NCBI taxonomy): Eukaryota > Metazoa > Chordata > Aves > Passeriformes > Paradisaeidae > Lycocorax > Lycocorax pyrrhopterus. Next base: position 54,854,025 of record JACSVZ010000015.1, on the reverse strand, counting down.
AAATTTACAGTACACTGAAATTGACGTGTATTTCTGGTGCCTGGAAAATCCAGGCAGGAAAGTTCCTTTCTTTTCAGCCTTAAATCACATCTGAACAGTATTCTGAGCCTTGTCCAGCATGGGGCTAAAAGCAAAACATTACATCCGATTTTTAGAGGAGCAGTAAAAAATCACAATGTCCCCACAATCAGATTGCCTGGCTGCACAGCAAATTAGCAACCTCTGTAGCTATCGAATTCATGCCTTAATATGAATCTTTTCTCCCTGTAAATGTGGGCTGTGTCTTAGATCATTTCAGACAAGCATCTGGGGATTAGTAAGAGGAAGTGAATATTAATTCAATTAGAGGACAGAAGATGAAGGTACAAGCTGGCATGGGGAATTGACATCAGGAGCCCAAGTAACAAAGACATCTCTATAGCTGAGAGAGGACAGTTTCATCTGTTCAAGTCAGACTTGGCTTTTGCCTTGCATATATTTTACTTATGAAATAGTAGTTGAAGGATTTGTATTTACATAGCAATATAGTTAGTGTCACATTTTGTGAACTAAGCCTGGCTGACAATAGATGGATGAAAGATCTAGAGAGCAGATGCATAGTGGTAGCTTTCAGTTCATTTTGATACATTAAAGATTCATTAAAAACTCAGCTGAAGGAGAAAAGAAATGTTTAGTTGAACCAGTAAGGAGAAGCTGAAATCACTGGTACTTCTCCAAAAGTGTAGTGCCTTACCTAATGTAAATTGAATGAAGGTTCCTGTGGGGAAGGGGAGACATGCAATGTTAGGCACTGGTTTCTTTCTGTAAGAAATTGTTGTGCCAGTGACATCTCCCTATAAGGTAATAGCAAAAAAACACTTTTCTGAGCACAGGAGAGGCTTTTTCGTTCTTTTATTTCCATAGCTTTGGACCTACAAAAGCATATCCATGCACTTCCTTATTCTTAAATGCCATGTATTTACAGCCTGGAAACAAATCCTTTCACACTGCATTTTCCAGGCAGGAGCACACTGTCACTATGGGGGTAAGCCCTGGGTCTGTAGGCTTCTCTCACCCCTACTATGCACACTCATTTGTGCATGATTTTCAGCTAATCTGAGTCTTCATCTGAAGAACATGGGCACTCTGCTCAGCTCCCTGCCTGATGCACAGTCAGGAGTCCTCAGAGATGCTTTTGTGGAGCCACACAGTGAAAAAACATGTAGGAGACACTTCTCCCTCTGAAAATTACAGTCTCGTTTATTTGTTTATTTTGGCCAACTAGTGCAAAACCAAACCAGGTAAAAGAAAAAAAAATATCTGTTTGCTGGTAAAAAGAACATGAAATTGTGTCACCAAAGTAATGGCAGGCCAGGTCTTGTGTTTATTTAAACAAGTAGTGCAAGACCTACGGTTTCACCTCCAACAACCACTAAAGAAGTCATGGGACACTGAGATGTAAATGCATTGAGGACTTTGTTTTCAAAAGGGATGTAACAGATCTCTCCCTGATCCTGCTTGTGATCCCTGAATCACACAGCCACTGATCTGTCACAGGAAGATTGGTGGAATCCTCAAGCATCACCTTCATGCCTTGCACAGAGTATCATGTGCTGGTGCTCTTTGAGAGACCCACTTCAATTTTCACTTGGGCTGTTAAGTGAGTTACTGTATAAAATATTGACACTGAAGGAAGAAAACTGCCTTTTTACCCAAGTGTAAATGATCTTGAAACAAAATACGTGGGATAAAAGAATGATTTCTTAGGCAGTTTAATGAATAATTGATTTTTGCTTCTCATGACATTATCGGTGTAATTAAATCTGTGGCTAAAGAAGTAAGACAGAAGATATCATCCGCTAAGACACTGAATCTCTTTATCTCACCACTGGCAAAGTACTGTCATCTGTTATTAAAGGCTCTCCTGCAGTCATGCGGGTTCAAGATCTGTCTTGTAACTAACAAGTCGGTCTTGTGTGAGTACCAACATGATAAAAATCCGTGTATTCAATCTGTTATCCGCATCCAAAAATAACCTAAATACGCTTCCTTCCCTGCTAAACCTGCTCCTGTCTTTGGAAGCTGTACATTGAAATGATTCTTGCTTTGTGCAGATTGGCTTTGTGCAGGGTATGTGGATATTGGTGTGTGTTTCCAGTTGATCTGTCACAGAAATACGTGTGGTCTCTAACTTGGGTCGTTCACCAGGCCCCACCAGATGGTTGCTGTTGTGATTTCTTTTGCTCTGTTAAAAGTATGTTGAAAAATCAGAAAGGACTGAGGAATAAGAAGAGGGAATAGGAAAGTAGTCTGAATGCAACTGGGCTTGGCCAGTGTGTATATCTTTGGAGAACATACTTTTATGGGGCTGTGGGTTCTGTCTTGGAGAAATGGGGCATGGAGGGTAATTGCAGAGGCCAAGCAAGGATAAAACTAAAGGCAAGGGCTCAGTCTACAGTTGCAGGCACTGAAAGTGCATTGATTTAGAAACTTGAGAGTTATTTATCTATTACACTTATCAGCTACTGTTGCTTTATTTTGCAAAATTAATTCTGAGAAGCAGTTTTTGACTTTTCTCTAAGTAACATCTCCTGGACACCGCAGTGGTCTCCTGGAATAACTCACTCCCTTGGGAATCCTCACTGTCACACGTCAGCCTTGGATCCCTTACACAGTGAAGTGCTAGAGTGTGTTTCACTGCAGAGCTACAAGTCCACATGGAATAAGAAATCTAAATGCTGTACTGTGTGGTGGGTCAGCGTGTAGGTGATGGAATGGTCTGACGTATTTTGAAAGTCAACAGAGATCTTTTTGCGGATGTCAGAGCAGCCCGTTGTATCACACATAAGAGGAGTCTCATTCAGTGGCTACTGAAGTCACAGAAGGACTCCCCCGTGGCTTAGTTTGCCTTAGGGATGGTCCCTTAGTTTCAGAGACTTAAGGAAATGCTCCACTCACATTGTTAACAGCTCTGATTGTGTTATAAATACTACACTGAGCAACTGTTCCCGGAGAGCTCCCGTCTGTTCAGTGATACTCAGCCCTGCGTACTGCAGCCCGTGTCTCCGAGTGTGGCAGCATTAATGCTTTCCTTGGATCCCCATCTAAATGATGATACAGTAACCAGCACCACATCAAAGTCGCAGCAGCAGCGGTCTGGCAAGGCGTAGTTCTTGTTCCTGCAGTGCTGCAGGATGTTCAGCCAGTGCCTGAGCTGGTTTGCACCATCAGCACACCATACATTCTAACGCTAGATCTGCCATTGGTGCTTTTTGTCATCAGGTCGTTGTGTCTCTGATGCACTTGTAACGCCTGTAACAGTTATGCCTGTTTATCTGTTTCTCAGGGGTACATTGGTGGTATAATTGTTGTCTGCATAGTGTTTTGATCATAAAAAAATGACAAGTGTAATTACTGGTTACAAGTTAAATTGTGCATCTACCAAAACTACACAGCTGCCATGTGATGTATCTCTTAAATTCCTCACTTACTTGAAGGCAAGCCAAGTATTTGCTCCTTTCTATAATTATCGAAATCAAAATGTACCCGTTTGATTTTTCTGACATATATCTTTTTCACTGCAGCCTCCACCAATATATACTGAGTCTGAAATGTTCATCTAAATGACTTCAGGGAGAACCAGTGTTTGTGTGGAGGCCTTTGTAGACCAAGGGCAAACTGCTTTCTCATGCACAAATATGAACGTGAGTGTGGGCATGCCCCAGCTGCTGCTGAAATCCATGAATTAGGGATGTGCTCAGTCCTGCCAACAGATTTTGTACCAGTCTTGAAAAGGGATGGTTTTGTATGCCCAGTGCTTCATTATGCATACAAAATACGTATTAGTAAACCTGCATTTTGATTCCACAAGATGTATTTGCATGACTGGCTATAGATGGCTTTTCTGTACTCCAGCTGCCGAGCTTTGAGCTGAAACAACTATTTCTCAATGGGAAGAGTAATTGTTTCAGCTCAGAATTAAGTGGCTAATCATTAGGAATTCAATTGGCATGAAATGCACAACATTAATCACGATGCACTAACGTGTCAGTGATGTGGATGTAGGGTGTGTGCTCCACTGAAATTCGCTAATTGATCTATCTGGTTTTTATTGTAAAGGATTAATGTGGGCTCTGTTGTTAAGCAGGATGTGGGAGTGTTCAGAACTGGAGGGGTTTTAAAGAGACTGCCCTGCTGTTCAGGGCACACACTAGTGAGGGCTGAAACCCTTAGAAAGGTACTTTTTTTTTCTTTTTCTGGAATCTGATATTAAAATTGACACCAAAGATGTATCTTGAATAAAGTACTGTCCCTATCCTGGATATCCCTTATGCCCTGACAAGGCAGTCCCAGCTTGCAGCAGGAGCAGAGGACAGAGGTGCTCGTACTTTACGTAGATGTGGTCCAGTGTGGAGGGGGGCATTGCCACCTGCCTGACAGCTTTCACCAGCAGCCTCAGCCCCCAGAGGCACAGGCCAGCTGTGATCTGTGTCCCAACAGGCTGCAAAGGACCTCTGCATCTGAGTCCCAATGCTAGAGAGCCAGAGTCCTGCACCTGGGGCTGTTTCTGTACATTCTTGCTATTGCCTGTGTTACCCTGAAATGCTTTTGATCTCCGTTCTGAAACTACTGAAAATATGATACTATAACATAACAAATGTTGATGAATATTAAACTGAATAACATCTGGCTTATTCTAAATAACTTCAGATGAAATGTTGCTGTTTCCCAGTATTGTGGAAAATTCCCTTCTTGCTAACCAGCAGTTACTGCATATCTCTGAAAAAAAGTTATTCCATGTGTTCATTTGTTTTGCAGCCATGCGAACTCCCGTGTTGAGAATTAAAAATGTCTCCTATGTTTAATGCCTGAGGGCACAAATGTAACCTCTTCAAATATCACTCTTCAATTATCCTTTGAATCATCTGCCTTCCAACTCTTCTCAGATTCCGTAAAATACCCTTCTGAGTACCTATCAAAAAAAATAGTACATCTGTTCTTTCAGTTCATTTCCCTAAACTGTAATCAAGCACTGTCTGTGCAGTAAAAATGAAAAGGAATGTCCATCTGGAACAGCATTCTTCACTTTTATTATTGGAAAATGCATTAATATTCCCTTATCAAACATACCCATTTAACAAATCATTCCATTTCCTTCCATATTCAGCTATTTTTAAAAGAAGAATGCACAGAAAGCCATTCTTTCCTGATCATAAAGGCCAAGCTTGATTTATTTCTTATTCTTGTAGTTTCATTAAACTTAAAAATAGATTATGGTAAATAGCCTATTGACCTCTCTTTTGTTGAAACATAGCTAAAAGATTATAGGCCCTTACTATATCTGGTCTAAGCTGCCATTTATATTAAGGCAGTGTAGCACAGAGTGTTAATGGGAATTATATTTAGGCTTAGGGTAAAAACTTGTGTGTCTTAGGCTGAAGTCTATTTCCAGCCTGGTTTCTGCAGTTAGAAAAGTGTGTGATTCATTCAGGTTTCTGGTGGTTAAGTACTGGGGACAGGCACTCAAGCACTTTAGAAAGTGCTTCCTTTTCTGTCTCCGCTCAGAGGGAAAGAAACGGAGGGAGCCCTTCAGCTACTCAACTTGGAGGCTTATTTTCTTTTCCATTTGATGTGGAGGCTTTACAAAGTTCCTTGAGTATGGAAGGACTGCAGACCAGGTGCCTTAGTCTGCCAAATCCAAGCAGCATCATTCTGCATGCACTCTGCCCACTTTCCACTGGCATGAGGCTCACACCAGGTTCAGGGCAGTGGAGGGCTGACCTGAAGCAGCCACAACTGGGTGCCTTCTTGTAGGTCCTTGCAAGGCAGCAGCAACATCCAGATGTGTCTGACTGAGGTTTGCTTTGGGACAGATTCCAGCCACATCTTTCCAGGCAGGATCTGTCCAGCTGCAGGAAGTGCTGCTCTGTGGTCCAGCTGTCAAAGGTATGAAGAGAAATGCTGACCACCCACCTTCCCCAGCAGCAAAACATGAGCTCTCCAGGGCTCCATCCTGACCCTGGGTGTGCTGGCACTCAGTAAGTGCTGCTGTGCTGCACCAAAGAGAGCTGAACAGTCCCAGGGGGGCCAGAGGATCTCCTTCAATGATGGGCAAGCACAATTAAAAAGCTGTGTATCATGCCTGAGGTCTGTTTAGCTCAGGAAGAAGGGGAACATTTATTGGTTTTAAGATAATTAGATAATTAGAGATAGTCACTTGGTGTTGGTTTTCCCAAAAGACAGATACCATGGGTTTTCTGAGATTCCCAAGTGCCTAGGATGTAGTCACTTAAAATTCTCGCTCAGGGACTCTGGAAGGCAGTTAAACCATTCATTAACATCAGTCTTGGTGGGCACCAGGCAATGTTAAAAGCTAGGCCTGGGTTTTAGGGATATCAGCAGCACCCAGGGTGGAGACAGTCTGTACAGAGCGGAGTTGTTACATTGGCATATGAGATGCTTGATCAGATCAGTGGAGAAGCAAAGCATGCAGCTCCTGCTCAGTCAGAACCTATAAATACATTCAATTAAGTGAAGACAACTGTATGTTCCTGTTCAAGGCAGCATTCAACTTCATGCAGTGTTTGGCTCCATTAATTATCAGCCTTTGACTGTTCTTGCAAGTGCTGAAATCCCAAGGAAAACATAAGGTCTATTAAGACTTGCTGCTTCCCCAGGCACACAGATAGCACACAATGTGCAAGCACTAGGATTCCTAAGCTGTTTTTTTTAATCTCGAAGCATCACTTGTGTACTTATTTTAATATGTCTGTAAAAAAACCCAAAAAACCTCATACAAAAAGACAGCAATTTTGGTGAAATTAAGAGGTTTTTTGACCACTGGCATCTAGTAAAATTTGAAATCCATGATTATTCAGTAGCTAAGGAAAATAAAGTCATGGCAGGGGAAAAAAAAAGTACTGCTGATATGCCCTTTTAGAACAGAGCTAACATCAATAATTCTTGCTCTGTGCATTAAGTTTTAATGTGTAGACAGGCACTCTGTGCATAGCAGGGTGTCTGTGGAGTCATCAGTGAGAGCTAATAAATGCCTGTCATATGAAGAATACATTACAGAGGGAGCCGAGTTAAGTGAATCATTTAGTTACCATTAGTCATTTTTCATTAATATTTTTAACTGTAGTATTATCCACTACGCATTAGGTAGGATAGAGAGGATAATGCCTGTGATGTACTTTATCCTAAAAACAAAGATTTCTTCCAAATTGTGTGTTGTTGGTGGGGATCAGGATGAACGTTTCAGCTATGATCTCAACGGTGTCTTTTTTTATTTATTTAAGACTACAGGAACCCAGATGAGAAAGGAAATAATTTCATCACATGGCTTGGCATTAACCAGCACTGGCCATTTACATTAACAGCAATTGAATAGTAATAACTGTGCTGGAAATGGAAATACCCATAAGCATGCTTAATACTGGGTATTAAAAATAGCCCTGGGAAGGAATTTCCACAGTAGCAAATGCATTATTCCGATCCGGTGCGTTCCGTTCTGGGATATGCTTCTGCTCCTGTGATCCTGTTCAGCTGTGACCTTTGAAGCACAACCAAACTGGGACTGCTGGGGACAGTGGTGGGAGAGACCAGGGAACTGCTCATGACCCTGCAGGTCCTGCTCTGGACTCGCTGGGCAGAACTCCCTTTTGTGACACATCGTTCACTCGAGGGCTGGATGAAGGTGGGGTCCTGACAGTCTGTCAGCATGGAAGAGTTACAAGAATAAATATATTTAATCTTACTTATGCTCATAAATTTTTCCGTAGGATAATGTGCTTCTGCCACTTTACGCTTTTTCCTCTTTAGCTGTTTTTTTTTCATTACTGTCTGTTCTATACTCATGGATTCTGATTTCTAAATGTAATAATGGCATGGTTGGGCATACATGTGAAGATGTATCCTTCCCAAGATGCTGAGCATTTAACAGATAGAGTAAGAGGTACACACTTGAGGTGTGATATAAAGGCTTGTTAGCATGGATTTAAGATTAATCTCAAATTTGCATCATTCTCAACTTACATCAGTAATGTTCCACTTCTAAAACTACTCTCCAGTAGTCACAGAGGCTCCAAGGAGACAGGGAAGAAATTAAAATAAATTTTAGAAACTCTTACAAATTACTTTGCATAGCTTTTTCTCAACTGTGACAAAATTGAAAGTGAAGTTTGATGGTTCAGTATCTGTGAAAGTTAGAAAGGGACATTGTAATTCTCTTTGGAAGAATGAGATGCTGCCTTTTAAAGCATCAAAAGCTTTGGTCTCTGCTTTTGATGAGTTGTGAAATATCAGCTCCAAAACATGTAATTGTCTTGGAACTAAAATTTGCACATATTCCAACTCAGGCTGGTAATATCCAGTGTGAAATGAATTTGCACTGTAGAGGGAAATACATACAATTTTTATTTGTGGAGTAAATTACTCTTGCTGATATTATCTATGTAAAGGGTCCCAAATTATTTTATTCTATATGTTCCAAAAGTAATTTACTCATATGTATGGACATGAGTTTTTTATTTTCTGAAGGATGTGGAGCCGTCAGATGTGGATTTAACCACAAATCAGATGTGTTACAGCATCTGTTGCTGTTCCCTTGGGCCAGGCACGCAGACAAGAAGAACAGTATCCAGGCATCAGTTCCTTGCAGTAATTTTCTGTGTCTGGAGGATCAGAACATGTCCATGGCAAGTGGGACTGCAACCACGATGTTTGTTTCTATGCACCACTGAATGACTCCTAAATTTCAACTCTGTGTCTGGTGCAGAAATAATCTTTGTCTTTGCTGCTTGATTTTAGAGTAAGGTTCACGGGGGTGATGCAGAGAGCCCCAGTCTGGTACTGTTGTGTGAGCACTGTGTCCCTGTGGTGGAAGGCAGTGATTAGGACGTGTCTGTAAATCTGTAGGGGAGGTAAATTTAAGAGATGCTATCAAGCAGTAGCCAATTTGCATATCAGATGAATCTCAGGAAAAGTGATTTGGACACATAAATATTCTACCTTTCTGGGCTGTGTCTGTGTGCTGACTATCAGCACCAATAGCTTCTTTAATGAGTAGAAATATTTCACTGTTTCACATTCTCCAGGGCTTAATTTTTGTAAGTGAACTGCTGATTCAGTTCTACCTCACAAAATAACTCAGTTTGGCAATAATTCAAGGCTAAAAATGTGAGCTGTAACTGCCTGCTCTTTGTCAAACAAGCAATTACACGGAACAGTGCATCATTCCATCAAGCAATGTTTAAATTCTTCTAATTGTGTTTTAGAAAGTGATGTCTCCTGGTTTTGCTTTTGTCCCTCGGTGGCTCCCAGTACCCTGGCTGTAGGCAGCCCACTGCAGTGGCTCACTGTGATAGTGTTTGCTCCTGGCCTCTGCAGGCTTTGAGGGTTGGTGAGGAAATGCTAATGTGTTTTTCTTGCTACTGAGCTTATCGATCCTTTAACCAGACTGAATCATCTGACTGGGTCTTAATCTGCTTTCTGTGTCCTTTCCCTCACTCCGCAGCCACTCGGCACTAAAGGTTTTACTGGAGTATTTCACAAGATCCTTTGTATATCACATTCCTACTTCATCCGTGTATCATTTGTACTTCAGATCTTACATAGAGAGCTGCAGGGATTTACATAAGATCTAGATTTTTGACCTTAAGGCTTGGATGGACCACTTTGTCACCAAAGACCCATTTAAGATCTGCACATTTAAATTTGAAAGCCGGCATTTGTCTTTGTTCAGCCCCATCTTTTGGTGGTGCTGATGTTCCTTGCTGTATTTATGTAGCCAAGCCCACCCTTTGCTTGCCACTGATAAGGTAAGAGGGCCACTGAATTAAATGGTCTTTGGATGGGGTACTCTGGAGGTGGTGAGAGGAGCTGTGCTTCCCTCGTGGGCTCATTTTTGAAGCTGTGGTGCAGGACAGAGGTGAAGGTGTGTTTTCTAGGGTTGCTGTAAGTAATGCTTCAGGCAGTCAGCACCGTGGAGAATTTCAAAGTGCAATTCTGACATAAAATAGCTGCTGCACAAAAACGTTAAATATGCGGGTCCTGTGCTCTCAGCTGATGCTGGGAAGGGCTTCTTGAGTTTCTCATTTTGAAGCTCCATTTGGGTTCTGTAAACGGGAAAAATTTTTATCTCTTCCTTCTATTCCCCCCCCGCACCCTCCCCTCTGCCCCTTTCCCAATGTAATGAGGGGGAAAAAAGGTTCCGTGGCCCAAATAAAATCCACAGGGAGGCCAGTGCAGACTCTAAAATTCCCAGTTTGGTCTATTTTTGCCCTCATTGCCAGTGTCTCAGAGGTGGAGTGCAGTAGCTTGGCTCAACTTCTTGTCTTTGGTGTGTCAGTAATTGTCTAAGTCTGAAATACCCCCAGCAGGATTGTTTGATGGTGGAAAAGGAGAAATAGGGTGTAAGCTGGGTGTTTTTTATCAGGACTGATTCTGAAGGGTTGTGGACAGTAAAATCCTGCAGAAAGTCAGATGTTAGAGCTTGGGCTGTATTTTTAATCACTTGGCATTGTGTATAAATAAGCAGGTTTGTGAAGTAGAGTGGCGCTGTATTTGCATTAATGCTTTTCAGAACTAAGGCATGTTTCAAAGGAAGAAAATTCTCATTTTTAGCTTCTGTAAAAGCCTCATGGTGGTTTCATGGTTTGGGTGGATATACAGTGATCACCATTAAAAAATTGAACATTTACTACCATTTCAAGGCTAAATCCAGAACAACACAGGATTTCCCTGAATTTGGAATATTTAATGCTTCTGCCTGTTGAGACACTGTGATCTGATAAGCAGTGATCTCTGTAGATAGCCATATAAATTAATATTTAAGCTCATATGGAAAACATGTCCTTCTTAGATAATTCTGTATCTTTTGATAAAAGCCTTGAAAAACACTGGCAGAATACCATTTCTCTTGCTTGGTTGTTTTTCCTTGTTATTGCAGACATCCTAGCGAACCCAAAATGGAAGTCCTAAAAATTGCATTATGCTGTCAACCCCTGTCACAGGAGTACAATAGTTGTTTTATCATTGGCAGCTGCTTCTGTAAGTAATGACTTCTAAGCTATACCCCTGCATTTGAGCAGTGTGCACTAAGTCATGTATTCTAAATCAGTTTAAAATGGAACAGAGATGAGATTCCTGCCTGTTAACGTGGGACTAAGAAGGGATTAATAAAACTTAAAAAAAGAAGTCTATTAGAGCCACTGCAGTCATAAATAAGGTTTATAGTTCCGTCTCCCCACCAAATGGTAAGGAATATCTTAATTATTACTCATGTAATAATTTTCAGTGCAATAATTCTCAGTCTTATTTAGGATAGAATTGCATTTACCAGGTGTTGTTCCTGCTGTCTGCTTCCTGAACTCTCTCTTTGGACCATTTTTGGATGAGTCGACTGCTTGTGAGACACCTCTCCATTACTGCTGTTTAAAAGGTCCGTGCTCACATCCCCAGGACAGGAGCCTTGGTGACATGTCACGAGCTGATTAGGCACATGCAACAGATAAATATTGTGATATAAGGAAGGCGCAAGTGAAAACCAACAGTGAGAGCTCTGCTGCCTTCTAGCAACACAGAGCACATTTAAATGTATTCTTCAATACATCAAAGGGCTGGCCATCACCAGGGTGCTGTTCAGCTGTGAGGCTCTTCAGGCTATACTGAGTGAGGCTCTCGGTTAGTGTTTTAAGGATTATTGCACCCCTCACCATAATTCCTGGGCTCTGCTGCCTTCTGTGTTGCCCTGGCTTCATGTGCTGCTGGGTGCTGAGACCTTCACTCAGCAGAGTTCATAGCCAAGTGTGAGCTTCAAGAGTGAACTTGAATAAATTGCCAAATTGAGGCTTGTATGGGGAATGCTGTATTACTAAATCTCTGTCCTTTTTACATAAGATATTAGCTGCAGTTGCCAACTGCCAATCTTGACAGTGTGGGTGAATGTTGGAGAGGCAGTGATTAGGGAAACTGAACTGTGTGGTTGTTCTTCCTCTGCTTTCTTCATTATTCATAAATTCACAGTTAGTGTCTCTGTAGTTAATAATTCTCTATACTTCTGTACAGCCTTCAATCAGAGGATCTCTAGTACTGTGTGAACATCAATGAATCAGCATCCTCTCACCTTCTGTGGGCACTTTTAATCCTGGTTCAGTGTCTTGCCCAGTGTGCAAGTGTGCTCTCTGCTGCCCTTGGAATGCTGAGCTTTAGTTTTTTAAGATCATTACTCCAATGTACTAAAAGTAGCCATCTAACCTTCATAGAATCAAAGATTGGTTTGGGTTGGAAGGGACCTTAAAGATCATCTGGTTCCAACCCCCTGCCATAGGCAGGGACACCTTCCACTAGACCAGGTGCATCTAACAACAGCACTTGTTTTTCAGGGTTAGACTCACAATACTGGCAGAAGGAGAGTTACTGGTGGGTTTCCCATACTTGTTAGCTTGGTGACTGTAGCTAATCTTTCTCGACCTGAAGGACACAGAGTCAGGTCTGTGACTTAAAATCATACCATAGTTTGGGTTGGAAGGGACTTTTAAAGGTCATCTAGTCCAGCCCCCATGCCATGGGCAGGGACATCTTCAACTAGGTCAGGTTGCTCAGAGCCCAGTACAACCTGGCCTTGAACACTTCCAGAGATGAGGCATCTACAGCCTCTCTGGGTAACCTGTTCCAGTGTTTCACCACCCTCATTGTAAAAAAAATTACTTACATCTAATCTAAATCTACCCTCTTTCAGTTTAAACCGTTCTCCCCTTGCCCAGTTACTCCACACCCTTGTCAAAAGTCCCTCTCCAGCACTAAGACACTAGTTTTGGGAATGAAGGCATTTTAGACCTAATTTCCACTTGAATAGATGTTGATTATTTGTACAAAATTATACCACAGAGACTTAACAGGCTACAAGCATATTGCCTGATAGCTGAGCAGTGAGTGAGTGTGAGACAGTACCATGGATTGTCCCACATGTTGCTCACTGCCCTTTGGGGTGAAATGGCACTTCATTTTTCTGACTGTTTTGATTTTCTTTGCACGTGGCCAGAATTGTTCTGGCTCTGTGCTGGGGAAATAAAATATCTGGTTTGGTTGAAAACATCACATTTTGCACTGGGCAATGATTTGCATATTTCTGCAGATGTGTTTCAACAGCTCTGGGTGTTTGCTATTAATGTAGCGTTATAAATAAAGCAAAGGGTGTTTGTAACACATAGAGAAGAAAGGTTTTGATCTAAGAGACTGAAATAAATGAAGTCTTACTTAAGAGAGAATGAACAAATTAGGCCAACTGAGTATCCTTAAATTCATAGAAACCTTCATCTGAATTTGCCTCCGGTCTCCTGATTTGATCAGTATGCTAGCAACCTTCCTAATGAAGTTATGTCTTATCTAATAAGCTTTCTAGGCTTATTAGGCAATGCCTAAGTTTTAGGATAAGATTTGCAGCTAAGAAGGAGAAAACTCTAACCATTAGAAATCTTTCCAACAAAGTGGGTAAGTTCCTGCAGCACTGAGCAGACTCGGAGTGGGCAGGATTTGAAGTGGTCACAGTATTGAACACTGAAAAGTGTAGTTTGCAAATGAGGATCATTGCTTAGAGAGGAGCTACAGTTTTGGCTGTATAAAGGTTTAGTTTTCAACTTCATCTTTAGAGGACTTTCACTTCTCCCTCACATTTGATTTTCTTCATCAGCCTTTGCACGGTGCCCTTTAGTGGGATAGTTTCAATGCTGCTCTGACACGAACCTACGCATGCTTTCATCAAGTGAGGTGTTTCTGATGACATGTTCATTGAAATCTATCCCCATTTGCCTGATCTTGATTGCTTTCAGTTCACAAGGTGATGTGTTGCATGATTCATTAAACGCCTGATACACGCTAGGCCTTTTCAAGATTGACAAAATAGGCATGGTGAAAATGTCAGTAATCTTCCGCAGAAATGCCAGTCATTTTCTTATCAGCACGCTTCCGTACAGCTATTGTGTTTCAGCTTCTTCACTTTCTTCCTACTCGGCTTTCAAAATATAAAAAAGTTGCAGTGGTAGCTACAGGTAAGTCTGCTGTTTCCACCCTGGAAATTACAGTGTCACCGAATCTTTCATCTCTCCTCTGCCTCTTGCTCCCTCTTTCCTCTGTCAGTGCAGCAGAGCTACTTGATGCTACTGGGTCAACTGGGTTTTGTACACAAAGAGGTGGAAGAATGGGGCTGTTGAGGTCAAAGTCTCTTTTGTAGTGAAATGTGCTCTCTAAATTTGCCAAGGGGCTCAGCTGGTACCCTCTGCCTCAAGACTGCAGTGTTTACCAGCAGGAATCAACGCCTGGAGCAGTTTCAGTGCAGAAGGCACAAGTGCAGAAGCTGAACATCATGCTTTGCTGTCTCCTAAGCAGTTCTTTGTGTAAAAGGAAAATTCATTTGTCAGTGTAACAGCTGAAGCAAAATGTCTTTGTAGCCTCTACAGTGTTCTGAAGGAAACAGCAATAACATTTAATGACAAACCTTAATGTAAATTGTATTCGTTCACTGGAGTCCTCCTTTCAAATCACCAGCTTTACATAAATCTGTTACTAAGAAAAACATGCAGGTGGAATAACATCCCTGTTAATAGAAGCTCCAAAGGTCGTAGATTTTTACAGCAAAAGCAGACAGTGCCTGGAGGGATAATTCTTCCTATTGTACATACACATTGTTTCTCTTTAAAACACTGAGTTTATGTTCTAATGGAAACAGAGCTAGTCCTCCTTTGCATGGGCTCTATAGGCTTCTTAAAGTCAGTGCAAGCATTTCTGGGAAAGCAGAATTGGACTTCTTGTGTTTTCTGCTCCTCTAGAAACTAATGTGGATTTGTCCAGAGGTAAGTATTAAAGGCACCAGTTTTTCCAGAAACACAACATTAAATATAGAGCGTGTTGGTGACACCTGTGAGGTTTGATATTGTATTATCTGTGTTCAGTACATGGCAGCCTGGAAGTTTAAGAAGGTGGAAACCTTTGACTACAAAGTACATTTCTTGCTACTGTATTTGTCTCCTGTTCACCTTGTTAATGCCTCCAGCAGTTCCAACAGCAAAGAAGGGAGACCTGTCCGCCAGGCTGGGGTGGCACAGACACTCCTTCCGTGCTCCCCTTTGGCATCATTTACAACCTGCCTTATTTTCTTGCTTTGTTTAGGTTGGTGAGAGAAAAAAGCCTGCTAAGAAGGGATCCAGAAATATGTTTTGAGACTGAATTTATCTGAAGGATGGTAATGTTTTCAGTTATTAGCCCAGGCATAGCTTTGGAGCAGGCAGGTTATATGGAAGGGACATTGGAGCTGAAGGCTCCTCACTCAGGCTGTAGCTGAAGACAGTGAGGCTGCACCTGGTTGAAGATGGGCAGAGTAAGTTGGTATTATTCAGGCTTGAAGTGTAGGGGGAAAAACAGACAGCTTGAAGAAGAAAATACCCATCTTCTTAGGCAAGGCTCAGTGTAGCAGCTCATTATGGCTGGAGTGCTTTACCTGCCACAGCCACCATCTGTGGGTTGCTCCAGGGGACTCCCGATTCCCCATTTGTCAGGATTATGGATATCCTGTTTGGAAACACCATTACTGAATGTACTTCCCCTTTGGCTTATTAGGAGCTGCAAAAGCTCTTCCAAATGTGCTCTCCACATAGTCTCTAATTTGTTTGGTCTTTGTGCTGTCCAGCTAGCAAACTACATGGTTACATTTGCCAAATTGTTATAAAATTGATAAAAATACCAGTATTGTGTTGGGAAAATAAGTGGGGGGTTGTTTTTTTGGTGTCTTAATCTATTTCAGAAAAAATCATCCTTTTAAGTCAGGACCCCACTTCGTGGGGTTTCACTTAGTCTACCTCTTAATAAAGCTTAAATTAACATACACATCTCTAGACAGCATTTAGCCTGTGTAATGTCACTGTTCTTTTTTGCCTCATCTTATTTCAATTTCTACTCTCTATCAACAGCAATCTTCATCTCCTCTGCACCTGAAGAGAGAATAGAGAAAATTAGACCTCCCAGCCTAGCCTGTATGCATTAACCCTTCTTTAACACAATCGATCCCTGTAAAATAAAGGAAATTATATTAGGCAAACATTGCCATCTTATTCAAATGGATGATAAAAGTATTAAGAACAAAAGGTCATATACTTAGCCGATTAAATAGACATAATAGTACTGAATGCTTCTCCACATGACAGTTGATATAGAATTTGACCTCTGCTTTTATGTTAATATTTGCCTGTCTCCTGCTGCTTCTGAGAAGATAAGTTCTTTCTTCTAGTTCTGAAATTGAATAGTATTATCTGTCCACCCAATTATAATAATTATTATTATTGTTAATATTATGCATGTACAATAGGGTTTAAAAGGTGCAAATTGGGTAAAAATTGTGCTTAGTCAAGAAAAGCTGTGTTGCTCTAATGGATCAGTGATAGAACTCTAGTCAACTGAGACAAGTGGTGTTGGAGGCAGCTTTGATATTTCAACTTTAACTGTTCCTCCAAACTTTATATTTGCAAGAAATATTTAATGCAAGTCCACATGACATTTGGTTTCGAATGACAGCTGTTTCCTTTTAATTTGCACAAAGATACTGCAAAACCCAGAGGTATTTCTGTAATGAAGTTTTAAAATCCCTCCTCTTTTCCCTCCCGGCTCTCCCAGTGAGGATAACAGTTACTGCCTCTCAGTCTTACTGTGCAAGAAAACCAGATGACAGCTGAGCTGTAGAAAATTTATGATTTAGTCTAAAACACGGACTCGAAGAAGAGGTGGTTTTTAGGTTCCCAGTCATGCATTTAAACACTTGTTTAGGAGCCTCCAAAGCTGAGGTTTGCAGTCATTCCCTGGCTGCTGGCCCCCTCCTGGGCAGGGGAATGGCAGCAGCCTCCGTAGGACCCGACAGCCATTGGGATTCCATTTGGGGACTTAAGTGGGACCAAAATGCAGAAGGCTTGGGCTTGCCCCATGTCTTTGTTAAAGCACGCAGATATTACAGGCGTTAGTTGGGAACGTGGCCCGTTGTATGAAGATCTCATCTCGTAAGTAGGTGAGGCAGATGAGAGTTTTACAGGTGGGGAAATGAAGCGTGGAGAGCTTGGTGGAGATCACAGGGGAAGCCAAGGAGAGACTAACAATTGAATCAAGGTCTCGGGAAGGCTGTTCTTCGCCTTTAATTAGTCTGTCAGAAACATGCCATAGTTCCTTATACAGTGTATCAGTAATTACAAAAGCATACACAGCAGCCTGTGTTTGGAGGGTTGCCCAGACAGGAAAACAAAACTGTTTGTTGAGCAAGTAATGGGATTTGTATGAAGGCATAATAAATGAAATTTATTTGAAGGTAGCTTAGTAGATACACGGTGCGGAGAGGCAAGGTGTACTCCGTGCAGTGAGAAAATGCAGCAGTTATCTTTCTATTAAATTACAGTGTGAATATCCCTACTAACTTATTAACAAATCTGTTAGTGGTTTTCTATGTCTGGAAACAGAGTTGCTGGCAACAAATGCCACATCTGGCAGTGGAGAAGAATGTAGCACTTCTTGTTCCTGTGTTCAGGCAGGAGCAGAGCTTGGTGCCTGTGGCTTTGCTGGACAGTGCTGTGCAGAGGTGTAGGTGGTGTCTGTCCCCAGGGCCACGCTCATCTCACCCTTTTGAGGCAAAAAAGGAAATAAATTAAAAAGTAAAGAGCCATTATAGAACATGTAGCTTCTGGTAAGGAGACTGGTAAAAAACTTGGACCAATGCCTGCTCTTCTCAATGCATTAGGTACCTGAGGAGAGTCTCTTTCTGCTAACCCTCTAGAGGGGACTGCCTGACTGCAGCTCTTAATTGGCAGCATTATTTGGCATTCTGAATTTTGTAAAGATGATCCCTTAAAAGCTGAGAGAGACCAGCTGATGGCTCTTTGATGTGTCTGTATGGCAAACAGTAACAATTTTGGTAGATTCAATAGTTGTCTTCATATTTTCTGTACTAATGATGGCTGAAGCTGTGACGGCCGTGACAGACCTGTCCAGCTGATCTGAAGGACACACTGAAGTGTGGGTGAGTGGGAGCTAGCCTGTCTTTATCTGTACCTTGCCATGTCCCCAGTAAATCTGGCCACAGTACCACAGTACCAAGACTGAGCTCAGTACCCACCAGGGCTGGCCTTGGCTTTTCCATCTTTCAGCAGAGCCGTGTTGTAGCTCTGCTCAGTGAAATCTGGAAAAACAGTCTTGCTGGATTTCTTCACAGAGATGAGCCTTTTCTTAGCTGCAGGTAGATGTTGACTTTGGTGCAATTTGCTGAGGATTTTCAATAGCAATTTCTTGAGAGTTCTCTGAAAGCCATTTTCTCATTCAGTGTCATTTCCATACATGACAGCAGCCTTTTCTGAAGGAACACCCTAAATTACTAGAAAAGTTGACTCATCCGTTGCTTTCCTGAAGAATAATCTTTAATTCATGATCTGTTCACTGTGGGCTGGGTGCTACTTAGCCGTGGATTTGAGAGGGAGATGGGCTTGTTTAAAGCCTTCAATATTAGGCCCACTGGGTTTAGTTGAATGTTTCTTGGAACATAAAAGCTTGGGAGGCTGATAAGGCACACGAGTTCTGTTATTAATCTATTATTTCTTTTAAGACATACTTTTGTATGTGATTCAGTTGTTGAAGAATAAAAAGACAAGCTACGAGCTGCCCCACACCTCTCTAGAGATTGCTGGCATTTTGCAGAATCAGACACTTAAAGGATTAAACAGTTAATACGCAGCTGATGATAAGAAGCAGGGCTTGACTTAAAACCCCATTAATGTCAATCGAAATAATTCTTGTTAACTTCAGAGGTGGACTTTAGATCCTAATGCAAGACAGTGCATGTATTTGAAGTAACCAGACTGGGCAGTCCTACACATGGATTGTCTGCTGCTGACAGTGAAAGTGCTGGAGCCTCACCCGGAGAATATCTCAGTTACTTGGGAGAATGATGGACGCAAGCTGAAGGTCTGGAGGTGAAATTTTATTTTCTCTGAAAGCTCTCAAAGTATTCAAAAACTGTTTCTCTAGTTTGTACTGCCTAACTTCCTGGACTGTTGGTTTTTCAGAAAATAATGTTGGGAAACTTACATACAGATGTATTGTTTTGATGTGTTTTTTCCTTGCCAGACCTAGATGAACTTGTTATTGATGATGTATTCCAGCATCTTAGGAGACTGCACTGCAATGGGCTTATGAGAACTGTTCATGTCATTAAGCCTCCATGAAAAATGACAAATTGGATTTTAAAAATCCAGTTTTTTCAAATCCTTACATTGTTGAAATACTCTTAAAAAAACCAAAACTGTTCTAGTGTGTCATAGTCAGGAATATCCTGAGTGAACAAAAATGAATTTTGCATGACTCTGACTAAAAATATTTTAATTATTTTCCTTCCTACTTTGACATCTGATTAGAACTCTGCAAGGGATAAAGACAACTCTCATGGTCTCATCCTCTGTGGGATAACTCAGGAGGCAAAGACAAGGGTGTCTGCAAATGGGCCTAAGTTGGAGTCTGTGCCGTGTAACCGTATCTCCTGTGTCTGGCTTGTGTGACTGCAGGGTGAATACCTGCATACAAAGCAGCTGGGAAGTTCAGACCTCAGTCCTAAGCCTAGATTTGGATTCATTAAGTGATTCTCCTTCTATTGTATCTATTGTTTGTACCTAAAGTACGCTGGGACCCACCGGAGTCTAAGTTAGGGGTTTTATGATAATTGCAAGACCACCCCATGCCGTAGATGATAGCACTGAAACGAGTGGCTGCTTGTTCATCCATCCCACAGCCTAAAGGAGAAAGCAAAGTCTCCTGGATGAAACCCCAAATCCCTCTTCAACCTGCACAGCCTAACAGGGGTGGAAGAATATTCTTTTTTATTATGTCTGTGCTGAAATGTGCTGTTAAAACCAATTTCCCCAGAACCAGCACAGTTTAATGGTGATTTATGCACTGAAGCAGGTCTGGCATTTAGATCCCTACTTGGTTCTTTATTATACTGTTATCACTCAGGCCACCTCTACATTCAGAGAAAAATGGCTTTCTGACTGAAAATAAATTTTGGCAAAGGTATTTCAGTTTTCGTCAGTAATGTCTGGGGTTTTGTTAAAAACAAAGAGCCAACTAAAAATCCTCAGCCCAACACAGCAGTCAGACAGTGAAAGACAGAGCTGCATATTTGCAAGCCTTCATGTTTTCAGCCCTGGAAGGGAAAATATATACAGCAAGTAAAGCACAGCACCGTGATCTGTGCAGCAACTTCACATTTGGGTGATGGTAATAGTCAATCACAGAGCTGGTCAATTTATTCTGCCTGCCAGCAGAGAATGTGTTGTAGATATACCCATGACTGAGATCATTCAGAACAGCTGTAATGTATGTGGGGAAGAGAAAACTATAGTCTGATAAAACAAATTTCAACAGGGTATGCCAGGCGCTTTCTAAAATGGATTGCTGGGTGTCCAAATCGCTCATGCAAAGCCCTGAAAGTTGCCCCTTTGATGTGTGAGGAAGGGTCTGTTAAACGAAATGGAAAATACTGTGGGGGTAGTATGTAGTTAAGCTGCTGGATGCTGTGGAAATTAGTAGCATTAGTCCATTCAAGTCCTACTGTCCTTGGCAATTTTCAGTCACCCAGTGCAGCACTGGGTGTAGATGTGTTAACAGGGAGAGCTGAGCATAATAGCAGGCATTGTGTCCTCATCAGGCATTCAGCAACACGCTGTAAAAATTATCAGAGGGGTATGTCAGCAGGATGTAAGCATTTGCTAGTCATCTGTCTTTTGGGATTTCTGCCTGGCAAAGGCCCTCTGTGACGTATCTTCTCACTTCCCAGTATCAATACAACAAGTATTTGAATATTTCCATATAATTTGTTCCAAAGGGAATATAGAGGATGTGAGAGAGTGAAAAGAGACTGAGATTCCTGTTTCACTCAGAACAGGGTTTTTTCCCCCGCTTTCCATTAGTAAACTGAAAACCACCATCATCTGGGGGGAATGTTTGATATGAAACAGTAGTGAAGATGTCATTACAGAATTTTTCTTCTTCAGAGCTCTGCCCACCGGGGCCCATAATCCCAGCACAGAGGGATGCTGGCTTCTGTGCTTCTCTATCTTATGTCAACCACTTTTTTAGGGATTTTTTTCAGCACCTGGTTCACAACAAACTGCAGAAAAATAGAGGTGAGATCCAGGTATATCAGGAAACACCACCTGAAGATGAGTCCCTGGTTTCTCCTGCTGAGAGGGGTCTAACATCAGTGAATGCGAGGCACAGCTCCCCGCACAGACAGTGCATTGTGCACTCTCAGGGAATGAACTCCATAATCAGGGAGTCTGTCTCCATCTCTTGCCGCAATCAACAGCGTTTTAAAGGCTCCATTCAAAGTCAGTGCTCCAGCGCTGACTTTGTTGCTGCAGCTCACAGCACGGGCTCCTTGGGACAGCAGTGGCCAATGATAAACACAGAGCTGATAAGGAATTATCTCATGAAAGTCCTTAGTGATGTGCTGATGGAGGAGAGCTATCCCTGGCATTCTTAAATACAGAGGAGTTTTTTGTTACACAGGACCTTTCAGGGAGAGAAGGAACAGGAGTGTTTGGGATCGGATGCTCTCTTGACCTGGTATTGTTTGCTCAAGTTTGGAAACTTGGCAGCCTCGAACTTTCATTAAATTTTGATTTTTGCATATTTAGAAAAGGCTACAGGAAGAGGTAGAGCTGTTTTGGCTCTACCAAAGCAGTTTTGGTAGAGAGTTTTCATGCTGTTTATTAACTGTAAATTTTAATGTGTGCTTTATGTTTTTTGTAAGGTAGGAAAATTTAGTGGCTCTTCTTTGTCTCTTAAGTCTCTTGCTTTCCGTATCTTTTCGGATTGTTCCCATAGAAGTGGTTTTTGCCTCACAGAGCACATGCCTCAACACTGCAAATGGGCAGAGGGCTCAAACTCACACTGCTGGTTTGGGGAACAGGTAAACGTTTTAGGGTAGACTCATAGAATCATACAATGGCCTGGGCTGGAAGGGACATTAAAGACCATCTAGTTCCAACCTGCTGGCCTGGACAGGGACTGCCACACTGATGCCTGAGTGGCCTTTGTGTCCGTCCTTGTGTGGAAGGAAGCCTTTGGGACTCTGCAGCTTTGTAAGCCACAAACAACTTAGCAGCTGCTCTGCTCAAGTACTCTAATTTTAAATACATACACTTTCATATCTCTCAGTACCATTTGTCACCTTGCAAAGCATCTTTTAATCTTTTTCTGGTTTCAGAGTGCCAGGTTCTTGATCACCTGTTGCATACCTTAACATTTTCCCTGACTGCCAATGAATTCCCATCTTATTGTGCCTTGTCTTCTGGAAAGCTGTCAGCCATCCTCACCTTGCCAGGCAGTCTTTGCAAGCAAAAAGCAGCAGATAGAGAGGAATTTGAGTGAGGTCACTCAGCTTTGCCTTCTCATTCATTCCTCTGGTTCCCTCGCACTTTAATAGTCACAAGTGGTAACCTATTTTTGTTGAGCCCAATTATAATGAGATTTTTTTAGAAATCCCTGCAGCTGGATGTTTATATTGGCACCAAGATATGCTTAATGCATATTTTACAGACCAAAGAGCTAATTTTGGGAATCTGCTAGCAGCATTTGAATGCCCCATTATAATGCCAGGATTTGTAAATTGAGGCTTTGAATAGGTTTGGTTTAAACGCTGAGGGAATGAGATGGTCTTTAGACCTGGCTGGGAGTTTAGCATCTAATACAAAGTCAGTGGAAAATCAATTCGTCTTTCCATTTGCCTTAATGGACTTTTGGATCAAACCCATATTCTTAAAAGCATTTGAGTGCATGAATAGTGTCAGGTTTTTAGACAGGTTTTTAATTTGCAAGCCTGAGTAGTTGCTAGTGGAACCCCAGGTATGCAGACATCTGCAGATAGGGCCTTCTGCTTCTGAGTGACTGTACCAGAGCCTGTGTGTCCTTGTACCCAGAAAAAAGGGAGGCCTTGTTCAGCCTGGTCTAAAAATTCAATGGTTGTGGTTCTTTTGTTTTGTTTTGTTTTAAAGTAGTTTATTAAAGAAAGGATACTTCAGAAATATTAGTGTAAAAAGACAGTCTATTGACCTCCTTCCTTAAGGAATGCTGAAAGTTTGGGAAAAAAGGGCTTGCTCTGGGCCAACCACTGCAAGCATGCAGCAACTGCCTTCACCCAAATGCCACAGTGGCTGAAGGAGTATGAGCAAAGCCCTGTAAAAGACAACAGTGAGTTTCCTTGTGTTAAAAAAAATTATATAAAAACAAAATAAATCAACAGAAGCACTACTAATCTACATCATTGTGCTATAGATCCTTCAAATGCAAATGGTTTATTACTCGCCTATACAATAAATTCACTGCAAAAACAACTCTTCACATTCCTTATGCTTTTAACCTTGGCCTTGACTGCTGAAAATGTTCTTTATTTAATGCTTCAGTGTTCTCACTGCTTGGCAAGCTTCTGGTTCAGCACATAAGGGGAATTTGATTGAAAGGCTGTGCTACATTTAGGATCAACTCCTCAGTGGCCAATTCACTAAGGGTGCAGCACAGCTCAGTGAAGGAGCTGCTAAGGTTTGTGGAAGCTTAGGTTGGGTCTAACGAAAAGCAATTGCCTTTTTAGTCAGTGCAAATTGGCAGAAGCCTTCTCCAGCAGGTGCCTTGTTGATCTTGCCCCTGATTAGTGTGAAACCCTCTGTAAGGACGGGTGGTGCCACCGGGACATGCTGTGAAGCCTCTCAGAGCTGGGATCTACTCTAAGTTCTGAGAGGGCAGCTTTGTATGCTGCATCTTGCACCTCCTGTATATGGATCGAGGCAAACACGAGATAATATTGTTCTGCAAAATGTCATGGAAATTTTGATGTCCTCCAAGGTGCACGTGTGCATGCCCAGGACATAAGCATCTGCAAATAAAATATTTTAGGAAGGTTCTCCTGAGTTGAGGTCTTACACATGAGTTTGGTTGTTTTTAAGTCTAGTCTGACTGCTCCTGGATACTTGATGATGTTGCCTTTTCTCCTTTTCTCCCCTTCATTTGTATGAGCTTTATGTCAGAAATCAGAAGTAATGAAACAAAGAGAAGATAGAGATACTTGCATGAAGAAAGTCAAGGCCATTTGAAGCTTCTTGCTTGACTTTTATATTTCCTTTTGTTGCATTTGATTGTTTGCCTTGAGGCAGGAAGGGGAGGTAGGAAATTTGCATGAAGATGGAATTACTTCTATGCTTTCCTCTTTGAATTTACATGGGCTACTCAATTCTTTACTGAGGCCTAAGGGGTAATTTCATCAAGGTCCACTTAGGCAGGAGACAGCACATGAGATCAGCCCTTGTGACTGTTGCATGTGGCTTCAGTGCTGCACTAGGCAAGAAAAAAATCACCCATGCTTCCCTGCATGAATGCAGGAGGAGTTGTTTGTCTGGGACTTAGATAAGATTCTGGCAAAAAAAGTCTGGCTGCAGAGGAGGGTCCACCTTTTGTGTAGCCCTTGGATAGCCCAAAGGAAGCCTGAGGAGGTCTTGGGAGTCCTCTCAGTCTTGCCATGATGAAATATTACCTTGGCCCCCCTCCTGGAGTGCTTACATGCTTTTCCAAATTTGAGCTATAAGCAAGTAAAGAACCTATATAACAGGCATATTTCTCATCCTTAATCATTCTTGTGTATAAAGAGCTTTGGTATTATTTGGATGGAAAGTTCCAGCTGTAAAGAGCAATCCTTGCTCTTATCAACAGAGTGTTTGCAAATCCTGTCAAACTTTTAATTTAGGGTATTTTAAAACTACCTCATTGTCCTTGTTTGAAATCCAAAGAATCTAAGCACTTTTGAAAATGTATTGTTGGACACAGAAATACTTAAAAATTTCCAACTGGCTGCCCAAGTCTGTACAAAAAGTTAGCAGTAGAATAAGGAATTTTAATGTTTTTGTTCCCCATCCCATATTATGTCCAGAGAACTGCATTAGCCTTTCTGTAACTGTACAGCCATGGGGAGGAAAAAGCAAGCCCTCTGTAAACTGCTATTTTAAAAGCAACTTGTAACCCTATTATTCAGTTGCTTCTTTTCAAGTTAGTAAAAATCTAACTTTGAGTATAAACAAGGTCTCAGGGAAGGTGGGCAAGGGAGCCCCATGGCCAAATTACCTTGAAATTCTGTAGAAATTGGGTACTTGAACTCCTTCCGTTTCTTCTGAAAATCTCAGCCTTCGTCCCTCCATTGCAGTGGGGTTTTCTGCAGTCTGGTGAAAAATTACTCCCTTTCAGAGCTAAGTAAATCGTAACGATTTAAATCCCATCTTTTACATGTGTTTGGGGGTAAGGGGGATGTTTGTTTATTTATTATAGAATACACTAGCTGGCTGTCTGGCTTCCACTGCCATAGAGAAATGCAATGAGAGACCCTATTCAAAACCAGCCTTAGCTGTGGGGAGCAGCCTGCACAGGGAAGCCTGCCCGGATTACCCTTCTGTACTCCTTTTTATTTTTTGGCGTACCTCTTTGATGAAATTTTGGACAATTACACACATTTTTGGTTTGATTTTATGGTTTTCTTCAGAGCAGAGGTTGAGAACTTCGCTGTGAGTGAATATGGAAGATAAATGTGGATATTAAAGAGCCACTTCATCCTTCATTGCATCTTGTCCCTCAGCCAAGCTGTATCTGCATCATTCAAGGAAAAAAACCCTGAATGATCACCACCAGCATCAGTGTTAAGTTCACTTGATTTTTGCCCATTTCACTTTGCAGCCCACCTAACTTGCAGTAAAGGCTTTCTGTGGCCACCTCACAGTATGTGACTAACTTGCACACCTTTATACAGGTTTTTTTTGAAAAGCCATGTCTTGGTTAAGGGTTTCCCCCCAATTTTTTGTTAACAGCTATTTAATCTTGCAGAAAGCTTTGGCTTTTGCTGCTGACAATTAAGACAGTGAATTGAAAACCACTTCTGGAACGGGTTTTGGCTTACTTTGAGGTATTATGTCTCTGCAGAGAGAGGGGGAGCAGATCCTGCTGGACAGCACCACTTGTAGACCGTTAGGATCCTGCCTGTTGCCATCAAAGCGCCACAGCCCTGGCCCCATGGGACTAGCACGGCTTTAAGCAGTCTCTGCATCCTGCTGTGCTCAGATTAGTTGACTCTGACCAAGCATATGTCAGCCTTCCCAGGCTGAATTGCTGGGAGCACCTGTAGGGCAAGGAGAGAAAATCAGGGAATAGTTTGCACAGATTAATTCAGACTTGACATGTCTCGCTTGTGCAGTGTGGTGCCCAGCTGTGCCATCTCAGTGCCTTGGGGACACAGGGTGGCGCAGGTGGCAGAGTGATGTGCCGATGAATCCGAGCCTTCAGACAGGGCCCAAAGCTCAGATGAGTGGTCCCAAAACCTCTTGTCTTGCCACCCATGTGGTCCTGCATGAAAGTACAATGTGCCCCTGCAGTCTTAAGGTTATTTGACTTAGTGCAGGGCATTTCCTTCAAGTTGAGTGGCCTGTAAGTAAACTCCGTAAGGCTCCTTCCTTCACTGTTGCTAGAATTTTTTTCCTTCCTGAAATTACAAGTAACTCATAGCCACTTTTTTCTTACTTCCAGCAAAAATCAGGGGACATCCTCTTTGGGTAGAGAGAGCAGCTCTGAGGTCGGAGAAGCCTAAGGCTTGGATGCTGGCCTGCCTCCCTCTGCCCTCTGGCCCCCAGAGAGGGAACCTTTGCTCTTTTGAAATTCCCACCAAAGCCTCTTTGCTTCTGCTTCCATTTTAATCATGTATTTGCAGAAATTGTCTTTTCAGAAAAATCTGCAGGATGTGCTTTGAGCGCACCGCTGTATTTTTAAATAATCAATATATAAAATCAGCCTTTAGCTGATTCCCCTGGTGTGAATGATGAGACTGATTAGGGGAATAAAGACCTGTTAAAACAGAGAAGTAGGAGGTCATTCATTACCCTATACCACCGCATACTGCTTGGTTTCCAGCTATTAAGAATACATGAGATACAGGGCTGTTGGAAGTGGACACACAATCCTTACTTTTATACTAAGGTAGACTCTAGCCCATGTAATTTAACAGTGTCCTGAAAGTCCGGCTTACATTTTACAGGCTGACGCTTTGAAGTGTGATACTGTTAGCGCTCAAGATACGACAGGCATTAAATTTCAGCACTTGTTAAATTACGAATAATTGTCTCCACTCTGCTCAGTTTTGTGTAAGGAAAGAGCCAAGCAAGATTTCCACATTAACCATCTGAGCTCAGTTGTGCCATGCCTGTCAAGTAGTGGAACATGCTCAAGTTTCCCATTGCATTTCCACCACTTTCTTGGATTTGTAGGTATTTATTCCCAGCTAAGGAAGTTTGAGGATTTCAGGGTAACCTGTTGGAAATGTGTGGGAATGTCTCTCAATAAGCAATCTGTGACTGCTTTGGCTTAAGGTAAAATTTAGCATCCAGGCGAGCCTGTAGAGGAATAAAGACACGCTTTCTTTCCCCCTGTGGTGCACGGAGCCGGGGCTGGGAGGTGAGCGTGGAACAACACCGACAGTGTTCCCGGACACCCGGCTGCCTCCCCTGCTGTAGTTTTCCACAGTGGCAGAGGGAGTCAAGCAATTTGCAGAGGCAAGGCAAGCCTTTAAAGGAAAATTATGTGCACAGAGAAGAAGAAAATAAGGCAGGGTAGTGATTCCCCAGCCAGCATCTTTGCTGTGTGCGTTCAGTCAGTCTCCAAGCAACCAGCAACGTAATAAGGACACAATGAGTCAGACTCAAACAGTGCCGTTAATGCACCTTCATATCGAGGTCTGTGTGTATTCGGTGTCTGTGAGCCCAATCTTAGCTTCCTTATCCGTGCTAATTTATTAAATGTGAGGAGCTGGCAGGCAGCTGGCCACCCTGCATGCTCAGTGCAGCCTCCTCAGCACTCCTCCAGCTGGAGTGGCTGGGTGCAGGTCATCATCCCCACTTCTGCCAGGCTTCCTTGCAGCTGTCTTCAAAGCCTACAGCTTATTTCCCAAGGACTCCTTCAGTTTTGCAGCTTCTCCAAAGCTTTGTGCCGAGTCTGTTGCCTTCCTCCTGTAGATTTGCAGCTTGCCTGGGCTTTGAAAGGTGAGGGTGTGTGGAGATGGGTAATGACTTGTCTGGGAAAAGAGGTCCCTGAATTTCTGAGCACAGAGGGAGTATAGATAAGAGATACACAGCATGTTTGGATTTATTGGCCCTGTCTTGGTGGCGACATTGGCAGTATCTGTGCTTGGCACAGGTAATGGCTTTGCTGAATGCCTGGTCTTGGTGCCAGCACTGCTGCAGACAGCACAGCTTGGTGTTCGGACACAGGAAAACACACTGGGGTAGTTTCATCTATTTTAGGTGCGTCATTGGAACCGGCTCAACACAGATATAATAAAAGCACACTTTGTAGCAGAGAGGAAACTGCTGAAAGAGAATACTGTTGCAAAAAAAGCACGAAGGAAATTTCCACTGGTTGCAGAAACCTAGCTAGGTACAGCCTCCAGACCAAACCTCCTTCAGTCCCCACTACTATTCTTTCAGATGAAATCAATATTTATAATTTCTTTTTTTTTTTTTAATTCCAATTAGCACACTTTGGAGGTGATTGATAAATGTAGGAAATCATAAATGCGTTACTTTGGGCCTGAAAAATGCTTAACAGGCACATCTGAAAGTGCTCAAGGCCAGGTTGGATGAGGCTTTGAGCGACCTGGTCTCCTGGTAGGTATCTTTGCCCATGGCAGGGGGTTTGGTACTAGATGATCTTTCAAGGTCCCTTCCAACCCATGATCTGCATTCTGTGGTTCCATGGCAGCCCCGACCTGGGGTCCATCAGGGAGGCTCCCAGACGGGGCTCTCCACATCTCCTCAGGTCCAGCTGCTGGTGTAGGCACCTCTAGCTCTTGTAGCCTTAGTGCAGAGACCCAGAGAAGGGTGCCCTCCCCCCCCCTTAAAGGTGGGATGTCACACCCAATCTCATCAAAAAAGCTCCAGCAAAAAAGAGCAGGGGAAAAGAAAAAAAATGTAAAAGCATTTATTGTTTGCGTCACAGCATTAGCCCTTTTAGGATGGCAGTAGTTGTGGTGGGCAAGTAACAAAAGCCAGCGCAAACCAACAGCACTGTGGGACTGGTAATTTTTAATAAAGACAGCAATCAGAGCACTTGGGTACCCTGCGGAATTTTTACTGTCCTAAAGAGCTCCTCTTCACAGCAAGCGTTTGCCCTCAGCTAAGGAGTGGAGCACAGAAGCCTGGGGAGAGCCCTGCCCCAGCAGTGTTAGCCAGGCCCACTTTGTGGCACACTCCCAAAAGCTTCCTGGTGGAAAAACTGTGGGTAGTCACAGGCTCCCATCCCCTTGAGAGGGGAGATGGGAATACTTTGTCAAAACCCCAGGATTTTGGCATGGGTGAAACCCAAGCCTGGTCTCTCTGTGGGACACACCAGTGTTGCTGTGTGGCTTTTAGTGGAAATTAATGGTCAGGTTCTTACAGTAAATGCAGTGCTAGACTGTCCTAGCAGTTAGAGCACGTCACCCCTTCCCAAGAAAAATGCCCCTTTCTCATCAGGGGTTTGAGCAGCAGTCTTAATTTAGGCAATCTCTAGGTCTGTTCATGATTGTGTTTTCACCCATCTGGCTAATATTGGTAATTTTCTTTTCTTGAATTATGCAAACCTTTTTTCCCTCATCTTGGGTGGCAGTAAAAAAAAAAAAAAAGGCTTTTCTGGAAAATAAAAAAGCCTTTTGAGGAAAACAACAAAAAAGAAGTTTATGTATTAAAATAGAAAACTTACTTTAAAAGACCCAGCTGTGAGGCTGACTCAAAATAGGTTTGTTAACCATACAGTCTTGATCCAAACCAAAGATTACACTTTGTGGATAAAGATTCGCTTTTATTTTGTAAATTCCTGTACATGTTCTTTTAGTCTTCTGGAAAAAAAATCACTAATTTATTTTACCTTTTCACTGCTTTGTTCCCCCTCCCCCATTTCTTACATTTTAGTCTCCGTGATCTATAAAAATAACCCTAATTCTCCTCTGCTCTGGATAAACCCATAGCTGTTATAAACTAGAAGAAAAAGCCCCTTTCATATTGTTGATATTGGATGTTTGTTTAATTTCAGTGGGGCTTTCTAAAAGTGTAATGCAAGTAGAGTTTATTACTATTTGAGTCTTTAATTGCTGTAGTAATATTTTCTTACAGCTCCTTATTTTTATGTTTAAGGGTCCCCAGACCCTTTGATTTATTGGCATTGGTGAATGATTGATAAATGATTGAGGTTACGTAGAAAAACTGAAGGCATTGTATGAAATAGAAGCGGTGCCAGAATGACTGTGCAGGACCCACCAGTGTATTTAATGTGATGCATACTACACAGCTGCTGCAAGCTGCAGCCAAAGCCATCACAAATATCAACTGTTCCCTGGGAAGAGACTGAAAAATGTAAAAACAATGAGAGTGGGGGGTTTTCCTGCTCCTCGGGAGAAGTGTGGTGTGTTCTCTTGCAATCTAGCTTTCCATTTCAGTATCTCAGGGTGTTTATTTATGGAATATTATAACTACAAAAGAAAGAAAGAAAGGTAATAGGCAGGGTTTGCACAGGCGCCTAAAGCAGTTAGACACCTAATTTCTGTGACGTTTCAATGGGACTTGGTTATTTTTCTCTCTTAAGGTCCTTTGAAATAGCAAACAAGGGTTTCTGTTTCAGGTTTCTTGAGCTTCCTCACTGCTTCCGCTGCTATTGGTTGTTATTCTGCTTGCAGAAAATTTGGGGGGCTCAGGTACCTGGCAGAAACTGTATTTTTATATTATTTGTATTTTGACCCTAAATTCCAAACAGTTTACACTTACCAGAGTAAGAAGTAATGGGTGCATTCCTGGGTGAATGCAGAAGACATTTGCTTTAACAAAACGCTTCTGCTGATAGCACTCCCTGTGTTAAGTCACCTCAGGTTGCTTTTTTCCCTTGATGTCTTAAAATGTATTGAAAAGCTGGTTCTTTAGGAGGAAAAGCACAGAGATAAGTGCAGGATGCCTATGTTGGAAATGGAATGGTCAAACAGCGCAAAAGCTGAACAACGAGCATTGATTGTTGCCCTTGGCTCGTTTCTTAATCCCTAACTTTTAAAGCTCCTGATATTCTTCCCACCGGAGCACTCTTAGGTAGGCAGTAACTCCTGGGGTGGGTGGTGGATGCTCCTGCAGGGTCAAGCCCCTGCACAGTGCAGAGGGAGCCCTGGTAACTTTGCATTTGTGGCAATGTTTTGTGGAGCCTTGCGGGTAACTGGACACAGACTGTCCCCAGTGCTGGATCTATGAGCAGATCTGATCCAGGAAATGCCAGACAGGGCAAGGAAACGGGGACTACCTGCTTTGGCTGGAGTCTCCCACTGAACTGAACGAAGCGTGACTCAGAGCTGCACCCTGACAGGCACCAGCTGACTTCAGCTGGGATCTGGAGCAAGCCCAGCCACGGCATATGTTCGCAATCAAAATGTCATTAAAAATTCACATAGACAAGTTACTCAGTTTGGAGCCTGTCTGTGAAACTCTGCACTCCAGCCGATGCAGTAGCTCGGGCTCGATGTTCCTGGTAATCTTCCCTAATCCTGTGAATCTGTGGGAGATGAGAGAAGGGCACTTGCTCTCGTTGGGTTTTCATTTTCTTAATCTTAAGGGAATGATTTCCCTCCTGTCGAGCTTGGCGTGGATGTCTTCTGAAAGGCTTATCTCTGAACATCACCTTTCTTGGCACGCATTCTGCTGAAACTCAGTGTGGGGGAAAAAAAAAAGAGTAATTAATTTTGTCCCGCATTAATCATGCGGGTTAATGCCGTCCTCTGGTTTGGACTCTGATTTTGGTTGATAAGTACAAAAGTCTTTAAAAGGGTTAATGTGTGAGCCCTCCTCCCACTCAGGATGCTGCTGTAGGAAATCCATAGGAAGCAGGTCATCCACAGGCACCTTAGAAATGAAGTGAGTTGCACAGTAACATGCAATGAGTTAGACGAAAACAAGTTTTTTCTGGGTTTATACAGCACTCTGGCAATGAAAAATAATTCTATACTGAAAAAGCAGCAAATTAGAGGCCCCGGTAATTTGCTGTTGGCAACCACACTTGTACTTGGGTGTGGCGTGATTGACAGGTACTGCAGGCTTTCCATGAATGTCACTGCCACTTGAAAGTGCAGTGGGCTTCACCCTCCTCTGTGGGAGGAGACACTTGCCATTAAATATTTCCCTTGCAGACCGTGTCATAGGTGCCTGCTTCCCAAGGGACTGGACTCTCTGTGGTGGTCTCCCATAAGAAATCAGTAGAGATTCCCTTCTGGTTTCCTACACAGCAGCTTCCACTGAAGGTGAAGATGGAACTGAAGTTTATGCTGTCCTACTTACCAAAATTTCAGTGCCACCCTTCTTTCTGTCACTACTCTTTCAAAGGTGCAGACAGCCCTTGAAGGAAGCAGAGAAGTAGGAGGAGATGATCAAGAAGTCCACTTTTATTGTATCCCAGGGAGAAATCCAGCCCTGAAGCCATTGCTTAAGAAGCCAAATTCTTAGCAACTTCTTTGTGGTATGACAGTCTTTGGAAAAATGAGAATCATTAGGTAGTCAGTCCTTGCTTAGAGTTGAGCTTTGGATAAATTAGCAACTCTTCAAGGCACAATTTTGTTAATCGCCAACAATTACATACTTTGTTTTTACATTAGACCAGCTGTGCTGAAAGTTCCTGTGCCTCTAGTGCATTTTCCATTTTTTAATGGGCTTGGTATTAAGCCTCAACAATCAGGAGCTTGTTTTTATGTTGGAAAAAGTTCTCTGTATGATCCGTAAAATTAACCGGGTAATTTTAGCTTTTTAGTTTTATTTGTGGAGTCGTGTTTGTTTGTTTATGAATCCCTTCTTCCCTCATTTTAGTTATTCAAGTACAGTCTTTTTGACTTTGAGGTTATTTTTACATGACAAACACCTAGTTGATCTCAGAAAGAGATGCTTCTGGTTTGGATTAATACAGGTCTGAAAAACTTGGCTGCATGCTTTTGGAATATTAAACAGTTTGATAACGTGTGAAAATATGTTTTTAATGTTTATTTGCAGATAGTTAAATGCAGTGTAAACCAATTTCTGAGCTTATTTGCTTTTATGCATTCGCTCTGGCATGCAGGCTAACCTCACTTTTGGGATGTGACAAGGACAAACACAGGGCTGTGTAGATTAATGGGTGTGTTTGCCACAGCTGAACACGTGGTTCCTAAAGTTCAGGACGTGTAAAAATACAGAGCAAAAACACTGATGGCTTGTGCCAGGCAGACACTGCCTCTGAAGGGTGGGGCTCTGAAAATGCCTCTACGGCATTTCTTTCCTTTCTTTTTCCTCTTTGGAAAGGAGAATTGGTGCAAAAGGAAAACTCTCCTCTCCCCTGAAGTAAAGAGAAGGCATGCAGCTTGCTCTCGGGGGAGAACTGTGTAGTACCAACTCAAAGCATCAGTACAGGGCTCTGCAGGTGTAAGATGGGCAAAGAGGTCCTCAGCACGAGCCAGTGTCAAGGCCAGAGTGCCCAAGCAATGACTCGTGGTGTCCACATCAGAAATGGAGGGCTGAGGTCCTCATGTGCCAGACCCACAGCGCCTGGATGGGAATGGGGTGAGCAGATGTCCCGGTATATCCCAGGCTTGTTGGGCTGTTTCTTGGACCTCAACAAACCTTGGCTGAGTCTGGTCAGTAAGTCTGTGTTCCAGGAGGTGCAGAAAGTGGGGGAAATTCCTCAAAGTACCGGAGTAAGCAGATCCAGGAAACGGCATCCTGGGGCTCTTTCAGCCTCGCTTGGTGATGGGAAGTTGACCGAGGATGGTGATGGTTAGACTGACCGATTCTCTGGAGCTGTCAGCAGCAGAGATATGGTGACATTCATGAAGTGAGTTTGGATGCCAGTTATCGCAGCCATGTTAGGTGCTAGCTGACTCCTTTGCCAGCTTGGCGAGGACAGAGCTTGCTGGGGTTGGTATCTTCTGGTAGTGGTGGAAGAGAGCATTGCCATGATTCTGTCCCTGCCTCCTTACCCTAGCAGCTCTCAAAAAACCCAAATACAAGCAGGAGCAAAGTTCCCTGTTGAGTGGGATGCTGGCTGTTGCAACAGTGAAGCTTTGCTCCTTACCAGAATAACTCTTCTTTCTTTTTAATACCCATTGCAGGAAGTTGGTGCTCTTGTATCTGAGTTATCAATTTATGGTTTTCTGAGACCCTCTATAAAATAAAACCTGCTGTGGATCTGGTCCAAAGCCCATTTGAGTGAATCACATGGACTCCTGTGGATTTGTCAGTGTTTATGAATCAAGCCCTATAGCTTTCAGCATATTACAAACAGAAAACTCTGTGTTACTATTTTTGGTGAGCCACTTGCTCCTAGATAGCTCTTAATGGGGGAGCGGCACCTTCAGTCAGCACTCTTCCCCAAGGAATTTCCTCTCTGCCCCTTCAGAAAAGCAACTTCTGTTCTTTGAGGCAGATTTTAATTTTTGTCATTTCCGTAGTTAACCATTCAGCAGTGACACACATTAACCTCATTCTTCTTCCATATTATCGGGTCAGCCCCCATTTATCCAAATAGCCAAGCACCTTCACCCTGGAGGCCTGGGCTGTGGCAAACCCTTGCACCCCTTCCCAAACCCATGCTGCTGCAATGCCTTTGCTGCCAGCTGCTGCACAGGGTTGTTTTGCTCATATGTGCTGGGACATCTCTTTTCTCCATTGATGGAATGTGAAGGTCGAGATCATCTCCTGTTTTTCCAGAGCAAACTGTTGGCAGGTGGGGCTTCCATCTCCACTGCTGAGGCATGGCAGCAGGGAAGGACTTTCTACCCCCAAATTCATCCTCAGGTGCTGCTGTGATGAAGGGTGGGATGGATTCTCGCTTTATCCACTGTCATATCTTGTGTGCTGGGTGCAAACTTTCAAAGGTTGGTAACAGGAGGGTGATTTTGCCACTGCTGAGGGTCTCTGACACTTACTGAAAATACACAGGTTGGCAATCACTCTCTTAAACTCTTAGTGCAATCCCCAAGGGCCGGGTTTCCCAACCATCATTGGCTCCCAAATATAAAAAAAAATTATTGAGTTGTGTATTTTTAAAACAAAGCACCTAAAGATGTGTTTGCTTTTATTTTCTCTCTGGTTTTTATGGTTTACATATCTATGTGACTGCAGGCATCAGGGAATTGTTCTGCTTTTCCCCACCTGGTGGGTCTCATGTAGTTATGTCATCTAGATTGGAATGTCATCTAGGTAGCCTCATCCCTTCTCCCAGAACATAGTGGGATTGTGAATCTTGCTTTATAATCGAAGCAGCTGACAGCAAGACATTCTCAGATCCTGGGTCTTCAAAATGCAGTCTATGTTAGGAAAACTAAAATTAATTCAAAACAAATTTTCCAGAACTTTGGGAGCACGTATGAATGGGCTCCTGACAGAACAATCAATCCTTTGTAAATTGAATTCTTGGAGGTTCACTACTTTAGAGGCTGAATGATAACTAGTGTATCTCTCATGCACATCTAATTTTACAAACCAGTACATTCTTAAAGGCTAGTTTGGGTTTGGAATTTTTTCTATTCTTATTTTTGTCTGGATTAGCTGCAGGAAAGAGTGACCATTTTGGAATGGATGAATGGATCTGCAGACATCAATTAAATCGATAAAGCAGCACAAGTTATGCCCGATGTGCAAGAAAGTCTACAACAGGTTTACTCGTCCAGCCCTCCACCGTAGAATTTTAGCAGTGCAAACAGAAACCTGCACAGACTTAGGATGTGCAGACTGCACAAGCTGGGTAGCTCTATCAGCCCCTTAGCAGGCTGGAAACTGTTTTGCAGTGGGACATTGGAGCATGACTGTTCTGCATCAGGGCTCAGAGCCAAACTCCTCGGAGTAGCATTTGGCTGATCATTTGGATTGAAACAAATGACACATTGAGATTACCCCTTCCTGCTCCTGCAAGATTTCAGGCAGTGCTGCTTTTATTTTTGTTTGTTTGTTTATTCATGTATTTAAAAGAGGAAGGTATTTCAGTGCTTATGAAAAGCCAATACCCAGCAGGACTGAGAACAGTCTGAAACGATACTGGCAAGCACCAAGGCATTTCCTTCACCCCACCAAATCACCCCAGGCTTTCCTGACAATAGCCCTATTCCCTCCTGTGCCCCTCCAGAGCAATGATTGAAAATTGCACCTCTGTGTTGATTTCTTGTTGTTGTTTTTTTTGAATATATAGCATGTATGTGTTTTAGTCTTTATTAGCCACCATTAAAAAGTAAATGAAACAACCAACAACAAAGGAAGCTTTTATTTCAAGCAGAGTTAGGTTAAACAAATGATCAGTCCTTAGCTGAAGGAGTCAATATAGTGGTTACAGAAAGCAGACCAGAAAACATCCAGAACTGCTTTAGAAAAAGAAAAAAAAACCACTCCGAGACAGCAGGAAACAAAGAGTTATTCAATTGATCAAGTGATAGACGCCTGTGAAGGGGTCAAGGGGTGCAAGACGTGTTGAAGAACAGCATTTCATTTTAAATACCCCAGCTTAAGCCTGTTCTTTGGAAGGGAGTTTATACTGGAAAAGGCAGGATATATTGCTGTGCCTATCAGCAGTGACGGGGCATAAAGAGCAGCAGTGTTTGATCAGACTTTCACAGGTAATGTAGTGTTTCCACTAGGAATTAAACATAAAACTTTTTTAGCTTTTATAATGCAGAAGCAGGCAGACTTGTAACAAACAACAGTTTAATGGATGTTTGCAACCCAAACCAGCACTCTAAAACGATACATAACAGTGCTATTGCTTTATAGAGGTGAGGCAAACCCACCATCTGCACACAGATCTGAGTGATCTATGCCAATGCACAGCAGCCCAGGACACAGGGCTGTAATAATTTTTAAAGCTCAAAACACAGCTTTAAATGTTAACACGAAAACCATGGCAATGGTATTGTTAATGTGACTGCTTAGTTTGTATTTTAGTGTGCTCAGATGAAGGTGAGGGCATATGCTGTGCACCTTCAGCGTGAGGAGCCACCTCTCCTGTGAATTGCGTCTGCCAAAGCAGCCTCTGGGAGGTGTGGGACTGAGATGGGAGCAATTCCCAGGCCCTAGCATGGCCCAAGGTGACACACTACTGGCTGACTCCTGCACTCTGTGCTGTAGCTAAACTTCCAGAAGAACAAGCAGTGGCCATGGGAAGGCTGAAGATTTGCAGGACCCAGCCTTTCTGTCTTGATGTGCCCTCTCCTGTAAATGTAGGAAAAAAACCCAAGTACCTAAAAAGCATTTTTTTTTAAAATACATGAATGATTTCAGACTTGCAAAGTGAAACTATAGGCTTTGCAGGGTGATGTGCAGCAAAAGTGCATGTAATTAAAATGTTGTTTACATAGACCATATCAAGTCAGTTGGTTTCAATGTTTCACAGATTTTGGGGTGGGGAGATATCCTTTAACCCAAAATTTCTTCTCCAGTGGGGATTGCATGACAGGAGACTGGACTGTGTGACGTGCAGGAGAGGGGGAACCCTGAGCCCATCCCTGCCATTGTCTCCTTCCTTTCCTGCAGGGTAGCAAACTGCCAAACTATGTGGCTTAGCCTCTCTCAAGATTATTGCAGGCTACAGGGATCTTCAAACACCCATGGTAGCTCCAAAATGTATGAGTGAACTCTAGAAGTCATGTTGAGATATGCAACATAATTGGGATACGCTTTTGGCACAGCTCTCGTCGTTTCTCGTGTCCAGGGTGCCAACATAGGCATCTCTGCATGGTACTGAGCTGGATTATGCAGAGACCATAATGTCTCTAGAGATCTTGGAGACTGAGGCATGCTACTGGGATGTGGCCTTTCTAAAACTGGATCTGGATATCCTCAACTGTCCCTTCCTGCACCGGGAATCTTGAGCCCTTAGGGTCCGCCTGGTTCCCCATGGGAGTTTCTGCAGGAGCACAGGAGGGTGCAGAAAGCACCTTAGATCTGTAAGGGAACAGCAGAAGCCAAAAGCGTGGTGACCACAGCAAAACAGCTTCCACTTCAAACAGGGATGGTAACATCCAGCTGTAGTAGTTCAGAGAAGAGATGTGAGGACTAAGGAGGAAGTGCCAGGAGAACCTGGCTGTTCTGGGGTTTGTTATTTCCGTGGTTGCTAAGCTAGCGACTGGATCGCCAGGAGTGTTTTCTGGCACTCGTTTTAAAGTTTTTAAGCCTAATGATGAACTGTTTGAACCAGCATTTGACTTCCAACTGAAGTAGCTTTAAAGAATTTCTTTAACTAATCAAAATTATATGCTGAAAAGAAGAAAAACCACAGTGAGGGCTGGAGGATGGAACAGCAGACCAAAACAGAGTGAAATCCAGCAAACTTCATTTAACCTTGGGTTTAGGCATGTAAGTAGTAATACTGATTTCAGCTGAGCTGTTATCATGAGGGCAGCCAGCTCACACTGGGGCTTAGTGCATTTGTAATCCAGATAGAGATAGAAAAGATCCTAAAGGTAGATGTGTCTGCTGCCAGTTTATAAAAAGAAGTTTATAAAGTTTTCTGCTCCAAAATGGAGTCAGAACTGTGCAATAGATGTGTATAAAAATTAGGGCAAAGTTCTGCCCCCAAACAAGTAATTACCAACCCTTATAATTGCCAGGCACAGGTTACAATTCTTTAGAAGTTTTGACTTGCATTCCTCTTTGACTTTTTAAATAAATCTTAAAAAGACCAGTGTATTTCCTTAGGTATGTCCTTACTTTCCTCTCTGAAGATTTCCATTTATAGTTTTTGAAATATTGGCAAGTATGCAGAAGATGTAGGCTGTGCTATTGCAAAACCCAGCACATGTCAGCACCAAGCAATTGCCATACAGGGACCTTAAATTAGAATTATAACGGCCTTGGTAGTAGTTGAGCTGAATACTTGATTTCTTCAGCTGGTGGGCCATCCAGCAAAATAACAGCAAATGTATCTGAGATGAACCAAAGAAAGGGATTTCCCAATTAAAATGAAATCCAAAATGAAGGGATTATGAATTATGTTTTTTGTTCTCAGCCCAAGCTGAATTATTTTTTGTGGTATAGAAAAATAATTTCTCCCATATTCTTTCTCCTACCAGTGACTTTAAAATGTTTTTATTGATTAAACATTTCAAATTGTTGCCCACTACAAATATGCCCTTTTTGATTGAAATAGTTTGTGGAATTTGTGGCCAGATTTGTTTGGCCTGAGGTATATTTTGAAGGAAAAAGAATTCCTGCAAAGGAAATTTGCTCTACTAACTCGCACTTCTGCAGTTCTGTCTGCTTCCCTGGACACTAGTTACATATTTCCACTTCACTTTGTTTTCTTTAGGGAGAAGATGGAGTGATTCAAGTCTTTTTTAATGCAATAATTATAGTTTTACACAGTGAGCAGAAGGATTTGGTGTGTTGCGTTTTTGGGTACTTATAGTCTCATGTATATTGCTGGCCTGGCACTGGCTTCTGGACCCACCACCTAAAAAATCAGGCCAAGTTTTGCTCAGATAACCTTGGGATTGTGGAGAATTCTAGCCTGTGCTATCTTATGATGAGGCTGCAATGCTTTAGACACTCCTTGATTGAGATTAGAAACTTTAGCATGGTAGCACATCCCCATCATCAACACAAACAGTTGATAAGCTGGTGCTTCAAGGTGGTGCTTCAGCAACTCGTATGAGTTGTTCTCATACGTGCAGGCTACAAATGAAAAAGGTGGCAGTATGTGCGGGTACATAATAGCAGCTCTCAGAAAAGATAATTTCCAGAAATGATTATTTGTTACTGCTTTCACAACATGAAAGCAGAATGAGGGCATTCAATTTAATATGAAAATAAAACTTAACAAGAGGTGCTCTTAGCATGAAAATGTGGCAGGTGAGAGAACTGTTTGGGAGCAGTGACATTATCCTAATTTCTTGCTTTACTACAGTGTGCCTAGATGTAATTAAGGTCGAAAAGTGCTTGCTTTTCTTCTTCTGGGGTATAAAATATCTAACAGAAGGGGAAGGCAGAGTTTTATGAGAAGTGTTGTCCTGTTTTCAGCACTGGTTCAATGTAGATCTTTTGTTATGTGTCAGACAGAGACTTTTGTTACTTCATGAGCTTCTTAGTCAATAAATACAGTTTAGGTGTGAAGAATGTGTGACATTTCTATTATATAGCATGCATTTCACAGAAATATTGTGGCTGCACAGGAAGCAGCAGGTACTTTATTCCTTGATGTCTTAGTAGTGCTCCATAATCTGTTTAAGTTCTTCTCCTTGACTTGTGACAAGAGCTATTTAAGAAAAACAACCTTTGTGCAGTTCTGTACAAAACCTGTGCCAGGGTAATAGGTGGATAATTCACTGGCGTCTTAAATTTGAGAGCAAAACCAGTCTTTTCTAAAATCCCATTTCCATGCGTTAGGTGTCTGGTGTCTTGAGACCACAGCTCTGAGCAAAGGATGATGTGATTACAAAGGGTTTGATGAGAGCTGTGGGGCTGGGACAGGGCAAGGGGTGCTCCCCAGTCCCGCTCGAGGATGACTGCTGGGATGGAGGGTGCACAAGGACATCATTTATGCCAAGGGATTGTGCTCAGCACCGCTCCGAGGGGTGGAACAGGAGAGAGAGTGAAGGAAACCATGGGACTCTGGAACTGTTTTCAGACCCTGAAAGCAGCCGTGGTTTCAGACAATAATATTATTCAGCAGCGTGAATAGGAAATTGTTCCTGCCTTTCTACGAATCGGTGCTGTCACTGCACACGGTGTGCACGTTTGATGTTTGGCCCCATACTTAACCTGTTTGCTGCTGCCTTCACTTCCTGACAACCCTGCAGTGCTGCAGAGATGTCGTGGTTCTGAGGCTGAACTGTTTGGATGTAAAAAACCCCATGGAGAGCCTTCCGGGTGCCACCAGCAGCCTGTCACTGTTGTGTGGGGCTTGCACCATGCCTTCTCGGAGGTTTTAGCAGTGCTAAGCACAACGTTTGTGCCTGGCCCAGAGTCACACAGACATTTTCCTCAGCAGCCCTGGCTGCACGTGAGCAGGTGTGTCTTGTGTGCCTGGTTATCTCTGTTCGCTTGTCCTGTGGCATTGCTTTGGGGCTCTCACCCTGGCTGTGTGATCACATGCCCCCTGAACCATTCCTCACCCCCTAGGAAACCTGAGAATTTGTGTAATGTGGAGATTTTGTCTGCATTTCACGTGGGAACATAGGATTATACTGAAATAGTTGCACCAGTTCAGCACCTCATGTGAATGCGGTTACGCGCAGGATCTATTTAACTTTACAGCAGTAGGAACACAGAGCTCACTTGGATCTCGTAACTGGATGTGTGTAATCACCTTCTGCTTGTAGGCTGCCTGATCAGGCAAGATCTTGAGGCATTACTATGTCAGTTTAGTCCTTCTGAAAGGACTGTGGACCTTGTGTCCACAAAGCTCAGTGGACACATGCAACAATCTCAATCCTGTGTATTCACTGTACAAATATATATTTAACCTCTCCAGATGTAGAAGGTGGTGTGTTGGGGACACTCAGTGGCACTTGATCCAAAGGTGGCCTTCCCAATGTTCCTCTCCATCTGCAGTGGCATGGGGTAGCCACTGGGACAGGCTGGTTGTGGTGTGGTTGTGCTGATGGGACACCTAAGCAGGAGCATCCTGGGATACTGCCACGGGGCATGGAGTGATGGGGGAAACGCTGAGATTTGGGAAGCTGTTAGGAAAGGATGAGGCCCAGGCCAAGGAGGCTGCTGCAGCCATCAGCTCCAGCCTTGGAGAAGGCTGAGTCTTCAGCCTGCCTCCAGCTGTCCTCACTTCTGCCCCTTTCCTATCCTCAGCCTGTTTTTTCATGTGCTGAAAATGTATTTGTTCTGCCTTTTGTCTTTACCAATGGTTGTTGGGGGGAGGAGGGAGGGAGGGAGGGAGGCTGGTATTTTGTTTTTAATTCCTCCAGGAGCGCAGCCCTCATTGATACTTGCCAGGTCTGAACTGTAGCAGAGACACTTTGAGCTGAGTGCAGAAATGTCTGCGGGGAAAAAAGAGAGCTGGTTGGTTTTGCTTTAAAAATAAAATAAAGGTCCCACTAAAATTCACCCATGGGCCAAGGAACAAACATGATAAATTGCAGCCCAGAGGGTAATTCTTCTGAAAAGGTAAAATCATCTAAAAATAGCACCTTAGAATGAAAGTGCTTCATTGACAATAACTACAGTGTTGCTACGGTGATGCTGGAAAAAAATGATCGTTGTTACTTAGACTGCCACAGAACTGCTCCCCCGCCCTCCCATGGCATGAATCAACTGCTAGTATTAAAATCACAGACAAATTTTGTGTTATATTTCAATTTTTTTCCTTGTCTGAATGCTTCTCTGTTCTAGTGCATGTCCTGCAGACAAATGAAACACCATCAGGGGAAGGCATTGAAATAAAATTTATTGGTCAGCTCAGTGTGATCTATCTATGTATTATCTCAATTGCAAGTCATGCTCTTTCTTTTATCAGAGCAGCTTGCTTCCAGAGCAGGGAGGCAGCAGTCAGAATGAGACCCAAAGGTAACAGCTTGATGGGACTGTTCACAGATTATTTTTTTTTAGCCTGCAGCAAGTAAAAGACATAATACTGATGAAATCCGGAGCCTTTTGTTTCAACAAGTTTCAAGTTAAACACCTCCCAGGGTACATGCTATCCTGCTTTGTGAGGATTATGAGAGATGAGAAAGTTGAAACTCCAAATTTCTTTTAAGAAAACATAGTTTGGCAATAGTGTGTCTTTTAGCATTCATACCAACAACAGAAGAGCTGGGTAATACCCTTTTGATATACTCAGCCCATTCAGGCCCAATTTGGGGGATTTGAAATGCAACACGACTTCAAAATGTTTATGGCTCTGCAGAGACTATATTTGCAGGCAAGTAAAGCTTCACAATCTTTTGTGTGGCAGCTGAAACCTACTTAACCGTCTGCCTTAGGTGAAACTGGTAAATGGCTCTGTTTATACAGCAGCTGCATCTCAAATGCAATCCATACAGCTGGCGGCGGACCAGTTGCAATGTAGATGATATTTTAATTTCCCCATCAAATGCTGTCTGTAATTTGTGAGGCTTTCCTTAGAAAAATGAAGCAATATTAAATCACACAGCGAGTACTGTGTGATACTTCCTGCCTTCCTTGAAGAGCCTGGAGTATGCCAGTTACACTGTAGACAATGTTGTATGAACGTGAAAGAAAAATATATCCATGTGTTCTTAAAATTAAGTTTAATTTCAAGCTGCATATAGAGCCTCTGACTTTCTCCACGTTGATGTTGGGCTAGAGCCATCAGTATGCAGACAATTGCTTCTATGTGGCACCTAGCCTTACCTAAAGACGATACAGTGTCAGCCTCACAGGCTCAAGAAATTATATAATTAGACTTTTAGGGGATTTGTAGCCCTCTGAACAGGCTAGGAATTAAATTTTTTGCAGGGTAATTTTAAGGGTGGTTGACTGGCAGCGTGGAAGGATGGAGCATCAGATGGCGAAGGAGGAGGGTTTTATTAACTGTCTTTCTCTGGTTTTGCTTCAGGACAATTATTGGGCCAAACTACACTGAATTCCGAGGAGATGGAGGCATCTGAGACTTTGTAATGTTACATAATCTTTTTAAACAGTGACTCAAGCTCTGGCTTTGCTAGCTGGAAGGTTTAGTGCTCTCCTTTGTAGCTGGTATTCCAGTGGTGAGGAAGAATAAGAATGTA
The DNA here is from genome assembly GCA_014706295.1 of Lycocorax pyrrhopterus obiensis. Lineage (NCBI taxonomy): Eukaryota > Metazoa > Chordata > Aves > Passeriformes > Paradisaeidae > Lycocorax > Lycocorax pyrrhopterus. The sequence continues at coordinate 54,810,236 of JACSVZ010000015.1, read as the reverse complement.
CAGGAAAGTGAGGCTGGGTTTAGTTTTTCGTACTGCACGCGGGAAGATAATGATGGGCTCTTATCACGACGTGGCACTGAGTTAAAAGGATTCAATTCAGCAGAGCATTATAGAAACATAAAGAATTTCATAGTGCTTTCCTCCACGTGTTTATATATAGCATATTCCTTTTGTTCAGCTTTGCACAGAGTTCAGGTATGAAAGGCTGTGTTTAGAAGGTATTGTGATGCTGATCCACACTCAATGAAAATAATGAAAGGCTTCCTTTGACTTCAGCGAGTTTCAGTTTGGGGTTACAAGGCAGGGAGCTCAGACACGAGACCTCCCTCATACGTCCTGATACTCTGATGCAGATTGCTCCAGCTGATAGCTCTGTCATGGAGAGCAGAATTTGCACGTCTGAATGTCTCCATTAAATTAATGCAGACCTGCTTTGGTGCCAGTGAATACACAGAGGCAAACAGGTATGCCAGGGAACAGCAAAATTTGGCACAGCTGCCAGGATGGAGTGCAGACAATGGGAGTCGTGGTGTCCAGTCCAAGAGGGTCTGAAATTCAGTGGGAGCCTTGCCCAGAGGCAAGGCTGGGCAGCTGCCAGGTGTCACAGTGCCTCTTTGGGAGGCAGCTTCTCCCAGGTCCTGCTGGTCCGTGCAGCCCCTGATTTGGGAAGGGGGAAGCACATCCATCGTTCTCCTGTGCTGCACCTGCTTTGATTACAGCCCTCTTTTTAACCCTGAAATGGATTTGGATCAATAGCTTTGAGAACTGAAAAATAGCATTTCAAAGTGATGTTAATTCTTGAAGAGATGAATACTTACACAAAGATATACAGGTGTCTGGCGTGGTGGACCAAACTGTGTCCTCCATGTCCAAACAGAACAGATTATGAAATTGCAGGTTTGCTGACTGTGCACCTAAAGAAAGGTCACAGTGGAAACTTTTTTCCTAACTGGAAGCTTAGTTCCTGTTAGAGTTCTTGCTAGTGGGAGGTAACATTTACACGCTGGTAGAGTCAGATTCCAGAACTAGCTTTAGGTGCAGTTAACCAATCCTTTTCATTGTTTGCAATTCATTTTACAGGGTCTGTCTTTTTAGTGTACAGGTAGTATAAGATGATCTGTTATTTTACACAGAGACCACCATTGTCATCTCCTGGAATCATCTTAATGTGGGTTACAATTGCTGTATACTTCACATGTGTGTGAACATATAAAGAGATTCTACAAATAAATCATCGGGCATTTCTGTTCTGGTGAAAGCACAGGTTTAATGAAGAGTAGTTGTCTAGGATCTGCTTATTTTACCTCTGGCAGAGCAGTTGGTCTGAATACATGCTGTGTAGTGTTAGATCCCTTGGGGATCCTTTGAAGTATGTTAAACACCATCTACATATTTCTCCTCCTTCCCTTAATGACTCGCTGACTTTTATCAGTGTATATCATTCCTTTCTCTTCTCCTTTGATGATAAGTGAGTTTGCTTAGCAAATGACTGCCCTACGATGGCCTCTTAGCTCTCCTTTCTGGGCTTTAGAACTAAACATTTGTTCAAAAATTTGTAAAAGGTACTGTGGTGTTAGCTTGAAGCTTGAAAAGCTTTGCCTATCCTTGGATGAATATGTGTGAAGGAAAAGTAACTCAGAGGGCATGATCTGTGATTGCCTCCAGGAAACAGGCAACAAAGACCCTCTGTGAATCCAAACCACCAAAGAGTTAACTCTGGGCTTTCACAGGAATACAGGCAGAGTATTTTTCTACATAGCAATAGAGGCTAGAAGCAGGATCAGATACTTGAAGAGAAGATAGGAAATGGCGCGTGAAAATCATTTCTCTGTGGAAGGCTAGCACATAATCTGCGTCCTCTTTTAAGACCCAGACAAGACCTTTCTGCTAATTTTGTGTCTTCTGAGAGCTTTTCCTTCTTCTATAGAGGTAGCAGCCTGTAGAGAAGCACCTGCATATACATATGAGACATGTGCCTGACACAGAGCTGTGTGCTCACCCTGAAGTCCCGGTGTTTTTAGAACAGACACCAAAGACCCCATTGCCTGCAGTGGGTTGTGTCAGTACAGGCTCCACCAAAACACCTCCCTGGTCTGGCTTAAAAGGCACCCTGAGCTCTTCCACCCGCTTCTGGGCAGGACACATGCATGGGGCAGCCCTGGTGTGGACAGGGCAACAGAAGCAAAGAAGCAAAGCAGGTGAAAGTGGAGTGCCTTAAACAATGGATCTGCCGTAGCAAACATGCCTACCTCCATTTCTGCGTCTACATTATCATCCACCCTCTTTAGCTATTCAAATAATGGCAGGCTGAGGGCAAGTGAGGGGCACTGAGGCATGACCTAGCCCCCCATTGCCCTGAGACTGATGGGTTTCTTTCCTTGAAAGACCCTCCAAGGCCCTGTGTTTCTGATTCACTTCCTGCAGTAATTACCGTGGCTGATGTTAAGAGCTTGTAATACCCAGTGCATAAATTGCTGTGGCAGAATCATTGCATTTTATATCCACTGGGATTAGACTAATCTGTTGTGTTATGCTGAGAACTCAGAAAGTAAGAGGAACCCTTTCATACATTACAGCCTCATTCAGTAGAGGTTATCTAAAAGTTGTTTCTGCATCTTGCTGGAGGCTCTTACAAAGCGGTGACCATGAAAGCACTGGTCTGCAATATATTCATGTGACATGCAGTGCTTACACTGCGATTAGTGGAGATCGAGGAATGAGTAAACAGATGTCCTTGGGAGTGATCTCAGCCTCGGCCTGAAAAGCAGTGACCTCTCACAGCGTGGGATGCGGATATGTTAATTGCCGATCTTTTAACAGCTCCAGCCCTGCACTGGATAAGTCCCAGGTGTGTGAAATATCATCCTTTTGTCTTGTGTTTCCGCAATTGAATTGGTGTAACAGAGAGCTTCCAGTGGGCTGCAGGGTGAGATTTTATCTTCTCTGCAGCATCAACTCAGCTGATTCTTGAGTCCTTGGCCACACACAAAACCTGCCCTTCTGGGTATAGTGGCGAGTAGGAGCTGAGGTGGCAGGCTCACCTGGAAATATATTCAGGCACGCCTTTGCTTCCGGATGCTGACTGGCCCTCTCTGCAGCAAGGACCATCCCCCTCTCAAGCAAGGATATTCTTCTCATACTGCTTCAGGATCTTTTGCTATTCACAGTGTGCCCAGAAATACAAACAGGACCTCACTCTGTTCACTGCTAAAGAGCTTCTTGCAGAAGTCCAGGAGACTGGGTGATTTTCCCCAACAAGGCTTTGCTGTGTCTGGTGCTCTGTGTGAGGATGTACTATCTCTAGTAAAGCTTTGCAGGATGTCCACTCAAAATCAGCTTTGACTGAGCAAGGCAGCCAATCACCTGAGCTAACTCAGCAATAGAGGCTTATCAGTAGTGATCAAAGTCAGCACAGACTGTTCTGTTGTCTTGAATGTGGCTTTTGCTTAATAAGAACCCTCAGTAGGAATAGAGCTATAGCTCAGGCTTTCAGTTGTAGCTTTGTAATTCAGTGTACATCTCTGTAAAAGCTCTGCTGTGGCTGAGCTCCTGACAATTCCATAAGGCTACAAGCACTTATCCTCATGGACGAGACAGAACAGTTTTGCTCTGATACTTCTTTGGTGCATATATGTCTTTTTCTAGCTGATTGCACCAACAGCACAGGCTATCTGCCCTTTTGGGTTAGGCTTTAGCTCTGAGTTTGGTGTCATCCCAGTATCTGCCCCCAGCCTTGAGACTGTCTATTCCACGAGTGAAAAAACAGCTTTTCCCAGAGTCTTTTTTGTTTGTTTGGTCTTGGTTTGTTTTGGTTTTTTGTTATTCTAGCTCAGTAAAGCTGACCTTGTCTTGAGGTTTTGAAGCCCACAGACCCACAGTTCAGAGCCCTAGGGAAGAAGCAGTAGGGTTAAATATCTAATCACCGAGAAGAACTGACAGTGAATAAACCCTGATCTCTCAAGACACTGTCTGCAGTTGGTTTTATGTCCCTCCCTGAAGTTCCAGGAGATGCAATGGTCTCCTGGTCTGCCAGAGGTGAATTTCATCTGAGAAGAGTCCCTTGAGCAGTAACTTATTTCCTACAGTTAAGCTATATCTGGGAATATGTTGATTGTGATTCGACTGACAGGTCTGTGAGTCAGTTTTGTGAATTCAGCTTTGGAAATAACTGTATTTAGTTCCAAGAATAAGAGCTCTATTGTTGCTCGTGACCTGCTGTCCCCATTCCAGTAATTGACCAAAATAGTCAGCATCCTGAGGATCATGCATTTTTGAACCTACATTATTGTTCTTGCAGAGAGACAACCTCTTTGTATTCTGTAAGAATTTAGTGCATTTGCATGTGTTCATGTTGTAGAGTGCTTAAAGGGATTAGCAAAAGATCTTTTATCATGGGTAGTTGGCTAAAGGAAATAATTCTCCTTAATCTTTGTAATTTTCCCTATATTGACACTTCTCAATTTTTTTCACAAATAATATAATTTAGAACAATTTTCTTAGCAAATCTGAGGATGTCTGTTTTCTCTTCGGAGCCCCTCCTGTTGCCTTAACACGAATGCTCCCTTGACTCGTCTTTGTTCCGTTGCTATTAAAAGTCATGGTCATCACTAACTTCAGGTTAAACAGGGCTCCATGCAAGAATGCAAGAAAAAAAAAGTCAGTCTCTCAGAACTTAGGAAAGAGTAGGATTAGAGATGCCTGGTAACCTTAGCACAGTCCCTGTGGGTGTTATAAAACAGACTTTGATTGTGTAGTTTTATGTGGCCCAGGGGCTTTTCTAACTTGAGCCAAACTAATGCGTAGCTCAGGACAGGAGCCAGTGTGGCATGTGCCTCAGCTTTCCCTCTCTGGGCACCCAACATCCTTTGTTTACACAAGAGATGTGAGGCCTGTTTGGCTACTGTTCTACGTGTGGAACCATTCTCCACCTTGCCTATGGTGTTCCCAGTCACTTATAAGGGGAGGTTTTCTCTCAGGGTGTGCTTTCACAGACATTAGACAGCAAACTGATGGTTGGACCCAATGATCCTAGAGGTCTTTACCAACCGAATGATTCCATGGTTCTGTGAAGGACAGAAAGCAGGACAGGGTATTATAATTCCTTTTCTGTCTACCATGTAAGCAATACGGCCTGTAATTAAATCACAGTGCAAACCCAACATTTTGGGAGAGCTGTAGCTTACAGTCCCAGTAACTGAAGGACAACTCTGCGTTTACCTATCCCTTCTCAAACACATCAGAAACCAATTTCAAGAAAGCTTCCTCAAGGAAGGCACATGCTTCTGAGATATATAATTCTCCATTGCCACTGCCTGGTTTGGGAAGATGGGAACTATGAATTTGTGTCTAATGCAGCACTATTTCTTGGTTTCCATCTCCAGTTTGTAGCAGCACTTTGGATCACAAAGCCTTCCTCACGTACTTCTTAACCTTTTAAAGGGAGCAGCAGTAGAGGATGATGGTTGTCTGGCATGTAATACTTTTTATGAGAAATCAAGTGGCACATACCACATGGCAAGATTCTCTGAAATCACACATTTGCCCTCAAAATGTGAGGATAATTGCACTCTTGTGTGTTGAGAAACCATAGCAGTCATGGAAAGAGATAATGATGGTGGTGATTTTGTAAGGGCCTCCAAGATTCTTAGCACGTAACGGGGGATGGAGCAACTTTTTCTATTACTTTTTGTAGCTATTTCTTAAAAAAGCAGAAGGCACAGTTCCTCAAAGTGACAGAACAGCTGCTTGATTTTCACAACAAGTAAGCATAGGCTTAATGCTTAACGCACGCTTAAGTGCATAGCTCTGTCAAGATGATGAGCTAAGTTGGAGTCTGATATTTTCTCCAAAATGTATGTCAATTAGAAGATCTGTAAGACGTGATCTCTGCAGGCCACTAACTAAATCAGCTGAATGCCACTTCATGGATGTGTGCTCTGAAGTAGACAGTGCCTGTAATGTCCATCCATACAAACAGCTCCCTTCTCTTTCCTGAATGAAAGGCGAAGCTTATTCCAACTTACACAGTGATGCCAGTAGAAGTGTTGAATGTCTGAAATGGGTCTGTGTTACTGGCTGTGTCTCTGATTTTCTTCTAAATCAGTTGTCATGAAAAGAATTTACCTTTACGAAAAAGACCAAATGAAAATATGCAGTTGTGCTTTGTGACCGTGATTGAAAATGAAGCCCAGAATAACCAAGGACTCAGTGTAATGGTCTGAATAAAATTGGTGCTTAGTATTCAGTTTGGGGGGATATGCTGGTAGTGGTGAAAGAGCTGGATGTATAGACTTGATTTAATCTGCTAAATGATAATTTCCTAGCAAGGAGCAAAATTTGGCAGGCTTGGTTGTTGTTTCTGTGATAGTATTCATTGCCAGGAGTCCAGTTTGATCAGGAACTTTCTACACACACACTACTGTACCAGACTGATTAAGGTTATATACATTTTTCATTTTTAACTTTACCTAATGGATTTCTAATTCTCTTGATATCTAAAGTGAGAAGAATTTCTCTGAAGCTGAAGAGCTGCTTTACTGCAGAGAAAATTCTGCTCTTGTCTCTGTAGAAAGAAGAGGCCCCCTGTGCAGGCGTAACATGGTGATGGGCCAGGGAAGCTCAGATGGTGGGGTAGGAGGTTTGCACCATCTGATACAGAGCTCAGCTCCTTGGGGCTCCTGGCGGGAGGCATTGAAGGGGTGGAGGAATGCTGCTGGGTTCAGTGGCCATAACTGAGCTGCTCCAGTGCTTGGCAGAAGGAACTGCTTACGCTCCACACGTCTCCAGCAGCCACCCATGGTGCTGACAGAGGCTGCTGGCACTGTAGCCAGCAGGATTGGCCATGGCAGCCTGGCAGCCTTGTGGATGGAGGCGGAGGTTTCTTGGCAGGGCTCAGTAGGATGGCTCTTCATGGGATCCAGGGTTCCACCCTCTCCAAATCCCATGATGCTCTTCAGTGGAAGGATGAATGATCCATCCCCAGGGAATGGAAAGGGATTAGGTGACAAGGACGGTGCTGTTAATGTCCCATCCGGATGTGTGTGTGAGGGGGGTCATGCAAGTTGCATGAGAAGTCTAGTTCAGGTAAGGGATCATTACATCAGGCTGCTACCACAGTGTGAAACAGGCTCTCGACTACCATGAAACAGGATTCTTTGTAAAGGTTTAGCATCTAAACCCAGTATTACAATGGCATCCAAGTGAGTAAATGTAGGACTGTAGCTAGCATGAAGGCTCACCTGCACTGAACTAATTACAGGATCAATATTAAAACATGAATCACAGCTTTGTGTGATTTGTATCAAGAGTAACAGAAATAAATCAAGCAGCATGGTGTATTTAATTTTATAAATGCTGGGAAAATGCATACTATTCTCCATGTGAAGCAGCAGCAGGAATTGCCAGCATTTCGTAGAAGGAGAAAACTGGGACTGAGGATTAATGCTGCTTACCCAGAGTTGCAAAAGCACTTGGTCATAAGAGGCATTATTGTTGAGTACTCTTTTTTTTTTAAATTAAAATCCTGGTTTTCTCTTGAAATGTACATAGCATCTGCCAATTCTGACCTTGGTAGGAGGCAGCCAGGATGGGAGACTTTCCTTTTCTGCCTACACCACTGGGGTGCACTCCATCTTGGTGCCAGGTTGTAAACTGGGGTTGTGCCTCTAGGTTGTCAGTTCTGCTCGTTTATTTGTCTTTGTACTCACACAGTTTCCATTACTTTCATTTCATTTATTTGCCTTTAACTGTCTATATTGTGGCGGCTTCTGCCACTCAGTCCTGGGCAACATCCCAGGTGGCACCTCCTGCTGGCAAACCCTTCCCTGGGAGTTATTCCTGCGTAAGTTTTCCAGAAACTGGTGTGGAGGCAAAAAAAAAAATCTAATTTAATTTGCTTAATTTCTCACTGAGTCACGTGCTCCAGGCACCTTCAGCCTGAAGGACAGACCAGCCTTCCAGGTAGTGTTGCCTGAGGACCTCAAGAAGCTTAATGAGAATTTCTGAAGCTCACCATGTCAGTACAGAGGGCTTAACATTGACTCTCAAACCTAATCCCTGCATGACTGGGGTCTTGCTGTCCAGCAGTGTCCGATCTCGACCTCAGCCTCACAAAAATTCAGGATTGTATTTGCATCGTTGTCGGAAGCACTCCCGGAATGAGGATGCTTCCTTGTGAGGCTAAAAGGTGGTAGTGAGCACTTTGTGCTCAGAGCATCCAAGGGGGATGTCAGGTAACAGAGGATGGCATTTAGAAAAGTGGGCATTATTTAATAATGCTAATGACACCATTGGGGTCACAGTTATCTGGTCCCCTCTGAGCAGGGCTGCTTGTTGGAAGGGTTTTGTACATGTATTTTTGGACTTCTGTGCTTGTATCAAGCAGCTTCTAATTGCATAAACAAGAGTTTGGACATGGCTAAACGAGAGTTAATTAAAGGGAATACAAGGTACTAATTTTTCAGACTGAAAAGGAAGGATTGGGGTGAAGGGATGTCCTAAAGCAATGCTATTTTATCTAATGCTGCCTACGTGAAATGTATCCAGAAAGCATTGATTTTTCCATTGGAAGTTGTACTTCATTCACCTCATTTACCTAATTATTCTTAAAGGCGGAGGTTTAATGAAATTACTTTGGATAATAAACCATTGGGATTTGCCCTCTGTGGAATGCCAGGGTTAACTGGCTGGAACTGAGAAAGAACCTCTGTCCTGCTTCTGTGACTCCTTTGTCATCATTCATAGCAGTGTGATTGGCACTGACTTGCAACCTGGATTACTCACATGGGTCCATAAATCATGCTGTTCCTGTCTTCAGTGCCTCACCAGTTGACCAAGAACGCCTCCCAAACTCCTCTTCCACTCACTTCCTCTGCTGGGCACAGCACTGGAAACCGCTCTTGCATTCCTGCCACTGGAAGCTCCTCTCAGGACTGCTGGGAAGGGAGGGCTTGCTGGGCCTCAGGACTTCTAGGTGGAGAGGGGTTACCACAGCCTAAAGGCAGCCTTCAACTTGAGTTATTGTGGGACTAAATTAATAATTTCTTGTAGATGAGGCAGATTTATGTACAGCCAGGTAACGACTTTGAGCTCTTTCTCTGCACGTTCCGTGGGCCAGCCACACTGCAGATCGTTTCATCACTAATCCGAATGACTTCCCAAAATCACTGCTTGCATTATGCTTTGTGAACGTTGCTTTAGGCAAATAACTCCATCATACTGGAAGATCTAGTGCATTGGGATGCATTAAATTCATAAAGGTTTCAATGAAAAGGTTAAATTGATGGGTGACATCAACTATTCTTCTTAGTGCAAACCAAAAGACCAAAAAGGCTTTTAAACTCAAAAGCATATCAGAGGATAAATCAAAACATTTTGCTTTTTAGAGCAGAGAGAGCAAAAAGCTTGGGATTTAACAGCAGGCAAAGAGAGCCAGTCTCTGCTCTCTGGCCCAGAGATGAGCTGCCAGGGCACAGATTGCTTCCCTGCAGCTCAGACGCCTCACCTCCTGACCAGGATTGCCGTGTCCAGACCATCCAGATGGTCCTGGGGGGGCAAACCCTTGAACCATGCCCAGGGACTGTCTGGGAGAGGGCTGCATGGCACTGGCCACAGGGATGGACATGGCAGACCAGTGCTCAGGTGCAGGGATGAGTTTGGCCAACCTGATCGGTCTATGGAGTAGCTTTGGACTTGGAACACTTTCAGCTGAAAAAGGCTGGCTTATGAATGCCCTTAATCAGGTAAACTTCATCATGTGGATTCAGTATTTAACCCATTTTATTATGACTGCACAGTATATGACGTATCAGTGGTCAAGTAACCTTTCCACCACTACCTTGGAAGAAAGCAGGGCAGGACAAACCTTTCCAATTACCCCAAATCTTGCTATGGTCTTGGATCATTTTGATCTGAGGAACTCCATCTTGTCAGCCATCTGAGAGCATGGAGTAAGAACAAACAGATCATAAAGGGTGTTTGACGTAGTTGCTAAATGTTATGAAACCTGTGGGGTCACAGTTACAAGAGGTGAAGCATAATCAAGGTCTGTTTTAATCACAGCACTCAAATATGGTGTAATAAGCAACCTTATAAATCTCTGTTAGAGTTAGGGTTTTCATTATGTTTTTAATGAAATACTGATTAGCCTGTGCTAATTGACATGAACCCTGAGCAGACAGCAGCAAATGAAAACAATCTGGCAACTGGCTGCTACCATGTGTTGGTTCTGTCCAGCCCTTCCTCACTGCAGGCTGGTGGGATGCCAGGGATGGAGTGAGGTGGTGGCAGTATTATGGGGTCTGTTCCATGGATTTCACTGTTTAAAGTGTCTGTTATCTTCTTACTTTCTTCCTCTTTTAATTCCACATTAATTGAGTTCATTTCTTAGACCCGCTTCACTCACATTTCTGTTTGCTGACTTCTCTGGGCAAGCAGTGGGTTTAGGCAGCCAAGTAAAATAGACTTGTCCTCAAGTCAACCATTGGTGAATAGATTTTGTATGTGGCTTGGTGGGTTCTCATGAGAGGTTTTCAAGCTCAGTTCCTGTTTGCTCTCTGCTTGCTTCCAGGAACAGGATTTTGTACAAGCTTAACATTTTTGTTTATAATCAGTATATTGTATTTATGGTATGTCTGTCGCTGAAATGCAAGTACTAGATGAAATACTTTTATCTGAGGGTAGGTGCCTGACAGCTTTAGGAAGATTGACCTTTCAATTGGACTTCTAGTCCTTAGGATTGCCTGGCAATTAAGTGGTTATTTTGATTTTAAATGAAGATTTTCATCCTAGGCACATAAGCCCAAGTTTCATCTTGAATCATCTTAACCTGACTTTCAGAAAGTCAGGTTAAAAGCCCAGAGCCAGCTGAAAATTAAGCTACTTTAATTTATCTAAAGTTGATTTTTGGTGGTTTGTTACCCACTTTAAAATACATAGGCCATTATCTCTTGCAGTGTAAACACTGTGAAAAATGTCACATTTAATAAAAACCATGACCTCATTCTCAGCTTCATTTTAAATGAGTTTCATTATTTTACTCAATATATTATTTATTCATGTATTCAAATATATTTATTCAGCGAAGGCAGAGATATTTTGATTAATTCAAAGACTAAATGCTCTGTACTTCTCATGCAAATTGGTGCAGAAAAAGAAAGGAAAAAAGAGGTAAAACTCTCTTTGTGCTCTGAGGCCTAAATGCATCATCAGAATGTAATGAATGCTGTTTGTACGCAGTCAAGTGAGGAGTCATGTTATCATGAATCTCTCTCCATGGCTTTTATTATCATAGTAAAAATAAAATTCAGCACATGGGTTATATATCTGTTCAGTGCTTATTTACAGACCCCATTTAGATGGGGAGTAAATGGTCAGATGAGCCTTGCCTGTTACTCAGGTATTGAGGGATGACTCCAGTATTTCTTTGCTATTATTTCTATAATCTACCCACTTTGCCTTTCTCAATTGAAATTTAATAATTAAGTAAAAAAAAAAACCAACCACAAAACAGCCTGCAAAGCAAGAAGAAGTGGGATTTTCAAAAAGTGCTCACCATTATAATAATTAATTCCCCACTGAAGTGGGGAGTTAATCTCATTGACATGACTTTGGTGGGAGCAGAGCTCAGGCGAGCACTCAGCACTATTAACACGCAGAGCAGTGATGTGTGGTAAAGTTTGCACAGCTTGAAAGTATGTCCAGGCTGCGGGAATTTCAGCAGGGTAAAACCTTAAAGGGGCTTTGGACCAGGCCTGTTATTTTCAACTAAAATCACTTGTAGAATTATCATAGATTTAATTCAACTTAGAAAAAAAGCCTGGTGAATTTTGTTACTTTTGGTTTTCATACATATTTGGTGCAATATGTGTACTTTTTAAAGCTCAAGTCCTGCAAGGAGCAGCTGAGGGAGCTGGGGTTGTTTAGCTTGGAGAAAAGGAGGCACACAGAGAACCTTCTTGTTCTCCACAAGTACCTGACAGGAGATTGTAGCCAGGTGGGGGTCAGTCTCTTCTCCCAGTCATAGGACAAGAGGAAATGACCTCAAGTTGCGCCAGGTGAGTTTTAGATTGGATATTAGGAAAAATGTCTTTACTGAAAGGGTTGTCAAGCATTGGAATAGTCTGCTTGGAAAAGTGGTGGAGTTGCCACCCCTACAGGGGTTTAAAAGACATGACCAACCTCAGCTGGGTCTGGTGATGTAGATGATGATGAGGGTATAGCAACCATGGGCTCTTCTCCAGCTCGTGCGCAATCAATCCAGGGTCAAGGTCTGGATGCCCAGGGGTCAGGAAAGCTTATTCTGCATCATCCAGATCCTGCTGTTTCCCCTGTCTATTCTGTGGTTCTCGACAGGAAGGGAAATGCTGGTATCGCATTGCAGAGTAATTTTGTTACGTGATTCCCCATCTGCTGGGCCTGCCAAACAAACAAACGTATCATGTCTGAGAGATGAACATGGAATGCTTCCATATGGCCTGCTGTAATGCAGGTTACTATTCATAGAGTCATAGAATGACAGAATGGTTTGGGTTGGAAGGGACCTTGCAGATCACCTAGTTCCAGCCCCCTGCTGAAAGGCAGGGACACCTTTCACTGGTTGCTCAATGTCCCACCCAACCTGGACTTGAACACTTCAGGAATGGGGCATAATCCTGTCTCTGGTGCCAGTCCCAGTTGTGTGCTGGCCTGCCTGCCTGAAAGCCTGGGATTTTTAATCTGGTCCCCTTCGTAGATATGGCTGGAAAAGGGTCCAAGGTACTGGAAACCCAGTGCCTCTTTGCTGTGCAGTGACTGACAGTGGCATGGGCCAGGCGTTTTCCTGAGCACCATCCAGAAAACAGCCTTTCCAACTGCAGGGTGAGAATTTCGCTCTCAGGTCTCTGTACCCATCTTTCTCTCTCATATTGCATTTGGTCCCCAAGAGGGAATTTCATTGACATTAACTGATCCTCTGTGCCTTATGGATCTGAAAGCAGAAATTATCTGCTCAGATTGCCAGAGTCTGTGCATACAAAAAAAGTCAGCCTGCTGCAGCCTTGTACAAATCACTGGTAGAAACAGGGAGGTTTTTGTTCTCCATAGATCAGCCCTTAAGCACCAGGTCAGGGGTTCCCACATCCTTGCATGCACCACCAGGCAATATTCTGTCTTGTAGCAATTGTGTACAACATGGGAATTGATGTGATTATGTAACACAGAAGTTTCCAGTGGAGGCACCTGTTCCTCTTACCTATGATAAAGTCTCCCCAGCCACATGTCTGTGCTGCGGTTCATCTGAACCATGGTGTGTAAAGCAGCTAATCTTTTTGACCAAAGTCTAAATTAGAATATTGAAATAAGAGCATTCCTCTTGCACTTAGAATATCTGTGTTTCTCTATTGCATTAACAGGATTCTGCATTACTAGTTTTTAACATATGAAGCACAACAAGGCAGTAGCTGTTTGTGCATCTAATAATAGTTATGCTATATCAATAAGTTGAGGATATCCATCTGTCTACCGAAGCATGCCCTTCACATGGGATTTGCCCAAAATAAGAACTTGCTGTTCCAAAAATCTGGTTACAGAAATTGAAATGTTACTCAGAGCATGAGATACTGCCTTGGCATGAACCTCCCATTGGCTCCTGGTGTCTGCAGAGGCAGAAAAAATGACCTGCAAGGTTGGGAAAATGTCTTCAGATCAGAACTTACCAATTCTTGATGTCTTAATTATGTTCTTCAAAGTGAGAGATCTTAAAGCAAACACCAGCACGGAGAAGGCACCTGCAGAGCACTGTCAGTCTGTTGATCTAGACATCAGATTCTTCTCATCTGTTTGCAGTTCTCAGACACATCACTGTGTAAACTTTCAGGACTGGACTCATGCTTAGGGTATCGAAATACTTGCCTTTGTCTTTTTTTTTCATTTTCTTCTGTGTGAAAACTTGGCTGTGAAACTTAATAACAAAACCCATGGGCAGCTCTCCTAATAATATAAATCTCCCTCGTGTCAGTGGGTCATTTGCTGAGCCCTCGGTGGGGTGTGTAGCATCCTGCAAGAATTCTCATAACTTTCTCAGGTAGGTATTTTCATAACCGCTGGACAATTTCCATCATTTGAGACTGATGAAGCAGAGCAGCCTGTAGAGGCATAGAGTCTGGAAACACTTGTAGATTTTTTGCTTTGTGGGTTTTTCTTTACAAAAAACTTTTGTGCATTCCCTCATTATACAAAGCGGTGCTTTCCTGTGAAATTGCTGTTGATGCTCTACCCTCAGGCATTTGAAAGAAAACTTCTTACACCTGCCTTTGTAATGACAAGAACATTGCCATAAAGAGGCAAAGCACGTTAATGTTGTTTGTCTATATTCCCACTGTTTCTCATTTTCTTTGCCTTTTAATTTGGGTCTGCTCAGTTTCTCCATTATTTTTACTAATTATTGGAACAACACTTACTGGTCTCAGCTAGCAATCAGCCGTTCATGGTTCTGGCCATTGCACAAGCACAGTAGAGGAAATTCTGAATTCCTTGAAGTCTCTAACAAGCTTGACATGAATTTTCATAAGGCACATGATCCAAGCCACAGTCTTCTTGCAGTGCAATGTGGACGTGGTAGAAACTTGTGCTATGCTTAATTCCAGCCTTGTCAATGGCACATTTTTCACTGAGCAATGAACTCAATAAGAAAATTTAAAATTGATGCAGAAAGGGAAACATTGGACGAGAAACTGTGAAAGCTTTATTTTGATTGTCTTGTTTCTTTGGTAGATTTACTGCTTGCAGAAGCTGATGTTGATGACAGGAGACCAGGACACTGTTGAGTCAGTCTGTTGTCAGTCTGTTGGCTCTGCCACAGACTCACCATGTCAAAATGACCAAGTTTCACATTTATGGGACAGTGATAATGTTTACATGCTTCACAGTGGGCCTGAGAGTTTGTAATTCTGGGGACTGTCCGTGCTCCTACACAGACATAAGCTGTCTGCTTGTTCGCAAGTGTCCCCAGTGAAAGGCTGCTGCTTTGTGTGACAGATGGGTTTGGGCTAATCATGTTTTTATTGGTGTGCAGCAGTGTGAGCACTGTTCAGTGTGCAGCAGTGAGAGCACTGCTGAGTGCTCTTCCTTAATCTCTAAGTAAAGCATGTGTTTTCTCTATCAGGTCTTGCTAAGTTAAATATAAAAGATAGGTTGTTGTGAGTAATGGTACATTGTCTAGACTGAGACTTACAGCAACTGAGCCTGGGAATAATCTGTGTTTTCTCTGCTTTGTTGTGCCACAGAGGGAGCAATGCCTGATGACCATAACTAGAACCAGTCGAGTAGTTTCTTTTTTAGTTTTAATCGCTTGCCATTTAAATGTCCAGAAGAGGCACTGATTTACAAGTTCTTTCAAACTTCACACAAGGTTCAGGAAGGTCGTGAGTGCACAGAAGGCAGGGCCATTAGAAAAAGTAAAATGAGGGTGTCAGCGCATGCATTTTAAAAATACGTCCATAAATTTCTCATCCAAAATTGTATTTGTTATTCTTCACAGTAGCTGCATAGCTGTGAGCTGCCTATCAAATGACTCAGGCATTCCTGAATGTAAAGTTTTGTTGTGTAAATAACATCCAAAAGTGTTTTCTTGTGGTGCTAGAGAACCTTTTTAATCATCCCACCTCTGCCCAACCTGTCTGATTCCAGATGCAGAGCTTTTTAAATCTCCATGAAGTATATGTTACATCCCTAGCTGCATCCCCACAATTTCACATATCCACGCATTCTGTTAACTTTGTTAATTTGGCAGCAAACCTGTCAGATTGGCCGGTTCTGGGAAACCAGATGGTTAGAAATGCTCAAGGGTCCATGAGTCACAAAACACCAGGTTTTCCACAGACACACCAGGTTTTCCACAGACGCATCCATGAGTTTGGCTCTTCCAGTGTGGCCGAGCTCAGTGGATGGGTCACTGCCACTGCCTCTCCCAGCTCTGTCCCTGCTCTCCAGGTGGCTGGGTGACCTTGGGCAGGTGAAGAGACCCATCACTACTCCGTTCCAATGGCACAACAGGGAGAACTGGGCTCCTCTGTGGGCTTCTTCTTTGCCTTGGCTCCTGGAAAGGGATAGCTCAGAACCCTTCTCCAGCTGTACATCTTGCTCCCACTGATGGTGGCACTGGACAAGAGTGTTCACAAGTCAACATCATAAAAAACTGCCAGGAGTTGGATACAGTCCGTGGATTTTCTATAAAAAAGTAATTATAGACTTTATTGCTGAGTGCCAAATCCATTTTTCCCTCTTCTGGGAGCCATTCAATAAACTTTATGTTCTGAGGTAGAGCAAAACTGTCCTAGTTTAATGCAGTGTTTTATGTGTCTTCCCTGCACTCTAACGCCTGATTGTTGCTAATAGCCCAG
The DNA here is from genome assembly GCA_014706295.1 of Lycocorax pyrrhopterus obiensis. Taxonomy (NCBI): domain Eukaryota; kingdom Metazoa; phylum Chordata; class Aves; order Passeriformes; family Paradisaeidae; genus Lycocorax; species Lycocorax pyrrhopterus. Next base: position 54,793,860 of record JACSVZ010000015.1, on the reverse strand, counting down.
TGTGGATTTTCTTTTTCTTTCTAAATTACATTAATAGGTCTGAAATGCCCCGTGACTTGGCATTTCCCTCTGGACACTCACTCTTTCTTGCCCAGGAAAAAGCCAATATCTCCAGGAGCAGTTGCCTGTACAGATTCGCCTTTTCAGGTGATTAGCATCTATGCTTATACTCCTTCCACAGAACCATCAGCCTTTGTTAGTGCAAGGTCTTGGGCATAAACCAGAACAAACCATGCCTGGAAATGAAAAACAACCCTACCGAAAATGAAAACCCCATCCAAGAAACGCACGTACAGAGCAACAAACTCAGAACTGAGGTTGTCACAGTGGTTTTCATTCAGCCTTTTTTCACTGACACACTTCCACATTCATGATCCTCTGGCCATGGGTATATTTAATGCAGGGGAAAAAAAAGGAAACAAACTTTAGCAGAATATCAAAAGAAATGCTTCTCAACAGAGAGGTGCACCAGGATTATAAAATACTTTCCTCCCCTAAAGCAAATGTCCTTCAAAAACAAGACTAGGTGGTGCATTGAATATGGCACACTATGATACTCCACAGCAGGAAGTGAAAACATCTTTTCTAGCTCACAGCTGTGATGGGGGAAAATTTTCAAAGGCTTTACAAAGCCACTGGTGCAGTAACTCCCATATGCAGTTTCAAAAATAATCATCTCCATAACACTGCAGGTGACACTCCGCAACACCCCACACCAGGATTTGGGATGAACCATCAACCTCTACTGAGCAGAGAAGCTGGGCAGCTTCTGGCAGGAGCCCTTCAGTCCTATAGAATCTCTGTGTAACATGGTGTGAGCTACGGGATTTCTTTTGGGGGTGATAGTGGTGGTATGCATCTCTTAATAGCATCAGAAATTCCCAAAGAGTCAAATTTTCAAAGCATTTGGAAATCAAGAGGAAATTTTTATTAACTTCAATAGCTTTTGAACCAGGCCTACATGTGGGGGGTTTTGTTTTGACATTGCCTGAGACAGGGGGGAATTGGTTTTTTGATAGCACAGCACCAGACTGCAGGCTCTGCATCTGTGGTTTTTTTAATTCAGAACAACTCTGCTTTTATTAGATTTGTGTTATCTCTTATTTTACTACAATCTTTTTCACATTTCATAAATATTAATTCCCAAGACAGTCTCTTTTGTTTAGTAGTTTTAATCTATCACAGGCTTTTCTGTTTTCCTTTCCTCTCCCATCCCAGAGAGATGTCATCCTCTGCCATCAAAAGCAAGAGCTTCTCCAAGGAAGCTCTTCAGCCCAGAGATGTAGGAGCAGTATTTTTGCTACGTATCATTTTTGTTTTCTTCTCTGTGTTCCTTCCCCTTTGCTTTCTAACACCAGTGCCAGGCTCTGATTTCACTTGCTTCCTTGGAGGGGGCTGTAATGCTCCAGAAACTCGTTTACCAATGTTGTATTTTCTCTTGTCATCAATGGACAGACATTTTAGACCATTCATTCGTCTTTGAACTGATGTGGAGGTACCAGGCTGCTTTAGCAGATGTCAGTCAAACCCAGAGGGCTGTTCCCAGGCAGGCTGTGGTTTTGTTACTATTTGGAGGTTTTTTTAATGGAATCGCTCAGGCTGCTTGTTTTCCTTCACGTTTTCCTTCACCTTCTCTGCTGTGTTTCTAGTTATTTTTAGTGCCGATGAGTAAGTTGTGGTAGGCTGAAACAGGTAGGCAGAGTTGTACTACTTCATTTAAGCTGTACCCACTAACCAGCTTATTGATGCTACTTCTCCAAATCGGTCTGGTTTGGCTTAATACTGTCCACCTATTCCAGATAAACTGTTTGCTTCTCACCCTTCTCTTGTCTGCACCAAACCAGTATTTTCAAAACAACAACAAAAAAATTCTAGCTTTTACTTTTTGCCATGAGCTTTATAGATCAGTGAACTTTATGGTTTGGTTTTTCTTTTCAGTAATATACAGTTTGATTTTCAGGGCTGTGGCAAGCTCATGCTATTAAATTTAAAAACAGACCAACACATGCAACCCTTCTATTTTGTACTTCAAGTGATTTCTTTAAATCCCAGTGCAACATCTTGGAGTGCTCTGACTGTATGTAACTCTGGTGACTTTCTGTGACATCTCAGTGGCATTTAAGATAGTAGTTTTGATAAACAGAAAGCTATATGTGTTACTGCAGAACATGCTACGTATTTCCCAACAGGCAGTGCCAAATGTGTGTTACTGATTTCCTGTAGACACCGACGTGCTGTGGAAGTTACACCCAAAGGTGAATCTCAAAAGTGTTGTTCAGGGAGGAAATGACAAGGAGGGAAAGGTGTAAGCTTAAACTGAATTCTCTGAGTATTTGTAATCTGCTGATTCCAGCATTCTTTAGTGCCACAGTTTCTCAATCTGAATCTTGAGTCTCCGGTTTAATCCATTTACTTAACCTGTCTTCTAGAAACTTCAGGGAGGACAAATATTTGGAGATATATCTTGTTCTGAAATTCTCCTAGAACAGTACCAGGAACCAGGGCTGAAAAATAAACCCCACTTCCCCTCTTAAGAAAAAGGCAAGATGACAGAAAATTGAAAGTTCTGGTAGCGTTAGGTTGCCGTGTCTTGAACCCGTCAGTTGCACTTGGGCAGAGAAGAGGTGTGGGAAGAGGACAAGGTTCAGCTTGTGAAGGTGATAGAAGAATGCAGCAACACTGGACTGGTTCTTTGTGGCTGGCTTCTCACATCTGGAAAGTGGGGATGATGCTTCAAAGTTTGCAGATTGAAAAAATACCAGATAAGCTCTGAGTGTTATTTTTATCCCAGACCTTGATCTGCAATAGCGGCTCCAGATGCAGCTTCAGGAGGAGTTATCCATCCTGCCCGCACCTGCAGATCCCTCTGCAGTTTGTCTGAGCTTTATTTGGGAATAAGCATTTATTCCCATTGAATATGCATCTGTTGCCTTCAGTCCCCAACGAGGCTGGTCATAGCTAAAATATGCCCATGTTTTAGTGGACTTGGGTCTGCTCCACTGCCTCACCATAGGGAGCTGAGAGATCTCAGAGTACTTCCAAAAAGCTGTACTTTGAGGCTGCAGTTGAGCCCCTGAGATCTAGTGGTCTCAGCTGATCCACAAAAACTAAATGGGGAGCGGAGGATGGGAGGGGCCTAATCCTGTCTGCAGTGGGTGAAGATGGAACAAAAAATACTGTTAGACGGATGTGCAGGCTCTTCATAGCTCTAGCTGGCTGTTGAGCAGTTCAGGTTTTCTCAGTTAATCCCGGCAAGTGTTTTCTTCTCCTGGAAGCAGTCCGAGTGAACCAGCAGTTTGTCTCTGCTCAGGTGGCCCTTCTCTCTCCAGAGCTGCAGACAAGAGGACATGAATCGTGAAAAGCAAAACAGGAGCAGATGTTCTGCATCAGGTTTAAAGCAGCAGTGTATGGTAGCTGCTTTATCTCAGTCCCTTAAGAATATGTGTATTTTGGAGCAGCCTTCTTCTCATCCTGTTTAACATCCATGTCTTCCTTTGGAAATGTTTGCATCTCCCCACTCTTCTCCCAGCCCTCCCATGGGTTTGAAAGTTCAGCTTGAGCTCCAGCAATGTTGAGGGCAGCTTGCAAATGGGGCTGTTAAATGAAGAGCAGTTGAGGAGAGAGAGGGAAGAGCAGTGAGAGGTACAAGTGGAAAAGAAGCTGAGGTAGGAGGAAGAGTTAAGGCTAACCTTAAAATAACTGGGATTACCTTAGACCCTGTATTACATTAACCAGGGCTGAGTGAACACAGTGGTGTTAATAAGGTGAGTTAAGGGGCCATAACCACTTCTGAAGGGCACTGGGAAGAGGGACTGAAGTTGTGGGCTTGAACTTGCAGGTGCATAAAGAGAGGTGGTGGGGAGTTGGAATAAGAGAGTGCCTGGGAAAGCAGAATAAATTGAATGAAATTACAGTTTGTTCCTGGAAGCAGTGGATCCCACGTACTGCTTTCCCCTGTGAACAAAGTTTATTTTTAAACAAACAAAGCCAGAGATAAAGTTAGGTCATGAAGCAGGAAGCAAATGTCTCTAAAAACAGTAGGAGACGTTGGAAAGAAGCTTTGTGAGACTTCCCTGCTTGTGCTAGCTGGGATACACATCAGTCGGAAGATATCCATGGGATGGATTGCAGGAATGGACATAGAGTTGCAGACACCAGATCAAAAGTGTTTAAGTGTGGTCCTTGCAAATGGGCCTTCGTGCAGTGACCTGCTCCAGCTAGGATCAGCCACCAGAAGGGATTTGGAAACAACAGGATAAGCAGACTTTCATGAAATCAGTTGTATATTTGAAATGCAAAACAAAGAGGGTTGAAAGCAGTTGGATGTCATTGTTAATCCCTGGATCAGCTGTGCTGATATATCTCATAACAGACAGGATACGTTCAAAGAGCGAAATCCACTGTTAATTATCAGCGTGTTTGTGGAGGCGTTTGTGCCATGGAAGCACCCCCATGAGCTGAAGGGCACAGAGCACTTGGCAGCTCTCCCTGCCTTGAGAAGACAAGTCCTGCAGCAGGCAACGCTGCGGGGTGGAGGAGAAACCTTTAACTCTTCATTCATGGATCCAGTGGGTGGAAGCTCCTGCAGAGAGAGTCTAAAATGACAGCTCTCTTAGCAAGAAACTGTAATTTAGGTTTATTTCTTCTGTCAGGAATATCAGCTCTTCCTGCACTATGTGAATTGGTCACTTTTCCCTGCTCTTAAGTCCATGTCACCTGGCAGCTCTGTAGAAGGACAGCCTCTATTTAATAAGCCAGGACATCATCAACTGCCGGTGTTTCTCAGGAGCCATTGGACATCTCTTGACTGAAATCATCAGGGAGGTGGCAGCAGTTCCAGGTACTGAGTGGGCACCATGGATGCTTCTCACACCACCCTACTAAGTAAGACCAGCAGTAGTGTGTGTTTTCCCTCCACTGTGCCTCTGACTTTTTTCAGTCCCACCTGCTTACACATCAGAATGTGTTTCAGTGCTTCAGTACAGCCTGGGAGCACGCATGAGCCCTGGTCTGTGACCCACATAAATATGTGTGCCATCTGGGTGCTTACTGCTTGGATGTGGGTAGGGATGCACATACACGTATCCAGATGTATGTATAAAGAGAGACGTATGCATGCCTGCCCAGGTTTTTGGCATTATTTGTTAATCAAAGAGAAAATAAGCAAAGCGAAAAAGCAAAAGTCCTGGGAACTGTAACAGACTGGTAAGGGTGGGCAAGCAGAAGTCAGTGGTAGCTGGGCTATTGCTGGCCAAGCAATCAGCTCCCCCATAAGCACATTCCCAAGGCTGCAGGAGCAACAAGCAGCACAGTGAGTGCAAAGTGCCAGGCTCTGCGTGCTGCCCGAGCTGAGGGGACGCTGCCCCTGCGAGCAGCTCAAGGCCAAGCGCTCCCTCTGCCACACGAGGAGCCCCGTGGAGGTGGAACAGGCCGGCCCTGTGTGCGGGACAGAGCCGCCCTGTTCCCCACGGCGCAGCGGCGGGCACGTTTCCATGGAGCACGCGGGCGCTTTGCCATGGAGCACACGCTCCTGGCTCCCCGAGCCCTGCAGCTGAATGCCTCGACTCACTCCTGGCTGTCAGGCCACGTCCCTTCGGGCTGCGGGTTGGCACCTCTCCACCTTGCCTCGCTGCTCAGGGAGAGGGGAGATCTTGCCGATCTTTCCATGCCCTCCGCGCTCGCCAAGGCCACGAGTGCCTGCCCGGTTCTGCAGGCGCGTTAGCTCAGGGACAGCAGGGAGCTGCTCCGGGGGGCTTCGCATGCAGAGCAAGAGCTGGCTGGAAATTTAGTTCTGGGGCTCTGTTTTCTTCCGATCTTCGCTGGCATGCTCTAGCTGCAGGTGGGATAAGGCGGGTGACAAGGGTGCGAGAGCAGGGAAGAGGGAGCCAGCCCTTTCAGCAGATAGAGAGGGAACTGATGAGAGGCTGGCATGCCTTCAGCATCTGTGAAAGGAGCAGAGAGCAAGGGGACAGTGCTTGGCTGCAGCCAGAGAAGGATCCCAAAAGCCTGAGCTCAGAGGGGCCTTTTCTGCTCATTTTCTTTGGGAAGTTTAAAAAAGAGTGAGCATTAAAAAAAAAGGGAAAAGATGATATGCAGTTTCTTTCAGGCTGTAGTTGAGGTAACAGTTTGAAAAAAATAGCTGCCATTTAAAGAAATACTAAGAATTTGTTCTTCTATTGTAAAGCAACATTTAGTATGCAGTCCCTAAATGGATCTGTTATTAGATGAGACAGAGAACCCTTAGAAATCACAGTAAACACAGCTGTAGAGATGAGGAAAATGAATGAGGCATCATGCTAATATTTGTACCTTCCAGTTGTCTTGAATGGCTGATGAAAGGGACTTTTAACATTGTCCTCATGCTCTGACATAAGAAGAATTAATGTAGCAAGTCAGATGCTTGAAAATGCAACCAAGTCACCCTAGGCTTGTCAGGATTTAAAGGAGATTACCTAGGTGTATTTTCTGCTCTTTTATTGCTGTGCTGAGGATGTGGAGGAGCCCAGGAGGACTGGAAGTTTCCAGCAAGGACCTGGTGGTCGGATCCACAGAATGCTGGATGTTGTCTATGTGGATCTGGCACAGTGGATGGAGCTTGCTGGCATTTGGGAAGAGGTGTTGGGGGCCAACAGGGAAAGCAGCCTTATGCATACGTCCTTTGCTTCCCAGAGAAGCCTGTGGTGGAATCACTTGTGGTTGGCTACTGGCAGTAGGTTTGTTTTGGTGCACAAAGACTGAAACAGCAGGGGGTTTTAACAAAAATAAAATATTGAAAAAGCAAGTTATTTCCTCTCCTGTGTCATGGTTCATCTTCTGTCTTTTGTCCTGGTCCCTCTTTGGGCCAAATCCTGACAGGATTGTAGTTGGGCTAAAGGACTACTTACTGCTGGCTGGTTTGGGACTGAGCATCCCTCGGGGCTGGAGTCACTGGTGTTTATCTCAATAAAGAATAAATCAGACCTAGGAAGCTATTGATGAAACAGGCTTTCCATGTTAACCCAGAATCTTATTTCTGTGCTACATTCTGCAGCAGGAAGGTTTCCTGGGAAGCATTTTGTAATTAAGATTATAAATGAATGCTAGCATTTTAGTATAAGAGGCCTTTTGTCTTTTCAAGCAGGAGGTCATCTAATTCTTTTTGTACAGCAGCAGGAAGGTGAAAAGTTTCCAGTTAACTGTAATTAAGGCCATGGAGAATGAGCAACCCTGGTTAGTCACCTTTTGTGAGCATTAGTGAGCAGCACAGCCAAACGTGCCAGAAAAAGTTACCTTAGAACAGCAAGGTTTAGTCTGAGCAAAATATAACCTTACCAAGGGGAAGTAAAATAAACTCAATGTTAATTTGTAATAGTTTAGTCGAGGAGAAGAATATCATTACCCAAAGGATTTAGGTATTTTGCCAGTCTGTGTCAGGATGAATTCATCTAGACCATTACAAGAAAAGAGAGTCATATTGAAACAGGAGATGAAATCTGTTCTTGTTTCTGACACTGGCCTGCTGGGAGGGTGAGATTAGCTCTGTCTGCCCTGTCTCCTCTGGACCTTGGCACCATCCAGTTAGACAGAAGCAAGGCTCACAGGGCAGAGCTTACAGCAGGGTTATACATGGCAGGCATCAGCACTCCTTACTCCAGCCTCTTACCGTAAAAATAACAGCACGGCATTTCTTGGTGGGGGCCTGAACCTGCATCCCTGACCCACAGGAGCTGCATTCACCTGACCTGCTCAGAGATATTGGAAGGGACATCCCACAGTGTCCCATTCCAACCAAATGCCTGCTCAGGTTAGGGAACAGGGACTCAACATGCTAAACACGTAATTGTGGGGTTCCCCTCTCCTTGAGGGGGTTGCTAAAGCCTATGAATTATATGTAAGGAAACCAGCTAGGCAGCAACTCTCTCCTGCTTCTCCTGTTTGGGTTTCAAAAGCTCTGGAGAAATATTGGTGTGTTGCACACTGAGTTAAAAATTGGAAACATATTACCCTGATTTAGCATGGGACCGAGTAAATTGTATTCACTTAAAATAGCAGATATCCTGCTGAGAAGAAAATAAGTATTTCTACTCGACTGTGTGACACCTAAGCTGCAACCCAGAGGTACAGGAGGAGGATTTGTGTTACTGAGAAATCCATAAATGTTGGCTTCCAGGTCAGAGCTGCTGGGGAGAGCAGGGCACATGTGTCCCAGGCAACTCCAGGCATTCCTGCTGCATCTCCTCCCCATGTCCTGTGCAGGGTTTCACACGATTTCTGTCTTGAGCTCCTGTCTGGTCTCTGCCCGCCCTGGAGTTTGACAGTGTTGCCTTTTCCTCAGGGTGGTTTCATTCGCAGCACCAACCGGCCCCTGCCTGTGTGGCTCCGCAGTGTTTGCTGAAAGCCTTGCTCCTGGAGTGTGTGGAATACCGAGGCTTATGACAGCAAGCTTAGCTTACAGAAACCACCATCCCAGGTCTGCAAAGCTTGAAGGACCTGTAAGACAACACCTGCCTGTGTGGTGGGATTATTTGAGTCCCTCTCCCTTCTTGGGCAGGTGGATGTTCCCAATGCTGGACATTCCTCACTCTGTTTCAGCACACACATATCTTACCTTTCTGTTTGGATTTATCCTGTATCTGAGTCTCTCTTGTTTAGCTCTATTACTACTTGTCCTAACCAGACTGAGTCCAAATTATTCTCCTCCTCATGGAATTTCTTATGTATTTTTGTATTTATGAATCTACTCTATCCTGTCTCCCCACTCCACCCAGTTTATCTCACCCCTGCAGCCACAATGCCTTGCAACAGAGAAACAAATGTCAGTTTTTCCATTGTCTCCTAGATGCCAGCTATGCTAAAATGTAGTTTCTTACTCTGTTTTTTAAGGGCTACTCCCAGCTCCACCCTGGCTGACTCCGTGCATCCCCAGCCCAGTGCTCCTCCTGGTGCATCATTTGCAGATGTCCATGGCATGCCTTTTCCTAACCAGTTCTCAAGCCTTTCCTTGAAAATCATATCTGCAGCTCCCACAGTAAAGATGTCATAGCAGAGTGCAGCAGCTACAGGTCACTCACTTGGCTTCGAGCTTCCCAACCCATGTGCTTGTCCCCGAGTTTGGGTTGTCCCAGTTTATGTTTCATCTATGCCCCGACTCTAACCTGGCAGTTGTGAGATAAAAAGTGGAAGGCTCTTTGACCCTGTCTGCAGTCCCTGGTGACTTGGAGACAGTTCTGCAAGCCTGGCTCTTTGCCAAGCACCTGTGGGCAACAGTAGTGTATCCTTGGGAAAGGAGGGTTGGAAGGACAGTGGTTGTGTCCCTGTGTGTTACACGTTCCATGCACAGGTCCAGAGAGCACGAGCTCAGCCCCAGCCATCAGACATGTGCACGTCTGTCCGTGCGTGTGTGTCAGAGGGGAAAGGACAGAGAGTTTTCATTTTAAAATTAAATTCATACCATAGCCAGGCCTTTCAGCTTTTAATGCAAACAGTGATTTATCGCTGCACTTAAAGAACGAGCCAGGAGCAAAGAGATTCATCACGCGCTGTCCTTTCATGTCAGAGCAGCAGCGAGTGGCTGTGGCGGCAGTGCAGAGAGGTCAGGTCCCAGCACAGAGCCTCTGCCGTGGGAAGGCGGCACAGCTCCATCACCCTCACCCCACCATGGCTGCTGAGGTCCCAGCCTGGCGTTTCATCTGTTTCTTCTTGCTGTGAGAGAAAAAAAAAATAAAAGGATTGACCATCTATTCCCCTTCTCCCCCTTCCTTTCTTTGGCTGCTGGAAAGACAGTGCAAAGTGCTCTTGGTACATGCAACATGAAGCTCCACACTCATCGTCTATAAATTAAATCCCAATAAACCCACCAACATGAAGATTGCTTGCTTTAAGCATTCCCAGCTCAAGGCTTCTCCAGCCTTCCTGAAGGTTTCTTACCCCTTGCATGTATTGCACTTAAACTCAGTCACTTCAGTTTTGCCTGCCCTGTGTTCGTAATATTCCCCCAGAGCTTCAGAACAGCAACATGCATAGCAGCACATCCTTCACCCTCGATGTGCCCAGGCCATAGGTCTTTCTGCCTGATCTTCCTGGGGACTTCCAACTTTTCCCTCTCCCTGTTCAGAGGAGACACTTTACAAGATAAATACATTTTTCTTATTAGCCCCAAACCCTATGTATTGTATGAGTCCTGATACCAAATAGTTCCTAGTGTGGAGAATGAGAATGGACAGGCTTCCAAAGATGTTTTGGATTCTGCAGGAGAAGGTGGCATTGAAAGGGAGCTGGCTCTTTTCTTCCTGAATCCGTATCTTGTTGTATGACAGAGTTTTAGCCTGATTAAAAAGCTGGTTTTCATGTACAGCTGGTGCCATTTGGTGTCAGTCTCTGATTTTTCAAGATTTTGCATCATTTAGCCTCCCTGTGGTGCTTTACTTTCTCTCCAAGATGAAAAGGCCAATACTTAATTACCTAGTTGTGAATTTTTCCCCGGAAAGTATCAGCATCTGTGGCTGCATTTGTGTCTGTTGCTAGATTTTGACTGGTCCAGTGTTGTTTTTTTCCAGCACCCAACTAGTACTTGTCTAGTACCTGGACACAGAAGAGTGAGTGCCAAAGTCAATGCGGGTTTGGGGGCTGTCATTAATCAAATCAGTGTAGTCCCCACAGCAGTACAACTGCTGGATTACCTCACCCTTCTCTGCTGTACCCTTCTCTGAGTGCACACAGACACACACGGAGAAAGGTGGGGATGTGCACAGGAAGAAGAAGGAGGGAATGTAAGAAGCAATTCAGGATGTTTGGCAATACAGCGTTAGCAGCTACTGTGTATGACTGTTCCACTCTCAAGAGCTTTGATTCTTCTTTTCATAGCCCTGGTGCATTCTCTGCAATGGGAACTGAAAATTGTCTGGTTATCTTGGTTTGCAATACAAAGAATTGAAAAAAAAAATGCATATTTAACCTAATCTTCTCTATAGGGCAATAAGTTCAATGCATGAAATGGAGAAAAGAAGACAGCTTTGTAATATTTCAAGAGTTTCCTTCAAAGGATATAATTTGCTTCTAAAATGTTCTCGCTTAGTAAAAATGCTCCTAAGTTAATATTAGTTGTATCTTCTATTATCCAGCCACTCTGTAGAGACGTTTTCATAGCAAATTCAATATTCCAGTTTGTCTGTCCACAAGTTGTCAGGGAAGATGTAAAGCATTTCCATCTCCAGTACACACAATGTACTTTCTCTCAACAAATATTAATTGAGTTTTTGTGTGCTTCTCATTTGAGTGCTTGAAGTTTTTGAAAAAGTTAAGTCAAAAATAATATGCTATGAAATGTGAAGTAAATCAAAGTATGAAAAGCTGCAAAGCTATTGCTTTTAAAAAAATTGTTGCAGTTCAGGTCAGTGGAATAAAATGCCTTAATCAAAAATGCAATTGTTCTTTTAGATACAGTGTTTTGATTCACATAGCTACAATTGTCTGACTGTCATCTGTAGAAATCTGCACAGAGTAATAATTATTTGTGATGATTTGAGAAATGCTTGAACTGTCAAGTGTGAAAAATTGCTAGTTCTCCATTATTGTCTAGTGCTGAACATTTTTAAGAATACAATCTAGAACTTGGTGTATATAGCACATATGTACACTAAGTAGGGTAGTTATGGATGCAGATCGTAAAAGCTAAGTCTTAAAATAGTCCAAACCATGCTTGTAACTTCAAGGCTCTCCATCAAGGTTGCAAGAATCTTATTCACACCTTTCATGTGAAAACAGGATTGGAAACATGCTTGCATGTAACCTGATGCTCAAAAAACCCCCACCCTTTTAGCATCTGGGAAAACAAAAGGAATACTGAAAAACATTTTGTATATTGAATAACAAACACCTCCTAGGACTCAGATGGTGTAATTGATGGGCTGGGGGAAGGAGAGCTGATAATAACTGAGATTTCAGACAACTGAAAGGCTCTCTCGATGTCACAAAACCAGGGCCATTAGTGCCACCTATAGTTAGTCTGTCTGACACTTCTCACTTTAAGACCTTTCTTTCTGTGGATTCTGAGGCTGCTGCACACACCCCTTCTGAACAAATACTATTAAGAAGAATTTGGTGGAGATGAGCTCTGTTTTTTAACATAGACCCAGCTGGGTGTCAGCTGGTTTTTAATCGATGGACCACAGATGAGGGGAACTGCACAGCAACTTGCACAGTTCTAGCATAGGACACAAGCCAAACCTCCAAACACGAAGGTAACTGAAGAATTAAAGGCAGATGCAAAGTCTTAGTTAATGCAAAATTGAAGAGAAAAACCAATTTAGCAGGAATGGGACTGCAAACCCCATTCACAATATTTATCCTCATTATTCCACTCTAAACTAATTTGGATAATTTTACCCTTCAGTCTGCCATGATCAAATGTCACGTTAGCAGTCCCAGCATAGGCTGGTTGTGAGCCTGGTTGCAGTAATACAGAACTAGCTGCAGGCAGTGCAAGAGAAATAAACAAAACCCTGTCTGGTAAATGTGGGGGCTACTTCTTTCCACGATAATTTTCTATAGTGAGGCAGAATTTAATTAATGGGCTTTTTGAGTGACACTTCAGTATTTCCATCCTTCTATTAAAAAACTGCTTTCAGGGCACGTACCTGTGAATTGAATTGATCTCTGCACCTAGTTTTCAGCACACTACTATATTCAGGGAAAAAAAAATTAAAATTCCCTGTGTTTAAATCTGTACTTGCTGCTTGGCCGTCAGGCTTGGAAAGGTCTTCAAAGATTACTTTATCCTGCTGTGCCTAAGTAACCAGAAGGAAATTCCTCCCATCTCATTACTCTAGTTTACCTTGAATAACCTTTGCCTGTAATGAGTTGATGACTGCCAATTGGTCAGCATATGCATTTCTGGTCACTATGTTCTCTAGTGCTCTCCACAAAAAGCCCTCCTGCCCTCCCTGCGTACACACACACACCTTCCACTGAACAGAACACATCCACATGAGCAGAGTGTGCTGGACTTTCCTCCCTTGCTGTTACTTTGGGACTGATGGAGATGAGAAGCTTCTGGGATCAGAGGGTCCCCAGACTACTTTTTTCTTTTCCTTCTTTTAATGCCACTGAGCTTAGAAGTCTCCTGCTGCTCATGTTGCTTCACTGTTCAACTTGGTTGCTGCATCAGAAAAGGAAGGAAAGCTTTGATCTTGACATGCCCTTCTTCTCTGTCCCCCTTTACAACTTCTGGAGGAAAACAAAAACATGATTAAGTGCATCTGTGGTGTCAGTCCTTTCAGGGAAGAACAGCTGCTTTTATCAGATGTCTACCCAAAACCTTTCATGCCCTGCTGAAGTCCAAGTCGAACTGTCAGAGGACAGACCCAAGCACTGACTTTACCACCATCCCCACACTGTTCTCAGGGTAATCTGCACACAGGCTTAAAAGTGTCCTCTCCCAAAGTGGATTTAGGCCATCACTTATTGTGGTTTCTAGAACTGAGGGAGCAGCAGGGACCTCTGGTGATGACCACAGACACAGCCGTCAGTGTCCAGGCAGCAGCTGCACGCCCACGACTCTGCTGTAGCCACATCTGTAACAGCTTTGGAGGAGGACAGTCCATGACCCCAATTCTTTGTCTTGCCCTTCACCATCCATGAGTTTAAAGATTTCTATCCCTTGGATCTTCTCTCTGGCCGCTTAAATTTGTGGGGTTTACTTTCTTCATTAGCTGTGAGCACATTTGCATTTTTACCCTGGCCAAGTGGACCTCTAGTTTAAACAAATGTACTTCCAGCCTCATTTAAACTTACTGCTTCCCCAGTTCCCCTCACCAGCTTCGGAAGTGAAATTATGTGGCTTAAAAGCCTTGCCTGTAACTTAAAATGAAAAGGAACCATATTACCATCACCTAACTCACTGCTAATGCATAGTTTCAAAATACTAAATTGAAAGTGCTGTAATGATTATCTTCCATGGTGCTGTAGACTCTAGGGGCCACAGAGCATGTCCTCTGTGCAAAGGAGAGTTTGGTGGTTCTTTCAGGATTCCATTAAAGGCTCTCAGGTGCCTTACCTGACCTTTCACTAGAGCAGGGTGAATGTGGCTTTCCTATCAGCCACTCCTTCAGCGAGAGGGCTGTTCCCATCAAACCTGGAGGAGAGCCAGCAGGACTCTGTGTCTCTGGGGGCGGCAGGTAGGTCAGCTCTTCCAGGGTGCATCAGGTATGTTAGTCAGCTGCAATAGAAACGGGCTTTGATACAGTTGGTATTGTTCTAAGACAGTCGCTAAAATGGCCTTTTTTCTTTTTTTTTTGTTTTTAGTAAACTGAAGTCAGTAGGATAAAATAAAAAGGAAGTTGAGCTTTCTATTTCCTACATGGCCCTTCATCCATCAGCCATACCAAATGGTGCTGTCATTGATGAGAACAAGACAATCCCCTTTTACTCTTGCATTGCTATTTAATATGAGTTCTGTGTGCCCCCAGGCAAGCCAGAGCACATGCACAGCTCACCCTGGGGTGCTGCTGTCTACACAGTAAATGTAGCTGACCAAACTTTTATGCCATTTCTTCATATTTTTTTCCATGTTAAAAAGAGCGAGAGGAAAGTACCACTTGAAAATGCACAAGTGTAATCTTCTAAATGAATTTAATGTAGTACAATCTCATTTGCAATTGCAAATACTAAGGCTGCGTTTTCCCCCTTACTCTAAATGTCTGAAAATCTCATTAATGTTAATGTATGGGGGAGAAGTGCTTAGCCTATTGATGGAGGAATGAAATCAGGAGCAAAGCACAGCTCTACAAAGATTCATCTGCAGATTAGGGTCTGAAGCAACCATTAGATTATCAGATCTGACCTTCTATCTAATACAGACCATAGATTCTCATCCACTTAATTCTGTATTTATCCTAAGAACAGCACCAGAAAATCAAATACAGTGCATTAACATAATATAGCAATATATTCAGGCATTTCTCTTTTTTTAACTCTAAAACCAGAGGCAAACAGCACTACTGTGCTATATAATTTTTGATGAAAATCTTCAGAAAGAGAGATTTCAGCTTTTTATCTGCTGCAAAGGAGAATTTGTATATCTGTGTGTTTGCATAGGGTTTTGTTTGGTTCTTTGAAGATTATTCACTGGTAACTCTAACCAGTATAGTGCTGGTTGAGAACCATGACTTCTGTTTTGCTCTGAGGACATCATAAATTGAAATAGGGATTTAAAAAATTTTTTTAACAGAAAAAGTAATTTTCTTGAAAAATCTGTGTGGTCCTTGACAACTGCTTTCTAACATCTTATTTGGAAACTCCCTGCCACTCAGTTTTCCTAGGAAGCACATTTCACATCTGGCTTCTCATCTCTTTGACTACAACATAAAACTGCCCTTGAAGTGCACCTGGGAGGTATCCAGGGGGATATCATACACACACAAAAGACAAGACAAGCTGCCTAAAAGAGCTGCACTGGGCTACTGCACATTTTAACTACTAGCCAGCATTTTACTGAACAGAGGGGCAAAAGAGATGAGGAAAGTATCAGGGAATTCAGAGAAGTGGTGGGTGGCACTGTGCAAAACGCAGAGGTCCCAGGCTTGGCACATATACACTCTCTTGAAGGAAAAGTCCTCCTGCCCAAAGTGGAGCTGCACCAGCCCCTTGGTGTCGCTTATCCCCTGAAAACATTTCTCTGCAGCCCACCACAGCCCATATAGAGGGAGAGTATCTGTTACTCACGTGCTGCAAAAGCTTTTGCTGCCCCTTGGGTGGGTGAAACTTGGGCTCTTAGGGCTTGGCTCGCCTGCAACAATGTAATTTCTATTTCCTTTCTCTCCAAAGCTCAGAAATCCTGTGAGTGGCTTGGTCCCATCTTGGAGTTTCATTTGGGTTTTGACTCTAAAGTTTATTTGGATCCTGTTCTTTGAGTTTTGTTGGGTTTTTTAAAGATGAATCCTGGCTAAGTACTGCTATTGAAAGCAGAGATTTGAACCCATGATTGAAGGAGCTGGAGGTTCAGTACGAATTCCTGAGCTGGTGCAAAATCATTTGCCAAGGACAAAGGATTTTGCCTGGCATATACTGGTTTTGTCTGGTATACTGGCAGGGAGGAAGACCCCTATAACCAAAGGAACACACATAGCAGGTGTATAGAGTCTACATTGCCTCAAATACTTCTTTTCAGTGTCCTGTGATCCATGTTAATTCAACATGAATTAAGAAGGTACTAAATAAACACTTTTGAAAGACTCAGCATACAAGAAGGAATCTCAGACCTCCTTGCCTATCAATTAGGAAGGTCAATACTTGCCTTAATTCTTGTCTTTGAGGCTAAATTAATTATTGAGCACAAGGCTCTTTGAAATTCACAGGTAAATGGTGTTAAATAAATGTAAATAACATTACTAAAATCTTCCCACTGTTGCTTTGATGCAGTTTATTCTCAATATGTAATAAGGTATTTGTAGCAGTGAGGATAGGGCTGCACAGCAAAACCCCGTGCCGTGCAGAGACACCTCTGAATAACCAAACACAGGAGCCCTGTACTGGCATGGTCATCATATCTGAATGAATTTTCCTCTTGGAGAGTATCAGGAATATCCATGGGCTTCATTTATTCTGGTCATAGCCATATAAGCCATATTCAAGGTCATAGCCAAGAAACATGACTATTAAATTCTCTAACATAAAAGACACCAGTAAGAAGAACACACACTGTTTTCATTTTGTCAAAGTTTCCAGCTCTGGTATCTTCCTACCACATCTCAGCAGCAAAAGGTCCAGCACTGCTGTAGCTGTGGACTGGACTGGAGAGTGGAGGCAAGATTTGTTTTTCAGGCCTAAGAAAAGCAGTGACCACATCTCAGGATGAGGGTTCTGTAAATACACTTGCCACCATGCTGTGTGAGCACTTGTGCTGCTTCATGCTCTCTTCAAAGCAAAGCTCTGGATGCTGTGTGAACAGCATTTAATCAGTGTGTATCAAGAAGTTTGGAGACAAAAAGAGTTTCTTCTAGAATAGTAACAGTTGTACTCAGCCACATAATGAATTATTCCATGCAGGGAAAGACCTGCTTTTGTATGAATTTGTATAATAAGCAAAAAAGGCAGTGAGAGTTTCCCAGCCCTTGACCTGCTGGTGCCTGTGCTTCCTTTGCAGTTGTCCAACACAGCAATTCTTCATCAGATCAGACGAGACCAAGTGACAGACACGTGCCGAGCAAACAGCGTGTCCAGCAGGAAGCGCCGTGTGCTGACACCCAACGATCTCAAGCACCTGGTCGTAGATGAAGATCATGAAATGATCTATTGCTATGTTCCCAAAGTGGCCTGCACAAACTGGAAGAGAGTCATGATGGTTTTGACAGGAAGAGGCAAATACAGCGATCCGATGGAAATCCCAGCCAACGAAGCCCATGTGTCTTCAAACCTGAAGACCCTCAACCAGTACAGCATCCCAGAGATCAACCACCGCTTGAAAAACTACATGAAGTTCCTCTTCGTTCGCGAGCCTTTTGAAAGACTGGTGTCAGCCTACAGGAACAAGTTCACCCAGAAGTACAACACTTCCTTCCACAAGCGATACGGCACCAAGATCGTGAGGCGCCAGAGGAAAAACGCAACCCAGGAAGCTCTGCGGAAAGGTGATGACGTGAAATTTGAAGAGTTTGTGGCATATCTCATCGACCCACACACCCAAAGAGAAGAGCCCTTCAATGAGCACTGGCAGACTGTGTACTCCCTCTGCCACCCTTGCCACATCCACTACGACCTCATAGGAAAGTACGAAACGCTCGAAGAGGATTCGAATTATGTTCTCCAGCTGGCGGGAGTTGGCAACTACCTGAAATTCCCCACCTATGCAAAGTCTACGAGAACTACTGATGAAATGACCACAGAATTCTTCCAGAACATCAGCTCCTTGCACCAAACGCAGCTGTATGAAGTCTACAAACTTGATTTTTTAATGTTTAATTACTCAGTGCCAAGCTACCTGAAATTGGAATGAGGGATGGGTTGGGGGGAAAGAGGGGAGAGAAAGCCTGTTTTATTTAAGATTTTTATTTGTCATAATAAATATGGAGAATGGGTTATTTTGTAAATTAATATTTTCTTTTTTTTTGAATGATGCTGCGAGCAGCACAGTCAAAATTATTTAAATCAATTGTAAGAAAGGACAGCTCTCTTTGCAGGGTAACGGGATTGTGACGATCTAGCTGTAGAAATGAATAATACTGCTACACTGTTTACACAAATGTTAATTGTGTTCTGGTGAATTTCATTGATCTTGCATTCCTCCAGTTCTAATTAATGTTATTTATACTTATTTAAAACATTGTCTCTTGGTAGGTTT
The DNA here is from genome assembly GCA_014706295.1 of Lycocorax pyrrhopterus obiensis. Taxonomy (NCBI): domain Eukaryota; kingdom Metazoa; phylum Chordata; class Aves; order Passeriformes; family Paradisaeidae; genus Lycocorax; species Lycocorax pyrrhopterus. Next base: position 54,775,547 of record JACSVZ010000015.1, on the reverse strand, counting down.
CACTTCAGCAGCAGAGATAAGATAACGTGGACGAAAGGAGTCTGGTTTTGTGCTTTCCTTGACTGAGCTTGTTCTGGGTAATAATATTCTTCCATTAGCCATTGATGCAAGTAAATATGGGAATGGTTCTGGATACCACATGCTTTGAGAAGAGTGGTGAAAATAAGTTCTTTAGAAAGTGATGTTGCACTCAATACTAGTACAAAATCTATCTTTCTAGGCCTGAAAAGGAAAAGTAACTCAGATTTGGGTAGATTCATGATATCTAAAACCCATGACTGAAAGAAATGTGAATGTATTCCTTAGGAAGAGAAACCATGAACCTTTTATAAGTCTTAATGAGTTTATGGAGAGTATGACCACTCCCATTGTCTCTTATTTTGAAGCCTCCTAGCCCAAATGAATTGGGGATGGTCCATCAGAAAAGAATCAGCATTTGGAAGGTGACTGTAAGAGATTTTTGAATGCCCAAAGCAATTGGCATTGACTTAATTCATATCCAGGATGGGGCTGTGGGGACCTCCATCCTCTTCAAGTCATGCCTTCCTAATTGATCTTAAGATGGGCAACCAAAACTGGCTCGAGAGATGCTGGTCATGGTATGTTGCTATAAGTGATCTGGGCTTGTCATTTGAAAAGTCAAAAGCTCCTCTTCATGTTGATTCTCTAAGCATGCAAGGCAATTAAAAAGGTCTCATCTTCCTACATGCTGGTTTCATGGCTTTTTCCTAGGGAGAAGAAGCAGCCTTCTTTTTTAGTTGATGCCTAAATGCCATTGACAGGGATTTTTCTAAGTTCCAGTGGGTTAGAAATTCATCTGTTACCTTTATTGTAAGACCATGACCTTTTTTCTTAAGGGGAATATCTCAGTAGCAGTTGTTTTGTGTTTAACAGCTTTTTGGGATGGCAGATTGTTTTGGGTAAGCAAATGGTAATCTATACACAGCAGATAAACAATGAAAAATGGGATTTCAATGTGGATCTGTTAGCCAGCTAGTGGGAGCAGAATTTCAGGCTTCTCCAGATGCTTGCTTCAGTTGGATGCAGGTGAGGTGTATGGCCTGGGGAGTGCTCTGTAGCCACCTCAGTGCCCGCAGGCAGCTGATGGGCAGAAGGAGGCAGAGGCTAAATTGAGGCACTTGTGAAAATCCAAAATCTGTTTTAAAGTTGATAGATGGTTAAAAATGGGGTGTTTAACTTGCCTGCATGTCAATCTTATGATCAAAACAAACCCTTTCAGAAATGAATGATGATTTAAATAAACTCAGCTGAAGGCAGAGCTGTTTCAATAGTATCAGACCCAGATCCTGAAAAATGTCATATTGTACAATAGCCAACAATATCCACTGAATTATATTAGTTTCCAGGGCACAGATGTGATTAAAAAAGAAAAATAGTTTGCATTTTATTTGATAAAAATAAGTTGCTGAATAAATCTAATTGAAAAACAAATTAACATAACAAACAGCAACTGAAGCCCTTTCACAATTGGGTTTGGTCTTAGGCAGGATTCAAGTCATTATATTTTCTATCATACCATACAAATAAATCTCTTATCCTTTCTGTAACAGCCACAGTTTTCATAACCCAGGGCCTATTTATAACCCAGAGCACTGGTCCAGTGGCTGGCAAAGGGCTGAATTCCTGATCCATTGCTGGTTGTTGTTTTACTTTAAAGCAGTTTAGTCTCACTGAGAGTATGTGGAGCTGTTCCAAGTGCCTCTCATAGTGTGCCCTGGCTTTCTTGTGATCTAGTTCAATGGTTGTATGCTTGTTAGAAAAAACAACTGTCTGAGGCAGGTTCCCCTTTTCCCCCTCACAATACTTCCTACAAGCTATTTGTGTGCTAATTGGGTCTTGCATCCCATAGTGCTCATATTTTGGTCCAATTTCCTTTTCAGTTAGCTGTTAATCCATCCAACAGAATGTGACGTGATTTTTTTTGTTTAAGACAAAAGTTGCTTCAGAAAGTAAATACTTAAAAAAACAGGGTGTGCTTCCCCCTTTCTTTTTGTACTTTTCTCTGGCATCATCAACACATTTTTATGCATTCTGAAATATTCTCTGTAGTTTCACAGCTTTGGAGACACAAAACCTCTATATGGTAGCTGTGATAGAAAAGCTTTGGGTGAAAAATGTGTTCAGGAGATCTGAGGGGTGACCATTGCTCCAGCCGGGATTTTTAGCAACAGCTTTGGGTTCGATTACCCACATTCTGGCTCCCCACAGAGGGTAGCTCTGCAGGTGGATGCTCAGCACTGAGAAGGCTTTTATGTGGACTTCAGTGGGTACTTAAAGTCACTTGCTTTTGAAAAACCTTGATCCCAAACTACTACAACCTGGCTATTTAGAGCCTTATATCCATTTTGAGGTGCTGTGAATGGGCTGTAGACCCGTGTTTAAAATGAACAGCTGACATGCTGGATAGAGTCGTGTCCTGTGCAGTGAGCAGCAAGCCCTCAGCAGCTCAGAGCAGGATGACAAAAGTTAAGGAATAGCCCTTTCTTTTGATCTATTGGGTGTGTTATTTTGACTGAGCCAAAAAACCCTCTCTTTTCCTGTGCAGCCACACAGGAGGACATTCGGGGTTGTTTGTGCTCATCTCAGTGAGCTGGCAGCCACCACCTGCAGTGGAGGGCAGCCAGGGAACCGGGCTGGTTTTACCCTCTAACTCTTCACTGGGTTTTCCAGCTGGAGGAGAAGAGGGACCTGGTCTGCTCTTGAGTTCTGCCTCTCTCCCTTCTTTTCTGCTGTGGCCACAGCTGATCTTGGGAGACAAACAGGCACCACTGAGCCACAGCAAAATGTAAAATACAGACATGCCCGTGGGGCTGCAAGGGCCACCCGGGAAGCTGCTGGTGTAGAAGGGTGTGTATTAATTATGTCGAGTAGTGATGAGCCCAGAGAGGACCCTGTGGGGAAGTTCCTGCTCCCCACCTGTGTCCCCAGCCCCCTCAAAGCTGCTGGAGCAGTGATCCTCATCTCTGAGCAGCTGATGCCTCCCTGTCATTTGGCAGGGCCAGCGCTGAGCCCAGCAGTGCTGGCGGCTCCGTACTTGGCACGATACCCACAGCTGAGGGGTCATTCCCCCCAAATGGCCCTAAGCACCTTAACCTGGAATGCAGGCTGGATTTGGCCCATCTGAACATGGTGCTGACTCCTGGCTGGTGGGATGTCCCCCCAATCCTGGCTCAGTCCATGCTTCAGCCTCTTCATAAACCACATCCATTATCAGAGAAACGTGCAAACTGCCTGAACCATGCGCTGTGTAAGACAAGTGAAATAAATAATCCACAAGCAGAAGTGCTTTTAGAAGTGAGTTGACCCCGGATGTTTTAGGGTTTCACTGTAGTCTGCTGCACTTTTCAGGTACAAAAAGGGACTGTCCTTACTATTACTCTTGTTACAGAGAGTGTTATTTTCTTACATGCATGCACAATACAATGTGTACGAATAATTTAACATCAATGTGGGGTTGGATTTTTTTTTTAACCTATTTGTATGCAGTAGAAGGCTTGTTGTAGAAAAGTATCTCCTCATACTTAAATATACTGTTAATAAAGGAAAAAGATAAATTATACATTGCCAACACAAGTGTGAACTGCTCATGAATCTTTCCTTAGAAAAGCCATTCAAGCCTGATTATTTTTCTAAGTAAATTCAATTAAATTGAAGAAAGAAAATTCCTCTCTGTGTGCTTTATTTATGGCTCATGCTTTCAGGGCGGGATTTTTGTCTGCATGGCTTTGCTTTCTCACCTGCCTTATTGTATATTGTAGGCAGGACACACTGAAGACTCAAATTTATCTTCTCCTGTGGAGCAGGAGAAATCCCTTGGTGGGCTGGGGGTCAGTGGGCAGGGCAGCCAGGGGACCAAGCCCAGGCTAGGGAGAACCAGCAGGTGCAGAACTCAACCACAGAGTGGGGGAGGGAGCTGGGGGGGGCTTTACAAAATTGAAATCACGTGCACACAAACCCAGAAACTTCCATTTTTGGGGTAATGGAGTAAGAAACGGCTTCTCAGCACAGCTCTTGGGTGCACAGCTTTTGGGTGATTTCCTTCATTGCTTGTAAGTGGAAAGAAAAGCCCGGTCCCTGATACTGCCACGGAGACTGATAAAATTGGATTTGCACCAGTGGAAGGGAGCTTGAGGATTTGTCCTTTTGGCAAGCCTCAATTTTTCCATTAAATAATTGCAAATTTACAAAATCCCTTCCTGTTGGTAGCCAGCAGCTGCCCTGCAATACCAGCCTTAGGCAGCTGCTGTAGGACAGGAGAGCTGGCAGCAGCAGGGCTGTGTGCAGCACCCTGGCACTGGGAGAGAGATGTGGAGCACTGGGGGATGTGAAAAAGTGGCAGGATCCTGCACAACTGAGGTGTCCTCTGACCCAAATAAGAGATTAAGTCCCACAAAGATGATGTAAAGTTTGAAGAAAGCCTGTTCCTGTGGTCGCAACATGCTCCCTGCGCAGGCACGAACTCCGACACTTCCCAACCTTTGTTTGGATGAAAATACATTTCATTCGATTCCATCATCATTACAAAAGAATTAAAAATATGGGGAATGGGAAGGAAAAGAGGAAAAAATCAAGCAAGTGCAGCCAGCAGCAGAGCAAAAACCAGAGCATATGCTTGCCAACCAGCAGCACCGTGCCTTTCTCACTAGCTGTGTTACACATCATCACATACAAGACTCCTGATGCCACACAAAAATATCTTGCTTTTCCAGTTGCACTTACAACTTTGCCAAAGATTGAAAATGTTGCAATATTAGAGTCTGGTTTTATTCCTCAGTGCACTAAAAGACAACGTATCCAAATGCCACCTCCTCAGATTGCATGCTAATCAGTTTTAAAAGGAAATCTATGTTAAAAGAGAAAAATCAACTTCATCTTCCCTATTGGCAAGACAAGAAGCCAGCTGTTTCCCCTATTATTTGAAATGTCACTCTACTGGTGTGCTCGAGCTTCTGGACTCTGAGATTCAACTCACTGTCAATGAAAACCTTCTGCTGGCTAAGCCAGAGGAATTTAGGACCAAGAGTAGTGACTTATTCATGGAGGAAAAAATACAGAAAATATTATCGTTCATTTATACATTGTTTAAAATATATTTTGCCAATATTTTAATAACATTACTGACTTTGACATTGACTGTCCCTATTTTTTTGAGTAAAAGCAACCTGAGCTAACATTCCTTTAGGTGTTCAGGAGCACACATCCTGTCACTGTGCAACAAATGGACAGATCATGTTGGAAAATGAGACAGCACTAACAGTAAAATTATGTGGGTTTGAAAATCTCATTTCAATCAGAGTTTTTAATTAAAAAACAAACAACCAGCAAAGCTGTTTTCCTCAGTCAGAGAAAAAAATCAATCCAAAGTTTATGCCCTGCTTTCTGTTTTTTTCACTGACACATAAAGCAGTCAGGGTAATATACAGCTGAATAATAACAGTTTAGCTATTAGGCTTTGGCGTATTCTAAAAACTAGAATTTTACTGTGACAATTCATGACTTTTTAGCAGCAAGAGGTCTCTGTGCTATCAGCAGGTATTTGCAGCCCTACATCAAGTCAAAATCTGCAACCCAGAGCAGTCCCAATTTCCCATAAAAGCTTGTGCAAAGTCAGGGTTTAACCTTTACCTAAGCCTTTCTTAGGCTCAATTTATTCAGACTTCTTTCAGCAGATAACTATTCTAGCTAAAACTGATTTAGTTTTATGTCTAAAGTAGAGGGGTTTTTAAAAAGTGATTGCTCTATGAATGAAATCAATCACTGCATTTTTTACTATTTTTTAAACTTCGAAGAAATTAATTTAGAAAGAAAGGTCAAATCAGAGCAAGCAGCCACAATATGGAGAGGCAAGCACTGTTTGCAGAGGTGTCCAGGTAAATGCTGACATCCCCATTCAAGAAAAACAAAATATATTCCTTTCAGGAATTACAGCTATTCATGATTTATTAAGAAATTTGCCTTCAGTTATATGGAAGGACATAACAACTTCACTAGTTTGAATTAATTTTGCAATGGGCTTTTCTAGTTTATCATAGAAATGTTCCTGCTCTGTGTGCAGTATGATTTTACATGCTATATGTATCATTCCCAAAGCAGATGCTTTTAAAGCCTCCCTTTTTCCCTTAGAAAAAAAATTCAAAAATTAAACCCACAATTTTTTAATGAAAAAAGCTGTTGAAGTCAATGGTGCAAAGATTAGGAGGAGGCATAGCTGAGTGTAATTCAGGTGAGAAATTAAGTCTGCATAACTGTGGAAAAGGATTGCAAGATGGGAGGAAATTTAAGATGGAAAGTCTCAGTTTGGGGAGTCTCCTTGTGAGATACTGAGAAATAAATTAGAGGAAATGTTTGAGAACACAGTGGGGTGAGCAATCTTGCTTTGCTCATTGTAGTGTGTTTCATGTTACCCAGCAAATCTTTACCAGGGATACTGGAAGCTGATTAAAATCTATAAATGCTCACATACAAAATGGTATTCCATGCTGGGAAATGCAGCCAGAGCAGAGGACATAGGCTCCTAAGCAAGGAGTTACAAGCTTGGTTTGCAGCATCTGTTGTACTTTTCATGATGTAAAGATATCATATGGAAAGCATTCAGGTGAACGCTTCTGAAATAATTAACTGATTTCAGGTTTAAGTCAATTTGTGCTTGGTTTTGAGCAGCAGAAGACTCATTTAGAGAGGATGGAATTTTCACTTGGGAAATATACAAGTGCCCTCTATACTTTAGACCAGGATAGGGCTGTAGTTAGCCTTTTTCTCATGTGTGTTGTCACAGTTCCTGTGATGGATGTTACACTTAACCCCTCCGTTATTATCAAATTACTACGCACAGTGAGCTTTTGAGGTGTGCGGAGATTTCCAGTTGGAGACACATACTTTGCCTTTCCCTCCAGCAGGACATTTCAGTAGAGGTATTCAACCAGGTGTGTTCCTGCTTCTGAGTAAAAATAACATGCTCACATTTTTCCTTTGATCAAACAAAAAGCCTCAGGATAATTAGCTGAAGAGATGATGGTGATAACTAATGGTTTCCTTTTCCATCAGAGATCTTACTAATGCAGTCTGGATCTACCTCGTGATACATGTGAACTGAACACAGCCCTGTGCTGCATTGCAAGATACTTCCCCCCTTTTCAGAGGCTGTCACAGCAGAGAGGCATCCTAAACCTGGGCATCCTATCTCCCTGTCGCTCACAGTCATTCATTTCCATCCAGTGACCATCAGTCTGCCATACAGAGCAAACACAGCTCCTTGCATTTTTTGGCCTGAACTGTCTTCATAAAAAAGTTTTGAAGTTAAATTTGTCATGGGTTGTTGACTAAGGATTCCAGGCCAACTCTCCCATTTCACAAGAGGGGTTAAATTGGTGTCAGTGTTATACAAAGCTGGCTCTGCTCCATGGCCATGGGCATCCCCCTGTAGCCCTGAGGCAAGCACACAGACCTGCTCCTACCTCTGTGGCAATAGCCCTCCTATTCCTGGGGGCTTGTGTTGGAAAGGGATTCCAGATTATTCTGTGGCTTTCAGAGGCTTCCTGCAAACAGGGAGACAGCTGCCCTCAGCATACAGAAGATGCAGGGGTCTTGCCTAGTCCATGGAGCTGTAAGCCATGTCTTCCTAAAAGAAGAAGAAATGGGAAAAAAAAATCTCCTCTTATGTGTGGCAGGAGCTTTCTAAATAAGTATGGACAGGACAAAATGGATTACAAATAGATATCCTTATCTAGCAGCACACTTGACCATGAACAGAAAAAAACCAGATAACTACAAACGAGCTTCCGCTGAACACCTCAATTCCATAATATGCCAGAAAACTGGACGCGATGTTGTTAGAGCTGAATGAGAATCAACAACCAGAAAGGTGAACATTCGTTAGTTTTGTCTCATGTCATTGTGAGAGGGTTCCTATGGTAATAGGACATTTTTCTCCTTCTTGTAACGAGTGCTAAAAATGTTTGTTACTCTTAGTGCCAGTCTAAAAGCCACACAAATTCCAGAGGTATGTGTGCACTAATCAGTGCTTTAAGTGCAACCTCTGTATCTATTAAACATTTATGTAATGCAATAATCTCAAGTCAGAAGGACTTTAAAATATTTACAGGTTTTACTAAATGTTTAAAATGCAATTTTTGTGGCAAAATGCAATTTTTGTGGCAGAACTGGACTTCCTTTGAACTGATGGACTTGGTGTCAACTCAGAGCCCTGTGACAACCCTGTGTGAGGCCACAGTCTGCTTAATGCCAAGGCTCTACAGTCAGGCTCAAAGCAGGGGATTGAGTTCTCCCTGAGGGGTGAATGCTGTCACAGCTCATGTCAGTCTCATGTACAGGGCACGTAACCAGACGTGGGGTCTAACAGAGCTGCATTTCCTGCTCTTTGGCTCAGTAACCTTACAGTGCTTCCAAAAAGTCTTTTAAAAAAAAATGAAGCAGCTTTCTAAAGTGGGAATAGAGCAAAGGCCAGCTGGAAATGAAACCTGAGAATGTCTTTTTAGATCTGAATTCACAGCATCTTAGATCTTTCATTTTGCACAAATGACACACACGTTTTTTAAAGGTTTCTTTTTTTCAAAGGCCTTGCTGTCTGCTGTTACAGGCGGACCACAGTCCCCATACATATGTGGTAGACTTCACACTACAATAGTACTTAGTGGCCTTAGTGGGTTGGGTCTAAAGAAGCCACAATGACCATAGCAAAGCATTGAGATGAAATGAATGAAAGAGAGAGAGCTGATCAGCCAATCTTCATGTATCAGACAAGTACAGAGCTTGCTTTTGTCTCCAAATCATCCAAGCTTTTCTCCACAAATTGGTACCTGAGCTGATGCCAGTTACCTAAATGTGGTCAAGCTTAGCAAGTTCACTTTGATTCTGGAAATCCTCCAAACTCCAGAGATATTAATCTATTTTAAGTCAAACCTACCCTTCGTCTCCCTAGAACCAGAATTAATCAGACATGTCTAAGGTTTCCTGTATAATGAGTAAAAATTGGTTCAGTCTTCAAAACAATTGACATGAAGTATGTTTGAATATTTCTCCAGAACCCTGGATACTATAAGGTAATAAAATAATTAACTGTGTCAGCACTGAGAAAACAGAAACAAAAAGAGGGGAAAAGGGCTTTGGATGATCTAAAGTTAACTATAGTATGAGGATTCATAGGAAAGTAGCAGATGATTGCTTCTCAAGGAGAAAACAAGTATTTTTGCTCATAAGTTTTGAAATACCATTTAGAATGTCAGATTTATTAAAATACTATTCTACTGTACATGGGATATGGCAACAATTTCATTAATCTGAACCAGGAGATGACAGAAAAAAGTTAGTAAACAGACAAAATCTTTTTAAAGATCCTATTCATAGTAAAACTTAGAATGTAAATCTGAGGACTTAGCATTATTAAATCTTGAGGATCTGTTCAGAAGTCAGTAGATGTCTCCCATACAATTCATTCGGGATTTCACTTGCACCCTATTTCACTTGCAAAAAGCAGATTTAGAATTATTCAAGGAAAGCACTTCCTTGACCTCTCAAGACTTTAAGCAACTCTTCAAGAGGAAACAGTCTCCCAAAAGAGCAAGATGAAGAATGCTAAGTAAAGGAAGAAGCATATTTCAAGTATAGTTTGAACTGAGAAATAAAAGCATAAACAGAGGATATGATGAACTAGCCTGCATATTAAATAAACAACTAGCAGGACTTGAAATCAAAATAATTCTTTAGCTGCAGAGAAGGTAAAGCCCATCCAGCCCTGCCAATGCTGAATGACTCCTGCTCTTGGGTACCCACCCAGAATATGGCAATCTTGTATATTTAGTAAACTACAGGTTCTTAGCTTTAATTGTGTATTATTCATGTTTGCTAATATTGGATTCCCCAGGGTATTCATGCACAGCTTGCATGACGATCAAATTTTCATTTAACAGAAAGCCTTTCCTTTAGGACTATCAGAATGAGGCTTTAATGACAAAACACACCTCTTTCCTAGTTCTTTACTGATATAAAAAAACCTGATTTTTTAACTTCAAATACGTATGCAAAAATGATAATCCAAAAGATTACTGAGCAACAGACTGACATGATTAGGAAGGGATTAGAGAACACAATTAAAACAATGTATGGTATCACAAAAAATCTAGCCAGAAAAAAAAGAAAAATCCTACTGAGACTTCACAGAGCTTCCAGTCATTTTGGTACTATTTGTGAGCATTACCTTACTTTTTTCAAAGACGATTATAATTCAATTACCATATTCTGTTGCCATTTTCTGCACCTCTAAAGAGGCTATCTCATTTGCAATAGCAATTTTACCATTACAATAATAATAAGGAATTTCAAATGCTTCATTTCACAGAGTACTTATACGACTGTTTCCTGACGTGTATTCCGAGCTATTCTTGCACTTAAGAGAGCTCTTTGTGATGCTCACAGCTGAAGTGAAATAGCAAATAGATTAAAAAGATGATAGGTCTTATTTTGAATCCTGATTCTGCAAACTATACTGCATTTGTGAAGCCTTAATCCTCATGCTGTTCTAATCTTTGTATGACAAAAGTCTAATTTTGTTTGCAAATTGTAAAAGGAAGTGAAATTAATTTGCTGCTCACCAGTTTCTCATCAACATTCTAAAAATCCCAGTGAAATTAATATATTAAACATGGGAGTGGGAGATAATTTTGCCAATTTAAACATCACAGATTAAGAAAAGGTGTACAGTAATGCTATAAAAATCAAAATATTGATCTACATTTGTTAAAAGAAGAATCTTCCCCTATGTCAAACAGCATAATAAAGCTGAGGAACAATCCTGGCTATATAATTACTCTAAAAAGAAGCCAGAGTCATTCAGTAGCTCACTAGAATGATCATTTTCAAAGCACTACACAGGAAAAGAAAACACCTATGGTATGAAACACTACTGACTCCAAATTTTAAAGCTGCATCTGGCTGTACTTTACAAAGGAGATTATCCCCTTTCATACACGCTCACAGAGCAATTGAGATGGTCACAGAGTCCTTCAGAATGGAAAACTACACACATTTCAAACAACCTGCCTGTACTTCTACTTACCTTAGAGATTTTTCTGAAGCACAGGATAAAAAAGAGCAGACAGTAAGAATGGCCAAACAAGAGCACTCCAAGAGTTACTCAGCATCAGGTTACAGACAGTAACTTGTAAGGCAAACCACCTGGAGCTTCTGGCTGGTCTAGCTCATCAGCAGAATGAAAATGGTACAAGAAGTTGCAGGAGGAGCTTTAGGATGACCCACAACTTAAAGGAGGTGAATGAGCTGATATAAGCAAGAATCAAAGAAAGTGCTCCATGCTGACTCAAAAGCAAAGAGATGTGAATCAGCCAGAGCCCTAATTAGGCAGATTACAAAGGAAGGTTTGAAAGAATCTTCTGGCAGGTTGAGAGGAGGACAAGACTTAATGAATTTTAATACCAAAAGTCATCATTTTATCTGCAAGATTATAAAATATGGCTGCTTTGATAACAAGAGACAAGAACATCTCAGGATGTCCCTTTCAATTGTATGTTTTGAGCAGTACAAAAAGCACACAATTTGTCTCTGACAGAATTTCTGCTAACGTTTCTTACCCGCACATACAGTGAAGTAATTCACTGTTACTGGGCTGTGTTTAAACAATCAAGTAGGTGGAACACTGTGAAGAGGCTGACTTGACTAAAATTAAAATTGGTTTAGGGAGTCCAGCTTTTGAGTACTTGAAAAAATTCTCTGGAATCCAAGCACTCTTTTGTGCCACCTCCCATATTATCCTCATGGCTGGAATACATGAAACGTGGTAAGAGCTTTTTGCCTTCTTAATACTAGGTAGCAGAGTCTGCAAACCCTGTAAGTTCCTAAAATGCTCCTTTCACATAGGAATCAAACCTCTTTCCACATCACAGATTATTTATTCCTTGTTCTTCCAGATGTCAAGGTTTTCCCTGTTTTATCAGTGTCGTACTTCTTTCCTCACTCAAGCTCCTCTTTAATCATATTTGAGAGCACTCTTTTTTTTCCCCCTCACTTCCACCATTCCCTAAAGTATCTCTTTTTACACCTCTTCCCCAAGTCCTTTCAACACAAGTTATATTTTTCTTCCCTTCCTGAGAAACAAGTTTGGCTGTGCCTTTTGATTCTTTTCTCCAAATAACTTCCTTCTGTTTGCTCTTGCCTCTCATAATGAATGCTGTGTGAAAGTTTGCACCTTTTTCTTTCCCACAATATGGGTTTTGCTCTCTCAACCATGCAATGGACTTTCCCCCTTTTTGAAGTACCAAATTTTCCCATTACACTTTTCCATCACTTATTGTTTCCAAGCCCAGATTACTTCAGTCTGTCAATATACTTCCCTTTTTCAAATTTTACTTAATTTTACCCATGGAACATTTCTTCTCCAGTTCAGTGATCTAAACAGTCACAGCGTACCGACAGTTGCTTATTTACTGGGAAAATATTTAGGATACTAAACACTAAGGATACTGCCATGACTAAATACTACAACTCCCTCATGCATCAGATAAGCACAGATCGCAAGTATCTCAAGAAATTTTTAAGAATCCTGCAATTCATTTTAAAATGACCTTAAAGTCCAGTAACTCTAATGTGCTTGAAATGTCAGTTGAGTTGATTCAGATGGCAGTACAAACAGAAATAAAAAAATTTGCATCTACAGCTGTATCAAAAATAAATAACCATTATTGAAAAAAATTGAGTTACATCTATTCCATTTTAAACAATTTAATATCTCCTGCAATGCTACATACAAGAAACTATTTTAAATAACATTAATACAAACTAAGAAAAGTCAGAGAACCTGAAGCTAGAAAGATTTTATCTTTCTCTCACATAATAAAAGACATAATACATATGATTCATTCAAACAACTATATTATAATAACTGTAAGAAAACACTTAAATAAAAAGGTTTAAATGAGGGAGCTAAAATTCAGGCATCTAAATCCATGTGTAGGCACTGAGTAGCTGGTTTAATTTTCAAAGTTGCCAACACTTTGAACTTCTAAAGAGTTTAAGGTGACCAACACATATAGAAGTCCCATTAACACTTATCCAGGTCATCTACTCATCAAATGTAGGTCCATCAAATTAAAAACCATTTGTATGCATAAAGCACATGACTAATGTTTACAGGATTAAACCATATGCTGATAAATTGATTCAGCTGTCTAATTTAAATCTCAAAATTTAAAACTTTCAATCACAACATTTAAAATACGATTTGTTTATTTAATTATGTGTTTAGGATGTATGCTATAGTCTTTAAAAACATTTGCTGTGAGGAACTCCCTGTAGATTTTAAAACAGAGCGATTAGTTTTTTTCCAAAATGGTAATCAGAGTCCTCATGATCAATGTATTATTTGAAATATTCACATCTACAAAAAAGAGAAATCATTGAGAAGCCATAATTTTCCTTATTGACCATATTATTTCCAGAGCTTGAAAGCAGATCCCCTGTTAGGAGAGACTTCTGCTTAGAAATTGATGACATAGCTCTGGAATTTGAGAAGTTTATGTAACTTCCTAAGTGCCTAAAAAAGAAACTTCATCTTTTATACTGCAAGTTTCAAGCAGGGATCAGTATATACAGTTAAACCAACACCTCTAAATACTTCATTAAAATCAGGATACTGGCCACCACAACACCATTAATATCAGTTAGTTAAACATCTTTTCAGTTGCTAAATGAACATACACTTTTCAACACAAGGAGTTTTAATCATTCACCCATTATTATTGACCAGGTCAGTGTCACATTATTATTTACCTTTACTATTTTTGTTGTAATAAATCTCAACAGCAAAATAATTAGGTTGCTCATTTTAGCACAAAGAAAACTGGCTCAGTCCTGCAGACACTTTTCAAGTGTCTAATTTTATAAATGCTGATTGTCATGTTCCTATACAGAAAATAAAGCCTGTGACAAAATGTGTGGACCATAACAGTCATTGGTATCAAGTCTGCAATGGTCAGAGAGCTACAGCACTGAAATTGCAAGGTAAGAACGTATCATCGACTCTTTAGGCAATGTCTATGAAAATGAATTGATCTGAGGTCTACTATCCACTCTTGTGGCAAAATGAAAAAATATACCCATTTTGTCCCTGGGAGGGAAAGACAAGGCAAGCCACTAATTAGGTCTTATCCTCTTCTTCACCACCACTCAACGAGCAATTAGATATTGTTCTGGTTTGCAATACAGCAAAAAGAACAATCTCTAATCTCCTTTTAAAAGAACAGATCTTTAAAAAATTTAAAACTTGATAAAGGATTCATCTGCCCTTCATTGTGTCTACTCAGGTATCTTCAGCTACCAGCAATTCACCTTGGTTTCAGAATAAAGGTCTCGGGTATCGTACTTCCATCCAAGTTTTTAAAAGCAAACCAAACTAAAATCATTAAGGCTGTTCTACGTCTGTGTCAACAGGGTTTACTCAGAGCAAATGGAGCAAACACTTTGAGGACCCTCAAGTGTGGAGTGATCAGTCTTGTAATATTCCAGGAAAAGTCATTGCATCCATTGGAATAATTAGTCACCAACATCACCATCTCTGTCACCTATGAGCCACAGAAAATGAAAACCTATAGCTAATAAGGCAGTTCCAAGCAGATCTCCCAGTGCAGTAAGATAAGGGATAGAAAAACTGTCAGGGTCTTTTCCTTTTTTCCAGAAGTGGTGCACCATCCAGTCAGCAATCCACAACAGAGTAAATACCTACACAACATCAAACAAACAAAATCTGTATTATTATCACGTAAGTTACATCAAAAGGAACTCAACAGCCAACATTATTGTCTCCATACCAAGCAGAACTGCTGTATACCATTACTTTTGAAAAATATAAATAATTAATATGAATGAATTTCAGACTAAAGCTGCCCACAACCAGAGAGAGGAACGCTTAGCCAACTTCTCTCAATCACATGCAGAGCTGGAAGGAACATACTGAATTACTGACAGCATTTTTCACCCAGTCTATGCTTGAGGCCTTCTGAAAACGGCAAGAAAAACCAAAAAAAGTTCCACGAAACATGCAACTGCACTTCTCACATAACAGATCATTCTGTACAGAGAGAGCATAAGTGGGGCTTTGAGATAATTCAGAATCAAATCATGTTGCTTCACATGAATATGCTCAGCCCAGGCATAACTCCTGTTTCCACAGGTCTAGCACTGACCTGAAATCAGATGTGATGTGAAGAACAACAAGTCAAATTAAGAACAGTTTCATCTGCGTTGTGTGAACTGCAAAAAATGGCCTAGAACCTATTTTTATGCCTGAAATACCATCTTCAGCCCTTCTGTAATAAGGCACACCTGCAATATATATTATGAAATTGTCACTCCAGGCTGAATTTGTCCCAAAGTAAAAGATTTAATTCCCAACTGTGAATGTCTGAACATTTGAGAGGCTTGATCTTCATACCAAAGGTATGCATAATCATTAACCCAATTTTAGAAAAGGATCCTTTTAATGCAGCACAGCTGTATGATAAGAGATTCTGGTTCAGTGCAATCAAGTGGTGTGGAATGGCACAAGATGAATGGAGAAAGGACCACTAACTGAGTTTCATTTCTTCTTGTAGTTTCTAAGGAGCTGCTTAAGTCGAAATAAATTCTGTATTTTAGGTATTTTAAGTTAATCAGATATTTAAGAAGGGTAAACTCAAGACATTTACTACCATGATTAATTTTTTAAAACTCTACTCACTACATTTAAAATAATGCAGATATCAAAATAATGCAGTATCAAAAGTAGTAAAAAGTAGTACAACGCTAATATTTTATTTAGTAAATAATCAATTATTGGTATCAAAAGCATGCTTATAAATGTATACATTCATTGATTGAAATATTGATCAGATGGTTGCAAGACATTTCTCCACTATAAGTATAGCAAAATGAATGTCACACAAAAAATTAATCTTTGCTTTGCAAAAGTGTATGTTAAAATACAAGCCTGAATTTGTAATTAAAAAGAAAAAAAAGAGAAAGGAGGAGTATTTGCTTAATGAAAAATGCATGGCTTATTTATATAAATGTATCTTCTGAAAAGGGAACTCTGTAGTCTAAGCTAATTATGCAAGTCCTAGGTGCGCTGACTGGAATCCAAACAAATATATTTAAAACAGATGTTTTCTTTGGAAGACCATCAGATTCCTTGAGTCAGCTCCTTCTTCTTACAGAGACAAAAAGAGGCCTGTTTATAAAAGATCCTGTACATTCCCATCTCCTACGGGATGTGCTCAGAAGACGCTGCAGCGCCCCACATCCACAATAGTTATGCATGTTCCATTGGAAGATGAGAGCATTCATTCCAAGAAAAATATACACTGCATTTATATAACACAACCAATTAGACATAACATACACAGTCCAATTTAGATGACAGTATACACTTTTGACTCTTAAAAATCATGACATGAAAGCCTTTCAGTTGTCTATATATTTTCCACCCTGAAATAGCTGACTTTAGACTACAGTGAAATATGGGCAGTTTGGAAACTAAGCTTTTGTGAACCTTCCCAAATAATTATTTTTGCTGTATTAGCTTACGGGTGCACAACAAACAATGCAAATTATAACAAGCCTGGCTTCTGCAAGTCATAAGAAAAAGTTATAGTATATTATATTAACTGGTGCTTGTCACAGTATGTGATGGCAATTGTAACTTAGTCCTTACAGAGTAAGTTATGAGATTGCAGTTCACCAGCCTTCACTTGGTGAAGGAATAATGCTATCATCCATCATGCATTTGCATGGCTAGAAACTCACTGACAGTCTTGGGAAATGGTTACCTATTAGCCCACATTAGTTTGTAACGCAAGACAGAATCAATGTGACTAAGTCTTCGAGAAGATTTGCTTCTCATCACCGTTAAGAGAAGGCAATCAAAGTCATCAATCAGTAATTATTTTGGAAAAAAAAGAAAGAAAAGAAGTGCCCTACTATGAGTTTGCTGAATTTTTGAAAGACAGTCTTGAATTCAAAGTGATAAATGACTCACAAAGATCTGACAGATAAAAAAAAAAGCCGTCAAAGAGACATTACAAGACGACACTTCAGGATTTGTGAGATTTATTTATCAGTGACAGATACTTCTGTCAGTAAATTCATGCAGATGGCACAGCAGCATAAACACTGTGCATTTCTGCCCTGCACCCATGCTATGAAGAAGAAAGCCTTCCTTCTTTCAACTGAAAACCAGCTGGTTTTGAAGGAAAAAATAAAGGGATGAACATCACAGAAAAGCCTAATAATACAGTACCAAAATTATCTGTTTAGCATGAACTGCTGTAGAAAATTGATAAGAAAAGCTTGTAAATACATGCAGCACTGTTCAAGATGCGAGCTGAAATTATTTAGTATAGAAATTATTTAATATAGAGAGTTTTCTGCAAAAAAAGGAGATGAGTAGTAGTACAATTATGAAAAAAAGGTTTTGGAATTCTTCCAGACTGAAAGATGAAATAACTGCAGGGTTTAAGAAAGGTAATAAAGAATTAAATATCTATCTATGTAAAAAGAACTGGCTAAGAAAAGGGAGACACTCAATAATCACTGATCAAGAAAAAAAAAGCCCCAGAGACAGGATTGCAAAAATTCCAGATGTTTCAATAGTTTAAAAGGAAAATCATGCTATATTATTATCGTCATTACAGGGAAAAAATCACAATCAAAAGAGAGAAAAATGAAACTAAAGGCATGATCAGACTTAGACTGCATTTCTAAAAATGACCCTTTGGTCTCACTGTCAAAAAGTCCTCAGAAGCAGCAGAATAGAACAGTATGAGTAGGAGGGAGTGGAAAAGCTTGAAAAATCCTAATGATGAAGAATATATTATTCATATTATTTTGTACGACAAAGGACGGAAATAGAGAGTAATTCTTGATATTGAACTTTCTGACTCAAATTATGAATTTCAGATTGGAAGTGAAATTGAAGATGAATACTCAAATATGAGTGAGCTTTACTATTTTTAAAGATCAAATCTTATGACTGCAAGACTAGAAATGGGAACATTACACACTACAAAGCAGGTGTTTTTCCTTTGTTATTGTGCACAAAATTTACTTCCATTCTTTCAAGGTCTTTAGATACAAATAACAAGGAAAAGTTAGGTGAAGAAAAGTTATTTTTGATCTTTTTCATGTAGTATATCTGCATTTTCTCATAGAATTAATTTCTTATGAGAAAAGAAATTTCCCCTAAAATGGGAAAAGAATGAAACTCCATTATTTAAAATAAAGATACATAACTCCTTCCAAACATTCTTAATACTGTCTAGGCTTCCTATAGCCTAAGTAATGAGTTGCAGGATGCTATTATATTTTTATTGTTTCTTTCATCTGGCATGTCCATATTTCATCAATGGATGCATGGCAAATTCAGTGATGAAAGTGTAATATTCAAATGAATAACTTCTGTAAAGCAGAGTAGAATTGTTCACTTTTATATTAGTTTGTACAGTAGTTGCTGTGATAAGTGAATTCCAACACCAAACTGGAAGATTAAAGTTTGGGTTATGTAATTTCATATGCTTTTCCAGGTGGGCATTATCAAGATTCAACTATAAGTTCAGTATGTAGAACGAAGACCTTTTAGCAGTTTATTTATCATGTCTTGGACAGGATACCCTGCCTGTTGCTAGTACTGATGATTCCACCTTAAATTGTTTCCATCTGAAGGTGCATTACAAAATAGTTGCATTCTATTACTTCAGACAGGAAACATAGATGTAAATAAACTGAGGCAACATCTTTTCAAATGTATTTTTAAGTCTCCTTTACTTTCAAAATTATATTGACTCAAAATTTACATATAACTTAACTATGAAAAGATCCTGTAATTACTGCATAAGAACTATGAAATTCAAAGTTAAGTTTATTTATTTGGTTTTTTTAATTATGAGTAAAAAATCCCATTTAAGAATCTCTAAAGACTAATGTGTTCTGACTCTGTCATTCTCGCCAGAGTAATGATTTAGGTCTTCTAGTGGCTTTCACCCTTCATTAAGTTAATTTTCAAATTACACATTACATGTCTCCAATTTTAAATGGCTTTTGATGAAGTAACTGTAAAGTGCTTGTAATAGATCTACACTGAACTCGTTGAGTTTCCATTGTCTACAGCCAGAAATCTGTAGTCAGTGAGCTCTCAGAGTGGGGTCTTACACACATTTTTCAAAAGACGTTTTTCTGCACCATTTTCTCAGGTAGCGTATCTGGTGTGGATCGTGTCCAGAGGGGACAAGTCATTATTTCCTCCAAACATACAGAGATTTCCTTCAATCCTGGGTGCAAGAAAACCACTGAACAGCGAGCTTTTTCTTGCTGCTGTTGTTTGTGTTGTAGCTAAGCGGTATTAGCTCCTCTAAGGTATCCAAGTACCCAGACAGCATAGCATACATTGTTGTCAGACTGAGCGCTCGTTGCAGTAAAACAGAGAATACCACTTTAACTGAAGTTGTTTCCGAGTCAATTTGATTGTATTGATGTAATTTTGTGGGAAGCAACTTTTTTTTAAACTTCAGTTTGAATCAAGTTTTTCAGATTGTCATCTTGATTTCTTTGTAGCTTTGCCAGACACCCTGGTTTGACCAAAACAATCCTAATTTCAGGCTGTTTCTCAGCTATCTGCAGGGATGTATAACCCAGGCCAGTAAGTGCCCTGGCATGCTCAGCCTGCAGTAGCTGTAGCACAACTCAGTGTGTCATGCTACATACACAAGCACTTTGAGCTCAGCCTTCCAGAGGCAAAAATGAGATCCCTGCTCTGACTTGGTAGGAGCTGGGCTTCTACCACAGACAGCAACACGGCTGGAAAGGAAGGAGCTGTTGATACCCACAGTCAGACCCCAATGAGTCCAGCAAGTCTGCTTGTCATGCTGCAATGAGAAAGCACTGAATGTACAGAACTGTCCAGGTATGGGCTTGAGTTTCCATATTTCCTTGAAATATGGTCTCTTTAGCAGTTATATGCTCCATCTTTCGGAAATAATCTTTCCTGTTAGAAAAAGCAATATTTAAAATGCATCAATATTTTGCCTATAAACACAACCTTCCTTTTTTCTCTGTAATGTACAGTATATCCCATGAGTTATGTTTCCACATTAAAGAGGCCCATACCATCATTAGAATCCTCACACTGGTGAGAAATCCAAGACATTTTTGATGTGAGCAGGAAGTCGTTATGAGCACCACTGAATTCTTGGTTTTCTATTGCCCCAAACAGCCCTGAAGCACTGCAAAAGTGACTTCACAGCTGTACACATCTGACCTTCATCGGGTAAGAAGAATTTTGGAATTACTTATTTGCTTGGTAATAGCTCTGGGAATCTCCTATTGTTTGTTTATTCCCCAAGACTTTAACATAACTGTGTGTTCAGATTTGGTCAGTAGGTGTGAAAATTCCTCGGAGGGCGTTTTATTGGCTCAGTGAGAACACGCAGAACAGAGGCCGCCTTTGAGTGCTCCGAGCCGTGTGCCAGGACTGACAGCTTGGCAATTCCAGTGCTGCTCTCCTTCTGCTGCAGGCTGACAAGACAGGGGATGAAACTCTGCTTGGTGCACAGCCTCATACAGTAAAAAATACTTGTGCCTTTGTGAGGAATAAGAGGAGGACTGTTTTCCAATTAATATAATCTTTGCTGGTCAAGTGCCATATTGTAACTGCACACAGTGTGCTGGTGCATGTTAGTGGCTTGTTTTTGTAAGATTTTCAAGGAAAGAGTATTCCTCTTAAACAGAGGCCACTCAGCAAATCCAAAACACACTTAAAATAATTATACTGGGTTTGATTAGGCACACTGGCTTGCCCCAATACTGTACAGTGCATTGTGTGAAGTACCCTACATACTTACAGGGTATACCATCCCCATAGCATTTTTTATTGCATTTTCCTCTGGTGCTGCCATTCATAAACACAGAACAGGCTCTTCACTACACAGCTAATTCAGACCTCTTAAACTTCAGCCTAAAAGTTTTACCTGAATGTAGATTAATATAAAGATTTGTGCAGTTCCCCCCCCCCTTAATAGAAAAATAATTGTGAAATCCCAGCCCCTCTAAAGATAAAGGGAGTACAGCCTAGGATGTCACTACAATCAATTTATGAATTTAACTGAAGAACATTTCAAGAATACATATTTATTTAAAGAATAGAAACAGCTGTACTATTAAGGGTAAGAAAATGAAAATGAAATAAAATAAAATGTTTTCTGGGTTTCTTAAGCTTAGAAACCCAGAACTGTTTTGTTCATAGAGAATCAAAAGGAATGCAAATCATAGCACTGGCTACTCATACTTAAAATATCTTAATGTAATGATTTTTAGAAAAAACTACATATTCAGTGAAACTGTACTTTGTTTTATTAACTGCATATTTTCAGTCAATAACAACTGAATTATACTACTGATAATACATCATGGCATATTAATTATTTAGTTCCCATAAAAATTTCATTTAAACAACATGCTGTGGAGAAAATACCTAAGAAAATCTCAGAACAGGTAGGGAGAAGAGATGAAAGAAGCTGGTAGGCCTGGGTGGTGAAAAAACAACAATCAAACAATAAAAGTATCAGATTTGGATGAAAATGAAACTAGCTCTCTGACTGGAACTTCAGTAATACTGCATAGAGCTTTCAATGCAAATAAATTCCATTTTTATCACTTTGGGATGGATAGTGAAGATTACAGGCAATTTGAAAAAGTCTTGTTAAAATGCCAAATAGAATTTATATATATGTTACAGTTTTACTGTAGAAATAATGTAGAATAGCATAAACTGAAAGAGAGAGAAATATAAAAGGAATAAGCAACGTCTTTGCATTAATATTTTTTTGATTTTTTTTTCCATTTACTCCAACATTCCAGTTCTAAGTTTGCCATTTCTCTAACCCTTTCATCTCCATTTTAAATAAACAGAGCTGGAGAGTCAGAAATAATAAACACAATTCAAAGTCAATTAACAGTCTACTGCAGTCCACTGTAAAATATGTCATTAAATAATTTAACACCTTACAATAGTCACTTGAATTTTAAAGACAGAAAATGCATTTAATCGCTGCTGTTACTTTTTAATTTGGCATTATTTTTTTAACATAGTGAGGAAAAACCTACATAGGTGGTACATTGCCTTAATCATTTTCAGCTTTCTGCCCCCCACCTCAGCAGAAGTAAGGAATGGCAAAGGGCAAAGCAGTGATATCAGACCTCCTCACAGGACTGACTATAATTAACTCTTACCTTTGGGAATCACTGTATTCTGCTAAATTATCATCTACCACCTCAAACAGAAAAGATACAGCTTGCAAGCAGGACTGTAGTTTATGACATCCATTTTCATATACCTTCCATGCAAAGTGAAAATAAATACAAAGTCCAATATATTATAAAAAAGGCCTAGAATTCAGATCTCTCACTGCTCAAAAGACTGTCAATGGATTTGGTTTGTTGTTAATTGAAACAATAATATTTAGCTGTGAGGTTTTTCAGTTTTACAGCAGAACTGGAAAAGCTCTCACTGGGAGGAAAAAAGTATAAAAGAATTCTGGAAAAATAAGATCAGTAACTGTTAGGTTATGCTAAAAGAAATGGCAGCTTGAAAACTGTTTTTTACAATTTCCAGGTGCATAGATGATGTCACTGAAAAAGGGAAGAGGAATAAGTACAAATATTTAAGTGCTTTCCTTGAGAAAGGAGAAACTTAAAAGCATGAAACTGCAGTCTGGAAGTACTTCAGACCACCAGGTAAATAAAATGTGTTGAAGATTTAAGGATTAAAGCAAGCACCATCTCTCTGAAAATTTTAAATCTGCTCTAATTAGAGGTATGCGACACTACAATAATCACTACTAGAAAAACGCCAGAATAATTCAAATGGGGAAATGAATCTATTACATTTTTTCAGAAGGTCTTAAAAACCACAGTGTTTCAAATTGTAAATATGTCAAGATCCATGAGAAGTTATAGTTTGCAATACTGGTACTCAGTTTCAAAGTAAATACATCTCAAAATGCCTTTTATGACTAAAGACAGAAGATAAAGAGAAAAAAATAATCCATAAAAGGCAGCAGGGAAAAAGAAGAAAAAAGCTCTATGTCTGCTTTATAGGTGAAAAGCCAAGAAAATCAGGTGTGGCCTTATGTACTGCAAAAGAGACACATGACTGCAAAACTGAATACTCTGATCAGATCCTGAATTTATGAAAATGCAACTTTACACCTGTATACATGCTGCTGCTGGGTCTGAATTACTATGTCATTTGAAAATCCTGCCATAATGCCTGAATTTGGTTTCCAGGTGAACTGCATTTCTCAAGTCTTGCTGCTGAAGAAAAAGTGTCCCTAAACATGCTGTGATTGCAGTTCTGTGAGCAGGAGGACTGGATTTATGAATTCAGGTTGATTCCCATGGGAAATCTCGAAAGTTTAATACTGACTGAAATCACACTGCAGTCTTACATTAACAGGGACTCTTGCCCCAACCCAGACAGAAAACATAGAGTAAAAGAATAGCATCATTTCCTCAGGAAAACACATTATAAAACAAGTGATAAGGCTGGAAACTAGGAATATTATCTAAGAGGAAAATGAAAAGTAATTTATGTCTTTTACTATGACACTCTCACTTGCAAAGGTTGAAACACTACCAGTCATGTTCTACCAGAAAGGTGTCAAATTCTCATATGAAATAGTAACAGTTTTTGAAACCTGTCCTTATTGAGATAGTAGTGTGATAAACAACGGGACAATTCAGAACATTAAAAATTATAATTTTACTAAGGATTGACCTATTGATAATGTTGTTTGTATATTAAAACTAAACTGGTCACATTTTTCGAAGCAGTATATATATTTAAATTATGGATATTTCAACCACACTTCTACCATGTAACATGAACAGTTAGTTTTTGGATTTAAGGTGCAATGAAACATTATAGTTAATTCAGGCACTTTATGCCTAAAAATTGGGCGTGATTTTAATAAAAGATTTAATTTTGTATTAGTGATTTTTCAAAATGAAATCATTTCACCTTGAGACATTGCTATTTCAAAAGGCATCTTTCAAGATCTGCCCTTGCTGGGTATGAACAGACCACTAGGGTAAAACAGCCAAATAAGGTAACAAAGTTTGACAATTAATGCAATTACAGTTTCTTGTACAGTGTTTGCTGTCGTATTAATTTAACCTAATAAATATTAAGAACACATCAAGGAAGCTGTAATATTTTCATCTGCTGGACTATGTTAACTAAAACAGTAATGTGAAACACTTTAGGAGACTTCTTTAAGAGTTTTCTTTCATTTTCCTTATTCATAAATGCTACCTTTCCTTCTTCCCATTTCCCCTCCCTTCTTTCCATTTCCCCTCTAGTTGATTAAAATGATGGGGTTTTAGATGCAATGGTTCCAAAAGCATGTGAAAGATGCATGAGAAGGAAATAATGCAGTCAAGTGTGTTCTGAAAAGCACTCACAACAAAAGTACACCTGTGTAAACTATATATATGTGGAGATAATCAGCTACTTCAGAGCCGTGCTGAAAGCCTCTATAAACCCACACCTTCTTGTACCATTCATGAGATTTCAGATATCAGAAAAAAATTATTTTCTTCAAGAACTTGATTTCACACAAGCATTTGCCAGTTGTACTTATTCTTACCTGTAGCAGAGCTGCAAACAAATATACTGCTATAAAGATGGGGGTTAAGGAAGTATGTCCGCTTTTCATTAAGTGGATCGTGTACAAGAAAATCAGGTGTCCAGGAATCACCAAGAGAAGCAGAACTTGAGCTGATTTGTTATTTACTCCTACAATTAAAAAAAAAAAAAGAAAAATTCAAAATTCGGTTAAGCTCTTCAATTACTATATTGATTTTTATTCATTTTAATATAAAAACACCCCCATTTTTGGAATTCCACAGCATTGACTACCGTGGAACAGCAAGCATTAATTTTCACTAAAAGACTCCTTGAGGAATTTCACTGTCTTCCAGAAAAGGTAAGCAGAGCCCTTCTGGAAAAGGGTGCAAACTGCCTTCATTCTGTGCTCATGTAATACCATCTACATTTTTGGACCTCCTAAAGTCTTACTAGGAAAGAGGATCTTTTGGACTCCGTGTTCAAGACATCCTCAAAAGTACCTTATGTTTCTAAAAAGTAATCCCACATTTACCACTTTCACATCTGTTTCAATTCATTTAATAAATATGAAAGTGTAATACATGGTGGTGGCACATCACATTTCACCACAGTTACTACATCATTAGGAAAGAGGGAAATACAGGGGAGGAATAAGCCGTGAATAAAAAATCTAGTAAGAAAATGGCAAATTGGAAATGGAAAGCAGGGATCTGGCTTAGTAATAATGTCTGATATAATGTTTGGCCCTAACAGGAAATTGGTTTGAAGTTCTGAAGGCAGACAAAAGTTAGGAGCAGGTAGAGAAGCTAAGGAAAGTTGAAGGCTGAAACCCTTCTGAGTGGGTATCATGGTACCCTGCCCCACCAGCCCTTATCTTCAACCCTTGCCAAGGCTACATCCTTCGCAGTGCTCCTCTCTACTCACCCAGTTCTCAGGAAGTTTCTTGTGATCCTCACAGGCAAACAGCTGCAGGCAAAGGAAACTGCCAAGCCTCAGCTGCCTCTGAATAGCACACAGCAAGTCCAGTTCATTGCCATTTCTCACTGGTGGCACAGTATGGCATACAGGGATAAAGAGATGTGAGACAGAATTTTTAACTGACTAAATACATACCTGTACCACAGTATGTTCTGCATGGGTAATAGCAACCCTTGGCTTCCTCTGGCAGCTCTCCAGGAATGCTATGTAAATGGAGGTAGGTAGAAATTCTGCTAGCTTGAATAGCTACTAGATTGCCACCAATACCTGAAATGCAAAAGGGAACCAATGAAAAGTTTTCAGCTATTTTTTTTCCTCTAATATGCAATATTTCTGCGTATTTACCACTTCCCTCTAGGTTTATCACAGTACCTTACATACAAAAGTCAAAATGAGAAATATCTTTAGAATGTATATTAGTTACAGACAGGCTACAAATTGTTAAAATAAGTCCAAAAAATGTGGGTTACAGTTTAGTGTATCACTGGGTATTTGGAGATCAGTTTTGTATCACGGTAAGTGCAAAAAACTCAAAACCTTCCAAAAGGTTCAATCTTACGCTTTCTCATAGGTGAAACTCCCTTTTATCACTGCTTCTTCTTTAGAAATCCCTCTTGGAACAGCAGAAGTATGACATTGTTGTGCCACTGCAGGATTACCTCCCTAGGTCATTATTCCAAGCCAGTGTGAGTAATGAAAGCAGCTCACTACCACAAACATAAAAGCAGATTTCACACACAGAACCACAGGGCCAGAAAAGGCTTCAAGAGTTAATATATTCATTCCCCTCTCACACAAAGCATGAGTAACTATAGTCTTCTGTCACTCAGAATTCAGGCTGAAAGAACAAGATGGGTGTCTGAACAGCTGATTTTTCTACTTTCTTTCTTGTAAGTGGCAGTGTGCACAAGTTGTACCAGCAGAGCTTTTGTCTCAATATAAGAATGAAATTTCTTATAGTGAGAACAATCATTCACTGGAACAACCACCTCAGGGATGTGGTGGAGTCCACTTCACTGGAAGTTTCAAGACATGACTGGACCAGGTGCTAGAAAATCTCATCTAGGCTCCCTTTCTCACACAAGGTTGGACCAGATGACGTTCCAAGGTTCCTTCCGCTCTGGGCTGTTTCATGTTCTATGAATTTTTACTTCAATGAACACAAAACTAAAACAACTCATTATATCTACATTGCAGAATGCAGTAACATGAAACCCTCCTATATACTCAAGCTGTCTACTTGCATAACAAGCACATGCTTTTTCTTTCCCCCCGCTTCAGATGCTTTACACAACAATGGGCTTGTCTGAGAAGAAGCAGAAGAAATGCAGATCTTGTCCCCACTTCAGGAGAAAGGCCTTGTTTATTGTAGTAGAATCAGTTTGTTTATCTGATGCTTAGGGCTTTGTGGTGACCAAGTATTTGTGGTGACCAGAAGACACTATTTGCCAAATTCTTTTGGTGACTATGGAGTGGTTAGTACAGAGATCTAATACTGAGATCTGAAAGAAGATGTCCTGCCTCACCAGTACTTAAAGACAGTAAATGGCTGAGCCTAACATGGAAGTAGGTCTTTTAAGCAAAAACTTCAGCTACAAATCAGGAAATGCATGTTCCCAGTCAGGAGTTACAGGGATAAAATACGAACTTCCAAAAGTTGGAGTTAAGAGTTTGCAAAGAAAATTAAAATAACAGTAGCTCTTTTTTTCAGATGAACTACAGAAAAAGTAGCAAAGTAAGGGATTTATCTAAACTACAAGAAATTTAAAAAGATTAAAACAAATCTAAGCAGGACTCAAAGTCTGTACTTCAATTGAGACAATAAATTAGAGATTTCTGACTAAGGAGAATAAGGTACAGAAAGAGAGGCAGAAATAAAATTAAGGATCAATGCACTACATCTGAATGGGGATCAGATAATTTCTGCAACTGAATTATGGGAAAGCTGTTATGTAAAACCGCTTCTTAATAGAGCTACAAAGCTGGGGATGGTGCCATATGACTGGAAAATATGAAACAGTTTCTGCTAAAAAAGAAGACATAAAGGCAATCTGGGTAATGACAATCAGGCTAACAACTGCAATAACTGATATACTCACAACAATACTAAGAGAAAAAATTAGTAAAATATTCTGTCATTATCTGCTTCTCTTATAGCACTACAGAAAGAAATAAAGGACAGAAGGATACAGGGCTGGTTTGAGTTTTTTAGCAGTGCAACTACAAACCACTTTGGCACAACTCTCCAGATTTTAAGTACTTCCTAGGATGTCTGTAATTTCGTTTTGTGACTGCTAATTATTTGCTTCAACAAATTCAGACACTCAGAAATATGATAGATGCTCTGGACTTCTTTCCCTAGTTAATAACATGGGAAACTGAATGAGATAAAAGAATTAAGGAAAATGGAAATAAGTCCATTTGAAATGGAGATTAAAAAATCTGTCTGGACAACAGACATTGACAAGTCTGTGAAAGAAGGTGTAAGATTGGTTGTCAATCCTTTGATGGACAGCTATTAATGACAAATCTTTTCACTTTTACAACCATCATTTAAAGAAAGTATTCCCCAAGCCCTATTGCTCATGCAGATAGCAAGAAATTACTGACAAGTATCAAAAGTGATTCTAAAACAAACTGGCCAGCCATGGAATACTGGTAAAGGAGGCGATAGCTGCTCTGCAAAGGAAGCTGACAAGCTAACCAGAACTGCCAGTATGGAGTGTGATTTCAAGAGGAGTAACAAATTACAGCTGAGTTGAACATATAAAATCTATTTTAGCTAACTGGAAATGCAATATTTGTATGGTCAGCAAAATTATTTTAAATTTTGTCTGAGCCTCAATAACCCAATATTAGTGGTGTAATTTTAACTCACAGAAGATAGTCAGGTATAGTGAAGTGTAAATACTTCCAGAATCCATACATCCTGCTCAGTTTCAGCCAGCCAACAACATATGGTGGTGACAGCAGCAGTGATACTGTATTTAAGTTCTGTCCATTCACCTATCAATTCTTTCTTCTAATTATTTCTGAACCTTTGGGCCAATTTCAACCACGCCTGACATGAGGACAGACATGTTAACTACTTCCAAGTATGGTTAAACAATCAACCAAAAACGAAACAGTGACTAGATAAATAAAGGAAAAGATCCAAACCCATGTCCTCAGTGAGACAAAGACAGTAATATGAGTTATACAGCTAATGGCATAAGCATAAGCAGGCCAGCTGGCCAGTCAGCACTCAGCTTGGAGTAAGGCATGATGCCTCTTGCTCAGCCAACAGCTCAGTGAGACAGAAGAGGAATGACAATGTTGTGGAAAGCACAGGGAAAATGGAGAGAATGTTGTGAGCAGTGGGTATAGCAGGAACACGAGGCAATAGGGAACACTGCAGGTTGAAAAGGCTGTCTAAAAAACCTCGGGATACAAATGAGAACAGAATCAGGTTTCATTATTCTGGTGGTCACAGAATGACTCGTATAAGGCTGTTCTGGCATTGAATCACTTGGATATGTTCAGAGATACTCCATTTGTTTGGTAACAGCAGCAGCTACTGTACATGTGCAGTTACCATCTCAGCTATACCAGACTAATCAGACCCCTGCAAGAAACAGAAAACAGATAAAACTCTGTAGGTTGACAAGATGTCGATACACACAACTGATAACATCTCAGCATCTTTTAAATGTATAAAACAGTCACATGCTCAGTAGCTGCTCATATTATTAAAAGCTCTGTAGATGTATATGAGGACTGTTTCCATGAACATTTGATTAATCCAGGAATTTTTTCTCCTGGAAAACACTATTGCAGTCATAGCAAACACTAAATTTGCAAAGACTTACTTCTTTAGTTTCCTTTCATTTTTGCAAGAACTACAACATAGGGGAAAACAATTTGTTTCAAAAGTAAAATACAGCAACTATTACTTCATCTCTCTCAGAACAGCAAATGTGTTTAACTTCAGTATGAGAGTTCTGCTTTGTCAATAAGCAGAAGAGATGTTGCCTGCTAAAGTGAGAAGGATGTCACACTGACTTAAAACTTCGAAAGAAAATTAAGAATCTCATCATTTTATCAAGGCAGTTAAGGGCTAAGCAAGAACATTTCTTCTAAAAATTGTTATCACAGCTCTTTTGTCTAACAAGCACAGAAACCCATATTGTGTGTAGAGCCAAAACCATGCCATGTATTTGCAAATAGGCCTATGGGCGCGATTCACCATCTGGCAAAAGGACTTTTTTCTAATAATAGAAGTAACCATGCTATTCAGAAAACCACATTAAAGCACTTTACATCAATGAGTCTTAAAGAATACTTCAAAGGAAATCTGTGTCTCATAACTCAGTGCAGGTAAAAAACCCCAGAGGTTAAGGGAAGCTGGATCTTGCTGACGCAGATCAGTCTGAGATCATCCACTGCTCTGGGGTAACACACCGGGCTGTGTTTGTCCCCGGATCTTACACTGCACTTTTTGATAAATAGAGTAAGATTTTCAAGGGATTACTGGGAGGAGCAGTTGATAAACCAGAGGGTTGTGCTGCCATTCAGAGGGAAGTGGAGAGGTTGGAGAGCGGGGTCAAGAGAAATCTCCTGAAATTCAACAAAAGGAAGTGCAAAGTCCTCCAACTCAGTAGGAACAACCCCGTGCACCATGTTATTACTAACCAGTAAAAATCTGGTTTCAGGTACTTGTTTAGTGCTAGAGGAGAACAGTACAACAGGCAACCTACACTTTTCAGAGCAGTATTCAACTACCTTATGTATGAAGTCCCTTCCTTTCCTATAGGTCCCCATCTTATTCTTTTGTCCATTTCCTTAAATATATGTAATTTAATAATTGTTCCTGTAGAAAACTGCCTCTTATGAAAGTACTGAGAGCACCAGATAAAGTGAACATACTCAGCTTTAATGACCAGAGCCATAACTGTTCATGAAAATGTAAATATTTGCATGATGGGGCACACAAAAAATTCTGTAAGAACAGGCAAAGCAAATCATTGAGATTAAAGATTTTTAGAAACCCAGTTCTATGGCGAGATATTAATCAGCCACAGAATACTGTGTTGTTCCCAAGCACCTATAATACAGCTTGTGCGAGGGGACTAAAATCAATTAATATCTGCAAAAGGGGAGAATTAGGCCAACATAATTCCCAAACTGATTTTTCTTGTAAATCTATCAAGAGAAGGAAGGCAAGAAGATTCTCACTTTTGCACACTCCTGAGCACAATCCATAGTTCAAAATAGCCAGTTTTGCCAAACAGGCTTTTTTGAAGTTCAACATCTGCATCATAAAAATGAAATGAAAAGGAAGCAAAAGAATCTCAGTTACAACGGTGACCGAAAGCTCCAAATTTTGGAATAATCTTCTTATCTTTCAGAAAATGCAAGATGAATTTTTGCCCTGACCTCTCTACCATTAACTTAAAAAAATCCTGTTTTATGCAAGTGAAATACTTAGATTAGAAACTTAACTAGCTACCTATTTATGTTTTGGGGGGTTTTTTTCATCCATCTTCCATTTTACTTTGCAGCATTTCTTCTAATACTTACAAATGTTTGGGGGAAAACAGATGGAAAATATTAGCTTTCCCTAGATAGATGTTTTTTAAGAGAAGTCTTTGTTATATATGCAACTATTACATTCCATGTTTGATTTGACTCATAAATAATTTCTTTCCTATGACTAATAAAAAATTGTTCCTTGACTGTCAAAAAACGAAAATGCTCTGGATATAATTGTGTTGTGAAAACTACACAATGATTACTGAAATCTTCTAAAAAATTTACAATAAGACTTAAAAGAAAGATCACACACTATAAAAGTATATGCAGATTTACATGTACAGGTTAGCAACTAAAAGGTAATAAATCTATCACACAATAATGCATCAAAAGTAAGTAACAGAAATCAAAACCCTCCTCCTTATTCATGCCAAAATAAAGACTGAATTATAAAGTTCTCATACAGTAGAGGTGCCTTCTGAGACTAACACATTCTTTCCAATTCAGGATGCAGAAAAATTAATTTGCTACACAGCCAAATTGCTCTACTACTATCCAGGTACACGAATGTTTTCCCTTGTGATTTACAGAGGCAAATTTCAGATGTTCGACTCTCTGAGACAATGGTTATATTCTAATCAGTTATGGGAAAACTCAAAGTACAACTGTGCTAGAAGAAATTAAAATATATAGCTATTAAAATATGTTGGGGGTTTTTTTGGTTGGGGGTTTGTTTTTTTTTTTTTAAGGAGGAATGGTTTCTTGGTGGTTTTTTTCCATATTCTCCAAAACAATTTACAGTAAAAGCTCTTTGAAAAACCTGAAAGTCTGTCATTCAATTTACCTTACTAACAGATAAAAAAGGGATGGTTTGGGGAATGTATTGCACAAGCTTAATTTTCATCTCCCAGACAATTGGCATTCATTAAGTTTTATATTAAATTTTCTCATATTTGTTTCTCATATTCCTTGATACCTATGTATTCCCTCCAGATAGCAAATACTGTTAAAGTATGGACAGCCAAAGAGTAAGAAATATTAGGACAGGTTTGTGTTACCTTTAAAGAGTATTGCTTCAAACCACCTGCAAAGGAAAGTTTCTTGATCTAAAGTACTTCCAATTTTCAGGTGTTTTCAGAATTAATTTGCAGAACTTTCATTCTTCAAGGTGCATAAAAATGGGATAAAGTCTACTGACATGTTGGTTATTAACCAGTAACTTCTGAAATGCAAAAACTTAGAAGATATCTCACAATGTTTTGTATAAGCACGCAATGAAAACAGAAAGGAAAGTGCCTCTATCTGGTAACTGCACCTTAGCTCATTTCTGTTGCATATTCAGAAGCATGTAATTGTTTAAGATACTATCTCTTTTTCTGCACAAAAGGAACTCGGTTACTCGAAAATTGCACATCCTGAGCCAAATTCAACATGCTGTGATGCTGTAAGAGGATTTGCAAATTTTAGCCATCCCATTCATGAGAAAACACAACAATCAACTTGAGCATCTAGACTGAAGCACAGCCACACTTGGGCTTAGTTATTTTATTCAGAACTTTGGTACATCAAAGAGACATCTAAATCTCAAGTAGTCTGCAAGTTGCCTGAAACAACAAAATGATTTACTTATTTTCAAAAAGCAGAGATGCAATTTAACCCAGCCAACCATAGAATTAAAAACAATTATTCATCTCAAGAAATGTGTTTTAATGTGTTTAAAATGGAAAAAACAGTTGTGAAATATGTCTGGCCACCAGCTGTAAAGCAAACTATAAATGCCTTTCTGCTTAAAAACTATTTCAATGTTTTGGGCAAATATTTGTAGTTATTGTTAATAGGGGTGGGAACCTTTGAGGTTGCTCAAATTCCAGACCAGTATTTCTTAAACTAAAGTATTTATGGCTCCACAGTGTAAGACATGATTAAAGTCACTTGTCTCACATCTAAGAATAAGCAAACTATCTACACAGGACTTGGATGAAACCTACTTAAGGGTGCACAGGAAGTCTTAGACCTGACCATTTTGCAGTGAATACTGTTCAGGTGTTCAAGATACGGCAAAGGGCCCTGAAAAAATAGTGACAGCTTAAAATTCTGGACAAATTTACACTGTCCTCAAATTTTGGCTGGATACATTCCTAGTGGAAAAGAATATTTCTTTCAGGTTTCCCTGTTGTTGTTTTCTCCCAGGTTTTCTGTGCCATAGGAGCAACAAACTTCCAGGTAAAAGAAAATGAATTGGGAAAACCCTCGGTTTCTTTTGCTACTTAGGCTTACAATGAGAATTCCAAGGCCAAGAAAGCACTGGTAGAGAAAACTTTCTGCAAGAGTAATATTTTAAAAGCCATCTGTTAAGTGACCTAACACACCTTTCATGTCAGTAAATGAGTGTCAACAGATGTGCTTTTTTAACTGAAGGACTTCCTTACCCCAGTTTACTACACTGTACTGACCAGCAATATCAAAAGGTGTCAGTAGAATTATGAAACCCAGGAGAGGCTAATCTAACAGCAACCCAAAAATTACCAACCTACAGTTTCCTTTTCCAGGAGGTGTACCATAAAACTCTGCATCCTCTACACAGAACATATTTTCTCTATATTATCCAATAGAAATGCATCTATCCTTAGAATTCTGAGTCAAGCTTGCCTCTTGCTATCCCAGCCTCCTGGAAAGACTCTTTCCCTCCCTGCCTGCTCCAGTAGCCTCAGCTTTCCCTCTCTTACACCTGCCTAACTCTTCAAAGACCTTTTGACCTATCAGCTAAACCTCCAGGGCTATATAGCTTTTGGCTAGTTCTTTTCCCATAAAGACAATTCAAAAGAATGTATGGGCATTGCCTTAATCGGTTCGGGTACACCTGCCTAAAAAGAAAAAAAACAATCCTCTTCTCTTAGAAAGCAAATCCAGGGGGTTACCAAAAAAAGACTACTATAAGAAAAGTTGTAAAGCAGAAAACAGCTGAAGATCAACATGTCTGCCTTGCCTTTTAGGTATCTGGAAATCAAAATGGAAACACACAAAAGTTAGATGCAAGTACTTGCAATTTTGAATTAATACAAAGGCAAGGAACAGGCAGGGAAACATAATGGCTGAAGTGTAAAAATTAATTTACAGTTAGCAAGGAACACAAGTGGCAACAGAAATGTTTCATGTCAAAAGCAAGAAGAAAGGAAATAGTGGGCCTTAATGAGAAAGAAGAGCAAGCAACATGCTCTACTGAAGATTGAAATACTCAGTTCCTTTTGCCTACTGCCTTCATAAAAATGGTGATACCTGGTCACTAGTAAATATGTACTAGGGCCTGGGGGTTAAGTTAAATTTACTGCATCTAGAGAGCTAAATGAACAATCCATGAAGTATTAGTGATCATTTTTGCTAACAGATTATTTTGCAGGTTAGAGAATACCTGAGGGCTATAATAGAGAAAACAGAAAATACATCTTTAAAGCGGGTCAAAAAGGATGATACAGAGAATCTGTATATCTATGAAATTTATATTCCTATATAAGAATTAGAACAAATTATTAAAAAGACAATTTATAAGCATCCAGAAGACATGAAAGCTGTAAAACATGGGCTAACATGAATTTGCCAAGAACATGCTTCTGTCAAAGCCTCCAACTGAACAGCTTGTGTAATGTTTGCAGCAATAGATCTACTAACTCTCAACCACAGTAAAGCTTATCAAAATGTTTTGGTGCTATCCAGTGTTACACTTTCATTAACAATGTCTGGAAAATTAATTATATCAGGGCAATGTGTTTAAGAACTAAAAGCCTGTACCATATTAACATCTTATTATCAAGGTGGAAAAGAAGTGGCCATAATGCATTTAATTTACAGCTTAGAAAACAGAATAGAACATGCTCATGGGGAATTTGCAAGGGCCAACTTAAGTCAAAACAGAATCATCTTGGTACCTGGAGAAATGGTTTTAATAACAATACATGAAAGTGCAAATTAATGTAAGAAATCAAATGGAGAATACAAAAAGAGGAAAGAACAGCTAGACAGCAATATAGTGGGGACAGATCTGGTGATTATAGTTATTGCAAACTAAATAGGTATCAACCCTGTGGTACTGTACTAGGAAAGAAAAGCATTTTCAAACTGCACCAGTCTAATCCGTTATTAACTGTTCTTCTAAAATTTGCCTTGTTCTTATCATTAGAAGATAGAACCCTAAACTTAAGGACCAAATTTTCAGAAATTCATTCCTACACCTGAAAGGTGCATACCAATCATCAGAAACAACACACATTTTTCTTGAGAAATGTATTTACTTGCCTGTAGCATGCTTCTTAGTGCTTATATCTACCTACATTACATGTCAATAGTAAATTATTGTTTGAAAATTTGTTCTTGGGTGTTCAGAAAAAAATCCTTCGAGATAAAATTTTAACTACATTTTCCCCAGCCATAACTGCTTCAATATAATATTTGATAATTTAATATTTGAATATACTCCTTCAATATTTACACTTTCAGTTTCTTAATGCATACTTGAGGTTTCTACTTCTCACATTCTCTATCATGGTTTAATGGTTGTAGTAAAAACAAGAAGCACTTCTTAGGTGTTCAAATAAACAGCTGTTGACATCAAAATCAAAACTTGAAATTAATGTACCAGATACTAATTAGCACAAGAGAAATTTACTGTAATAGACAATTCTCAAAACAAGGTATATCAATTGATACAGAGTAGCAATTAATCCTGTCAGAGTCTTACCATTAATTACGGGGGTATAAACAACAATTCCAACCAAGTTGGGATCAGATACAGTTGTGTCCAGAATAAGGCCACCAATACTGAAAAAAAAGTACAATACTTGGAATAAGGCAAGCAGGACCATTAAACAGTATTTAAAAATTTTTATAGCAATGTTACTTAGATCATCTTCAAGCCACAATTTTCATCTCATCTTTCCCCTGAGCCATTACCTCATTCTGAGCTACAGACTAACATCCCTATAGCTATTCACTTATTAAAATTGGCTTCTTGTATAACAAAGACCACAGGGTATTAGCCAATTCCTCTACTTTTAAGATTCATAACTTTCATTGCATTAAATAATCTCTTAGACCAGTGCTAAAATTCTAAAGCCTAAATTCTAGAGGCTCCTTAATTATCTCTCTTAAGCACAATCAAGTAAGAAATACAGAGATATGGGATGACTATCAAGATGCTTCCATGCAGCAAGACAAACAGACCTACCTGCTTATAATCATGGCAGTTATAACAGGCTCCCATCCTGAATGGAGGACAGTTCTGGTAGCTGGGTGTTTGGCAGCTATGACAATCCCCATCGGAGTCAGAGCCAAAAAAAAGGCACCAACCAAAGGAGATACATAGTAATATGTCTCTAAAACAATAATAAAAAAAACAAACCCCTTTTACTTTCCAGATATTCCTATATGTTTTTCCTAACTTAGAATTCTAAAATAAATTATGATCTATGCCATACAAGTGAGGAATTTAATAGTCTTCATTACTATTACACCTGAAGTTTCAACTAATGCACTGAACAATATGGTTAATATCTGCCATCTGGGACAATTTTCTCTCATCTTCTCAAGGACAGAACACCTGTACAAAGAAGGAATTCTGAAGAGGATTTTTGTAAAATGCTTTATGATAAAAATACAGTAAGAATGTAGGATATAAAACATTATTTTGCAACTGGAGAAAAAATTTTAAAAGAAACTGAATATAATGAAAATGCATTTTGTTTATACCCAGGTTCTTAGCATATGTACACTCCCTCCTTCCCAAAGCAGGTAATGTGGTAGTCTTTCCAGAAACAGCATATCTAAAATGATGCAAGCACAACGTACAACATTGAGACATTTATATCAGTAGCTCATTTGTTTCATAGCCAGTCTGAGTCTGAAAATTAACAGGCAGTTCTGCTGCTTGCACCTATCCATGAGAATTCCATCCTATTTCATAGGAATACAACTGCAAACACTGGTGAGTACTATCATAAAGCTGAGATTGTAAAGCAAACAGCTGCTTCCACAGAAAGAACACTATTTTTTTCTGATTACTTGGTTTTATAATCCCATCCTCACAGAAGCTACTACAGTGATCCAAGACTTC
This sequence comes from Lycocorax pyrrhopterus obiensis, assembly GCA_014706295.1. Taxonomy (NCBI): domain Eukaryota; kingdom Metazoa; phylum Chordata; class Aves; order Passeriformes; family Paradisaeidae; genus Lycocorax; species Lycocorax pyrrhopterus. The sequence goes on along the minus strand of JACSVZ010000015.1, from coordinate 54,738,255 downwards.
CTAATTCAACAGTGAGGTAAATAATAGAAAATTTATCCTAATGGCAAATATATATGTGTAAACTGTGCAAATATTCCACTTTTAAATATTTGTTTTATGAGAAGTGTGGTCCTGTACCTAATGTTAAAACACATTTTGTCAAAACCTTCAAAATTTAGACAAGTCTTACAGCAAAATATATTTTAAATTAACAGGTTGAAATAGTTAATATAGATCACACAAATACTTTACCAAAGAGGAGTAGTTGGTATATAAAAAGTATTCTCACCTATGCATTATGGCTTATTAGAATGGCTGCAAATCCAAGCAATTACTACTTTGATGTTACCTTAGTGGATCTCCTGACAGAATTGCTGTAGAATTTTTAGAAGGTACTACCCTTCTGCATTGAGTAACAACCTCTGCAGCAGAGCCAGCAGAAAATGTAGTAAGTTATGTTTCCCTGGGCAAACTGAAAGTAGAAAGCTATTAGAATGAGAACAAGACAAAGCCCAAAAGAGAAGTTATTTTTTGCCGTTCCTTACCTAATTATTCTACAGTGTATTATTTCCCTCTTCCTTTGTAGGGCCTTTTTTTCCTCCTTTCACTTCCTTCTGTGACCTAAGAGGTGGACCAGTGAAAATACTCAGCTTTGGTCTAACTCTTGGGAACAGTGAGGGACTTTTTTTTTTCTTTAAATCTATGGGAGACTCTACTTGTAGAACATCTTACTATAACAACCTAAAAAGATTAACCTTGAGATGCATCTGTAAAGGAAGGGTAGGTATCTTCCTCTTCATATTTAATTCACAAAAGAAGCAAATGCATTCTACAATAGCTGGAGAATGGGAAGAGAAAATAAATGGCTTCTCTTTTAGGGCTTATTTCACTCCATTTTTGATAGATTTATAGCAGGTAGCTTACATGGGAAAAGGAATCTTGCTCAAATAATGCAGCCTCTAGTAGAAATTAGAGGTAAACTGGAAATATACTACTTCAAAACAACTGGTAGGAACCTGAAAACAATAATGTGAATCACACAATTTGCCGTCTCAACCCAGATTCAACATATCCGGGAGCTAAATGCACATTCTGTGAGGAAAATGGAAAGCTTTAAAGAAATTTTCAAATCATTACTGACAAATGACAGGCATCACAGACCTCCACATTTAATTTACTGGGTGTTCCTATTCCAGAGCACTTCTGTTGTGTTCTGTTGGAGGGAAGTTGGCCAGGTCCCAGCGACAGTCCTGGGGAGCCCTCTAGTGCTTTCCCCCAGCAATTTAACAAAGATTCACAGACACAGCTCCTTTTACGGAGTTGTTAAGAACTGTTAACCTTTTACTGTTTAAATCCCCGTGTTTGATAACTTTGCCACTATTTTTAAAGCACTCTAATGAACCTTTAAGAAGTTATATACATGATGGTGGCCAAACAAGGTGTTTCATTTGGTCCTGGCATAGGCAAAAAAGCTACAGTCCTTTCCCCTGTCTCTTCAGGGTATGACATAAAGTAATGTATCAAACCAAAGGCTGCACACCTCCGTTACAGACAAACATAAAGCTTGTACACAAATAATTTCCACCCTTCCAGTCTTTTTGTCTGAAAACAACTCATGCCATGCAGAGAGCAGCAAGAAACGTATTTTGTTTCAGATCATTTCATTAGTCAGGCTAATACAGGGGAAAATAGTTAATTCTGAACACAGTTCAGAAGTGAAAGCCACCAGTTTCATTACTACCCTAGAAACCGCAGGTTTCTTTTTAACATTCCCATTGGGATTCTTCTTTTAGCATTGAGAAAGCAGGGAAACAACAGAAAGGAGAAAGAACATTCCTAAGAATATCTGTGCGGGATGAGGCACAGTTCTCATCCAGTCCAGTATCCTTTGTCAGACTGAACTGTCAACAGTTCAGACTTATGGAGAGAAGAAAAGAAAAATTACATGTTTAGAATGAAGCTTCTTTCAGCATGCCCTGCCAGCTTCTGCTGTTGTCTGCACCAGGGATTTCATCTCTCAAGTCTCCATCTGCATCTGTCCATTCAATACTCCTCAATGGGTTCCTCTCTGACCAGTTTACCCAAAGTTTTCTTGAATCACTTTGGTCCTCCTAACACATCACAGCAGTAAGTTTCACACCCCACTCACGTATTGTGTAAAAAAATTTCTTTAACTTCTTTTAACCTGTTGCCTAATCATTTTCTCTATGCCTCTTCCCTGCCACTCACAACTTGATATACCTCTCCTGAGCTGAAGGTACTCCATACTTTTATTCCTTGTTACCATTTCATAGTTCAAATACATGCATCTTGGAAACCACCTATTTCCAAGGGCTTTGTGGCATGTTCTTTCTTTAGAAAGACTCTCGTTTCAAAAAGAAAGAAGTACAGAGACATTGAAAAAAATACAAAAAGCAGAAGCAGTTAGTAGTGGTAACTAGATAATTACATACTTCACCAGAAGAGAAGTGTTTCCAGAAGACATTATAGATAGAAAATTGGGAGTAACTCTTGGAAGCACACTGATCCTTACCCCTACATATGTGGGATCTGCTTTCCAACTGCAGTTGCAGAGAAAAATGTGAGTGGTCATGACAGCTATAAAAGCAGCAAAGGATCAGTTCAAACTATACCCACTTCTTTTTTTATTCCTCTGAGACACATTAGAAGACCTGTAACTAGAAATGTAAATTTCTGGAGATGTGTGAAAGGAAGAAAGAAGTCCAAGTTTCTCTACCCGACTTTTTGGGGGGGGGGGGGTTGAGTGTTTTTTGTTTAGATTGATAGATTTTAAAAAAAGCATGTTATAGGAGAAATTGAAATATTAGTAGTAATTACTTACTTCTTTAGAAAGCAAGAAACATAGAATCTGTAATTTATATAAAGCATAGGAAGCAGTACTAGATACAAGACAAAATAATCTATGTTGTTTATTCACAAATTACAAATGTAACTACTATTAAAACACCAACACACGCAACTAAGTTTTGCCTGTGGTCACATCTTAAATAAAAAAAAATTTAAAAAGGAAAGAAGTAGAAGAAGCTGCTCAAAAATGGTAAGACTCAGTATTAACAATTTCCTGTCTTTCAGTCCTGTGGGTTCCACTTACATGGAGTGTTAACTGAGATTAGATGCTGCCAACCACTTCCAACTCCACGCCTACCCAGGTTGCTGGTACATGCCAATAATCCTAGCGAACGCTCTCCTTCTGCCCAACTTCCCTGGCACATCACTGATAAGTATAAACCCTAATTGAGAACTGAATTTCCATCAAACATATCATTTGTTGGGGCCTGAAATCTGTTTTCAGCAGAATAACCCAATGTTCCAGTCTATTAAGATTTTGGGGCATAGCAATAAATCTAGACAAACAGACTCTAATGAAATAAACTCTAGCTATTATCCCAGCCCCAGCATTAGCTAGGGACACTAAATTTCAAGAAAATAGAGGCTTCTTCTCTGTTTATCTCATCAGAAGAAAAGAAAGAAGAGGTGCTAAAAAAGATCTTCATCAATTTTCACTGTAAATTTACAAACTTCCCTGAAAGAAGCATTTAAAGAAAGTAATTGAGAAATACAGGTATTAGAATAAAATATGAAAGATTTAAATATAGTTATGAAATAAACAATCCAATTTAAGTTTTAACAAAAATACAGAAAATACAAAAAAAACCTTCTTTACACACTGATACATTTAAGCTGAAATCATGTTAACACTTTCTAAATACGAAAGATCAAATACCAAAAAAGTAACTGCAAGTCACACCATGGTAGCTTGAGTCTTATTCGATGCTTTTTCTGGCTGATGTTGTAATACTTACATATGAACAGGTTTGGACAATGAGCACAGGTGTAAAGACTATATGTGATGATATCAGCATCTCTGGTAAGTTATGGACAACACAATATTTTATCTGTGGTATATTATACTATAATTGTCTACAACTATGTCTTTTAAAACACAATCAACTTTTTATAGTTTCTATGGAATGAGTTAGTTGCAGCAATTATTTCACTTTGAATAAGGTTCTTAACATTCTTTTCCCACTGTGAGAAAATGTTTTCACATTTTTTGTTTCTTCATTACCACGGTTTGTAATCTACATGTAGATATTTACTGTGTTATTGTCAAAGTCTTTCAGATATTCCCAGATTGTTCCAAAATTCAGGTTAGTGAACAAAACCAAAAATACGTTTTGTTTTATAAAAATAAAAAGGGAAAACCAAAAAATAAACAAAAGGGAAAAAACAAAAAAAAAAAAAAAGAAAAAAGAAATCATGGCATAATGTTGCACTCTTAAGATTTACCATTAAATGGTATAAATGTTGACAAAAAAGTCAGTCAAACTAAAAGGTTTGCTGAACCTCTGCCTCCAGCCTTCTCCCCACCCTCCTAACCCAAAAGAGGTCCCTGGGGAGTCATACGCATTTCAAAGCACACTTACCAAGGCAAGTATACAGACCCTGACTTATCCATGCTAGTATAGCAAGGGTGATGAGATCTCCAAAACTTGCTGCTATAGGAGTGGCAACGTTGTCAGGATTAATACCAGTCTTCTTAGATCCAACAATAACTCCAACCATTATTACTCCTAAATTCAACAAAGAAGACAGTACAGTAAGTATATCCACTGTTGTAATTCCACAGAAAATTCCAAGATTATGACAATTTCAAACTTAATAAATAAGAAGTCAGTGCTTTTTTTCCCAGGGTGATTGTTCTTCTCACCTGGCTAATGACTGTGTTTTTAAGTTTTAGCCATTTTAAAAAATGGACATATACATTTTAAAAAAACAGAGTAAGTACACACAAAAAATCAAGATCCATATGTACAGTAAACTACTTTGCTTATGACTAGAATTAGCACTGTTGAAATTGTAAAGCAACAATTTCCTGAAGAAAAAAATATGAAGTGTATTATTTTCCAACCTTGGTAACTTCCACTGACTGAAATTTAAATCAACCTAGGCTGAAAACAACGTAAGATTAAATACTTTGACATCTGATATTGTGCAAGACTATCGAGGAGTTAGCACCAAACACCAAGAAGCTACAAATTAAATTAAACCAAAGACAATATATAAAAAATATTACTTGCTACACATTTGAAAAAAATCAATTAAAGGTGTTAATTTCTATTTTTTCCTCTAAACAGCAACACTAACTTTTGAAGAGTAATCTCCCTGCAAAATGCAAGTGGCTACTAAAAATAAAATTGGCATTGTTGCTAACAGTCTTTGGCACAACCTGAGTAACTTCCCTCTCATCATACATTATATATAAGAGCTTCAACTGTATATGCCATCCTTTATGTTATATTATGCATGGTAGGCTACATTAAGAGTTCACTTTCAGAGAAACTGCCTAAGGAGTTATACACCAGGAAGTTCTCAAAAGAAAGAACTGGAATGATCCTGTAAGATCACAGTATTTCACAAGCACCTAGTTCATGTGTAGGAGAATGAAGCTTAGAAAGTAATTTCCTGCACTGGCCCATGACCAGGACAAGAACCAAAGTTTCTCTTCATGTCCAAATCATACATGGGAAGTGTAGAAAATGCACTCATGTTTCCCAGTTCTCTTGCTGCCCTTAATTCTGCACATGATCAAACTCAGTGACTTTCTAGTCACTAGAAAACACGTGTGTTCTTAATTCCATGCAAAACTTTAACAATTTTGTAATTTTCACATAAGTAAACATATCAAAGCAGTAAATCAAGGAAGTCACCCATTTTACTTGACTTACTATTCTTAAGACTACTGACTACGTATTTTCATTAAGAACATGTCACAAGTGGAGGTACTTTCCTCCTCCCCTTCACATCCATTAAGTACAATCTTTTATGGTTAAATGTTTCCTGACAATTAGGAAGAGAATATCAAATTCATCATGCCATATTGCTCCAGACAGACACTGGCACTGTTTGTAGAGCTGGACTTGAACTTGGTCCAAATCCTTCAAATAATGAGCTGAATTGTTCACTTCAGACACAAAGCAGAGCACAAACTAACACACAAGCAGCATGGGCAACCTGGAACTTTGAATTCAGCTAAGCTAACATCCGGGATCACCTGAGTTTAATTATAAATAAGTTTTACCTGCTAAGTACTAAGAATATATTTTGTACATCAATGAATATAGAAAGCGGGGGGGAAGTTCTCAGTCATATTAGGTGAAATCTAAAAACCATACTTTTTTGTTTAGATATGTTCAGGAGGTCATGCCAATCAAAAGCTTTCCAAAGACTGTGACAGGAGAGGAATGCAATATGCCCACCTATACGGAAATTGCAAAAGGGCATCTTATCCTCATCTGGTTTGCAGATGTATTATACCTGACTGGATTTCAATTTTAAAGGAATAGCAACATATACACATTCGGCATCCACAGAAAAAGAAATAACTGCAAAAAGTAGCACATATGCCCCCTTTACCTTGTAAAAGAGAAGCTATGAAGGCAGTTGCTACGCTGCTAGAACACAAAAGGACTGAGTGATCGAAGCGGTATTTGCCCTCTGGAATCCAGCCCAATATAACTGCTGCCACTGCTGCCAGAAAACCAACTACTGTTGCCTGAACCTGGAAAAGAAAGAGAATTCTTAAAACAGTTGACAGACTTGGGAGGACCACAGAATCATTTTCTGTTAGCCTTTCCTTCTATCTACATTTACATGCCAGGTATAACAGGAGCATGCTCATTCATTTTGTAGAGAGGATGACAACCTTGGATGATTCAGAAGAAAAATCTTAGGCCAGCAGAAAAGGCTTTACCAGCATTTGTCAGACTGCAGAATAGCAAAAGTCAAATCAGGGAGAGGAGTTCAGGATTTACGAGAAGCCAATGCCTGAAGAAGCTTCTAAACCACTTGAAGTAGTGAAGTCACAACATAAACATTTCACCTAATTTTTGAGCATGTTACATTATAACTTACGAATAAGAAATAGCTCTCAATCTTAAGAAACAGCTGCTTTGGAGAACATGCACTCCTTTCCTCAAATGACCCAGCTATTTAAAATACTGGTTTTTATCCAAAAGCTCTATCACATACTTCCTTTAAACACTGAATCCAATGCAAATACAGTACTAGAAACATTTGAAAGGTCAAATTTAAAAGGTTTTGCCAAATCTGAAATTTTTCTCTAATCATCCTCAGATCCCTTCTCAGAAAAAATTATGAAGGAAATATACCCTTGGTACCGTCACAAATAAGACTTTACCTCTTCTTCTAATAAATATAAGCTCATATTGTTTTAGAGAAGAGCCAATGTAGTAGAGCTAGTTTCCCATTAACACTGTTCATCTCCATACTTACCAATGTTTGTGATTAAACTGTTTCAATATCTTCCCTCACTTACAAGACTTAATCAAATAAACCCATTATATTTACCTGTTTTAAGGCCAAATTGCCAATTATTAGGTTCCATTTCTCAATGGGAGAATCCATTTTTCCAATATTTACCTATCAAAATTAGAAAAGAAATTCAGACATTTGGGTTAAAAACGGTATTATTTGAAAATATCCACAAATAATTCAGCTAAAACATTTTGATTAAAAACAAGCTATATTTTTTAAAAGTCAAACATTGCTTTTGCTTTTAAATCATACTTACAGTATCTTTCCAAAAGCAGCTAAACTTAATGCAGTTTTACATAGTAACTTGTTTAACATTAGCTTGCTCTGCAAGATATACCAGCCACCTTACATTCCTGGAATGTCCAAGCACCACCAGGGATTAAATCAGTGGCTGGAAGATCCCTTTTGACTGAGCTTGTTTCTATGGTGCTTAAATTCTGAAAATAAAAAATGCTAAAATGTAATACTGCTCAGCATTCTAACTTTTCATTTACACAATACAGCTAGAGATTTCAGATGCTACAAATTATGTTAGGCCAGTATTAAGGAAGTATCTGAAAGATAGCAAATAAGTTATTCTAAGAAATTTAAGAGTACATACATACCCTTCTATAACGTATTTCCTACCTTTGCCTTTTTTTTTGAGTTAGAGGACAAGATCCGATGAACAATACAAACCACTGCAGTATGACTGTGTTTAAAATAACTTTTTTTTTGAGATAACAGATTTATAATTTTTTACATGTTGAGCATAAATTTTAGTGGTTTTTTCCATACAATACTAATTTACAAGATAACATATTTCTCAAAAAACAGAAAAGACTTCATGCATATATTTTTCATCTTTTGATAATTTCTTTTCAGTAGATTTCAATTCAATTTCTTTTCCATTTTGTTTCATTTTGTGATAGCAGTGACTTGCAAGGAACAAAGTATTAAAATAAATGCTAATTTAAAAACAGAAATATAATAAGACACTTTATCTCAATCACACTATAAATATTTTATAATGTTCAAACTACAGTCAAAGCTCTGCAAATACATCCATTAAGTTTAAATAGAAAAGCAGTTGTTTCAGGAACTGCTGATAAGAATCTCCTTTGCATCCTTCTTAAGTATATATATGCTAAATGAACAAAATGGCAGGCTATGGAGAGTTTCACTTTTTCTCTCCTTCGAAAAAGTTTTTGGAAAGTATCCAAAAAAATTAACAGTATTACTGTTAAAAAGAGTAATCTTGCAAAATGCTTAATCTGGCCTAAAGGTGAGCTACTGCCAAATGCCACAGCTCCTCCTTCCCTTGCTGTCACCTACACGTTCACATTTTCTTTCTTGAGCCAGATCCACCAGCTCCATGAGTGGGTTCATGGCAACACAAATCTGCTGGTTTGATGGAAAACACTTTTTCCAGGGAGCAAAAAGGGGTTATCTGCTATAAAATTATCTGATCCGTTACATCCAACCATGCAACCGTGCACAAGTGCTCTCAGGGTTTGGAAGGGAGGAAGAGCAGGACCACTCCTTGCAGCTGCAGATTTCCATAAACTGAGATCAAGTTTATTGTGACACTGTGAAATAGATGGACCTAAACAAAAGGTTTGTAAAATCACACTGCTAATGCCTAACCCTGATAACACACAGCAGAACAAGAGTCTGCACAAGTTTACAGGACTGAATAAGTAGTGTTTTGGTGTTGGTGGTTGGTCATTTTTGGTTTGTTTGTTTGGTTTTTTTGTTGTTTTTGCTCTTTAAAAATGAAACAGAAATTGACAGAAAAGACAGCAGTGTGAATTGAGACAATGAGAATGACCCAGAGAACAGAACAAAGCCAAAGAACTGAAGGACACAAACTACAATAAAAATATTGTGCTTGAATGGGCAGTTGACCTAAGTGCACCTCCCACAGTTATGCCAGCACAGCAGTGGGCAGAGGGAGAAGGGCTTACAGAGATAAAACTCCAGAAACACCATTTCGCTCTTTCTTGTCTGTATTCTACATATGTTGTAACTTCTGGTGGGATAAAAATTAATGTTTTAAAAACAGTAGGCGGTAAGATTGCCAGGGTATGGAGAGCTTACACTAACACCAAAGTGAAGTATGCCCTGAGGTAGATAAAAAACACAGTCTTGAGACAGGTTTAGTGAAATAACTGCTTCTAAAGTGGATGGGAAATCGTGAGTGATCGGTAAGAAGGAAGGAGAAATTTGGGCAAAAAGATGAATGACAGTGACCAGACAACACTTGAAACCAGAGGTACTAGGGGTAAGAAACTTGGTAAGAAGACACTACTTTTTGACTGACCACATAATTAACAATAAAGTAAAGATAATTAGTTTACAGCCCCAAGAGCGCAGACATGTCTGCAAATTCAGGTGCAATTATAAGCTAAGTGAGCAAGCAGGGCATGAATTAACTGCAATGCTGAATTCATGTCAGAAATTCCCTCCTCAAAAGGTAAAGCTGGTCACAGGGGCACAGTCTTGCATTTACTTAAAGACAAATGTCTGGTGGGCAGCCAGATTTAGCCAAGGCAGAAGTATGACAATTTCTGGTACTGGGATGACAGGAAGCCTTCATGGCATGCTTGAATAAAAATGTCTGAAGCATCAGCTGATTTATGTCTTGGTGAGGCTTAATGACACTGGTAAGAGGCACTGGTAACACTCCCCAAACTAAGCCTTCTCCGTATTGAATTGTTTGAGTCTTGGTAGAGGCTGGGGTTCAAATGGCCAAACTGCCTCTGAAAAACCACATTCGAGATATCTACATGTTGAAGAATACATTTAGTGCATCCTTAATGTACAGATCATGTTATCACAGTTACTGGGATACTCTTAAGAGTGCCATTTTGGGCTGGGGAGTGTGGGATGAAACCCATGATGCCAACTTTCGTTTACCCACTGGACAAGCAGCCTGTGTTGTGGAAACTCCAGTGTCCTCCATCTGTGTGCATGAGAGGGGGATCAGCTCCTGTTTCGGTAACAGCTGATGGATAGTGAGAACCAAGGTCAGGAATCACAGTGCAGAAAAAGGGTTTGTGCGACCCTTTTTCAAATGTCCCCTGAGAGCTGTGATGTTCACAAATGTGATGGCACTGGTGAGGGTGGGAAATTCAGCCACTGGCTGACCCAGAGAAGTTCTGGATTTGTGATCTGGCAAAGGCCATAAGCTCAATTGAGACAAAGAACTAAAGATCACATTAACTGAAGCAGAAGTGGTGAAGCATACTCTGACCTTCTTTATTTTAAGCCTTCAGTAAGGCACTGGTACATCCTGGACTTGGTATATTTTTCACTATGCAATACGAGCAATTTTAATCCTCAGGCTACGAACTGTACTAGTCAGAAACAAATTAAGCAACATGTCAACAAAAACCAAAAGGTAAAGTAATAGACAAAAGCATTCATGCCTGATAGTAAAGGCAGTAAGGTTTAAACACAAAATACTGTTAAGAAACAGTAAGAATACTCAGAAAAGTAAGAGCAATAAAATCAAACAGAAAACAAGATTGAATGGCTAAGGATGATGTTGATAAAGATACAATTGAACATGTCAATTTTTATGTATGAAAGTAATCAATTTCTGTAATGTGCATGACACAAGCAAACCTTCACAGGACTGCCAAGGCTATGTCCATCACAGTATGCATTCAGGCAACAACTCAGTATAATGTGGCAATGACATTTATTAATGACAGAACACTGGGAGACCTTGTCAATACAAAGCGTTGTAATACCATACAAAAACTGAATGTCCTTGAGGGTTACAGTAGCAAAACCATAAAATTCAACAGTAGAAATGCAAGGTCATGCACTTATAGACTAATACTATTTCTGCCAGAAGATGGGAGTGACAGCTGGAAATGAACAAAAGCATAAATAATAAGACACAGTCATTGATCACAAAGGGACTGAGAGGTCTAGACCTGACCCTTCTGGGCAAGTAAGTACATAAAACCCTAGAAAGTTTCAAGAGCAATATTCTACAAAGACACAGTAAAATCTCATCTGGAGTTATGTACACCTTTTACCAGACATGTACTGGAAAAATTCATTTAGGTAGGAAGAGGCAGAGAGTGGGGACCTTGCTGGGGAACTGAAGCACTGCATTAGGCAGTCTTAGAGAGATACCCAGTGCAGCTATCAGAAATAGTCTAGCCACATTATTAGACTGATCTAATCACGAGTTATTCACACACACACACAAAAGATACACAAGAAGGCAATCTGGCTTACTTAGACTAGAAAAATGAAGAGATACAATATCCCCTGAAACGTAAAAAACAGCTATAAGAAATACATGAGAAAGAACACACAGAAAAAAATCTAGTTAATGCTGCATTACAGTGTTGATAGACACACAAAAAATAAGCAGACACAAAAAAAACCCAGAACAACCTCACCACAACAAAAATAAATAAATTTATTTAGCCAGAAAGCTAAAAAAAAGTTTCTTGCAGTTTGATCAAAAGAGGTCTGGAATAGCAATGTTACCAATGCTTTATTTTGGTGCCACACATATGGTCTTTAGAAAAACGTGTTTGAAACATAAACATTTTCTCAGCCTATTCAAAATCCCTCAAGGTCAAAGAGGTCTCAACCTTACCCAACACACCTGTAAATCTCAAAAGTCTGCTTTATGTGTTCTGAATGATGAGTTGGAAGAGACTTAAGAAGTGAAGTTTTGATGTGTGGAGACAAGGGTCATCTTTATAACTTTGCCAACTTAATAACAGATTTAAACTGCCCCATAACAGCCAGATTAATTCATAAACATAAAACACTTGTGTCTCAAAGATTTGTTTCCTTTTTGAAATATTTTAAACATGCATCTGAAGAGTGAAAAGGAAGAGAAAGTTACTTACAGCAGTTGACAGCCTGGATGCCAAGGTCATTTCCAAATTTCCTTTGAGACCAAGAAGTGCAGGAACCAAGATAAAGACTTCAGTAACATTCCTGAACACATCCCAGTGCTGTACAAAAGATACAGTGGGAAACATTTAACTGAAAAATTCTCTTTAGACCATCCACAAAGTATTCAAAAAATTCTGTAAATCATAACTTAACCCGCTAAAAAAATGTAATCTTTTTATATTAGACCTAAAAGTCTGAAGTCAAAACTGTTACCTATTTAGATAAAACAGATTTATGACTGCATATTACTGCTTCAAAGATGAGAAGACTATAAGCAAGAGATACAAAACCTGGCCTTAAAACAAACATAGTTAAAAAAAGATGTCATTAATTTGAAGTATCTTTTTTCATGACTTTAAAATAGTCCCAGATACTATGACTGCTCTTGAATTCTGCTCTTAATTTTCAATAATATTTTCATCTTTTCCCCAGCTGTGTAGAAACCTCACAAAAAACCAGCAAAGAATCAATTGTCATATTAACAGAGTCTGTAAGTAAAAAAAGCTTGTCTTTATTCTTTTACCTTTAAGTGTGAAGTTTACAAGAGCACAGCTTTCCAAAACCCAGACTTTTAGAAGAAAAGTCTTTTAATTTTTTGTGCACCAAGTTCTCAGCACCGAAGTGCTGTGCTTCTTTGTATGTCTTGTCAACCCATGTATTTAATTCGTCATCATTTACCAACTTCAACTAAACCAACAAAGCTGCAAATTGTCTTTTTATTGAGGAATTTGCAATCATTTAAATGATTATTTAATGAAAATAAAAGGATTCAATTAAAGCATCTCTACAAAGAATAAATTGGTAAGATGTACATGAACAAAGCACCAGACTGGTGTCAAACAGCCCAAGGAAGCAGTAAAGTTTGTATGTCAAATTTTATTTTCCTTTTTCTTGAGGTAATGAAGTGTCTTTTCATTGCAACTGATTGAAGTCCAAGCTTCCTCGACTCTCTCAAGATTTTGAGTGACAAAGATTGTCACCTCTTGCTCCTATTTTAATTAACTTCGTAAACTCTTTAAGTGTAGCTAAACAAATCCCTAAAGCCGAACAAAGCAAAACCAAACAAAAGGGGGCGAAATCCACACAGATTAATTTCTGTATTGTATTTCTGTTTAAATATTGTGGCTATTTCAAACCTTTTTAATAAGACGTTTATAGGAGCAGAACCACACACAGACCTAATTACATCTCAATATTGCAGACATCTACAATGTCACACGTTAGAACTACAGACCTCACAGACTACCTGTTACAAAAGAATCTTCCAAGGCAAATACCAACCTGTACAATATCCAAAACCATGCCAGCAGAAACAGTTCCGAATCCTGCTAGCAAAAAAGGTACGAGTATCTGCAGTGCCATAATACTACTTGATTCTTTGGGTTGTTTTCTACTTCCTTCCACGATGATATCCTCATTACTGTCACTAGAGAGAGTGTCATCCTGCAACATGGCATCTGTTTCTGAAGTATCCATGCCATCACAGTAATTATAACTGGTAAAATCATCATATTTAGGGCTACAGCTAGATGGGCTGTGTCCATTGCTACCATGAAAGCTTGGTTCTGAGAAGTGATGGTACTCTGTGTGTTGTTCCGACCTGACATTAAAATTGTGTCCTGCTGGTTGCAATCCATCTTGCCAGACACCATTCACCTTTTTGTGTTTCTCCTCTTGGTTTATTTGGTAAACAACAGGAACCATACTTAAAAGCAGTCTCAAAAATTTATCAGACTGAATTGTATTAAGATTTACGGTCCAGTTTACAAAGCCTTCTCTGTCATGGACTTTGCTATTTGTTTTGGAGATGGTAGATCTGCCTTTACAGTTAGTCATAGTGCTACAGAAGTACAGGTTGAAAAGCACTTCGTTCTTCAGATGTCAGCCAAGAAATCTTGCAGGTGAGTCATCAAGTGCCACACTTACACGTGGACCAAAATGTTCCTTTTTTGCAAGGAAAAGTGTTTTCTCATTGCTCTCAGATCTTCAACAATTCCATAAGCAAGACTGAATCTGCAAAAAAGTAGAAAGCACATATTTAACTTTTAAATTTTTTTAACTCTTCAGAATACAAAAGATATTGGATCAGTTTTTCAGATCACAATCTTTTCTCTTTTCTGTTTACTGTGATTTAAGGTGAAGTTGTTTCTAATTTGACTTTTCCATCATGGTAGGAAATTAAACAATGATACACTGACAGTCTCAAGTCATTTCACATTCCCTCCATCAGAAGCCACTTTACCTTCCTTTTCTTTAATTTTCATGTCGTGATAACTGTGGTAATTTACTAAAAGAACAGTTCCAATTTGACTCAAAGCTTTGCTGACTTTGGTATTTATTACTAAACTCCATAAATACAAGTAAATGATTAGCATAAACAGAGAAACAAAGGTCAGGGAGACTGCACCAGCATGATGTAGGATAACACAATTCCACACAACTTTGGATCTATGAGAAAGTATGGAAACATTTTACCGACTGCAGGAAATGAAAATATTCTAGAGCTAGAGGACTTTTAATCTGCATTTCCTAAGAAACTCAGCCTCCTATAATCATAGGAGGATGATCCTATGATCATAATTTTTTATGTTATGATTCCTATACTTTGCTTCCCTCTGTTTCAATGCTTTTAAGTCCTCCAGTATTTCTAGAGCAATTTTAGACAAACTTTACAGTGAGTAGAGATGTCAAAGCTTTTAGCAACTAACAGCCTTGTAAGAGATCCAAGTTAGTGCCTTTGCTGTTAGCCATCTTCAAACATTAGGTAGGATAACTCACTCCTTTATGGCCAGAGCAAGTCAAATTCAAAATTCCTGCTGCTCACAGAACTATTTGATTTGGGCTTTTTGAGTGAAGAGATGACTCAGAAGCAACATGAAGATTTTCCCTCTACCACTTGCTTTATCCAAGGGAGCGCTGACCAAGAAACGAGTATTTTAAAAATGACAATGGAATTTATGGCTTGATCTAGAAAGAAGCGAAGTTTTGCAAGAAACAGCA
Source organism: Lycocorax pyrrhopterus obiensis (assembly GCA_014706295.1). Lineage (NCBI taxonomy): Eukaryota > Metazoa > Chordata > Aves > Passeriformes > Paradisaeidae > Lycocorax > Lycocorax pyrrhopterus. The sequence continues at coordinate 54,723,003 of JACSVZ010000015.1, read as the reverse complement.
ATTTTTTGCCACAAGACCAACTGAGGAATTTAAGTAACCAAGATTCCCGCAATATCTTTTGCTGCTCTGTAGCAGATTGTGCTGTGTTGAACCTTTTAGTTTTAGTGCATAAAAAACTCCTAGGCTTCAATTCTGGTTTCCACACACTTTAATTAGGAATAACAAAACAACTTTTGCTGCTATCCCAGAGCAGCTCTAACCACAGGTCAAAATGGTGCTCTGTTAAGTGCTACAGAAAGACAGAACAAGAAGAAGAAGTGGAAGGATTTCATTTCACTCCCAGGAAAATGCATTGAGAAAATTTTCTGACAGCTTTAACATGGCAGAGTCTGGCTCTCATTGCAGTTTCTCCCATATGTCCTCCAGTCGCATCACCAGAGTGCTAGACCAGTGACTCATGGAAATTATTCATTGCTCTGGAACTCTGGCCAAAAATATTTGGGTTAATTATCCATATCTTGTGTAACATATGGATTCGTCTCCTTTTCAGTTTTTATATTTTGGGGTTTTTTTAAGAAACAAATCCTTTGATAAGATTGTGGTTTCATTTAATATAAGAAAGTATTAACAAATAAAAATGGTACTTAAAAGAGAAAAAAAGGGGGAACAGAAAAATGATTTGGTCAAGTTCCAAATGGAGGAAGAGGCTAGCGTGGATGGCTAACAGTTGAAATAGTACAAAGCAGTTTGGATGACAGCCATTTATATTTTTTCCTACCACAAAGACTTAGAATGATAAAATGTGAACTTAATGATAAATGCTGGAAAACTAGAATTTAAGAAGATAAACTGAAAAATATAGGATCATAAAATTGTTTAGGTTGGAAACGTATAGTATAGTATAATATACATTGAAGAGTAATTGCTCCTTCAGAGCATACAGAGAGAAGATAACTACAAACCCTTCTAAATGTAACTATTAATTTCTAAAAACCTGTTCCAACAAAAATAATTTTCAAAATGTCATCTGATGCAGTATTTTCATCCTAAGTTACAAGCTGTTAATAACTGCTGTATTTTCAGGGGGTTTTTTTGTACCTACAAGATGCAGCAACCGTTGTTGCTCGTGTTGTTCTAAGGAACAGCAAGAACTTCCCGAGAAGCTTTATCATTGACAAGAAAAATGCCTATGTTGTTGTTGTCTAGAAAAGATATGGGAGCTAAAGAAGCAAGCTCTGCTCGAGTAATTCATATGAAGAAAAGGCAGTTAAAATCTCAAAAATCCCTCTCCCAGTCTCTGTAGGAAGAGGAAATAAGTGGTTCTGGTTTCTTGACATATAATCTGGAGGTTACAGAACAAGATGAAGTCCTGAAAAATAAAAAAAAGAGAGACAGACAGACAAAGATCCTTTGAGAAGTCAGGAAGCAGCCTCAGATTTATCATACCTGGCATATTATATACGAAATGAAAGGGCACCTTGTCTTTGTCCCTACAGGCAAAATAATGAGCTATGCCCAAACTATGAAAATAATAATTCCCTCTTCCTCATCTGTCGCTAGCGAGCAGAGACCGAGGAATAAAGCGACATGGACAGTTTAGTACGAGAAGAAACCGACGCTTTATTAATTTACAAATTCGCTTATATACCTTAGCACACTGGACCAACATAAGGTTATTGGTTCACTGACCAACCACCCCCCAGAGGGACTGGCTGAACCCAACAACACTTACTTCACATATTTCCTCCTCGGCATCATAACAATACGATAGTTTACAAAATCTCTCACTGTTTTCCTACAGCGTCCATGAGAAAGCAAGGCTTTCACACAGACACTGTCAGAAAACTGAGAAATGTCTCTGCAGCCAGGCCTTTAGCATTCACACTTATCGCTTCATAAGTACCTACTTTTAATTTTCTTCTTTTCCTTCATACATTCTATACCACATAACAATTACTGTGTACTACCCACCTTTCTCTGTCTCTCAGTCTTGCAAGCATACACAAACATAAAAAAACCAGTTCTGTAAACATAAATAGGAAATACAGCCATATCCTGCCATTTGCTGAAGAAGTGTTCCTGAAAAATAAGACACTTGGCAATCCAACAGAGAGCAAGCCAATTTTACCTGTAAGAATTAATACAACTGATGCACACAGCAATTTAAAAAATACACATGGAGACAGTATACATGATGGTCAGGAAGAAATAAATGCTGTAGAAAACAGGAGCACAAGGTGGGAGAGATGCTGACTTGGAAATGCAAAGCTGCTTTAGAAAAATCTCAGGTACTTCAGCTATGAAACTGAACACCTGATCATTATCACATTTTTCCATGCTTCATCTTTGATTGGCTTGATTCGTCTGAGAAAGATGAAATGACCAAAAAATTTAAACTGTTCAGGAAGAAGCTCAAAGAACTCTCTTCACCATTGCCCAAAGAATGGTCCACATTGTTTTAGACACACCTATAATGCTGTTCTCAAGAGCATGGGAAAGAAAATGTGTCTTCCATACTTTCCCTTGGTTAAAAAACATCCAGCATTAGCAAGATTAAGGGACTGGGTTCTACAGCTAAATTTGATCAGATAGATACTAGTCTGCCAACAATTCACTTAAAGAGTGAACACGATAAATCGCCATGACCTTTTAAGACCCTTTAAAAAAAACAGGAAGGAGGAAGAATCAAGCATGAAATTTCTGTTGAGTCAACATTATGACAGGCTAAAACAAATACTTCACAAAGTCTAGGTCTAGGGAAATTTCTGATTTCTTTCAGAGCTTGGCTAACAGAACCAAAAGATAACATCTATCTAAATAATTCTGAGGGCTTTCACGGGACCCAAAGCTAATAACACCACAGTCAAAACCTATTTTTCCGAAAAGTTGCCAATATTTTTTTTACAGGTGGTCTTTTAAAGCAATAATAATCTCTGCACTGCACTTCTAGGTAGTCCACAATAAAATACAATTGTGTAAACATGCCTGTCTGAGAAATGCCTCTCAGGACAAGAACAAGCCTTGGAAAGGGATTCAGGAAAGTAATAAGAAACGCTAATGAAACACTAAACTTTAATATTTTGCCATAATAAGCAAAGATGAAACTGGATTATTCCCCAGCTTGAAAGACTCTTTTTGTGTCTTCAGAGATGAAGCCAGACTCTTCTCACTGAAAAAATGAGAGGCAGCAGGCACAAATTGAAACACTGGAAGTGGCATTGAAACGTAAGAAAAAGCTGGGGGTTTTTACCACTGGTTCAAACAGGTTCTGGAGAATTAATCCTTGGTGATATTTGAAACCAAACTGGACATGGCCCCAGGCAACCTGTTCTTCTTGACCCTACTGAGCAGAGGTGGCTGAATAGAAAATTTCCTGAGATTCCTTCTGACCTCAGCAATTCTGAGATTCTGTAAAGTTGGAAATGTGAGGTTTTGGGGGCATTCTTGAAGTTCAGAATACAGGTGATACAGGGATCTGCATTGCTTCTTCTCCACTATTGTGTTGTGTATACATACAAGTGTCAGTATCACACTGTCACCCTTATCACAGCCATGGCTAATCATTTACATTAGTGTAGCGGGCATATCAGCAGAAAGGGAAAGCTACATCATATCACCTCAGCATTATAGAGAGTAAACAGGCTGTATTGTCATTAACCATTACATAGACTCCGGAAACCAATGTGGTACACTGGGCTGATTACTTATACCAGATACTGAGTGTTAAAGAGTGTAAAACATGCCGGAAATTAACAAATGTTGCACACAAGGCAGACATAAGACCATTACATACCATTTTTAAGTATTATGCAGTAAACTGGTTAACACTGTGTTTATTGTATGGCAGTTGCTGGTTAAATTAACAGCAAAAGAAACAAATAACAAGGAGGAAAAAACAGATTAAAAAACCTCCAGATGCCTTCTTGACAGCAAGACCTGCCAGCCCCAGACTCAGTTTTCAGACAAGTCTGAGACAGCTGCATTCCACTTCCTGAACACGGCAGCTTTCGATTTTGGCCCCAAGAAAGAGCAAAGCAGCTGTGAGAAAAAGACTTGGTTTGACTCTGCACTTTTAAGGCAACTCATCTAGAAGAGACCAAAACAGAGTCAAAACACAGCAGCAAGGCTGTGAAATGTGGATGGTTGTAAAATGACCCAAATGGAATACCAGCATGAATAATACCGGGCAAGTCACATCCTTCAGCCCACCAAAAGCAGGTCGGAAAGTATGAAATGTAAGAGATAATGCAGTCCTCTAGATTAAGTAACCAATATGTAGTTACCAGGATGAATCCTAACTGCTCCTTGGGATCCTGATTACAGGTCTCTACTGTCATTACCAAGGAGAGATGAATTACTTATTAACTCAGGCACTAGGATACAGACTTCACATTGTTTTTCGTGGATAGTATCGTACAGGTATTTGAAAAGAAAATGATATACTGTTATTTTTCCTCCTGAAGTGTCTACCAGGCATACTGCAGTATTTATGGATCCAGTTTCACAATCTCTTTAGGGCAGTAGATGTAGGGTAGTAGATGTAGTAGATGCTGCCAAAACAGGTCATCCTACCTGCTCTCATCTCTTTACCCACATTGCTGAACTGCTAAAGTGAGGATAGCTAGGCATGTCTACTAAACATTGCTAGGACTCTTCATAAAGATTAAACTATTATTTCATTGTCTATAATCTGGATTCAAATGTAAGTGAAGAAGACACACAACTATATCCTGGACAATGGGCTGGGGAAAGCAGAAACTATAACATTCATAGAAACTAAAGAAATAGACAGCTACAACCTGAACTTCACTGAGAATGAATGAGAGGGTAGAAAGTAAAGTGGAATAAATCACAAAAAGCTCCTATGTTTTGGCAGAAAAGTATGGAAAGAGAATAAATGTACCATCACACGTTAATTATAATGCTTGTAAAAAAGAAGAGGTGATCGTTGAAGTCTGTACACGTGCTGTTCAGGTAGAGAGGTTCCATGCTTGTCTAGCACTGCATCTGCGGTGACAGAGTCTAGCACATTTTTATGGGTGCAAAGGTGGGAACAGAACTGCCTGCACATACGGATGTAAAAAGTGCCAAGGAATAGGGGCTACTGGGAATGTTGGGCAGGTCTTGTGCAGGCACAGAGAAACCAAAGAAAAGGCTCATTGTCCAGGCTACCTGGAGCAGTGCATAATTAGGCGCACATGATGAATACCCGCTGTGGGGCTCTGAGGAGCGCAGGGTACCGGGGCGCGGGCGGCCGAACGCGCGGCAGCATCCGCGCTCCGGGCGCAGGACACCGGCCCGGCCGGCGGGCAGCGGAGCCCGCCCGGCGCCGGGGGGTGGCTGCGGGGTGCGGGAGAAGGGAGGGCTGGAGTGTCGGGGCCCGCAGCACGGGGAAGGCGAGCCCCGCGGCAGCCGGGGAACACCGGCCGGGGCGGGAGGCGGGCGGCACCGAGTGCCTCCCAGCCTCGGGCACCCTGGCATCGGGGCGGGCCGGCGCGGCGCTCGGGGGGCTCCGCCACTCGCCAGCAAACTTTCCCGCCCACGGCCCCCGCCGCCTCCCCCGGCCCGGAGCGGCAGGTCCCCGGCCCGCCCGGTCCCTCTGCCCTCGCTCCCCGCACCGCCCCCTGGGCCGCGCCCTCCCCTCACCTGGCCGAGAGCGGTGCCGGCAGCGCCGCGGGGTCGCGCTCCATCGCTGCGGCGGGGACGGAGCAGCCCGGCGGCGGTGACAGCTCCGCGCTAGGTGAGCGCCGCCGCCACTGAGCAGGCGCGGAAGCGGGCGGCCCCCGCGATGATGTGGCCCGTGATGCGCACAGCCGCCGCCGCCGCCGCCGCCACCGGCCGCTCCGAGCCGCCGCCGGGTGGGGGAGGGAGGAGCCGAGCGCCGCCGCCCAGCACCGCCCGTGGGACGGGACGGGACGGGGCGCCGTGCCCGCGGTCGCTCGCAGTCCGGCCCCCGGGGCGAGCCCCCCTGCCTGACACCCGCCGCCTGCGCTGCCGGACCCGCCGACGTCCCCTTCCCGCTGCGCCCTCCAGGCCCCTCGGCGGTAGCGGGGGGCGAAGCTGCACCCCCGGCTTGCTGCCTCCGCAAGGGCCCGGCCGGTGCCCCGCAGCCGGGGGAGACAAAGCGCTGAGGAGTGGGGCTCCGGGGCGCTCCCCGGGCGGGGCCGGCGCTGGCGGTGCCTTTGCTTCCACTCGCAGAAGCTTTCTTGGCGACAAGAGCACAAGAGTCGCCTTTTGACTCCTGACTGCCAGCTACCAGGACATTGTCGCTCTTTTCTGCCAGCTGGCTAAAAGCAGCATCCTCGGGAATCCAATTTTTTTAAGTGTTTGGGTCAGTTGGAATATCCATGTTCTTGCCCAGCTAGGCTGTACACCCTGCACACACCATGTAAGTCTGCAAGTTACTCCTTGACATCAGCTGCCTCTGTTTAACTAAGTACGGAGTCAAGGCCTTGCTGGACTCCTGTGCTGAGAAACACTTTATATTAATACATCAAAACAGTCAAGCCAGCTAAATTTGTTTATTTATTATCATTACTAGTTTTATTCCTCAGTTGTTGCTGAACACTTTGAAGTGGTGAAGGATGCCTTAAATGGAAGGTGAAAGGGAAGAAAGGAAGAAAGAGGATGAAAAGGGAAGATTTAATGACGGTGACAGCAGCCAAGCCTACAGCATCCCTTTTCCTGTCTACAGAGAGAAAAAAAGACAGCACGGGCAAGTCACCAAGTGCCTGCCATAAACTGGAGCTAGCTGCGGTGGAGATGTGTGGAATAGCAGAAGCTTAAGCACAGGGAAATGCATTTGCAGGAGTGGGGCCAAAACATTCTGCGCTACAAGACTGAAACATACAGCATCAGCTTGAACACTCAAGTCCATACCACCTTAAAAGAATGAAGCAACCCAAACCTCGGAGCTATTAATTCAGCTGTCTCAAGCCTGAATTTATTGGGGATTTGGGCTACAGAGCTGTTGCTTCCCTATCCTAATAGCAACCGTATATATCCATGCTTTGTGTGTGCTCAGGTGTTACACAGCATGGGTACTTAGTTGGGCCACCTTACAAATCAGATAAAGATCAGGTCTGCCTCTGTTGTCAACAGGTTAGGCTGTAAACCTGAGGTTTGGGAATAGCACCTGAGGGTGCTATTTCTGGCTTTTCTAATTGCTTGTCTGGTTATTTTGGGCAATCACTTCATCACTCCCTTCTACAAGTTCCTTGACAGCATTATGCCCCACCCTCCATGGAAATCACATAATACCCATGGATGAAATATATTATTTGAGGTTCACACGCTATTATTTTGGGTTGTGTACAAATTCAGAAAGACTCACTTTTGTGGCCCAAGGCAAAAACCTCGGCCCCAAAGATTTTTCAGTCATTAAAGCTAGCAATGGGATTTTTCTGGGAAATGGAAATTCTGGAGCATAGTTGGGTAGAAAGGTGCAAACCAGGTAGCAAATCCAGTGGAATGCACCTGCTACTGTGGGTGGGCTGGGGAAGTGACAGAGGACACTTGTTTGGGCCAGTCTGTCAGGAAAACAGCAGAGTGGTCTCTTGCTTGAGGCCTTGCAGAAGGTTTGCTTCTTATTCATGTTAATTCCAAGATACTGGGATCTGGATGATTGTGTTGTTGGGTTTGTTCCTGTGTTCTTTGCAATGAGGGCCTATAAATACCACTTACCTGATTACTATTTTTTCTCATTTTCATCTTGGACTTCCCACCTTGTTTCCTACAAACCATTCAGTTTTCTTTTTGCAGTTTTCACACTGTCTAGATGTGAAAGGACAGGAACTGCAGAACAGATAAGGACAGATAAGGACAGAAACTGCGGAACAAATCCTGAATAACAGGTTGGCCAGTGTCAACTGAACTTGGTGGTTGTGTAAGTGTTTTCCAAAGGATGATTAAAACTCCTTCAGGCTCTGATATTTAATTTTAGGTTCATTTGTCAAACTCTGAAAATTAAAATGGGTGAGTTTTCAGAGACAAGCAGCTACTGGCAGGCGTTCAGGTGACGTTACCTGCTGGCAGCTTGGTTCCACATGCTCATGGCTCTTCCAGGTGATGGGATGGACTTTTTGTGCCAAATCACAGAATCAGATAAGTTGGAAGGGAGCATAGTGGATCATCTGGTCCAACCTCCCTGCTTAAGCAGGGTTGTCCTTGAGCACTTTGCACAGAATTGTGTCCAAACAGTTTTGACTATCTCCAGTATGGGAAACTCCACAACCTCTCTGGACAACCTGTTCCATTGCTCAGTCACTTGCACAGTAAAGAAGTTCTTCCTTGTGTTCAGGTGGAACTTCCTGTGCATCAGTTTCTGCCCATTGCCTGTCATCCTATTGCTTGGCACCACTGAGCAGAGCCTGGCTCCATCCTCTTGTCACCCACCCTTCAGACACTGAGACATTGATGAGGTTCCCTCTCAGTCATCTCTTCTTGAGGTTGAACAGGCCTCCAGCTCTCTCAGCCTTTCCTTTTAAAGAGATGCTGCTTCAGTCCCTTAACCATCGTTGTTGCCTCCACTGGACCTGCTCCACGTCCCTCTTGTACTGAGGCACGAAGAACTGGACACAGCACTCCAGATGTGTCTCACCAGGGCTGAGCAGTGGAAAAGGATCACCAACTTCGACCTGCTGGCAGTGCTCTTCCTAATGCACCCCAGGACACCACTGACCTCCTTGCCCCCAGGGCTCACTGCTGGCTCATGGACAGCTCGTTGTCCACCAGGACCACCAGGTCCTTCTCCGCAGAGGAGAGCTGCTTCCCAGCAGGTCGGCCCCCATCCTGTACCGGGGTTACTCCTCCCCAGGCGCAGGGCCCTGCATTCGCCCTTGTTGGGTTTCAGAAGGTTTAAATGACGATCTCCGCGCCGCGCTGTCCCCGCTGGCGCACACGGCTGCGGGCGGCAGCGCCGGTCCCTCACGCCGCCGAGCTCCTCCCGCCCGGCAGGGGGCGCGCCCCGCCCCGCGCCGCCGCCGAGCGCGCGGGCCGCTGCACTTCCGTGCGGGCGGGCGCATGGCGGGGCCCGGCGGCGCAGCGGGGCCGGGAGCCTCCCGGGAGCTGCTGGACGTGGGGCGCCGGCCAGGTGAGTCCGGCACCGGCCACCGGCGAGCGGGGGCTCGGCTCGGGCAGGCAGCCCGAGGGAGGCGCTCGTCAGGCGGCCGGGCTGTTGGTGATCCACTCGTGATTGCATCCCGCGTGCATTGAAGAGCTGCTTTCCCGGGCAGGGCTGTGGTAATGCGAAGTAAATAAGCGGGGAAATCCTCGGTAAACGATGGGCAGTCGTAATGACGTTTTTATAAGACCAGAAAAAAAAGTTAAAAAGACAGAACGCTTCGCTTTAAATAATGATACCGGGCGGAAGGCTCCGTTGGTGGTCATAAGGATTAATGTGGATAATTAATGCCGAATTCCCTGGCATCGTTTGGGTTTTACGGCGCCGCTGGTGCCCACAGCTAGCGGAGGCCATTGGCACCACACAGATGAGGGGAGGGACTTAAATCAGTGCGACTGGCACGCCTCAGCTCCCACCTCACCACGCCTTGCTGTGGGGTGTTAGAGGTAGTTTTTTATGCGTTATAACTCTCGCTTAATCAATCTTTGGCTGAAAAACAGCTCAAGGAACTTTAGCTTAAACTTAAGGAGTGTGTAAGAGGTGAGCTGCAGGGTGAGACCCGTGGCCCGTGTAGCACAGTATTTCTTCCAAGAGCAGCAAGAGCAGATAACAATTACGGAGAGCTTGTCAGCTTAAGCACTGCAATACTTATTTGTTTGTTTGCAGGGCTGGAAGACATTTTGCTGATTAATTCAAAATGTAGCAGCAAGAAGACCACAACTTTACAGACGGTTAAGATGCCAAGGAGCAGTGGTAAGTAAGGAGGAGCTTGTCACTGGAACTATGTCAAGTAGTAGGTAACATTTGTGACATAACTTTTGCTTCAGTGCTTTCCTTGCCTAGGTAGAGGGAGAAGCTCTTGTGTTCAGTTTCTACAGATGGTAGGTCCTCCTTCCATTACAGTTCCGTGTCCCACTGGTGAATCGTCTAAGTGCTGCTGCTGCAAAAATTAGATCTTGCAATGCTAGGCGTTACAGCTCTACGTTTTAGGGACAAATTGTTCTTTCCCAGTGTGGTGTTGTTCCTTGGGCTTCTTATCTCTTTTTAGAAGTAACTTGTCAGTATGATATATTTGTTGTATATAAGCATTTAATTCAAAAAGGACTCCTGTCAAATTACTTTGTTCTCTGTTTTGTGATTGAGGTGAAATTTAAAAAGATTGTTACATCAAATTCATTGTTAGATAAAAGTCTCTACAAAGGTGATAGTGTTTCAAAGGTAGATTATACCTGTTTTCTTTTGTGGAGCTCACCTGGAACAGTACCTCTTCTCAAAGAAAGCAAACTGTGTTTGGCTCATCTCCATGTGTGGAGCAGTTTATTTGAAGAAACTCTGGAGGTGAAAATATCGTCTTCTTCCATGGAAGGCATAGGAGCGTGATTCTCCTAATTGCATTGATTACCTTTCAGTTCCTGTGGAGTCCCACTGAGCTGTAGAGGATAAATGCTTTATACTTCAGCCTGGAGTTTCCGTCTCTCTCCCACCATCTTAATTTCAGAATTTCTTTAGTTAATTATGTTGGCCTTTCATTAGTCTATCATGGCATCTGCTACAGCCAATTTTTCCATCTTCTTTGAGACCTTCAGTCTATACTTAATTATTGTAGACAGCTGGAAATTACAGTTGAAATGGAATCTGTTTAAAGGCTCGTTTCTGAGGTATAAATGTGAACACTAATGGGCATCTCTTTGACTTTTTTATGTATATGTGATAATTGTTTCTTTTCAGTTTTGGACCGAGTACAGAGCTTTTTACCACAGATGGCCCAGGCAAACGATGAACTCAAGAGAAAAATGGTAACAGCACCAGCTCACCAGTTTGATATTGAACATCTAGACAGTGAAACAGAAAAAGTTATAGAAATGGTAAATACATTTTTTATTGTAACATAAATTTAGATGGGGTAAAAATAACTCTTTGATCTTAGAATGAGTAATATGATAAAGTGAAGTCTTTACCATAGTCTGTGATCTGCTAATTCAAAACATAGATATAATAAAGATGCTTATTTGGTTGAAATTTACATCCTGGTTTTCATACTTGCAGAATTTAATCACTGGGGATAAAGTAGTTTAAGAGCAGAATAAGACATGCTTTTGAATCAACAACTCTGAGTCGGAAGTTGCAAATTGTATTGTAAAAGTCTCGTAGGTAATTTGGTTTAGCAGCTGGACAATATAAGGCCTAGTAAAGCTTAACAGAAGGCTTTAGTGTAAGTGTAATAACTGGCTTTCAGCTCTGCTCTGTTGTTATTTTTAGGACTGACTAGATCTTGGGTTTAGAAAAGTTGTTAGTGTTGTTGTGATCCTTTGTTGCTGGTATTTGCCTGTTTATTTACAGTCACATAAATATTTTCTTTCTGGTTTTAATTGAAGTGCTGCAGCCACATGCTTATATAAGAAAATTTCATTATGAAGGTGATATATGCTCATGATCCAGCCAAGTGCCTTTTGGCTAAGCAGGCCTCAAAAATCATGGCTCTGTATATGGATATAGGAGATCACTTCAAAAAATATCCTGGTGGTTTAAACTGCTTGCTGTTTTAGACTAGTTGTAGTGCCCTGAATACTATTATGTTACAAGACACAAACTGTATTGATAAATATATATATATGTGTGTGTGTGTGTGTTGGTGCATTTGTCGTGGCTCCATATGCACTAAATGATTTCATTTAAATTTTTTACTGAAAAGTGGTTTTGATGCCTGCTTCTCATCAGTTTAAAGACCTGATTTTGACAATCTGAGATCAGCTATGGACTCAGTTCTTTCTTGGATAGTGATATAAATATGGCCTTAGATTTGCTATAGGCCAATATAAATTGCAATTTAAATATTTAGGAATCTCTTCATTATATTCATCATAATCCTAGGAAAACCCAGAAGTCTTTTTTATTGTGATTGTGATTTTCTTATGGTAGTAGGCTGTTCAATGTGTTTGCCTTATGTTTTACTCCAGTGATAGAACTGCTATAGTGTGTGTGTGTGTGTGTATATATATATATAGTATATATAATGTGTTAACCAAGATCTTTTTTTTCCAGAATGTGGCTGTAGTTGAACTGAGTGATTCTGATACAGATGAAGAGTTGCTGACTTCAGAAGATGACTCAGAATCTGATGAAGATGACTCTGTAACTGATGAAGTGACAATAGACAACATTAAGTTTCCTAAACAAAAGGGAGAAAAGGGCAAAATAGAAATTTTGGACAGCAAAACGAATGAGTAAATCTGTTTTATTTTACTTCAAAAAACCCCAAACCAACCAAATCCTGTTTTCTCACTTTGAAGAGTTGGCCCTAAAAACCACCTTGTTTCCCAGCGCAGCATCTCTCAGGATCCTGTGAAATGCTATAGTTTACAAGGTGGAGAATTCAGGATCCACTCATGACTGCGGGAGGCTGGATTTCTGAAGAATTAAGTGTGATTTGATTCATCAAATAACAGGGAAGTGGACTTCATAGTAGATTACACTAAGAAAACAGCTAGAGTAAGGGGCACTTGAAAGTTCTTGTTCTGTTCCTTTATTGAAGAAAGACTTTTTTTTTTAATAGGATGATAGAAGAAGTTTTTGCTTCAAGGCCAAGAAAGAGTTAACTAGGAAAAAAGCTTTTTTTTTATATTCCATGTCCTGTGAAGTGCTGTGTACACTATCTTCAATATTAAACATGATCCTTAAGTACCCCAGAGGTATGTCTACATTGCATTCCTGACGGTGACTGCTGAGCACCGGAGCAGTGGCTGAGCTCATTTCTAGCTAGGACAGCCACGACAAGAGAGTTCAGCAAAGGATTGCTTACCCTGTGTGCCTGCACTGAGCTCCACACCAGCTCGGGAAGGTTACAGGGCTCATGTGGTGCAAACACCCTCCATGCTCAAAGGATCAAGTCTGCCTCTGGGGTGTCACAATAGCTTTAAGCTACACTTTTCATTCCCCAATTTCCCTGCCACATTTCCAATCTGCATTTTGTTAACATCTGTCATTGTCAGAAGGATAAAAAGGTGAATTTTCTGCTGGCCTGTGCTTAAGTTGGCTTGACACAATTGTGAAACCAGAATCAGTGAAAGTGTGTCATACTTACCTCAGATTGATCTAATTGCAATGGTTTGGGCTGTTGCATTTACTTCATAGATCAGTTTGCATTTCAGAAGTATCTGTCATGCTCCTGGATGTCGTTTCTTTAAGGAACTTTCTATTTTCTACACCATTAAAGTAAAATTTTCTATACCGTATTTGGTCAAATATTAAACTTAATATTTGACTTGAAACCTGCAGTTATTTCTAGAATTTATTTGGAATCCCATACTTAAAGTTCTAGTTTTAATATCTGTTTCTGTAATATTTGCGGTAAGAAATAACAAGGATTCTGGTCTTTCTTTTACAATGTGGCTTAAATACAGGATGGAGACATGATCTACTGATTAAACCACAGAACATTTTAGTGAAGGGGAAGGATGGGAATCAAAGAATCAGACTGCTACCTTTAATGGCAACCCACAGATAGATGAAGCTTTGGGTGTTTTTGCATTCTAAGAGCAAGGAGTCTTAACAGGCTTAGTTAAATAAGGTCTCAATCTATAGAAAATTTCTTCCAAACTGAAAAAAGTTTGAAAGCCAACATCAGACCTTGGTCATTTTACAAGGGATTTTCCCACAGATTAAAAAGAACCTCAAAAGTGTGAAATACAAAGTAATAATCATGCAGTATGAAGCAGTGATTATAGTCCATGTGCACAGACGGAAAAAGTGATTTTAATCTGTTAATGAAACCACCTTTCAAATTGCAGGCAGATCACACATTCCATATCAACAAAAAGGTAGAAAATATTTTCAGTAACTTTAGCTTGTTATGCATAGTTTAACACCAATGTTGAACTCTGTATGTTCTATACAAAGATCATAGTAAGTGCACTTCCTTGCATTGATTTACTTCTTATGGCACAAAGGTTTTCTGTACTGCTGAAAAGTCACCAGAGCAGAGTGTTTAATTGCTACAGTAAAACCTGAACTGGTTTATAGCAAAAATGGCATAATCAGTATATTTTAGTTCAACTTTAGAAGCCTAATGACTAAGGATTTAAAATGATTGTGTAAACATTATGTCGCAGAAATATGAAGTAGGTATGGGAGAACTTATTCTTCCGTTCTATTTAAAAAAAATAAACTGAACCATATTCTCGGGGGTTTTTTATGGGGGAGGATTGGGGGAAATTGTGCTACCAACTGATGCTGCTGCATAATTTAAATAACTTCAGGGTAATTTCCAAAAGCCATTGCCTGTCAGACTAAAATTTGGACCTAATTTATAGAAATTTATCCATGGAATGAGTGTTTTGGTTGGTTGGTTGTAGCACTGCAGACAGCGTATCCTAGGCGTGGCATTGAGTGCTTCGTGTAGTCATCAAGATTGAAACTCTGCTGAAAGTTTACTTCCCAAGTGAAGCTGTTACTTTAATATTCCACAGTGATGGCTTTGGTTCTGAGATATTCATGAAGAGCTTCTTCACCTGTACAAGCACAATATTCACCTGTTAGAACAGCAGCTAAATGAATTTTGTCAGGCTGTAACTATTATTAAGAAAAAATTTGAAACACTGCAGCCAATATCTGAGTCCTTAAGGAACAATGGAAACTAATTACCTTCCCACTGTGATTTACAGAACTGGTTTGACAAGAGGCCAGACCCAACAGATGTGGAAGAAAAAAGGAACTGGAATTTAACAATCAGCAGCAGCAGTCTCTAGATGGCCACTGGGGGCCCAGAGCTGAATTTATGGGCTTGGCTTCGCCTCTATTTAAGTTCATAGGTAGGGAAGCTGTGTAAAAATCAGTAATCTTTTTTGCCCTGATACCGTCAGTCATTTTGGTTTCAGGAAATGTCTTTGGAGATTCCAAAGGCAAAAATGTGTTGCATGAATGAAATTTGGTTTTCTTTTTTCTGTGCCATGAGGCTTGATCTGGCCAGACTTGTGAAGGTTCTTTGACAGAGTGGACTTCACTTTTCTAAAAAAGTTGTTTTGAAAAGAAAATATTTTTTAATGCATCTTTGTCTGTGGCTATTGGCAATTTTTGGTGACATTTTAAGGTATAAAAATGTTTCCCATGCTCTTACTTAGAGGAGAAACTTAAATTAGCATTCTTTCTGAGGGAAAGGAAAGAATATTTTGGCCAATACCTTTGTTACTTGGCAACATTTTGTAGCCTGTACACAGCTCTGGACAAGCTGTAATTTGTCTGCTCTCAGAGCAGTTGGAGAGGAATATTCTGCACGCTATAGCATCATTTAGCAAATGTACAGGAAAGGCTGAATGGGAGGTATTGAGGTGGGAATATTTAGGGAAGGGAGAGGAATTGGACTACTGTAATTGGAGGAATGTAGGAGATGCAGGAAATGCACCCATAGTTCATATTTTACTAGGTACACGGTGCCCAGGCAAAGTGCTTCTTTCACTGATTGGGACTCTGAGATGAGAAATGAGGGAAGGAGACAACTTACCTAAATCTTTCCCAAAGCCAGACAGCTTAAATCCACCAAATGGTGCTGCCACGTCAGTTTTGTTGTACGTGTTAATAAAAACTGTCCCAGCTTCTAGCTTTTCACTGATGTAGAGAGCTTTGTTTATGTCTTTTGTGAAAACTCCTGAAGCTAAGCCATATTCTGTGGCATTTGCCCGTTGCAATACTCCATCAACATCCCTATGGGGGAAAGAAATTATCTAATTGCAACTAGGTGAAATAAACGAGTGTTAGCAACCTTCTACCTTCAAGCACCTTTTCCCATGGCCTTTCTTCTCCAGTGAGCTTTTGTAAAGATGACTTACTAAGGGCAAATATATGTGTCAATCTGACAGAGCCACGGAAATTCACACCCTTGCTTCAAGCTTGTGAAGCTGCTAACCTCACATTTCAACAGTTAATATCTACACTGAGAAATGCCACGGGAAATGTTGCTGTATGCATACAACTTTGCTCAGCTACTGTACAACTTGGGAATTAGAGCAATACAAAAATGCCTGTAAAGCAGAGCATGGCAGCAGATGATGAATCAGTTTGCTAAAATTTTGTCCAGCCTTACAAGTTAATGAAGAATAAAAGCTGAAATTCAAGACCTCTTTCAAGACAGAATTTTCAGGCCATTTCCAGAGTGCTATTTTCTATCTGCATCTCATCTCCATACAGTTTCAAAAATCAATAGTAGTTTAAAACTTTAAAAAATTCAACACAGTCCCCTATGACTATGTAACTTATGGATGTGAAGGGTTATCTACATGGCTGGTTCTTAACTTCACTATCAAACTGCAGATGAAACCTGATGGAAATACTTATATTAAGGTTGTATGTAGGGTTTTAATCTCATCTGTATGTGAAATAATTCTTATGATCTGGAATGAAAGATATTAGAAGTGACAGTTTACGAAATATACAGAGGAGTTTTCATTTGCAACAGAAATGTGCCAGTGTTACACAATACACAACACTGGTGTCTTCTGTAGCAGGAAAAATAAGTAATTCCACTGGGAAAAATACATATTTTGTAATTTGATCAAGCTGTTGCAATTACCACACAAACTTCAGTAAAACATTTCTCTGAATACTACTAAGTACTCAGATTGGTCTAACAAGATTTAACAAAATATTGTGTATGCTATCACTTCTTCACTTAGGTGAAAATGGGAAAATAAAGTTTCTAACAGTAACCGAGGAGAACATACCCATTTTTAAATTTAGAGATCACCATCACAGGACCAAAGGATTCTTCCTGGGCAATATACATATGGTCTTCAACATCTGTGAATACAGTGGGTTCCATGAAGAAACCTGAAGAGAGGATAGAGCAGCTTTTGAGCATGGTTAAAATGCTTAAGGCTTTGCTGTTGTCCAGGCCATCTCTGTCCCATACTTTGAGGTCATAAATAACTTGCAACTTGAAATAGAAAATAGATATGAATGCAGTATGAATGGAAATGCATGCATTTCAAGAGAAATTACAGAAAAAAGGGTAAAAGAATGGCCTGTATTGATCAGTGACAACATGTGCTGTTCCCTGCCAGGCCAGAAGGTCTGCGTGCCACAGCCCAGGTGACTCCTTGGGGGAAGACCCTGTACTCTGACAGCAGGAAGACAAGGTTACAGCATGTCACAGAGGCCACAGTTTTTCTTGCTACCCAGCAAGAAGACAGACTGTAGCCACAAAGATCTCATAACTTACACTTCATTTGCACAGCTTCACATAATACGAGCGTTGAAAGCCCTGTGGTATTTTGGGCTTACCTGGTACTGTCCCCATGATATTGCAACTCCTCAAAATACAGCTGAGACAATCATGACAGCTCTTGCATAAAAGAGTAAACATAAAAAACATAAAAAGTTCCAAATACCTCTGGAAAGTATTTTACCTGGTCTACATACTTGTCTTCCTCCGTACACTAGAGTGGCTCCTTCTTTGACTCCAGTTTCACAGTATTGCAGCAGCTTTTCCAAATGTGCCTTGTGGTTTTGTGGACCATGATCCGTAGATCTGTCAAGTGGGTCACCGATTTTCATCTTTTTTATTTCTTCAACCTATGGGTTACCCAATTAAAATGAAGTTACATAACATAGCAAATAGTTGTTGAGAAGCAGCATTGTCTATCGTAAACTATAACGAGAAATTAAGCAACTGAAAATGAGAAACACAAGTGTCTATAAAACTCGTGGATCTTTCTGCCACAGTAAAACATCTACTTAACATTAGTCTTTGAATATCTTACCACTTTTCTAACAAATTCATCATGAATTGATTCTTCCACAAACAGCCTGCCAGCTGCAATGCAGTTTTCTCCTTTGTTGAAATATACTGCACCCATACCCTGATCAGGAAAAAAAAAATATTTATATGCATTTTGTTCAGTCTCCCTTTCATTCTGTTCCCTTAGGTTGCATTCAGTGTTTGTGACCCTAGAAGTCTAATGCTTTATGTAAAAGGATATCACCAATGCAACATCTTATTTATGAACTTTGAACAAAATATGGCTGGTAGGTAAGGTGAATTATTATGATTGATGGTGAAGTATATGGCAATAGGGAGCTCAATTCTTTGTTTTGTTGTAATTTCTAATGTATATTTCTTGTAGTACTTTTTGGGGCAGCATGAACAGTTAAATTGTGCTAGCATAAAGAAACATCTGAAGGTTTTTCATGCAAAGGATCCCTGATATTCTTTTTGGCAAGTCAAGAATATTGCAATACTGTGAGGATGTACCACAAGGTCTTCGAATATATTTTACTTCAAAGTAACATTACCATTTTTACAGCTCTGTCAAGTTCACAGTCACTGAATATGATCAATGGTGATTTGCCACCAAGTTCGAGAGAAACTTTCTTCAGGTTAGCAGCTGCACTGTAAAAAAATAAAAAATAGTCATATAAACCAAATTTTTAATATCTTATTCCATTATTTCCTTTGAATCATAACTAGTGAAAATGTATAAACCTCTATTGTCCAATAGCAACTTAGTAGAATTCTACATAGTGGTAAATGACCATATGCAGTTATGCTTTTTCATTACTTCTATGTGCACAATATATCTAGTAAGATACTTCATAACCAGAGTAAGCAGGGTTTATTTATGAATCTTTTGCTGAGAGTACCTCTTCATGATCTGTTTACCAGTTGGTGTTGAACCGGTGAATCCAACTTTGCGAACATCTGGATGTTCAGAGAGGTGCTGTCCCACTAAGCCACCTATCAGGGTGAGGAAAGCAGTGTAACTGAATGGTACCTGGGCAGTTTTTACTACTCCAGCAGCAGCACTGTAACACAGAAGGAGCTAACACCACAAATCAAATACAGCATCACATCCTTCTTTGTATTTGTAGCCTTATTCCTATGACTGTGAAAAACCCGGATCCCATTAGTGTCTCCAAATTCTCCCATCTGTCTAGGCTAACAAGCTTCTTAATATCCCACTGTAGGTGGAATAATCTAATTTGTAACCAAGCCTGCCCCATATAATTGCTTTGTCACTTTTCTTCCTTAGGGGAAGGAGGAAAATGGTGGCATCAGGCAACACAGTGTGGACCATGACTACAGTGATGAATATGCATCTTAGCAGCTTGCTCTAGGTCTCATGGTCACATTTAAATACTTCCATTTGATGATAAAATTAGGAGAAAAAATGAAGTTTTACAATCAATGAAACATGTTTCTCTGTAAAGCATTATTTTCCAGAGTGTTCGTGTTAATTGTGTGAACTTGTAAAGGGTGTAGACTGACAGCTCTTACCCCTAACTAAAGCCAGATTTTTCCAATTCTCTTCTGGAAACATGTGAAATTGCTGCATGAAAAGATGCAAGCCTAATGCCTATGAACATACCTATGTAATAGGTCTTCAAAAAGGTGAAGAAGTTCACCAGTTTTAGCATGACCTCTCCCAGAAAAATGATGAGTTGAAGTTTTACCTGAACCAGGCAGAATATTTATAACGCCCTTAGGAAATCCGGCTTTAGCTGAGAGTTCTGCAAACTTCAAGGAAGTCAGAGGTGTGACCTAAGTAGAAACATTTAGATTAGGTCTCCTATTTTAATCAAATGCACAATGATACATTTTACATTCAATACATCTTGGTTTTCATACATTATTCACCTTCTTACAGTATTGGCAAATTAGAAGTGATGGCTTCTTGTGGAAAAAAAATAATTCTTGAAAATGAGATTAGCGCTGGAGCATAACTGGAGTCAATCAATACCTTGTATCACCATGGCAGTTTGTATTATTATATGTGCACTTTCAAACACATGACACAGTCAACCCATGGGTACATACGACAGACCAACCTATGGGTGAAATGTCCTATCTTGCCCAAGTCATTTTGCCTGAACAGGGGCATCTGGGCCATCTGTACATTCCTTTTTGCTCTTACCTGAGCTGGTTTGAGGACAAGGGTGTTGCCTGCAGCCAAGCACGCTGCACTCTTCCACGCAAGCATCATCAGTGGGTAATTCCAGGGGATAATAATCGCACAGACACTTCAGGTAGGGAAAAACATGGAGAGATTGTATATTTGACAGCAGCTTTTCCACGGCTTTTCTGCATGTCAAGGCTGTCACTGAGAAGAAAAAAGTGATACTCACCCAATTGGCTCTTTCTTGGTGAATGTTAGATTGTGGTTTGGCCGGGCCTGGTTAATTGGAATTGTAGCACCCTAAAAGACAGAGGAGGGACAGATCTTCATACTGGTTAATAATTTTTATTACAAATGTATTTGCCATGTAAGTATGTTTCAGAAAGCTACAGAGTAGGCTTCAAAACCACAAGTATTTTTGCATCAGGGAAAGGGGCACAGATTCTTCTGCTGTATGATTTCCTACTGTGGATATTGCAATCAACTCCTGATTGTCAGCTGGATGAAATAAAAGCATAGATAAAAAGGAATAGGAAAACATAAAGTGAAGGTCTGATGAACAAAAAAAAAAAAAAAAAGCTGGATGATATTCTTGATTGGTCTCAAAGACACCGGAGGAAATGCTCTTGAATGTGTGCCACATGCTGTGCCATCAATCAAACTCACCAGCCTTGGTCAGACTGTAACAAGTCAGCACAGGTCTCTGCACTTACCTGCATGGTGAGCACAGTGACATTCTGTCCCATGAATAATCAAGAGCTGACCAAGCAAGTGTATCCATTGTGATACCTCAGCTGATTTCTTAGATATTTAGAGTCACACTCTAAATCCATATTCTCCAGCTGGAAGTGGACTATCCTTTTGTATTGACAGGGAGACCCATTCTAGGTAAAATTCTAATTTTGCTTTAGTTTTTGATTTCTCAATTACTTTTTCCTTTGACTACTTTTTGGCACTGTTTCAGAAGAATAACAACAGGAAAGAAGTGTAGAGAAGCACTGCCATTGATCATTTCCTTTACATATCCACTTGCCTGAATTTTGTCACACCATCCAGCGAAGTATCTGAATGTTTGCACAGACATTCCAATATGAGTCTTCAGAGCTAAAGTGTAGACAGCTCCTGAGTCGATAGACTCTATTGTTGCTAGCTCTTCTTGATGTTCTTCCATCAGGTCTGCAAGTCTTTAACAGAAATGTTAAAAATCCACATCAAAGGGAAATGACATCTAACCATTGACAGCCTGAAATTATTTTAGGTGTGGCAAAGAAGCATAATCAAAATAGCATTCCCACTAAATCTGGAGGTGGAGCACTGGAGCCACTGCTCCTTTACATCAGTAAGGGATTGAACAATTGCCCATTAGTCTGCAAATGTCTTCACATTGGCTGTAGTAGACACTGAATGAAGACATGAACTGTGTAAACTAACCTGAGGTGTAAGACCGTGGTAAAGTATTACTAAGTTGATAATAACTATCAGAGTGTCTCAAAAATACATCTGCACAGATTGACACCTGTACTTAGGAGGCACTACTGTTAGTTTAGTGGTCCCCTGTTCAGGTCTGTTTGCATCAATGAATTTTCACGTTCAGTCCTTCACATTTTCTCACATCCATACATGTTTTTCTTCAGCTTCCTTCTGTGATTTGGTACTCAGACATATAATCAATGATTTTAAGAGCTTAAAAAAGTGTATTTGAGATCCTGTAAAGAGTATTCAAAACTGGGTGTGAAACCTATTTTTCCATTATATAAATTCTGCCCATTTAAAGCATTTGCAGAGATTTGGAAAAAATGCTCTTTAATACCTGTTTTAAGTGTATCTTGGAGACCCAGCTACAGGTCAGGGCACTGGCAGTGTTATGTAAGAGAATGGATATGGGCATGTCAGAGACAAAGGAGAAGGTTCCATTTAAAGTGTGCTTAATATCTTCTGTTAATGATTCCTTCAGACAAAGCAGCAGAGCTAGGAACTTTAATGGCACACACATTCTCTTTGGTTCAGCACTCAAAATCTCCAGTTTGAACAGAGGCCAGAGAAAAAGGGGCCTTATTTCAATTAAGGTGGTCCAGAGAGAGCTTTTATTCACACTGGGAATGGTTTGCAACATAAATGCTCTGGTGTTTTATCCTAGAGAATGAGTTCCCTAAGCAAAGTTTAATCCAGGGATAACCTACGCGGTGTAGGGGATTTGTATTTTCCATAAACCTAATATAGCTATGCTTGCAAATCTTCCAAGTGTAAAACAGAGCAGGAGTTCTCACACCTTAAAAGTCTCTCTTCAGGTCAGAGTTAACTTGGTCTCTCAAGCACTCTACATTCCTGATACAAATTAAACACAAGTTTGTGCATGCTTTGAATATGTGCACACTTGTGAAAAACTTAAGTGACCAGGTGTATTTAATGTTCAGTTCTGACTTGCCCATTTTCTCTTGTGATGACTACTCAACTCTATGAGAGTCCTGCAGGCTTTTTTTCATGGCCTGGTCACACACTTCATAAGATAAGCAGAATTTTTGGCTTTGTTTCATTCTTTTTTCTAAGATGCCTGCAATGTCTTGTAAAACATGTGACATTTTTTCAGGAGTAGCAACCTGCATCTTTACTCATGTCTACTCATTCATTTGCATGTTTAGACCTGAAAAAGCAATGAAAGCTCTTCATATAGCCCACAAAAGAGGCTTTCTTTATAGGGAAGCTCTGATGCTTCTAGTCACCTGAAGTCTGCAAGACAGTGTTCCCCCTGTGCTTGGGTGAAGCATCATGCTACATATGGAGAATCTATAATAATTGGGGTTTTATTAGCTGCCTCCAGTATAACTCTCACACTATCTAGTCAGCATTACCATCTTTCTAAGATCACCTCTTGCCCTTCAAGAATCAAACCCCACCATTAAAATACCATTAATTCAACAAAACCTCTGCTTATCTTATGAACCAATAGCAACACAGCCAAAAATAAGAACCAGGCATTAACTAGACACAGTGAGACAAACACAAAAAAGAGGTAAAAGAGTCTTAGGTAAATGTTGGATTCAGCTTAGAGAATTTCTGCACAGGACAATTCTTCCATTGCAGACCATAACACATCTCTTACAGTGGGTCTTTAGCCAGCTACTGGGATATGATCCTGGAAAAATCTAGCATCAGTCACAGTCTACTTCAAAATTAGTGGCAATGTAGCTGTATGTTTACTGCATGGAGTGCACATGCAGCAAGGCTTAGCAAGGTCAAATCTCTGCCTACCTAACCCTGGCAGACTGTCTTTGAAGCTTAGCCTCATTTCTACGGAAGGATGGAGGTTTACAAGGGAATTCTCAATCCTTGCAACGAAACTCACATAGATTAAATGAAGACATCAAGTATTTAAAATATATTTTCCTCAAATTCTTTGTTTCCATTCATAAATAATAATGAAAGAATGGTGGCAGTGAGAGACCACAAGATTCTTCTCTGCCACAAGAAATGTTGGCCAGCTAAGAGCTGAGGCTCGTACACTGAAGTCAGTCAGAAGATGAAAAGATGGCTAGTCTGGATCCTCTGACAGTGGAATTATGAATACCCATCACATTCAGAAAATGTATACAACAATTCTTCAGAGAAACAAAACAAGGTTTGAGAAAATGAAACAAATGCAAGCTGTCTTGTACATACCTGTACATGAGTCGCCCTCTTTCCCTTGCATTCATCCTCCCCCATTCACCATTTTCAAATGCCTCCTTTGCTGCTGCCACTGCCTTGTCAACATCAGCCAGTGAGGCAGAAGATACACTGGCTATTACCTGTGCAAAGGTGGCATTGTGTTAGCTCAAAAAGAAACATTGGGATGCAGAGTGTTACTCCTTCCTCCTGAACTTCTCAGCTGGGTATAAGCAAATACTTTATATCCTCATCTGTGGCAGTTGTCATGGGTGAGCCAGGCTGCAAAAAGTTCAGACACAACTGAGGTGGCAGAATTTGGAGGACCCTGCAGGGACTCAGATTCCTCAGTCTTTTTTCTTCTTCAAAGCAAGCTGCCTTGTCCCATTGGATCTCACCCTCTCTTTCCATATTTAAAACCAATGTGATATTACAAAACTGGAAGTCATTATATGTGGTATTACAATCTAATATCTAAACATGCTGAAAACAACTTCCACATGTTCCATTTCTAAGGAATGAAGCTTCTGTTTTCATAATCCACCATGAACACACAGTATTTTAAGATGATTGCGTTCTATAAATACACATGTTGTAAATCCTAATACAAAATTGTTATGACTTTTATTCCATTCTATATTGAGTTCAGGAAAAGTATCAGAGTCTGACTTCTGATGATAGTGAAATTTGTGTCATTGATTTTAGCAGACTTTATTTGCTCCAGAATTAAATGGCAACTACATGGACATGAGAATCACTTCTCTTATTTATAATTCACAGTTATGAGTTGCTCAAACAATATTGGGTAGTTCAGGACTGAAGTGCAACTGTATGTATTTTCCTATTGAAAAGTTATTTTTCTGACTGGGAATTTAAAGGGACATTTTAATGTCACACTTGCCCTAAGGTATCAGATTTATGAAAAAAGTAAAGAAAAAAAAAAGAAGTTGATTACCGACAGGAAATATACACAATATCCTAAAAGAAACACTTCCTTAGCAGATAAACCTCAGCAATTTCTGTTTGCAAAGCTAAACAAGAATGAAATCAAGGTAAAATACTCAGCTGGGTATTGAAATTGACATAGTAATTGAAGTGGAAGTAGGTTATTTTTGCTTTGCAGCTTGACTCAAATGGAAAAAATTGTAGAATACACAAAATGTGAAGTAAATTGAAACTTAAAATTTTTTCTAGAGGTTGTTTAATATGTAGTGTATTATTTCACAACTACCAATATTCAGGTAATGTTTTAGATATTTTAACAGGCAAAAAAAATGAAATAAACTGGTATTGATCATATTTAGAAATTACTTACTGATCCATCTGCTGGATTTACAGTGTCATATGTTTTTCCATCATCAGCATTTATAAATTTCCCATTTATGAAACATTGGTATGGCATATTCACAGTCATGTTGTTAACATTTTTTGAAACCTGGGTGAAATAAACAACAAATTATTTTAAATTTATAGTAACCAATATTTTAATGTAGCTTAACAAGTTTTTGATATCTGCAGCCAATATCCAGACACATTTTAGCCTATATATGTGGCTGTTAGAAGTAAAATGTAATGGAAACCAAATACAAATATATAGAAGTTTGTATAACCAAATATTTATTTGCTTTCCTACTGCATCAAGCAGTCTAATAAAATGCACTGTCTGCCCTCCCCTAAAACTCGAGAAAGACTAAGCAGTAAGTGCAAAATATAAGGTCTTACATAATCAATGACTAACTCTTCTTCTTTGTCTTCCCCTCTGAGTTTTCTGACAGCCATCTGAATAAAGTCTGCAAACTTAGTGGCCATATACACATCTTCATTCTGCAGCTGAAGTCCACTATGCTTCTGTTTGATCTCTTCTAGCATTCTAAAGATTTTGAAGAAAGAGCAAGTTTAATTATAAATGAAAGGATTCTTCAGATAATTGAATCATTTGAAGGTCAAAAGGGATCAAAACTGGGTCTCAATTTGTGTACATGTGAATATGTCTGTGTGTTTCTCTGACAAGGGCACAGAAGTGCATTTTCTTGAAATTTGTTGGTTTAATTGCGGATGCTATGAAAAAGAAAATGCCAGTTCTGGAATACTCTTAGGCAAACTTTTGAAAAGCATTTACAAGAAGACATTGATCTCCTATTGGAAAATAGTATTTGGGACTACTCTAACCAATATATGGAGGACACTGAGATTGGTAAGAAACCAGCACAATCATCACTTTGTTTAAAAATGCTGGTTTTATATTATGAGTTGCAAAAAGAAGGCAAACGAGGTGGCCCAAGCCATGACAAACTCAGTGCATCGTTAAGCATGGGCTCAGTTCTTTCTGTGAAAGTCTCCTCTTTCCCTCTGGGGAGTTCTTTGCTCAGGTCCCCAGTCAGCCTCCTGCTCTGCTGCACGCACACCGGTTTGAGCATCACCATGCTCCCCCATGGGACTGATGTTCCTGAACTTAAGAGGAATTTTGCTTCAGTAGAAAGAGCAGGATTACATCAATATCTCATAACTTTGGGAGAAGAACTGTACATGTTCTCAAAGGTAAGAAAGGGAATAGTAAGAGTATTGGAAAACATAGGGGGATTACTTTCTTTCACACTACTTGATCAACTCTGATTTAAAGGCACCACAACACCTTTTTTTTCTTTAACTTTGGCTTCACAATTTTGTTATTTTGAATATTTTTACCTGACAACATGCATAGAGGATGCTCCGGATTTGAAGAAGTCTGTGGAATCCTCAATCACAGCAACATTGCTTAAAATTCCCTTCCAAATAGCCTAATAATACATAACAATAACAGAGGCAATAATGAATAATCCTCTAATTGCAAGAAGTATTTATCAAACTGTATTTTCTATGGTATCTGTGCCTACAACATATATTACTTCAAAGGTTTCTAAAATACAAAGTTATTTTAAGAGGATCTAAAACAGTCTGGAGACCTCATGTCAGACAAGAAATTTTTCAGTATAATTAGATGATCAAAATATAGTATTTTGTCCATGGTAATTTTATCTAATCAGGCAAGAAACCTGAATAGTACAATGCTAATAATTTTCAGGGCCAGTTTTTAAAGGGTTTTTCTCATCCAAATAATAACTTCCCATTGCATTATGGAATGTGTCATCAGTATAGGCAAGGACAGCCTGGAGCACTTTGTGGATGGATTTCAGGCACCTGGCCAAAGCTGAGAAGTAGTTTAGGCTGCATGCATGAGATGCAGAAATAAGCAGTTAAATAACTGGTAATGTAATATTTCAATTAATTATGATTGAGTTTCAGTATTAGCAGGCAGTGTCACCAATTGATGAGTTTATACTTATTTTTATAAATTTCTCAGTCATTCAATAGCTCCAGGCAGCATTTAGGTTGCTGGCAAGCAGGTTCAAGGTAATCTTGAAGCAGCAGCTTAAAATATTAGTACATCAAGCTGCCTGACCTGTGCCAAAAGTTAGTAACCCTGCAGCAGAGTTAGCATAAGGGAAGACATCTATGAGTCATTTGCTCTGGCACAAAACTTTAGTGACAAATGTGGCTTTCAGCTAAGCCCCTGACACTATAGAGGGATGGATTTCGGGAGAGGGCAGAAAGTGCCTCTCTGGCTATGAGAGTTTTCTGTTCCAGCTGTTCCCATCCCTCTGCCAGCCAGCTCCTTGTGTGTAGTTGTGGCAGAAGAGACAGAGCACACAGGTACAGAGAGAAAACTGCTGCCTTTGCTTTCAGAAGGCTGTTCTGAGTCTCCCTGGAGCTTGTCCAACAGGCCCATTCTGAGCACATCCTAGTGATTAAAACCACAGTGAAGAAAGTATTCCAAGAACTGTCCAAGTCTGCCAGTGTTGAAAACCTCATTTCTGTGAGGTGAAGGTCTATTTGTTTTTCCTCACTCCCAACTTCACAGATATTTACCATAACTGATGCTGCAATCACTCTTTTTCTATCACTTGCATGTAAAAGGAAACTTTGTGAAGTAGCAGAGAAGTAGGCTAGTGAGTTCCCAATACCACCTGAATTAATGTCAATAACTAAACCTTCACCCCCATATACTTTGAGTACATTTTATCAAAAAATTATTTGCACGACTAAACAAAAGATATGCCTTGCCAAAAATAAGTATGTAATGCTTTTGTCTGAATAATATCCCACTAAAGCAGTTTAGTGAATTACCCTAATATCTTCTGCCATCTTCTTCTCCTCTTCTGTAAGTTCCAGGGCAGTTGTTTCATCAGCAGAGAAGTATTTAGATGCAGGGATCATTTTTCCATCCTCAAACTGCAGATTTCTCACTAGTACCTGAAAAATGAGAGGACATGATTTTAAATTGTCTGGGAGGTAGTACATCCTTGGGTGAAGAGTTTTTAGGCATTAATAGGGTGACTGAAGTAGTGAAATAAATGGCTTGCAGGAAAGCTGATATGATGCAGGCAATTTAGCACAGGCCACTGGTACCTGTCTTTCAGATTCTCTCCTAGTAAGAACAGATTTTACTCCATATAGGAAATGATTATGGACTGAGTGAAAAGCAAAGCATGAATGTCTTCTCTATAGGATGGTAGAGGATTGATAAACTCCAAGTGAATTAGCTGTCTGTCATTAGCACCTGGATTTGTGGAGCTTGACAATTCCACACCACCTGCCCTTCTTGCTAAAACTATTCCATCCATGCTTATGTTTGCCAGACTGAGCACTTACCATCTTCCCATCATTTCCAAAAATGACTAGACCATTCTTTGTTACAAGTCCAGGTCTTGAAGCACCTTTTATTGTCAGCTCTTGTCCAGCAGGCACTGAAGCATCGAGTAATGATGACCCATAAAAAGTAACCACCTAAAAAGAGATGTAATTAAAAGCGCAAAGATTCTAAATGTGCTGTAAAATTTAAACGATTTTATGATACTGTTTTGAAGCTTTAATGTAACAGAAATAAAACATAATTACCTACACATGGAAAACATGTTACAACAGTTCTAGATCTTTACAACTCAGAACATGTAAGACTTTGCAAGTTGCCTAAACCTGCAAAGCAGCTGAGCTATAACAACATGCATGCTGCAACCAGTGCGGGAAAGGGAGCAGCTTTTGTCAGTGCACGCCCAGAGTGAGGGACCACTCACTCTATAAAATTACATAGATTTATTTCTGCAGATTTTCATCTCCTTAAAATGAAACTCTCTGTTATTTCAGTAGCTCGGAGTGTTTCATTTTGCTGTCAATACTGTGCTGGCCACTGTACAGTGTGGGCTGCATTATTCTGTAATGCATACCTACTTCCCAAAATGACTGGCACAGTTTGGTTCTACTCTTGGTATCTTTGTACCATGCCTCATTTTTTTTCCCCCAGATATTGTACTCATCTTTCTTCAAATTAAATGAAACTGTGATTAAAATAGCCTTAACTACTGTGTTCTGTATATTTCTTTAGGTGCCTGTTCTACATATACACAAAACATATAGTCATCAAATTAGAGCTAAACCAAGGTAACACCTATTCGTATTCACCTGTATGCAGACATCTTTACTTTTACAATAAAAAAGAGTCAAAATGAGGGTATAGAGAAAAATATTCTTCTGGTTTTCAGAGCATACCTGGCCATTTATTGTTGTCCATGCTCCAGGCACTTTATCATGCCCTCGAATCCAATTGTGCAAAGCTGCTGCAGGTTGGTCCCAGGAGATCTAGGAAATCAAGACATGCCAGAATGCACCACCACACCTTCCCAACCACAAACAAGATCATCTAATGCAGTAGGGATGCTTAGATAAAATAATTCTCATATGGGTATTTAATTAATTTTAAAATCTGTTCTTTGTTTATATGGCCTGTGTTGGTTTTTTTTCCTGGAACCGGAAGGAAAGGTGCCAGCACTTGCTTTTCGTAACATCAAATCTGTTTCTGGTAGAGAATTTCATATGGCCTGTTGGCAAACAGAGTGATCTTGATTCAATGTTGTATTCATATATATGATGACATATTAAGAATCCACTGAAATTGCAGCTGCCTCTTAGCTGCCTGTACATGATCCTGAATAGGACACCAAGTTTCTAAATACAGGTAACTGCTGAAAGGAAAAAGGAACTTAACCTAGGGCTCCATTACATGCATCCTAGGAGGTATCCCAGGAAAAAGAGGTGAGGAAACAACTCAGTTAAAATTCATGTTAACTTCATATTGCTGCTATTGTAATCTGAGTTAATAACTTTTCTCGTGCTATGCACAAAAAACCAGTGTTACACTACCTCTGCATTTTCTTTTTTCTGGATCCCTTCATACGTTGCCCCTTCTTTAGGCTGAGGTATGCGAGGGGCCTTACCCTCAGCAATTAGATGTACAGCTTCCACCTACGTGAAAAAGTAAAAGATTTAATGTTAGCTTGGTTCACCTTTTTTTCCTCAGTCATACTTGGGAGTGACAGCAAAAGACTTTCTGCCACAAGGTGAATTGGTTTGGGTTTTTTTAAACCTAATATTTCCAAACTCTAAGGGACCAGTGCTGCCCTGATTAAACACGTGTGTTTTCTTAAGCTTCTTTGACAAAAGAAATAGCCTCCAGAATTTCATGGGAGTACCTAGTCACCAAACTTAGAGCAGCTGCCTGAATTCTCCAGGACAAGAATGTGGCTCAGTATGATTGCGTCCAACTTTTTCCTTTTTCTTTCTGCAAAAAGTTATTTTTCTGCATTTAAAAGGAGGGAGAAAAAAAATCTCTAAGACACAATGCTGAGTACTTTTTGTGCATTTTCTTTTACTCACTTAAAAAAACTACAAAGAATGACAAGCATAGAAAACTCAAAGCCAATCTACCAGGACTCTGAGCTTCAACCACCATACTGCCCTTTATTCTTAAAAATGTCACGCCTAACTTTTTTTTCTTGCTGAGCCTTTAAAAGATTTTGTCTTGTGAAAGCATTTAAGAAATCTATGGAAAGAGCCACATTCTGAAAAAATTCAGCTTCTTGCCATCTGTGGAAACAGAATATGCTCTGCCTGCTGTCAGCAACAAATATTTTGAGGTCACATCCTCAGCTGTTGTGCAGCCGGACAGCTCCAGTGAAGTCTAAGATTTGGCTGAGTACCACAACCTCTGTCTTTCCAAATGCAAACATCTTGTCTATATTTTCTTCACTTTCAACCTCTTTTCCTCTTAAAAAGATGGTATTTAGAACAGCTAAACATACCATAGCCTTCACTCCTTCTGGGAAGAGAAACCGATTATATAAGTCATCCACAGTATCATTTTGGCCAACATCACATTCTCGCTGCAGAAGTATTGGTCCAGTGTCCAAACCATCATCAGCCCAAAAAATAGTAAATCCTGCTTTCTTATCTCCTTGAATTAAAGTCCTGGACATAAAAAAAGACTTACAGTAAATACAGACAAAATGAAAGTAGTCAGGAATATCAACTCATGCGTTACACATTCATTTTCTTCAGGAAGATAGAAAAGAAAATCCTAACAATTTTTGCTATACTTTCATTGCTCACTTCACAGTCAGGGACCCACAGTTTTGACACTGTTGATGTGTGGTTTCCACAAAGTGACATAAGAAATGCTGCAATTGAACCCTAGCTGTCTCACACAGTTCATTGTGATAATTATTTTAGAAGTACTATTAGTGGTAAGACACTCAGAGCAAAACGTGTGCAACAGTTATGACAGAATTTTAAAGAAAGCATCTAACAGAATATTATCTTAATAATTCATGGTTGTTTACTGTAATTAGCTAAGCCTCATGGCTCATCTGTAGGTCAACAAGGGAAGTACACTTGTCACACAGCTGAAAAAGAGGTAAACTCAGAGTGGAAAATTATGTACGTGCAACTGTTTAAGGAAAAGTTATTAAGGGAATTAAGGCTATCCAGCCAGATTCTCAGCTGCTGTGCATGAACATAGCAATGCTTACAACAGACCTATGCTGATTTACCTCGGCTCAGGATCTGCCTCTGCATTAGAAGGGAGCTTCAGCCACCTAAAATTTTCCAGCTCTCCTTTGGCATATATCTCAGAATGATGGAAAATCAGGCTGAAGTGTGTTTAAGGGAGCAGCCAGAAATGGTGAGAAAAATATTTCCTGCATGGTTTTAGCCATTTGTCTGCATGC
The DNA here is from genome assembly GCA_014706295.1 of Lycocorax pyrrhopterus obiensis. Classification (NCBI taxonomy): domain Eukaryota; kingdom Metazoa; phylum Chordata; class Aves; order Passeriformes; family Paradisaeidae; genus Lycocorax; species Lycocorax pyrrhopterus. The sequence goes on along the minus strand of JACSVZ010000015.1, from coordinate 54,691,321 downwards.
AAACACCAATGCTATTTTAAGTAATACATATCTCATGTATTCCCTTGGCAGTCCATGTTGTAACAGGATCATCTGAGATCTGGCTTATACACAGGAAAATTCATTATTAATTTTAAGCGCTGAAAACTACATTATTAAAACGAGGGAAGCTCACATATGTGCTGAACAAGGGATGAACTCCGAAGACAACTGGGGAAGTTGGCAGGTATAACAGAAGTGAAAGCTTACAGAAGTTTGGCTAGCCCATATCAGACCTTTCACACATTTAAGCAGCATTTCTTCTGCTTTTTATTATGTAAAAATTCCAAAAGAGCACTCTAGTGAGAAATGGATGTCCTCAGCATGGAGAAGTTTCACGGGCAAATGTCTCTGATGCTAAATAGGTGAAAAGATAAGAACTACTGTGTGCCCCCTCCTCTGTCTACCAGCTCCCTCCACAAAGGGCTGCTGATAACAGAGTGGCCGCAGATGGAAAAGACTATACAGGAAGAGAGTGAGGAACCCTCTGCACCCCAGGGCCCTTGTTTGTACCTGGTTATGTGTAGCCATGCCTAATTCCCAAAGGCTTCTTGGCTGTACTGTGGGTATAAAGGTTCTGATCAACACCAGGGCTGTAGCCACGACATGTGAAAGTAGTGATTAGAGGAAGGGGTGAGAGGGTGAAACACAAGAACAGTCAGCCAGGGCCAAATCTTAGTTTAGTTTAAAGGCCTCGGGGCAACGGCCTTTACCTGAGAAGGGCAGGAGCAGATGGATGCCTTTTGCAGAAGGAATATGCAAAAGAGAGCAAGACACAGTGATACAGCACTGCAATACATTCCCATTTCTGCAAACCTTCATCTCAAGGACTTCCTGAGAGTTTGTATTTACACCTTCCTGTGAAATACATCTTGATGAGCTTCTTGTCCATGAAAAGCAACCTTTAAGAGCTCTCTAGATATGAGGTTGCACAATTTAATAACAGACTGCACAGAGTAAAAGTACCTCCTTTATTTGGTAAAATCCTACTACCTGATCTCTTTGCTGGCTTCCCCCGACTTTTGTTTAGAATGAGCAATCATTCCTTATTCACCTTTCTGTGTCTTCCATGGCTCAACACACAGCTAGCGTATGTCCTTCCCAATGACCTGTTTTCCAGCCTGAAGACTACATCATTTGTCTCCAGTCGTGTGAAAGCTGTCCTATACCCTTGACCATCTTTCTTAGCCTTCCCTGAACTTATCTAGTTCATGTTCCAGCTGAGATGCAGACAGTATTTAAGATCACAGAATCACAGAATATTCTGAGGTGGAAGGGACCCACAAGGATCATCGAGTCCAACTCTTAAGTGAATGGATCCTTCCATGGTGTCTTTTCTGAGTAAAAACAATTGACTTTAATACCGCTTACATAGAGTCAGGAGGGTTTGCCCCTTGTGTGCACTGTGTTCTGTTTTTTAACTTTGAGTTTGACCTCTCATTTTCTTACTCTCACATTATCACATTTACCCATTTGCACAGAAAGTGTATTCTTTATGACAGATTCAAATCAGAGTCATTGATATACAGTTTCCTGGCTTTCTCTTTCAGCCTTTTTAAAACTGGTATTGCTTTTGCTATTTCCCAGTCATCTGCATCAAGATAATCCTAAGAAACAGAAACGTTGCAGGTTGTCTCAAATCTGCAACTTCAAATTTCCTTAAGTCCTCTGGTCCTGACAGAGGCTCTTATTCATTCATCAGTTTACCTAACATCTCTTCTACTCACAGTTCAGTTCAAGAGAATTGTTTTCACTTATTCTGCACAAAGAGGGACTGTAGGATAGTAACATCTTAAGCTCCTCCCTCCTGAATACCAATACAGATTTCCTACTGTGGTATTCTCTTTGATAAATACCTTTGTTAAATCAAACACCTTTATCACTTATGTACCTCCCACCTTTAACATATTTGGAGAAATTGTTGTTATTAAATTTTGTGCCTTAAAAAGTTGGCTCCTATCGCTGTCTGCACCACGAACAGCGTGAAATGTAACAATACAAAGTCCAAGTCCAGGAGCAATAACATTTATTTCATTAATTATAAATCAGTTTATATAACCTGGGTCACCAGCATGGCATAAGGTCATTGGTTACTGATCATCCACCTCCTAGAATGATTGGTGGAGGCTACAAAACATTCATTTGAAAATATTTTCTTTAGTATACCATAACGACCCTGCTGCTGAATAACAGCAGGTGCAAGATAAAGTTAGTTTACAGAACCCGTAGCAATGTTTTTTATAGTTTCTGTGAGAAACACAGAGCTCTCACAAAATGCTACAGAAAGCTGGAAAATTTCTCAGCTAAAGCTTTTCAGCGTCTACAGGTTCCTTGTTTCTTTTCTGGACTGTCTCACTCTCATGTTCCACTGACTTTATGCTATTTTACTTTACACATTTGGACACAAATGACACTTTTGGAAGGATTTCCTTACCTCTCTAATAGTCTCCTTAACACCTCTGTTAACGTATTTCAGCTTAGTACCTTTTCCAGGAAGGATTAAAATTAACAAAACAAAACAAAATATGCTTTTGCTTTGAATCTACAACACTATGGGTTCAGATAATCATCATGCTACCTGTAAGATTCCTTTAAAATTGCTTCTTCATGTTTAGACAACTTCTTATTGAATTTAGACACTGTACTAATGTCATTTCTGTTGTCATGAGAGTGCCAGATTTGAGTCTATCGTGGTCATTATTGCAGTGCAGTTCTTTCAGGGTAATGGTTTGAACCTACCTTGTCCATTGCTCTGGAGGACAGTGAGATAAGGTTTTATTCTTGTGGGTTCTCTTCTCTCTTCTCCCTTCCACTCTGTGAAATCTCAGGCTTTGTACCAAACCCTGCTGTGACAGTTACCTAGTGTTTGTGGGGATGAGCCACAAGGGCAGTGTCCTGCTTATGGAAACTCCAGATTGTTGATCTGTGTATGTGAGTAAAATATATGAATGTACACCACAGATTTTCCCAGAGTAACAGCTGAACTCATGTTGGAAATAAAAATGAATCCTAGGTATGAGGTGCAGCTCATGTACCAAATAGTCAGCTGCTCCAGAGAAGCTTCTTCGGAGCAGTTGCAAGTCAACAGAGCTGTACCAGCATTTACAAGAGTAATGGGTGCAGACCAACATCCTAACGTGGCAAACACATCGTTTTGATGCACAGAACTCACCAGTTGATTGCAGAAGCTCCTCGGTGGCGTGGTAGGATGGATGGATGGTAAATAATAGAGCCATGTTTCGGGCAGTCAATAACATCTATGGGGATAAATTGTGTACAGAATGGAAGGACATTCAGCTCTGCTCCAACCGATTTGTAGGCTGCAACTACTTCCTGGATAGGCTTGCCTTTAGCTCTCCATCTGGGGAACTTAAAAACAGGAGTGCCGTCCTTCTCCGCTGCCAGTGCTGAGGGGCAAGAACAGTATTATATTTTTCATTTTGTGTTAAAAATTCAAACTGAATTCAGAGGCATATTGCATGACAACTCAAGCAGATCAAGTGTGTGACTACAGAGTGCCCTTCTGTATGCTGTTTAAAAACCTTTGTGCTTGGATATATTTTATTCATTCCCTCTTTGATTCTCATTCCTACATCTTACGTCAATCCCGACTTTCAGTTCACTCTTATGACTTGGCTAGTAAGTACCAATGAAAGCAGAAAAGAATGATGAATGTTATTGAGTACTGAACAGTGATGTCTCATTTCTTGTCCACTCATTACATTTGCCTGGAACTGGTTTGGTTTAGCAGAACTTAATTTTCTACTTCAGCAATCTTTATGTGAATATGACTACGTAAATCTAAGATTCACTTACGTCAGCAGCATTTTGTCATGTGGTGCAAATAATCACAGATGCTAGCGGACATCAGTAATTTCTTCAAAATTCTGTTTACTGATGCCTTCTGGGTATGCTTTCATTTATCTGTGAAACACCCAAAACTAGGCTCAAAGGTGAGGAAAAAAATGCAGTAATTGCAGAGAGAATCTTAAGATGGGTGATAAATTCCATTGCACAATCACTTAATAACTTACGACTAAATGGGCTAGTAAAGTCAAATTTTATATCTTTGAGTTTTAAGTGTAGCAGGAAAAAAGGAAAACAAGAAGAGGTATGGAAAATTCACCTAATTTAATTTCTATTTCTAATTTAATTTGTATTTCTAAACATGTATTTATACTTTACTTTCTCTTTTTCATTTATGAAATTGAATCTTGAGCTTGACCTGAAGCATTTTTAGCCTGTTGACTTAGGTCTTAAGTAAATACTTAATTAAATATCATTCCATAGAAGTTAGTGTGTACTGAAGTTACTTTTAGCAACAAAGGCTGTAGCTGTCTGAGAGTACAGAAACTTTAGAAAACATTCATTTGAGACTTAAGCTTTTGACTCATCTAGAAGTAAAAAGAACTGAAGTTATCTAGTAATTTAATTTCCTTTTTTTTTTCCCCAATCAGGAGAGATTGGACTAAACTAATCCTGTAGTTTTAGTTAAAATAAATATACGATTGAAAGATTGGAAGATTAACTTAGTTATATTTGTTAGCGTAATAATTGTACAAGAATAATTTATATAATGTAAACAAGTTTTTCTCCATTGCATATAAAATTTTTATATAATGTAATCCAACCAGACTTGAACAGCCAAATTTCCATTTTCTAAGCTAATAGTTGCCTCCTCTAATTCTTCCAAAGTGTGATTAAATCTTTTAATGAGACAGAGTTGAGAATTACATGCTAGTCTGTGAGCACCATAGCACCGGTAAGCAAAATTTATGTTTGATTCTTCCCTTATGAGAGTTCTGTAAAAACATGTCAGGACCAGACCAAAAAAAACCAAAAACACCCAATAACCAAAACCAAAAGAGACTTGAGACAGCTCATGGAATGTAGCTTTGATTTCAGATTATCCATAAAGGAACATTCCATTCTGGCACCTCTATTTGCTAATCATATTAACTCACTGTCTTTGTGTCACTGAAAGAAAAACCAAAGAAAAGTGACAATTCAGATGGTTCCAAATTATCTTCTTTGTCATGCTGGGTCCTGAACACAATGAGCAAAATTCTGTATAAGCAAAACTTCTTTCTTTAGGAAGCCTAAAAAATCCTTATGCACGTCGACAATGGAAAAAGGGAGAGCACAGCCTCCTCCAACCTTTTGCATGTGTTTTCCATAGTCCAGGTGGAACAGAAATAGGCTCTGCAGGTACACTGCCACATGCAAGCTTGTCAAAAAGGGCAAAAAGCCAGGGATAAACTATCTTGGCTCCATGTCTTGAGTCCCAGCCAGCACAGTGAAGCAGGCGACAGACATTTGCACTTGAATACAGGCTCAGCAGCTATTTGCTTTAAGATACAGATCTAGTCCAGGATGAACATTCAAATAAGATATCCAGATTAATTTTGTTTTTCCAATATCTTAATGTATAGCTCTGCATGGTTAGAAACAACTTTTGAAGTTGTTTTTTAAAGAACTGACAAACTGACGAAGTTAAACTGTTTATGGGACTGGTGTTTGTTAAAGCATAGTTCTTGTACTGGATTTAGTGTAACAAAGGCAATATATGCAAGTCATTCCCATGCAGATAGAACCTTCTCATGAAAAGGCAAGTTTGTTATGTAAGCCTGCAATTTCAACATTCGGGTTAAGGTCACACTTACCCAAAGGATCAGCTTGTCCATTCTTGTCAGGCACGGTGAAGACGCCCACAACTTTATGTCCCTCTTTTCTCAGCTTGTTATAAACTTCTTGTCCAAAAATACTTTGACCTATAAGGGCTAGCTTTAGCTTACGTTGATAAGCCTGGTAAAAAGAATTAAAGCAAAACATGTTCTAGGATGCAAAGGAAATATGTTGTTGCTTACATTTCTCTCTTGCTCTTTCTTTATCAATGTTCAGTTTGATTTAAAATGGAATAGTCTTTTCTAACCGAATCACCTTTGAAAGAATAATAATTTTTTGAGATTAATGACAGGCAACATGCAATTCAGATACTTGACATAGAAGTATCATCTGATACTGTCACTGATGTTTATATGGCTTTTTTAGAATTTTCATTAGATGAACCCACTGCTTCTTATAAGAGGCTCCATGATCTTATCCATAGTCAGAAATGAAAATGTATTTTTTTTGAAACATACATAAACCACGTTTTCTAGGCATAATTTATATGCCTGGAACACGCCCTCTAAATCCCTATAATTAAACAGTGGTATATTATTTGTGGTTAACATGTATAGGCTAAAGAAGACAAACTTGCATTTTTCCTGCAAAGCTAAATGATCATCCATTTGATCCTTCTACAAGCAAATAAAGGTGCTAAAGGTGGGGCTCCCTTGCTGGACTTGCGCTGCCTGCTGCGTTTGGATCCCGGTACACCGGACATGTGATTTAAGCTTCTTCAGGCTGAGCAGGTGCAAGTAACCACCTCCACTTTTTAAAAAATTTATGATAGTTAGAATCACAACATTATGATGTTATCAGAATATCAGATACTGCTATGTTTTTCAAGTGGTTGCATCCTGAGAAAATTGCTTTTTCCCTCAGAGTCCTTCTAGATTTATGTGACAGTTGTGCTCCTCTCCCACCCTACCTCCAGTCCCTCACCTCTAATACCTCCTTTTCCCAAAATTGGTACTCCTGTAGCTACAAGAACTGGATTAGGGTACTGAAGCAAGCAGGCACTAACATGAAAGAATGTGGCTTATTCTTAACTGGATCTATTCACTGGTCTACTTTATAGCACTGCCATGAGTCCTAACATAGGTCCAGCGGGGGAGCAGGAATGAGCATGGAAACATGGCAGAAGGGTGGAACTGTCTCTATATGCACTGTCTTTGCACTTTTAGTCAGCTTTTGGAAAATGAAAACTGGAAACCTTTAAAAAACAAGTGGAGTATCAGACCTGGTTAAAAAGGAAACGTCCACACAAAATAAACAGAAACTTTATCTTCCTCAAAGCTGAATCTGGTACAAACTATTCCTAGTCTCAAACCATATAGATCCCTCCTCTTAAGAGGCCTGAATGAAAGGTAGGAAATAAATCCACATATTCCCCACCTTTATTCTTAATTTCTCACAACTGGACTTTGACTTCCATTTTTTCCTTATGACCCACTAGAGGAATCAAAGCACTGTTTGAATGTCTTTGCCACTGACATTTGTTTTGCTCCTAAGCTGGCACTTGTACATTTATCTCCTCCCTCCCCTTCCCTTTCTTAGGCTGCTGGGACATGAGGATACTTTGACTGAGTGGGTTATTGATTGGATAACAAATGGTCTGCACTGCCCGTCATATCATAAGACAAATAGAAATGTCCTGAAAAACAGGTTTCTCAAAACCACAATCCACTGCAATTCGTTTCACAGCTGACATATTATGGATGTATTTTAGTGGTTTCAAGTTACAATTTTGTTGTGTGGCTGGCTTTAGAAAAAGGAGTTATGAATTGGTAGGTTCCATTACAGGAAGATTGAAATGTGCTTTTTATTTTTTATATAAAACAATAGGAAATAACTATTTGTACTGGCGACAATATTCTCCCTCAGAATGAAACTGCATAGTAAATCTGTCCTCTATTGCAGCATTACTCAGCACTAGTGCCACTGCAGTAGAAACGAGCAGTGAGTTGCAAAGGTGGACATAACTCAGGCCCTTGCAAAATCAAGGCTGGTAAAATTGTTGTAATTGGCTGGTAAAAGGTGTCTGTGAGACTGATGATGATGTTACTAACCAACACTGCACAGCTGGCAGTTATACCAAAAACAGTCCACTATTTTGTTCTTAATAAACACAAGACCTCGTTCTGAGTTACCATGAGCACAACTTATCCTTGCAATCCTTATCCAGCAAGGCCAAACAGATGCAGGTAGTGCTCATTAACAATGCTTTATGATGGATGTCTTTACAGCAGAAATGTTGCTGCATTACAAAAAACAACTATTAGATTTTCCTAAGTATTTTAACTACAGCAGGCAAATTGGAGAAAGATTAGGCTGCTGGATTGTAGACGCTGAAAAGCTTTAGCTGAGAAATTTTCCAGCTTTCTGTAGCATTTTGTGAGAACTCTGTGTTTCTCACAGAAACTATAAAAAACATTGCTACAGGTTCTGTAAACTAACTTTATCTTGCACCTGCTGTTATTCAGCAGCAGGGTTGTTATGGTATACTGAAAAAAAAATTTTCAAATGAATGTTTTGTAGCCTCCACCAATCATTCTAGGAGGTGGATGATCAGTAACCAATGACCTTATGCCATGCTGGCAACCCAAGTTATATAAACTGATTTATAATTAATTAAATAAGTGCTATTGCTCCTGAACTTGAACTTTGTGTCGTTATTCTTCGTGCCGTTCGTGGTGCAGACAGTGACACTGGATCACTGAAAATGTTTGGCATGGTATGAAATCCTCTGATTTCTGTACTATGCTAATTTACAGTGGTAGCCCAACTAGTATATTGAATGAACGTTAAAAATAGTCCAGACGAGAATTACTTATTCTACTTCTGTCCTTCTGTATACATCTCTCAGTAAGAACACAAGACTGGAAGGGATCTTCTTAGCTAATAAATCTTCTCCTCTGCTGTCACAAACAATCATGTCATATGATTGCTTTTATAAATCTACCCAACCTCCTTTTCAAAGTACTTTTGAAGTAATCACTGCTGTACTCTCCTGCTTCTCTGATACTCGGACAATCTTCTTGTAATTTTAAGTCCAAATTTATCACCACTTTAAGAGTTATTTTTTCACAAAGAGTTTACTCACAAAATGTTAATAACATGCATCCTCTATTCCTAAACTTTCAGTTCATGTTTCCCTGTGAATAAGTCTGATTCTCATATTACATGGAATGGCATATCAGTTCCAGTTCCAGTTCCAGTTCCAAATCATGAGTCGCTGTAAATCAACATAATATCAGTAAAGCTACATGTGTTTAATTTGTGCTAGTTGTGGAACTGAATCAACAAATGGTGAGAAGCAAACAGAGATCACAGTCCCCAAATGAATAACAAATAAAAAAACCCCACCAAACCCAAACCAAAACTGGCAAGACTGAGAAGATTGCAGAGTGGATAAGTCTGTAGTGCACAAAAACATCAGTCTGGCAGTAAAGCAGCTCTGCTGTCTCACACATACAGAAAGTAACTCAAATGGGGACTGGTTTCAATTGCAAGATGGATCTGGTAACTGTGCTGTGACCAGTGATTCTTGAGTTATCTCTCCACTGAATGGCACATAAGTATTGCATGACATCTGGATTAGACTGGTTGTGCATTACCATACACTACCATCAGTAGAAAGCAGGATACAAACCCACAAGTCAGCCATGCTCGGGATTTCTACTGAGTAAAAAAAAAAGAAATCTGTGTGGAAGGGCTTGCATGATCAGACCATAAGTTCAGTCCTTCACTTTATGTTTTATTTGAAAAATTACAATTGAACAACTGCATGAGATCTTATAGCCATTCATATCCTCTTTTGAAAAATCTCCTTATGCATTTTTACCTAAAGTGAATTAAACCCGTGGGAGTGGGAAATTCCCATAGAAGAATTTAATGTGGACATAACAATTAAAATGGAAAGTTCTATAAGATGACACAGAAAAGAAAAAGTTTGGTGTTTCCTGTCTTACAGAAATGGCACATTTTGGCCAGAGTGCCATCGCTAGCATTCATCACGAAACTTTAGAAAGGAGTTCTGTTAAAGAACACCAAAACAATCTTGGTATTGAATAATGTGCTAGATGGATAATCCATCATTATCACTAACATACACAGAGATTAAACTTCATTGTTTCTGACAGTGATGTTAAGAGAGTATATTAGATTTCTTCTGCAGTTGCCTGCCTGACTATGAACGTGTAGCATGCATGAGCAATGCATGTGAAGGTTAATGGTCATTGTAGCATCAGAGTGGATCTTTTGCTGCACTTTTGTAAGATTACACAATTCCTAGTTATAGCAAACCATGCAGTTCAGGTGGTTTAGGGAGATCTGGCCTTCATTTTATGACTAATCATAGAATAATGTAGGTATTATGATATTGCCACCAAAATACAAGACTTTAGAAAGTTCGTTTTCACTCTGTTGTAATTCTGTTGTTTTCACACTCTGAACTTTTAATTTCTTCTTTAACCTTCTATTTTTTTAATAACATAAATTATTAACAGTGATTATGTTTCCTTGACACAAGTACTCATGACTTGAATGAAGAAAATAAGATAAGGGTAGAAGCATAAAACCTGAGAAGTGTTTGTACAAGCATCCTTATCTTGAATGCTCAACGGTCTGAAAGTTCACGCGTTTCACCACCTCAGTACAAAAGCAGAGATTAAATTTTAACTTCTATATTTAAAATTCTGTCCATACAATCTGTTGATAATGTATTGGAATTTATTTTGCAATGGTTCATTAAAAGTTATGCAGTATTTTAATGTTTGATTCCATTTTAATTCTTTCTTTCCTCCAAAGCACTTAACCAAAAATAAAACTAATAAATAGAATTAAGCACTGAATAGATAGCAGCCTGACAAATGCTGGTAACTATCTTGTCAAGTTCTAGCTCCTAGAAATGGGAGATAAGTCCAACACCTACATTTTCTTCCCTAAGAAGAGTCTAAAGTGACGAAATCTCTCCACGGGAGAATATTTATTTCTTGGGTAAAAATAACTTTCTGTTACTGCCTCTTTCATATGTGCATCTAACCTTCAATTGGTTATAAGTTTCTAATTAAATTTCCTAAAAATCAAGGTTTAGTAACTGCTACTCGGCTCACAAAGCTTATTATCAAAAAGATTACAATATTTTACTTAGTTTGCATAAGAATTTAGTGAAGCTAAAAATACTTGAACGTTACATCTTTTTTAAATTATCTTAGAAAGATGCCTCTTTTGAAAAGCAGTACTGCAACTTTATTTCTGTTGAGATCCCCCTACATGTGCTAAATTCCAGCGCCTGCAAATAGAAACCTATAGTAGAGCCCCGCCCCATCTACATACACATCCAGGGCAATGTGGTCCCACCGTTCATTCATTCGCATTTTTTTTTTGGCACTGCTGCTTGCATTTCCAAAAAGCTTCTGTTAAAGCTCCTTATTCTAACGCCTTCCATGCAGATACCTTCGGAGGATTGCTGTCCTCACACGAAACTGAGCAGCCAAACATGAAACAATGAACAATCTCTGGGAAAGAAAAAAATCGCCCAGCCTCATTCTACTTGCCAGACCAACACATCTGGTCAGTTTGGACAGGACAAGGGTTTCAGGGAGTGGTTACTTGCAGGAGTTCTGCAGTCTGTATGTGTAACAAAACGTAAAGAAAATGCCTTGAAACAAATGCGCAGAGCTGTAAAACACTAAACCACGGGGTGCAGAGGAATTTAGGCCGTCAACTTCAACCCTGAGCAGCCCACCATCCCAGAGCTATGAACCGGCGATAAGAAGGTCGCAAACGAAACAGGCCGGAGCGGGGGGCTTCTCTCTGGCAATGGGAACGAGCATGGTCCCTTCTAACTGAGGAGACAGCCTTCAGCTTCTCACAGGGCAAACCCAGCATGACGGAAGCAGCGAACGGCTGCATCACATTGTTCTTGACACACGATTACGGCGCACTATCATAGCCTCGCTGGTGCCTGTTCCCTGCAGTTTCCAGGCACATCCCTGCAAGATGCAGCGCCCAGATGATGGCTGCGATCCCGCTCGCCGAACAGCCGGGCAAGATGCAGTCTCTGCATCCACACCGAGCCCTTTCCCGACCCTCCCGTGCCTGTATGCGCTTGACTAAATCCTCGGCAGAGACAATACTCATCACATCCTGGAAAATACCCGCTCCCGCCATCCCTCTCCTCGCGCGGCCCCTGGTTGCCCCTCGACCGGTTCGCTCCCTGGCTCGGCACGGCAGAGCACGGGGGAACCTGGGTCCGCGGCCGCCCGCCCGGCGCTACTCACCGCGGCCGTGGTGCAGATGGTCCGCAGCAGCCGGGGGGCTGTCCGCAGCATCTTGCGGCCGCCCGACCAACACCGAGCGGGCTCCGCGGCCGCGGCGGAGCGCCTCGTCTGATGCAACCCGCGCCGATGCCGCTGGAGCCGGGCCAGCGCCTGCACCCGCGGCGGCGCAACCCCGCCCGGGCCCGCGGCCACCGGGGGGAGCGGGGCCGCGCCGCACCTGCCGCGCCCGCCGCCCCCTTGGCGCCGGGGAACGGCGGAGGTCGCGGGGCCGCGCGGCCTCGGAGGGAGGCGAGGGGAGGGAAGTGGCGGGGAGCCAGGCGAGCGCCGCTGCCCCCCGCTCCCGGCCGTGGTGGCTGAGCCCTCCCGCTGCTGCCGCGGGGCCCGAGGGCAGGGACAGAAGGGGTGGCGTGAGGGGCTCCCGGCCCGCGAGCACGGGAGTCACAGAATCACAGAAATGTTAGGTTTAGACGGGTCCTCTGGAGATCATCCAGTCCAGCCCCCCTGCCAAGACAGGGTCACCTAGAGCAGGTCACACAGGAATGTGTCCAGGTGAGTTTTGAAAGTCTCCACAGAGAGAGACTCTCTGGGCAGCCTGTTCCACTGCTCTGCCACCTTCAATGTACAGAAGCTCTGCCTCATGTTGAGGTGAAACTTCTTGTGTTTTAGTTTCTGGCCGTTGCTCCTCGTTGCTGGGCACAACTGGGAAGAGTCCGGCACCGCCCTCTAGGCACCGGTCTTTGAGGTGTTTGTATGCATTAATAAGATCCCCTCTCAGCCTTCTCTAGACTAAACAGACCCACTTCTCACAGCTCTTGTAAGAGAAATGCTCCAGACCCCTCTTCATCTTTGTGGCTCTCCACTGCACCCTCTCCAGTAACTCCTCGTCTATCATGCAGTCACAGCCACCCAGGTGGCATTTTGCAGTCTGAGATGTTTGCAGTGTCCCCAGCAGTGCCCTGGCCATTTACAGCTTGAGGGGACAGAGCCCCTCACCTTCACCTTCACCTTTGCCCTCTCTACTGAGGCTGTTGGCGAGACATTCCTTTGAATCTGTTGTGGCAGTCAAAGATCATGTAGATTATCAGCATTAACTTTAGTTTATTTCATGGCAGTAATGCGGTTAAAGAACATTAATGACTTTCTGGAAATCCATATCACCACCATCGCCAAGCATTTTTAAAGCAGCTCACTCTACTTAATAATTTTTTTAAAATCTACCTCTCAAGTTCTATTAATAAAAATGCTTGAACTTCAATATTATTCAGAATCTACAACAAAATCTTCATGTCAGAGGTATGGAGAAGATCCTGAAAATACAAGATCAAGGTGCTAAAAAGACCAGAAAGCAAGTGAAAATGATCCCCAAAGGGACAGGAATAGCAAAAGCAAGAGTAGACAGCACAGCAGTAATATAAGCATCATTGCAAATTAGGTCAGGTTTAAACCCCAGCAACACTTAAAGAACATGGGTGGGTAATAAACTGAAATACATGATGTTCCTGTCAAGAAAACAAGGAAGACAAAAATGGAAACATTTTTCTTGTAGCCGAGTTGTGAAATATGTCAGAGAGGTCAGAGGCAGTGCTTAAGCCAAAGTCATGACCTGCAGTCACCTTGCTACAGTTGAAAACAGAGTAGATAAAGTCTTACCTAACACATGCAAACATCCATATCTCAATGAGACTTTTTTTATACTTTCCTGCAAAAGAACTGCAATAGTAGTCACCAGGGTTGAACTCCCAGGCCCCCATCCTCTTCCTCAGGGTATTTCAAATGCTGAGAAGTACCTTGAGGACAAGGACTGCTGCAGTACTGCTGTTCCGTCCCTGTCCAGGGGGCACAGGAAGGAGAGGTACTGCAAGAGGTAAATTGTGCCAGTCCCAAAGAAAGTCAGGTTGGCACAACACAATCCCCCCCCCCAAAGTTACACAAGGGCTTGCATTATGACTCTCATACCATTATTCATTCCCTGATTTAGTCCTGCATAGTGTGAAAAACGAGGTTCACTCTCCTGTTAGGATTGAAAAGTTTAATAAAGGACAATAAGGGACAAAGATAATAAAGCAAAATTCACAGCGCTGGGTGCTTTGGCGCTCAGCCAAGAGCACACATGCTACTTCGGAGACACCCTTTACACACACATCAGCCTATTACATATTCATAAATAATTATGCATATTCAAACTTTTATACATATTCAAACTTTTCTCAGCAACTGTTTAGCATGGCTCCTCCTTGGGTCCGCCTTTTTAGAGCATGTGCATTTCTTAGCTGTGGTTTTAGTCCGTTTTTATTATCACTCCCAGAGTGGGCTTTGGTCCATGGTTTCTGCAGACGGTAGTTGCTGATAGTTGGCATGTCAGTAGCAGGGGTCCTCAACATATGTTGGTTGGATGTTATCCAACCAAGCAGACAGCTCACAAGCATAGCTATTTCACTATTATGTTTAAGTTTTAGGTTAAATGACAGAAATAAAGGCATTAGTTATTGTTAAAAAAACCCTACATCTTCGTAACAAAGCTACATTATACATATAGCATCTATTTGTAACAAAGCTACTCTTACATATAGCATCTATTTGTAGAAAGCCACTATTATAATATCTATTACAAAAGCTACTTTAGCATCACTCATTTTAACATTTGCAGAAAGCCAATATTATAGCATCTATCTATCACAATAGCAAAACTATATCCTGTCCTTTATTCAAGGCTCTTGGCAGCCCCATAAGTGTAGGTGGCACTTATGAGTGGAAACAACAGAAATTATAACAAAAACTTTGTAATTAAAATAAACCACTGCACTTCAGTTTTGCGAAGAAAATTCAACAAAGAAAAATCATTAGTCAGTTCCTATAATTTCTTCTCTATGGGGTGAAAAAGCTGCAGGGGTAGTTGGCCACTTCAGTGAAAATTCTTCTCATGATGGTGTCATGTGAAGTGTGTGGTGAATGTGAAGTGTGTGGTGATTTATTAGATTATGGAATAATCAACCAAGGGAGTTAGTGACTTTCTTTGCTCTGAGGTATTAAAAACTAAATAAGTAAAATTCATAAAAAAATTCTATTAACAAAATGGGATAATATGTTTATACAAGTGGTTCCTTCTCTAGTATCTGTGGTACTGTGGGTTTAAAAAGAATGGTGTACAGTAATTCCAGACTTTCACTAAGAATGTTAAAAGAGTCTGCTTTGTGGCTTATTCTTAAAATGGTACATGCTCTATTGTTATTGGCTACTTCCATGGGTATGCAGCCTCATATCTTCCCATTATCTCACAAAAAATCTACCAAATTTCATTGCTAAAAGTATTTATTTAAAATACTCCCTCTTTAAATTGTACAATAAAACCATTAAAACTCATAATTTTGTTGGACTAAAATGCATCCTTTAACTACTACAGGAGCTGTTGGTCTGAAATGCCTGTTGTTAGTATCTTTCTTTCCTTTTTGAACTGGCAGTTTCCTTCAGAAAGATTAACTGCACAGTTTGACAGGTCGTGCTGTAGCAATACAAGGATTATACAGGTTCATGCACAGCTCAGTTTGCAGCTGAGCAAACCCACGATCTGCTCAAATAAGAAGTACTGACAGCCCTTACTAAAGGAATGATAGCACTACCTCTGACATTACGAGGAATGAATGTGTGTGTAGTATTCCCATGACTTGATAGAAGTAGCACAAATTCCATACAATAGACTGCAACTAACTTCTACTACAACAGCTGGCATCAAAATGGTCCTATAATGCAAGGTTTGGAACGGGGTTAAAGCATTGCTGAAGTTCACAGAACTTCAAATCTTGGTTCATGATCTAAAATCCTCTCCAACCAGAACACCACACACTTGGCATTTAGCCACTGACATATCAGCTTACGGCAATATACCTGATTTTCCTGGGAAAGCAATTTGTAATAACTTGTGGCTCTACTCCCTATACACACACAGCATAGACAGTACAACAATGCAAGTGTAAAGCACCAAGGTTTAATTAGCTGGCACACCTTAATCTCCAAACACAATTCCTAACCTAGTGAGACAGTAATAGACCTCCATTTACTTCATAGACTACTAAAATGTTAGCTGACGAGGGAAAAATCACAAGACAAGATGCGTGTTGCCATCAGAGTTATGCGATAAAGAAGAGCTGGGAAGGAAGACATGGGCTTTACTTTAGATTTCACAGCAATAAGAGAGGCAGGGAGATGAACGGGGATAAAGGTGTGCTAAAACACAGACAAGGATAGTATCTACATATCATCAGCTTCACACTTATCATCAGAGTGATGAATTCATACAAATGGGTTTTAACAACCACTCAACAAATTGCCTATTTAGAATTTCAAGTGCAAATAGTTACAATCAAGATTTTTGGTATCCAGAAAATTATTAGGCTGACCTCTTCGAGATAGGTATTGTATGACATAGTAAACTCCAACATCAGTGTTAAACATTGCAACAGTTACAGTGCATTCCTCTGGGCTTTATGTTGTTAGAAAAAGTGACACAAAGTACTACCCATTAATTTTTGTACCCCAGTCAGAGAAGTACCTTGCAAATTATCAATTTCTTGTTCCTCTGGGAAAAAAATCCTAGGACCAGTGGCTACTTTGTTTGGAGCACATTTTATACATTACGCTTTCTTTTTTGATTTTTTTCCTTCCACTTCTGATCCTTTTTCCTAAAGCCAAATTTTAGCTTTGGGAAAAAAACTGCAACTACCCATAGTAAGCTTTTCAGCATGGGCTTTTTCCTTTGTGTTACCAAATTTTCAATAGATGTTTGTCAGCAAATGGCAAAAACTGATAGGGGGATAAGTCTACGAAAACAATTCAGGAGTTAAATGTGCTTGTTCAATACCAAATATGTGCAGAACGTGTTTGTATGTGCAGAAATGTACAGAACAAATATAAGACCTAATGCAGCTGAATATTTTTAATCCTTGACTTCTGTGAAGCAGAAGCTACTCAGTGTCTTTGAAGACATCACCAAGACTTGGCAAGATCATTAGGAAAGACTGTGCTCCACACAGTGTGCACATACTGAAGTGTTTGGGAAACTGCTTGGAATCTTCCAGGATTTGCTTTCTTTTGAAAATCATGCCCTGGGACTCAGTAATCAAATAAATTAGCTCTGCATAGGCTTTTTGTTGTTGGAAATCAGCCTTGATGCAGCTTTTCATGATGATTAAAGATTTGGTCATAGTTCAGACTCAAATTCCTCAGGAGTACTTCAGAGTTCACCTAGTTTTAAAGACGGAGTAATTAACAAAAATAAAGTAAGGCTTTGTATGGTTGTTCACTAAGTATGTTAATTGCATGACAAGTTTCAACTAAAATTTTATACAACAAAAACATTTCAGATTTTTCCACTTGCTGAAGCAAGATTTTATGGGAAAGTTACTTTGTGTGTTATCTCTGCAACATTTATATTTAAAATTTGTATTACTTTAAATCTTTTTTTTCCCCGGAGGGTCTTAACTACACATTAACCATTTAAAACCTTACACTTGACATTTCATTTTTCCAGGCTAACCAAAAGGAGGCATACGTATTTGAGGAGGAAAGGAGATTATTTCACCAATTTAACAAGTGGCAAGAACCATCATGTGCAGATCCCTTACTCACATGGATAAATGGAAGTCTCTCAGATTCCATGAGACAGAGTAGAAACTACATCTGCAAAAGTTGTTGCTATCTTTGTGGAGTACAGCTGCAAAGAGCAGATCTCAGATGGCAAATCCTTTCTGGGAATTCTGCCACAAAAACTTTGAGCAAGATCTTTATTTTATTTTAAATGCTCAGAGCTCAGCATCAAACATTCCACAGACAAGGAGCATATAGAATAGTTGGGTTTCTGCAGATACAGCAAGTCAAATTCTTTCTCCTGTAAGTAATTACAATTCTAGTAACTACTAACTCTGTTAATCTTGGTGGAACTTTGCCTGTGTACACGAGAAGCAATTTCTGCTCTGGGTGCTTTTCACCCCCTTTTTGTTAAAAATAAAATGGCTTCTGTTTGGATTGTTAAAGTTATCAATATGCTTTCAATTATCAGAAAAATACTGTTCAAAAATACCAGGCAACTGTATTGTCCATTGTAGAATGACATTTCCAACTGGGATTATTCCAAAGGAAGAAGGATTTTTAGCACCTCATGGAATAAAGCCCCTGTTGATTTATGAATCCATAGATATCTAACCACTTCATAAATAAAACAGTCATAGTACCATATTAATTCTGCTATATTTTGGACTCCATTCTCTCACCTACCTTTTCTAGTACTCAAGTGCAACAAGTAATTTCAGCTGGAACATATTTGTGTTCACATTTCGCTCATTTCCTGTGAAAGTCCATTATGAAATTTCATTTCATGATCATTTTGGCCTGACCAAAAGAAATTATTGTTTTATCAACTGCATCTGTGTTCAGTAATGCTCAGCTTAGAAATCACTGTCTATTAAATAAAGTCTAAAGACTTTTCTTACTACTCTATTGCCTGAAGAATCTAACAGATATTTGAGCAATCTTAGCAATTCCTATGAGCTTGTACCACATAAAAGCTTCCTGGTACAAATGGCAGCTGCGTCATCCAGCTTTCAGAAATTATGTTTGTAAAATGTCAGTAAATTCACATGAGCGAACAGCATAAAGCCATTCAATGATAAGACAGCCCAGCAAACTTATCAATCAAATCCAAGCCAGTCTTGCTGCCAGTGAGCTTCAAGATAAAGTCTAAATCAGATTTTCAGAGAAAACAGAAATTCTAGCAGAATCTACAAATGACCTAAATAATTTCAGTGTGAGCAACAAAACACTGCCACCTAGGGAGCCAAAGGAAAAGCCAATCATCAGCCATTTAAATAAGTGGACCATGAATGGCAGCATAAATCTAACCGGTGTACTTACTTGAGTATGATTGTGATTTTCTTTTTAGTTATGGAGCCTCCTGCTCCATTTTAGAAAAAATTAGTACTTCAATACATTTTCTTTTAAAATAATTTTCTTTTTCCATATTTAAAATAAGGGCTACATCACTTATGCTGTGGGGATCACAGTGCGCCCTTTGGTGCAGTCATTGCACAGACCACCCAGCTGGATTACCTTGCATCCAATTTTGATGATCCCACAACCTTGCAACAAACAACCCTGCAATATTTACTTTACAAATTCAATTTAGATGTGGGAAGTGAGGGCCCTACCAAGTGCCAGTTCTGCAAGTTTCTCCCTTGTACCATCCAGCAGAATTCAAGGACATCTTTTTCTGAGACAGAGAGCAAAAGGCCTGATGACTACTTTTTAAGCAGCCTGAAAGCCTCTGTTCATGTGCAGTCTTCCACAGCTGAAAGAACAGTGCTTGTTTCAAAGAAAGCATATATAGTTTGTAAAGAAAACTCCTCTTTTTTTTTGTTTCATTTTTAAGAATTGGAAGACATACATTGGCCTTGAGTAAATGTATAGCAGCTATACTGAGTTCAAATAAATCTGCACAGACAGAATGAAATCCTTAAAATCTAGCATAAGTTGTGTTTTCATTTTGTGTGACACTTATCATCTCCTTAGAGACACTTGTGTTCACTGCCAGCTGTCAATGTCCTGCACAATTAACCTTCTAGTTCCATTAAAACCCAACGTGAACATCTTCAGTTTCCATAAGAGCCAATGAGTAGAGATGTACTGACATATTTACATCACGATTATTTTGAGTCAAGATTATGAAGAGTTAAACTTTAGCTAGGAGTTAGAAGCAATTTGTAATGATTAAACCAGAAGATAAGCTAACGAAGAGTTAGAAATTTAGCCAAGAAGTATAGTGCTATTCACAATTATGTACCTGTCTGAAACTTTGCTTATAGTAAATGAACTGTCATAAGGACAAAAGAAGCTGATAGAATTATAGCTAGCACCTAGATTGCATGATCAAATACAGGCAGGAGGTATGGACCATCTCCAGAAGGCTTGCCGAGGCTTGCCCACAATAGAAGGTAGAAAGTTCATGGTGATGAAGAGATCCCTGACTTCATCTTTCAAGATCACTGACTCAAATCAAGACCACCGACCCAAATCGAAAAAAAGGAATTGCGCACGCGCAAAGGACTAATAACCTCATTTTAATAAGAAGCGGGAATTCATATACATATAGAAATATGTATATGATTAATATGTAACACTTTGTGAAAAATAGAGGGCAGATAACCGTGTAAGGTGCTGGCACGTCTCTAGGAGGCGACTCCCGTGCCGCCCGCCGGCGTAATAAACATACCACTTTCTAACTTTAATTAGTTAGAGAGTTTTTGTCCGTGAATACCGGTTTTTTTAGTGATTCAATTTGACAACATGTTCCAAATCAGAATTCTCTCCTATAAAAACCCCTCAACAAAACAAGCAAACAACTTATTCCAAACATTGTTGATGTCATTTCACACAAAGCTAAATTTGATCTCTTCTTTCCCAGGCTGGCCTCCTAGAATGCACTTTAAACAGGAAAAAGTCACCAATAAACATGATCTTTCAACCAACCAGATTTTTCATCCCTAAAAACTTTAAATCAATAGATTCTAAAGGATGGCTTCTTTTTAATCATAAAGCAATCAGAAAGGAGGTGCTATTTTCAGAACTGTTGCATTACCAAGTTAGCTTTTGTGGATGGTCCTGCACTTAACTGATACATCTCTCATCCGAAGTGCTATTTTTGTTGCTCTTTCCCCACTGATATTGCTGATGCTCCTAGGAATACTGCTTTTGAAAGCCATTTCCTTTTCTGCTGATGCTACAGATTCTGCTGAAGTAATGAAATTGCTGTGGTCACTGTTAATGGCCCTGAGTGGCTACATCTCTCCCTATCCGAAGTGCTTCTGTTTTTATTCTGATCTTACACCCCCCAGGGCCCTGGAATAAAGAAAAACCGTGGCACGCAGGTACCTCATGGCCCTTGTGACCACAAATGACAGCGGGATGATTAGCGGGTGCTACTGCAGCTGTCCCTGAGCTCCAGACCGTCCCAGAGCTGGGACAGTTCCTCGCACAGCTTCCTTCCTCCAGCACCAGCAAGGGGAAGCGCTGGGGCGGCTGCGGGGGCTGTCACGATATCGGCTTTAGCCGGCAGAGCTTTCCCTCTCGCCAGCAGCCTGGCAGAGGTGCGGAGTCAGTATCAGAGGGACGGGGCTGGGGTGCCGAGCCCCAGGGGAAAAGCAGAGAAGCTCCCAAAGCCCCGGTGCCCCCGAGGCAGGCCCTGCCTCAGCAGCACGACCGGCTCAAGCTGCCGGGGGTCGGCGCAAAGAGGGGAGGGAGCGAACTCCCTGCCCCGCCGCGGGCACCCGGGCAGCGCCTCCCGCCCCGCGGGGCCTCCCCCGCGCTCCCCCTCAGCTGTGGCAGCGCCGGCCGGCACCGACCCCCCGGTGGCGGCGGGCGGAGGGAGGGAAGCAGGGAGGCAGGGAGGGGCGGCGGAGCGGCGCCAGCGCTGTCCCGCCTCCTCGCCCGGAGCCCAGGCTCCCCCTCCGCCTCCATTTCCCGGCGTGCGGCGCGGGCGCGGGGCAGGAAGTCCCGTGCGCCTGAGTCAGGGGCGGCTGGGCGGCCGCTGCCGGGGTCGGCGGCGATGGCGCTGGAGACCCTCTCCCCGGACTGGGAGTTCGACCGC
Source organism: Lycocorax pyrrhopterus obiensis (assembly GCA_014706295.1). Lineage (NCBI taxonomy): Eukaryota > Metazoa > Chordata > Aves > Passeriformes > Paradisaeidae > Lycocorax > Lycocorax pyrrhopterus. Next base: position 54,669,721 of record JACSVZ010000015.1, on the reverse strand, counting down.
CTCGACGACGGCTCGCAGAGTGAGCGCCCGCGGAGGGCGGGCCGGGCGGGGCCGGGCCGGCGGGGTGCGGCGGGAGCCGCCTCGGAGCGGGGGGAGGCGCGGGCTGAGCAGACCCTGCTCCACCCGGACACCGCCGCTGCATCCCCGCCGGGAACGGAAGGGAGGGAGGAAGGGAGGGAGGAGGAAGCAGTGGCCGGAGCTGAGCGGGGTCGCCCTGCCCGGCTCCCCCGCAGACCCTGCCCGCGCCCCTGCCGCCAGCCCAGCGCTGATCCCCCTACGGCCAGGCCTGCGGGGGTGGGCGGCCGCTGTGACCTTTCCTCCCACCACCCTCTCCGTAGTTGTCGGGGTTGTTTCGGGGTGGGAGAAGTGGCTTTTCGAGTCCTTCGTCCTTTGCTCCCTCGGGGGAGTCGCCTGCGGTGCCCTCCATGTGGCGGGGAGGGCCAGGCTGCTTGTGCCACCCTCTCTTTTCTTGCATGAACCGGGCTTGTCGTGGGGACGGTGTTTCCTTCCTTCCCGATCATTTCTCGTGGCTCACAAATTTTTTGCAGTGGCTTTCTTGGTTATCCAGAGAAGCCACATCAAGATGTGTTGTAAGCAGCTAGTTGTACTCCGCTTTCATTGGTAAAGGCTCTCTGTCACGGGAGTAAGGCGGTCACTTGCAGTTTCACCTTTAAAATATAATTGAATAAGACCTTGCGATGCTGAAATCTTTCACGCTGGATTCATGTGCCCGTCAAAATCCACGTTTTACTCAGCCTGTGGAGGTGACCTAGTTTCTAAACAGGGAACTTATATGGTTGTCACACTGTAATACACACTGTAAATTGAACTGTGCCAAATTAATTATACCAGGTGTTGCGTGTGAAAATATGTCACTCATGGACCAACTGTTTCACATATAATGTTATCCCAAGGGATGATACTGTTTATGCCATGTTCATTTAGTCTGGATTTCAGTGGAAACTGAAGCTGTCCTGAGCAGAGCTTTTTATCAATTCTCTAGCTGTGGAAAGGAAAATGTAGCTTTTACTCAAAATGCCAGATCTCCACTAGTTTGACCATGACACGAAGTGCAGCTCCAAGAAATTTACATGACTTAATATGCCCCATTACCACCCTCTCAAGGGTGAGCAAACAGGCTGATCTTCCATCCAGAACAGCACACAGCATTCTAGAGAAAAGCCAAAAAAATTCCTGTGATTTAAAAGGCATTTTTTGTCCTTGTTGTCTACTTTTGCTTTGTATCACTAACATTTAGCAATTACAACTTTCTCAACTGAGGACATAAGATACTAAGTAAGTCTAGTTTGTTACATCTCTGTCCTAGATATGTATGGACATGGCACTTGCAAGTCCTGTGAGCAATGAATTCATTGAATATTGATATTGCTGATTTTATGGAAGAAGTTAAGATTAAATTGGGGGATCTGTGCTGCTGAGTTGATCTCGTGTTGTTCCAACTATAATGCTTCAGTTTTATCACCTGAGGAGAAACGAAATCAAACTTTATTGTAAACACATTCTACCTTATGAAGTATGTCTGCTGCTCTGAAGACAAGGATTGTATCTACTTTCTATGATTTCATTTTCTTCATCGGTGTGAGTCAGTTTATTTAGGAGAAATGTTCTGCGTCTTAGAAAGCTTCCCTCATCTCCAAGTAATTTTTTGTCCGTGCAACTCTGCCTGTCTCTGGCTAGCTAAGAGCTTCCACTCTTGTTTCACTAAGAAAGTGAGAAATTATTCACACCTGTCTCTTGTGTTATAGATGATCAGTACAAGGTGACAAATTGATGGCTATCAATAATTAAGTATTTGGGAGTATTTAATGAGCTGTAGTGTTGTTCAAATCCATCATTTGTCTGCTAGAAAGATGGACAGTCTGTGAATCTCTAGCAGAGTGCTGTTGTGAGGTTTTGTTTGAGACACGCTCAAATGCTCAATGTTTTTGTTTCATAGGGAGCTGATTTGAACAGCAATGTCAATTTCCTACTCTTGTATGACTGAAGTTTTTTCTCTTCTTCCTATAAAGCCCCAATGACTGTCAGTTTTGTTGTTCTTAGTTTGTCTTGTGTGTGAAGGGAGGAGATGTGCTTGGGGCAGTACCACAGCATACTTCTATAACATCTCCCCTACTCCAGATTTTCTAGCAGTAAAGCGCTGAAGCTGACTTGGTGGCTGGTTAAAATCTGTTCAGCAGGGCTGTGCATCTACCAGTGTTTTACTGGTTTGCTGCAGCAGAGCTTGCAGAAGATGCATAGGAAAGAACTTGAAAGATGAGATGGATTTGATGGAATAGGATAATACGATGATACAGCTTAAGGGCTGCGCATCAGTGCCAGGAGTGCTGCTGATGGAGAGTGTTTTGTTCACTTGCTTATCTTTCTACATGAAATTCAGTCTCCTGATCTTGACAATGCCTGTGCACTGTCTATCCTGCAGATACTGCTAGAACCCAATGGCGCTAATGCCATTAATGTGGGAGAGTGTGCTGTGCCCCTTGGGTGGGCTGTGCAGTCTGTGTGCCTTTATGGTTGGCATTGCTGCTGCTTTCAAAGTACTATCTTAAAATTAATTCAGGTCTTCACTGCAGACATTTTTCCTTCTCAGTCTCAACCTCTCTGTACGTAGTCCTTTTCCATCTTTTCCTTATCGATTTGTCTTTATTCATTCCTCTCTTTCTGCCTGGTACAGTGTCTCAGTCAGATATTTTCTTTCTGCAAAAAGTGTTTAAATGATAATTGATTCAGCTCTCCCACTGAAGTAGCCAACAGCTGCCATTTGGCTCAGTTGTTCGCAATGAGGACGAGTAAGAAGTTGAACATGCAGAATAAAAGAATATATTATTTTTAACTTTCTAGGCCAGTCTACTTTCTGAAGTGTGAAAAGGACACATATAAAGCTATCTAAGAGTTGAATTCTTGTGTAAGAAAAGTTCAGTTGTTCGGCTGACCTGCATTCTCTAACTTTTTTTAGATAATCATATTTTCAACAAATAGCAGAAGATCGCAAGCTGTTAGATTTGTTATCTAATTATGGAGAAGACACTTCAGTCTTCACATGAAAAACGATTGTACTTCCTGAGTGTAAAAGCCTTGAACTATAATCATTTACACTATGGTTCGGATTATGCAGCTAAGTCAGTAGTTGTGTATAATTTGGGGAGGAGTGGGGAGCATCTTAGTATGGGAAGAAAAAAGATCAGGATAGAGAGAATGAAACTTTTCTTTGCGCCAATTGCCTTTACATTTACTTTGCTAATTAAGACCGCTGTTGTTGGTGTTTGACCAGCTGAATGTTAGCCTTTGAACCTATATGTCCCTTTGAACCTGCTTGCCCCTGACACTTAACAGCACAGCTGTGCATTTCAATGCCCAGCAGAAGGAAAATTCTACTTGAGGAGGGTGAATTTGAAAGTGGGAGGGAATGACTAAAAGCCATAAGCTTTCCGTGTAATGCTCAAATAGCTCACTGGGAGGTGAGCAGGGAGAAGTGGAAAGAGGATTGCTGGAAATTCAGCTGCTACTCAGGCTGAAATGATTAGACCCATTGCCTCAAAGTTCTTATATAAATCCATATGTACTGGTTCAGCTGAGGGGTAGAGTCACCTGCTGTTACAATTTCTACAGTCATTGCTTTGCTCAGCAAATTATGTGATTGCTAAGGTCTTAGTTTGACAATACATGTACCTTAAAAAAAACACTTTTCTGCGTACTGCTTAGGTGTTTGATATTCTTTAAGTAGTATTTGAATTTCTTTTAAACCAACATTAAGTTATAGGATTTTTTAAACAAATAAGAGCTTTGTATTAAAGCTGCATTTTATTAAAGAAAAATGCCACAGCTAAATGAGGAATACAGGACTAAAGCTGAATAGCAACAGATGAAATGTTTTTAATAACATTTTTTGATATTGTAGTTTATTGAATTGTCCATAAAACTGTACAAATGTTATCAATTCTCAGAAATTCATGCTGAAGTGCAGTTGAAGAATTATGGAAAATTTCTTGAGGAATATACATCTCAGCTGAAGAGAATTGAAGATGCTTTGGATGACTCTGTTGGAGATGTTTGGGACTTCAGTCTTGATCCCATTGCTTTAAAGGTCTTCATATATTTAATATACATTGTAACTGTTACTTTCCTAGTTCCTTCTTCCCTTCAAAACCTCAGCAGTAAAAGCTTGATGCATTTGTGCTCTTAAAATTTTGACTTTTGTGTTTGAGAAACCTATCCCATACTATTTTAATTATCAAGCAATTAATAAATTGGTGCATATCATAAGAGAAGATGTTTTCTTATTATTATTTTCTAGTCTTATGGATACTAGCAGAAGCTAAATGAATTTCTAATTCTTCACGTGTTGGGAAGGCTGGTTTCAGCAGACTTCTTCCCTGCGACTGGTGGTGTTTTTATCTGGGGGCCGGGGTTCCAGGAGAGCTCACTAATAGTTGTTAAACTGCAGAGCAAACTGTATGTGCATTTATAGGTTGTGTTTTGACCTAATGGCCTTGGTACAGAATTGGCTGTTTTCTTGGTCACAGGTTCTCTCCTCTGAGGAGCATTATTTTTTTCCTCTTCACTGAATTTCCAGACATAATTTAAAAGCGCTTTTGTTGCCATGTGAAACTTGTCTGTGCTGAAGATGCGCTCTCAAGCAATCATCTGTCTGAATAATTTGAATAAATTACGTGTAGGGCCACCAGAGTACTGGATGTTTATGCACTAGTCAAAATCAGGCTGACTTAAGTACAAATTGTCAGGGCCTGCATACAGATGTATTTTCTGCTTCCTGTTTCCGGCAGCTGGGATTGTTAATTCATGTTTTAGTTTTCCTGAGCTGTTTTTTTACTACATATGCCATAATGACCGTGCTTTTGCTTTTCAAGTTTTGTAAGTAAATTGTTATAACTGCTATGTAATATACCTAGTTATTTGTCTGTCTGCCTAGAGCGAAAGGAAAGGTATTTCCAGGTAAAAGTGAAGAGTGAAGGTTTCCTGCAGTGCAGGTTGCCAGTAATGTGCAATTGTGGCTTTCTTATTACTGACCCTATTTGATATTAAACTGGGGGGAATACTTGCCTAGTTGGATAAATGTATTTTTGACTAAAGTTTTCTGAAGTTGCTCATTTATTGTTTCTGTTTGGTTGTTTTGTTTTGTGGTTTTTTGTTTGTTTGTTTTTATTTTAATTTTAGCTTTTGCCATATGAACAGTCCTCCCTACTGGAGCTCATAAAGACAGAAAACAAGGTAAGTGCTTTATGCTTAAAGGAAAAAAAAAGTTGTTCAACCTCAACCCAAGCCCTTTAAATGTGAACTTGTTTGTAATCTGTGTGATTTTTTTTCCCCTGCTTTGAGTCTAGGTTCTAAACAAAGTTATAACTGTGTATGCTGCTCTTTGCTGTGAAATCAAGAAGTTAAAATATGAGGTAAATTCAGCTGACTTTTATTATTGTATATATGAAAAGGTTTGCAATTTGGCAAGCCGATATATGGATTTATTTTTATTAGTAAAGAAACAAGATATGTCTAAATAATTTTTGTAGCTTGATTACATATATCCTGTTTATTAAAAAACAAATTTCTGCTTTTGTTGTTAGGCAGAAACTAAATTTTATAATGGCCTCTTGTTTTATGGAGAAGGAGGTAAGTAGCTCCCTTTACTGTAAAAGTTTGTAGTTTTGCATTATTGCTTCAGGTTATATTAAATGCTACAATAACTGTAATTTTGTAATATGGATAGATGCTTTCTCTGTGTCTTTAACTGTTGCACACCAAATAGAGAACTTTGAGGGTATAGGGATACGTGTTAGTGTCTTGTAGCTGTCCTGAGTTAGCTTAAGATAATAATAAGGTTTATCTGTAAAGCCCTGCTACCTGCTGTAAGTATTGTTACGTTGATAGGAAATTTTGTTGCAGCCTTATTTGCATGGGAAGTAGGGAGTGTGAGCTGCTGAGGTTGCATTAAATGTCTTACATACAGCTTGTCTACTGTAGCAGCTATTTTGCAAGGTATGGCATTGAAAACATATGTTTTTCATATGTAAACACATCCTAAACCAACTTATTTCGTTTTGGGACTAGATTTGACATTGGTTGTAGTAAAACAAGAAATCTGTTGTTTAATTGTAGTAAAACAATGAAACCATTAATAAATAACTTGACCAAAGTCCTGCTGTCTTCACTTACACAACTGGTATTCCACAACAAGTTGGAGTGTGTTGATGTCACCTGCCCTTCCAGAGCAGGTAACTCACACCACATGTTTAGACCATGGCATAAGATGGGCACAAGTAATTGTAAGTCAATCCACAAATCATGAGACCCTGCTTTTAGGTGAAAGCTGATTTTTGTCTTGGAGTTAAACTGGTAGCTCCTGAATGACTGGCCTTAAGCTTCCACCTTAAGGGATACTAGTGTGGGAATAAGCACAGATCTTGGTCATAAGGACTGAATATATTAAAGAGTTGCTTCAGAGACCTATCACCCAACTTTGTTTTTATTTCAGTAATTTGAAAGAGAGGGAAAGACTTTTCATAGTAGTATTGTAAAAGGGCATTCTTAAAGCTTTTCAGGAGATGAGACAGTGTGATGGAAATATCAGGGAATGTGAAATCTTTGAGCTTGGGACTGTTTAACATTCTTTTAAGTGTTATATAAGATAACTGTTGTGGTTAAGGAGCATGGAAAAGTGGGGGATTTGTTAGCTTGTTACGTGGGAGGTTTTTTGGTGTGGTGGTTTTTTTTTCCCTTCTTTTCTTAGCAGACTTGCATGTCTTATCAGATATGGTTTTAAATATTTTAAAGTTGTACACTGCCAAAATGATGCTGGGAGATCCCTCAGAATTTTCCATGTCTCTGGCAAGAAAAAACTCAGACTGTAGCAGATTAAGATACTACAGCAGCAGTTTGCTCCTGATGGGTGTTGTGCAGGGAATGCTTGGGAATGGCAGGAACTGAGAGGTCGGCCTTCTGAGGTTTAGGTAGGAATGCAGGAATTATGTTCTCTATTTCCATATCCCTGCTTGCAGTGCTTGCTTTGATAACAGCACGCTTGTTTACTTTAAACAACTGGCAAAGTTACTGGCTCAAGGATGGTTGAAATTTAAACAAATACTATGCTGGCTTGTTCCATCTGTGTAAAGAAAGTTTTTCCCCCATCTTGTCATTGCATTGGCTAGGTCTAGGAACTTTAGGTAGTTGGATGGGATTTTTTAGGACATACATTGAAGAGATTAAAGTTTGCATAAGATGTGTAAAGAGGAAGCAATGCAGTATTTAGTATCTTGTCCCAGAGCTCCATGTTAGAGAAGTATGGAGACTCCTTTAATCTCTGACAGCTCTAAAAGAATATATTTTATGTAACAAAAAGACCTGCATTTCTTAGGCAGGTAAACTTGTAATTTTAGGTGAGCTTTTTTTGCTCAGAGTGACCCAGAAGAAAAATCTTGAGTCTATAGCATCTATCTGTTGTCACATTGAAAAGACAATATTTTGTCAGGTGATGTTCAAACCGCTCCAGATGACTGAAACAGTTTGGCATGGGTGATGTAATTATTGCATTTCTGTGTTCTGTGTCGTAATGCTGTGAAGCTATGGTGGCAAGCCTGTTCTTCTGTGCAGAAGGGTATGTAGGAAAAAGAAAAGGAATTCCTTCTGGTTAATCATGTAGTATATTCTTTCAACAAAAACCACCTGGATGTTTCTTGCAAGATAAATACCTAGTATTTTCATGCAAATTTCTTAAAAATGGAAACATTTATATGAAGTTACATGATAAAAATGCCTTTAAAGAATTACGGGTTTTATTCTTTCTCTTTCAGATGAAGGAGACTTTTCCCAGCTTTGTATCTAATTTATAAACCATGTAATTTTTAGTGAAAAGAAACTCCAAAAATAAGTCCAAAATTAAGAGGTTTTGAGGCTCCATCAGTACACTTATAACAGTGCACTCTACTTGTATGACAAATAAATGGCTTGGAGGGCAGGCTTCAACATTAGTTTAACAGGTACAACACCGGCTTTAGAAAGTGTTGACAAATGTTTCTCTTTTAAGCCACAGATTCCAGCATGGTGGAGGGAGATTGCCAAATACAGATGGGAAGATTTGTTTCTTTCTTGCAGGTAGAGTATGTTTTGATTGTTTGACAGCAATTATAATCTTAATTTTACTTGCAAAATGGATTTAACAGTCTGCCATATCCTGTTTGCATTTTGCTGAAAGGCTTAGCAGTCATTTGATATGTTACTATGTTTTGCCTGCAGACCTGTCACAACCAGCTGACGTATCGCACATTGTTTGGGGATTTTTTGTACTTGTCTCTGGAAGTCTAATGAGAGAAGGAATTAGAATTTACTTTTAAAAGATTTCAGTAGGAGAAGATAAATTGAGGTTGCTTTCATCTGATATTAAAGATAGCTATTTTTATGGGTCTGGTTAGCAAGTTTTAGTGTTCATCGAACACTGGAAATGGGTTCACTGTTTTGTACGTTTGGGGTTTTTTTAGCTGGTAGAAAAGAGCAAAATCAAAGTATGTACCTGAAAAAAATTGCTTGTGTTTCCTTCAAACGTTTTTGGAAGAACACTTATTTCTTATACGGTTTGGTTGTTCAGAATCCTTTGCATGAAAACAGGATCTCTTTTTCTTCTGAGGATTTCCTGTGCTCTTGGGTTTCAGTCTATTGTGGAGTTTTTTGTCCTTAATATAACTTAAGTGACTGTCCCATTCCAAAAATGTTTCTATTTTTATGCAATATTGCCTATAATGAAACATCTGTGTTGAAGCAGAGAATATAAAGGAAGCTTCCAGAATGTTTAAACAAATTCTGGTTTAACGAGAGTTAAAATTCCTGTTCTTGCTGTATAGCAGCATGGCAGTAATCATTTACTGTGTCACAACAAGTCAAATGCTGTAGGAAGTCATTTCTCAACTTCTTTTACCATGCTGAACTGCAGTGAATTGTTAGGATCTCTTCGGTTTTCTTCCCCATTTTCCAAGCTCTTTGTCTTATCAACTTTGTAGGTTTCATCCTTAATTTTCTATTTCTTTCTTAGCAGATGTTTGAGACCTTTTAGTGATTCTCAGATGGGGCTGCTGTACATTTGTGTTTTTCCAGAGCTAGGATGCTCTGTCCAGGTGGAAGCTGAGAGCAGGGTGTCTGGCTGTCTGGATTTCTATGTGCATTGCAAACCAACTCTGTAGAATAAGTCTGTTTATTTAAGGGATTTAAGCTGATATGTATATTTATAGGGTAAACACTACACAAAAATACAGCACTATTGCTTCTGAGCCCACTTTGTGTGCTGTGATGGATTAGGAATTGTTGAAAAACTTTGGAAGGAAGGGACATGCAGGATGTTACCCCAAAGGGAGGATTTACTGTGCTAACAGATGTGTGTTATTTAGGTTAAAGCTATGAGGAAAATGTTTTGCTTGTGAAGTTTGTTGTTTTTCAGCAGCTGTATTCTCTGAAATCTGTTTTGTGTTCTATATCCCTAGATTAGGAAATGGTGTTCTGGTCAGTGTTATAAGCATATCCCCAGGGGTGGTGTGAAAATATGAAGTTGACAAAAAGAGGTGAAAAGTATTTTTCATAGAGCTAATGTCCATGTACTGGTTTATTGACTCTTCTGAGCTTTCTAGATTAGCTAGATGCAGTAGCCTCAAATTGGCTAGGTGAAAAAATTTTTTAAAAGCATTATCAAAATAATGCTCTGAAACATTCGTTTAAAATTACAGTCTTGTCTGTATTATGTAGCTGCTACTATGCATGTGCTGTTGAATTGGACTACTTTCCAGAAATTTTAAAATGGCAGCTGGTGCTGCCTCCCCAGGAAACATGATCTCAGCTATCTATCAATCCATTCCTCTGGAATCTGTTGGCTTATTTCAGCTGCATTTGTTAGAGCAGTACAAGTATAAGAAGTAATGTTTTGTGAAAACTGGTGACTAATAGAAGGCAGAAGCCCAAATAAGATCTATTTTTGATGGAGAGGAAGACACAATTCAGCTGTTAGCTGGTCTCCTGGCAGGCTGGCTGTTCAGCCAGTGTGGGCTGTCTGCTATAAAGCCATCTGTGTGCAGACTGGCTAGACTCATCACACACTAACATTTCCCTGATGGGATTTATAAGGTAAATTAATGAGCAGGTATTATTGCAGTTAAGGGAAACTCAGATTCATTTATCCTGTTGTTCAAGGATTGCCTTGTTAAAATCGTTGTAGAAATTAAAGCAGTCCTTTATATGGTCAGACTTGACACATTCTTACTCATTTTGTTACTTAACTGAGCTGAAGTTCTGTCTTGGTCAGGCAAACCTCTCAAAGACATTGACTTTGTTTGTTTGTTTTAAAGCAGTATTCTGTGGCTTATCACTCTTACAGTAGGTACAGGCTTCTGTGGTAATTTCTAATTTGAACTTGGCTATTAGCAGCATCCAGAGTGTGACTCTTAAATCTTCGTGGGGAAAAAGCACAGCCTCTGCTAACAGGGATATTGTTCCTGAAAGTACTTGGGCTCTGTTGTCAAGTCACTTCTTTACTGTCTTTGATAAATTGAACCAATAGTATAAACTGTCAGAGTTGTACTGGAACCTTATGTTTGGTAGTTCCTTAGCTTAGTCCCAGATCCTTTTTCAGAACTGTTAGTAGGATGTTTTCCATCCTGCTGTAGGTCTGTCCACTGACTTGGATTATGGATATAGTTGGAGCTTGGGCTGCGAACTCTGTAGTTTATGTTTGGTGTTTTAGGTGTAATGACAACTTGTGTATGAGGAGGATCTATGCATTTATATGCATTTTATTTTCTTGTATTTCAGGAGCTGTCTTGCTTTGTGACCCGATGTTACGAAGTGGTGGTGAATGTAGTGCATCAGCTGGCTGTTCTGTATACCAGCAACAAGTAATTATTCCCTAAAATGCTGTATTGTTTTTATGTAGAGTTAAATGTATAAAATATGAATGTTCTATTTAAGGCGTGGTCATTTTTGGAATTAGAGATATAGTGCTTTGCTGTGCAAGTTTGGGCTTCATAAATGGTTGTGGAAGTGGTTTTGGTTTATTTTCAGAAAAAATAGTGTTCGTATATAATAAGATGCAAGGATTTAATTGTTTGTCATTTTTAGTCTTTGTTTGAGAAATACTATTTTTTCATCCTTGCTCTGTTTGAGAGGCTCCTTCTGTTGCTTGATACATAGCTTAAAAATCAAATCACTTCTACAGTCTATTTTTAAAGTGTAAATCTTGGCATATATTCTTCACAGAACAGCCATGATAAATATGAGCTGTTCTAAAGATTAAAAAGGCATTAAAATATTTATTTTATTTACAGGAATGCACCTAAAATTATAGAGACATCTGGAGTTCATTTTCAGGTGGGAATGATTTGGAGCTCTTTTGCTTGTGTTAGCATATATATAGGTCTTTATGATTAATCCTAAGTAAAACAGCATGAAAGTAACTTTTAAATACAGCTTTCAATTTGGAATCTCCTTTAAGAGTTTTATTTTATTAATCAGCTTTTTCTGGCCTTTATGTGGGAAGGCCTGGTATCTCCATGTCTGTCATATTCTGGCTTTCTTAGCAGTGAAGTGTTTGCGTGCTCCCTTATTGCAACGTGTGCCTCTGCATACAGACAATATTAAAAATTGTGCTTTCAGTGTCAAGATAGATCAGGGAATTTAGTTTGTGAGCAGATACTCTATTAATATTCCTTGTGTCACTACAAGTAAAATCTTGAAGCTGCCAAACCACAAAATCTCCTCTTTTACTCTATAGCTGATGTCTTGTTGGCTGAAAATACATTGAAAGGAACTGAAATTTTATGTGCCACATATGAGTACAGTAAACTTTCTAATAATTACAGTCCTTTTCTTCCCCTTTTTTTTCTCCCTTCACAAACAGGCAATGTACGAGCATCTGGGAGAGTTGCTCGCAGTCTTGATCACTCTGGATGAAATAATTGACAATCATGCCACGCTGAAAGAGCACTGGACCATGTATAAGAGGTGTGTCTCTGATGTGAAAAATACTCCCACAACCTAAAAGATAAAAGCATGTGCATCTGTGTATGTTCCAAGAAAGTCAGTGTGGGGACATGGATTTTGGTAGTCTCTCCAGAAATTTCAGTGAAGAACAGGGCTAAAATCCCATGGTGTCCTTGTAACAGTATCAGTAAGTTTTTAAAGTACTGAGTGTTACATTTTCAGTGCAGGGTAATCATCTTGGCAAATAATATAATAGTTGGTGGGGTGTAAAGGATATTCAGTAAGAAATGTAGTTGTGTACAGAGCTGAGCTAAGACTATCCCTGTCCATATTGATCATGGGAATGGGCATACAGCTTTAAGAAGGGATGGTACCTTAAGTAAAAGCTGAAGAGTCAACAATTATAAAGGTAGCTAAATTAGTGGAGTATTAGTTGTGTCCTTGAAAACCCAAATAAATGGGAGTTATTCAAATGTAAATTGCTTATACAGACCTAGTGGATTTTTGTGGGGTTTTTGTGTGGTTTGTTTGTTTGTTTTGGGGTTTTTTTTTTTAATTTTGGGGTTGCTGCTAAGGGTAGGTGTGGGGAATCAAAATGTATTATCAAAATAGTGCAGGATATGATAAGAATGTGAGCACATTTATGTGTGTGTTCCACACCTACTCCCTACAGGCTGCTGAAATCTGTCCATCACAATCCTTTTAAGTTTGGGATTCAAGAAGATAAACTCAAACCATTTGAAAAACTGCTGTTAAAACTGGAATGCCAGTTACTTGATGGAATGATTTTTCAGGTAATGAACTTAATATTGCCCAGTATGATAAAGGAAGCTTACATGAAAGCAACACTCTTTTCAGAATGATTGGTTTGTTTGTTTGTATTTTGTTTTTGTTCCGGTTACAGCGATGTGTGAATTTGGCTCTTGCATCTGTGCCTGGGAGAAAAAAGGCTCTCTTGTAAGATCCTTTCTTGCTCTTGTCATGTTCTTGAACTGTGCCAAGCTTTGAATGGTAGCAATAAATGCGGACTGTTCTGCTGAACTAGAGAAACACAGACAACTTGGCATTAGGAATGTGTATTATCAGAATTCTGCATTTGTCCACGTAATAGTGAGCAGGTTTACATAGCATAGGTCTTTATTTTAGCTGCAAATCAATTAGTCACCTCAGCGATCTTTAAAATATTTTGAGTGTGACCTGTCATTCCTTGCATACGAGACAGGTTGCTGCCATTAGGGACCGCTGTGGTGGTACATACCCCTGAAACATGCAGGGGCACAGGTGGATGAGAAGGATTTTATTACATTTTCAATACAGTTAAATTAAATGTGTTCATACAAGAATCCATCTCTTTAGGAAAGTGTATGTTACAGACATTGAAATGGGATGTTGTGGCACAGCGGGCAGAGGATAATGTTGTCGAACCTGGTCAAAGCAGAGTCAGTTGCTCAGGTCATGCCATTACATCTTAAATGGCATAGGGAAAAAGGGCTTGTTCTGTAAAAGCCTTCAAAAGGAAAATTGTAAATAATTGAGCACAGTTTGGCTTATTCTTTCAAAGGACATTGCTACCAGCTATCCATTTTTCATGTTTTATTTCCTTAATGTTGTATAAGTACAAAGACTTCATTATATATTTGAAACATCAGTAGGATTTGACTGGTATTCATTCAGGAAGTTTCCCCTCCTGTCCTGCAAATGCCTCTTCCTAACAAAAATCCATTAAAAAGATTAGATGCAGTCCTGTTAAGGACATTTCTAATCTCTTTGGAAAGTATGAAATGTGTCTATTTTTTGACTGTCATGGGGTTTTGGGAGCTCTTTTGAACTGCCAGCAGTAGTGTGTGATTTTATGCTACAAGGTCATGAGCCACATCCTACAAGTCACTTGTGTGATAATCTTGCTTAAAGGACAGTTAGTAACGTATTATAACGTGATAATACAAATATGCATCTAGTTTCTTCGCACTAGCACATCAAATGGTTTCTTTAAAAATGCTCCTTAAAGGAAATGGGGAAATAAATAAAATGGGGCTTTGAATGTCAGGTGTAAGAGTGTTTTAATATTTTCTGGTTTTATACTTAAAAATGGAAGCATAGTTAAGAATCTGTATGTTGTAGAAGTTTAAGACTTACTTTAGGTTAGTCTTAAATCAGTGTGCTCTTCTAGTATTCTCTTGAAAATCAGTAGTCTTTTGAGGTCCAAAACTCATGGCATTATCTTGATACATGGATTTGTTTCCCCCTTTTTACTCAGGCTTGTATAGAGCAACAATTTGATTCTTTAAATGGTGGAGTGTCAGTGTCGAAGAACAGCACATTTGCTGAAGAATTTTCTCATACTCTTCGCACAGCTTTCACAAACGTCGAAGCCAAACTTGGTAATGCAAGCTCATGCTTTTCCTGCCAGCTTCTCTGTTTCTAACATTGTTTGTATTGTTTGTGTGGGAGTAAACTTCACAAAGGTGTATTTCTTCAGGTGAACCTTCAGAAATTGACCAGAGAGACAAATATGTGGGCATCTGTGGCCTCTTTGTACTGCATTTTCAGATTTTTCGGACAGTAGACAAGAAATTTTACAAGTCATTGTTGGATGTCTGTAAAAAGGTGAATGCTTTATTCTTTTGTCTTTCAGTAATGAAGTAGGTAATTTTCTGAGTTGCATAGCATAGGACAGACTTGGGAAAAGAAAGAACATAAAAAAAGTCAGAGAGGAGAATTAAGGATTTTCTACTTCTTATAACTCCCCCCTGTCATTTTCTTTTAAAGATGGTATAAAATTTGTACACTCACATAGCAGCAAGGTAAAATAAACTTGCAATTTCTATTAAAATCTTTCTTCTCAAGGTTAATTGGCACTGAAGACAAAAAACTGTTTGAGTTATGTGTACTCTGGTGCTGAATAAATGCTGTGGGTTTTGACCTTGGCTGTAAACATTTGTTTTGGAGGACTTTTAAGTGCAAAGTTGACTGGGACTTTTTCATATTGGATGGTATGAAGAAATTATTAAAGTCTGTAATATTGTTTAGAATCACTGAGAGTGGTTATAATTTTGCCCATGGTGTCTTTAGTAAACATCTAGGGAAACTTTTTTAACATCAATGTAATACTCTGTAGAAAACAATTACACAGAAATAAACTGAACTGTGTTAATTGTGTTGATTGTTGCTTGGTAGTATTTCCCCCTCCTTTTTTTTTTCCTCTTCCCAGGTACCAGCCATTACATTAACAGCTAACATTATCTGGTTTGCTGACAACTTTCTGATTCAGAAGATTCCAGCTGCTGCCAAACTACTGGACAAGAAAAGTATTCATACAGTTAAAACACAAAGGGAGAACTTTCTACAGCAGAGGGCACAGTCACTTACCAAGTACGCTTCCTAAATACTGCCTCATGGTGCTGTTTGGCAAATACTTTATAAGCATGTGGGCTTTTTCATTCAGTGTAGTAGCATGCTGTGTAGCGTGTCTCTCAGTGGTGTTAGCCACTTGTTCCACTTCACTGCAGCAGTGTGTGTGTGTGTCTTAGTGTTGCTGCAAAAAGTTTTGGCCAAAACTGAGCTGCTTTTCATGTCATGCTTTCAGAAAAATATGTATTATTACACCAAAATAACAGTATTCCTGGCAGTTGTAAATATTTGTTTCAGTTACTTCTGTTTCCATATTTTCAAATTCCCTTTTGTTTTTTAAACCAGTGTCTAGTAACCTGGGATGCTTTGTTTTCTATTAGGGCTCTCTGCTTTCTATGTGTTTATGGAGGTAAGTTGCTAGTAGGCTTATACTGGAGCTCTCTTCTGCTTGGTGATGATACTTTCTTTGCAAGCATTTCTTTCTTTGTGACTGTTTTTATTGCTTGTTTAATGGTCTTTGAAATTATCTGTGTTTGAAAAAAGCCTCTCTTGTTTTGTGTTCTGCATGTAGTGTGCAGCTCACCTCTTTCTCTTCTAAAATGTGCTTAAAGATGAGATGGAATGTTTTTATCTGTTAGTCTTAGGAACAAATGTACTGCATAGGAAGATAATAGGGCTAAGGTTTGTATGTTTCAGAATAAAAAAAGAAAGTGGAAACTGGGGTCTGTGGAATGGCAGTAAAAACTTACAATTTGTACATTGTCTTCCAACCCAATAAGCAAGCTGGCAGAACTGAGTTGGAGGGGAGGAGGGAAGGGGAAAAAACAGCTCTGTGCCTGATTCTCTGACAGATTATTTTCTCTTCTGCCCTGTTTCTTTTTCAATCCACCTTTTCCTGGCCTTAATTCTTTCCTGGGCTTGAGTTCCTAGATAGGGCATAATTGCACTGCTGCTTTGCTTCTGGTCTTGGGCAGTGGTACCAGTCTTAAGATTAAGAAAAAGTTGAGGAAAGCTTCTGGGTATTCACATACATTTCATAGAAACATAGAATCATTTAACTTGGAGAAGGCCTCAAAGATCGTCAAGTCCAGTTGTAACTCAGCAGTGCCAAGTTCACCACTAAACCATGTCCCCAGGGCCCACATCTTTAAATACCTCCAGGAATGGTGGCCCAACTCCTTCCCTGGACAGCCTGTTCCAGTGCTTGACAACCCTTTTGGTGAAGAAATTTTCCTAATATTCAATCTAAACCTCCTCTTGGGAGAAGAGACCAGACCTCACCTCAGTAAAATCTCCTTTCAGGGAGTTGTAGAGAACAGTAAGGTGTCCCTGGGCCTCTTTTTCTCCAGGTTGAACACCCTCAGCTCTCTTGAAGGGCTTGTGCTCCTTCTCCAGCCTTGTTTCCCTACTTTGTACACACAATTTTGAGGATATTGTAATAAAATCCAGATTTTGCATCTGCTGATTTGAATTGCGCAAGTAACCTTTTGCTTGTTTACAAATCCTTGCACTGCCTTGGACTATTGGACTATTCCCTGAATTTGAGGACTCTTTTTGGAAGTGTAATTTTTGGCAACAGAATCAATGACCTGAATACTTTCCAGCTACATCTGCTGCAAGAAGTTGTATTGCAGTGTCACGATTCTCTGTTTAACTCTACTTAACTATTTAATTACAACTAGTGTAATTCAAGCAGATACACTTCTGTAGAATTATGTTACTTAAGAGCAGTCCAGTCTGGCATTGATGTAATGACAAGTTATATTTGTTTATTTGTGGGTGTGTGTGTTTTTGTGTGTGTGCGCGTGTGTAAGCAACAGAAATTCAAACTTGGATAAAAAAAAATTAGCACCAGTGGTGGACTTTTCTGTCCAGTGTTTAAAAGCACTTTCTAGCAGTTTTATGTGGCCTTTTAATTTAAGGAAGTGTAGTATATGCACTGCTAAGAGGGCCCTGTGTTCTCTTGAAAAGTAGATCATTTTTGACTCATTGTACAGATATAATTAGCAGAGTAACTAATCCTTGCCTATAGAGAATTAAAATGTAAATGAGTATAGGGTTCTGATACTTTTAGGAATGGTGAGTTTTTATTTTGGGGACTGAAGGTTTAAAATATTTCCCTTGCAAGACTTAAGGTTTTGGAAAGAAATAAGAAAAGAAAATCTTCATAATCTCTTACTTGAAGTGAGCAACATTCTTTGTTTCCTTCCCCAGAGATATGCAGTCATATTACGTTTTTGTGAGCTCGTGGATGACAAAAATGGAATCTATCTTGTCCAAGGAGCAACGCACAACAAAGTTTTCTGAAGATCTTTCTAACCGCTGCAATGTCTTCATCCAGGTGTGCAGTCTTTTAATGTGGTGGTGCAGCAATCTGATGTTTTGGTGCAAGTTGTGGAACATAAAAAGAAATCACAGGAGTTCTGTGATCACTGGTGTGTTATTTCACTGTGTGGGAATTCCTATAAAAGTTTTAATGCCCACTACTCTTCCAAGAAAATCTGTAAGAGGCCTTTTGATAAAGAGTGTGGGGAAAGGGAATCTGACTAAATATTCAGTGGCAGGAATTTTGGATTTTTCTCTTGGCTTAGGAAATCAAGAAAGCTTCATTTTCTTGTAGTAAAGGTTTTGAGTTTCTTTCCTCTTGAGTCATGAGGTACTTAGGGTGGACTGAACCAGTGTCTAATTTAGTTTTATTTAGGACAGTACATACTCCCAGTAAAGGTTTTGTGTTGTTTCATTGTGCTTTGCCTAGTGATGGTACTTTGCAAGAATCTTACTACGTTCCGAGACAGCTGGTTTTCTTTTGGCCTACTAACAGCATGTAGTCTTAATGTAAGATGCATCTTATTTCTGAATTTATTTTTTGCTAGTTTTCATAAGTATCTATCTGCCTGACAGAAATTTGATGAGGATAGGTGTGTGAAAAAAGCATGATCCTGAATCTTCTTTGGCTAAAAACAGGCATGTACTAGGCTCTGTGGTTTTTACATTTGAATTAATTGCAATGGACTTGAAAATTTGTTCCATACTGAATTGAGTTTCCTACACCACTTGCTGTCTTTTCCTAGTCTCTTTCTCCTTTTTTTATTGTTACTACTTTTTCTTTGAAATAAGTTTAATAATTTTTTGTCATGTTGTATATAATCAGCATTGTATTTAAAAGCTTAGCATATATTTATGTAGAGATGATTGGTATCTTTATTGTGGGATGGACACTTCTATTTAGAAAGTGTAAAACAGTGTAAATACTGTCAGTGTATTTATTCCACAGAATCTGGAAGGTTTAGATTGTTTTTGTGATGGGACGTTTCTTGGGGGGTGGGGAATTGTTTGATGGGTTGGTTTACAATAGACTGAAATTGTTACACCTTTGAGGCTCTGTGATTATTTAACTCACTAACCTGTGTTTAATTGGAATGGCTTTAGAAGAGGTTAATCAGATGGTCTAATGAGTCATAGGCAGTTTCATAGTGTCTGCTAATAAAAGAAAGGGCCTCATTCAGCTTTGGGATCCCAGGCTTGCTTAGTTTACTGGAGTGGTAGGCTCTCTGTTGTGCAGGGGCAAAAGTTCGCTGTCTGTCATGTATGAAACAAAACAGAGAGGACTTATTTTATTGACTTGTGGAAATATTAATGTTTAATTTTTCTTCCCCTCGTATTCATTTTATTTTTAGGGTTTTCTTTATGCATACAGTCTTAGCACCATCATTAAAACTACAATGAATCTTTACATGTCAATGCAAAAACCTGTGACCAAAACCTCAGTAAAAGCCCTATGCAGACTTGTGGAGCTTCTGAAGGTAGGTCACTGGATGAAAATTGTTTATTTCATGTAGGAATTACAGAGAACATTGACCACACATCCCATATTAAAAAAAAAACTGTGATGGGAAGTGTTTTTGCATGCATGGCTTCTTGTTTGCAAGTGGTTTGGTTAGAGAATAGATTTGGAAGGCTAGGGCTGGTTTTGTTTGTTTGTTTTGGGGTTTTTTTATTCGTAGCTTCTAACTGGCTTCCTTAGTTGATGTCACAGAATGATTGGGGTTGGAGGGGATCTCTGGAGGTCATTGGTCCAGCCTATCCCTGCTCAAGGAGAGACACCTAGAGCCAGTTGTCCAGAACTGTGTCCAGATGACCTTTGAATATCTCCAAGTGTGGAGACTCTACAACCTTTCTGGGCAACCAGGCTGTGACAGTGCTTGGTTGCCCTCATAGTAAGAAAGTGTTTCCTGATGTTCAGAGGGAAACTTGTGTTTGTTTGTGCCCATTGCCCCTTGTTCTGTCACTGGGCACCTCTGACAAGAGCCTGACTCCATCTTCTTTGCACCCTCCCTCCACGTATTTGTGTACAATGATAAGATCCTCCTCCAAGGCTTTTCTTCTCTGGCTGAACAGTCCCAGCTCTCCCAGCATTTCCTCACATGTGAGATGCTCCAGTCCATGAATTATCTTCATGGCCCTTGGCTGGACTGTCTCCAGTGTGTCCATGTCTCTCTTGTGCTGAGCAGCCCATAACTGGACCAGCACTCCAGATGTGGCCAAACCAGAGCTGAATAGGGGGAAGGGTCACCTCCCTCGAGCTGCCAGCAAATGGAGCCAAAGCTACCATTGGCCTTCTTTGGGACAAGGGCACATTGCTGCTTTGCACTCAACCTGCTGTCCACCAGGACCCGCCAGGTCCTTTCCTTCCAAGCTGCTTTCCTGGTATGGTGGGATTCCTGGTGTATATTGGTATATGGGGGATTGTTCCTCCCCAGATGTGGGACAGCACATTTCTCCTGGTATTTTTTTCCAAAAGAAAGATACTCTATTTTGGGATAAATTCCAAAGCAGTGGTGGACAAAACTGAAAAAAAACCCCAAAACAAAACAACAAAACTTAGATCAATCCTAAAACTTTTTTATGCTCCTGAATAGTTTGGTTTTCTTGGTTTCTAAGGGTTAATTGTAACTGCTAGTAACAGCACATTACAAAGTGGAAAGAGTCTGTATTTGCAGTGTGGATGAGTCACACATAAAGCCAGATTCTAAAGGCAGCAGTTTTGGTAACTGCATGAACTAATGTGTTTTGGGATTGACTTCAGGCAATAGAACATATGTTTTACCGAAGAAGCATGGTTGTGGCAGACTCTGTGACACACATCACTCAGCATCTGCAGTATCAGGCTCTTCACTCTATTTCTGTGGCCAAGGTATGTAATCCAAGTTCTAATAATTAATCTTCCTATCTAAGTAGTTTTAAAAATATTAGTTTTAAATGAAAGTATTTTTCGTATTTTTTCAAAATATGTGGTGTAATGCTCTATTGTAATCCAGAGATTTGGAACTTTCCAGTAGTTCCAAGCTTCTTCCTAGAAAACTGTAGAAAATAGATGGTTATCTATTTTTTGATGAAGAATGATTCCCCTCTTCTTCTAAACTGCTGCATCTCTTGTCATCTTCCTCTTGTGTTCTTTTAGATTTTATTTCTGGTGAATTTTCACAAACTGACCTTTGCTTACCTCTTTTCTGATGCACATTCATAAAGCAACCTGTTGCAGGTCTAAGCAAACAGCCTGTTATTTAAATCTTTGTCTTCTTGGCAGAATAGCAGTACAGGAGCCTACTGTGGGCATAAATTCTCTGTTTCACTGTGGGATAAAATGGCTTCTTTTGCTTATCAAATCTTGCATTTTGGAATTCAGGGCAAATGGGAAAATGAGACTTTAGTGTGCCTGTTCTGATGTATTACTGATTGGTTTTATTCTTTCATCACATTCAGTAGCAGAATTACAAAGGATGTATGCTATTGTTAGTGGTGCAGCTATTAAATTTCCTTTTTATTTGGCTGTAATCTCAATTTATGTATCTGGCATCTCTATATTTTCTAGGGTAAGCAAAAAAATAGTTGTACTTATAAAAAATTTATATGTAGATATATATATGTAGCAGGAGTAGCATGAACTAAAGAGGTTCCAAACTTCAAAGTTACTAAGAAAAACTGTATCTCTTCAAAGAGTTCACATGTATATATATATGTAGATAACTTTCATAAACTTTTCAAATTATATCTGTAATTACATTACAGTTATTTTTAAATGCATAGAAATATGCTAAGACTTCTGTATTGAAGGATATTGGAAAGAACACATATGTGAACCATCCTTGATATTTTGACTACTTATCAGAAAATGTGTAAAAGGCAAATGTTGGTAAACAGAAGGATCCATTAGTACTGCTCTTTTTATCTGCTCTGCTTTGTTTCTAAATGGTGTAAGGTCTAAGACACACAGCGGATGAGGTTAGGAGCTTCATGCTGAGCACACAACACACGTGGAAGACATTTTATTTAACTCTTTTGTGACACTTCCTCTTCTGGGTCCCACTGCAACTAGCAAATACATCTGTGAATTTCACTTTTTTGCCATTACACTTGGTTCCTTTCGTTTGTTCATGCAAATATGTTTGCACTTCATCCTCCTGCTACATTAGAGTTTGTAGAAAATTGTAAGCTGTCATTATTATCACATTTATATGTCTTGTGGCTTTTCAGCTGTAAACTGAGTATTGTTATCAACAACAGGGAGTCATTGATTAAAAATTTAAATTACATTTCCCTTAGAACTAAAACTGGCATGCAGTCTCATGCAGCTTGCAGTGTTTGTGTACTGTATGACCTATCCTGTGTCCATGTTGGCTGCACACATTCTAAGTGTATAGATAGGTAATATCACTGAATTGACAGAGTAAGTGAATCTGCATTCAGTTAGCTCTGTTCACAAAACATAAGTTGTTTGCAGAAATACTCGATTTATGACAAGTCCACAAGCTTTGGGAAGAAGTAGTAAGCTATTGCCTTTGGGCTTAGGTAACTTTTCTCTGAATTTCTGTGTCTTTTTGTCATCAAGAAAAGGGTAATTTCTGATAAAAAGTACAGTGAGCAACGCCTGGATGTCCTCTCTGCTTTGGTGTTGGCTGAGAACACCCTCAATGGGCCAAGTACGAAACAGAGGCGACTGATTGTTTCCCTTGCACTGAGTGTGGGAACACAGATGGTGAGTGCCATGATTGTTCCAGCCCTTCATTTGTTTGGTAGAGTGTCTTATGAAAAAATACCATCTTGTGATCTCGTGTTTATATTTTTTCTTCATTTCTACAGAAAACATTTAAAGATGAAGAACTTATTCCCCTTCAATTAGTTCTGAAAAAACTGGACTTGATCAGTGAACTCACAGAGAGGTAAGCAGTGGCAGCAGTATATAGAAGGCAGCATAGTGTCTTGGGAGAGCTGGATCTTCATTGTGTGAATGGCAAAATCTGGTCTCTGCATGCTGGTGGTGATTTTTGCATGTTGTGTAGACCAGGGATGGACAGAAAGAATTCCAGAGTTAAGCCTGAAGCTCACTTGTCTGTGGGCAAGTCATATTTCACCTGACTGTTGATCGTTTAGAAATTCTGTCCCTTTCGTGGATGACTTGGTTTTATGATAAGCTGCAGTGTTCCCCTTAACCCGACCCCAAAATTTATGAGTTAGTACCGCTCTGTTTGGGAGATTGGGCTGTTAGTTCACATGGGACACCATGTTTTTACTGCTGCTGTAGTTTCAGTGCACACTCAAGTTACATCAT
This sequence comes from Lycocorax pyrrhopterus obiensis, assembly GCA_014706295.1. NCBI lineage: Eukaryota > Metazoa > Chordata > Aves > Passeriformes > Paradisaeidae > Lycocorax > Lycocorax pyrrhopterus. The sequence goes on along the minus strand of JACSVZ010000015.1, from coordinate 54,646,779 downwards.
GCTGGCCATTTGTAAACCAGGTGAATTTCTGGGTTCCATGCAGTTTTTATGGAGAGAGACAAACACCTTCAGTGGTTGACTCATGGGATAAAATCCTGGGAAAAATGTAGACAAGTTGTATCGGGAGAGGCCTGTTTCTCCTTTGACTCACAGGAGAAAATTAGAATGTATGTTTGATCTCTAGGCTACTAATTAAGGCATGTAAATAAGAAAATAGTTATTTAGGACTTTGCTGTAATGTAAGGTTTAAGTCTTTCAGAGACTGAGTAAACCTTTTCACTGAAGCAGGTACTTTTTATTTATAAATAGGCTAGTGGAAAAAACAGAAATAGAAAGTTCTTTAATAAAGAACTTCTGAAGGTCAATGCATCTGGCACATTGAAGTAATGGTGTAAAACTTGGGCCTGAAATGCGCTTGTCTTTAGTTTAAACACACTCACTGTGTTAGAAGAATGGTTTCTTCCAAATCTGTGTCTAACAACTAATCTTTTATTCCAGAGTTCGGGCACAATGCGACTGTTGTTTCTTGTACTGGCATCGAGCCGTCTTTCCAATCTATTTAGATGATGTCTATGAAAGTGCAGTGGATTCTGCTAGACTACATGTAAGTAATAATGTTACAACTTACTAACTGTTGTGACAGCTTCAGTTGAAGAGAAGATAAACCTTAGACTGAAGCTCTTAAAGGAAAAGCTCAAAAAGTAAATCCTTGGCTACTACTGAGGCAGACATTTCTTCTCAGTCTGGAGGATATAAAAGCAATCTTTGTTCTAAATCTATCTGTTAGATTTCTTTAAAAAATCTCTGGTTGCTATTGTTAATTCTGTTTCTCTGTGTCTGTCTCTTTGTTCCTCTCTTCATTCTAATTTGAAATGAACACCGGCTAGACTTGAGCATTAGAAGCCTTTGTTCCTCATTGTGGTTACATATTTCTAAAGCAGGTATCACTGTGTTCAGTGATTCTGTGTTGGGTAGTTGTCCCGCAGCTTTTTCCACCCCTCATCTCTTCTCCCCTTATTGAAGTACTGTGTGCAGATGTGAATCATGCTTTGGCATGATAATCCTGATAAAAATCAGTTGTCTGTTCCAGGGTTGTACAGTACTGAAATGAATAAAGTGCAAATAATTTCTGATGACATAGCTAATAATTAGGATCTTCCAGTCAGCAGCAAATAATACTTCAGATTAAGGACATGACACTTCAGTAGGGTTTATGAAGTCCATTTTTGGTAAAAATGGGAAAACTAGTGATTCTGATTTTTGTTAGCTTTGAACTCTGTTTGAGGTGCCGGTGATATATCTATCTGTTAATAATGTATATTTTTTAATAAGTATATGTTTAGTGCACTACGGGACTGTGTACCTGCTATGATGCATGCAAGACACTTGGAATCTTACGAGGTGCTTCTGGAATGCTATGACAAAGAAATCATGGAAGCCCTCAATGAGGTAATTTGTTGCGGTTGGGAATTAAACACACCACTGTGCTTGAAATATCTTTAGCTCAGATTAGCATCTATTGTAGCAAATCTGATATGATCTGTAAAAATTGCACAGAGAACTTTAGTTCTTTATTTTAATAAATAAGAAAATGTTTCTTTTGACTGATGATTTTGGTTGGTTAAGAACCATTTTTAATGGTATCTGTGTTGGCTGGGAACATGAAAATACTGCACTCTAAATTATGTAAGTTAACAACACTTCAGTTACAGATTTGACTGTGCAGACAGAGGAGTGCTTTTTGTCAGATTAGCTTCTGTTTGGATGAATGACTAAAATAAATGCTAGTGTTCTTAGTGTGCATGCAGGGCTTTTAGTAGTGAAGGGGCTGCAAATACACTTGGCCTCTTGACTGAATTATTATCTAGAATTATGAAGGAGGTTTTACAAAGAAAATGCAAATTTGGATTTCCCGAGTGCTAGTTTTTAACCTTTGAACTATGCTTTTTATTTGACTAGTTCAAGACCACACATTACAGATTATTCAGAAAATCAGACCAAATTTCTTATTGCAAGACTCTTCCTCACTGAATTAGTTCTTACTGTTTAGATAGATAGCCCTAAGCCTAGTTCCCCTTAAAATGAGAAATGAGAATACTTGAGTGTAAGTGGTGTTAAACTCCTCTGTGGAAGTTTCAATCATGTAAAAAATGGCATTGAGTAGTTACACCTGTACCTTTTCTGAGCTGTGTAGCTTTTTCTTGCCATTGGGTGCTAGAACAAGAACAGAGGAAATCAATATCTTTCTGGTTCCCAAGTATTTATTGACTTTGACTTGTGTGGCCCTAACAAAGCAAAGCTTTCTTCGCTAGTTTCATCAGTGTTACACATATCTGTGGAGAGAAATGTTGGTTCTGCTAACCAAGCATTGTAAATGGACACTGAACATGACCATTTTTATGTGCTTTGTTTTTTTTGTATGCTTGTTTGGGTTTTTGGTGGGTTTTCTTTTTTTAAATTTAAACTTCCTTGAATAGCACTTGCTGGACAAATTGTGTAAAGAGATAGAAAAGGACCTGCGCTTATCAGTTCACACACACCTGAAGCTGGATGACAGAAACCCCTTCAGAGTTGGCATGAAGGACCTGGCTCACTTCTTCTTTCTGAACCCGATACGTTTTTTCAATCGATTCATTGACATAAAAGGTGAGGAGTTGTACATTTGCTTGATTCTGTTATTTTCATCTCTTATACTTTGGCTTTGTATATCTTTTCACTTCTTTCCATGCTTTCCTAACTAAGTAGGTAGCATTATTTTAGTTCATCCTTCTGTGTGTTCACAGCTTATGTAACTCATTACTTGGACAAGACCTTCTACAACTTAACGACCGTAGCTCTTCACGACTGGGCCACCTACAGTGAGATGAGAAACTTGGCAACCCAGCGCTATGGTTTAAGTATGACTGAGGCACACCTTCCCAGCCAGACTCTGGAGCAGGTACAGTGCCCGCAGGACAGGAATAGAACTTCTTCCATTCCACTGTCACAGGACTGAGTCATTGAAATTAAAGTACCCAAGAGTAGAGAACTGTTTGGAAAAAGTGACCTTTAATGTCTGGTTGATTTGTGAGGCAGGATCTTTATCTACCTTTGGATATCACATTGATATCAGTTAATATCATGTTGGGCTTGTATTATTCATTTTTTCAGCATAATGAAATGAATTGAGTATGCAAAGTCAGAGAATGTTTTCTTGAAAATTCAGTCAGCAATTTGACAAGCAATAGATCCAGACAACTGTTACAAGTATGGAATGACCTTTGAGTGGTGAGTCTTTTCCCCTAGTTTATGGCTAGCTTTTTAGCAGGTTCTGCTTAGTGATCATCAAGAGAAACTATTTTCCAGGCTGGACATGGAAGACTTTGGGACATCTGTGAATTAGATTATAGGAGAGTGACTTAGAGCCTCCTAAAAGCTGCTAAACATGGTGACATTCGGAATAAAGTTGTAGTGTCATCATGTTAATGGTGAAGGTATTCACTGTTACAGGGTCTATAGTTCTGAAGACTTCCCTTCAAGAGTTTTAATATCTTGGATATTTTTGGCAGTTTGCTTCATTCCCTCACTTGGGTTAACACATTGGTGAAAACTCTTAGAAATACAGCCCCTCTTTTGCTCGTGTTCATGATGGCTGTGTCTTCCTAAGTTGAAAGAGGGCATAGAACTGAGAACTCCAGCTGGATTTTTGGCACAAAATGCTGTAGATCAGTTTCTGTTTCCAGCTTTGGTTTTCTATTGGCCATGTTTGGTCAGCACATTGTTACAAAGAATTAAACAGTTTCGCAACATTGGTTTCATAACATTCATTCTGGTATGGGCTTTACTTCAAAACAAAGTTTACTTCATAACCGCCAGCCTCAAAAGCCTGATAAAATCCCTGGCACAACTGAAAATAGGGTATATAAATTAAATAGCATAATCTCTAGGCACAATGATAATTAAGAGATTCCTTAGGGAAAAAAGTGTAAACAATTGTAAAATTTATATTGTAAATAGCAAACCTTAGTCTTTTAAGTTGGGCTAAACAATATTAAAAAGTAGCTAGTTGCTTATTTCTCTGTAGACATCTATATGCCTGTAGAAATCTCTAAGGCATAATTATATACTTCAGAATCTGAAAACAGACAAATCTCAATTTTAAATTTTTTTTATTGTTTAATTGTGCCTTGTGGAATAGGCTGGAGGGTTCCTCTCTTTCAGAGGAAGCTGGAAAAAACCAGGCAGGAGTGTAAATGTTAAAACATGGGCTGAGCTGCTTTTTTCTCCTCTAAGCATTATCTTACAGACACTGAACAAAAAGTGTTAAGAGATTCTTCATTTTGCAGAGAAAAACACTGCTTTTTAAAATACCTTCAAGTAACTGCAGAGACAGTATTTCCGCACCTTAGTGGTTAGACGTGTCAGTAGTTCTTGAAGAAGTTTTATCATAGTAACTCTCAATAAATAATATTGTTTCAGGGTCTGGATGTTTTGGAAATCATGAGAAATATTCATGTTTTTGTATCCCGCTACCTCTACAACCTGAATAATCAGGTAAGGTATCTCCCAAACTTTTCCAGGCAATTGGCTCCAATTTGAAGGGATTGCGAAATGCAGAGTAGAGTACGCGAAGGAAAAGCCCGGGCTGAGCATGCATAGTGAGAGGCTATAAAATAGTATTGCTGCTCTAGAAAAACATCTTTGGGGTTTCTGTGGCTTGGTTTTCTAGATTGTTGTGTAGCATATTTCGGATATGTTATGGCAGTAGGATCACTCCATGTCAATTTTCTGGTGAAGCTAGAAGGCAGCGAGGATAGTTGGCTGCTCTATAAGGACATAGTAAGTATGTGATTTCTGAGCTTGAAAAATGTGTATCTGAAAATGGGTTATTGGAGAGATGAGGCAGTGACTGACATGGAGAACATGAACAGAGAACAAACCTTTGGGGTTTCTCACAATGTGAGAATGAGGGGCCCACTACAAAAATGAGCAGCTTTCTGAAAGAAAAGTACTTTTGTTCATAGCTTATAATTCAGTAGTGGAACTCATTGCCGTGGTCTGTGTGGGGTCAAAAGTACAAACAGGTGCCAAAAGAGTTTAGACTGCTTAATGTAGGATATAATCTCAATAAATATGGGAGTCTTGAGTGCAACATCTGCCTTGGAATTGTTGAATCACAGCTGTGTAGAAATCGAAAGAATTTACCAGATAAAGTTCATTGTATCCGTGCTGTATTTTCTTGGTCCTTTCCCTAATCACCAGTTATCAGCTGCTTTCAGAAATAAGGTATAGGCTATTTAGATCAATAATTTATCACAGAACCAGTTTTGGGTGATTAACTTTATTTTCCCCTCCCTGCCTCCCAGATCTTCATTGAAAGAACAAGTAATAACAAACACTTGAACACCATCAATATCCGACACATTGCTAATTCAATTCGAACTCATGGAACAGGAATCATGAACACAACAGTGAGTATCTTTCGCGCTGTTGTTGGATTACTTGTTTGTGATTGTGCACAAAAACCTCCTCCTTGCATCTCCTAATAGTTTATTTGGTTATGCAGTTTTAATAATGCGGTAATAACGTTCTGTGTGAGTTAATAAAACAAATCAGTTCTTGGATGTGGCACAAATCGATATCACAATCTTTTGGGAGTGTTATTACTTCCAATTGTTACATAAAAGTTAATGAAGAGATCTAAAACTACATCAAAGGAGAGACAGGTGTTCTGGTTGGACTGTTCTTGACGTTACGCCCTGATTTGCTACTTAGTAGACAGATACTTTTGCTGCAGTTAAAGCAAATCTTGAAAAAATGCAATGTTAATTTTTTAAGTTCTTCTTGTAATTGCTATGCTTAAGAAGTATCAGCTTTTCAATTTGCAAAATAACGGCTACAGACCTCTAATCACTTGTTGGAAAACTGACTTCTTATTGCAAGGCTTTTAATGATGTCTGAGGTGTAGGTGGCCATTTTAACTAGCCGAAGGCATTTGCCACTTTGCAAGGTAAATGCAAAGAGGTGCATTGTGTCTGCTACAGCAGGAATTTATCATTGGGATTCTCAAGTTTGGATACAGTGATAAAGGTGTTTTCAGGTCAGCGCTTTCTGCTGCTTAACTTCCATGTTTTTGCTGTTTTGTTTTTTCTATTCTTCTGGCTCCATCAGAAAAAAAAAAAAACAAACAAAAGAAAGGAACTTGCTGAAATATTGAACCCACTCTCAAGTCATTATTTTCAAAGTGGAAATTATTAAAAATAAGGTTTTAATGATTTCTTTCACTTTTCTTGGGAGAGTGGGGACTTCCTCAGAAAATGCTGCTACTCACATTATTTTTTGGTTATGTAGATTTATTCACTTATGATTGTGAGTAAAGTTATTTTTGCAGGCATGAGAAGTATTGAGATATGCATGGTAGAAGTGTGCTTCTGCCTTATGAGAAGGTGTTTTAGAAAACTTTGAGGAAGTGAAAAAGTTGTGTCAGGAGATTATGCAGATGCCGCAGACTGAGGAAGTTGATCATGTCTGCCTGTTTCAACTTGATGTTTGTATTTTTTCAAAAGGACAGTTACAAGATATTCCAAACTAGTGGCTGTATAGAGCAGGTGATTGACTGAAATACTGAACTTGTCCTTTGGTTCCTCTGCCTTTCCTGGAAGAGAGTAGGCCCTCCAGGAGAATGGTTTTTCATTTTTCCTTATTCTTTGAAAACAGTGAAATTAAAGTAAGTTGGGAACTTGCATTAGAAGTTACTTAGGCATCTGGTGAAAACAGGGTGTTGGATGTGTTTGTTACTTTGCTAACCTTCTTGATTTGGCTGGTTTTTTTCTTTTTGTCTTCTAGGTAAACTTCACTTACCAATTCTTGAGGAAAAAGTTTTACATTTTTAGCCAGTTCATGTATGATGAACATATCAAATCCAGACTTATCAAAGACATCAGATTCTTCAGAGAAGTCAAGGATCAAAATGATCACAAGGTGATCATAGTAGTTTTTGAAGGCTGTAGAGTAATTTGCTGAAAGAAGTGCTCCTTTCATGTGACTGAAGGTGCACCAAACCATAACATTCCTATTATTTAAATGTGTATCCCCAGACAAAGGGACAGCTTCTGTCCTAGCAAAATGCAGTGTTACCGATGCCTGTATCCAGGAGGGCTTTGTTTCATTCTGTCTGTTCTGTAAATATGGAGTTGACTAAAATCATTCTCTCTGTGACTTAAGGATGATTTGATGGAGTTGTAGTCTGTTGGAGGTTATAAACTTCTGGTTCAACTCATGCATAACAGTTTTCAGTTTTGAACAATAAGCTTACCTGAATTGAATCCAAAATGATGTGATCCTGTAGCACTCATTCCAGTATGTCAGGATTTGGGAGTGAGGGTCTGATTTTCCGTGCTAGAAAATTTTCTCAAAAATGGGAGAGACAATGTATTTAGTGAAATAGACTGCTAGCTTCTTTGCATGTCAAGGACTTATTTATTTTAGGCATACTTTCTTGTTCACAGTAAAACTACTTCACTTGTCAACTTGCAGAAGTGACTTAGTAAAATGAGTCTTGTGAACTAATACAGACAAGCAGGTGTATGATTTATAAAAAAATAAAGCTGTAAATGTGGGGTAATTCTATTGATGTGATGAAAAGTTTTTTTTCTAAGGGTAGGTAATTATTCTTACAGATTATTCTATTTTTTTTTCTAGTATCCCTTTGAAAGAGCAGATAAATTCAACCGTGGCATCAGAAAACTTGGAATAACCCCGGATGGCCAGAGCTATCTTGACCAGTTCAGACAACTCATAAGTCAAATTGGTATGAAATGCTATCTAAGATGTTATAAATGTTTTTAAATGAAAGAGTTCTTCATCACCTAGTAACTGACCTTTTAGCTCAGGCTAAAGATAGATTTAATTCCAGTCAGATGGAAAGTAGTTCACTTGTAGCCCATGCTACATAAATGCTCTCATCTAATTACACAGAAACGGCCATTGCATGTCTTAATCTCAAACAGAGTTACAGATTGCATAGATTCTTGTTCCCTTTTCAGTTCTTTCCTTTGTTATGGAACTGACTTTTATCCATGCTGAGTGTATTTCCTAGTAAAAACCTATTACTGTTAAGTTCATGTATTTCAAAAAATGGCCATACATCCAGCTGAAGTATCCTTGAGTAATGCATGATGTGACAATGCTGTTTTCAGCCACTGATGCTGTAGATGTGCAGGACTGATCTGAACTTGCAAATGTTTAATGTGCCCCGTGGAAAGAGTTTGTACAAAAGTGAACAAAACCTTGCTTGATGATGCATTTTTGTTTTATTTCTCTACATAGACTTTTGATAGCAGGGTTCAATTTAACTTTTATAACTTGGCTTTCAGAGCCAAGTTCTTTGCCAGAACTATGTGGCAACTTTAATTTATATTTTCATAGCTCCTATAGGCTGTGAGAGAGTGTGTGTATTTAAGTAATTATAAATTGCTTCCTTGTTTTTTCTTCTTTTTAAAGGCAATGCTATGGGCTATGTACGAATGATAAGATCTGGTGGACTTCACTGCTGCAGTAGTGCAATTAGGTATTTCCACAAATATCTTTGCTCCTTCTCTTCCCTTTGCTCTCTATTCTTGCTGATATTTCCTATGCCCTTACCTATCCCCCATAAATTTTGAAAAGTTCTCTTTTTATGCCTTCATTTAAGTGGAATTATTGAAGATAGTGCTGGGATTCAGCACTGTAGAATCATGGGCATAAATCACTAAAAACAAAACAAATTCTATGGAAAAACACAGCAAAAGAGTTAATGGAATGCATATGTAAGACATTAGTCCTTGAGCCAGCAATTTGTGATGTTAAATAGTTTCAAGGGTGCATTAAGGAAAAGTAATACAAACCTTGAGGAACTTGAAAAACACATTCCTTTCATACTTTTTTTATAGGTTTTGTCTATGTTTATGAAAGGTCATGAAAACATAGTAACTTTTACATAATAAGAAATAGTTGATTTTCTTGCAAATAATAGTAAACTTATAGTTCCAAGGGTATCAAGTGCTAGAGAGAGGAGATGGTAGTCCAGTAAAAACAGAAGTACAAATAATGATGTGTGTTTAGAAGTGAGGTTAATAATGCCTGGATGAGAATGGTATGACAGATAGGACATAATTTGAAGTAAGTAGTTCAAGCCCCGAAGAGGAAATTAAGTAAATTATAAATTAGGGTAGATACTTCAGTGAACACAGACAGTTGAGCATAATCCTAACAAACAGTGAGTTTTCAGGTTTGTTCCTGATCTGGAAGATATTGTTAACTTTGAAGAGCTGGTGAAAGAAGAAGGACTCTCAGAAGAAACACAAAAAGCAGCAAGGTACACTAACATCATGCTTTTGAGGTCTGGGACAGGGGTGGGATGAGAGAATTGTCATCTTATGTTTATAAATGCAGCTATTAGTTATTTGTGTGTGTGTATATTAAAAGTTCAGCTGCCTTTATGCAAAAATATTTGCTTTAAGCAAAGCAAATAGAAGCAGTTGTTTAGAAAGTGTGAAGTAGCATTGATAGTAATAGACACTTAGAACCTGGTTTCTTGAAGAAATCCTTGTTTAAAAGCTAACAAGCTTTCCTTGCCATGTGCCTGAGCTCTACTTTTAAAATTTTCAAGGTCTTAGATAAAAAAGATGCAAGTTTTCTATTCATAGCTCTTTTTTGAGAAAATTAAATCAAGACACGTGATTCAAATGGGCTGTAGAGGTAGGGTACCCTTCCAAATCCTGGATTGTGGACGTAGGCAAAGGGTGAAGAGAGGGTTGTTATCCCCAGAGGTGGATAGGCAAAGGGACTTTCAGCAGAACCAAGTAACCCATTGCTCATCTCTTGCAGGCAGCTGGACTCTGTGCTCAGTGACCTCACCCGGAACTTTGCAGAGGGAACAGAGTACTTCAAAATGCTGGTGGATGTCTTTGCTCCCGAGTTCCGCAGCCCAAAGAACATGCACTTGCGGAACTTCTACATCATTGTGCCCCCCCTGGTGAGTGTTCACGTTGCACCGGGGCTTACTTTAAAAGGTCTTGTCAGGTCAGGGTTGTGTTTAAATATTTTGTTACTAGACTGTAGTAGCGTGTATGGCAATGCCTTGGGAAATTTGTGAGTCTCTTTGTGATTCCAAGACAGCCTTTCATTCTTTCAGACCCTCAATTTTGTAGAGCATTCAATCAGTTGCAAGGAGAAATTGAATAAGAAGAACAAAAGTGGAGCAGCTTTCACTGATGATGGGTTTGCCATGGGTAAGTTTCAGCACCCTCACTAGCCTTTGGGTTAGCCAACATAATGGATATTTGCAAGAAAAATTTTGTTTCTACTTTGTCTGTTCCCATAATTAAAAATTCTGTAATTTAATTGGATTTGTCTTTGCTTCAGCAAAATGGATTTGAGGGTTATGGTTGTGTTCAGAATTTCCTAAACATGGAATAGCTGTGTATGGGAGCAGACAGTTTTAACATATATCGGTGCTTCCAAATTTCTTTCAAAACTTGTGGTTCTCATCCAGATGAGAAGGAGTGCAAGTATTTGGAGAAGTTGTGAGGTTTTTAAAAAATTAAGCTTGTTCTTTATTGTGATTTTTCCTGATAGATTAATTTTAAGTTAATAGCAGTTTAAATTATATTTGCATGGAATTATCAGCTTAGGCTCATCCATTAAAGACATTCACAAAATGTTTTGCAAATTGCATGTTGACTTTAGTACATGGTTTGTCAATGACTAGGTGTGGCTTACATTCTGAAGCTTTTGGATCAGTACCAGGAGTTTGATTCTCTGCACTGGTTCCAGTCTGTTAGAGAGAAGTATGTGAAGGAAATAAGAGCAGTAGCTAAGCAGCAGAACGTGCAGTCCTCTAATCAAGATGAAAAACTACTACAGACTATGAACCTTACCCACAAGCGACTGGAAGTTTGTTTACAGGTACAGCCTAGTTACCTGTTCTGGTAACAATTTTTGTTCTATATTGGATTCAGCACTTACTCATCACAAATCATGTAACTGTGTTTTGATGGAGCTCATTGAGAGCAAAATCCAGAGCATTGTCTACAGCAAAAATGCAAAAAGAGCATAAAGACTTGAGGTGTATGACCTGAAGGGAATGCCATCGGTTTTTGTGATATTTGAAGACCTGGCTGATTGGAATTCTTTGTCCCATGGAGTTTGAAATCTAATGCAACTAAACCATAAATGCTTTAACAGGAGAGAATATCTCTTGGTTAAACTTCTTATGACAAAGATTTCACATAACGCTGTGAACCCTTAGAGTTGCCTGTGTGTTAATTCTGAGCTGCTGAATTGAATGATGAATTAGCTGTCAGATAGAGGAAAGGTGCATTTGAATTTTGAAGCACAGCAGCTCAGGTTTTATCTGTGGTGTGGTGCTTTCTCGCTCTTGATTGGAGAAGCCTGTGGGACAAATCTGTCATTGGCTAGTTTTACAGCCCATGATTACATTCTGTAATGTCTTGTTGAAATAGATAAGGCCCTGTATGCCCTCATGGTTTCCAGGAGTGTCCACTGTGTTTGGTCCTCTGTGTTTAAAAAACCACATCACTGAACCTTGTTTAGACACTGATCAAGCCTGTGGCCATTTAAATTACTGGCTTGCATGGTTTCCCATGGGCAAGTTGCTCTAAGTTCTCACTGCTGCTGCAAACCTCATTTTCAGCCTCAGCAGATCAGTGACAGATTGCAGTGATGCTGCTTTGCTTAAGTTGCCCTTTAATGTAAAGGCTGACATTTGCTTTGTAAAACGCATGAGAATAAGGTATGAATGGAGAAGGATTTTCAAGAGCATTTAAGTGATTTAGATGCTGAAATCTAGGTGCTTAAGATGCTCCTGAAAAATCCCATTTATATTGGTCTGTAAATTCATTCTTGTGATACACTGATGCTCCTCTTCTTTCTCTTTTCCCTCAGGAATTTGAACTCCTTTATTTCTCACTAAGTAGTGCAAGAATTTTTTTCAGAGCAGATAAAACTGCAGCAGAAGAAAGCCAGGAAAAGAAAGAAAAAGAAGGTGAGTGAATGCTGTATTTCATTTGGCTAAGGAGATTGTGTGCCCTAATAGGGAAGGTCCTTTTTGTTTTATTCATTGCTGCTTTCTTGCTCATGGGGTTGATCAACATCAATTACCTCTTCAATTACCAGTGTTGACAATGACAACCTTAGCTGGTGTTAAATAAAGTGGTTTTCACCTCTTGTACCAGCTGGTTTTCAACTTACATAGGCAGATGATGCAGTTACTATATATATTGAGATGTTTATGATGTACCTGGTCTCCCATTGAATTCTATATTCAAAGGGTAAATCTTAATTAGTGGTGTGGTCTCTTGACTAGGTAACATGGGTCTTTTGCATTTCTATTCCTGCTTGTCTATTCTCCCTCATGAATTCTGAAAGATTCTCTTGGGAAAATCCTTTCCAAAGAAATAAGAGTACTTCTAAGGATCAAGATCTAGAAATGCAGTTCAGTCACAAGTAGAAACTCAGGGAGAAGTATATTAAAAATTGAATTGGTGAATAATTCTCCACTGTGGTTCTGACAAAGGCACAGGTGACCTGTGAGATTACAGTCACTGGAAAAAAAGATTCGTTTTTTTTCTGCACTAGAAAAACAGTTTGTAAAGAAAAAATCTTTTGGCATGAACTTATATTTGATCATATTCAGTGAAGTTGCTCAAATAGATATTCAGCGCAAGAAAAAAAAAAGAAACAAATGCAAAGAACTCCAAGGATTGTGGGAAGAATAGATGTGCTGTTCTGGAGTCTGTAGGAGACCATTCTATAGGACATCAGTTAATTATATTTTAGGTTAACTATTCTCTGTTGTGACACCTGTTCAGTTCCCCAAGCAATGTGTTTTGCAGTGAGAAAAGCTGGAGATGCATACCAGGGTGGAAAGTTCTAAACATGGTAATATCTATGCCTTCTGCCATGATATTTGGATTCTGAAAAATGTGTGAGCGTTGTATATGTAATTTTTAGACAAGTACTGCTGATTGAAGAACCTTTCACCCCAAATATGAATTTCTTCATAGGGTCAGGACTTCTTGTGCTGCAAGATCTGGTTGCATATGGTGACCATGAAATTCTGCATCAGGTGTTGCTATGACATCAGCATCATATCTATATGCTAAGATTTGAGGGTTTTTGTTTTGAATAGAGTGTTAAGCATGATCCATGTATTTATTTTTTATTTTTGTAGAAGAATCTGGTAAAGCAAGCAACGGAGATCTTTCCAACTCTACGCCTGCAGAGCCTGTTGTGAAATGACATGGCTGGTATGGGTGATAATTATTTACTCAAATAACTCATGTCCTTGTCTTCATCAGTAACACTCTGTAGGGGTAAAAGCTCTAGATTTGATTTACTTGCTGTGTTAAATCCAAGAGGAAATGTACAGTAGTATACTAGCATCCAGTGAGGCTAGGTCTGTGTTCATCTATATTTCCTGTAGAAGCTCCTATTTTTCAGGAGTTTGCATTATTTACAGCACTTTCTTTAGATTGAAAATAATTTAATAAAATGTTGACCTTGGAGGTAGTTATTTTAAAATACAGATGTGCAGATAAAAAAATCCTTAATTATTTCTAGATGCATTCTCGCATCTCTATCATAGCATTTAAAAAACCCAAACTCCATAGGCTGTTGGTCCAAGATTTGAACTGGCATCTCTTCAACCAGAAAAAAAAAATTGAATCCAGATATTGGGTGTATCTGTTGTCCAAAAAAATAATTCAGACATGTCATTGTGCAGTCCTGTTGCATTTAATGCAGTCACAGGTTACACTGTGGGTGTAACAGTGTACGTTGTGAATGTATGTTAAATCCATTACACAAACTGGAAGTGCTTCTTACTGTTTCATCCCAAACCACCTTGTCATTACTATAGATAGTATTTGTACTGTGGGAACTTAGGATCCTGTCAGGCATTTATTTTCCCCTGTTTTTGCCCCCTTATCAAAGAATGAGAAAACAAGAAAAGTTAACATAACAAATTACTTCTCATTTCATACCGAAGGTCTGATTTGCATCCACAGAAGTAAGGAAATCCAGAGCCAAGACAGAACCACAAACAGCTCTTCCTTTTATGACCAGACACTGTGATGGGTGTCTGTAACTATTAAGTGATCTTACAGTTCATGAATATGTTGTGCCTAATTGCAAGTTTCAGCCTCAATTCTGTATTTCCTAGCCTTTGTAGGTCTGTTGTACCGTGTGTTGTTCATACAGTCTTACATGCCTGATTATTAACAATAATTGCACTGCAGGCTCAGAAGCTGCTGAACACTGTGAGAACTCTATATAACATCTGTCCATGCCTGCAAGTAGAGGCTCTAGATTGTGCGAGAGTTACTCGGATTCCTAACTTAAGTAGCTAGACTTAGCTTAAAAGAAAACACCACTTTTATTAAAATATACAGGTGTGTTTTAATCTCCCAGAACATAACACCCTTCTAGGTCTTACCAACCAGAATAAACTACTCCAGTCAGTCCAGCTGAGAGAACTACCCTCGGGGGTTTTTTTGGCACTCCTGGTTTTTTAGACCAAACTTGCTTTAATACTTGTTTTAATGGTTCATATTGTTCCACCCACTCTTGGGTGACTGGTTAAAACAATTTCTGATGTACTTCTGATTCGCCCTTTCCTGCCAGTCACTTCAACATTCAGACAGCAAGGATGAATGTTTTGTCGCAACTGGAAAGACCAGACTGATGCGAACATTCCATTTGTTGGTTCTGAGAACATGACACACAAGCTTCGTAGACTGTTAAAATCAGCTGGGCTCATTAAAGTTTTTAATTTTAATCCATTATAACTGCCCTAAAGAATGCTGCATTACTTGATTTATATTTTGCTTTTTTACTTTGATACAGGGTTTTTTTTTTAATTTGTGTACACTTTTTTTGACCAAACTGTGCCCGCACTGAACACTCAGTAGCACTGCCGAGATCAGCATTCTTGCTGCTGCTTCCCATCCTGCTGCAGTTGCTGTGCACATCCTTCCACATTCCCATCTCAGCTGAAGTCATGTAAGTTCATGGAGTGGAATGGCCAAGTGCTGCATTTCCTTCTTCCACAGCACCGGCAGAATCACACATAGATGGTGTTCTTTTCCCCCAGGATGGCCTTGCTAGGGAGCTGTGTACAGTCAAGACACAGCCCACACTCTAATCTGCACTTGTACTTTCCCTTCTCCATTTTTTTTTTTCTTTTGGAAGACACTGTCTTGCTAAGGTAAGACTTTGCAGTTGAACATAACATGAACTGAGCACTGTCTTCATGTATGGTGGTTAACAAATTCACATGGTTCTGGTGATGGAAATTCTAGAGGAAAGACATAGCCTATTTTTATAGACACCTGTTTAATCTGGGAGAACTGAATGTATACTCTATGTGGCAAAAATATATACATACACAAATATGTACAGTGATAATAGAGCTATTCATGCTAATACAGGACTGTAGTTTGTATTTCCTTCTTTCTCTTTTGTCATGTAGCAGCATAGACATGCAGAAAGATTTTTCTCATCTGAAATCCAAGGTGGGTCCTGGGTTTGGATGTCACATACGACACTGAGTTGCATTAAACCCTTTTTTCTCCCTACAAGGATATGGAAGGGGTGCAAAATTCATGCTGTGGTGCTACTACTCTTTCTGTTGCTTTTGGCCTCCTGTTGCAATTACAGGAACCAAATGGACCCTAACTGGTTGTCTGGAGATGAGACAATGGAGCTAAAACAAAAAATCCCCTAAACTAAACCAAACATGCTCACTCAGAATTCCCAGGGGTGACAGAAGTGAGGGTGATGAATTTGCTGCAGGGACATAAAACATGTCTAGTGGTTTTCTCCTTCAGGACAGGGTCAGAACAGGCTCAAGGCCAGGCTCTCACCCCCAGCAGGCAGCTGCCACCACTGCCCTCAGGTGTCCAGCCTTGTGCCAAGGCTGCTGGAAGTGGCAGCAGCTGCTCTGCCAGGGGTCCTGCACAATCCTGTCACGGTGCTGTGCCCTGTATGCCGCAAGCCCCGGGGCTGCAGTGCCCTGCCCCTCGCAGGGCGGTGGAAGCGGAGCATGGACACCCAGCTCCCTGTCAGCCCTGACACCAAGGGTCTGCATGGCCCCACCAACACCCTGGTGCTGAAGGGCACATTCTGCAGGTCCTAATGCAGTCTGGAACTAGAAGGAAATTTGAGTTGCATCAGACGTCCATCAACAGCTGTTTTCAGCTTCTCAGGTACAAAGGACCAAATGTAATAGTTAATGTTTCCTAACTCATTGTACAAAAGGGTATTTTGTTACTCCAGTCTCTCTGGTTTGTGAGTAGAGAACATTATGTACATAAAACTGTGTTAATAAATGCAATTTTGAGAACCTCATTCTTATTGTTTTCAGTAACACCAGTTCAGCGCGTGTTAATTTTTTTAATAAGACAGCTTCAGCTTTTATTTATGAAGACGGTTTTGTGTCAGTTACTAACAGTTTTCTTCCATGGTACTTTTAAACATTCAGTAACCAGTTAAATTAAATTTATTCCACATCAAACACTTCCAATCCAGTAGTATCCTTCAGATACTGTTGCACAGATTCTGCTTATGGAAAATCTAGTTTCCTAGTGACTGAGAAGAGTTAAATTAAGTTTGAGGAATTTCAGCCATTTTGTCTAGATACCTCATCTTGATTAATATAAACTATGCTACAGATTACACCCCTCCCCCCAGTAACAGCTCTTTATTTTGTCCATTTTGTTTGTTCTTGCAGAGTAATGTTGCTCATGTTTTCAGGAGGGGAAAAAAAATGTAAACTTATTAGCCAAATCTCTCTAGTGTCTAATCTTAGGAAGGTACTATGAAACTTGTCAATACATTGTAGACTCTTAATCTAACATTTTATTGCTCAGTTTCTTAAAACCAAAGGTTGCTGGTAGCTGTTGCATGTCACCACAATGTTAAAAATACAAAGAATTCTTACTATAAAAGTACTTATTTGTCCTACTATTACCATCTCTGGCAAGAAACCTAGCCATAGAAAAACTGCACACAACTAACATGCCACATTCGTTGCCTACTTCTGAGGTTTGCATGTCAGTGGTATTTAGAATAATAAATCAAGGAGGTACATTATGTCCATTATTTAATTACAGAATGAGAGAGTGTGGTCCCCTGGAAGGTAAGAGTAGGCACTTAGATTTGTTTTGTAATCTTATTCTAGATGCAATATAAAAATAGATTATATTAATAGGAAAAATTTAGTGTTTAACAAATTGTTTTGTAAATAGGCTAACACAAAAGGTAAATCTTGTTACACTTAAACTAGACTAAAAATAACTTCATCTGAAATAAAGTAGATAGTGCATTTTTAACCTTCATTCAGATGCACATAATCATGCAAACTATAAAAATTGACTATGGTAGGAAATTTGAGGCCTGATATTTGTCAGAGGAGCAGGCAGCTCACAGGAGTTTCAGTGGAATGAGAGGCTGCTGGCCCTGTAAATATAAGAAATGCCATTAACCCTCCGTGGCTGACAGCTGCGCTCTCCTGCCCAGCAGCAGCACTGGGCTCCCCCGAAACATCGCTCAGGATTGTCAGCTCCCCAGACACAGCTCTACCTTACACATTCACAAATGCAAAATGCCTCGAGGGCCCAGCCCTGCTGTGCTGCCACCGTAAATCCAGAGGGACTCCGCCGGTGCTCTCCAGCAGGAAAGGGCAGCTGGCCTCAGGTGTGCGCAGGTGACTGAAAACCAGAGGTTCTTGCAAAATGACTCCCTGCTTTTGCTGGTCCCACACAGGCTGCAGGAAGCGACAGGAGCTGCTTATGCTTCTGATTCCTCCCCTCCTTCATGCATGGTTCCATCCTCTTCTGACACATCATTCAGGAGCATGAACTTCCCATCATTTGTTAATGGCACAGACTTCATTAGCTGAGCTAATGCTTCTGGATCCTGGAGAAAAAGAGAGGTCAGCAAGCTGCAGCAGCCATTGAGGAACACACATTTCCCTGTACTTCTTGCTAAGGTTTTGCAACTTTGGGGTTTTTTTAAAACAACCTTTAGAATAAAGACTTGAAACATAAATAATACCTTTTGGCTAACTAAAGACAGTTGTTGGGTATATAAGGAAAAAAAAATTAATTTTGAACCTTTATTTTGCTGTTCTTTAGTTACTGAAAAGCAAGGAGAAAAGTAACTAAAGTCTAAATTATTTATTTATTATACCCCTGCTTATTGGTTGTGACTAAAAGCTCATTCCCCAACTTGTTCTGAAATCTTAGCAGCAAAAATATACAGCAAAAAATAATATCACATCTATATAGATAAAATGTATCTACAAGGGACAGGGTAACTCTGTCATTCATTTTAAGTGGAATAATACTTATTTTCATCCCTAGGGGAGGAAAGAATGTAAGTTTCTAACAGTGAAACAGCAGTGTGTGTGATTTATACTTCATCACAAAGAGTTGGTTTGGTTTTTTGAAAACTTTGCTCACAGCTTTCTTTCAGACATGAACAGTTGGATTTGTATAATTCTGAACTTGGTTTGGGTGGCACATTTTATTTCAAATCACGTTACTGTGAAATCAAACTGAGTTTATTTTTGCTGTGTTAAATAATGTCTGCAAAACTTTGCCCTCAGGAGGAGTAGCAGTTCTTTTTTCTTATGCACACCAGAGGTACCTGGACAGTGCAGCCGAAAAGCTGATCCTCATGTATCATACAGATGTAGGGAATGAAGCAAACTTACCTTCTGTGCCTCAATAATTTCTTTTCCCAAGCTAATGGCATAGCAAATCTACAAAGAAGAAATACATGTAAAGTTCAGTTTTGGTTTGGTTTTTTTGTTCCTTAATTAAGAGTAAACGACAAAAGTGTCAGTATAGACTTAGTCTTAAAACCAGGCCTAAAAGCAGAGGTGGAATACCAATTTGCTATGCTAACTACAGATAAAGAAAACTGTCTGGTGTTCAGCTTCAGAGCTCACAGAGGCTGGTAAATCTTTGTGCTCAGCCTGGTTAGTTTTATTCAGCAGACTTTATTCCCACACTTGGGGGAATGTTACTGTTTGTAGGGACAGAAGCTGTCCACCCCACTCCTTATTTCTGTTACAGCCTGCAGCAAATAGGCAGTGGTGTTAGCACAGATGGCTGCCTTGTCTGTGAAAGCTTCACAGCTGCATGTCTCAACAAAGCTGACATTCCTTCTGTTAGTGCTGGTGCTGGACAGCACTTTCCCATCTCTCTTAATGCTGGGATTAGCAATCCCATCCTTTCCTCCTTGTACACGCATTATCTGTTCATTTGGTCCTTTTTAGACATAAGCCAGTAAAGGCTTGCATGTTAACACAGGTTTTCTTGGCCAGAAATTGAGCTGCTCTTGTTTCTATAGCCCTGTTTCCCAGATATGTAAGCCAAGAAGCCACAGACCTGTTTTCTAAATGAAGAATTTTATTAAATGTTAAGCAAACCTTTTCCCCTTCCGTGTTGCTCTCAAAAACATATGCACTCATGGATTCTTCTCCCAGAGTCTCACTGAGGTGGATCACAAAGCCAATCAGTCTCCTGTTCTCCTGATGGGCAGCAAACTGTGTCACAGTGGTGAGTTCAAACTGGAAAAGTGAAATAAATAATTTGTTTTAACCAGCTCAAGTTAGCTGGTTAGCTCAGGTTCGTGTGACTGAGGAGTCACTGCTGTGATAGAAGAAGTTACTTACACTTGCTCGTGTAACTTGGGTTTGAGGATCTATTAACCTGCAATTACGTGGTGGGAAAAAAAAAGAAAGAAAATTATTTTAGAGTGACTCCTGGTAATTTCAAGGGGCTTTATAATAGAAAGGCAATAACTCTAGCAGTTTTACAGATGAGGAAACATATGCACAGAATCAGATGCTTTAGCTGTGCTCAGCAAGGTTCAAATCTAGGCCTTGACTCTCAGCTGCCTGACAGGTACAGGTCAGAGCACCTTTCTGAGTCACTTAGAAAGGATCCTGAGTGCCTGGGTTGACACAAAATGCAGAGGGACATAAACACACCCCAGCTAAAGGGAATGTCTGATATCAGCATATTCTACAGTGACACTACTGTGAAAGGACAGTGTTAGGAAAGAGAATCTTCCAGTCCATTGTTTTGTATCTTTTTTTTGTATCTTTGCAGGGTCTTATAGTCCCACTGCATCCCCGTAGACTTTGATAGGACACTCTTACAGCTTAGTCTGGAGGATCATTTCTAGATACCACACAATAAGAAAGACATTTCTTTCTAGGTGAAGTGACTCTTGGGATCTTGCTTCCTCAAAGGGTGTATGTGTTAGAAAACCAAAACCAACGATACATAATTAATCACAAATTGTATGAAGAGAACAGAATATTGACAAGTTAAGGCTTTTACAGTACCTCAGGTTCTTGCTGGTGACCATGAGGTGGGATTCAGTCATGCGGAAGATGTTGTGAATGGCCCGAGCAGCCAGCACTTGTCTCATGGCTTCATAGATCACCTCGCACGTCTCATCGGACTGAACAGCCATGGACCCTAAAAACCGAACCACGAACATCTGCTGCAGGAGGGAATCTGCAAGAGAAAAGCCATGACTTCCTTCACTGTGCTACTCTGATTTTCCAGTAGCTCAAAGTATCAATGGAATTATTTTACTCACTTTGGAAATTCAAACAGTAAGCCTGTGGTTGGTGACTGTCATGAGTGGTGGCTTTCTGCCATGAGTCACACAGTGCCCTGACCCAGTTTCAAACTGTGTGAACAGGCAGCAGCGTGGAGGTGGGGAAGGAAGTTCTTGCAGTTGCCTGGAAGCTTTAAAAGTGTAACTGGTCCTTTATGCTTCATTTGATTAGCTAAGTAAAATTCCCTTGCCTAATTTGCTATTGGGTGCACATGAACTGTGATGATTTAGGACTGTGCACAAGCCTTGGCTTCCATTAAGCCTTGTACATTCTTCCCTTTCTTTTATGTCCTTCTGACCTTCCATGCAGCTGAGCCCAGTGAGGTTTTCATCACTCTTCCTTGCTCCTTGACTGTCACCATAAGACTTACTGACAACGAAGCAGCCATTATGCAGCACAGCCATCACTGGACAGGCTCCTTCTCTGGCTGGTGGCAAGCAAGGGAAAGCAGGATGAACGTTCAGAGCAGCAGGTACTGCTTTGGTTCTGAGAGCAGTTTTCTGACAGGGCTGTGGGTTCCAGGCACAGGGGAAGAGGAGAACAGCCAAGCCCTACATGTGCTGGTACAGAAGGTCACTTTACTATGGATCTGTTACTTCTGCTCCATGGTGACAGGTGCTTTTCTTAAGAAACACTGGGTAGCTAAAATCCTGACTAATTTTATCTGGATGAAAGAAGCACTGACCTTCCTCCTCGCTGCTGTCTTCAGATTCCCCAAATGGGTTTGCACGCCTGAGAAAGAAGAATTAAAACTTTAATTACAGATTCTGGTCATCACCACAAACAGGTGCTGCAATACTTCATCTCGCCTGAATTCACACTGTTAGAGTGATGGATCACTGTCTCTGGCCATACCTGCCACCTCTGTTCTGGTCCAGAAATTCCATGGCAGGCAGCACGATATCAAATTGAATCGGTGTTCCAGGAGCAATGAGTTGTGTGGAGTCTTGAATGCCAGCTGATTCACTGGGAATTATTTTGTCATTTTCCATATTCTTTACAGTCTGGCTAAAGTGAAAATGGAAAAAAAAATTATGTTTCTATCAGTGACACCCTACCTTTGCTCTGGAAGGGAGACAGGATTATTCAAAAATCCAAAGCAGGACTGAACCACTATGCAGACACGTAAGGTATTTTCCTATTTACCTGTTACTGAGGACTCTAATAAAATCTTTTTTTAACCTAATATTATTTAGGATAAAAGTAAACATTGGTATATTAAACCTGAATGCAGATCACCTCTGAGTGTGGGCTGACTTTCAGCAATAGGTGGCCATTTGTCTTCCTGCCCTGTCCATATTCACAGCTGCATTAGCAGCAGAGACCTGCACTTGTGTCTACACTTCTCAGTGACAATCCCAACACCTTCTTAAGACCTCTCAGCCCCAGGCTCAATACAGTTGCACACAGTCCCTGCTCCATGCAAGGGAGAACGTTACCTTGGGTGCTGAACTTCGTGTTTTTTTCCCAGGCTGGTAATGGGAGTCACTGCTTGCAGGGCTGTCTGATTTAATTTGATTGCAGCTGCCTATGAAAACAAGACAGAGCAGCTCTTTTAGACATGTATTTTTACACTACCATGTGAAGAATAATGGGAGGGTAAGTTGAAGGAACGGACTGAAAGATGGAAACAAGCTCCCACCTCTGGATTGTCAGTGAGATAGATCTGTCTGGAGATGTTGTTGATGGCACATATCCACTGGAAGGGAAAAATGAAATTGAAGTCTTCAAGCTCACTTGTATACAAGAATAATAACATTAAGAAAATATTTTTACCTCCTCGTATTCTTTCTTGCTTTCTGCTTGAAGGGTTATACCCCTAAAATGTAAACACAGTGTGTAAGTGCTAACAGTGGACACCAGGACTGTTTGACTCCAGGGCTTGTAATAATATCACCAAGCTTTGCATCCATTAGCCACCAAAGGAACAAAACTTATGAATAAGCTGCAGCTAAAAGACACCACGTGTGCCATTCAGGCACTTGAGGGGGTGGACTGGAAGGAATATGCTTTTAATTTGGAAACACCCTTCTGGAAACCCAGAAAAGCTTACTACTATACCAAGCATGTTTTACAGGAAAGAGCATCTGAAGGGGTAGGTGTGACTGGCTGTCCTCAAACAAAACCTGTCTCATACGCTTTGCCTGTAGGAGTAGTGATCTGAAAGCAGTATCTTCTGTCTTCACAGTCCACAGCCATAACAGAGCAGTTATCCAGGTCCTGAATCAATCCTCCAGCTACTGCTCCCCTTGGCTGACACATCAAGTTGCCACCTTGAGTGAAGAAATAGAGTCTTTCCCAAGTGGTAGTCACCAGACCTGTTTTACTGATGAGAAGATGCAGTGATAAAGACTCGTTACTGTTTAGAAGTAACTCCAAACAGGTATGAAACTGCAAACATATCCTGATGCTAATCAGAACTTTATGTTCACCCTGGCATTTTTTTTTAATGATGGGTCTCTGTTAAGAAGAAAAAGCAGCACCTGTTCTTAGCAGAAACTAATCCTTAATGAAAGCTGAAAAATTAAATTAATTCCAAACATCCAAGTTAAAAATGGTATGTTCTAGTTAAGGAATAAGAGAGTATTGAGTAACTGACATGAAATACTATGAGCAATTTCAGCACAAAGAATCAAAATGAAAAAAAGTATCTACTGCAGTAGTATCTCAGAGTCCATCTCCTGCTTAGCTGTAGACTCCTACTATAGTGTAATCCAGCTCTTGGAATACTATGAGAAATTAATAGATGTCCCCCTCACAAAGAAAAAACTACTAGATAAACAAAATAATAAACAGATATTTAATCAATCACATAAATAGGGTTATTATATGCCACCAATATACGTAACTCCTGTGGAAGTTTATGGAAAATTTTATATGTAAAATCTGCAGAGGTAACTCTGCATCTGATACACATTCAAAGTTACAAACTTGCATAGTCCATAAAGCTTTTATTTATATAAAAGAGGTCATTTATGAAAACATGTATTAACTACAAAATTTAGCTGTTTGTTTTCGTAAACACCTTGTCTTCTTTAAGATCTGGGAACAATCTGAACCCAGCCTCATCAGCTTCTAATTTTTAGCCACTTGAATGCAGGAAGTTATTCCTGTAGGTAAATTCAATCAGAAGCAAACTTCTGTTTTCAGAAAAATAGTCTCAAATGCCTCTAATTTGGTTAAAGCTTCAAAAATGCATTTCCAAAGATGACAGAGGTACTCAGGGTGGAAAGTAGAGCTACCAAACTGATTTAGGACCCTCAAACATCATTACCTGAGGAGTCTTTATAACTCCCCCCCCCCAAAAAAAAAAAAAATCTAGCCACTAAACAAACCAGCAGATAACAATCTCCTTACTTTCTAAGATTAAGGTAGCCAGCCTTCTGGATGAGATTTCTATTGATGGCAGGTGAAGTTACATCAGAATCTGGGGTGTAAACTGATTCATTAACTGCAATTAAGTTCTGCTGGGATATTCTCATTTTTTCAGCTTCAGCATCCAGCTCTCCCTGTATGCTGGAAAAAAAACCAACAACAGAAAAAGAAACCCAAAGCCATCATTAGCCATTTTATACCAGGATACAGCTAACATCTGTAAGCCAAAATGGACAAAAATACCAGCTGAGATTACCTTGGAGGGTAGTGCAAAGATGAAATTTATTTTTCAAATAGACTTTATACTAAATACTGTTTTATAACACTGAAATGAGCAGATGAGAAATGTTTAAGTGTTGAGAAAGAAGAGTTTATTTTTTGAGAGAGAGCTGTAAAAGTAATGCTTCTATGAATTTACACTGCTGAACACATACAGACATTGCTCTAGTGTAGTGGCACTGTTCAAAGCAGGCTGTACTAGAGGATCTCTTGGCTTGCACAGAACTTTGTCTAATTCCTGCAAGTCTGTAACACACAGAATTCCTGCCTTGAGACCACCTATTAACTGGTCGCAGATTTTCAATGGTAAGTTTTCCATGAATTCAGAACAATACAGTAACAAAATCTATAGCTCAAGTCTCACTTTAGCTTTCATTTTTTGTTTATAATACTGTGTTCTGCTTTGGTGTGATCCAGAAAACATCCTTGGTGCAGGCTTGGCTAAACTGAGCTCGTTTTAAATATTTTGGTAAAAATCCAGTTTGCTGAAAGCAGTAACTGTGAAGGGGTATCAGAGTGTGAAATTTAACCCAGAAAGTGCACCTATGCAGATATGCTGCAGTGCAGTGGATGCTGTTTCACTTGATTTCAGCAAGACCTGTCACATGGTCTGCCAAAATATCCTTATACCCAAACTGGTGAAATACAAACTGGAGAAGTCAACTTCAAGATGAGTAGAAAACATGAGTAGAAAACTGAGCTGAAAGGGTTGTAACCAGTGAGACAAAGCCCAGCTGGTACCCAGCTACTGGTGATATTATTAAATTTTCCAAACTTGAGGAGTTATTAACTATATCCAGGCTAGAATACATAAGGTTACTTGGCACTGCATACCTTAGAAAGTCATTAATACCTGTACCTATGCCACAGTAATTTCCTCCCTACTTCCTGGCCAAGCAATTAAACCTTTTGAAGAACATGAGAATAAAATACTTGGTATATACAACAGGACCAGAGAGCCATGTGGCTTTTAAATACGAGGACTCAGTTTCACAATGAGCTTAAACAGATGCAAGACCTCATCACCGCTGAAATTCTGTAGCTGCACAATGGGTCACATCACATTCTTTTGTTCCAAAAAAACAAATCTGACAAGTCAAAAGCTTTCAGCTTGACTAGCAAGCAGATCTGACTCACCGAGGCCTTGTGATCCCCAGCACTAAGGAAGGACAGGAGTGGGCAGCACAGTTTTCAGTGGCTGTGCACACTGAAGTCTCGAAACCCTGTCCTGTGTCACTAATTCTGTGCTGCATAGGGCCATTCAGAATTTTACAAGCTTCTCTTTTGGTTTTTCCAAAGACATCACACTCCTTTACTAGTTACATTTGAGTTGTACTTTCAAGCTTTACTGTGTGACAGACTTAAAACACAAAAACCAGACTCAGCAAAATAACTGAGCAGCCTATTTTTGCTTCCATTTACTACTGTACGCTGTCCAGAACTCAAACCCATCAGACTTTGGAAAACAAGGGCTTATTCTATGGTGAGGATCCAATGGCAGGATCCTCCCTGTGCCTGTAAGACACAAGATG
Organism: Lycocorax pyrrhopterus obiensis; assembly: GCA_014706295.1. Taxonomy (NCBI): domain Eukaryota; kingdom Metazoa; phylum Chordata; class Aves; order Passeriformes; family Paradisaeidae; genus Lycocorax; species Lycocorax pyrrhopterus. The sequence continues at coordinate 54,620,910 of JACSVZ010000015.1, read as the reverse complement.
CCTTAGACTTACTAAACAAAAGACACTATTTCAATGGAGTTTAAAATCTGTCCTCCAGTCTGCACAAATGCTGTACAGACAGTGTGGAAGGATTTATTTCACAAATGAGTGTGCAAAGATATGTAAGTAAGTATAAAAGTACAGAAAGTAAAGAATCATTTAGTGAAATAATCTACTGTACAGAGCACTTGTTTATAGCATGGTTCTCAAATTAACAAGTATGCATTATTTAAACTGCCACCAGAGTGAGAATAAGTAATGATTTGGCTACAGCTTGATATGAAAGGTATGGAGCATTAAAGTCAAGGACTCAGTTGGGACTATATTATCTTTAAGGTCCATTCCAGCCCCTTAACATTCTATGATTCTATGAATAATGTTCTCTCTATTATGATTACATTTCAAGTGTAAAGTTTACATTTACAGCGACTTAATTATAAAGAAAATGTCAATCTTCACCACAAGTAGAAGACATGGAGGAGAGGTGTAAGAAAAAATGATCACAAAATTAGGAGTACAAAAGCAGTTTATTGAAATATAGGACTTAGCCAAAGTAGGCTGAACTCAGTGGACTAATACAGCCTACACTGGATGCAATGAATATGTTCCCTAGGGTGAGGAGTTTTGTTTGCCTTGTGTAGCTACACCATCAAACCCTTTAGGCCCTAAATCCTTATTTGAGAGGTTAATGGGTTATTATTGCTGTATTATTACAGAAGACCCAGTAAATATAAATACCTCTAATTCAGAAAGCACCTTAAGTTTATTGTATTAATACTGTTAACTCATTTCTAGCCCAAATTCCATGCTTTTGTGTTCATGAAGAGACACAGGGATGTAAGAAAGCATGTGAACACTTCACAGTATATAGTTTCTGACTATACTGTAAAAATACTCTCTGCAGTGTACAGACAGCAATTTCTTTTCCATGTACAAACATCTCCTTTCTATCTGTTGCTTTAACAAAATATGCCCAACAATGTAATGTAAGCATGGAAGGAATCTAACTGGAAAGAAAAAGAGGCACTGTCTGGTACATGGTGAAGGTTAGAACGCTACTGCTCGGACTCCAGTGGAACGACAAAAGCAAACAAAAGCACTGGGTTACCTCTGAACCATGTCTGAAACAGATGACAAAAAGCTGTCCATTCTTTTGGAAAACATCTCTGCTCCTTTCTTAAAGAAGTTGATCTGAAAAATACCAAGAAAAAGGGACACTGAAGGTTCTCTTGGCTTCAGCAGACAAGTAACATTGTGGGAGTGTGAACAGCGCTCCCATTATGACTGGTACTTCTGGCGGGCGATCAAACACATGGGCAAAACAGCTGCATTGCCTTTCTTGGCACTTCCCACTTTTGCAACTCTCCACCCTTTCACACACAGATAAGCTGCTGGCTGCTGACAGGTATGCTTCCAATGAACTTGCTGAATGACTCAAATAAAGGAACAGGTAGCTTCTCTCACACTAGCACTGGGCAGAGCTGGTGCTCGTGGTGTTAGGAGCTGCTGTGTGCAATGCCACCACATCAAAGGGAATGGGACACAAATCATCCATTAGATTTAGTAGCCCAACCTGGACTACCAACCCCAACATGAAAGTTTTCAAAGTGCTATAGCAAAGTCAGTCAGGAAAGTGTAGCTGTGCTTACAGAAAACTCCAGGGCAATTGGTTATATCAACTACAGTTTTACCATGGGTTTTGTTCTACTGAAGGAGCTAAAAAAATGCTACTAGGGCCAAAGTGCACATTTTGTGACAGAAGATTAATTCTCTTAGCTGGTATGGCTCAGCAGGCACACAAAGCAAAGCACCTGGTATAGACTTGACCTTGAATTATCTGCTGCAGGGCACACAGCCATCATTAGAGCCTACTGGCAACTGAGTGAAACATGGACACGGCTAGCATGTGTGTGCAATTAATTAGAGTAAACACACAAAAATCAGTGATCTACTCTGGGAAGAGATGTAAAAGCAAATTCTTGGATGTTAAGCAATTTATTAGCTATTTCATCCACTTTTACTTGTGATTTCACTCCCCAGCCTTGGGATTTAAGATTCCCAAGATTCAGATTTCTGCAACCATGTTATTGACCACAGGCTCCCTTTACAGACAAAGGAAAGAAAGAATGCCCTCCTAAAGAATGATTCACCTATTCTATTTCTGAAGCCTGCTTCAGGAGGGAAGAGCTCTAAAGTCCACTCATGATAGACTGGCACACCCTAGCTTAGATGCTGATGCCAGTTTTCAGTCAAATGAACCCTCTATTAGCCACTGCTTTTCTCAAAAATTCCATATGAACTACTCATTTGTTGGAAATGTGAAACAGGAGACCCATGTTTTGAGTAACTGATTCAGAAAATACATATTTGGGCTGAAAGGCAGTTCACAATATTTAAGCGTCAACATCAATTCTGGTTATTCAGCCATTCCCATGACAGCCTGAGACTTCCCTGTATAAAGCACTGAGATAGGCAGTTTTGCCAGATAAAGTACTGGGAAAGAAAGTTCTGTTTGGCTTCCAGTAAAGGAAACCAATGCAGTTCTTTCACTTAGGATAATTACAGCAGAGAAGCAGTGTGAACTCTCCTGGTGGGGAAAGTGACTGAATCCTCATTTACTACCTATTTTAAATGAGGCACGTGGGCTGCAAAAGACAGGATGATGTAGATGATGAGCCACACTACAATCTCAAACAGAGCACCACATCAATTTTTCCTCTTTTCATAGCCCAATTCTTATTTTTCAAACACCTTCTTTCATCAAAATCAAAAGCACACAAGATCCTTAGCATGGGTGATAACGAGAATCAAGTGCTGTGATAATACTAGTTTGTTGATCCTCCTGATATCCTGGAGAGTCAGACTATCAGTCTTACATTTTCCAGACTTGAGAAATGCTCTATCAAATTGCTGGTAAAATAAAAATTAGAAAAAGGATTTTCCAGCCTTATGCTCAATCCTCTCTACTGTTCTGTCCTTCCAGCTCTCCAGAGCATGCTCTGTTCCCCATCGTGCACACTGCTCATCAGTATGCTGAACGTTATGTGCCAGGAAGGGAACTGCTACATAGGAGAGTTTGTGCAGACTGAGTAAACAGTGGAAGTAAATGCTACTGCACTGATAGCTCAGCTGTGAAAAAACTATCCCTAGGCTGATTTTGCATAGAAGCGTATTGGATTTTCTTTTCATTAGTGTCTTTCCTGAATATCTAAACATTCAGCTATCTGCCACAAACAAAATCTGCTAGAATCTAGGCAAGCTGAATATAAGTTGTTTTCCCCCCACCCTCATTGTAATTTGTCAGTTCTCAAAATAAATCCTGAGCTACAGTGTTTTACTTTTCCCAGGAACATGTCTAAGTGATACAGACACTTTACTGTCAATACCTGTCCTCGTGTATATCCTAGCATAGGTTCCATCATTGCCACTCTCTTCCTGTACTGCAGAGCATTCAGGGCACAGTAATACTGCAGGGATGAAAGGTGCTGCTTTCTTCTTGCATTTGCCACTTCTTTTGCTACTTCTGCCTTAAGCTGAATAAAAAACAATAAAGAGGTTGACAGTGTTACTGTGTATATGGATACATTTACTGATGATCTTCAAGTTATTTTTAAATCACTCTCATTTACAGAACTTCTCCAGGTTAAAATAAAGGATGAGAAACAAAGAAAGCAAATCCAAAACCCAAAGCAAGTACTTCAAGCCCTTCTCTGTCAGCCCTTCAGCATTTGGGGAGCCCCCGTGACTACAAACTACATAACTACCACCACTAAAAATCTGGATCAGATCTCTGTGCAAGAAATTTATTTGCAGCTGAGATGACAATACAAGTCTGCAAGCGCAGAATTCAGAGCTGAATAATTCACAGCATGCTCTATCACATTGTGTTCCGTAAGGCATTTCCTTTCAAGGACCATCCTGTAGAATGGATTCACTCTCAGGACAGGGCCAGCCACACACTTTTGACAAAGGGATGTATTTTAGAATAGCAGTCCAGTGGGCAAAGGAGGAGGAATGTAGAGCAATCCCACCAAGAGTTATGTGCATTGTTAAGTGGGATGACAGTCCATACAGAGTAATTTAAAAGGAAGGTTCATGCAAAGAAATGGATGCTTTAGGAACAGCAGACACAAGGCTTTCTGGCAGTTCACAAGGAATTGTACTCAGCGATACTGCATCACCACCTCAGCTGTACAACAGTAGGCCCATACAAAGCTATTTATAGTCACTTGGATTGCCTCTATATGAAAAGCTCCCATGGATCTGAAGGGCTCTAGTTGAGCACAATATTTGATCACTCACCTAACTTGGAGAAAACAGGTGTAACTGCTGAGTTGATGTTTAAAAGCTTTGTGTCTGCTTGGAAATGAAATCACAAGTATTACTGAGCTACTGTGAATTTAAGCAATGAGCTCTCCGAAGTTCACAATGAACAATGATGCAGACAGAATGGCTGATGAAAACATTTCATTTTCCCTTTCACATTTGTTACCTTTTCATTTTCTTTCCTTTTCGGTAACCTGCTATACTTTGCCATGGACACGTCATGTTCTGTAGACAAGGAATATTATTTTTTTTTTAGAAATGTGATGTGTGTGTGCACAGATTAAACATGTCTTCTGAGCTCTAACAGCTGCATGTGAATAGAAACAAACAAAACAGAGACACATACCATTGCTAGCAAGGCCAAAGAGATCCTTCAATGTGCTTACTTCTGGAAAAGAGAAACCAAATATTCAAAGTAAAACCAGCTGTTAACACTTGGTTCAACTGAGACCATTTATGGCATATTTACTGCCCAAGTCACTCCAGCCCTTTCACAGCAGAGATATGTACATTGTACCTGTCTTGAAAATGCTAAACCAGATCAGCTGCTAGAGAAATTAATAGGCAGATTAAGGGTGGAGTGAGTTTATTTTATTGAGCAAGTTGTCACTACGAAAAAGATGCCTTACCTGCCAGTGTCATTTCTCCAAAGAAGCACCATTTCAGTATGTTTATTGTGACAAAAGATCATAAAAGACCAGCAGTTCTGAACAACTTCCTGACAGTGCTTAAGTGATACTGAGAAATTTAAGATCCAGAGACGTATGAACTAAAGCCTTTTCCCTGTACATGAATCTTCCTCAGTGTGGAACATTTTTTGCTAAGCTGCTCTGTGAAAAGAGATTTGTATCTAACCCACCTGACTGCTGGCTATGATGCTTGCATTACAAATACTGGCCATGCATTTCTTATACAGGTAGAGACAAGATAGACTGAACAGGCAACTTAGCTTCACAAGTGCTGGGCACAAGCTACTCTTAGTGTCTCCACCAACATATGCTGCAATTGGCAAAACTCTCTCAAAAAGCTACAATGAAAGCACAATCACAAGAACAGACATTATGCCACTGTGAAAATACCAAGGGGAAACTGTAGGATGTCATCATGGTCTCTGATTATTTTTAACAGTCTACTCATTAATCACTTTCACTCCACCTTTTTTTCCCCAGAATGCTTCATTATGACTCAGATGCAGAAAGACAGAAAATTTTTCTATATGTAACTAAGTTGTATCTAAAGGTTTCTACAGTATTCAGTGTGTAGATGTAACAAGATCAAAAGTAAAAACAGTAACAGAGGTAATCTTCCTTGCTTCCTTGTTTAATCCCTCTCCGAAATTCCAATATGGCCAAGTCTCTACTAAAAATGGTGTCTTATAACCTGCATCAGAAAAAAATGGATGCTGTGGTGGATAGAATAAAAAAAAAATTGACATGCAGGGAATTTGAAGAAACTTTCATTTTTTGTCATGCAGCAGCTGAAGCTTTGGTTGCAGGCTTCATATGCATTTTTGTATTTTTTTATTGAACAAGAGAGAAGCACCCATAAATATGGAAACAGAATTACTATCTCTGAGGTCACATTAAAAAGGTGGGGAAGTGTTTATGGAATCAACATCCTACCATCCAAATCCCACCGTATATTTGACAGTATATGATAAACAATGTATTCATTAACATAGACACCTGGATGTCTTCACAATTTCAAATCAGATACTATCAGGAACTTAAACCAGTCATTTTGCTGTAGTTGTTTTGTCTCCCATCAAAATGATGTCTACAAGAAGGACGTAAGTGGGACTGTAACAAGTGAAATGAGCAGTGGGCTTAAAAAAAAAAAAAAGGAAAGAAAGAAATGCTGGTGTAAAAACTCACATTTCTGTTGCATAAGTAGGTAAGAGTGTCCTTGACCTTGAATATGAGCTTGCTTCTTTTGAAATTACATCAAACGTTTGCATTACTGCCTTGCTGTTTAAGTAATGAATTTCCAAATTTGTGAAATCAGGTAACTTGGAACTACCCTTGCATGGCAAGGACTTAAAGAGGACTGGTTCCTTAAAAAAGAGGGGATATACTATTCTCTGAAGTTAGAACAACATTCTTGCTTGTGCTTGTCAAACAGCCCCAAACTTCTGAAGTGGGATAAATACTGTTTACTGCTAAATTTCCCTTCTGGCAATTATAACATCAATGACTTCAGTGAAATTACACTGGTGTAAAAGCACGGTGACCCAACAAAGAACAAAGCTGTATTTTTAAACTTGCACCATATGGTGCATAAAATGTTATGTGGTGAACTTGAACTGGTTTTGTCTGAGTAAAAGCATGCACCTGTCAATGAAATTCTGTAGCAGAAAAAAAACCCAAAAAACTTTTCTGTGAATCATCAAAGAACAAATTAATACATGGCATTATGTCTCAGTTTATGGTGCAATAAGCAAGAAGGAACACATGAGGAAAACTGAAACTTAGAATAAAATTTACCTGTGAGATCTTTTTCTCGAAATTGTATTATTGGGAGAACCATCGTATCTGCAAGCTGTTTTGCCAGTTCAGAATGAAGAATATTGAGCTGAAACAGAGAAATGTTCTAAGACACAAGGTAAATTAAAACACGAGAACACACCAGCCATTTGTGCCCAGAGGATATAATGTACTTCAGTGCTTAAAATACACTTCTCAAGGTATCTGAGACAGATGGGGATGTCTCCCTAAATGCTTCATTCCTGCCTGGTATTTCCCAAGAATCCAAGAACATTTCAGTTCCCACATAACGGATTAGGGCAATTCACTTGACCATTAATTCTAATGCTTAACCCAACAGGATTTAAACTGTAATTATCCTTTATTAACCTGTTTTTGTTAAGTCTCTATGCCATGGAGTTACAGTCCCACCACCATGACTACGCCTTTCCACGAACAAGGGCTACTCACAATCACAACAGGGGACAACCACAATGAAAGGTCCCATTCAAATATTTTACCTTCATAGCAGTTTCCCTATTCCTGTTTTTCTAAGTGTTCCTAAACTTCAGCACACAGCTGTTTTAAAGCACCCATGTGCCACCATTTAGGATGAAGGCAGGCAAGGCTCTCATGTCAACAGTGGCATGCTAAGCATATGAGATGGGTGCAGGTAGGACAGCTATCAGTCACACTGCTGGAGCACCAGGAGGGTGCCACACCTTGATGGGACATTCTGCCTGTTTGCTCACAGTGTCCTGGAGACCTCTAGGCAGCCTCATGCAGGTAAGGATGAAGCCAGGATTTCCCACTAGCCAATACAATTCAATGCTGATAGAACAAACAACTGAAACAGGCACAAGGGGTAGCTAACACACGGAAAAGGAGGCCAAGGAATGGAGCAGGTTCTTGTGAGGGAAAACATGACCGACAGAACTGAGCAGAGGCTTTCAGCTTTCTGACCCCAAATGGCACTGTTCTCTTGTACTTGGGAAGGAGAAAGTTCTTGTTTTGATTTATCTGGAGTTGTTACATAAGCAACTACAAGACTTGTGATAACAAATGCTCCTTTTAAGTATCCTGAGAACACATATGCAGCAAGAAAAGCCTAAAAAAAACAAAGCAAACCTTTGGGATTCCTCTCACTACATTGTTAGAGTTATCCATGAGCTCTAAAATTTTTAACTTACTTTTTGTCCCATAACCCTCTCTCCTCTTCCAAACAGCAGACCTCAGTACAGCCTTTTGCCTTCTTAATCAAAGTTGGAAGTAGACTAACAAGAACAAGACTTTTCTGATGGCACAGCGCTGCTCACAGCGGAGAGAGTAATGTGACAAATGAAACCTAAGCAAGAAAGACCTAGATACCAAGGCTATATTGAGATGTTACATGGGCAGGTCTAACAAAAGCATTTACAAAGTCTCCCAGTACTCAGCAGAAAGCTCCAGGGAGTGGGGGTATGCATTGCACACAGCTTCACTGTCTTCACCACACAGTACTGCAGCCTTCCCCAGACATTTCTAGATTCTGCACGACCTCATGGCAACTAAACTGCAGCTTTACCAATTCACAGCTGCCCTGCATCCATACCTGGCAGGTTTTGGCTCAAACTGCAGTGTTTAAAGCTTAGAAAGGTAAGTGTCATTTTAATATGGAATTAAATAAAAGATTGCCCCAGCCTAGATGACACATCCTGTTTTAGTCTCTTTTTAAGTTCCCTTAGGAAGTTCAGCTTTGCTCTGAGGATAGCATTCAAGATGAAGCCACAGAAACAGCTCTAACCATTATGGAAGGGTGTTATCAAACTTCTTTATCCAGAATGAAATGGCTCTAAAACCCAGGTACAATCTAGCCCTCAGTGGGAAGGCTCTGAATCAAAAGGACAGACCCAAAGAAAAACCACTAATATTCTGTATTATAAGAAGAGAATATTAGCAATTCAAATTACCTCATCGACAACTTTTGAAAAATAATGAAGGGTAGATATCACTTCTTCGTCTCCTTTACCTAAGGCAAAATGCTGGAAATAGAAACACATGTTTGGTCCATAAATCAATAAAGATGAATATAAAATACAACACGTTTTACTACAAAAATAATGAATATTTCTACAAAATGAAACAAATGATAAAAATAAATGTAAAAACAAACTCATCAATACACTTCTTTTACCCTGCTCTTCTTGTGTTAAATGAATGGATTTTGGACAACACTTAATTCTCATTATACTCATTTTAAAGTCATAGAACTGGAACAAACTGACTTGCATCTTCATAAATTTATTAACTCAGATTTTGTACCTTTTTGGGGTTTTTTTTTCACTTGTTTGGTTGGTTCTTTTTTTTTTTTTAAGATTCTCAGAAATGACCCAACTCCCTTGAACATCCTGGGGAAATTCACAACTGCCTTCACATGAAACCAAATGAAGCAAATGCGCTGAGCACTTCCAGAAAACATAGTATTTACAGACTTCTTCACAAGTGCTGAGGCAGAAAAGAAATCAAAGTCACGTGCTGAACATACCTGCTTTTCATAGGCAAGGAGCTGCTTCGAAAGCTGTTGTGTGGCAAGACACATTTCATTCTACAAACAAAAATGCCATGTTAATAGAAATAATGAAAGATCCCTAGTGCTGCTGTTACCACTACTTTGTTACCAGTGTCTTGACTGAATCTGAAACTACTCACACAAACATTCAGCTGTGTGCAAACAGCTAGTCCCAAAATACCTGCACAGATGTCCTGCTTTCAGCTAGGATAGAGTTAATTTCTTCTCAGCAGCTGTTACAGTGCTGTGTTTTGGATTCAGAGTAAGAACGGTGCTGATAACACACTGATGCTTTGGATTTTTGCGGAGTTGTGTTTATCCTAAGTGAAGGGGTTTTTTCCTTGTCTCGCTCGGCCAGTGAGAGGGCACACAAAAGAAACTGGGAGGGAGCACAGCTGGGACAGATGACCCAAAAGGACATTCCACACCATGGAGTAGCATGCCCAGTAAATAAATTGGGACAAATAACCCCAAAGGAAGGCCAATCTGGGTTTGGGAAGAGGGGTTCTGGCATGGGTCAGTTGGTGGTGAGCAGTTACAGGGTGCATCACTCGGGGTTTTCCCCCCTTTTATTTTCATTAACCAGTATTACTGTATTTTACTTTATTTTCAATTATTAAACTGCTTTTGTCTCAACATACAAGTTTTACTTTGATTCTTTTCCCCGTTCCACTGGGGTGAGGGGGACAGAAATGGGGTTGAGCAAGCCCCAGAAATAGGGCTGGCAGAATTTCCAGCTGGGCTTAAACCATGACAATAGAGAAGCAGCAGTAAGAGGTGCATACTCAGATCTACAGTTTAACTCCTTTGAATAGAGCTAAAATTGAGGGTTTAGTTTTAGCCTTGGGTTTCCCCCCACCACAAGAAAATAACAAAACTAGAAGAACCTCAAACATGTAGGCTGCCATACCAGCATAAGAATGTTTCAGACTGGTTAATCATCTGTCCCCAAAATCTACATCAATAAAGTGAACCAGGAGATGTGCCTCCATAATGCATTCATGCTCAGGGAATGTACCAGTGTAGCTACAGCACTTTAAGTGGCTACAGGAGCACAAACCAGCACATCTCTCTTCTCCTGGCTGCACCAGCCAATGAAAGTGTACACACACTTAAGACACGCTTACGTCAGGCAAGATTTGTAGGGAAGGTGTGTAATTTTGCTTGACAGCTGGAAAAACCAGACAAGCATTTGGATATGTCAATCTTTAATCAATGTATTCCCAACACTAGCATATCAACTACTCTGTCCCTGATTTGTTAACAAGGACTTAAAACTAAACTAAAAGAAAAAAGGGAAGGGGGTAACTGACATCTGTCTTAACCCCTATCAGATCCTTCTCATGCTCAGTAATGCAGAAAACTAGTAACTTTAAATTTAATTTGAAACCTTAACATAAACTACTCCTGGCTCCAAATATATAAGGCCATAGAGAGTTTGTAAAACTAGGGGCAAATCTCTGAACTACTTTAATAGAACCCTTTATACTAGGGCTGATACAGAAAACCATTAAAACTGGGACAGAGCTTGTGTGCTCTCTTATTGTCCCTTGTCATCCTGAGCAAGCAGAGCACAGCACAGTGAACTATCTGGGCCAGACACTCTGAAACACCCTTTGCTTTGGCCTGCTGCCACCTGTGACATCCTGCATTACAGCCTGGTGCTTCCGCACCGCCTTGGCATGCCAGGAACGGGGGTTCGTATGGGCAGCAGGGGCCAAACACCGTCAGTGTTACAGTGCGCCCAAGTGCTCAGGGGAGGGGGAAAAAAAGCCACAAGAAACCAGCCACAGCCTAGGTACCAACAGCTGCATGTGAACACATGACAGGAAAAGCTGAACGAGATCATTCTGATCATCTTAAAAAGCCATGGTGGTAACACAGGCAGGAGGAGATGGCACAGCAGAGGCCTTCTGAGGTACAAACGAGTTTGGAGCTGAGACAATGTGGGCCCACGCTTGGATCATGCACACCCCATGACTATTCTCACTTCACAGTGATGGATTAGCCTTGTTTCTTGTCTCAGCCCAATTAGTAATAAGCACTACACTTTCATACAACAATGTCAATGATTCCTGTAAGATTTGCAGGTTGGTTGTGCAGATTACATAATTTTTAAAATGAAAAAGCTTTACACAAACACTTGGTATTTAAGTATTTCCCAAGCCAGAGGATGGAAAAGGATGTTCTGCCTTATAATAAAAAACAAATCCTGTTAAGGGCTCAGGCATGGATAGGAATGAGCCTTAATTATCTGCCCCCAAGCTGGAAGAACACCAGAGAGACTTTGCCACCTTCAAAGTGGGAGCTAGCAAGCAACGAGTTTATGACAGGGAGGACAGGACTCCCTGCAAGTATGCAGAAGACATTAAAAGGTTTGTCTGTATGCATGTGGGTGGAAATTAAGATTACAAAAAGAAGCAGAGGTTCTCAGTCCTGGCACCTTTTTCATAAACACAACCTCATAGATAGTCTTCTTGCAGTTCTTACCCAGTTCTAAGGCCTCACACAGCAGCTGTGATGCCACCTGTAAGTTGTACAGCGGGATCAGGGTGCAAGAAATCTTTTGAAATAAACAAGTATCAGAAACACGCCTCTTTTGCCCCTGTTTGTTTCAATTTACTTATTCCTGCAAAGTCTGCAGTTTTGTGATCTGCTCTGAATCTGGAAAATACATGTTTCTGGCTTAAATTTGCTAACACTAAATGAAGCTTCAGAATAATGGGCTGATAAACAAACAAACAAAACCCCAAAACAAAACACAAAATCTGACCAAAGACGTAAGTGTTAACCATCCCCAAAGCTTCTACTCATCTACGTGGGGCAGTTTGAAGATGGGCAATGTAAAGAGGTGTGTGGAATAAGCATCTTCCAGTGATCACCACTCCCCAGGAGTAGTCTCCAGTATGTGACAGGATAATGGGGGAATACATAAACCCTGAGGATCTCAAAGGGGTGTAAATTAATAACACCTTACCAAGTATTCAAGCAGGTGACAACAGTTAATTACAGACCCCAAGCAGACATTCATGGCGTGCTACTCCAGATACAGAACAAATTGAGAGATGTGCCTGACACAAAACTTACTTTGGGATTTTAGGCTGATTTGGGGACAACAGTTCCATGCATTACTCACAACCCACTGCTGCCAGCTGGTCACATTTTTCATTTATTGGCTCAGTTCTTTGTGTCAGAACACCATAAACCAACTTGTTACTCAATCCCTACCCATGTGGAAGAGTTAATCCTGGGTCCTTCATCCTCCCTCCCAACACCTGCCAGACTTAGTTCCCATTAGAGGTACAAAATCATTCATTGTATCATTTGGGGGGGAGGGAGACGGGGGGGGAACCAAACAAAAATCAAAACAAAACAGACATACACCCAAAAGCTGTAAACAAACCAAATTAAGCTAGCAAGTTGAAACACAGTCCATTGCATAAGAAACAGGAAGCAGGCAAAGTGCTCTGCTGACCTAGTGGTAATACTGCATTGCTAAGCACACTAATCTGGGAAAGTTTGGTTTAATCCTCCTCTCATTTCTTCCTAATCAGCCCTTTCCCCTCCCCCTGCCCTGCTGCCATTCAGTTCCAAGACTTAGAAGTTATTTGCATTGCTTCAGTTGACAGATCCACTAAATCCAGGCAAATTATTTTAACAGGTTTTAATCTATTTCCAAGGCATTTTCCCATGGATACAGCAACACTGATTTCCTTTGTCCTGAAGTGACTGCAATTCAATACACCACAGCAAAAGAAAAACTACAATACAAGCCTGACTCCACATCTCTTCCACATTACCTTGACATTTCAGGATTCATCATGCATTTATGGAGTGGGAGAGCTATCAATGAGATGATATATCAAGCAAAAACTCAATAAAATCCTGAACAGAAATTGAAGCCTTCTAAATGAAGGCCAATAGTGGGCCTTGCAAATACATTCATTTGCACTAGATGGTTTTACTAAACAGGGAAAACACCTCGGCAGCATTAATGTAAAAAAGTGTACCAGAAGGAAGAAAAGACCTGTAAATAAGTATAATGAAATCAGTAGTGATTACGATGTGCTGACTTTTTTCCCCTTTTCTTTAACCTTGACTGGCACGGCAGCCCTAGGAATAGATTTCTGTAAGTCCAGTTCAAATGGATAAGGTAATGGAAGTGCTGTCTTGAATCTAGCATTAATCTATCAGAAATGAAAAACAACTAGCTTTAAAAATATTGTTTAATTCTCAAGTTATTGAAATATCTCACCCTGCCTTCAAAAAAGTCAGCAGAAAAAAAAAGTCCAACTTATTTTCTGAGCTAGTGCTCAGAGCAAAGGCATGTGGTTGATTCCACCTTCTTCATTATCACTTTTATTCACTAAGCTGTTCATATCATCAGAAGAGACTGACTTTTCTATAACCTCTTTGTAATAAAATATCCATGCCATTAACTATTTCCCAGTGAGGCAGTCCATCCATTTTTAGGATCTCTGTATTTTTCCAAAATAAACTCTGAGGATTAATCTGCTGAAATCCAAAGATATTTCTGTAGACAGTTGTCTAACAGACTACAGATTTGAGGGCATGTAAAGGATTAAGTTGAGCTATAAATTAACTTCTAAAGACACAGAACTATTCCAGCATGTCCACTTCCAATCCTAATATAACGAAGCTTTCTGCAAAGAAACTTTCCTACACCAGATACAGCTGGCATTTGTAAAACTACAAGTAACTAGCACACAGAACTGCCAAAGGCTGCTTCATATAAACAAGCAAGACACCGGTAAAGGTATTTATTCATGCACTCTGTACATGCAGAATGACACGTAACAAATTTTGGCTTACATCTGGGAAAACTTAATGCCTCATAAAAGAGGAAAAAGACCCAGGTACGTGGTTGAAGTGGAAGACCCAGGAGGTAGTTGCAGCCTGTCCACCCCTTCAGAATTAGGCAACACATTTACCTTCAAAATCAGGCACAGCACAGAAAGACCTGGGTCTTGATGCAACAGTTCTATGCAGCTCCATTTACATATGCTTATCTTCCTACAAAACAGAATTATCTGTAAATGGCACAGTCCTACAGGCTTAGGTTTGCATATTAAATGGCTTGGAAACATGAATCCAGGGTTGCAGAAAGCTAAGCCTCACCAGGGTGCTCAGGCTGCACAGCACTTTACAAGATCAGGCTAACATACAGCTTGCCCTGGTGCTGATTCACAGCACGGCATTCCATCCTTACAAATGGGAACAGTTCCAAAAAGGAACATCCAATAGCTCCAAGGAACAGAAGACACCAGTCAAAGCTCTGCTGAAAAACACCAAAAGCAGCTACAATAGCATGGTTAGCTCAGTACAGAAAGAATCTCTTCTGTCAAAACAATTATTACCAGCAGGGTATCCATACATTTATGCTGCCTCAGATCTCCAGATCCTCCTTGGCACAATGCTAACTTGCTTCCAGGCACGGTGACAACTCTGACTTTATAGGCAGCGTTAAACCCAACTCCCATGCCTCTGTAAATACATTAGTTCTCATGTGGTGATTTTCTGCTTATCTCTGTCAGCAACATCTGGTGAATATGCCTCAGGAAGGTAATGATGCAAACTTACACTGAGTACGGAACAATAATACACACAGTATTTCACAGAAGTCAGTGCTGACAACTGCAATTTATTGCAAATGTCCTATCTAACACTCTACTGAAGCTTCTCCATGTAAAACTAAAAGTTTATAAAATGCTAACTTAAATTTTGTTCCTTCAAAACATTTTAGGAAAAAAAAAAGTCTTGTGATTTAAAAAGATAATACAATATTTCCCTTAGATGTGAAAAGAAAGCAATTAAAAGAAAAGCTGCATCAGTGCTTACTTGCTAATTAAACAAGAATTCTCAACACTTGGGGTTAGCTATGCAACATAATAAATATGAAATTCCATGCATACCCTAGAGAGCCTGACACCCAACAACCAAGTTACAGCCTGCTGAAAGCAATACACAGGAAAATCAAGCAAGCAGCACTGCTGAAAAATGCAGACATGAGGCATCATTAATTTGCAGAGAGAAGTAACACTTATAAAGCACTATCTAAAATATCTTGACAGATTCAAGCTGTTCTGACACCCATGTAATGTGGTACCTATAAACCAAGACTATTCCATAATTGTCAAAAGTTTCTCTAAGAGTCTGGATGTAAAAAAGCAGTGAGCCACAGAAGTTGTTGCTGCTTTGCCTGGAATCACAAGACAACTGCTCACAGAGACACAGATGCTGAACAAGATTATGCTTCACAATTCCCATGCTGCTCCTCTCCAGATAAATCGATAAAGACAACATGTGTTTCTCTTTACTCCTCTTCTGCCATCACTGCCCCTGTATCTAGAACGACTTGTCAGGACTCACGAGATGAAATCTCTTTACAATGACAAAATACTGCATTTTACTTTCCTCTCACCTGCTCAACTGTTTATCCCTTCTACTAGTCACTAGAGACACAACAGTCTCGTGAGTTTCCTAACGGCACTTTGTTTCAAGTGAAGGTTCCCAGCTCAGCCATTTCTACAGCATGATGGACAACTGGAAATGATAGTAAAGCTCTGAAAACTATTTAGTACAACAGCGGTCAGGAAGGTAAACTGGGCACACTTTGCTCATACACCATTGCAAGAGCCTCAGCACTGTAACTTAAGCAAATTAAATTTGCTAACAGTCCTTGCTTGCTGCTGCATTATAATATTGCTCAGGTCATAAAACATCCAGACTGACAAACACAACATTCACAGAAATCAGCAGTAATGCCAGATGCAACATCAGGGCTTGCTTGCAAGAAGGAAGGACTACAGGAATAAACTCTGTACAGAAGATTTCCTCTATAAGACCACTACTGTGGTAACTACTTCAGGGTACCACAGCACAGCTGGGAGAACTACAGCAGGAAGTATAATATGTACTCACATGGGTGTGGTTTATTTGATGAATATAAAAATGCTTCACTATGCTTTACTGTATTTAATCACATGGGCTTGCCAGATCAACCAAACCTCACTCCTCAAGTGCTACTTTCGGGTCCTGTGACTTCTCCTTAATCAGGGCATCACACACTGCATCTGCCTCTTAGCACCACAGCCTCTTTTTCACTAAAGAGCTCCATGTGCAGAAGAGTCACTGCCTGATCCCACGTGGTGTGGGTGCCCAGGGAGGTGAGAGCACTGTCCTCATTCTGCAGGACAACCAGAGGCTTGTAAAGCACCGAGGCCTTGCAGCCAAGGCAATCTGCTACCCATGCATCACCAGCTGCAGCCCAGACAGCAGAGCCACTGCCGCACAGGATGCTGCACATCCCTCCTTACACTCTTGTTCAAGTCCTGCTTGAATGCATGTAAGTCTGAGAAGATGTTTTAAAAGATTCCTATTTTCTTAAACGTTTTTTAAAAAATATGGGCAAGATTTCTTTTTCACACTCCTTTCAAATGCGCTGATCCAAGTGCTTAAAGCAGCTTGAGCTGTCACTTTACAAATTTGCTGTGGCTCTGCACACAGAGCAGTGCTTTGAGACAACTGTATGCATATATCCACATGGTTAATTAACAGCATGCAGTTACTACTAATTGCTACTCCCCTGAGACTTTGCACTGAATCCATTCAGAACCATTAACTATTGTTATTTGATCACAGGCTACGGTGGTTTGAATTACATAAACATTTGAGTTTTCATCACAAGAAACACCAAACTTCTAGTAAACTAGTCAAAAAAAAATCTTGAAAACATGGTTAAGATATCTGGGAAACGTGAAACTTCAGAACAAACTACGGAAGAAACCAAAATTAACATTTTTCAAACTGTCCTAAGTGTTTTGAGGGGGCATAAACCCTGAATTTTCAATACTGGAGACTGGTACAACCCACTGCTACTTTGTCTGTCTGCCACGACTGTGATCCCAGTCATTTTATGGCCATTGCTTTAAAGTAGGTCAGTAACTGAAATTCCTATTTTACAGATACGGAAATCAGAACAGGGGATGACGATGACTTTGCAAAGAGAAAATTTGACTTTGCAGAGACAAAATTTAAGTCAGGAGAATAAAAAGGCAAATTCAGAAAGTGGCTTCTCAATGCTCTCGGCTTTTACAGGGTTGGTAACACCTCCTAACATGCTGCTATTGAGGCCCAGATAACACATCAACAAAAGTGCTTTTTCTCTCAAGTTGTGATTAGGCAGCCAAGAAATATCACACACATTTTTCTTAACTGCCCATTTATGTTTAGTAGGCAATTCAGTATTACCCTTCTATTTCTACATCTCAAAATTGCATCCAACTCCAAAGACCTATTTCAAAGAATATATCCAATATCCACAAGCGACTGAATATTTACATCAAACTAAACCTTTCTTCAGGAAAGAAGTGGCCAAAAAGTGCTGGGAAAACAAAGTGGACTCAGTAGTACTGCAAAATACTGATGGGTAAATGTACTGAGACGATGAGAAGAAAAAGGAAATGTCGTAATTGTGGTGAAACAGAAATGGAGAATGCTAAAAACCAAGATGAAAAGGAAGAGGCAAAGAAAAGCAGATAAAGCATTTTTTTTTCTTGAATCACAGACCAGAGCAACCACTTCCTAAAATGACATCCTAAAATGCCATCAACAGTGGAAAGGGACATGCAGCCCACAAGCTGGACACTTGAAAATCAGATCTCCTGATTCCCTTCTTCATCCATTTCAATCCTACCCAGTCTTTGCTGTCAGATTCCTACCATCCAACGTGCCCATGTTCTTTGTTACTCTCAAAGCACAGTGACTCTACCAAAATGGCCATCCCTGACTTTCAGTGCTGATTTCCCATTGCCTCTCGAGTCCCTGGCCACACCCTGCATCATTTCCTTTGTACCTAAGCTGTGCTGCAAACCTCTGGTTGCTCTGCATTTGCACAACATCCAGGACACGAAGACTTTGAAGCTCTCCAAAGCTGGATCTTTCAGATGTAGGCAGCCAGATCCTGGGCAAATGGTTCTTCCACGTCAAACTATCAGTCACCCAAAGAACAAGCCCACCAAATGGACATATACTTGCAGTAGACTTATAGCTGAGCTGATTTCTAGTAATGTAAGGATCAGGCACTCTTCAGGGAAATTCAAAATGCCCCTGCTCTCCTCATCTCTCTGTGTACTCCGATTTACTGGTTTAAGAATAGAAAAGATGTTGTTTCTAGTGAACTCAGGAATTAAACCTACACAAATACTTGCAAAACTTCCATGACACACCGTGTGTGTCTTTAAAGACCCAGATATGGCATTTTGAAACATCTAATTTTATGCACATGGGAACCAGCTTCACTGAAAATCACTCAGATTTACAGTAACATTTTCCAAAGCACTGGATATAATTTCTCTTACAGGTTTTACTTCCAAAGGGATTTAGTCATCTAGGTCATGTAAATACTCCAGAAAACGTTATTTTTTCTGCTCCTGCTCTTTTCACAACTACTGTAGGCACTCGACTTTAATAAGACCCAAAGTGCACATCTCTGTAATCAGTGGACATGGGCAGTTCCCTGCATGACGTGAGTCACAGCATCTAAGTCAGGTGCCTAAAGTCAGTGTGCAGACCTGGGAACTGTGTCTACATTCAGGCAAGTGCTTCTGTCAAGGCTGGCCTCCCAATGTACCATAAGGTAAGGACATAGCACAGTTTTACTTTGATTAATTGCTTGGAGACAAAGTAAATTACTTTTTTTTTTTCATGAATACAACTTTTCTGAGTATCAAGGCAGGAAAAGGTTGAGCTATCACATGAAAAACAGCCACAACTCTTCTTAAACCACAGAAGGTACAGGTACTTAGCAATGTAAATGTAAATAACAGCATTATATTAGCAATTTATCTTCTCTTCCACATTGAACAAAAGAAATACAAATGAAAAATTACCTGGGCACCATAGACTCGTTGCATTGCCTGAAGCAACTGGTTTGTGTATTCTGTAAGGGTTCCTGCATCTTCTTCAAAGACACTGAGCAAAGAACGAGTCTTCAATGAAAGAAAAAAAAAGCAAATGGTTTCAGTCCTGAGTGGAAATATTAAAAAGAACCATAAACAGCTACAAAGAGACGGTAGTAAAAAGTAAAAATCAATCAGAAATAATATGCCCTTGACTTGCACTATTCTGTTTATTCAGAATCTCTAAACATGTGGAAATTAGTTCTTTTGTCATGGATAGGTAAACTGAGGCACAAGGACGTGAACTGATAAAATGCTATGGCCACATCCTGACTCCCAGGCTCTTGCTCCTACTAACACACAGTCCTTCCAACTTAATTAGGAATGTAAAACATCCTGAATATTTTCCTGCTGATGACAGTAACTCAAACCATATTAAGAACTGGGGGTCAAACACCACTGCTTGCTCACTTTACTTCTCCAGTGTCAGAGTGCACTGAAAGCACCCCCTTCCAGTGAGATAATTTACACTTTGTTATTCACTCTCCACTGTCTTGAGCAACTCTTAAGGGGCCACGGCCAAAGTGAGCTGATGTCATTGGACCAAACAACTGAGTGTTCATCTCCAACAGGCACACAAGGATACACCCTCTCGGAGACACCCTGTACTTTCTTCACTCTGCTAAGTCACGCTTGTCAGCAAGCAGGAAGAGGAGGGAAGAACTTGTGTTATCTTAAAGACAGGAATTCCCTTGGTTTGTCTGGTGGAATCGTCAGGAATAAAGAATTATGTTGCTGACACAGCTCCCGAGATGGGAAAGATATTTCAGAATAATGCTGAGCTCCAGAATTTGCTAGATCTTTACAATAATTAAAGAGGAAAGATTGTCCCTTTAACAAAGTCATGATCCGTCTCTCGTCTTAACTTTGATAAATCCAATCTACTTGATGCTAACTGGAAATGTCTCTCCATCTGTAAGCTGACTTACATGACATTAATGAGCTTCATCTGCTTACATGAGGGGCATGCATAAACTCCAGTACTTTCATAGACATGTCTGTCCTGTAAAAGAGCAAGTGCTTTGTTTATCCCCCCATTACAGGAACCTCTAATGTACCTGAAGTATCCAGGTTCGAATTTGGGAAATTTATTTTTAAACTTTTAAGATACTCCACTATTTTAACAGAAGGCACATGCATTTTTCCAAGGCATTTATTCTCTGCAAAACTCTCTGCCCAGACCTTCTTTGTCCTGAAAAACTCAACATCAGCATCCTTCAAGAATCCTGGCTTACGATTAACTATCATTTCATCTCTGCTGAGAAGTATCTAAGCCAGAAACTAGTGCTGCTCAATGGTTAAAATACCTGACCTGGGAGTCAGTCTTTGGGTTCTCTTTGGTACCTTCTTCCCTGAGTAACTTTAAAGGCTCTCAACAGTTCAGTCTGCTGATGTGCTAGGCTGCTACAACACTTCCTACATGAGAGAGTTTGGGAAGCCAGTTTGACATCCTAGCATGTAAGGGAATACGCACTACAAAGTATTGTTTTCAAATAAAGAGAACATAAAAACCAGAGAATGAAGAGTAGTCCAAGTCAATGAAATGGATATCAGGAACCCAAACGTTTAAAGGACCTTTGTACAGAACTCCCCTGTAAGGACAGCAGCAGGATTTTGAGAGTTTTCCACATTAAGATATTACTTCAGTAACTGAAAACATATTGATTTTCAAAAATATCTTGTTTCAAATGTTTTGTCTTCAATGATGTATTAAAACGAGTAAAACAACATCAACAAACTATCTTGTACCTATACAGTGCTCAGCTGCCTTGTTTCGTGTTACAATGGCACATGGAAAGTACAGGGTACAAAGACGGTTAAAAAATAAATCTGGGGAAAGCAAAAATTATAAAACTTGACACAATGTTTATCAAGCCAAGTCTCAAGCCAAAACTAAAAGGTTATAAAGAAATTGCCTGAAATAGGCTACAAATTACACAATTCTGCACGCTGGAAAAGGTTCCCAAATACAGGAATGTCAGCTACATTCATAAATCTTACTGAATTTTTGCAGGTTCAGATTTTTCATTTGTTTAAATATGGCTTGAGGTAGAACAGCTCCGGGAACTAATTTCTGAAAGTCTTGGCCTCCGTTATTAGCACATTGTTCAAAAATAATAAAAACAATAAATGATTCAGACAGTTTGGAAGTTATTCTTGGAAACTTTTACATTTAAGAATACCATTTGAAATCACCGCAACAAAATACCAGCATGTGTGTATTTTCTTTGTTGCTGTTTTGACAAATTCTGGAATAGCAGCTAAGGCTGCTGAAATAAACCAGTAATCCAAATATTAAGCTAACATTTAGGAGGCCTCATTAGTCACAACATTATCTCGGCTTCTGGAAAGATAGGAAAAAATTTTCTAGTTTCGTGTAAGTATTTCCTTTGATTTTAGCATAGCTGCTGACATAAATTTTTCTCTATTTTGCAGCCAAACACCTCAAAATTAAGACACTTCTTATGGCCTCTTTCAGCCAGTGTCTGGAGACAAATCAAGACTAAAGTACTATATTGATGGGGAGAGATAAATCAAGTTTTAGAAATCTGATGAAGAAATAACTTTGGCCTAATTCTCCTCAGTCTTGCATGTAAATCACATACTTCATGCAGTTTATACAAAGTGAGGTTATATCCTCATTTCACCATCCCTTTGCACTCCTGCGACTGCACAGAGCAGAAGAGAACCAGGTTCCTTCACGTGGAAGCAAATGATCCTGTAAGATGCTATGCTGCCCATTTCTGTGGAACAGAGACTTTTTGCCTTGATTTTGTGAATCTAAAGCTCTCTCGAGTGAAAAAGTAACAAAAATATAAAAGACTGAAAAAACCCACTCCTGCTTTCTTGCATCAAAAGAATATATTTCAGCGACGCTGGGCCATTATAAAAATTAAACAATGTCCCTCCCTCCGAAAGTTGTAGAGCTTGAAGAAAAAGCAATGACCAAACCAAGGCAAAACATCCTGCCAATACGCAGGTTTATGCACAGCCTGGTACTCCAGTAATTGCAAAGGAGATGTTAACAGCCTGCATTTCGGGACTCAGGAAAGACGACGACCTCCAAACTCAGTTCAGTGCATTGTTCAGCTGCTTTCAGTCAGTGTTACATTTTTAATCATTGAAGGAAGTGTTGACTGAAGAGGTAAATCAGTTCCCTTCTCCTGCGTGTCAAGTTCTTCAGCTTTAGGATGCAGTGGGGAGGTTAACACGAAAAATGTTACTAACTACCCATAATAAATCTAGCACATTCTGGTAAACTGTGGAACAGAGAAAAACTCAGGCTGGTAAGGAACTGTGCAGGTCACCTTGTCCAAACTTCTGCTCCAAGAAGGGCTGACTTTGATGTAACATCAGGTTACTCAACACTTTTTCCAATCCAGTCTTTAAAATTCCCAAGGATGATTACAAATACTCCACATCAAACACATGACGGAAATCTTTCTTACTAGAATGGGATTTCACGCAATTACAAAAAAACAAGAGAAGATGAGGCAATTAAGATAAGGCCCAAGGCTTATTAAGTCCTGACAGGTGCACTTCCAATCTTTCCTTCAAAATGTCTCATGACAGACTCTCTAACACCTTGCAGCAATCTGCTCCACAGCTTACCTATTCATTTCTCCTCCTGATCCATCAGCAGACGAGTCAGGATTACAACACAGGGCTACCTGGGAGCCGGATCCATGCTGATGCACCCTGCCTCACGTCTTTCCCTGCTTCGTCAATTACCTCTGTATCTCTCTCTGCCCCACGCTTTGTCCCCAAGCGCACCTTCCCCATCCTTCAGTGAACTTTCCACTCTTTCCCTTCCCTCTACTTCTCTCTTCCACCCAACCAGCCCCTGAACACATGAGGACATGGCATGTTCCTCGCTGTGGGGCTTCCACAGTCCCAGGGGTCCCCCCTGCAGCTGCGGCACACCCCGGCTCCCGGCAGCGGGGCACAGGGCGCTGCACTGGGGCGAAAGGAGGAACGTCCTCCCCTGCCTGCACTCGGGAAGGGAAGGGCGGCGATCGCCTCTCCTCGTTCCTCAGACCCCTTCAGAAGGAGGTCATCATCGGTGTGATCCGCCTCAATTATCCTCACGGGAGCTCGTGTACCTGAACTGCGGCCCTTGAGGAGGAGCAGGCACGCTGGCGGTGACACTCCTCCAGCCCATTTTGTCACCGTGGCCAGGTGACTCACCGCGCACAGGTGTCCCTTTCCCTTCGGGGGAGGCCAGCGCCCCAAGCCCTGCCCACCTGTCCTTCCCCGACACTCCTCGGCTGCTCAGGGCAACCCTTACAGCCACCGAGCGCACACCCAGGCGGGACGGTGCGAGAAAAACGCCACAGAAGTTTCTCTGAGGGCGGTGAGGAGAAAGGGCACAGTACCCCCCGCACTGGAGGATAGCCCTCCTCCCGGGAGACCCCCAGACTCTGCCTGCTTTTCCCCCGACGAATGCCCCGCGGGACCCCAAATCTCCCCCGGGTACCGTGTGCCCACCTCAGCGCACCCCGCTCCCCGACGGCCCCGAGAGCCGAGCTCACCCTGACCCAGTTCCCCGCCCGCCTGCTGCCGCGCCCTGTCCCCCTGCACCGCCCCCGGCACCCCTCTGCCCGCCACGGGACGCTGCTCCCCGGCCCTCGCCAGCTGTCAGCCCGCACCGGCCCGGCCAGACCCACGGGCTGCCCGCCGGCACCGAGCGCTCAAGTGCGTCACACCGACCGACCGACCGAGGGACGGGGGGCCGGGCTGTCCCCGGCAGCGGCCGCTACCTGCGGGCTGTCCTGCAGAGCCTCTTCCAGGAGGAGCTTGTCGACGGCGGGCATGTTGGTGCTGCGGCGCGGCGGAGCGCTGGCAGGAGCGGGGTGCGCGGCGCTGGCACGCCCCGGCGGCGGGGCTCGGCTGCGTCCCTCCCTCCCTCTCTCCGTCCCCGCGGGGGCGGCCGCGGCGCTCTGCAGGCACCGGGCACGGCTGGACGGCTCCGCTGGCGGGGCCGGGGCCGCTCACTCCGCCCAGTTCCCGTCCGCTGGAGGAAGCGAGTCACGGGGAGGGCCGGCGGGGCGAGGCTTCCTGCCGCCATTAGCTCGGCGGGCAGCGGCGTGGCAGGCCCAGGTGGAGGGCGGCCGTGGCCTCCTCCCCGCGCGGGTGGCAGGGTGGAGCGGCCTCCCGCAGCCCCGGCCCCGAGAGAGCAGGGTGGCGGAAGGAGGGATGGAGCGGGGGCCGCGGATGCCCCCTCAGCTGAGAGGATGCGTGGGTGTGATGCAAACCAGGGGAAGGATCGCACCCTGCAGCCTGGGCTTGTGGGGCTTGAGGACGTCCAGCTGTGGGCGAGCCCTTTGCTGTGCTCTCCTCAGGTGCACGGCAGGGACACTTTCTGGGATCAGCACAACCGCTTGCTTATCAGTGAGCCGCGTTTGCGGCATCTGCATTTGTTCTTGTCCATGGACAACTCTGCAAGTGTGACTGTGGGGCCTCGTTGTGCTCCAGACAGGCCAATTCCCACACAGCCATAGCCCGTAACTCCATGACACTTGGGAGGTTAGAAGGGATGCATTTTAAGTTACTAGTCCTTCATGTTCTGAGCTATGTTTTTATGACTGGCTTGATGCTGTCTTAATTGTGTTGGATAACTCCAGCCTTTGGACACTAATTCGGATGCTTAGTTAAACAAAACTAGTGTTTTCAAAGTAAGCACAGCTTGGTCTGTGAGTATTTGATCATGTACATGTTTTTGAAGGGTGGCCATTGCTTTTGGATGCATTAGCTTCTCCAGAAGTCCAGAGTTACAGATCTTGCAGGGAAGTTGCTCCATTCTTGTCAGCTGTAGCTTTTGTTGTTCCAGTGTGCCTTCAGATAAAAATGGAGATAACTCAAATCCAGAATCTCATTTAAGAAAAAAAAAAAAACAAAACTCACTTCTGAAGACTTTAGGAAGAATCCTGCCAATTAAACAGAATATGCGAACAAAAATACTGGCAGTAAGATGCTAGCATCTTTGAAGAAATTTCACTATGCTTTACTGTATTTAATCACATGTGTTTGCCAGATCAACCAAACCTCACTCTTCAAGTGCTACTTTTGGGTCCTGTGACTTCTCCTTCATCAGGGCATCACACACTGCATCTGCCTTGTAGCACCACAGCCTCTTTTTCACTAAAGAGCTCCATGTGCAGAAGAGTCACTGCCTGATCCCACGTGGTGTGGGTGCCCAAGGAGGTGAGAGCAATCTTCAGATAACTCACATTGCTGCCCTCTTTTAAAAGAAAAATAATTTTAAACAAATGCAGCTTGAGTTGTAAAAGAACTCCAAACATTAATATCAGCCAGCTTTTTGCATCTAAGTCCCAGTGGATTTTTCCACTTCTGTCATTCTTAAGCAATAGCAAGCATTTTATATGACAAGGTGACTGCTAATAAAGATTGGGGTTTTTTTTTTCTGATTAAAAGACTTTTTGCAGGTTGGCTGGATGATTGTTTGCTTTAATTATGTATGAGAAAGACCACTGAACCCTGTAATTTTGGCTAAGGTATTTCTGTGTGTCTGACATTGATTGGTATTGCTTCTGAAGCTTGTGATGGGACCTTTAACCCAATGTGCCAAGCCATAACAGTGGGACTGCTCCACCAGTCCTGAAGCTGGACTCCCTGTTCCAGGCCTGTGAGTAAGAACAGAGGTCTCACATTCAGTCCCTTTTCCTGCCTGAATAAAGACACTGAACCATAATAAGAATCTCTAGCTAATACCAAAAATACCAAGGATGACAGTATGTATTTACATAAAGAGAAAATAAAAATAGATACGGATTTGTCATAATAATGTTTCAGAGAATTTTAGAATGGTGAAAAGAGGTCAGAGTGGGGTTTATTTCTACAGAATATGAAATAGGGCACCAGTTAGGCATTAGGCTTAAGAATGCATGATCATATCTGAGCCAATTTTGTCAGTCTCTGTCAAGTTTTATTTTTCTTTCATCAGAGATTTTGAAATCGTTATTTGAAATTCATGGAGAACAAGAAAACCACGCTTCATCAGATTTTCTGTATCTGTTAAAGTAGCTTCAGGGCATTTTTAAATATTTCCCAAATACTTTAGTTGCAACCCTTGCCTCTTTCTTTCCCCCTCTAGTCTTGAAATAGTTCAGCAAAGCTCTTACCCATTGGGTTGAAGTATTTCCTCCATTAGGAAAGCATCGAGGTGGTTTGTGGTTTTATTTCACATCAGTGCAATAACCTGGAAGTTTTTGTCTTCTTCCTTTTGATGGCTTTGTTTAGTCTGAGGTTCAAGAGTGGAAGCCTGTTGTCATTCCAAACTTAAGGATAGTTATTTCGAGAACAGGTTCCACTAGTTTTATTTAAATAAAACAAAAAGCACTTCATTAACTTACACATCTATAAACTTGGCAGATTACTTATTTATAGTGATCAAAATGTTTTTATTGAATGTTCCCAATACAGTCCAGGTGGTTTTGAATTTTAAAAAATTCCCTATTAGTAAATGAAATTAATTTCCTAGTCACTTGGTTTTATTGGGTCTCAAGAATTATTCTTCTGTTTTGGTAACTCCAAATAATGCTTTTAAAAGAATTAAAATAACCCACAGTACTACCACCAAACATTTCAACTATTTATTTATACAGCATTAGCAGTATTTTTAAAAAAAGTTAGGTACCTTGTGCATGGGCAGTCCTTTGGGTAGAGGTATCTTGTTCTTTGACACAAGAAAACATGGTTTCTGGGTTTCCTGAGTTTCCATGTTCTACATCCAGGTACTGAATGCAATATATTCAGCTGCTACAAAAAGTCTTGCTAGTGAAAAGCACTCTTATAGCCATTCTAGGAACATTGTACATATGGAAAGAGAATAGGGAAACAGTAGGCATAGCACCCAGAATCGGTCACCTGAATGCTCGAAGGACCTGCCACAGCAGTGTGAACTGAGCTGGAGATCACTTCAGGAAGCAGCCCAATTAATTTGCATGTGTGTATTCTGTAACCTACAGATGACTTGATTATGTTAAGAAATATGGCTCTTAGAGTGTGAAAACTTAAGGAAAAACCCCTGGAAGGGCTACAATTAAGCTGATACATACTGCTTATAAAACTAGTGAGAAATCATGGCATCAAGTAAAATCAATAAATAATTGAGCACTGGGTCTGAAGTAATTAATTACATAAACTAATTGTACTGTTTCTAAGAAAAGACAATGCTTCCTTCCAGCAAAAGCCTGATTGTAGCCAAAAAAATCTCATCGTTGGGAGAAGTATCAATTTTGAAGGAAAGAAGAAGGAAGTTTGAATTCATCTGGAAATTCAAGATTTGTCTGCTAAACAAATCTCTTGGCAAAATGATGTAAAATCTTCCAGTATTACTGCACAGAAATTGGTGCATCTTGAAACCTGGATTTGGGCTTTTACATGGGACAGTTTTGTTCCTGTTTGAGGATGGCCAGGAACATCCCTTGGTAACTCGTCAGTCAAGTCTGGCCATGTGACAAGAAAGGACCACGGTGTGAGATGGCAGCTGGGACTGTGCCTTCTGCAGGACTGCAGGTCTCACTGCCACGCTTCCAGGCTTGCCCAAGTGCTTTCCCATCTCACTGCCCAGCACCAGCTCAGGGTGGGAAGCAGCAGTGCCAAGGCTGGGTGGTGCTGTGCATGAGTTAATAAGCCCTGCCAGCTTTAATTGGGCTGTTTGGAAACAAGGCAGCTGTTGTGCATCCTTAGCCTAATTTATTTCCAAATTTGATAATCCACCCAGTATTAATGGAGAGCTGGCTATAATTATTTTTTTCTGGTTAGACTAGTTACAGAGTAAGTCATACTGCATTGTGTTTTCATTCTCATATGTTCCATTATAACTTTAAAGAACATGTTGCATTATGCTTCCTTTTTGGCTTCCTACCTTATACTTTACAAGAAATTTCTGAGCAGTGGTGTGGCAGTCACATGTTTGCTAAGTCAGCTGAGTCTATTTATGCATTTAACAGTGTGTCATATTTTTCTTTGTGCTCAGTAACAAAGAAATTCTTGAACTACAGATGACTTTTAGATGTGTAATAATTTACCATAAGTTGTGCAGATTTATATAAACATATATGTATATAAATATAGAGGATATGTTATATGATAGTAGCAATAAATTGCTTTAAATGAATACAATTGAAAGATGAGAAGAAAATCTCCTAGTACTTTCCCTACCGGAAGCATCCCAAACCAAATTTTTTAATAGTCTCTGAATAAATTACTAGTTGAATTAATAATAGGGCATCTGATGTACAGGACATGTCTTGGACACATAGAAAAGGAGTATCTTTTGATTTTGTGTATGACCCATAACATAATATTGGGCTGAAATAAAATTCCACTGAAATTATTAATTGCTACGTAACCAAGATGTCACGTTCTTTGTTTTAACGTGAAACACATGGCTTTGTTTATTTCCATTAAACACGTTAGTAATATGCCAAAATGGATGTGCACAGATGGACTGGCTGGTGGGATGGATCTAATTAAAACCTCATTGAAGGTGAAGGGTATAACTGCCATCTTTAATTTCATGTAATTTAAGGACAATTAAGTCCCCTCATGTTACCAAGCACAGCAGCAGCCTCCACCCAGATGCAGAATAAAAATATGGTTTCCAGTGCTGGAGTCACTGATGGCAATACCAGCCAGAGATGTTGCCACCACTTCCTCCACGCCTGCCTCTGCCCTGTGCTGCGTGGACTCGGATAGTGTTGCCATGAATTTTTGTCTGGGGGCCTGTCTGATGGAGGGCATCTGATTTAAGAGTTTGCATTTGTTTTGCAAGCAACAGGAACAATGAGAGAGTGGGTAGTTTGTTGGAGAATTATTGGAATATTTTAAGCTAAAATTTTTATGTTTTTGCAGCGCAAATGTCAATATACAGGCTCCTTCCTCCTCCTTGTAGCTGTGCTTTTTGTGATATATATTGCTTCCTAACCTTCTGCTTCAGGTGATGGTCCAATGGAGTTCAGGGCTGTCTGAGGAATGGTGAAAAATCTTTGGATGAAATACAAGAAGTGACAGAAAGAATAATACAGGTACTTCATCAAAGAAATGCGTATCTGGTATGATTCTGTACGTTAAAATAAGAGACACGTAATGCCTGACATATGATTATAAAGTGCCAATAAATAACCTGTTTGGCATAGAGGTTACCAAAAGTCAGAATACCACATTCAAATGCAGGCTGGATCTGTAGAAAGGACTGTCAATTTCGTGTCAGAGGGAACCTACTTTTGTAGTCTTTACAACATCAATACAATTATCAGAAGCAAATGCACTCCCATTTTATCACTGTGTCTAAAGCCAGCTCTTGGTTTAGTTTTTTTATCATGAGATCACATGAACCAATCAAGCCCTGCACTGATGCCTTTTCCTGGTCTTAAAATCAAGAATCAAGCACTTTTGTGTTTCCTTCTGAACAACACAATTGAAAAGTTCATGTTGTCTTTATTCTGATTGCTCCCTTTGATTCACCTTCTCTTGCATCTTTCTACGGCTGGTTAGGCTAAAAAAGCTGAATTATAATGTCTTAACATTGATATATAGCAGAACATACCTTAAGGCCTATTAGGGGTCCACAAAAGTCTGCCAGCATGATTATATCCTTTTTGGTCTTGCTGTTTTCTGTTTGGACTCCTCTTGTTCTCCATACACAACGTAGCACAAAGGGGGCTGGGTCCATAACTGAGGCTACTGCAGACCACAGAGGCCTCAAGCAGCTCGCTGGCCTGCTTCCCCCTTGAGCAGAGCCTGTCTGTGCTGCCCAGGGCAAAGGCAGAGCAGGATGTGGTGATGCAATAGCATGTCTTCTGTATTTTTAGAGAAACAGCAAAAACCCCAGAGGATGGATGATAGAGAAAGAAGTAAGGAAACTCTAGGCAGCACCCAAATGGGCACTGGCACCACAATCAGCAGTGACTCCTCCCAGCAGGCTGCCAAGACAATGTCAGGAGCATAAGTATACAAGCAAGCGCAGTTGTACAAGGAAAATGCAGTGCTGCATTGCTGCCCAGGCAGCAGGTCTGGGCACTGTCAGTCCAGCTCAGCAGGAACCTCTCACGAGCTCTGTGTTCCTCCACAGTGCTCAGATGCTTCCAGTGACGCAAGATCAGATGTTTCCAGTTTTTCTTCCCATGGCGGCTACTTAGAAGTTCTTCTGCTGTCTGGAGAAAGCCAAATACTGGAAACCCTTTCCTGTCGTGTGACTGGAGTTACTGCTGCAAATGAAGGGCTTGCCAGAAAGCTGGAATTCTGCGGCATGTGCACTGAGACACTCCATCCAGCATCGCTGCTGCAGGCAGGGCTGTCACCATGGCGTGCTGGTGGCTTGCTGGTGGCTTGCTTTAGTAGGGGCCCGTGAGGAGTATGAGGGGAGCAGAGTTGCATCATTCTAGGAGAGGTTGCAAACCACATATTGTCATTGCCTTTTGTAGCTTTGTAGCTCTTGGAGTCTCTTTCCGAGGTGTGCTGCCCTTACAGCATGGGTGAGAGCACAGCCCCTAGGAGGCCGACAGCAGGGCCTGACTGCTGCTGTTAGCAAAATAATTCTTCCAGTTGGCAAACCTCTCTCAGTATTTTCCCAGGATAAAGGTCACTGTGAGCAAGGTACAAGCAAGGTGAACTATCTCACCAGGGTGTGGGCAGCTTTTGGGCTATAAACTGCCCACCGTATGTGAGTGCTCAAGCACCTGAACTTGTGCAGAATTTGTCTTGCAGCTGAGAAGCTGCCCCGCCCTTTTGCTTTCCATCATGTGATTTGCCGTGCAGGCAGGTGGTTTGTAACCCTGCAGCAATGCCATATGTTACCTGTGCACTTGACAACCCAGCTCTAGTCCTGCAAACTTAAAAACTTGTGTTTAGCCTGTCAGATTCCTGGAGATTAATCAGGCATATAAATGTTGGCTGGATCAGTAAATAGTTTCCCAGTTCTTTCAAATTCATTTATGGTAACATATTGCTTTTCTTTGTTTTTCTTCCACATTTTGAAACCAGAACATTTAGTTCAAGGGTCACATACAGTCATTATCTTTAAATACTCTGTAAACGTAAGTGCTGACAAGATCCTGGGTCAGCAGGTATCTCTCAGTGAAAACCATGAAGCATGCAGACAGCATGTACTGCAGTCAGAGTCAACAGCACCTAATAGTAAGTTTTTCTTAGAAGGGACCAATGGTTTCTAATTAGTTTTTCACCCTCTCAAATCAAGCTTTTATGAAATAGCAAAAAGAAAAAAGCCCCAAATAGAAGAGCAGAATCATATCTGTGACTGTGAGAACATGAATAATAATGCAATGGAAAATGTTCTCATCAGTGTTTAAACTATCTTAAATGCTTTGAAAGAAATCTGTGACAAAAGACAAGTTGCCAGAGTTTTTCGTTCTTCTCCTGAACAGAACTGCTTGCGCATACAGAATTTCAGAGGTTTTGTTAGATTTGATTTATGCTGCATTGTAGCATTGCCAAATGGAGCAATGTTCAGTACTTCGAAAACTAAATCAAAAAAGAGTGGCTTCGTTTCAAATAAGTGCTCTGGTCATTGTTAGGTTTGAGTCCAGATCTCTTCTTGTTTATGCTGTTGTACATTTGGACTGGTGCTGCCAGCTCCTGTGGTTTCACCATGTCGCAGCCTCCTAGGGCAGGTTTGCTGTGAGGGGCTACCAGGCTGTCAGCTCCCTGTCAGAGCTTCCCCAAGTGACATGTGCTTCTTATTATGAGTTGGGAGAGATTTGGGATTGGTTGGAAAAGGACTGGCCCTTCTCATTCTGGAGGAAAGAGAAAAGCAAGTCCTTGAATCATAAATGCTCACTGTCAGAAATCAAAGAATTAAATCTCTGCAGCAATTATTTTAAAATACGTTCATCATTTTCACACAGTTCTGTGCGTTTTAGGATCCCCAAGTCATGAATTTTGAAATGCAATGCAAATATTAATAAACAAACCACCAGTGTTTTGGGAGTAATTCCCAGGTATATATTAAGGAACAGATGGTTTTGGTGTGTTGCCTCCATTTTGCTGTTAAACCTGGAATAAATCAAACTAGATAAAGTATTTAATGCAGAAATTCCCAAACTGTCCATTTCTATGTCTCTGTCTATCATCTGCCTGTACTTGTGGATCCAGAAGCTGATTCTGTGTTTAACAAGGGTGAATTGCCTAATCTTTATTAGTATAAATGAGAGGAGTTTGTCACCCTTATATAGGTGCTAGAAGGATGTCTCCTATGAGAACATCGTGTGAGGACACCATGTAACTACTATGGATTGCTTACAGTGTGTTTTATTTCATGGGTACAAACACCCTGCTCTTACAAATATTTGAAATTATGCATACAAGAGCCTTCTTTAAGTGCTTAAAAATTGCTAGTACTTTATCTGTCAAGAACCACGTTCTAATTAAAATTATGTGTTAAAAGCAGTCAAAGCACAAGATACAGTTGGTGTTTGTGGGTGCCTTTTTTTTTTAATGACCTAAAACTCACTGCTTCCATATTGCTAATTGTAAGAAGTTCTGTTTACTGTATGCCTAGTATGACAGAAGTTTTGATTAATCAAAATTGTTAGCATCTTCTTGTATTAAACCCATATTTAGATAGAGAGGTGCTGTTTTGATGTACATTTATCTTTTCTTATCCTGGCTGGTATTTGCTGAAGCAGAATTCTATTATTTCAATAAAATGGCACATGCAAGTTATGAAAGTCGCAGTCAGTGTGAATTATACATAGCTACTGTAAAAAGACTGGCAAATTTTAGCTTCCCTAGGTTTTCAAAAGCTAAGGTATTAATTAAGCAGAGGTGTATAAATGTACAGCTTTGATGAAGACATTTTTCGTGGTGAGGATGTGTCTGCTGTTTCCATAGTCTGCAGGCACACTGCATACAAAAACAAGGCAGCAACTGTGCTGGTTGGCATCGTAACCAATATAGGGCAAAAGCAATTACTATGTGTGGAAAACTGTAATGGAAATTTATATCAACAACAGAGGAAGAATTGACATCTGAAAAAGTGCATGAAAATAAAACATAATAAAGCAGGGATATCATCTTCCCACTGTACTGAACAAATAAGAGCTATGTGTGCGGAAGGGCCTCTTGAAATAAAAGTGTGGGACTCCAGACAAGAGATGTGCCTTTCTCATACACAGTTCTGGGGAAAAGAGAGTTTCCTCTCATGGATCTGAATCCAGTTGTCTTACACTACTCGAGCACTAATTTAGGCTTTTCAAATGGAGCAAGTGTGTTTTACGTACGCGTGTGCCTGAAGTGATGCATGCACTTTGTTTCAAAGGGATGCAGTGCTGCACTGACATCTTCATGACAGCTCAGTATAAAGGTCCTTTCTCTAGCATTTTGCCATTTTTTCATCTTTTCATTTTGTGATCCTGTCTTTGTAAAAGCTGATTTATCTGCATCTTGCAAATTAATTTATGAAGTGAGAGATGGGGAAAGAGATTAATCTGTCTGCATAGTGTATTAAAATAAGAGAGTAAGATGCTTTTCTCCTCTGGAATAGACCTTTGGGACACTGTTTGTTAGCAGAGATAGTAAAATGAAGCCTGAGTGATCTCAGAGGTAAGGAGCACTCTTACTTATGTCCTGTATTTTTGTGAAACCTCTAATAGAAGAATCTAATACATCATATATATCAACCTTTTGGGCACAGAAAGGATTCCAAATGGTTTCTGGATGTCCAATTTAAGCATTTGGCCATTTGTTATTTTCAAGGGCACCTGAAAATAACTCTGGAAGAAAAATCTTTTCAGGCTGGGGGAAATAGTTGAGCTCAACAGCAAATTCTTCAGGTCTGTGTGCTAAAATCTAGACTTTTTAGGAACAGACGTAACATTGATGTGAACATTGAATTATGACTTATTTCTCCCCCATGAACTTACCTTTAAAAGTTTTAGTCTTGAACTCCGTTTCTGCCTTGTGAATCAGCTAAGAATCATGTGCCCCATAAGCTTTTAAAACAAAGGGGGTTTCAGGACTGTGGACAATAATCACATTCAGAAAGAATTATTGCAAAATTAATTTTTATTTATTCTGTCAGAGATTGGGGGGGAGGGGAGGGGGGACGATGAAATTTCTGTAAAGCTGGGATATCCACTAACAGAATATTCACATTTCTTTGGCACTTATTGGCTGGCCAGTGGGTTCCTTGTTCATTGGTTACTAGATGTTTTAGGATAAATTGTTGATCTTGTCTCAATTCATGTCTGATTTGGCCCCATAAGGAGAATTTTATTAGCGCCTTTCATGAGAGCAGGAACAGATAGATAAAATCTTGACTTAAGATGAAAGAAAACCCTTGGTCTTGGCAAATACTCTTTGGTCTTGGCAAATACTCTTTTTTTACTTTAAAGTGAGGTGTTTAAATCATATTTTTTAAGCCTGCTTCCATGGACCATTATAAACCTACACATTCCACTGTTTTATGGGGTTTTTTAAATAGAAGGATTCATAATTTTCATTTAAAAGAAATATTCAAGTCAAATTTTCTACTGTTACTGCAAGGAGAAAGACAAATTGCTTTTCCTCCTAAGTTCCTGCGGTTTGATTCTGTTCCTCATGGTGCTGCCATGATAAATAATGCCCATGTAGATCATTTAAGGTTAGATAGTAGCTGGCCCTTTTATGGGCTCCTCACTCTGGTGGTGGAGTCAAGGTGAGGCAAGACCAACTCAGGGCTCAGAGGAGTGTAGGGCTGGTGCTGAAAAACTCCCATGGTGAGTGTGGGGCTGCCAGGCAGCCAGAAAAAGGGAGAGAGTGGAATATAGAGAGTTTTTATCACATTTTCTCCTTGCTAACAAGGACTGCAAGGGGGGACACACTGCATGGATTACAATAAATCTATGATGGGCAAAGCAGTTTGGCTGCTCCCTCCATGCAGGGTCCCTGCACTGCTTCTCATACAAACTTGGTATTACTAGCAGAAGCTAGTCTCTAGAGTGGGATTTCTAAATCATTTCAGAGAAAATCACTTTCAAAGTGTTTTAACTACCTATTGATCAACTGCCAGAAAATGACAACTTGCTATCACTGCTGCTAACTAAAGGCGAGGGTAGGGGACATGGCATATTGATTCTTGGGTGTTTATTCTACTATGATGAACAAAAATCATAAATGGTGTGAGGTGGGGAATTGATTCTTCAGTGCTTATCCTGATACAAGGAACAAACCACCAACAGCTGAAATGGGCAGGAGCCAGGCTCAAAGCAGTTGGTGGAACAGGTTCATAGAAGAGAAATGTGTTAAGGGTTGCTAAAACATGGCAACCATACCTGCCTCGAGCAGACTGTGACCTGCAAATGCTGGAAGATGGGAGAGTTTGGGGGCCATATACCATATGAGTTTCCTGTGTTCTTTCAGTCCTGTCAGTCAGGATCCTGAACGAGGTGGATCTTTCCTTTGACCTGATACAGCTTTTTTTTTTTGTTCTTGTTAGGCACATCCATTTTATAAATAGCAATGCTATCTCACTGCTTCCTACTTTGGCTTCTCTATTATCTCATCCATCAGCTGTTTCTTGTCTTTCTGACTGCCAGCAAAGATGAACATTCATTATGTGTCCAGATGGTACCTTGCACAGTTGGGGTCAGCCTGGTGTGACCAAGTGCTTTCACAATATAGCCATTATTAAGAAATAGTGTGGAAACATGGGGGGTTGTAGGTTTCTTTCTTTTTGTTGGCCTCTGGGTTTTGTTATGATTGCCATTTGGCTTCTGTAACCCAAATCAAATTAGTTAACCCTTTTTGTTAAGAATTAAATGTTCCCAGCAATGTAGAGATCTTCTCAATGTCTCCCTTTGCCATGTAGTGAGCAACTTCAAGGGCTGTGGAATCATGATACCTTTTACTAATAAGTTCTTGATTTTCCCCCCTCTTTATATTAAAGTAAATAATTTAGTATCTTGATGTATTGGGGTTTTTTTTATTGACATGTAAAACAACCAACCCCCGGCTGACACGAGAGTGCCTTTTTTTTTGTTAGACTGGGGCTTGGACTACTGAATTTTTCAAGAAGAATCATCCTTGCAGGTTTACTGGGAAATTGGGTCCTAACTGTCTGTCCTTTGGTGGCTAAGTGTTCACAAGCACCATCTATGATCTACCATGATATTTGAAGAAGTCAGTGAAACCTACAAGCCCAGGCTGCCAGCTATAAAACAACAGTGCTGAAGCAAGACTGTAAAACTGTCCAGGGAGAAACATAATACAAGGTAGCCCGAAAACCTGGGAATTAGAACTTGAAAACAGTGGAATTGAGGATCAGCCGTGAAAAAGGTGGTTGCATTGGTAAACTTTGAGCACATATTTGCAGTGCAACTCTTAAAGAGGGCAAGTTTGGTCTAAATTGAATTCCTGTTGTAGATTTGGTTAGGAAAAAGTTTATCTCACGGTGCTAACTACTGATGAAGAACTGACAAATTTTTCAGGACATTTGTGGTTTTGAGAACATCCATATCTAAAAGACACTGTTCAAAAGAAAACACCCAGAAGATGCTAATTAGCACTGTATTTTTGCTATAAAATTGTAGAATATCCTGAGTTGGAAGGGACCCGCAAGGATCATCAAAGTCTAGCTCTTAAGCTGAGATCCAAGCCTTTGTAAGTAAATGATTTCTTAGAAAGAAATCATGGATGAATAAGGTTTCTGTGTGCATGCTTACATAAAAAGGATTTTGAAAAGTATACATTTTTGTGCAAATAAGGGCTGTTCCCTATTACCCAGAAGTAATGGGTTTTGAAGATCTTTTCCATAGACTTGCATACCAGCTCAACAGACAGATTATTTGGATTTTAAGCACTCAGACTAGCAAAAATGTCCAAAAAGGGAAAATCACTGGGATTTCAGATTTGAATAATCCCGTCGATCAACCTGTTTTCCCAGCTGGGTAAAATTTTTGTTGATTTAGGGAAAGAATAACAAAATCCTTTTTCACTACACCTTCTGAAATACTTACAGAAGTTCACATGCATACATCTCCCAGAGGAGATGACATACACAGGGTGTGTATGGCAGACACCAACAGTTTGCTGACGCAGGGAACACATCGCTCCTTTCCCTTAATGTCAAGTGTTCATTTAATTAACTTGCTTAGGTGACTGTATTTTGCTACCAGTTATTTTCAGTAATGAAGTGAAATGCTCTGTTTGTGTAAAACACAAGTAAAGTTGAAACTAAAGTGTGTCTTCTCATTTGTAGTAGGAGGAAACTACAATAGAGCTGCCAAGAGAGGGGCTGACTCATTACAATCCCAGACAGTATATAGAGGAATACATCACATTTCTGTTGTCTTAAGTCCCCTGAAACTGCTACTAACTCCAGCTTTGGATGGGTGTGCTGGAAATTTCTTGCCTCACTGAACTTAATGCAGCCCTTGGTTTGTGCACACCGGGTGCTTGGCTTGTGTGCGATACACTGAGCTTGTAGGAGGAGTGAGAGCACTTAGAAGTTACATCACCTTCCTGTCATCCTTAATACCACTGCAGGTTTCTGAACCAGCCTCACATCTTCTCCCTGTGGCCTGGGCAATGGCTTGGTGTCAAGGCATCTCCAGGGGATTTCTGCCTCCCAGATGCCTCTTCTAATATGCGAGGACATGGCTCAGTTTCTGTGCTCATCACAACTGCTTCCTCCAAGGTAAATTGCATATTAAAAGCACGTTCACAGACACCTCGAAATGTGGCAAGCCTATGGTCAGTGTGGGTTGATGGGATTTTTTGTTTGTTTTTATATTAGAAAACCACATGGGGCCTTAAGCAGGGTGTCTTTCAGCCTTGCTCTCAGACCATCCTTTCTTCCTTCTTAACTCTGCCATTAAAAATACGCTTTGGGCTGATGCTTGGTGCTAAAAGCTTGGCCTGAGGGTTTATTTTTCTGTGTGAATTTCAGAAAACTGGCCATCAAGAAGAGGTGGTTTTGAGCCTTTGTGAGATTTTTTTTCTGAAGAAAAATTCACACATTTATGCCTTCTGTCTGCTTTAGGGCTGGTGGTGGTGAGGGAATGGTGTGGCCATACCTATGTGCCCATTAGCCCTGTCTTACTTTTAAATTTTGAGCTGATTGTTCCAGTTCAGGCAATTTGTCAGGAAGATATAGATAAAGACCCTGAAAATACTGACTTTCTACAATTGACATGAAAATAGGTAGCCAGTCAGAGGAGGGAGATCTTACACCCTGTCCTGAGGTGAACATCAGTGACCCCACGTAGGTGTTCCTCCCTAGGGCAAAAATCCATACGAGACTGGTTGTTATTGCTTCTGCTGCTTATGGAGCTGCTTTGTTTTAATGTGTACTTCTTGGGAAACCTGTAAGAGAATTGTGATGTCTTTTTTTTCCCCTTTTCTGAACAGACTGCAAGATCAGGCAGCAGCACTTTATATCTGGTCCTTTTATAGTAGACAATTATCAGTCATATGCATATGTGATGCTCGTACTGGTGTTTCTATGACACCCCAAAAGCATCTTTCTGAGCCCTTAAACAAATTTGTTGTAGCAGTAGTCTCTATCTGTCTATCTAGAGTATTTGCAGTTGTATATAGATGTATCCATTGGATTTCAGCTTCCTGGTCATTTGAGGACAGAGGAAGGGTAACCAAGCCATCAAGGTTTTGAAGTATTTTACTTCTCTGTGTGGAAGACAGGTTCGGGTTAACAGAAAGTCAAATTCTTTTTGGTAAATGACATGAATGTTGAATGAAAATGATTGCTTGAAGAATTTGTAAACTTATCTTTCATGTTTCTCAGTGCTGCTGATGTTACTTGGGGAAAGTGAATCTGTAGCTCAACTCAATGGGTCTTCAGTTTCACCATCATGTTTCTTACAAGAAGAGAAATACCCAAACCAATCAATAAAGACTTGCTTAAAATAGTGAACGGGATGTTACTGATAGCACATGTAGGGTTTGCAGCCCGGTCCTGGGGTCACACCGATGTTCCCCTTGGTGAATGAGGGGAGTCCCAAAGCTCCCGTGAAACGTGTGAGCCAAGGAGCATCTCCACTGCCCGGGGAGGCTCTGGGCTTGTTGCCTGCGGTGGGGGTCGTTCGGAGTCCTGCAGGCTTGAGCCTGGGCTGAGCCATATCTCCGGTGTAGCAGCTCCAGCCCGTCCGGACGAGGGGACAGCCCGGGAAGCGGGGTGTGGCTTTCCTTGGGGACGAACGGAGGGTGCGGTGAGGGGCCGGGGCTGGGGCCGGGAAGCGGCTCTCGGGGCCGGCGGTTTCCCGGGCGATGGGTGGGGAGAGGAGGAGGAGGAGGAGGAGGAAGAGGAGGAGGAGGAGGGGTCCCCGCGGCTTTATCTCCCACCCGGCTCCGCCCGCCGCCGGCTGTCTCCCGTGACCGCACCGCACCGCACCGGCGGGCGCAGCGCCGGCCAGGGCAGCGCCCATGGGCTGCGGCAACTCCACGGCCGGCGGCGCGGGCGGGCGAGGTAGGGCGGCGGGGCGGGCCGGGCTGGGCTGGGCGAGCGGCAGGGCGAGCATCTCCGCCGTGCTGGGGCAGCCCTACGGGGACTGCGGGGCGGGGGGCGGTGGCGAGCACGCACCCGGCACCCGGCGGGGATACAGCCCCCGGCTCGGGGGATGCCCGTCCGAGCCGCGGGAATCACTGCCCGCCCTCTTGCAAGAGCATCTTCCTTTCCCGAGGCTGATCCGCTCGCTCAGGGGAGAGAGGGTGATGTGGCCTGCCGCGGGCACCGGCGGCTTTCTGGTGCCCGGTTGTCGCTACGATCACCACCTCCGACAGCAGCTGCCCAAGGCACGGCAAGCCCAGGCCGGGAGCTGGACGTAAGGATCCCGCCGGGGGTGTCAGCTCCATCCTCTTCGCTTCCCTATAAGGCCACGAATGCCACTTCTGAAATGAATTTGTGCCACATCTTCTCCTTTTGCTTGCTGGAGAAGTTGGAGGATATTCCATGATTGAGGTTTCATGCATGTTAATGTGTACTGCTGGCTGGTGCGTCCAGCTGGCTCCCTTATTTGTTCACTGCTATTTTCAAAAGAGGTAAGATCTGGGAAGATGGTGCTGTTGTGCTCTTCCTCCCCCCAGCCCCCGCAGAAAAGGAAAGTACGTGGAAACTGATAAGTGGACCTTCACCGTGTAATTATAATATGAGCATTTCTCAATAATTTTTCATGCTAGCTGCACTTGGCAAACATTGCCACCTGTTCCAGTACCTTTATCAAGTCTTTTAGATGCACCTGTGAGCTTTCAGCTCTTGAAAATACACAGCAAAATAATTAGTTGGACCACTTAGAATTACTGGGTCCCCATCTCTTACTGTGTTGGCTTGCTTTAACCAGAGCTTCCACGGTACCTTGGGCAGTGCTAGTCCTGACTTGGTCATGCCTGTGAGTGTGAGTGATGCTGTCTTCTCTAGGGTGTACCTATGTGTGTACATTTGTGGGGTGTGTTGCTGCTTTATCTGTTCAACTCTGCACTTCACACTCAGAGGAGAATGTGATTTTGCCATTCCTTAGTCGGTTTCTGTTAAATGATTGTAAGCTGGGTTTTGGGTACTATGTCCATCTGTCAGAGGCCTCTCTCATCCATAAAGAATGCACTGTGTGAATTTGCTTGAACATTCAGTGCTCTTATTCGAGCTGCCCTGTTTGCACACATGAATTCTCTCCCTTTAGTTGATTCCCACACTGCTATGACTGGAAGTTCTTTCTGTGTATGACCAGTCTCGCTTCATACCACTGGGGTGATGCTTGTTCACATCCCTTTTCTGTTTGCTGGGTAAAAGTACCAGTGCAAGCTTCAGAGAAGTTCAGACAAAAATGTTGAGTCAATTATTAGTACATTTGTGGTAGTTCCTAAATTAATGTTGCTCTGGCCGCCCTGTGGAACTTGTACCAGGGTACAAATGGGTAAATGTCAAATAGACTAACTCTGACAGCAGTATTATTTAGTGAATTATTTTGAACTCAAAGTTTATTTAAATGTGTCCCGTTGCATTAGAGGTAGTTGTCTTCAATAGGTTTTGGCTTGTAGATACATAAATTATTTTCACTGAAGGTCTGACCCCTTTGATAGTTAAACTTACTTATACTGTTATACATAAAATATTTGAACTTGCATTCTTTGGTAACCTTTCACATGCTCTTTAGAAATATTCCACAGATCTCCAAGGGCTTAGCGCAGGTAAAAACCAACCATGCCACGTAAAACATATCATTAGTATAATGGAATTATTACTGTTGCACTGATAGACCTCTCCAAATCAAATGCAGCTCTGAAAGGGCCAGTTCTCCTCTCGCTTTCACCACTGTCAGTCAGAAATTACTCTGTGCAGTCTGTGGTCTTAAAATAACGAACAGCTGGTAATAAAAGTAAGACGTCAGATGTCTACTATTTATTTACTTCATTTAACATTCCTTACAAAGTGTGTCTAATAAAAATAAAATTATTTTATAAAAGGGAAGGAGAAGACTTACCATTTTTATTCTGAATCCTTGAGCTTTTAAGGAAAGTGCAACTCACAGTTTTATCAGAATATGTGAAGACTGTGTAAATACAAATTAATTTTGTAGCATGCACAGCATGACTGCATCTTTAATGCTAAAGTTATGACTATTGTGTAGTCAGTAATGTCAAAGCTAGAGGTGCATAACATGTAATTAACCTGTAACACTCTCTGTCGTATCATATGACTAAGTACAACATTGTAGCGTACTTCATGGAATACATTAAATGTGTTACGCCAACCCCCATTTTCTTACTCTGGTAAAATTTCTATTGGAGCCTAATTTGATTTTTCCTAAGCAGATGTATATATGGTGATAGTTAAGCTAATGATATTATCTTCTGTTGCATGGCTAGAATGACATCAGATCTTTCAGCTCTATGGTCTGTGAGACCTAAACTAATAGACATGATCTAGAATAACATTTCAGGCTGTGGTGCAGTACTCCAGAACGCTAGTATAACTCACAGCATTCAAATGTTCTTTATGGAGTAACAGACAGTGGCAAAAAGCTCTTCAATTGAGAAATGGCAACTTCAGTTATCCAAGTAAACTGGTGTATATACATCCTTCTTAAATTACCTAGCTATTTTATGTATTAGCTATGGATTATACTTATTTTTTATTTCTCAACTTGCTGTTTTCCTTATGTTTTGTTATCTCATTTTGCATATTCTTCTTTCATGTTATTTCCTGGAATTTTAGAAACTCAAAAATAGCTCTTTTTTTTTTCTTTTAAAAATATGCTCTTAACCATTAATTTACTTTTTTTTTCCTGAGTTAAGGCATTTCCCTTAATTCTAGTGATTCTTCACTAAAAAACTTTAACTGCCTCCTCCTTTCCGTATCTATTGTAGTAGCAATGACAGCACTTTAAATTATGGTACTCTTAGGAGGCTGTCAGTCTAGCCTTAATTTAAATATATAGAGAAGCTGTTAGTCTGTGGAAAGCTTCAAATACTGTCAAGTTATGATGAAGGAGAACTTTCACACCAAGTTTTAACAGATTTATTAACTTCAAGTTTGGTGCAATGCCCAGGAAGACATCGTGCCATTCTATTGATTGGGTCAAGTCTGTGTACGGAACTGCCACCTGATGAGCTGAAGAAGTAATCAATTTGAAACAAATTGATATAATCCTGTCCTCAGTTACAGTGGGGCATAAATAGAATAAATTCATTGATGTTAGAACGCGCTTCCATATTACTGACTGTTGGAGCATGTCACAAAGGAGCCTACAGTAGAAAACTCATTTTTAATCTCAACAATTGCATGTACAGATGTATAATTTTGAGGGGTTTTATTTGCTTTTTCTAACAATTTGATGTGCAAGAAAATGTCCTAGGGCATTGTCCATTAAAAAAATTTGGAAAATGTTTCATAATCTGCTCTAAAGTCAGGTCCCGGCATTTTTTGTATCCTTGTGTTTATTCATGTGAGTGGTTGCCTCTCATGCTTTTTATGTTTTTCTGAAGATTTGTCTCTCACCTTCACTCCTGATGCATTTCTCAGCACAGAGCAATATCATCTGTGGCTATCAATGTCTCTCAACCATCTTTCACATTAGGCCTGCATTTACTGAAATCCTGCGGTGTCACCAAGAGAAGCTGCTCTTGTTCTGAAAGAGCAAAACCCCCTCTCACCTAATGGAAGATGCTTTGGGATAAATTCTTCTTCTTTTTGGTTTGCGACTGTTTAAATGCTCTGAGGGTTTTTTGAGGGATCACGGCTCCACTGCTCTAGACAGAATGTTTTTCTTCTGTGATCACTGGGGCTCAGAGCAATGTGTGGCTGAATGGGCCACGTTTATTTGCAGCCTGTACTCTTTCTTCTCCTTCTGCAGTTCTAAAATGCCAAAATGCACCCGTGGTCCTACTGTGTAAATGGTGTGAGCAGAGAGGTCATCCAGGACAATTCCGTATTGCCTGTTTTTTATGGATGTGGCTTCGTGGCTACTCTTCAATCTCTTGCTGAGGTTAGGCAGTTTTTGAAAAACCAAGCGAACAAGAGCCTATCAAGACAAGGCTTGTAGGGTCAAGTGCTGCCTTTTTTTAGGCCAAGATGATATAGTGGGAAAAAATGGACAAGCTTTTAAATATGTGAGGCTTTTGTCAAGTCATATATGGAAACCATCGTATCTATGAGAGCACTAAGCCTTGCTGCTATGGAACGAGCTATGGAGTGTTTGTTGATTGGTGGTAAACAAGATTCTTTGGCTGAACTTCTGGCAGAAGGCACTTGAGTAGATATAAAATCGTGTTGCTCACTAAACATGCAAGAGTTAGACAAATATGTCAGTGAAGTAATGGGGTGAGGCTGAATGGATTGGACTTTACAAATAAACATGTCCATATGAACTGAAATGTTTTTGGGTTCCTTGAGAAATAATATCTACGTATAAGGAGTGTTCAGGCTCCCTAATGAACAAAACCTTATAAGCTTTTACACAAGGGGTTTTTTTATGGTACACGTAGGTAAAACGATGTTCATTTGCAAGCTCAGAACTCTTGCAGGAAGAAAACTCCTTTGGTAACTGGAAACACTTTCAGATCTATAGTCAGGTACCTTAGTGGTACTTAAAGGAATTTGAACCAAACACTTGTTTCACTTTTGCTGGTGAAAATGAGAAATAACT
This sequence comes from Lycocorax pyrrhopterus obiensis, assembly GCA_014706295.1. NCBI lineage: Eukaryota > Metazoa > Chordata > Aves > Passeriformes > Paradisaeidae > Lycocorax > Lycocorax pyrrhopterus. Next base: position 54,576,476 of record JACSVZ010000015.1, on the reverse strand, counting down.
CCACTGAAATTAATGGAATCCCATCAATGAACATGAGGATAAACTGCTTTGCTGTGCTTATAAAAAAGTAGAAAACAATGTACTTCTTTTTATATGTTTTTTGTTTAATTTATTATAAAGGTAAAACTGACCTCTTAAAAAGTGAATTTTTTTTTTTATCATACTCAGTTCTCAAAGTTTTTGTGTGACATGCATTTCAAAACCCTGCAGTGATTTTTCAGCAGCGGTACCCTTGCTAATATCCCAAGGACACAAGTGCTGCCCTGTGTGAGTGTTAGTGGCTTATTTCCAAACACAGGTTCATGGCAGTATAGCTCTACACAAAGCCCAGGCGGATGGGTGTGAGGGACATCTCCTGTCCCCAGAGTGAGAATGCGTTTGTGCCGTAATGCATTGAAGACAGGCATGGCACTGAACATGGATATGACACTGAAGTGTGCCCTGTGATTGACTGGAACTTGAGTATCACCTCTGGGGAGTGTAGTAGTACTGTAGGCACACAATTCTTCTCACTCAGCTTGACAATTCTTCTCACTCAGCTTGAGGTTTCAGTTTGTGTATTAAACACTCCGTACTTTTGCTGTACTTCCTGCAAGGAAGACACATTTTTCAGATGGGCATCCAGGGTGCTTAGACTCAGAGAAGTCTCGGCAAAGGCCTCAAAAAGGACCATGAACCTCTTTAGAGGAACTGATTTTGATTGCAATAAGTTTAGACTAAAAATAAGAAAGTCATGGCCCTCGTGCAGAACAGGCACAGCAAAGGAATAGTTTCTTCTGGAAAAAATTAAAAACCCTGCTAGCTCCAGCTAGGCTTTTCGAAACACATGTTGTCTGGAGTGTTGCTGATGTCTGGGCTCTGTCTAGATGTACAGGGGGGTGCCCTGAAGGCTCATTGCTGAGCTGACTCTGGATGAACTGGCCTTGGTAGCAGAAAATGTCTCCCTACAGTGGCAGAGACTGAGCTCACACAGCAATGCTAACCTTCCACCTGGACACAATTAATTTGAGAGGTTTACATGTAGTGCTTCATAGATGTGCATGCAAAGCCAAAAAGTCTCAGAAGGCTGCCTGATGGAGTAAAGTTCTAAAGCAAGGGCCTGAGCTTATTGTGACTAGAGATACTCCCTCCAACTTAATTAAGGCTTCCTGCTGATACGTGTAGCCATACTGACATTTTGCTGACCCTGGAAGCAAGACTAGCAGCAGAAATGTGTACAGTCTTGTACGAGTCTAGTCTGTGTTGTTGCTGGGAAAAGGAGGGATAGTCGAGTCATAGGAAATGGGAATGATATTATGTTCAGGAATTAGCTGTAAAGGGTGATGTTTTCTGCCATTCAAGCAATCCATTCAGGTAGACAGAGCTGGAAAGCCTTGCAGGACTATTTCTTCCTCCTATTTAAAATAAGAATGCAGAAGGCATATTCTTACACATCAAAGTGAGATGAAAGGTATTTGCTGTTTATGTATATTTTTCAGCAGCAGAAAAAATAAAAGTTTTCCAAGAAATGAAGTACCATGGGAGAAAAAAACCCAACCTAACTCCAAACTCAAAAATTCTCTGAGATTGGCTACTGCAGTTTCTTCACAGTGAGCTCAGATCACCTTTTCCAGCTAAGTACTAAGAGGAAAGGAGATGTGAAAGGTTTTTCTAATGTCTGCCCTAACTTCTGTAATTAATAGAAGGGATAATTTACTGGTTATTCAGCTGAATTATAGACAAGCAAGAGCAACATAACATTAGTAACTTGGGAGGAACAGGAAAGAGTTTGTGCTTGAGTGAATGTTTCTCTCCCAGCAAGAAACATCTGAGTCACAAAAAAAAGTCAGTCCCTTATACCAGGCAGGCAGGCGGCAGCTTTTGTCTCTAGTTTTTTGTTAAATAGCAAGATGAATTAAGGGGTGGTTGATCTCCTTAGATGTCTGGGGCTTTGGATGAGTTGTGTCCCAATGTTTATATTAGTTCTGTCTAGTCGTTTTATAAAACTTTGTTTATCTGGCAGGAAGAACGAGGCAGCATTTTACACACGTAGTGCCAGCTCTACAACTGCATCAAATGGCAGAATAATCAGGCATTTGGGAGTAACTGCTTGGTTAGTTGTGCCAGCTTTGTAGCAGACAAAACCACCAGAGGACTGAGCAAAGTGAAGGATATAAAATTCAAAAAGATTATTCTTTTCTTATTTTGCTCCCATCTTGAGTGACTGCACCTGGGCACTGGTCCACAGCAGCATCATTTTCACACACTGGGAGTCTGGCCCAGATGTGATAGGTTTAAGGGATAGTATGGATAATCATTAAGGATAAACTGAACAATCATGAGAAATGTGTTCTCTGACAGTAGCAAATTTTTGTTGCTATTTCTGTGTTGTTTAGGACAGAAAGACAGAAAAACTATTACTGCACTGTTGGTTGGTTTGGAGGTTTATGCCATTACCTGGTAAACATGTTTGGTTTTTGGTTTTTTTTCTTCCTAGGTGCTACAGGGACTACTAAAGATGTGTAAGTACTTACTCTACTCTAATTTTTAAATATATAACCCTGGACATATTTTCAGTCCTACTAGCCTTACACTAGATTTAGTCATACATGATTCATCTGGCTCCTAACATATAATCAACACTACCAGATGTTTACTGTCTTTAGTGACAGCTTTCATCTCCACAAAACAACTCCTTGTCTTGTTTACTTTTCTACAGATTTCTTTGCTTGTTGTTTCTCTAACAGAAATTTCTTTTCTCTGCTTCTGTTGAGGCAGTTGTCTCGCAGAGGTGGTTTTGTTACTTCAGACTGCTTTTCCCTGTCATATGCCAGTGCACCTTTTTCCATAGGCCACGTAATTGTATGAAGCCAGCACACAAATTTCCACCAGGCCCAGTGAGAGATTTAGAAAGCCACTGAGACAAATTTCCCCTCTTTGCAGACCCGCTAACCCATCCAACTTCCTTTTCAAAGTACCCACCTTCTCTAGGTATTCTCTGCATTAAAGATAGTATCTATTAGGTTGACGCAGGGTAGCAGAGGGCAGCCCTACCCATCCTGTTTTTCTCCAAATGTGCGAAGTCTTTTATAGAGCTATTTTTATTTGCTGATACAGAAGTGTACAGGCACAGCTTTATTCAGCCATAAATTTATTTTTCTATCAAAGGAAACCATAAAGAACTCCTCCCGAGGTCTTGCCTTCTTCTATTTCATGTAATTGGTATTTGCCACTAGAGTTTGCGACTGAGGGACCTGGGAAAGATTGTTATGTTATGCAACAGGAACATTCTTCTGTTTTATTTACTTCACTTAGAATAACTGCTCTAATTAGATGGAGGAATCCTGGTGTAGAAATGAGAGCAGTCGAGTCAGATAAACAAGTGGAGAGGAGAGCTTAACAACAGGCTTGTCCTTGCTATTACAGAGCACAGCTGAGAACTAACACTTGGCTGATCAGCACTGTTGCCACAGATACTCCTGAGTTCTGTGTTACCTCTGTAGTCTGTTTTCTGGGCTTGCAGTGCCAGACAGTAAATAAATTACAGAAGGCAATCTTGTAAGGAACCTCTTCTTGATGCAGCCTGCAGCATCACTGCTCTCAGTACTTCTGTATTTACAAACTCACTGGTTTAATTGACATTATTTATGTTTTTTATTGTTCAATTTAGATGATTTAAGGACTGGCTTAGAACTGCATCTTTCTCTTTGCTCATCAGTAGTTTTAAATTTCAGAATCACACACACTGTTAAATTATGAATGTAGTAGGCATGTTCCTGTGCTTGAAGGAATGGGGATGTGTAGAACTCTGTTTATGTGTGTAAGCATTTATAGAGCCAAGCTGCAGGAGTTAAAATGGAAGCATCCTACTTATTAGTGTGAGTTCATCTGTCATGTGTCAAAATAGTATCAAGATAACTTAAAAAAAATTAATTACGAGTGCAGTCTTCAACAAAGGGAAAGGGTCAGTCCTGGAGCTATTACTGATTCAGATTAAGGATAGTAGAGCCAGCCAAACAACCCGTGTGAGTAATAGCATGGTTGGACCTTCTCATCAGATGTTAGAAACACAGGTCTACTAACGAGGAATGGCAGTGATGACCCAAAAGCCCTAATCAGGCATTCTAATATTTAACAGAAGATTTTTATGGAGGAAGTAAAAGATCAGAAAAATTATTTTTGTTTCATAGAAATGAACAAAGCAGATTTATATTAACTAACATTATAGATCCACAGATGCTTTTTACACCTTTTTACTTTCATCAGCTAAAGCTTCTCTTTAAATGACCCTTTTTTTTTTTACTGGCAAATTTCAGTCATATCAGTTCTGATCCAGAAAAGCATTTAGGTGTGTCCATCCTTACAGCCTGCTCTTTGATACTGAATCTGGTAATTCTAACGTGAGATTTCTCATTTCTTGACTGTGACTCATTGCTAAAGCACCACGTCTCCTGGAGTAAGCAGCCACACAGAAGGAGAGAGGGCTGGATCCTGCTCTGAGCCCTCCTGGCTGACTGCAGGGAAGCTGCTTTGCCCTAGGGGCCTGGAGTTTCTCCACCAGCGAGATAGTGATGATGATATGATCTTCCTCTGCACAGCGCTGTGACACTGAGGGCTGTGTGAAGACGAGAAGGACATATGCTCTGAGAACGTGGCTGCCCTCCATGCTTCAACCCAGAATCTGTCAGCCAGCTTCAGCCCATGCTCCTGCCCCACTAATAAAGAAGCATTCACCACTGCTAACTGTGAAAGCTTAGCTGTAGGAGAAGTAAAGGATATGCTGCAAAGTAATGCAATGCCTGCGATATTCAGTGCGTGGCTAAGTCTGGGGGAAGATTAGTTACAGCAGGAAGGAAAGGACACAGCAGTTCAAGCCTGTTTCAAAATATTGAGAGGAAATCCATCAAATACAAGTGACAGGCCCTTGTTCCCAAGAAACACCAAGAATCTGAGGAGTAGTTGTCTGTCGCTTGTTCAAAGTTCAATGAATCATATCTGGTGGGACTACTGAGCACAGCTAGAAAGAGTCTGTATAATGCTCGGCACAAACAGAGTCATAAAAGCTGAGGTAAGAAAAATGTGGATGGAATGAATTAGTGTGAATGTCTGTCATTTGACATTTAAAATAAGTGAGAAATGGCAGCTTCTTTTACCATCAAATGGACATAGGACTGATGGATGTAAAAGCTGACGGATGAACAAAGTGTGTTTTTCAGACTTTGGGTGACAGGAAGCCTCTTGGGACAGTCAAAACCTTACCAAAAGAAACACTTATTCGCCTGAAAATAGAATGCTGTTATGTGGATTTGCTGTTAAATCTGCCTGTTGGCTCCAGGACTCTGCCCACGCTACCTGCTGAAAACCGTGCTCTCGGCTCCTCTGCAGATGTCAACAGCATCTGAGGCAGCGACACAGCAGCTGATCAGCATGAAGCACCTTGGACCATTCAGTTCCTTTTGCTGTCTATTCCTGGTGCAGAAAAGCTTATCCTAGCTTGCTCTCCCTGCAGGACTGCTGGACTCCTGTATCCATGTCTCTGAGCCCAGGAGACGTGGCCAGGGAGCACTGCCGGAACCAGAGGAGCTTCTCTCCATTCTCACTCCCGCGTGGTTGAGTGTTGCTGTCGTAGCTTTGCTCCCCAGAGCCACCTGTGTTCACCCAGCCCGGGCACAGAAGCAGCACTTGCCTCAGTGGCTCAGCAGACATTAAATGTGTGAAATTAGTGGGCACTTTTCAAAAGGGGGTCTTGAGCTGATGCCTTTTCCTGGTCTTAAAGAGTCAAACACTGTTAGAAGGGAAAAAGGGATTTTACTTTGGTATTTATTTTAAGGGTCCTTAGGTGCCCTACGTCCAGGTCAAATGCACCTTAATGCACACTGCAATGCACCCCCCAAAAGATCTGGTATAACATTATAGGTGTTACTAATTAGCATATCTATCAAAATTTCCCTAATGAAAGGCTTGAGTGAGCTCCCCTCCCCAAGGAACCTTGCCCTGGATGGTTCTATCTTAGTTTACAGAATGTGTTCTGGAGAGGACCTTGGGTCTGGGGCACACTGCTCCCTAACTACAAAGCTTCTAAAATGTTGAGTCTCCTACCTTGACAAACAAGTCCAAGAATGTAGGCAAAAAGCACTAAGAATACAGAAGTTGTAAAAAGGTATAAAAGGGGTATAAAGAAAAGGCAAAAAATCGTTGTGGCATCAGAGCCACCGTGTGTGAAGGCAAGAGGTGTGTGAATATGTGTAGTAGATAAACTGGGGCAGCATTCCTCCCTGAGCCCCCAGAAAGGTGTGTAAAATGGCTTCTTCCTTAAGTGCCATCACCAGAATTTTTCTTTCTTTTCCCTCTCACACTCCCATGTTCCTCCTGTCTCTGCTCACTCCCTCTTTTCTGGCAGGGCCACAACAGTTTGCCCCCAGTCATCATCCAGCCCAAGAGCTGTGGTCTGTACAATCCCAGATGATTTTTGCTGTCGTGCATTTGAAGAAAAGGGTATTGCAAAATTACTGCTTTGATTTATAGCTAGTAAGAGGAAAGGAAGAAAGCAAAGTGTTTAAAAACCCTCGTCTGCTTAATCATAGAGCTGGATAATTTGTTTTGGTGAGAGAATTACAGTAATGGTCGGTGATGCCATATTACAAAACATTTCTGGAACAGAAGAAAATGGCCCTGTTTCCTACTAGAATATTTTTCTTTTTTTTTTTAAACATTGGCATTAATTTCCTGTAGGACAATATTGATTATTATTCTTACAACTCCATTTTAGAGGCTTCAAGCTGTTCATGAAGTTGTCAGTGCTTTTAAAGGACTCTTTTCTCTGGACAATGGTTAATCTGGATTATAGAAAATGGTCCCAATTGTATGAGAAAATCAATCCTGTGACACATTCAGTTGGTTCAACAGAAATGACTGTTTGCGATCTTTTGGGACCCAAAGTCCCTTTCTTAAAGTAGAATTTTTTTTTTTTCCTAAAAATACATCCTCATTTCCACCCACTGATATACACAGGCTTTCCATTTTCTTCAGGAGAAACTGGCCCACACTAGGAGAGAGCAGCTTCACAGTCCTCAAGAAAAAGTGTCTCTGCATTCTCTGGCTGTGTGTGTGAGGACACTAAGTTGATGTAGGTGACCACATGGGGTCACAGGAGATAGGAAATGCCTTCTGAAATGGCTCTAGTTCCTCCAGCAAGGGATGGCAGAAGGGCCAGGGAATGAGTTGATCGGTCTTTCTTGAGCGGTAAGATGTAGGCAAAGGCGGCAGATGAAGAGTGCTGTACCCTGCATAAATATAATTGTAAAATAATAAGATTTACTCCAAGCCTCTACTATTAAAAGGACCTGTGTACCCTTATTCACTGTGGTCATGCAGAAAGGATGGGTGGTAATGTTCTGCCCCTTAGAAAGAAGGTAGAGGTAAGAAAATTTCCAAGTTGTAGCAGTATTTTCAAGGCATTTGCTCCCCTCCCAGGAGGTTTGAGGGCATTTTCTTGCACTTAAGACTGCATCTTGCTGTGAGCCCTCTGCTCTTCAGGCCAAAATCCCATTGGCTTTAGAGCTCTGTGAGGGCATAAAGCCCCAACGATTACACAGTAGGCACATCAACGTTTTAGAATAAATAAATTGGTTGCAGACCAAGCTGAAGTGCAGCTGCTGCCCCATCCATACCCAGCCATGGAAGTAGAGCTCAAAATCCAAATATTTAATCAAAGGTGGGGGAGTGATTTGTGTGAAGACTGATGTTGGGACACAGACTGAGACTGCAGCGCAGGCATTGTGTACTGAAGGAGTGAGAATAAATTCCTTATATTTTTTTGTATTAAATCTGCCTTCACATCAGTGCTGGTTACTTTACCCCCTGCTCCAGTTCAGCTACACTGGACAGTATATAATTAGGAGGAATCAAACCTCAGTGACTCTCTATTGATCTACAGACTGACCTGTGATTTTACCCTGAAGTTAAAGGAGAATTAATTGCCCATTTATATGGGATTAATAACAGCATTTGGTTTGCAAACAACTGAATTCAGGAATTGCAGTGCCTCATTTTATAGAGAGGCCCTATAACAGCTTCTGGCTTCTGTAATAGCTGCTGTGAAAGTTTCTCTCTCTTCATCCTCTATCGCATGCCAGCACAGACACCCAGTCCCTTTCAGTCGTCTTTTGGGGGAATAGCAGTCCAGGCTTGCTCCTGTTACATGCAGAGCCTAATGTTCCTTTTATGTGGGGAGTAGTGTGGGGACTCACTCAGGAAGAGTGTTAATTCACCTGTTTCTGCTCCCAAATCTACTTTCAGATGTCACTGGTGGGGGTCATAAAAAGTAAGCTGCATCTTTTCTCAATCTTTTCTTTCTTCTGTACATTATATTGGAAAATTGTCTTTTTTTTTTATACCTGTGTGAGTACTTTGTTGAATGGTGTATGTCCTAAATTAAACTGGGTTCAGTAATAGTCCCGTTCTTCCCTTGCTCCTGAATTTACCCAGATGGTCATGGAGCAGCTGAAAGAAACAATCTGCTAACATGCTTTTTATCTTTTGATGTTGCAGAGCAGAAGAATCCATATCAGATGATGACAAAAGGAGGTAGGTGCTCTGCTCAGCCAGGGCTAGCTTTATTTGCAATAAGCTGCAGTGAGTTCTGCCACCAGTTACATATCCTTCCTTCCCTCCTTCTAACTCCCACCAACAACAGCAAAGCAGAGGAGAAATGAAAAGAGAGGAGGAAATCTCACAGAGAGTCAAGTATTGATGAGTCCACCCAGCCTGTTACTGAGTTGGGAAGGTGGGAACTTTGTGGCAAAAAGAGCACATTATCTCGCAGCTGTAGGTGGTGTGCTCAATAAGGGCCGGTGGCCTCTGCCTTCACACCAACACTGCCACAGAAGATGCCATTAGCACTTGTGGGAGATCTCTGCTGGGCTGGAAGTTGAAGGAAGTATGAGTCTATAATCGAGCAAATTAGAAATTGGCTCAGAACCCCAGGAGCTGGAGGAGGTGTGATTAATTCAGCACCTAACACGGCAGAGCACTGTAAAGGGAGCCTCTGCAAGGAACTCCTGGCACAGCAGAGGCTTCAAGGACCCAGTTTTTTACCTCCCTGCATCTGTTCCTGCTTTTCATACAGGCCTTTTGGAGCCAGAAAGTATCCTCTGCAAGTCCATGAAGGGGAGAGTGTTGGGCTATGGAAGTACCTAAGACACTCATGCTCCTTACTATTAACAGTTTTCTCCAAGTGTGACCTTAAGCAGGGGGAGGCAGGTCCTATTTATTAATGAGGCCAAAGTGCTATTTAATTGGTGTGTTTGTTTGAAGTGAGGTGCTTTGGTGGTGCCAGTGTCGAACATCAGTATCAGATTAGCTCTGTCCTCAGCTCGATATATTCAGAAGAAGCTGGGCGGGTGGAGTTTGTTGTCACAAGAAAGTTAGGGTCTAGTGATCAATATCAGGAACCTGAGTGAAAAAAATAGCTCCTTTCACAGGGAGAAGTGTGCCAGCTGAGCTCTGATGTGCCTTTAATGGTTTCTCTGCACCAGGAACTATGGTGGGGTTTACGTGGGCCTGCCGTCGGACGCAGCTGCCATGGCTCCCAGTCAGACGAAAGCTGCACCCAAAGGTACTGGCAGGTTGGGGATTGCGTTTCTCCTCCTTTCCGGGGTTCATTTCATCTCCTAGGATGTACGTCCTTTAAAAATCAATTATGATTTCAGACAGACTGGCTAGCCTCGAAGCCTCTTAAGGCAGTGGAGCTATTTATACTTGTCAAAGGGATTGTTCCCATTTATTTAAAATTTAACACACTTTTGCAGAAGGATCCTAGAGCAGATGATGACAGTGTAGGTACACGGTCTTCTGAACAGCTTCTCCACACTCTGAGTGCTTTGTGAATTGAAAGAAAACAAAACCCTGTTAGGACTAAGAGGCTGTGATAGATGCACTTGCAGAGCCACAGTGCTATTTTTAGTTTGGAAGGTATTTACTTGCATTGTGGTGAATTCCAGTAATAACAGTTAGTAAGTGCTTGCTTTCAGGTTTATTTGTGTTCTTACATGAAATCCAGCAGAAACTGTTTCTTTTCCATGTTATATTTTTGAGCAGTGGGGGGAAAAGCATTAGATTTATGGCTATTTAATAGACAAGTCATAAACATATCATTATGAAATAATGTAATATTCTTTTGGTTTAACACAAAAAAATGCTGCTGTCACATATGTACAGCACAGAGTTTAGTCACTGACTGGTGCTTCCAAAATTTGCTGCAAAACAAGAAAATGAAAAACAGGAACACTATTAACCAAAATAAAAGTAGCTGGTTTTGGAACAGTACTAACTCTGTTGCATGTTGGTTTGGTTTTTTTTTTTTAAGATTTTAACCACCTTTGTCTTTTGTTTTCTAATTAAGATTAGAAGGAAATAAAGACATCAAGATGCAAACAGCTGGAGGTACAGTATGTTTTGATTAACATTATGTGCTTGGCATGTATTTGTTGAACAGGAACAAGGTAGCAATGCTCCCTGTAATGCTCTTAAGTTGATCTGGGCACCACGAAGTTACATCTCCAGCTGCATCACAGCTTCTAAAGGCTGAGCCAGGGACCAGTTCTCAGTGGGTGCAGATATATATTAGACAGTGGTAAAGTCGTCTTCTTGGTAAGGATTGAGAAGCAAGAAAACTGTATTACTTCATTTGGGAACAAGTAAAATCAAATGTCCTTAGTGGTACTAAGACTTCCCATGAGAGGTATGTCAGCAGTGCTTAGATCAGCATCTGCAGAGACAAAGATTTTTCCAGGAATGAGGATTTTGCAGTTAGAAAACATCTCCATTTTCAGGAGGACCTTGAAGACTGGTGTGTCGCTCACTAAGTAATGTATTGGAGCTTTCCCCTTGCTATGGGTGTATCTGTGGGGGCTTCATTTTCCACCAGCTAAAATAGGACATTGAAGATTTATAGGGTCTATTCCTGAGTAAAGAGTTTTGACTAACTAACTTTAAAAAAAAGTCCTTTGTAAGTTCATATCTGCAGAAAAAATAAACAAAGTTTCTGTTCAGTACTTGAACTAAATAAACATTGACAAATTTTGATAGGGAACCGTTTTGATGTCTATCCAGTGGGGAACTGAAAATTATTAAGCTGCCAACAATTTCCATAAGAAGCAGAGCCCTTTCCTAATTTAGGTGAAGAGCCAGAAACAGTTTTGACTGGTCCCAGTGCTGGACACAGGCCTTGTAGAGCAGAACACATACAGTAAGTGTCTTTATTATATGAGTGGTTAAAGCCCCGCGGACTTTTTTAGGAGCACTCTTAAACAGGGAGAACTTCAGTTGGTCTTCACAGCTAATTTCGGTAACCTGGCTGAGATGTCTAAGCTAGAAACACCATCACCCTTGACCAGGGCAAGGCTCAAGCACTGTCTTGAGGTCGCACCTTTCCATCTGTGGTTTATGAACAGAGTCTGGGTTACTTAGGTCCTTGTCTAGGTGCTTTAGTTGAATGCCTGAGGCTGGATAGAATCAATCACTTGACATTTTTTGCTATTTAAAATAGCCAAAAATGCACTTTGCCTTCATTCATGCAAGATCAGAGCTTAGCTGCTGACTCAAGTCTTACACAGATGAGCAGCTTCAAATCTACAAAGGGTCCTCTGAGCTCCACAAGTTTATGTGCATGTGTGTCTGCAGTTCATGGACTACAAATCTCTCAGCTTCTGATGACAACCCAGTTCTCTGGTTTATGTATAGAATGTTCCTGTATTGCTTTTCCACTATTGCTTTACCAGTCTACCTGAATCTGTTCCTTTCTTTTTTTTGAACAGTCTACTAAGACCAGTTGCCAGTGCTTTAGAGAGAGCTGTCTTTGTGCTGAAGAATTTGATATTTACACAGCCTTCCGGAGAGCAAGAGAGATCAGAGCACCAAAAAATCCAAACTGTTGCAAGTTCCAACTACGGGTAAAGCTTAAAGTACAGCGTTGAATCAGTTTCCTATGATAGTTGCATTATGGAAACCTCCTGCTGTTCTCCAGTGAAAGATGAAATTAGTGAACTCATGGTGGATGTTTCTGCACAAGAGCTAACTTTGATGATCTGCAACTTATTTCTCTGTGGCCATATTGCAGATTCCATTAGTTATCAGCTACGCTTCATATATTTTCTCCAACAATTTTTGATAGATTTTATATAGAAAACCATCACTACTGTCCACTCAATAGTTTCTATGGTAGGTTCCTGTAAATTAAATGTTATTTTACTTCAGAGTAATGCATTTGACAAGTTTGCATCTTTTGGGGAATATTGTAAATTTTAATATTTTTGCTGCGAAAACTTAAGAATAGGATGAAATAAGCATAAGACCATAAGGTTCTTTATAATTATTACTGTCACTTTTATACCATGAGACAAATATTAGTGTTTAATTTTCACCTTGGAAAAAGATATTGCTCAAGGAAATTGATTCAAATAAGAACAATATACTTCATCGTAGTATTTACGTGTCTGTTTATATTTTTTTTCAGCTATATCTCTTTTGTAAAGCATTACATGGAAAAAATACTAATGAAATGAACTGTGTTCCATTCCATGTAATAACAATGACATGTCCTTGCATAAGGATGAAGTGATAGTATTTTTAGAGATAGTGGGACTAAACTCCAGTGCTGCATCCTCCTAACCTGTAGAGGATTTTTGATCACTATTAGATTGTATTTGTATCCCTGACTCATCTGTAAGCATCTCCAGTATGGCAAATTGAAACAGAATGAGTGTTATTACTACTTTAGCAAATTGTTGAGGTTTTAAAATTCATTAAGTTAATAGCAATTGTTTCACAAAGAACATAAAACAGATTGTACATTTACATATGGCTGAATGAGTATTTAAATTATTAAAGCCTTTTGCATAATTCTTTAGTCAAACTCTTTTTAATGGGACTTGATATGCCATATACTTTAAATCAACAAATAAACAAAAAAACCCCAATCTGCACCATACTAATATATTACTGTACATTAATGACCATTTTTAAAATTAAAAGAAAAAAAGCAAAACAGAAAATGTGGCCATGAAGAAATAAACCACTGTGAACCATGAAATTCCTGCCCTTTTCCCTGATACCTATTATGATTTCCGGTAATTTGCAGCTTTGACTTTTAAATGGTGGTAGTTTGATGTGAGGCTTGCAAAAAGAGGTATTTAAAAGTATTCCTTGCTTGTCCTCTTTTAATTATTTGTGACATTATTTATTGCTATTCTCTAGAAATCTGCTACTTGGGTTATCAACGATTTCAGGCTTCGAGCTCCTGAAGACAAACATGCATCCCATTCTTGACCGTTGACCTCCAACCAGGATGAAATAAGCTTGAAGATTAAGATGCGGTGTTAAAATCTCTCTCAGTATGACTGAAAGTCTGTAGATTATATCTGCAGAGTCTTGTTCTAGCAAGACAGGCTGGTGAGGACTCAAGTAGCACTGAGTGATAAACACTCAGGCTTTCTTCCTACCTGCGTACCATAGCATGAGGGTATAGTTTCCACTTCCCATGTTCCACAGATGGCCTAAATGGTTTGCATAGCACAAGTTTATTTAGTACAAAGCAGTTAGGGCCATGCCTGACCTGATCACGGTTGTCTTTCCCAAAGCAGAAAAAGCACCAGTCGTCCTAGGATGTATCAGCGTTCAGCTTGTGCTCGAAAAGCCAACAGCAGATGCCAGAAATCAACCCAGTTGTTTATCCACTTCTTCAGTTGCTGGGAAGAATCATCAAAAAGGTGGACAGGGCTAAACTCAAACATCACTTGCTCTGCTACTAACATCTGAAGCCCCGTGTGTGGGCGGAGGGAGGAAAGAGGTGATTGCTGATGAACAGCTCCTCGCAGCTGGTGGTGGGACAGTTGCAAAGGGTACTTTCCTTGGTTTACAGCATTGCTTGTTTTTCCTGTGCAGAGTTACAGAGAAGCTTGGAGTACTTTGCAGAATTGGTCTTTTAATGTTTCATCCTCTGAATGTGTGGGAGGTACAGTGGTTTCTTAATATTTTTGTTCCTCTGCCTCGTTTAATCTCAAAACTTTACTGACCAACTGACAAATGTTCGGCATCATGGACTGGAGCCTCTAAAATAGACATACATTAATCTATGCTGTGCAGGCCTGTACCCATCAAACTAAAGAGCTAGGGCCATGCCCTTGTCTTCAATTTGCACTCTTGTCTTTTGTTTTCCCAAGGATCCATGAATGTAGAAACTGTGTGACAGGACTCTGTATTCTATCTTGGCCAAATTCCACTTAGGGAACTGATTTGCTGCTCATGAAAATTCCTCTACGGTGAGCAGCCTTTGTTAATAAAAGCACATGACATTTCATGGAGAAATGAGTGTATCTGCTCTTTCAAAACTTACAATCTGTGGATATTTCTGTTAGGAGGAGGAACAGAAAAGAAACCCTATATGCCAGCTGCCAGCTGTGCATGCGACGGCATCCTCGGAGAATATTTAGGCACTCAAATGATGGTTCAATGGGAGAACTGAGATCAGAACACAGGGAGCCATTGAATGACAGAGTTATTATTAAGGAATATACTTTGGTTTTGTTAAAACATCTTGAATTACCATTTGTGAAAAATAAACATTTAAATGTTGGGGCTGTAATACAATTTTCCTTGCAGTGGTTACTGTTTCTCCAGCCAGAGCTGAGGTGCCAGTGAAAATAATTCAGCGAAGAGTGGATTTGGGCTTTATAATCTCAGAATCTCTGATTTGAGATTCTTTGGCAGCCCAGAAGTATTATGCTTGAATTCTCGAATCTTGAAAAATTCTGGAGTAGGAAAGCATAGGATTGAAACTACAGTTTGTGACCAGCTGAAAAACACTCAGAATATCTTGTGTTGCAAATTTTGGTCTCATATATCTCTTCTTAATGCAGGACCTGGGGCTTTGCTGTAAGGGCCCAGCTTTTCAGCTTCTGGGTAGTCCAGACAGAAATACTGCCTGTCTTTTATGTGCCATCCACATCCTAGTGTAGTTCAGAGGATGTGACAACTCTAAACCTCTGTGTTGCTCAAGGGTTAAATCTTGTCACTAAGAGGGTTGCAGAAGACCTGGTAAAGGCCAGTGTAAGCTCAGTTAGAACTTTGTTCCCTAGAAGTGAAATCCTCTCACAGCAAAGAGTCCACGCAAGGCTGAAGCTGCAGGAAATCATAAAGGTGAAATTTGTCTCTAATGATCACAAAGTACTAATTTACTTGTTTTCATCCTGCATGTCTAGCAGAGGAGTCTCTGCTGTATGGGACTATGGTTGAAATGGCATCACTATTCCCTGTCACCCACACAAGTCTAGCAATTCTCAATAATCATGCTTCCCAAGCAGTCGGTGAGTCACTGCTGATCTGTTTTCTGCAAAGTAGACCTCTCTTTGGTTCCCATGGTGATCAGAAGTGACAATTATTACGGGCTGCTACTACAGTTTCTCAGTTGCGTTGTGCCCACTAAAAGAAGCTCTTACCTGGTTATAGTCCCTGGGTGTTTTGCAGTACAGCATCATTGCTTCCTATTGACAACGATTTAAGCGCTTCAGGTGAATTGGCTTTGTGGAGAACAGGCTGAAGGAGGGGGATTTGGGGAGTATTTTTGTTTTGCAAAGCTTTCAGAACAAGACGAAGAAAACAACAGCTCTGTAAACCTTCCATAGAGCAATGGTGTGCCAGTATTGCAGGAGATCTTTTGAGGCGGGGCTAAATGGTTCAACCCTTGTTTCAGGAACAACCAAGCACAGAACTTTGATTTATCATAATAGGAGCTATTTCATTTTACCTGATCTGACAATTTTTGCTGTAACTCCAGGGTTTTCAAACACAGAAGTATCTCCCAGACAGCAGAAATCTGTCGCCCCTCTTGTGGGACCTTCTGTATACTGGTGACTATCTGGTCGCTATTAAAGTACCTATAGCTGAAGATAGGACTCAGCTCTGTGAAACAGATCATTCTGTGAAGTGCAGGGAAACTCTCATTACCATAACTGTACTGAGAAAAGAGTTAGAAAGATACTACAGGATGAAGCCTGGATAAAAGAGGCCTTTGTGTACCAGAAAGGGGAAAACACATAGGAGAATGAGGATTATTATGCAGTGAAGACAGATGTAGATAGAGGTTAGGAACAGAAAATGACGTAGAAAAGGAAAATATCTTAATTAAGTATCCGCACATTTCTCTGTGATTCTAATCTCTAGAAAATAGAGCAAGAAGTAGACAGCTGCCAAATTGTTTTAAGACTGAAGAGAAATGGGAATTGGCTTATCAGGTCATTCCAACCCTCAGATGTCTGAGACTGCAAAGCTTTAAGGAAATACCTTGTCTCGTTTTTATTTGCTTAATGTCCAGTGTAATGAGCCCATGCACCTTAAAGGTCCTTTTGGTGTTACCAGGATATATAAATATCCTGCCATCTCTTTCAAAATTTCTATTGGTGTTCCCTTAGTTTATGTCTCTCTATGCAGACTGAGAAAATACCCAAGATGTAAAAACAATCAACAGGATTAGTACAAGAATAGATTACAGAACATGCAAAAAGGAAGCCGAGCTTAATCTGAAAAACTGTGTAGATTTAGAACCTAAGCTTCGGTTTAGCTATGCCAGGTATTTTGGATTTCTGATATAACTAATGAATCACTGTGCAAGTGATTAGTTTGGGTCACAGCACCTTATTGGTACTCTGGAATTGTCTGTCCACTCACAGAGTTTTGTTTCTGGTCTTTGATTCCTATGTTAGAGGAGATGGCAGTAATATGAAATATTGAATTCCACACTTCACCTTTGCTGCCCACTTTTTGTGTTGGTTGAGTCTCAGTGTTATGTGCAGGATGGCTTCAGCTCCGTAAAAGCTGAGGGGGTGATTCAGAATGACAGTTGATTAGAAGCAAGTCATATTTGATAACAGTTCTCAGGGGATACCAGACTGCTGGAAAATGCAAGACTTTGTTGCATTTAGGGAGGTATTCAAACTTTGGAGAGAGTCTACACTGTGTCACTACCAAACTTAACTTGGCAGTATGCAAACATAAAACCACACACATAAATAAACAAAATCAGGGAGGTAACACACACCTTTAAGCTCATATCTAATATCATATTTATAGTTATATGTTACTGGAGTCTGACTGTAACCTTGAGCTGTGAATATTTGCATTACCTACAGCTAGGTTTGCATTCCCCAAAGCATGTTGCTGTGAGAAAGCCTTGGAAGGACTCCTGCTACCCGGTTTGTTTGTAGGAGCCTCACGTGCTTATGGGGAATCAATCAATAGATTTTCTCCAAAATTAAAATACTTAATCAGATTGTAATGTATAAATAGTATCCACGTGATCAAACTCCAGGTATCTGGTTCTTAAAACAACGCACTTCACATTTGAAGTCTCACATGAAACCAGCTGCCTGCTTCTTTTTCCTCTTCCAAATTTTGAGTTACCTTAATAAATAAATATTTAAATTCTTTTGGTTTTGCAAGGAACTGCTTCAGATCATCAGATAGAAACAAACCATTTTTGGCAGGGAATTAATTTGTAATAAGGAAACTGTGCCAGCCAGGAGAGTCGGAGGTTTTATAAATTCCAAATTATTTTTAATAGGATGAATAATAGTTGGAGAATTTACACAGCACTCTGAAAGAGCCTTTGTTTAAGACATCATTGCTTGTGTAAGCATTGCTTCTTGAAAAACCCAACATTCCCAGTGAAAAGAACCCTGAAAATCACTACTTGGAAAGTAAGTTTTGATTTATGATAATATTTTCCCAAGAGCAGCACTATATTTTTCTCCTTGAATTTCAAGAGGAAGCCAAATTCTCATCTGAGCCAGTGAGTAAACAATCTACCTTTCCTCACCTGCAAACAATCACAGGCAATTCTCATTTAGAGGTACAAGAAAAAAGATAAATGGTATTAGGAACATATATGTTCATACACTTGAAATTATTTCAAATCTTTAACAAATTAGTGTAGATTAGACTAGATTTCATGCTTCCTCCTTTCAAGTATTTTCATTAAAATACGATACTTCTTTTTTATTTTCTTGTTGGTTGAAATAATCCCTGGCAAAAATATTTCTTCCATGTTTGTTGCAAGAATGTATAATTCTTTATAATTTGCAGCACTTCGTGCACTATTTCTCATTTTTATCTAGAATTCACCTTCTGGCATTAAAAAAACTCTGCCACAGACTAGGTTTTCCCAAAGGGCTAGGCTCACACCTTTGCTCAGCTGAGCATTCCATGTAGGTGCTGCTGGAGAAGATTTTATCCTGAGCACTTTACTGCTTCAGCTGTCTTTTTCAGCTTCAGTTGAAAGAGGGATATTGTTGCCTGATCATTCTCCAGGAGGAGCATTTATTGCATATATGACTATGTCATTCTGAGATTTGTACTGGCATGGGTTGAGGAGTCTTCATTATCCATGAGGACACTGAAACCTCATCTTGCCTCCTGCATGACACCTACTTGACATGGTTTAGTCCCAACTAGCAACTATGGCCCACACAGTCACTCTCTCACTCCTCCCTGGTGGGATGGGAGACAAAATTGGAGTGAGAAAACTTGTGGGTGCAGGTAAAGCAAAAGCTTCACACACAAGCAAAGCAAATAAGGAATTCTTTCACCACTTCCCATGGTCAGGCAATCCCCAGGAAAGCAGGGCTCCGTAACGTTGACTTGGGAAGACAAACACCATCACTCTGAAAGTCCTCCCCGTCATTCTTCCCCCAGCTTTGTATGCTGAGCTTTATATGCTGGTATGGAATGTCCCTTGGGTCACTGGGGGTCAGCTGTGTCCCCACTCAACTTCTTGTGAACCCTCAGTCCACTCGCTGGCGGGATGGTGAGAAGCAGAAATGGCCTTGATTCTGTGTAAGTCCCGCTCAGCAATAATGAAAACATCCCTGAATTACTGTTGCCAGCATAAATCCACAAGAACACAGCCACATC